>JALJVW010000129.1:36490787-37730072 GCA_024865655.1 Emberiza elegans | reverse complement strand
GTAGGGAAGAGAGAAGTGTGGTGTGAGGATTGCTGAAAAACTCAGGTGTGATGGGAGAAGGAGGGGCATGCGGATGGGAACAGCAGGGATACTTGTGGTGGGAGGCTGTGAGCGAATCCCTGCCTTGGAAGAGGCAGTCCTGTCTGCTGAGAGTTAATACCATGGGCAGCAGTCACAGCTCTGCTGGCTCTGACAAGGCACAGGTTTGCAGCTCCTGCAGAGGACCCACCTGCACTCCTTGCTGAGATACATTTGGGCCCAGAGCAGTTCAGCAAACCCAGCCTGCTGGAAGGTGCCCAACCTCAGGTCATCCTCACCTAGGTTAGGAGCATTGAACATCTCAGCACATGTACTGGTCTTCAGGCTCTTCAGGGATAGAATTAGAGAATGCTTTGTTTTGGAAGGGATTTTAAAGGTCATCTCATTCCAACCCCACTGGCACTGGTGTTACCCTCTTAGGAAAACAGAGAGTTTGTAAGACAGTGCACTCTTGTTCCTGACAGATTCTGATGAGCCAGTTCCTAATGACCCAAGACCTTGCTGGGGACTCGAGGGGGCCCTGTTTGCAGAGCAGCTGCAGTGAACAAAACATTCCCTGCTTGCTCTAGACTGGAATGGAAAGGTGAGGCAATGCTGTCTGCCTGCACCTTGCTCTAAGTCCTTCCAAAAAGCAAGTGAGGACAGAGAAGCCAGGAACTGACTTGAGGGAAAACCTAGATGGGAAAACCAGGGTTTCCCGTGCAAGGCAATGAGGAAGTAAAACTGACTTGCTTAATTAAGACAATAGACTAATTAGCTAATGAGAGAAGTCTTTCCAGTGTGGATGTACCATTGGAAGCCATTAATTAAAAGTCTTGCTAAATCCCAGACTAGGCAAAGCCTTTGGTAATAGGGAAGAGGAAGAAGTAGTTAGCACTGTGTCCCTTAGCACACACAAAGCCTTCTCCATGGAGTCTTTAAAATAGTAAATTTGCTTTGGAATGAATTATACAGATATGGAAACAGAGAAGTGGAGAAGCAACAAACAGGGCTCACAAGGAGCTAGACTCTTTCAGTCTTGCTGTGGCAGCATCTGTTCTTCCTTACTGGTATTTTGACTCCAGTTCTCTCATTTGTTATTTCCTTTTTGAGACAAATTTCTCCCAGGAGGGGTTGGATTTCTCCTGATTGATTGTTAGCATTACAAAACCAGTTGCTGCTGCTGGGCTGTTTCCATTGCTTTGGCAGACCAGTCTTTTACAGTTTCCCCTTACCTTTAAAAGTGATTCCTTTAATAATTTCTAACAAATCAGTAAAGATACCAGTTTTTCCTCCCATATGGAATGAAGACAAATGATCAAACTCTGACACCTTTTTCCTGGACTATGATCCTGGTTTGTAATCAACTCTTCTATTTTTCTCTTCCCTGTTTTTAAATGAGTTTCAGTTCCTGGTAGTCAACAAAACTGTCTATGGCCTGGCTTGCAAGAGAACTCGAGAGGGACTTTTTGCAGGGGCTGTAGGGATGGGAGAAGGGCTTCATGCTGACAGAAGGCTGGTTTAGATGAGATACTAAGACAAAATTCTTCAGTATGAGGGTGTAGGGGGATAGAATATAAGAAAATAGTGTAGAAAGTAATTTTACCCCTACGGAGTTGCAGCTGGGCCAATTATCAAAGATTAGGAGCAGGCCTGACTTTAACAGCCCACAGCTGTAAGCAATGAGAAGAAGAGTGCTATGAAAGAGTGGGGTGGCTGGGTGAGAGGGGAACTGGAGTCAGTTGGCTGCTGTGTTAAGAAGAAAGAGTCAGTGCTCTGAGGAGCTGCCCAGGAGAAACACCAAGAAGATGTGAAACTTTTGTGATAGGAGACAACAGTATGGAACCCCTGCATGACAACATGAGGATGGTGACGCTGGCACAGATTGCCCAGAGAAGCTGTGGATGCCCCATCTGTGGAACTGTTCAAGGCCAGTTTGGACTTGGCTTGGAGCAACCTGGTCTAGTGGAAGGTGTCCCTGCCTGGGGAGTTGCTGTGTCAAGCCCTGGGCTACAATCTTCCCTTAGCTGGGCTAAAATTGTCCCCAAAGGGGAATGGGAGGATATAGCATGTCAATGATAGGAAGTGCTGAGCAGTCCTCTGTTGAGTTTAACTTTCTGTCATGGATATGTAAGACAAATACATTCTATAATAGAAAGCCGAACAGTTATTCTGCACTGTGTTGTTCTAGAAAAGCATTTCTTTTTTTAAAGAACAGATAGAGAAGCCAATTCCTGCTAAGCATTCATTTTGTATTTGTCCTTTCACTCACCCTTGCTTCTCTAATTCTGCTGAGACTGGTCTTTCACCAGGAAATGAGGAAGGTTGGGGCAAGGTGCTGTGTGTGGGGCATCTAAATGCACATGGTTGCTGACTGCAGGTGGATGAGGATGCCAGCACAGACGAGCACGTGGCAGTGGCTTGCACTTCTTCAGAAACCAGCGGCCCTTTTTGTTCCGAGGCATCTATTTTAACTCCTGGGCTTTCTTGAAAGCAGGGGTCTCAGTGTGTGCTGAATCCTTTTTAAAGTAACGGGGTTGGATTTGAATTGGGCGCCCTCTAAATACTGCGAGTAGCTGGTGGTACAGCTGTATTTGTAGTGGTATCCTGGCTGCAGTGTCATAGCTCTGAGCTGCCGCACCAACAGGGACTGCAGGGCTTGGGAACTCCCTGTTGGGAACAAAGGCATCGGACACAGTGGGTGTGGTGTCTCTGTAGGGTATTGAGTGTCTGTCCTGTTCTCCCACTGGGCTGAGTGGTCCCTGGGGGCAGGAGAGAGGGGGAAACAGAGTGGAATCAGGAGAGAGAATGACTCCAGTCACCCCAGAGCTCAAAGTAGAATTGGAAAATCTCCAGGATCACAGAGTCCTACCATTGACCTAACACTGCCAGGTCCATCATTAATCCTGTCCCTAAGTGTCACATCTACACATTTTTTGAACGTTTCCGCCAGCCTCCTTGACCTTCTTTGGACACAAATCACTTCAACATTACTTGAACAGCTCTGCTCTAATAGGAAGATAGATATTTTGCAATCATGCTAAAAAAAGACTCTATAAAAGTCTTCTGATTCTGGACTTTTGGCCTGGCTGGTGTCGACTTTAAAGGTGAGGTCTCTGCTGAAGTGGCCCAGGAATAGAACAGGGGAAGCTGTTGTGGAAGTTCCCTGCAGTGTTGGTAAAAGGACAGTCTGAAGCTGAAGTGTCCTTCAGTGGCAAAAGAGATGAAAGTAGCATTGGCTTGTATACAACTCCTTTCATATGCCTCTGCCTGTGATCTCTGTGCCTGTGTGCTTGTCAAAAACAGTTTTCAGTTTCCTTTTGTGGAGGGTGTGAGTGGTTAGAAAGGGTCTTGTGCTGGCTTTCTGGGCAGCTGTGAACAAACCCCAATGCAGTTGATGTCTCTTCCACAAAACTGAACCTGGTAATGTTTATTCTTATCTTTCACCCTTGTGAAGGGGAGACAGAAGATGTGATTTCTTTAGGATGGTGATGAGCTATGGACTGTAAAAAGAGTCTTCTTTCCAGTGACTGCTGCCAGACCAATACACTGCAGGCAGACTGTGCTGCTTTCTCTGTCCTAGACAAGAAGATTTTTAGAGCTGTGGTACCTGAAAGAAGTTAAGATGCGTTTGTGTCCATCTGTCCCGGTTTCAGCTGGGATGGGGTTAATTGGAGCCCAGTGCTGGGCGTTGGATTTAGGATGAGAACGGTGTTGATAACACACTCATGTTTTAGTTGTTGCTAAGCTTGAGTTAGTGTTTACACTAACTCAAGGACTTTTCAGCTTCTCATGCTGCCCTGCCAGCGAGGGGGGCATAAGGAGCTGGAAGGGGCAGAGCCAGGGCAGCTGACCCCAGCTGGCCACAGGGATATTCCAGACTGTGTGGTGTCATGCTCAGCCTATAAATTACGGGCAAAGCTGGCCAGGGGCTGCTGCTCAGGGACTGGCTGGGCATCACTTGTCAGGTGGTGAGCAATTGCATTGTGTATAATTTGTTTTGCATATTCTAATTCTATTATTGTTATTACTTCCCTTCCATTGCTGTGCTATTAAACTGTCTTTTTCTCAACACACAAATTTTACCTTCCCTCCCATTCACTCTCCCATTCCACTGCAAGGAGATGAGTGAGCAGCTATGTGGTGTTTAGTTACTTGCTGAGGTAAAGACTGACACTATCCCATCATCTGGTTTACTTTATTTCTGTCAGAAGTGCCCAGTTTGCACTTTAGGAGCTGCATCAGGGACAATGCTTCTTCGTTGTGAGAAGTGCTGGTGGTAGGATGTGAGACCTGTGGAGCTATACTTTCCCCTCACATTGTATTAGTTTCTTTGTCTCATTCCTTCTCCCTTCATCTAAAATTATTTTAGCTTTTAAGTGCATTTCCAAGCTGTGGAAAGCTACTGGCATTCAGAAACTCTCAATCTCCACCACCAAGAGCACAGTTCTTCTGCATTTTCTATCAAAAAGTGTATTATAACTCATCAGTCCAGTAACACCTAAGTTTGCAAAGGTTTATGGGTTGTTTAAATAGATTAAGTCTATGAATCCAAAAAGTAGATATCTGCTAATGCATCAGACCTGTTCCTTATGCCTCTTGTACTTCCCTGCCTGCCTCACAATCTTGCTGTAGTAATTTTTTGAGGGACTAACAGTCTCTGCCTGTAATTGTGAGTATCTTGAGAAGTAAGAAGCCAGATAAAATTCAAAGCAGGACAAGGCAATCTTCATACAGATTTTGAAAATGCTGCAGGATTGTACATTAAAGAGATCAAGCACCTTTGCTTTTGCCCTTTCCCTTCTGCCTGGGTGGTAAATGACCTGCATTAAAACAGTTTAGCACAGCAACAAAACACAGCTAGTTTTAAGCAGCAAAAAGGCAGAAACAGAGCAAGAATAGTCCAAAATTAATTTGTGAAGCAGCTTGTTGTCTTCTGACTTAAGATCTGTGTTCTGAATTATTGATCAGAAACAGAAGCCATTGTCCATGTGAGTGGATTTATATAGGGTTTAAAAGGAAAGGGTGAGATTGAGTCTGGTGTTTAGGGTTGCCTGCCATGAGTCTTCATCTCAGTTTCCCTCTCCTGTGACACTCCCATGGAAGTAGGCCAAGACAGTTTCACTCTGGGAAGCAATGTAAAGCCAATGAGCTGGGTTTACAGCATGGAAAATATTTGCTCTCTTCTGCCAGTCTTCTCCCTTAATCTCTGAATATCTCCATGCACAATCTTGTCTGTAATTACAGCTGCACTGGAACCTGAGAGTGTGAAACCTGTTAATTACTTACTTAATATTTACTTGTTCATATAACTTTTATTGTCTTTTATCTGTGTTGAAAACCATATTTTTATTTTCAATTGTTCAACGTCAAGTGTTTAAAAAACACTCAAAACCAATCCTGTTG
The DNA here is from genome assembly GCA_024865655.1 of Emberiza elegans. Lineage (NCBI taxonomy): Eukaryota > Metazoa > Chordata > Aves > Passeriformes > Fringillidae > Emberiza > Emberiza elegans. The sequence continues at coordinate 37,724,648 of JALJVW010000129.1, read as the reverse complement.
GCCCAGGCATTCTTACACCAACACGAGTGGATCACGTGCCTTGTCATCTTACCAAAAGTTTCCACTTCTAAAAAAAATAGTTTTATCAGTGATTCTGGCAGCTCAGGCAGGGGTTTGTATGAGCAGATGCTTTAAAGGCTAAAGGGACCAAACAAGGGTGCATGTTTCAGTGCTGTTCTGAGACAATGGAGATACGGCCAGCCAAGTTGTTTGAGCTAAACAATGGACTTTTTGCATACTAATTGATAGCCTGATGTTTTCTTGAAATGTGCTGGTTAACAAAAATAATGACTGCATCACTAGGATACCAATACATCAGAGAATCATAGAGTTGTCTAGTTGAAAAAGACCTCCAAGATTCAACCATTAACCCAGCACTGCCATGTTCATCACTAAACCACGTCCTAAATGCCACATCTACACGTCTTTTAAATCCCAGACAGGATAATGACTTTACTATGTCCCTGGGCAGTGTGTTCCAAAGGTTGGCCACCCTTTTGGTAAAGAAATTTTTCATGATATTCAATCTAAACCTACCCTGGAGCAACTTGAGGCCATTTCTTCTTGTCCGTTTCTTTTTACCTGGGAGAAGAGCCTGACCCCCACCTGGGTGCAACCTCATTTCAGGCAGTTGTACAGAGTGATAAGGTCCCCCCGAGCCTCTTTTTCTCTGGGATAAACATCCCCAGCTCCCTCAGCTGCTCCTCATCAGCCTTGTGCCCCAGACACTTCCCCAGCTCTGTTGTCCTTCTCTGGACACACTGCAGCCCCTCAATGTCCTTCTTGTGAGTGGTCCAAAACTGAACTCAGCATTCCAGGTCTGGCCTCACCACTGCCCAGCACTGGGACAATCACTGCCCCATCATTCTAGCTTGTGGCTTTATCTAATTCATGTTTGAATTGGATTCTAATTTTTCACAGCATTCAGAAGAAAAGGTTTTAAACAAGCAATGCCTCTTAACATACATGTAACTTCATCTCCTGCTTTGACTAGAGATAAGGAGTATAACAGGGAGCAGGTGTTGCTTCTCCCAACTTTATACATACTTAACTGTGATGCTTCTTTTAGAAATGTTTCCTTCTCCAAAGAGCCAAGTAAAAACTGTCATCCTGAAAATGATGACCAAGTAAGAAAAGGCAACATGGAAATTTCAGGAGAGGGAACAGCATATGACCCTTATAAAGTGCTGTAAGCACTGTGGAGAGCAAACACCTGTATTTGGTTCCTGGCAATATCTTTAAAAATTAAAATATGAAGTAGCCCAAGAGGAGCTGGTTGTAGAGCTCTTTACATCATCAGTAGTGTAGTCTGGTTTTTCTCCAACATTTTCAAGCCAGAACTTTGGAAGAATTTCTGTAAAAAAAACTACATTTTAATTTCACAGTGGTTAAAAAGGTATCATTTCTTGACAAAAGTGTATCTATCAAATTTTAAAGACCTTTTTTCTCTTCTTCCATGGCTAATTTTGATTAAGACCTTTGATTAAGAATAAGCTTTGCCACAGTGCCAGTAAAGCCAAAGCATTTTTACTTCAGAACATGGAGAAGGGTACTGCAGATTTATTGGTGAGGCTGGATGTATTTTATTAACACCACGATGAGGAAGTCTGATTCTGATTTATTTGCAGAAATTTCACAATTTGGCAGTGCTGTCTGGCAGACTTTCTCTTGATTGTTAATTGACTGAATATTAGGATTGGCCTGAATAGAAAGTTTTGTTTGAATGGGAACTTCAGTGTGTGCTGAATCCTTTTCAGAACCTGTGTACATTTTTGAGAACCTGAGGCACAAAGGTAAATGTTACAGAGTTTAGAAAGAACCAGTCATTCCTGATCAATGCAGTTCTAATTCACGTATCTGTTGGAAATAGAACTTTTCCAAAAGCTTCTGTCTAAATTTAAATGGACTGTTTATAGCAACCAGCCAGTAATACAATATACTGAGCAAAATGTGCTGAGCATGTGGAGCAAACAGGGTTATTAAGCCATGAATAAATCATTGATTCAAATCAACTTGCACTAACGATGGTGCCCATTTAAAGAAAATGTACCTCGTAATTCAAAGTGTTTCAGAATTTATAATAATAATTACAGTCTTAATCACCAGGAGGCAATGTTTCTTTCCCTTGGTGGCAGAGGAAACATTAGTAATGCAGGCCTTCTCATTCTCTAGATAAAAGACTCTAATTTCCCCATGACAATCATATCAGACATGTGCCATTGTATGGGGTTATTCCCTTCTGCCAAATGGGGAAAGGCAGAGAAAGATGACAAATTTGGCCTTGTATCTTGTTTTAGGGAGTGAATGTATTTGACTCTTAATTTCTGTACTGTGGGGAATTGTCATGTCCAGATTTGGGTTTTGGTGTTTAAAATTGGAACAAAAAGTCAAAATTCACTGCAGACTGGAGGTCGACTGCAGCTTGTCAAAGCACTCTATTACTGCTGAAAAATGTAAATGTGCATATAAGGTAAAATGGAAGTTTTCCATGAGGCAGCTCCTTCTGGCAGTGGTGGTGCAGGGCACGGCACCAGATGACCCTCAGGTCTGCTTTGATGTGGCTGTTCTCAGGCTCAGAGCATGCACCAACCCTCTGGTCTCCATGAGGTATGAGAAAACACTGCCTTAACAGACCTCTGTGCATTAATGCAGTGTGGCAAATACTGACCTTCTTTACCTGGCTTTCTGAAAACTTTTTGCTTCTAGTGGCACTCAGAAAGTCCAAGGCATTTTTAATAGAGAGACCTGAAAATGCAGGGTACTGAACCAAAAGGAAACCAGTCAAAATGTAAGCTTTCTACAGCTCCATGTATTGCAACCCCTTGCATTAGTAAAACTTTTATTTATTATATCAGACATAACTGTGTGAATTCATTCACTTCAGATGTATACAAGTGTATTCCCAATCAAGAGGAAGAATTTTAAGTTACTATGAGTGGGTACTTTCTGCAGTTTTTCCTTTTTTATGTGCTTGATGCTCTTTATCTTCCTAAAACTTGAAAACAGGACAGTTAATGCTGTGGGAGGGGATGAGATGGAGTTTGAAGAATAGAAAAGCACCAGAAATAATTTCTTATAAGGTTACCTATAATCCCCTGCTAAATCAATCCTTCAAAAACATCTTGAAAGGGATGGTGCTGATGTTGCCACAGAAGCAGTGTGAGTGTTCACGCTTCCTTCAGTACAACCAGGATCAGCCCTGTTGGGAATGTCCCTTCCCATAGAGGGGAAGGAGGGAATTTACCCTTGAGACTTGTCAGTAGTGGGAAGGGAAGTTCCAAGTGGGTTAGTTTTCCTACCACATGAGGTAGGAATTTCTAATTGCACTCACTTTTCCTGTTTTTTGCTGAACAATAGAAGAAAGCACCAAGGGAGTGGGGTAGAAATGAGAAAGAGAGGAATGGTAAGGATTCCCTTGTCTGTGGGATGTGGATTTATGAGTCTCATAAAATGCTTTTCTGCTTTTCTTAGTGAGAAATAATCATCCAATTCTATTATCTTTGAGGGCATGATGATTTATGCTTGTAGAATGAGTGCTCTTTCCAGTTTTCCACATCTTTTCAGTGCCTTAACAATGTCTTGGGGAGATTTCTTTTTCCCAAGAAAGAGTGGACCAGATGATCCTTGGGACCCCTTTCCAGCCTGGTTTTCTATGATTCTGTGATAAAGTGTGTTTGATTTTTGTTATTTTTTCCATATGTAGTTGTGTGGTGTTCTCCATTAAGGGCTCTGTGATGGTGTCTCTGGGAAATGTGTGTAGATAGATAATCATTCACATGATACTCTGTGCCAGAGTCAAAAATCTGTGTAATTACCTAAACAACTGCATACCCTGCAGAGTTGAGTTGAAATTTGTGGCTTCCAACCTGGGCTTTATGAAATATCTAGTTTTGTCTTTGATATTATGTGGGTAATTCACATGATGTCATTCAAGTTTGCAAAATACATCTCCAGAGTAGTGGTTCTGGGATGATTAGTAATGAACATTAATCATAATTAAAGGAATGTCATTATTTGAACTTTTGAATTTTTGTCCTTTCAATGTTTATGTGACTGTTGCAGCAGCTGCAAATATTGTTGTAAACATCTGACCACATCCATGGAAAGAAATCTGTAAATGATCAGAAGACTACTAAAGTAGGGCTTTCTTTTCCTGGACTGTAAATGGTGTCAGCAGCATATTACCTTCCCAACGTGTTTTCCCTTCTCTTTCTAATACAGAGAGGAGCCAGCTTTGCCTTCCTTTACAACCCCTCTCCATGGATAACAATCCAAATTAATCCTGATACCATCTTTATACACCATTTGCACTCTCCATGGATAACAATCCAAATTAATCCTGATACCATCTTTATACACCATTTGCACATTGCAGGAGAATGTGTAAGTGAGGGAGGGTAAATATTTAGAGCAGGTACTGTCATAGCGTGCAGCCAGTGGGTGTGGGCTGTGGACACGTCACCCCAGAACGTGTTATAGGATGCACTGTGGTGAGGTAAGGCACAAAGCATCTTTCTCATCATGTGCCCAAAGAGGCCGGACCCAACACATCCAGGAAATAGCAAAGTTGGGTTTGTTTCCAGAGGGCTTGTTCCCATGCAGTCTCCAGCACGCTCACCCTGGCTCAGGCTGCGTGTACTGGACAAAGCATTTCAATTTCCAGCTCTGCCTGTAGGGAAATGAAGGAGCATTTTAAGACCTACTGCTTCTCCTTGCAGAGGTCACACTAGTTCAGTGAGAACTGGGTTTGGCTTCCCATGACACAGCAATCTGAGGGAAAAAAAATGTGAATCCTGGCTTAAATGGATAATGTGAAATGCAGATGTGTCATTATGCTTTGCTCTGCTGTCTGCAGAGGCAGGGCTGAGCCTTGTGCTTCTGCTGAGAGGGCTCTTCATGGTTCCCAAAGTGTCAAAAGTTGAAGGCAACTGTACTTTTTTAGGTCTCTAGAGAGAGTGTGCAGTGCCCACACCCCAGCTTCCCCAGCATTCCATCCATCCTGGTCCCCTTGCTCCCTCACAGCCTGAAAAGTCTTCTGGGCTTTGTCTGCCCTCAGCCCAATCCTGTATGAAAACAAAGAGGGAGTTGGGAGGGGCTGTCATTTTCCTTCTGCTGTCACATCCACCCCAGAATGAATCTGAGGATGACTTATGAGTTTAAAGTGAACTAGCAGCAGTTTGAAGCATTATCCTGCACGTTCTGCTCTTACTCCTGATTTCTCTCTACTCACTGAAGGCAGCCTCTCAGTAGAGAGAGAACTGTCCTGCTGACTGCAGCAAGCAGGCGCTACAGAAGGAGGGGACACTGCACTCATCTCCCACTGCTTTCATTGGTGATGCCAGGCCTTACAGTCACATCTGGGAGTTTTGCAGGAGGGTGGGAATTCCACTAAGTTGTATCGATGTAGGCATATAGTGCAACCTAGGTGTTTTCGACAGCCTTTTTCTCACTTAAAACCCTTTAAATTGAACCCTTTTTGTTATTCTTGAGCATGTTTCCTCCTGTCTTGCTTAATGTCCCTAGTTAAAAATCACCATTAAAGGTTTTACAGATAATTGTATATTTTTATTGCATCCTGCAGGCAGAGCTCAAAGGTTGAGAGGAAAGATGTGCCAAACTGGGCTTTCCCTGAGAGGATTTCCTTTGTGATGGAGCATTCTGGCTCCAGCCCATTCTTCAGCCAAACTTTCTTTGTCAGCCTTCATTTTAGAATGTGACCAATTAATACTAAAAGAAAATATGGCCTTTAATTCTTACTCTTAGGTTTTTCCCTGTTGGTTTTCAAACCAATGCTGTTTCTGAAATGTTGAGATGCAGATGTGTTTCTGTGTTTTCTTCCAGGGAGTGAGCAATGGCAGCACTGCAGGTCCTCAAATGAGTGCAAGATTATGTTTTACAGAAGAAACCTTTGTTGGTGAAAAATTATGTAATCAATTTCCTAGATTCTTTTTTGCAGAAAACATTTTTTTTTTGTTGTGAGGAAGAACAAAATAGTGGGTTTGACATATTCAGAAATTAAGGTTTTCATGTAAAACTTTCTTGAAAAAAGCCCCAACCCAACACTTTAGTTTTATAATGAGAGTAAAAGAGCTTGAAGTCACAGTGAAATATTCTGCTTCCAAGTTTCTTCTTGTTTGATGCACTGGAAATTACATTTTCTGAGGTAATGAAGAGCAAACTGTGTTGTAGCAGGAGCCAGACACTCTTGTTCCAAACAAAAGGTTATTTGTGCAACCTGTGTGCTGGAGTGTGCCGGGAAGTGTGTGAGGAAAGAGCAGTGACACTCCAGATGCCACACTTTACCAATCCTTCCATTTTCAGGTTTTTTGAATTGCAAAGATTATCTTGTGTTTTGGATGGAATAATACAGATCCAGATCCAACAAGCAGTCTGTCTTCAGTAGCTTGATAAATTGTTCTTAATTTTCTGGAATAGGTTAATTTCATTTAGGTAAGGAAAGGCAAAAAAGCAGGCTTTTCAGGGCACTGCCAAAAAGAAGATTAAGTCAGCATCAAATCCATCAGTCAACCAATTTATCTGTGTTGGCTAACACCATTTCAGCCTCTTTGTCCTTCTTTTTTTTCCCCTTAGGTGACAATTTAGGTAACTCAGAATTTCACTGCTGTATTGCATCATTACATAGTGGTTGCTCTGCATAAAACTAGGTTTACTGCCCTCTTAATTTTTTTCTAAAGCAGATTTTGTTTAGTTTTATTTTTTCATGGCAACTTTTTCTTCTTCTGTGAATGTACCAGTTCTTTGAAAATTAATTTCTGGGACTATGCAATCCTAATCATTTTTGTAGGCTACTGCATATGATGCCTGTAGTAGAAGTTGCCTCTATCAATTGTGCATTTTTATGTGTCCATCATTATTCAGTGCCAGCTCTGGGTTTCCTTTCAGGGTACATGTTCCAGGCTCCATGGTGTGCTTGCTTGGGGTTGTCTTGGCAGCCTTTGTTTTCCTCACTTTAGTTTCCTATGACAGAGGATTGGAAATTCCTCATAGACAGACGTTCTGGGGTCAGTTGAAGTCCAGCCAGTAATGGAGACTCTTTTCACCTTTGGAATATTTCTAACATCTCCATCTTTTGAGGATTCTTTTCTAATTCCCTGGTGTTATATTTTACAAATTCTTCCAAGAAACATGTATGCCAGCTATTATCCCTGCCTTTGCTGGTGTCACTGAAGCAATTAGGGATTTAGGGGAAAATGCTGGTTTAGAAGAGACTTCTGCTAATAACTTCTTGCCCACAATGAGTTTTCATCTTCTAACCTGACACACTGAAGGTGAGTTAGTTTCACTTGAAGTCAGCAGCATCCTCTCAACAGGAAATGTTCCTCTGGTACCATGGTGAGGGAATGACTCCACAGAGTTGTGTGTGCTACATTCAGCATTTCTCATCTAAACTCCTCCCAGTGTGGGGGATTGTGGGGAACTCCAGGACTGATGAACAGGGATGTGCTTCTGCCAGTTCTATCCCATTTCTTTGGCTGTTCTTGCTGTCACAGGCCCTGAGCCCACTCTGCACAGAGCTGTGCACAGAGCTGTACAAAGTGCTCAGTGTGGGAGGACTCCCCAGAGCCAGAAGGTGAGCATGCTGGAAATGTTTCAATTTCTGTTCTGCCTTCCAGTCAATGACATCCTCGTACTCGTAGGTATCAGTGAATCCACTGGAGGCAGATCTTTTGCTGGCAGAGCAGGAAGCTGGAACATGCAGAGGCAGCGGTTTGCTTGTGCTGCATGGCGATTAACTGGAAAAGTCCTTGCTTGGAACAAGAATGTGTCTCTCGTTTGTCCTTACATTCAGTTCTCCAGTATAAGACTAACTCTTACTAATTAAATGCAGAATTACACAGTGCAGTCACCTTCTGTCCCCTAAAGAAATAGAGAACAAAACCTGTCAGTGCTGCACTCTCCTGCTGTGGGATAATCTGGAACTGGCTGTTGGTTATGTATTTAATTTGTTTGGTTTGTCAGTGTTTATTAGGAGCCTGCTTAAAGCAAAATCATCTCATCCCCTCTGGAAATCAGCATCCTTCTAGCAAAATGTACGGCTTGGCTTGCAGGATACTTTTTAGCCCCAAGTATTTCCCTGTGGTTTCTGTGGTACCTCTACAAAATCAACTCCAGGTGTGACTTAATACAATCCTGTCCCCCAGCAATCCCAGCTGCTTTCATGGTGTAGTCACCAGTGCCTGGTGGTATAGAGAATTTGGGAGTGCTGAAAGGTGGTGACAGGAATGGCCTTGACCTCTCTGGGAAGAAGGAAATGTGTGGTTTGTTCCAGGATGGCATTGCTGCTAGAGGCCCATCAGCATCCTCCATGTTGAATACTGTCATGTTAGAATGGAATATTGTAACACCAAGTGAACAGCAGTAAAATTCAGTCTGGTAAGATTTATTACTTTAATATTGGAGGGCTTAAGCTGATACCAGATTAACATATTCATGGGGTTTTAGGAACTGCTTGAGTATTAACTGCTTCCTTTTAAACTGAAAACTTTGCAAGGGTGTTGCATCTCCTCTGCGCTAATGACTCAGTCTGTCTTTGTAAGAGGTTGAATTTCTTTACATGATGTTTTGAGACTAAATATGAAAGAGGGGAAATGGCCCTTAATTTTAACAAGTTCCCATTTGGTTTAACAGCTGCTGTGAGATCTCTCTTGTCTTTTTGGCTGTGTTTGCCACTTTGGCAGTGTGTTTCTGGTTGTCAGAGTCATACAGAGTTCTAATGAAGTGCAACACTTTTTTCTTTTCCCTACAGCTGTTATTTGTCATTTGATATAACTCTGCCTTGTGAGAGTTTTATTCCTGAATAGATGATAAAAGGACAGCTAGTATCAGAAGGCAGTGCTGGCATGGGAGTCTCTGCTTTGTTGCTAACCTAGAAGAAGCTATGTCTCTCCTTTTAAAGGATGTGTTATGTGGCTGAATTTGGGAAAGCCTTTCAACTCCTGAGGGAGCCAAAGCCAGCCTCTTCCCCTGTTCTCCCCCTTGCTGCTGTCCTGTCCTAATTAGCAGTTAAACTCCACGCCCTGTGCTCCCAGTGCCAAGACACTGACTTCTGGCAGTCATGGGGGGTTTGTTTTTCACTGCAGTGCAGTAAGCACCGCGTTTCTGCTCTGTGCTCCCAGATCAGGGCTGTGAGACCTGCTGAGTCAGCAGACACGGCCCATGCTCCGTGGGGCTCCTCTTCCTCTGCCCCAGAGGGGGGAGATGTGACAGCCAGGGCTGGGTGACGTGGTGGCCTGGGCAGGGTGTGACCCTGGGGAGGCTCTTGGGTGGTCCAGACTGGAGAGTTTGCAGCAAGAGCTGGGCTCTGTTATTTTGTGTAAAGCTGTTACTGAAGTTGCACGTCCTGGTTCTGCTAGCTCTGAAGTTACAGGTAACCCTCATTCCTTAGATTACATGCAGAGCTCAGCTGAGCTATTTCAGTGTTAGGCATTTCATGTGGCTGTTGTACAAGGATGGTCCTGCTGGGCTGAAGGTGACTCCCTTCATGCTCTCAAGATGTTTCTTGAGCTACCTAAATGCATGTACAGCCAACACTGGTGTGCTCCCATGCCTGACAGGGAAATACCATATCATTGCATGCTGCCAGCTCTGCTTGGGAAGCAGAGACTGTTTGCCGGACTCCACTCATTCATGTGCAAAGCTCTCATCCATTGCCAGCAACCTGCCAAGCAAATTTTTGGATGGAATTTCTGTGAAGCTCTTTGTAATGCACACTAACCTTGCCTTATGTCTCCCTGTCCTCTCTGTGTTTCTGTGCTTTTGGAGCTCCCTTTGAAGGAGGAGGTGGGAAACATGCTGTGAGTTTTCATTCCCTACCTGGATATGTCTGTGTTACACTGCTGCTGAAGACTAGAAACCCTCATCCTTTCTAACCCTGCCAAATCAATGCCCTCTTAGAAAAGTATCTTTAATGATATGTACAGATTTCATGGTGAATGTATGGCATTGGTATTTGTTACAAATACTTCTCCCTAGAAGACTCTCTATTAAGCCCACGCTTCATTTAATCCTTAAAACTTCTCTTTCTTTGGAGTTAGTTCATAAACAAAATTACTTTATTGGGGACAGATAACAACATGGGGTTTCAGCAATTAAATGAGAAGTAGCAAGGAATCCTAAGGAGAGGAAATGGAGGGTCATAAATGGCTCTGAAGAGACTTGAAGGCAGGAATTATGATCTTATGCTTAATGAATGACAGCCCTTCAAAAAATGCTGTTAGATAAAGCAATATAGGAGTGGAGAAGAGGACTTTTCAGAAATTGCACAGACTGATAGATGGTTTTTCTTATAGAAATTTAGCAAACTTGACCATTTGTCTTGTCTTTGGAGACGGTGGCAAATGAAAGCGTGACCTCTAAAACTAAAACTGATAGAAATTCCAACACTTCAGGAGCAAAAAGCAGTGTGAAAAACTATAGCTTTTCCCTCTATTTTGCCCCTGCCAGGGGAGAGATCTCACACTGGCTGAAGGTGCTGAGTTATTCCTTTGTTTCTGAGTTTACTCAACCAGCACATGCCTAAAGCTTTTTTTATGGTAGCAAGTAGGGATGGAAGGCAGCTTGGATTTGAGTAAGGGCAATGTAGTTATAGAAATCATAGAATCATAGGTTCATTAAGGTTGGGAAAGAACTCTTAAGGTCGTCAAGTCCAACCATTAGCCCAGCACTGCCATGCTCTGCACTGAGCTATGTGCCCCCAGTGCCACATCCTCACACTTTTGGAACACTTGAAGGGATGGTGATTCCACCATTTACCTAGGCAGCCTGTTCCAAATGAAGAAAGGCTCCTCCTTGTCAGCAGTTTTTAAGAGCTGTGGCTGAGGGGGATGATCAGTTGACCTCCCAGGGTCTGTTGCTGCTGATGGTTTTATAGTCACACCCTTGGCTACACAAACATGGAGGTGGGGAGCAGATTGTTCTTTGCCAACCTCCAACTGGCTTGAAAGGTCCACTCAGGGTTAGTATTAAAGGGCTGCATGCAGCCCTCACCTCCTGGGTTCCTGATGGGAATCATGAGGCTCAAGTTAACACATTACCACTTTGAACCATGGAGGTGTGGATGTGGATGCTAAGTAGTTTCAGAGAGAAGAAATATCTGTGATTTATTTCTTGCTGAGAAATTTCATTAGGGAGAAAAAGGGAAAGGAGGGGAAAATTTTTAAGGGGACACTGACAGCACCATCAATTGATGGTGGTTATACAACTCTAAAAGTAGGCTTGCCCTTATCACTACAGATTAGAAAGTAAGACTCAGGGGTATTCCAGGATTAGGCAATTGAGCTAAATACGTCAGAGTTTCTTTGCCTTATGTGAATGGCCTGTTTTACAGCATCTTTTTATTCTTTCTGGAGATTTTTTTTCTTTTTTGCTGAGGGCAAAACATAGTTTGTAAGAGCAGAATCCAGCAATGCTCTTCTACTGGAAGCTGTTGTGATGGCAAAGTGTCTGCCAGCCTCTTTAAGTATTACCCACAAGTGTGAGATCTGCCCTTGAATGTGTGTATTGCTGCCTCTGACTACTTACTGCCTTCAGTAATTCAGGTGTCACTGTCCCATGGAGTCTTATTTGCCTTCAAGCCACTTGGACATTATCCACCACTAGACTCCCATTGAGATCAGTGTTAGAGCACACCCACTGGAACCATTTGTTCACACAGGCTCATGCTGGAACTCTGGACTTTACTGCAAAAACATCTTTTCTCCTTTTATAGACCCACACATTGCACCTCAGTGTTTTGTAAGTCATGAGGAAAAGAACAGTAGCAGATGCCATCCAGCAATACATTTGGGACTCCCTAGTCCAAGTTTCTCATATCATCGATCGTTTCTTGTTGTTCATCCTGTACCCAGGCTTGACGTGAGGTCTGTAAACCCTGTGGAATATCTGGAGTGATGTTCTGGGAAACAATGTTTTTGGACTTCTTTCTGGGAAAGTGAGGGCATGAGAGTTTTTTTATTTTCCAGTATCCTTATATTCTTACTGAACCAACTTTAACTGTTTGCATTGGACTTTTGCCTATGTAATTGTATTAGAGTCCCTAAAGTGTTTCCAGGTGAAAGTAACTCTCCATTTCCTGTGGGATTAGTAAATAGTTATGAATGAGCCAGGAGGTCCAGAACAGATTTTTTACTTTCTTTTCTCCTACTTGCATGCACTATGTCTCTCACAGTTCACACAATCTTGATGAAGCCATGACATCTTGAGACTCTTTCTTTGCCTGTCCATTTTGTAAGGAATATTACTCCTTTTCCTAGCAGATTCTGAAAGCTGGATGAGCAGTACTTCAGGTATCTCAGCCCTTTTCATTGCCCTTAGTCATGCTGCTTTCCTGTCCCTCATGGCATCGTTTCTCTTCTGGTCTCACCTCCGTTACTTGTGTGTACTGTCGCTGTACCTGCTTCATGCCAGGTTCAGCGTGAGGCCACAGGAGAAAAAAAAAAAGTGGGCTCTAGGGAATTCTAGGATCCAGATCTAGCCCTGGGGTTTTTTTGTTTGAAAAAATATGTTATGGTCTTCTGAAGAAAAGCCAATCAATTGGGGCACAGCACTCCTTGTAAGGCATACCAGGACTAGTGCTGTAGCCTACAAGTGGGCTATCACCTTGGAGATAATTTGGATTCAAATTATGTTTCTTTTTCCTAAGTCTAGTGTAAAATGCTGTGCAGAAGCACAGGTGATCATCACCCTGCTACTGCCCCAACACCCAAGCCTTCATTTAGGTAACCTAGAATTGGTTCAGAATGAGTTAAACACTAAATGATCTTCATCAATGGGAACATTTTTGTGTGGTGACTGTTTCTTTAGTAGCTTCATTATTTCCATATGCAATTCAAAAGAATTGTAGGGGAAAAAAAAACACCTCCCATTCTCCCCAGCTAAGAAGGAAGAGCTGGGACTGGAGACTCATGCCTGGTATGTCAAGACAAGTTGTTAATTGTGGCATCTGCTCCTTTGCAGTGCATGTCCGTGGTTGTGGTGACTGGTGCTGGCACTAAGGTTTAGTCAACAGACTGTGCTGGTGAGGCACAAGGAGGAGCAGGAGCAGCTCCCAGGCTCAGCTGTGGTGGTTCAGCAGGGCTCTCCAGGGCAGTCAGACAAGATTTTTAATACTAAAATGAGCTGTGTGTTCATATCTGACTGCATGCTCTGCCTGACAGCTGCCTAGGAGTTGGTTGCTTGCACACAGCTCCTTTCTGGGAACACACATCGACCAACACCAATAGCAAAAAAACATTACTAAGTCTATTAAGCCTGAGTTGGCAGATTTTTTTTCTAGAATAGTAACAGATGGCAAATGGTGGTGGTACAGCTGCTAGGACTGGGAGAGGATGGATGTTGGTTTGTCATTTCAGTGGATGCTGGCAATAATTCAGATTTATGTTTATACAGGGTCTTTCCTCTTTGAGAGCACTTTATGAACCAGGTGATAAATAATGGGCCTGGAGTTAACATGGGCTGGTGGAGCTCATCCCTGAGCCCATGTGGCCAATGTGGGAGGGTAAACATAAGGGCATTGGCCTGTGCTTCCTACACAGCTTGGATGTGGATGGGGCAGATGCTTTACATAGTGGGTTATGGGGGTTTCAGGCAGAAAATGAGGGTAAACAGCTGGAATTCAGGAGGTGACACTGGTATCCAGGTGCTACTGTGGGTACCTGGACTGACCTCTGGCTGTGTGGAGTTTTGTGTAGACTCTTCCCAAGGCCATCTGTGTCCCACAAGAAGCTCCCTTAGGGTTAGGTAGCCACCAGCCATGCTGTCCTTGCAGAGTCAGACACGGCAGCCTGGGCTCTGCAGATCACCTGGCACTGGCAGAGGCGCTCAGGCTCCCTCTCACTCTGTGCAAGTTGTGGGGTGGCCCCAAGGCCCTCTTGACTCTGACACTTGCTCTCCATCAGCCTTGCTGGGATGTGCTGTGAAGGCAAGCAGGATTTCCAGGCCCATCTTTAGTCCAAGCATTTGGAATTGATAGGAGAAGGAATCAGGATTTTGTGTGGGTTGGCTCACTATGTCACAATGTTACTGCAGGTGGTGAGTTTGGTGGATATAAAAGTGAAAGGACAGAAATCTGGGGCTCATGAGCAGAAAGGGCACTTTTTAGCACTTATTTTGTATTTATTAGGAGCTGGATCAAGACCACCACTTACTCCCTCCATTACTAGCAGATTCAGTTGCCATAATTGCATTCAGGAAAAACATCCCACTAGCAAGAGCTAAGTATAGAAATCCGTAAGAATTACGGACTGTGGTTTTCCCTAATGCGAAGGGTCAGAACTTCCAGGAAAACACAGGAAGAAATCATTAAAAGACACTTAAATGAACATTAAATGGTATTTTAGAAAGTTGAAAAATGTTGAAGGTAGGTAAAATGTCAACTATATATAATTTTTCCTTTCTTTATATTATATTTAGATCACCTTTTCAGGAATGAGTGCCTGAGGTGAGCAGGATGTGTGAGGATTAATGAGTAACAACATTTGGAAACTTGCCAAATACCGTTTCCCTTGGATGGTGTAAAAGCTTTTCTTTATAAAGTATTTGAAATTCTGAAGATGGGGAAGTTGCTCTGCATTGGTACCAAAAGAGGGCTGACCACTTTTTAAGTGTTCAGAGGAAGACATAATTTAATAATTTTCATTCATTTGAGTGAATGTCCAGCTATCATTTGTGTAACAGCAAGAGAAAAAATCCTCCCCTTTACATTGCTTCCAGTGTAATGGTAAGTGATATAAGGAAGGATATGAAATCATGCTAACTGGGCTGTTCTCTAGTTTCTAGCTCATTTCCACAGACTTCTGAGCTCAGCTAAGGCTGTGAATCTGACTGATCTTAGCCAAATGAAACGTACGAATCTCTGGGGTGTGAACACTGCCAACTATTGCCCTTTTCTGCATTCAGTTAGAGTGGCTGAAGGCATGGCTCAGATATAGTTTTGGCAGTAAGACAATTAGAAAGTCATGACTTAAAAGTTTAAAATCCGGTAAATCCAGTCATTCACCTGGTAATGTAAACAATTTTTGAGCCATCAGCCATGGTAATATATGGTGCATAACAAATGTAATTGAAGCCCTACAGGGCTGGTCCTTTCTTCTCCAGTAAATACTCTGAGGTTTTTCTCCTCCTTTCTCGGAGGTCCAGAGGGAAGGGCAGCTTTCACAGCTGGAGTGATGTACCGATGAGAGGGCTCATGAGTCAGGGATGCCAAAGCTATGCCAAAGTGCCTGGTCACAGCAAGGCAGAGGAGGAGGAGGAGAGTTTGCTTTGTGGACTGCCTTGGCCTTGCTCTGTGCATCTGCAGGGCTGGCACAAGGCAAGGAGCAGCTCTAAGTGCCCACAGTTTTCCCCTAGGGAATGATGCCAGCAAACCAGATAATAGTTGGTAGCCCATAGCATACTGCTGTTTTCTGGCTTTGTGGTTGTGCTGAGAGATCTCAAAGGACTGTTTTCAGGAGTTAAATTATTCTGGAGTTTAATGCATTTTTTAGGACTTTCATAATGTCCTTAAATTGGATATTTCCACATTGTCTAATCTTATATCCTAAGAATGCTGTGGGTTGGCAATACCTCCTGCCCTTTTTGTTATTATCCTGTGTATCATTTTATGCAGCACAGTCAGGATTTGAGAGCAGCTGACAGCCCAACTGCACTGTCTGTTTAGCTGCAGGAAACCACACTTTATCCCTGTCTGAATGCTAATGGAGTAATGATAGCAGATAATTAATTGAATGCCTTTTCCTTTCTTTTGTTTATTCCTCTCTTTGAACATACTCCCTAAATACACAAATGAAATCCTCAATTAAAATTTATGGATTAATGAATTGAACAACAAATCTTTTTCTTTTTTTTTCTCTTTTTTTTTTCTTTTTGCCTGGATCTCAGTGAGAATTTTGCTGATTTTCACTTGTGCTCCACTGTCAAACATTTTCAGTTGTCAGAATGGGTAAGTATACACTGGGCTGTCATGTGGGTACATCAGTGTATCAGTGCTTATCAGAATGGTGGAAAGAGATGACAACAGCCTGGGATTCCTCCTGTGTCATTGTGTGTGGTGTGGAAGCCAGAACTTGTAAGAATCAGTGCCATGGTCCCACTCCCCTACAGAAGGATCATTCTTAATGCACTTTGATGGGGTAAATAGCATCTACCCAGGAATGAGCCTTTAGAGTTGTGATGTAAGAAATGCTTGTCAGAGTGAGGGCTGCAGGCTCAGCATCCCCCAACACCACAGCATGGTCATCCACCTAATTACAGCAGTACATGATCAGTATGATTGCACATGCTCAGTGGTATCTTTATGTCATCAAAAGAAGAAAATTGATCTGAAAGTGTTTTCTATGAACTGCCACTTAGTTTGCAGAGCTGAGCACACATTTTACATCTGCAGGTTGGATGTTAGTGACATACAAGCAATCGCACAGCAAGTGGCAGGTAAAAACAAACAGGAAAAAGAGGCCATCACAGCTAATAAAGAGTCTTGTTGCATGCTGAATAAAGCCTTTTATGACTTAATTTTTTTGCTTGAAGCAAATAGTACATTTTGTTTCTGTTTTGCAGTGAGCATAAGCTTTGGAAGGTTAAACAGAGAGTATTAGATTATGGTAAGTGGTCATCAGAGGCTTGCTTTACAGTCATGGCTTGTTAAATTGTTTACTGAACCTCATTATATATATGTCTCTGAGGCTGATGTGTGTCTTAAATCCCATTTATCTGGAAGACCTAGTCTGTTGATTTTTTTCATAAAACCTGAATAAACAAACATAAAACTTAAGATTCTCTTTATTATAAGCTGTGGTTTATAGTATAATTATAGTAGTAAGAGGTCACTGCAAACATACCAGTTGCATCAGTAAACTTTCAGCATTTTGTTTAATATCTTCATTGATGATCTGGATGAGGGGATTGAGTCCACCATCAATAAATGTGCAGATGGCACCAAGGTGGGAGCATGTGTTGATCTACTGGAGGGTAGGAGGACTCTGCAAAGGGACCTGGCCAAGCTGCATGGATGGGCCAAGTCCAGCAACATGAAGTTTAATAAGTCCGAGTGCCCAGTCCTGCACTTTGGCGACAACTCCTGCAGTGCTACAGGCTGGGGACAGAGTGGCTGGACAATGCCCAGGTAGAAAGGGACCTGGGTGTGCTGGACCACCGACTGAACATGAGCCAGCAGTGTGCCCAGGTGGCCAGAAAGACCAGTGGTTCCTGGCCTGTGTCAGGAATAGTGTGGCCAGCAGGAGCAGGGAGGTCGTTCTGCCCTGCACTGGGCACTGGTGAGGGCACACCTTGAGTGCTGTGTCCAACTCTGGCCCCTCAGTTTAGGAAGGACATTGAGACACTGGAGCGCGTCCAGAGGAGGCAAGGAGGCTGGAGAGGGGCTGGGAACACCAACCCTGTGAGGAACCCCTGAGGGAGCTGGGGGTGTTCAGCCTGGAGAAAAGGAGATTCAGGGGTGACCTTATCACTCTCTACAGCTCCCTGAAAGGTGGCTGTGGCCAGGTGAGGTTGGGCTCTTTCTCCAGGCAGCAACTGACAGAACGAAAGGACACAGCCTTAAGCTGTGCCAAGGGAGGTTTAGGTTAAATGTCAGAAGGAAATTCTTCACTGAAAGAGTGATTGTGTGCTGGAACCATCTGCCCAGGGAGGTGGTGTAGTCACTGTCCCTGGAGGTGTTTATAAAAAGACTGGACATGGCACTCAGTGCCTCCTAACACCAGGAGGTATTAGGTCATGAGTTGGAATAGATGATCTTAAAGGTCTTTTCCAACCTAGCTCATTCTCTGATTCTGTAATTCTGTTACTGTGTATCTTAGCACATTTTTATCAATGCAGGTTTTTAGACCTGCTTTTCTACAGCTGTCAGTTAATCTGGCAGAAGCTGGACAGACACCAGGGTCTGATCTCACTGCTGGGAAGAGGTTGGAACAGCAAAGTGACCAGTCATGCAGTGAGCCCCATGGCACTCATCCATTGTGCTCATGGGTCAGCTTCTCACTTGCTGCCTTTGAAGCTGTTGTGTGTGGTTTTGTTTGCCTCAAAATTCTGTGCTGGGCACTATTTGGGAGCAACTCAAATCCCTGAACAGAGGAGGGGAGGAAGCAGCTGCCTGGAGCTAGACTGCTCCAGGTGAGCAGAAGTTAATCCACATCTGTGTTTCTGCTGTGGTGCAAATCCTGTCGCTCAGGACAGTTCAGTTTCAGCACTGGGTGTACAGGTAACAGTGCTAACTTCAGGTGCATTGAGCATCTCTGTCTTGTTCACCTGAAGGAAACAGTTTTGTAGTTCTGTAATACTTCAGCAAGGAAGTAAAAGAACTTCATATGAATAACAAAGGAACAAGAGGTTTGGGTGTTTGGACATTTTGAGATGTACAAAAAGTGACAACTTTCAGAAAAATATTTTATCATCTTCTCCCCTCAACTTTTAATTCTGGTTCTCCAAAACCACAGCCTGTAAAGGACAGCCCACAGCTGCTGTGTGGGAAAACCAGGGAGAGGCTGGATCTGTGCAACAGGAGCTTGGGCACCAGGGGATTTCCAACAGCCTCTTGAGGCAGGCAGTGCCAGTGACCCTGGTGTTTGTACAGTGATGCTCAGTTAATCTCTGTAGAACAATACCTGTTTGGATGAGTCAGGTGCTGTTGGGGCAGCCTGCCAGTAAAGACTTTTGCGTATGTGGTTTATTGATTTGCAGAATTCATTGAGGTATTTCCACATTTCCTAGAACCAGGGCTTGACAATATGTCCTCAGATAACCTGTGTTGTTGGATAATCCAGGCAGAATGAGAGGTAGGGCCAGGGAACTGCTGGAGTACAGGAGCAGACTGCTGGAGTGGGCAGAAATAGGTTTATGGGAGCAGAGGGGGAACTCAAAGAAGTGCTGGGCACGAGATGTTCTGGGATAAATTCCCTTTTGCATCACTTGCACGTGCCTGTAATCTGCTCTGCAGCTGAGCTTCAGGTTTCTTGGAGTTGTTGGTTTTTTTCCCTAACAAATTTTGGATTACACTGTGAACAGTGTGTTGTACCTCTATAATCTGTAGCTTTGCATTGGACTTGTGTAACGTAAAAGAATTTGTAAGTTCTCTGAAAATGTGGAGAAGTCTGTATTACCAGTGTTACACTTGCCTTTCTCCCCCATTCCTGCCTCTTCATGTATGACTCTGTAACTGGGGGATGGAGCACAGTGGCACATGAGGCACTGTGTTTATAATAAGTAGAAATTAAAAAAGGGATGGAAAATGTGAAAGCTAATAAGGAAATATAGTCACATGCCAACAAAGAGAAAAAGATATATCTGAAAATATTTTTGCAGAAGCAGATAAATTTAAATTGGAGATAAAGCCCTACTGGTATTATTTATGGGCCAGACTCTTTTGTTTTATAGTGGGAAAATGTAAAAAAAGGAGTAATGAAGATCATTGGCAGGAGACTGCTCTTTACCTTTTCTAAAAGCCATATATTAGATGGCTTCCCATTGCCATTGGGGGTCCAACCTTACCCTACAGAGGGAAAAACACAAGCTGTTGGTACAGGGCTCACTGCAAGGCTAAAGCAATGTTTAACTCGGGTTACTCTTATTTTAATAATTAGCCAATAGCCAGTTCCCATACTTTGAAGGGCATGTTCTGCTTTGGTGTCATGCAATGTGCCCCCTCTTTCAGTACTCACCATTAAAAATGCACTGATTTCCAGGACTGACCTGCAGGTGGCTGTTTTATGGGTCTGCCTTGCCCCTTCATCTCACCAGAAGACAAGGATGAAGTTGAGCACATGCCCACATAAACTGGGAGATGGGCTTGTTTCTGTGGAACAGTACTGAGTGAACCCTTCTGGCTGTATTTGCAGGCACCCAGCACCCTGCCTGGGCTGTAGGTCTGGTGGGTAGGAGAGGTGAGACTGCACTATTGAAGGTATGGAGCAGGTTTGCTCCCTGAGTGGAGGAGATGATTATTTTCTTAATAAAACCATCTCATTTTCTCCCTGCAAGGAAGTTGTGTCAAAATAATGCACACAATACTCTGCTCTTGGATTGAATCCAAACTACAAACTTCATCCTGTGAATATTATTTCTATAGATTTTTTTTCCTTATATTTTTACTTTCAAATATTCAAGTTGGTTAAGAAAGACCAACAGAAACTGCTTATTTCTTCCAGCAGCTGGCAGTGAAGTAAGACTAGTAATTCTCCCTATGATTTTTCTAAGCTCTGGATTAAATCCATGGATGTGGTGTTTTAAGTAGGGAATATTCAGCTTTGTTCTGCTCTGCCTGGCTCAGAACTGGACGTTGAATGTGTCTCTTTTATGCCCAGCAAAGGCAGAGACTTGCTTCCTAGCTGCTTGTGTATAAATGTGTATCCAAGTTGGACAGGTCTGGTGAAGAGGGAGAGCTGTGGTCCAGTTAGTGGAGTCTGTCTCCAGTATCCTCTGGAAGTCTCCTAAACGGGATTGCTGATACCTCTCTGTCTCTGTTTCACTCTCTTGAAAATTGTTTTAGAAAAGGTTTCCAAAAGGAAAATCTGGTGCTGGGGGCACATTTTCTTTTTGTTCAAGTGCATGTTTTTGATTGAGTGAATAAACGTTTTGCTGCAGAAGAGCATTCCCTCTCTGAGGTTCTTGCAGCCTCACTAAGCCTAGCCACAGTTGGTTCTGCCCTTGAAAATGGGCATAAATGGAATTAATTATATGGGGGACCAGGTTCAGTAACTGCATTTTAAAAGGTTCTCAGTAAGTTATTAAATCAGCAAGAAAGCAGCACTGAGGCCCAGCAGACACAGAAGCTGTGTGCTGTGGTAAACCTGTGTATGTAAAATTTCTCTCTAAAAAGATTTTAGCACTTCACATGACCTCTGCTAATACTTATTTTGAAGTGACAGTCTGTGTCAGCTGCCTCAGCTGCACACTGCCAGGGGCTATTCTCCAGTCTGGACTGCTTTCTGGTCAGCATGAAGTGCCCTGATATGAGCTGTTGACTTGTCCTGATAGTTTTTGTTGGCACAAACATAGCCATGACCCAGCTGCAATGGCAATGCAGCCATGCTTTCCAACAGCCCTTGCATGTTTTTTCCAAATGCTAAAGCCTGTGACCTGGTTGAATCGAGGTGTAAGAGAGTCCTTTCAGGGATACTACACAAAAATACCTCTTTTTAGTAATTTTTAAAATAGATAATCTACTCCGCTAGACAGCAGGATATGAGGGTTTGAAGAGGAAGTGTAGGTGTGATCAGTTGGAGGGGATGTTGCCTGTATCACATAAGGGCACAGGTCTTCACACCTCAAATGTGTTACATACAACTGTATTCTCTATATATACTCTCTCTATATGTATATATATCTGCTATCTAGTAATATTTTCTTTCCCACTGCTGCAGATACACCTGAGAGTTGCAGAGTTAGGAAAACCAACTACTTTCTCTAGTGTGCTGTCCTCTAACGGAAGTGTTGAGCTCCTGCTGACATGACACTCTCTGTGGTGCATATTGACGGATGTCCTTTTCCACATTATAGCTATAGTCCTGTAGTTACCCCAGTTCCCACAAGACCTCGGGGCCCTTTCCTTAAAGCCATCCTCTATGCTGACTGGCACACTGAACAGAAAGGCTTTTTGCCTCCCTGAAAATACACCGGACTCACGAAATGAGCAGCAAGTGCTGTTAGAAGGTCACTGGTCACCCGGGGCATTGGAGGCTGCTCCTCACAGTGGAGCTGTCAGGTGTTGTCCCACACAATACAGCATTTTCAATTCAATAAGGAGTTAAATTACTTTATACTTGCAGAGACTCTGAACTCTCTGTTGTAGAGCTAAATGAACAAGCTGCAGCACATACTCTGCAGAGATGACTGACTGCAGCTTATTAATCACATTCTCTGCCCAGGACCAGACAGTGAAGAAGTGACTGACCTTCCATATTGAACTGGACAACTTCAACATTAAAAAGACAGGAAAATATACCAAATAAGATAAGCACATCAAGGCTGCCTGCACCATGATTCCTTGAAGAACACACAATTATTAGCATGAACAGTGCAGAAATTCTGGTGAATGCATACCTGCTTACATGCAAGAGAACAAAAGAGACTTTTCCTGTGCAACTGCTGTCAGTAAAACAAATAAACCACTGAAAACATAACCTGCCTACCATACTCCTTTGGCCCATGATGGTCAGAGAGAGTCAAGCTGGCTGGTTAATAAGGAGAACAAAATCCTTCTCTCCTACACAACTTAGAGGACCACAGGTACCTGACTCCCAGCTGTAGGCAAGTTACAGGTAACACTTCTGGTGCAGACTGTTCCTAAGAAGGAGCATGCAGGTCAATATGCCTAGTTACTCTCCTTGCTGTAGAGCAAAGTCTTATTTTCTAGGGTTTCAAATTCCAAATGGGCAGTAGAGTGAAGCCCATCAGAGGACTTAGGCCTAAAGAGGAGTTTTGAGTTGCAAGCTTTCCATCTGGACCTACACTAACCTCTCATGGTCTCTTCTTTTTTGTAGGCAACATCTTTGTTGTCAGCTTGTCCGTTGCAGACCTCGTGGTTGCAGTTTATCCGTACCCCCTGATCTTAAGTGCCATCTTCCACAATGGATGGACTATGGGAAACGTCCACTGCCAGATAAGTGGGTTCCTGATGGGCTTGAGTGTCATCGGGTCCATTTTCAACATCACGGCGATCGCGATCAACCGCTACTGCTACATCTGCCACAGCCTTCGGTACGACAAGCTCTTCAACCTGAAGAACACCTGCTGCTATCTGTGCCTCACCTGGACACTCACGGTGGTGGCAATTGTGCCAAACTTCTTTGTTGGCTCCCTGCAGTACGACCCCCGGATTTACTCCTGCACCTTTGCCCAGACGGTGAGCACGTCGTACACCATCACGGTGGTGGTGGTTCACTTCATCGTCCCGCTCTCCGTCGTGACCTTTTGCTACCTACGGATCTGGATCTTGGTGATTCAAGTCAAACACCGGGTGAGACAAGACTGCAAGCAGAAACTCAGGGCAGCTGACATCCGAAACTTCTTGACTATGTTTGTGGTTTTTGTCCTTTTTGCTGTGTGCTGGGGACCATTAAACTTTATTGGCCTTGCTGTTTCAATTAATCCTTCAAAAGTGCAGCCACACATTCCAGAATGGCTTTTTGTCCTGAGCTATTTTATGGCCTATTTTAACAGCTGCCTCAATGCTGTGATCTATGGGCTTCTTAACCAGAATTTTCGGAAGGAATACAAAAGGATATTGCTGACACTGTGGACTCCCAGGCTGCTGTTCATTGATGTGTCCAAGGGCGGGACAGAAGGGATGAAAAGCAAGCATTCTCCAGCCATAACAACCAACAACAACCACGCTGAAATACACCTATGAGTCAGGACTACTATTTATTCTGGATTACAGTTGTATATATAATACATAAGAGCCTTTCTAGCTGTGTGCATTGCACAGCTGGTGTTGCCCTCATGCAAGGAAGGAGTCTGCAACCTTTAATGCTTAGCTTATTGCCATGACATCAAGGCTTTGAATAAGGATTTCCAGAAGGGAAATAACTGATCTTTTTTTCTTTTTTTTTTATATGTCATCTTTCACTGTGTGCCTAATTAATCGGTTTGGTTGCTTTTGCCACAAGCATGCCAGTACCCGAAAAGGGAAGCGTTCAGAGTGCATGGAGAAATGCAGTTATGCTTGAAATGCAACCTTCAAGAGGCAGCAAAATTGCCATTTATTACAAACAAACCTCTCTCCCCTCCCTCTGAATTCTATTTTTCTAGCATTAACTTAACCTGAACTGTATCAAACTAAGTGTAAACTGCATGGCTTTTTACATTATAGCTAAGTAACCGTATTAGCCAGCAGGTGTATGTATGGGCATGGTGTGTGTTTTCCTTCTTCTTTTCTCTTAAGGTTTAGGAGCTAGCCTGGGCTAGATGTGAGGCAGGCAGAAGCCAGACCAGTGTGTGTCTGATGCACTCATTTTAATTGAGTATCTACAGACATTAAGTACCCCTGCACTCTCCTTCCCAGGCCATGAGTAAGTTTATGACATATGACATAATCTAATTGCAGTAAGATACTTGGAGCCTGATTCTAATTTAGGCGGTATCCTGAAATGGCCAGCAGTCATTCCAAACATCTTTCAATAGTCACTGCTACATGAACATCACAATAAAAAAGATGAACATAGCAGAGTCCCATCTGTGTAACACAGATTGCGACTTTTAAGTTCCAGTAACGTTTATACTTGCAGACAAAGGCAGAAGGGGAAGGCAGTGTTGTTACAAAAATCCCTCTTTTTGCCCATCACAGAACATGAATTTGCTGATGGGAGAAAAGGTGGAGGTTGTTTTCCCATTTTATTCACGTACAGAACTGTAATTAACTCACAGAGTGGGGAGACGAAAGCTGCTTAAGCATAATTACGCATCAGTTCTGTTTAAGCCTGGACTGTGCTATCTGTATCACTGGAAACAATGTCATGAAGTTCTGGGGAGGCCAGTATCACATTAGACATAAGCACATGGGCAAAGATAAGGCTGTTTCTTTAATGGAGTATGAAAGGGGTGTGTGTGTGTGTGTGATGGCAGCTGTCTGTAGACAGGACTTCTTTGTTTCCTTAGCTTCATTGTGAATTCATCTCTTTATGGCTTTAAATGTGGATCCTGCTTTGAAACAATCCCATAAAATGAACAGGTAAGACTCCCCTGGTGCAACTCTACCTTCAGGTTGTCACCCCTGCCTTGATGCCGGTGTGCTGAGGGGCACAGCAGGGAGAGGGGCAGGTCTGAGCCCTGGGAGTCTGGCGAGGCCAGCAGGCAGCCCTGGCCCTGCTCAAGGACTGCACTCTTCTGTCTTTGGTTCTAGTCAAGGCAGGACTAGTTCCCCACACTGAGCCTGAAAGACCGAGACCAGACTTCATAGGCGCCTGGAGATGGAGGTATGTAGGATTTCCCCAAAGCCTGAGCAGGCAGTGTGCCTAATCCTTAGTGAAAATAATAAGTCATTTGTGCACCGCTTTCTGAAACCAACTTGCTGCTGAATGTCCCTTCTGCTGATTTTTTGGGGAAGAGGAATTGAGAGGAGTTAAGGCTCTTTTTGAAGTGGGCCAAGGAACTTTGCATGCTGCATTGCCTCCATGAGGACTGAGTGTCTCTGCTGCCATGTGGTGAAGGTCACTGCAGTAACAGGGGGGCCCTGCATTAATAGGGTGCCCTGGCACTTAGGAAGTTTCAAACTTGAACATCTCAGCCACTTCAGATGAATGTTGTTTTAAAATGCACTGCAGCCAGCCTCCCATAATAGGAATCAAACTGAGTTCTGTTTTGGCCTCTTAATCTGTCTCAGCATGGCCAAATAAAGGTATTTTGACCCTCAGAAATAACTGTTGTCTGTTCGCCTTCCAGAAAAACCACCCTGGATGAATTCACACCATTCCATGCAAGCAAAATTATTTTGAGTTAAACTTGGATAAGAAAAGCACTGAGGGCACATAGCTGCAGGGAGTGTTTGTCCCATCACGCCTGGGAGATGTCCCGTGTTCCATGACTAGTCTTCAAAGTCATTTGCAATTAGCCACAACAGTGTTAGTTAGAATCACATTAGCAAATAATTTGAAGCATCTAGTGCCAAGTGAAATACACTGCTTTAAGACAATTGTGAAGAATCTTGTGCAAGTTTGCCAAATATCTTAAATACCCCAAAGCTGGGGTTTCATCTTAGGATTCTTGTCTTTTTAACTGAATGTTCAGTGGAGGAAATGTGGGGGTTTTATTATTATTATTTTATTCCTTAAGCTTGTATTTGCACTATTTCCTATTCAGGCTCCAAAGTTAACAGCCAGCAAGTATTTGAACCAAACCAAGTCCAAAGAGGTCCTGAACAGGCAAGCTGTGAGAGTCTCTTCTCCACCTGGCAGGAATGGGAGCAGCAGGAGCGCGATAGGGCATCTCCCCAGGGCTCACTGAGTCACCACTCAACCAAACTATGCAAAATGATCTGCTCCCCTTCTGCCACAGGCTCTGGGCCCAGCTGCTGCCCAGGTCTCTGCAGGGGCCAGGCAGAGGACCTGCTGTGCTGGGGTGGGTCTGAGCAGCTCCCTGCAGCGCAGACCCCACAGGCTGGGGTGGCTCTGGCAGCACAGGGAGCGCAGCCCTGGCACGACCTGTTCAGAAGGCTCTGGGTGTCCCAGGGAGGTGCCAGGGCTGCGCTGGTTCAGCCACCATGGTTGCAGGCTTGAGCTCAGTCCTGCTGGAGCTGAGGTTTGCAATTTAAACCATGGGAAGCAGGGAATGTAGCCTCAAAGAGAAAACACTGTGCAGTTTGTTAGCACTTTGAGAGAGGCAGCGCTTAGGATAGGATGGACTTTTATATTGACTTATTTTAAAACTACCCAAGCAGCTCCTTATTTTTATGTTAGGAAATGGTTAACAGGGTACAGAGAGTTTATTTTTGTTAGCATTTGTTTACAGAAAAAGGAAAGTGTGTTTTAGCTGAGAATTCTGAGCAAGGTCACAGTTTCCCTATGGGAATCTAGCTTTAGTCCAAATTTGAGATTTCAGTGAGATCCTACAATTTTAATCACATTCTGCCAGTTCCACCTGTTGCATATCTGGCCTTAAGTCTCATTGAGATCTCATATAAACTAGTTTCAAATCACTTGCTCTGGGTTTGATATGGTGTGTTGAGTACCTATTCTAGTCCCAAGCTCTAAAGTTGTGGTGGAAACTTATGGAGAGGCAGTATTGCTGTGAAGAAAGATGAATCTCTTGCCACAAAGAAATATTTTTGGATGTTGCTAATGAATGTTGTTTCATCAATTTAAGAAGAATGTAACCAATATATTTATATATAAATGTATATTGCATATGCTGTTTCCATTTTAATGTTTGATTGAGAACCTTCAGTATACTTTCCTATTGCCATTTTTGTTCATAAAATAGATTAATTCCCTTTACCTGTTAAAAATATAATAAATCTGCCATTGGACTATTCACTGATTTTTTTTTCTTCACTAGCAGTTATTTTTTAATAAATATTTGAAACATCAGCTTGAGTTTTGTTGACTCCCAGAAAGCAGATTGAATTGACAAACATGTTTGAGTTCACACATCTCAACAGCCCAGCTGGGACCTGGAGGTGAATGACCCAGGCCATCTGAGACACCTTCTTGGATCCACATGTTTTCTTGCACTTCCCTGTGAGCCAGCTGCCTGATGCACTCTGGCCTTCCTCATCAGGGAAGAAACTTTCTCCACACAGCCATTGCTCTTCTCACTGTGTGCCCCTTCAATGTCCTTTGCCTTTCTTGTCCCTATCCCTGCCTACCCTTGTGTCTGTCCAGGGGTGCTGTGGGAGCAGAGTTTGTCATATCCCTTCCCTTGCTCTTTCCTGGGAAGGACAGCACAGCTGAGCTGTCAACAGGAGGGTGTGGGAGCCAGGGTGGTTGCAAGTCAGGGCACAAGGTGGTGCTGGCTTGTAGGGAAGGGATGGGACAGAGAGGGTCGCCCTGGCCTGGGGGCACAGGGGGGCTGACACACACTTGGTCTCCATCAGCGAGCTTTGCTGTATCCAAGATGTTCTGTTTGTGATCTTTTCCCCACCTCTGTTTTGGGGCAGGTTTTGCTGTACTCATGGAGTTCTTCAGCCAGTAGGTTCTGTCCACAGGTTGCACTGATTATATTCCTGTGCTGACTTGGCTGGAGCTGCTCTGGGGGAGTCCCTGCTGGTTGTGAAGCAGGGAATATGGAGGGGTCCAATTGTGACTGAAACTTGAGCTCCTGTTTCCTAACCAGATGTCACATAGAGCCATGGTGTTAAGGTACTAGAGGCTTTGATTAACCAGTAAAACAACATCTGTTAAACCAAAGAATTGCTGAAAAGCCATGGAGCAGACATGTTGAATGAACCAGGACTATTCATTCAATTACACCCCCAAGCAGTATTGTTACTTTCTTCCCTAGTCTTTTCCAACAGGCACTGGACTTAACTGCTGCTTCTGCAGTGAAGCCTGCAATGCTTGGTGTTGTGACGTGCTGAAAGCAGTGTTTATGATAGTGGCAAATCTCAAAATGGTTCTCTGTGCAGAACTGCCAGAAAACCCTTTCATGGATGTGTACCTGCTGTTTCTACCATGTGGAACAGAATGAATTGAACTGTCAGAAATAAAGCAGTGTTATTTATTTACTTACTTGTCACAAAATATAGTAACTGAGAGATAAGACAGAGATATAAAACACAAGAAGTGTGGAAATTTAATACCAGGATAAAATCTCACTCATAGTGACTATTTAGAAACCAATATTTGTCCTAATGTATTTACCTCCAAGCTTATAATTTATAACATGAAACCAGTCAGTAAAGAGCTACTGCATATGTATTTAGAGTTTTATTGAAAAAATGTAAATCACTGGACTTAATGTAATACTTCTTACCACAGAAACCCTGAGATAAGAAATGCAGAATAGGTTCTTTTAAGAACTCTGTGATGGGATATGCAAATTTTTTTCATTGGTGATAAGAACCATAAAATTCATATCACTCATGAAGTACACTTGTGAATGGAAGCTCCATAATATTGTTAACTGAATTTTCATTTTCAAGTGCTTGTTTATAATATCCATTATTCATGGGCTATAAGTACTGTACAGCAGAGACAGAATTTACAGTACAGGGTCGATTTCCAGAGCAAACAAGGTGGGTCTGAACCATTAACTGAAATATGTTTCTATATTTTCTGCCAAGCATGGTCTCCTGATAAGGTTTTTAACTCAAATGATTGCTTCTAAGAGATCAGGGAAACTTTAATGTCTTTTAGATTAGGTGCAATGTCTGAACAGTCACGGCTTGCTTAGATTACCTTTTAAATAGACTTGAGCCATCAAACCATTTTATGTCTGTCCAGTTGAAGCACATAATTTATTTTGTATGTGGAGTATTTTATGCATACCACATTTAATAAACTGTTATGTCCTTCCTTCATCATTGTGCTTCTCCTGCAAGCAAAATTTCTGAATTTCACTGGAAATAGGATGCAAAATTGCTTTCTCAACTGTAAGCAGGTTGCTTTGCCTCGAGGTAGGTTTCCACTGGTTTTGATAAGTGTGTAGGATAGAGGTTTAATGTGGCATCAAAATACAACCACTTTCTGGCTGAAAAGTGACAGCTGGTTTGCAAATTTTAAAAAAAGGGCATGGAAAAAGCTCCAAAACAATTAGCAGGAAGTAATTGTAATAGACATTTCTGGTTGAAATAAGAGAGAAATATTTGAAGGGATTGTACTGAACTGGGACCTGGCCAGGACAATGAAGTTAAGAAACCCTGTAATATAAAAAATGACCCAAGGATTTTTATGGCACAGGGACATGCAGGTGGCAGGGAATGGGTGTCTGGCTGCAGAGGAACAGTCAATACAGTAAGGAAAACTAAAGAAACCTAGAGAAAACCAGAGCACATTGTGGAAACTATTCAATGAATACATGTATTGGTCGTTTAGTAAGATTTTGCTTTAGGTCTTTCTTCTCTTTCCCTCCCCTGCTATGATTTTGTTGTAAATAAAATGAAGTGGTTGCTGTCAAGTGCTCCCAAAAGACAATTTGCTTTTGGTTTGTGTCTGGCTCTAGGGAGCCCCAAGGTGTAGGAATGACAACCTGGGCACAGCTTGGCCAGGCTGGGATAGGATGGGGCTAATGAGCTGGCCCTGGGCACAGTGGAGCCCTCAAGTATAATAAAAGCTCTGTGCAGGCCTTATTGTTATGGCAGGCTGCCCAGGAGCTAAGTGTCCAGAGGAGACAGAGTGACTGATGCAAGGCACAGGCCAGAGCCACAGGGCTACCTCCTAGCAAGCATGGTGATACTCAGCTGTAGTGATTGCCAGCTCTTTCAGGATTTCAGCTCGCTCGCTGGGTAGGAATGCCCAGGGCTGAGGTCCAGCAGATGGGAGAGAGAGGAGAAGGAAGGAGATGCTGGTCGGTTCCACAGAGATGGTTTATTGGGGGTATCTGCAAAGGATTTCAGCCCTTCTTCTTCATGGGGGTACAGAGTGCTGTTTTTATAGCCTTGGCTCAGATCCAAGCTTAGCCAATGGCAAAAGGTTATGGATATTCCTAAATGACCAATAGCTAAGGGTTACAATAGTATTGCCTTAAATGGTTAAAGAGCTAGGTTGAGTTGGGGGTCAGAAGGACAGGATATTCTTTGCTGCCTCAGTATTCGATTCTCCAGGGAGCTTTTCCTGTTTCCCTGGGGTTTACTACACTCAAGGGCTAAAATCCCCCTGGGGAGAGGCTCTGCTTTCCCAGGCAGTGAATGGCTGGAAGAGGATGATGCTGTTGTGCTGTGGGAGGATGGGTTGTAGAAGAATGAGGTTGAAGATTGAAGAATAAGAGCTGGTGCAGAAGGCAATCTCACCCCTGAGGAGTTGCAGCTGCACTAATTACCAAGGATTAGGAGCAGGCCTGCCCTTAATAGGCACAGAAGTATCCATTGAGGCTGAGTGTTTTAAAAGGGTGGGCTAGCTAGCTTAGAGAGAGCTGGGGTTAGTTGGTCATGGTGTGGTGAGGGAGGAAAGAGCCAGCTGGCTGTGAAAAGCTGCCCATGAGAGCTCACAAAGAAGGTATGGAAGTTTTACTGTCAAACAACAATGGCAGGTTGCTGTGCCAGCCCCAGGGGCACTACAGGGCTCCAGCACCTTGAGGTGGTGCAAAAGGGGGCCACATCCAGTTCCACTGGGGTCTGGTGAGGCTAAACCAGGAGAGAACCACACTGAGGTAGGAGGGGGCAGTTCTGCTGGGGGTGGGAGGAACAATTGCTTCCTTGGCACAATGCTCTTTATGGGAAAGTCAAAAGATGTTCCAGCAAGCAGATATCCCCTGTGGGAAACAGAGCTGCTCTGTGCTTGTACCCTGTGGCTGTCTCTGCCCTGCTGGTGGTGATGCAGGAATTGAAGTGGTGATAAGGGGTGTTTTTCACACCCAGGACCTGTCCTTGCTGCCCTGCCCTGGTTGTGCCCCTCCCAGCCCACCTGTCCTCACAGAGCTGCTGTGCTCCTCACTGAGCCAGTGGCACCAAGCCCCAGGACACCTAGCCCTGCCTGGAGGGTGTGAGAAATGTTAAATATTTAGGCAATGATGCAAGTTAAAGCCTGCTTGGGTTAGTCATAACCAAGCCATGCATCAAAGTGGTAGCAGGGCCTTTGTCTGCAAACCTTGAGGGCAACTGATTCCATGTGAGACTCTCCTGATGTCTCCTAGACCAGAAATTCCCCTCCTTCCCAGGCTCATCCCTTCCACTGAAAGAGAGGAGTAGACAGGTGAAGAAAAAAGAACTGTACTTTGACTTGAAGCCCTTTGGATTCTAGAGTAGACCTCATTGTATGGAAATGTGTTATATGTATGATTATTTATTTATTGACACAGCCTGGGTTTTCCTAGAGGAATCAAGACCTGTCATACATTTTAAATTATTTGCTACACAAAAGTTTTGGGTTTTTTCTCCTGGGTACTTCAGAACAGATGGAAAACGCAGCAGTTGCTGCTAATGTTTTTCTACCCTTGGGAAAACTTGTCACAGTTACCTGTTTATCTTGTTTATTTTGACATTTTGCTGCCTGAAACTGCTCTGTAACATAAAAGCACATGCAGGGCGGTTAGAGGTGAACTCTTACAGATTCATGTATTCTTGAACAATTGAAAATCAATAACAAGCAACAAAGAAAAATGTGGGGTTTTGTGCATGTGGAAGATGGCTGGTATTTTTATTTTTACTGAGGAAATGCCATGGAATTATTTGTCTTGGAAGGGGCTATAAAGCTCATTTAATCCCAACTCCCCTGCCATGGGCAGGGACACCTTCCGCTGGACCAGGTTACTCAAATCCCCATCCTGTCCTTGAACACTTCCAGGAATGGGGCAGCCACAACCTCTCTGGATAACCTGTGCCAGGGCCTCACCACCCTCAAAGCAAAGAATTTCGTCCTTATGTCTAATCTAAACCTGTCCTCTATCAGTTTGGAGCCATTATTTCCTGTCCTGTCATGCTATGCCCTTGTGGAAATCCCTCTCCAGTCTCTTCTGGCTCCTGTAGGTACTGGAAAGTGCTGTCAGGTCACCCTGGAGACCCTGTATTTCCATCAGGGAATGCAGGGGTTTGCACTTTATGTATCAGTGACTGAAAAGTGTAAAATGAGCTTTGCTGTAGTTGCCATGCACAAGCTTTTCCTTTGCTTTTCAACAGGAGGCTGAAGGCTCAGTTTATTTTTGCCATGTTCTTAGGACTGTGCAGAAAAAGAATGAGGAGGTTGGTAATACAGACACAGAAGGGTTTCCTGTGCTCAGCATGTTTAGAAAGTGAAGTTTGTAGATGGAAACAAGGCCAGTTGTGCTGGCTGTCTGCCCTGCAGTGGGACTGGTGCTGCTCAGAGCCTTTGGAAGGGCTCAGGAGTGGGGATGCTTCTCCCCTGCTGATCCATCTGAGGCCTGGAGAGACTTGGTCAGTCTTTACTCCCAGAAGGAGATAAAGACTTTATTTTAATTGTGGGTCCTTGGGCTGACAGAATGTGTCATTTCAGATGCCAGACCTTTCCCCCACTCTGTTTTCTGATGCTGAAATTTTGGAAAACAATGAATAGTCTTTACTGCTCCCACCCCAGGAGGCAGCATCTTGTGAATGCTTGGAGCATCTTGTGGTTGCTTGCCTTAGGGTGTGTTTGTGGCTATTGCTGTTTGAGGAATTGCTGTTACCTCTCTGAAGGGGCAGGAGGCTGGGCTGGAGCAGCACAGCTGGTGATAACAGCTGGGATGGCAATGGCAGAGTCTCTCATCTCCATGCTTTGTGCAGTATGGTAATCAGGCTTTTGGGTAAGGAACAAATTGCACCTCTCTAGCTTCACTGTCCCCTGGGGCTGCAGCAGAGAGTACCTATTACAGCCTGAGATGGAGGTGGGATGGCCACTTGGGAGCAATTTCTGTAGGTCTTCTCAATTCTGACTGTTGGTCTCTTAACTCAGACGTCTTAGTTGTGCAGTTTCATCTGAAATTTACCTTTGAGCCTTTGAAGTGGAATGAATCCTGAACAACTGTCTGATTTCAGAGCTTTCAGCTGAGAGTTATGTCTCAGTGTTTAACACAAATTAATACTAGCCATTAAACATCTCAGCTGCTAATTAAATGGAGTATTTCTATGTTATATGTAAATCCATCCATATCTTCACTTTGCAGCCAAATAGAATTTCATTAAGGCACTTCAGTAACTGTAAAGGGACAGAAACAGCATTTTGGGGTATTTTGTGTTTAGTGAATTATGTAACTGTCTTGTAGTGATTACTAAATACCTTAATGATATGTCTGGTGGAATTTATTCTAGTTTTGGCAGGGCCATTAGGATGATAAAGAGCTCAGCAAGGGAGAGTAAATTACAGCTGAGTTCAGAAATGGTGCTTGAATCTTTAAAGTCCATAGTTGGTGCACGTTTTTACAAGGATGTGTAAAAAGAGCTAGGTAGCTTTGCACACAAGTCGATTTGTGTGCCATACTGCACATCAAACACTGCCTTAAGCTGCAGTTCCTTCATGTGACCAATGTGGAAAGGCTCCTTTTCCCAGCCTCTGTTCTCATTTTTAGTTAGCAGCTAGCACTGGCTTTGGTGTCCTGGGTTTTGTGTCAGCTTGAAGAGTGGATGCTACCTAGTGGTTGAAGCAGGGGACTGAGTGGAGGTGACAAGTCAGGACATTTGCCTCTGTTCTTGCCTTTCTCCACTTGTTTTGTGACCTTGGACTGAAAAGTGTTTTACCTTTCGTTCAGAGATTTAGTTAATTACACTGCAAAACACTGAGGATGAGACAATTAAGTTATCTAAGGGAATTGCACAATGATTAATCCTTAATTTGCTTTGTGGTTTCTTTGTTTCTCATTAAGCCTGCTGAAGCAGGACCTTTGAAGTGAAAATCAAAGGTGAGCATTGGTTTTAGAAGTGTAGAGGTCTGAGTAAGTCAGCTGTGACCAGGCTTTGCAGAGCCCACGGTTTTATATTGGCCTGGGGCAAACCCCAGGGCCTGGGTGTGTGTAACAGGTTGGCACCTGCTGCAGTCCCTGATTTTTTAATTTTTTTTTTTCCCTGTGACAGAACAACTGTTGTGAGAACAGTTAAAAGCAGCAGGGGGAAGATCACATCTGCCGTGCTTGATTTGCTTAGATGTGCAATTATCTGTAACACATTAGAGTCCAGTCAAGCTCATTTATAATTTCCCTCGTGGGATTTAAGGAGTTGTTTCAATGCAGATGTAGGACTGATTTTATTTTGGTTTATTTGGTGTTCATACTAATGTTTCCTGTCTAATTCTAGTGTCTGCAGGTGGTGTGATAACTGAAATGAGCCAGTTTTCTTGGTGAAAATACTTAGTGACAATGAAACCTCAGATTTGCTGCAATATTCTTTGGCCATACTCATTAATTCTCCCTCCAGCATTGGGTCATGCATATGTATTTGTGGCCTAAACTTCTCCTGTAAGTGTATTAGGGAGGAAACAGTGGGACTGATTCTTTTTCTTTGTTTCCCAGCAAAGTGAACAAGACTAATTTCACTGAAAGCTGTAGTTATGCTAATGTAACATTAGTGTAGGAGGAAAACTGTGCCCAATCCAGAATGATTTGGTTTTATCAGTTAGAAATTAGGACTGTTGGTGGGAAAAGTAGCAATAAAAAATGAAAGTGAGAAGTGATTTAATGATAGAAGTATAAATAGATCTTTTTAAAAATTGGAGATTGCTCCAGCAGTTCACGTGCAGGCAAAATTAACAATATCCATGATGTTTGCAAGGGGGCAGGGCAAAATGTACCATGTTCAGCTGATATGGGACTAGGGATTTAGTGGGAGTGGGCAGGCAAAAGCCCTTTCAAAAGGCAATGTAGGAGTTCTAGTCTGTGAGGCTGGGGGTCATTGTCTCAGTATGCCATTAAAAATGGTGTGTGTGTATATATATATAAAAATGTATTAAAGAATTATTCCTGTGCTCTACAAAACTATGTCATGTCTGTATTGAATATTCTTAAATGCAATGGAAGACTGTATTTGGAGAGAGAAATCAGAAATTACATTAATATATATACAGAGATATAAACTTGCTCAGATAGTATTGTTACTGCTAGAGCCTCTCAATCTGAGGAAAAATAGTGGCTGTGTGCACTAGTGAGAGATATATTCATGTAGAAAATGTGTATTTTAAGCTACAGTGAAAGCCTGTCAAAACTGAGGCATAGTAGCTTGTGTTTCTCAACAAGAATATCTCATCACTTAGATTAGAACCATGGAAGAATCATGGAAACCATTAGAACTTGGAAAAGACCAAGTCCAACCAAGCTCTGCCAAGTCCAGCACTAATCCAGGTCCCCAGGTGCCACATCTGTGTGTCTTTTAAATCCCTCCAGGAATGGCTGTGTTGGAGGTTTTCACAAACAGGACAGGACTGCTGGGATAAATTCTTTGAGTTTTATTGTGGTATCAGTCTCATTACATGGTTGAGATAACTGAAAGATGGCAACAGCTCATGTCTTGGTAAAGATTTTTTGTTATAGAATATTTTAAAAACTTTCTAGCCAACAGCACATTGTTAAAGCTTACAGATGATTGTTCT
Organism: Emberiza elegans; assembly: GCA_024865655.1. Classification (NCBI taxonomy): domain Eukaryota; kingdom Metazoa; phylum Chordata; class Aves; order Passeriformes; family Fringillidae; genus Emberiza; species Emberiza elegans. Next base: position 37,689,024 of record JALJVW010000129.1, on the reverse strand, counting down.
AGCTAATCACTAAAAGCTCATGTACACTTGCTTCAAACAATGGTTACTTGTCTGCTTTTCTATTAACAATACACAATACTCTATTATTAAGTTTAAAACCTTCTACAATCTTGTTAGGCATATTTTTCTACAGTCTTAAGGTCTATCTTAGCTAAACCTAAAACTCAAAACTGTTTCATGTCCTTGTTTGCTATACTATTGTAACTTTTCTATTTCAGACTTTGCAGCTCTAAGTTCTCTGCTCTTTCTGAGGGCTACTTTTACAGCTTTCTGAAAATCTTCTCACCTTTACTATGTTTCCCACAATGGTGACTCCACCACTTCCCTGTTCCAGTGCCTGACAACCCTTCCAGTGAAGGAATTTCTCCTAATATCCAATCTAAACATCCCCTGGAGCATCTTGAGGCCATTTCCTCCTCCTCTGTTGCTTGTTACCTGGGAAAAGAGACTGAACAACTGCCTGAAAGGAGGCTGTAGCCAGCTGGGAGTCAGTGATGAGGTTCCCCTTGAGCTTCTTGTTCTCCAGGCCAAGCACCCTCGGCTGCTCCTCATCAGCTCCAGCGCCTTCCCCAGCTCCATTGCCTCCTCTGGACAGGCTCCAGGCCCTTCCCCAGCTCCATTGCCTCCTCTGGACAGGCTCCAGGCCCTTCCCCAGCTCCATTGCCTCCTCTGGACAGGCTCCAGGCCCTTCCCCAGCTCCATTGCCTCCTCTGGACAGGCTCCAGGCCCTTCCCCAGCTCCATTGCCTCCTCTGGACAGGCTCCAGGCCCTTCCCCAGCTCCATTGCCTCCTCTGGACAGGCTCCAGGCCCTTCCCCAGCTCCATTCCCTCCTCTGGACAGGCTCCAGGCCCTTCCCCAGCTCCATTCCCTCCTCTGGACAGGCTCCAGGCCCTTCCCCAGCTCCATTCCCTCCTCTGGACAGGCTCCAGGCCCTTCCTGTCCCGAGGGGCCCAGAGCTGAGCACAGGATCCCAGCTGTGCCCTGCCCAGTGCCCAGCACGGGTGGATGGTCCCTGCCCTGCTGCTGGTACAGGCCCGGTGCCGCTGCCCTTCCTGGCCCCCTGTGCACTCCTGGCTCTGTCCAGCTGCTCTCTACCAGCACCCCCAGGTCCTTCCCCTCTGGGCACCTTCCAGCCCCTCTGCCCCTGACCCTGGAGCACTGCAGGGGTTGTTGTGTGTGTAGGATGCAGCCCTTTGCCTTGTTGAGCCTTCCACAATGGCTCTGGAGCCATCAGTCCAGCCTGCCCAGAGCCTTCCTGCCCTCCCAGCCAGCTGGGTGTCAGGTGCAAACTGAGTGTTCATCCAGATAACTGATAAAGAATATAAACAGGACTGGCCCAAACAGAATTTGTCACAATAAGCTGTAAAATTGCATCCACTGCTTTGGTTTGTCAGCTAGACTGAGTTTCTGCTGCTTCTAAGTCACTTGGGTTGGATTTTATGTAGATGGGATGAGACACACGAGGGGTAAATGTTTTGCAGATGATTTCACAGCTGCTGTGAAATTAGATATTCAATTATATTATCTGCTGGGTTTCATTATTCAGAAAGATATCCAGAGCTTTTGTAACCATCATTTCTAAATAATTTATCTGATTTTAGGACTGTTGCTGGCTGTGTGGAGTTTCGCCTAAATGCTCATCCCTGGGCCAGCTTCAGGTGAGAAGCTTGTGCAGTGACATCCTGACTCTTTGCCAGTGCCTTAGATACCTGTTTCCTGCCCTGTCACTAGGGCATGGGTGACTTCAGTGCTCAAATACAGCCCTAAAATGATATGTGGAGTTAGGCAGGAATCCTGAGAAATATAAGCCTGAATTAGGAGCATGTCAGCACTGGACTAGGCTGGGCATGGGGATCTTTGAGCACCTGCCTGGCTCCCACTGCACTGCCTTTGGCTCTAGGTGAGATATCAGAATATTACATCAGTAAAGAGTAATTACTGTGGTGGTATTTCTTCTTGCAAAGGGAAATGCAATCACTTATTTATTTGGCTTATTTCTAATTAGCTGGTTAAATCAGATGAAATGAAGATATTGTGTTTTAGGCCCCCTATTCTGTTAACAGTGTGGAAGGTATGATCAAAAGGGAAGGGTGGAACCATAAAGTCTGCAAAGAGGATGGTTCACAGTGATTGCTCTGAGGACTCCTCCAGGCTGCAGAGCTCTGCAGCCACTTGTGCCAGCAGCACTGTGGGATGCAATTCTGCACAGGGTCCTTTGCAGGGCCCAGCAGTTCTTGGGAAAGTCTGGAAGAGGCTTTGGTAGCCAGCCAAGCCCTGGTCAGTCCCCACCTGATGTTTATTTTTGAGTATTTTCTTGTTGGAATAAAATGTCCTTGGGAGTCTAGTGATGGGAAATGGGGCTAAGGAGTCTGACAGAAAGACTGAAACATAGCAGGATTACTTTCCTTGTTTCTCCATCTGTCTCAGGCCACTTGCAGATTGAGGAGATGCCTAGAGCATCTGTGACCAGGTGGGTCACTGTTATAGGACTCCAGCAAATCTGAGCGCAGGAAAAGCTAAAAAATACCAAGCAACTGTGTGCAGTGATGAAGTGAAAAAATGCATTTAGTGATTACTTTTAAAGGTGAATCAATCCTAAAAAGAAGAGCCATAAAAACTCTTTTTATTATAACATTATTAAGCCTTAATGTGGGCATGCTGCCATTATAGCAATTACTGTACTTTGGTACACTTAAGGCTGCCTATGAGACTGGTTTAAGAGGTGAAACCATTTGTTATTTCTCTACTACCCAAATATAAATTATGTGAACTGTAACATTTGGTAAGGCTAGATTTTCAGAGAAATAAGGAGCTCAATTATTCATGTCCTATATTAACATCAATATTTCATGGTTAAGAAGAGGCATTTATGTGAGCCTGGTGAGATTTTTAAGCCTCCTTTATTTTGTGTTGTATTTAGGGAAAGACTTTAACTCTGGAAGCAGACCAGTAGACTGATGCATGGACTTAATTCGTGTGAAGTTGTTCTGCTCAGCTGGAGCTTTAAAAGAAGATGATGTGGCCATGCTGTGCTGGATCCTCACCCTGCTGCAGATCCCTCTTGTGGCTATGGCATGGGACTCGTAGGAGATGATGGGAGTCTTGCTGTTAACTTGCTGGGATGCTGGAGCAGGTCCCACCCTGGGTGATGTCAGCTCAGCACCTCAGCTTTGAGGATTTTGTGCACCCAGTTACAAGTTATGAAGGTGCCCAGAGGGTACAGGTCACAGAGCCCAGCAGTCTCACTCAGACTGGCCTTGTTCATCTCTGGGCTCTAACCCTGGAGAGTCACAGGCTGTCACCTTGGTTCCCATCTGACAAATGAGATGGAGTTTGTTGATCTGATCACATGTACAAAGATGCTCAGACCTATCTGTGTTTAAATTTACAGCTCTGATCTTGAATTTGAGTACCTCCTGTGAATAGAGATTTAAATACCTGGGGTAGCCTGAATTTGTCTGTGGGTGAGCACCATAACCAAGTTTAGATAAAAGGAAAGAGTATTTCAGAAAACCCAGGGGGAATAAGACCTGGTGATTTCTACAGGGGCAAGGTTCATGGAGGTAGTCAGAGAGCTCTCACTGCAGGACCCGTTTTGGTGTTTTATCCCTGCCATGAGCATGTCTGCCCTCTGTCAAGCCTTGGTCCTACCACAGTGACATGTTGAGGGGACAGCTTGTGACACAAGAGGGAGATGAACCAAAGCTCTTGGTCTCTTCTACTGAAACACTCCAGCATTTCTATTAGTGCAAATATTTCCCTTTTTTGAGTTACATTTCTGGTCTGCACTCATCTCTCTGTTATATTAAGGAAAAAACCCACCAACTGCTTTTTGGCTAATTTGATTATGATCAGGTCACAGCCATTCAAAAAAGAAAACAACAAAAACCAAAACAAGTCCTCTTTTTGAAATCTTCCCTTTGTGGCATGATTCAGCTTTGATTTTGATGTTTTATTAGAGCAGCAGAGTTCACACTGCTGTAATCAGAGGCCAATTGCTACTTCAGTACAAAGCTTGATTGCCAAGTCTCATAACTTGCCTGTACAACAAGTAAATAGCTGTTGTCCTGCAAAACTGAGGTATTGTCTTAAAAGTATTCATGCCTTCTGCTCCCTTCTCCTTTCTGGTCACTCCACCCCTTCTACCACCAAGGCTTCCCCAATATTCTTGCTCAAATTCAAGCACACTTCGAGCAAGCAGTTGCTGCTGGCACAAGGAATGTACAAGAGGTCACCCTGGCCATGGGTCCTGCCTGTGTCCCCAGAACTCACCTCTGCATCCAGCTATGTCACACAAACTATCACAGGCAGAACAAAGCTCCATCTTAATACCAGAAAGGCAACTCCAGCCCTTTCTCGTTCCTAGAAGGCTGTTCTAGTGACTCTTAGTTTCCAGTGAAACTTGCCTGCATGTGAATGTTTGGGGGTTTTTGCACTGTTCATCTTATCTAGCTTTTCCTTCAGTGAGGTTGTCTTGCTGCTGAATTCCAATAAAGTTACTCTGTCTATCCCTACTCAAGCCTTGGTTAATGCTGGCAGGTTCTGCTTCCAGCTGAGGTAATGCCAGAAGTACAAAACAGGAGAATGAAGCTCTTGTGCTCTCCCTGTGCTGTGGGAAGCCTTGCTGGGAGCAGAGTTCTGCCTTTGGGAGCAGGTGAGGGAACAAAGGGGAATACACACAGCTGGAAATGTTTCTGCTGTTTCTGTTCAGTAGAGCTGTCCTGTGCACATTTCACTTGGTTTAAAAGCGTCAGTGGCATCTAAACAATTTATGGCAAGTGGAAAAACAATTCAAACTTGAATATTGCTCTAGGAGTGATAATGGCTCCTATCTTTTGGGTCCTCCTCCTGCTGTAAGAGCTGAAGGTTCCTCAAAGGGTTGGAGAAGAACCTCCCAGTGTGCTTTGACAGACTTCTCAGTGATACTCCTCAATGCTCTGCATCATTTATGCTTCTAACACTCTGCAGTGTCAGAAATGGCACTAAACATGAAACAGAATCTTTGGAATGTGCATACAAGTTTGCCCTGACTGCACACTTCACCTATAAGTTTGGTTAGGTTAGGTGCTTCAAAAAAAGAAAAAAAAATGTTCTGTCAGTCTGCTTCAGAGTCAAGTGAAGTGTCTAATAAGTCAAGTAACTTTTCAAAATTATCCCTATTTCTGCTGGTGTCCCTGGGGTTATATCTGTATGCAATACTGACTGACTACAGCAGTGCAGTCTAGAGAATCTGCACTTTTTTGTCAATTTTCTATTCATTAGCTGTTGCTGCTAACAACACTTTCTTCACATCCTTGTCTTGAGTCACTACACTCTATTATTTGGAATAGGGATTGATTCTTGATGTGTTTTTGCAGCAATATCCAGTGTCATTAGGCTTGAACTTAGCTACAAGTCTTGGTCTGTGTTCCACTGCTGGCACTAATTGATGTCAGTTTTAATTTTGTGAATCCCTGACTATTTGGCTGTGTGTGTATATATATACAAATATAAAGAATGCCTGTCTAAAACATCATGTACTGGTGTATGTGGGAAGCGCTGGGATCTCCTGTGAAGCATCTTAATTAGTTTTGCCTTTCATGTTGACATCCTAAATTCTAGGCTTGATTTATGGATCAGATTTTTTTCTCCCTTGTTTGTCAAAACAGAACAACTTCTTTAGAGCAGAACATAATGCAAATACTAATTAAAACTGACAAGTCAAATTGATGTCACCTATTTTTAAGCGGAAGAAAAAACTGACTAAGAAAAATCTCTTCTGCCCTTGTTGAAGTTGGCTGAAACATGATTGCTGAAATCTGTGAGCGCAGAATGAATGTTCAGCTTTTGCTGTTTCTTGAGGCAGGATCAGCCATCCATGGGCTGAGAGAGCGGAGCTGTTGCCCGTGGGGCAGGACAGCAATCCCAGCCTCTGTCCAAGCTGCTGTGCTGCTCTTGCTGACAGCTGGCTGGGTGCTCTCTGCTTTGGCCAGATGTGCTCCCAGATGTGATCTCTGCAGATTGCAGCTGTGGGCACTGAGGCTGGCAGTCATCAGCCCTGTCTCTCCAAAGTGCTCTGGAGATTGCTGGCAATGAGCTCCTCAGTCTGAGCCTGGCAGTTTTGTTGTGCAGGAGGGTGGCCCATGCCAGAGTGGCGGAGCAGCCTCGCTCAGCTGCTGTTTGGCAGGGGATAGGACAGGTGCTGCCCACAGAGAACTGGCTCTTGTCACAGATGACAGCAGCGTGGGAGCCCTCTTTGTGTAGCAGGGAGTTTGGATGGCTGATAATTACTTCTTTCCCTCCCTCCCTGGGAGGCAGGAGATGTTACAGGCACCTAATTATCATGAAAACTTCAGAAGTTTTTTGGTTTAGATCTGGTTTTCTTCCAACAGAGAGCACTGCATCATTTCCAGTGCATCCTGGTGATGTGCTGATGGTGTTCTGCTGCTGAATAGCCCAATAAGAAATAAATACCCACACTTATTGGGTGAGGTGCCTTTTCTGGATGGTGAGATGCATAGATGCTGACAACAAAAATATTTCTTGTGTGGATAGACATCCACTAGGGTACAGTGCAACCACAGTATGCATAAACCTTTATAAAAATGGATATATGTCAGATATATTCTCATCACATCTTAAAATAACATTTGTGGTATGGTGCATTGCATTCCCTTTCAGTCTGCATGCATCTGCTAATGATAGCTGCTATTTATATGCTTTTCCCCCCCATGTCTTGTGAAGATTCTTCTCCTGCTCTCCCAAAGCCTGTGTTCTTTCTGATGGCCTTACTCTCTTAGCCACCTCTGGGACCCCTCAGTCTGTCAGTGCAGCTCCAGTGCTCAGCACGTTGCTGAGTGCTGGGACTGTCCTTAGCTCCGTGGGTTCTTTCCTTATTCTGCTCCCATCCCTGTTTGCTTGGGGAGGTAAAGGCTGCTAGGAAAGAAAGCCATTGCCTTTTACTTCCTCCAAATCAAACCCTGTTTTTTCACTGGAATGATGGAGTGTTACCCAAGAAATACTAATTTTTCATGTTTGGCTTTTATGGGTTAAAAAAAATCCACCACTCCTCCTTTCCTCCTGAACCCTTGTAGCTTATTGTGCTGGCTGAAATGGGTTGGCTGTAGCTTGAGAATGAATTTCAGACAAATATCTTTTTAACTAGAATTTGTACTTCTTGTCAGAAGTTTTTACAAGAGTTTTACTCTAAAACTGTTGTAAACAAGCTTTCCAGAGCTGCTCTTGCTGAGAGCTGGCTTGTTGTTATCTGCTGGTAGATGGGCTTTGGCCAACAAAACACTTGAGAGAGGCTCCATGACCTCCAGGGAAGCAGACTGGTGTAATCCATTTCCATGGATGACACTCGGAGGGCAATAAGGAGGCAATCTGCTGAAGGCAAATAATGGCTCCCATTTTTTGATGTCTGGGCTTCTGTGGGGTGAATGGAGTATCTGTGTTTTCCAGATGAGAAATGAAGGCCAGATGCAGGGCTGGGCTGGTGCCAGTTGCAGTTTCTAGAGTTTTGGTCTGGAACATGAGATGAGCTGCAGTGAGGCTTGTGGAAAATCAGATGTCTCCCAAGGCAGAGTGGTGATCAGTAACCTGATTAGAGTGAGACCATGGGAGGTGTTGGGGCACTGAGATCTGCAACAATCTCTCTGTGGAAGCCAATCACCCGTGGTTATTAATTGTTGTGGTGTTGTTGTGGGTCCCAGGACAAGGGGAGAGATGAGAATTGACTCCAAGTTCTCAGAAGGCTGATTTATTATATTATGATATTGTATTATATTAAAAGAAAATTGTATAATGAAACTATACTAAAGAAAGAGAGAAGAGACAGTAGAAGGCTAGAAAAGAATGATAATTAAAAAAAACCCCATGACTGACCAGAGTCCTGACACAGCTGGACTGGGATTGGTCATTAAAAAACAATTCACATGGAGTCCATCCAAGATGCACCTGTTGGTAAGCAACCTCCAAACCACATTCCAAGCAATCAGATAACCATTGTTTACATGTCATTTCTGAGGCTTCTCAGGAGAAAAATCCTGGCAATGGGATTTTTCATAAAATATGCCAGTGACAACCACCCATTCTGGAGCTGCAGGAGAAGCTCTCTGCTGGGGCATGAGGCCTGCCTGCCTGTGCAGCAGGCACCACCCAGCTCAGACCCAGCACTCAGCTCTTCCCACCGCCCAAGATACCTGAGTGTGACCGTGTTCACAGGCGTCTGAGGATGAGGGGAGAGATGAGAATGTTGACTTCATGTTTTAGAAGGCCTGATTTATTATTTTATGATATATATTACATTAAAAATATACTAAAAGAATAGAAGAAAGTATTTCATCAGAAGGCTAGCTAAGAATAGAATAGGAAAGAATGATAACAAAAGCTTGTGTCTTGGGCTCTCTGTCTGACCCAGCTGACTGTGATTGGCCATTAATTAGAAACAAGCACATGAGACCAATCCCAGATGAACCTGTTGCATTCCACAGCAGCAGATAACCATTGTTTACATTTTGTTCCTGAGGCCTCTCAGCTTCTCAGGAGGAAAAATCCTAAGGAAAGGATTTTTCATCAAAGATGTCTGTGACACCTGTGTGAGGCACTGTTAGGGATGCGACCAAGCAGATGTGAAGTACCTGATGTCAGCCAGCATGGATCCACCTCTTGAAATGCAGCAGCAAAATTCAGGAAGAGGCAGGTAGGTGTTCAATAACACCTCCTTTAGAGCATGGCAGTGGTGCTGCAGCTGAGCCTCATGGGGTAAGATATGGGGCTAAGAGGCACTGGGGAGCAGGAGGAAGAGCAAATGGCCCTGAGAACTGGAATATACATGAGCAGGTTGATGGGTCTGTAAGGACCTTCCCAGTGGTTTGTGTTTATAACAGACAAACTGCTCCAGCAGCAGCAGGAGAATGGAATACTGAATACAGAGCTAAGGAGAAAAAAAAAAACCAAACATGTACTGCAAATGTACTCTTTGTGATCCTTAGGGAGCTGATTTGTTCCTGAGTGAAGCCCCTTGTGATTTGGATCCATCTCCAGGGAATCACTGCAGTACAAGTGTACCAGACTTCATGTGCTGATCACCAAAGGACTCGTGACATCAGCTGTAAGAACTGGTAAAGACCTGATCCCTCTTTACTGGAGTAAAGTGACAGTGCAGCCACGATTCTTCACATTTTTGAAACAGGTGAGCACAGAGATGTGGGAGTTGTCCAGGCACTTCCAGCTTCCCATCAATATTTTCCCAGCTTTAGCAATGGGAAGTAATAGCTTTTCATTGTTTGGTAGCAGTTACCAGTGTGATGTGAGCCTGTATGACTCTAACAATTAGCATCACATTAAAACCAACGGGCAAGAAACCTGTTTTAAGTAAGAGTGAAATTTCTGGTGAAAGTTATTGGACAAAACCCCATCTGAGCTGGGGCTGGGCAGGGGCTGGATGCCCGCACATGAGACAGGGCTGCACTCTCTGGCCTGAGCAGGTGAGTGATGAGTGGAGCTGTTGACAGGACAGTGACAGGACTGATGGAGGGAGCTGCTGCTGTGTCAGAGCAGGGCAGGCTGGGCTCTGCCTGCTTTCCCCATCAATCCCTTCCCTCTGCCTCCAGCCCAGCCATGGCCTATGGCAGCTGAGTGCTTTTGCACCACAAACGTGTCTTGGGGAGCCTGGATGTTATCACAGCAATGGCTGTGAGCCCACAGCTCTCCCCTGGGCTGGGGCATTTTCTGGATAATAATAATAATAACTGGGTGAATCACTTGGCAGAGAGAGGGCAGGTCTAGTGCAAGGAGAGCTTCATGGCAGAGCATGGCTGCCATGGCCCAGGTGCCTTCAGCTCCCCAGGTCTGTTTTATCCCAAGACATTTTTTCCAGGCTCTCTAACCCATTGTGGTGGTGCCATCCAGCTGACAAGTCCCACTGGGATGCAGATAGATTTGTCTGAAGCTGCACTTAGTGAGTGCTTTATTGTGAATGAGTCCTGGCAAGCAGCCCACGTGCTGTGACTTGGCCAGCTGACAGCAGGCTCAGTGTGTGTCAGCTGCCTGGGTTAAACCTCAGCAAAAGCAACTGGAAGATGTTCCTAAGACATACATAGGAGAAACTGTCATTTTCCCATGGAATTGCAGATAACAGCATTATTCTTTGGCTCAATTTCCTAAAATATGAAATTCTGGAATGTTGTCATTGCTGATTATTTTTGAGTAGCTCAGCCCACCTATTGTCAGCCCTCCCTTTTTGGCCAAAGTAGTACCAGCACTTTGGTGAAGATCTTGGTTTGTGACTGGGTGAACCAGGGAATCCATTTACCAGAAGCAGAAAAGATCTGTTCCAACATCTGTCCAGCATGCCAGTCACACAAAGCAGATGGAAATCACATAGCTTATTTAACTGCAGTGGGTAGAGTACAGTTACATTGCCAAAATATATGCCCAGCTTTGCACTTCACGCAATTTTTTAAGGTTAATATTTCTGCTGTTGTTGTATTTGATTACCAGAGGTAGTGAAGCAAAGATTATCTAAACCTGCAACATTTTCTTTTTAATAATCTTTGACAATTTGCAAGTAATACTTGGAGATATGAGACTACTGAAATAGTGCTTTTTAAATCATTGTTTCATAACCAGCTTTGCACATGTAGCCCTACTAACAGCTAAGATACTAAAAATTTTGTATAGTGATGTCTCCTTAGAGGTGGGGGGTGTGTAGTTACACTGTGGGTTGGATGCTGTTATTTTCTAACTACTGTTCAATTACAAATTCTGTGATTCTCTCTTAACACTGCTTGCTGCTTTTCTTGCTCTCTGATGTTTTACCTGGCAGAAACCTCCAGCTTTCTTTGCTTAACAGCTCAAGTAATGTTCAAAGTAGAGTATTGTTATTAATGACACCAGGGATGTATCTTTCTGAAGGCAGATACTGAAAATTCAAAACTAGTAGACACAAGGAGAAACCACCAATATTTGAATCTAAACTCTGGCATCAGTTTAGATTATGGATTTATTGCTGATAATCTCTCAGCATTGTCAAATGGTGAGATCTTGAGGATAGTTTTGCTTTTACTCAAGATGAAGTAAGGGACAGGTTTGTCTGGAAATTGAGAGCTTAAATCTTTAGTACTGATTCATACATTGTTTTTTGAAGTGAGAGGCATTCAATATCTTGTTTTTGCTCATGTGTACAAGTGCTACACAGGTGAAATCCGACTTCCATCTGCTAACCTGAGAAAGCTGCTTCAGCACTCGGTGTTGGCAGCTGCTGAGGCCCTCGGTGAGCGGCAGCAGGAGCTGGGGCAGCCGAGGAAACAGCACCAGGAGCTGTTCAGCACCCAGGGAGCTCCTGCCAGGCGGCTCTCTGCTCAGCTGAGGCATCCTAATGACTCGACCTCAGCAGAGTTTTTAGAGACTTCTGGCTCAGGATCAAGGGTGGGTGTTGTTTTGCCCTCAAAATGCCTGAATTACGTCAATGGCTTGGATTTAGCTGAAAACTTCGGAAGGAAATGGAGCAGTAGCAAGGGGAAAGGCAGCTGAAAAATAAGGATATGGCCCAGGGTCAGTGAGATGTAGAGCTAATCAAGATAATATTTTTGAGATTACTGTTAATGCTGGAAAGCTGTGTCTAAATGAAGACTGCACTGACCCCTGATAGTTAACCCCCGAGCCCTCAGTAAATCAGGACACTGCGCTTGCTGACGTGCTGCACAGCGAGGTCAGGGAGCCATCACTGACCAGGGGTGCCTCAAAGGCTGCCTCGTGCTCAGGCTGGGCTCAGCAGAGGAGGATCATGCCCCACTGATTCAAAAATGAGGTTAATGTAAATCAACAGTAACCAATTTTGTTGTTCTATGGTTTTGTTTTTTCCCCTTGGCTCTTCTATGAGGAATTTAAGCATCAGGAAGTGGCTTGGTTTTTCTGAAGGAAATTCACAGCACAGACATTTCTTTTGCAGGGGACATAATTGTCATTTCAGCCAGCTCTGCCTTTGAATGCCACAAACATCCAGAACCTTTCTTCACTACCCGGAATCTGCAGGATCTCTCTGCAGAGTACACGTGACCTGTGCCTCAGAGAGGGTTTGTTTAGACTGAACTCTTCTAAAACAGTAAAAGGAGCAGGGCTTATGATGGGAATGCCTTGTAGCATTCATCCACTGCATGTTTGCAGTGAAGGGTCAGGCTTGGGTGGAATCACTTGACTGGGTTAATGAGGCTAAACTCTTCTTTCAGTCACAGGTCAAATTCTGGATGAACTGTCTGCAAATGAATTCTCTGTAGCTTCACCACCACAAGGGGTTGGAAGCTTAGAGTGGCCTGGTCTGTCAGTCTGCTCCTTAAAAATTATCGAAGACATACAATCAAACCCTTGATTCAATTTCCTCCCATTTGGCTCTACTGGTTCTATCCCTGGGCTCAACCAGGGACCAGCAGTGATGGAGAGGGAGATTAGTGGTGATCAATCTAATTTACTGGTTGGCACATTTCCAGTGAGCTCAAATGGACTAGAGTTAATCTAGTTTTCAACTATGCTTGTGTTGTGAGTGCAAGTTAAAATTTGCTTTATATCCCTCTTACCAGATGGCCTTACAGCTAAAAGTATCAGAGTGGGAGGAAGGAGATCTGCTTTAGTTTGCAGCTTTTCTGCAGCTTTTCTATATCATCCTGGCATGCTTCTGTGAGGAATTCTCCCCAACACAGTGACTGAAGAGCTTTTATTTCTTTCTTTTTTTTTTTTTTAATAAGAGCAGCACATACTGTTACCACAGCTCATCTTGCATGAAGTCACAGAATGGCTTGGGTTGGAAAAGACCTCAAAGATTGTTTTGTTCCAACCCCTCACTGCCCTGGGCAGGGACACCTTGCCCTAGACCACATTGCCCAAAGTCTCCTTCAGCTTGACCTGGAACACTTTCAGGAATGGGGCACCCACAGCTTGTCTGGACAGCCTGTGCCAGTGCCTCAGCACCCTCACAGGGAGGATTTTCTTCCAAATACCTAATCTGGGCCTGCCCTCTATCAGTGTGAAGTCATTTCCTCCTGTACTGTCACTCCTTGCCCTTGTCCAAAGCCCTTCTCCAGCTCTCCTGTAGCCCCTTTAGGTTCTGGAAGTTGCTCTCTGGTGTCCCTGGAGCCTTTTATTCTAAGGTGTGTGGCACCACTGCACGTGTGCAGCACAGGGTGTCCCTCTAGTAAGGGGGAGTTTGCACTTTCTTTTGATTCTGTATCAGCTAAGTTATCTTGTAGTGCTAGTAGGTGATATTTTTACTTAGTTTATTATTATTCCTATTTTTTCCTTGTTACATGTATTCTCAGATAAGCCTAGATCATCTGATAACTAACCTAGATCATCTGATAAACATTCAAGGCTTAGTTGGATGAGGCTCTGAGCAACCTGATCTAGTGCAGTGAGATTGAACCAGAGGACCTTTAAAGATCCCTTTCAATCCAAACCATTCTGTGACTTCTGTGTTGCTCTGAGTTAGCTCGGGGAGGGGAGGATTAAATCCTGGAGATGCCAGCAGGGTCACCTCTGAAGCCTTGCAAAACTTGGTCTTTGTGTCTGGCTTTCCAAAACTGCCAGATGGGAATGAGAACCGTAAGAGACTCTTCATTCCCTTTGTTTAGCAAGCCCTTGTCAAGGACTGGGATGAGTAACCCACTCCCATGCATCTATAAAGGTGTTAAAGCAACGTGGGGCTTGGCTCCATCTGGTAGCAGATGCCTGCATGTGTGTAAGTACTGTGGAAAGAACAATCTCCTTTTAACACTGAAAATGAAATTCTATATTGGAAACAAAAGTTGTCATGGGAGTTACTCTTGCTCAGTGCAGCTCAGTCGTTCCTGTGCTCCTGGCTGAGGCAGTGAGTCACAGCTCCCATGCAGCCCCAGCAGGGAGCCTACGTGATGACATCTGATTATTGTTTGGTTTAAACTTTTTTCTCCTGCTGCTTTTCAGCAAGCAAAATGAAGGGTTTGTTTCAGTGCATGTGTCAAGCATGGAGGTGGGGGCAGTGGGCTTGTTTGCCCTCTAACATTTCTCACTCTACAGAAAATACTCTCTTTTCCTGGGAGATGCTTCATGTCATCCTGGGGTTTTTTCTAAGAATCACTTGAGATCCACAAAACAATGGGCTTCAGCAGTTTGTTTGGAAGGAAGTTCCAGGAAGAAATATGGATTTATGAGCTTCTTTGGAGCCTGGTGCCTCAGGGCAGGGTGTTTCCAGGCCCTGGGATGTGAGACAGAGGCTGCAGGGTGGGAAGTTCCCAGGAGCAGCTGGCACAAGCTGTCTATGCAGGCATGTGGGGGACCAGCCTGGCCCCTTCCAGGCTGCATTTCCAGGATGTATTTGTAGGAAAGCCTCCACTCTTCCTGCAGGCCCTGAGGGGTCTTGTGGAGGGTGGCCAAGCTGCCAGGCCTGGCTGCTGTGTCCATCCAAGGCATCCTCTTGGGCACTGTGGATGAAGGCTTTGGTACCCTCAATTTCTGATATTTTCTATTATCTTTCTCAAACTAACGGTTAAATCACTGGGTAATGGCACTGGGTGTGCCCATGGGTTTTCCTCAAGCTCACCTAGATGATGATCTACCTTCAGATGTTTTGTACATTTTACCTTGTTCTTAAATTCACTTTGTTATCCATCAGTTATAAAGAAAAACATAATACATTAATTATTCTGCTGGTTTGGGGGTTCAGAGCCAGGTAATGAAAAAGCTGACAATCATGCAACTATAAATTCTCTTAATACAGAGTCAGTATTATTTAAAATATTTAAAAATAAAACTCCACCATATCATTCATTTTAACTGTATCTCATATGTCATGATTTGGTGCTTGTGTCTTCCTTCTCAGCAGCAAGTCTTTACATTTTATTGTCTAGGTCAGGAGGGAGTAATAAAATAAAATCTCTTTTTTCAAAAATAACTGGATTGTATCATAAGACTATCAGCCCTGATTTGCTTTATGGCTAACCTTACTGAAAGTCACTGTTTCAAATGGTGGCATGAATTATAACAGCAAAAAAAAAAAGTATGTCCTGAGGATAGCAAAAAAATGAGGGCATGTAAAATGTTTCTGGGAATTAATTTACTGACATTGTGTCATCTTTCAATAAAAAGTAAATCATATGTCTAATATAAAAATAATTAGGCAAGGCATGCAAATGATTATGAGATCCAAATCTTGTGTATTGATCCTGATCTGTTATATGGTTGAAAGGGTCTGGAAAGTTTAACAGAGATAGTGATGAACTTCAAAGTCTCAACCTTTGCTGAGATTTCCCTTGTGAATTGTATGTGATTCAGAATTTACCACATTAAAGAGATTTTTCACCTGAAAAACCACTTACATGTAACTTTTAGGGGGCTCTCTATGCTGAGAAGGCTTCTTCCAGGCTTTTGTTTCTGCATGTAAACTCTGAACTTTTTGATTCATAGAAATGCTATCAGTAACTCCAGCATCTCCTCCTTCCCTCTGAATCTCTGTCACCTCCTCAGTGCCCACGGTCCTGGGCAGGGGTTGTGTCCCTGGATGAGCTGTGCTGCTCTCTGGGATAGGGGTTGTGTTCCTGGATGAGCTGTGCTGCTCTCTGGGCAGGAGCTGTGTCCCTGGATGAGCTGTGCTGCTCTCTGGGCAGGAGCTGTGTCCCTGGATGAGCTGTGCTGCTCTCTGGGCAGGAGCTGTGTCCCTGGATGAGCTGTGCTGCTCTCTGGGATAGGGGTTGTGTCCCTGGATGAGCTGTGCTGCTCTCTGGGATAGGGGTTGTGTCCCTGGATGAGCTGTGCTGCTCTCTGGGATAGGGGTTGTGTCCCTGGATGAGCTGTGCTGCTCTCTGGGATAGGGGTTGTGTTCCTGGATGAGCTGTGCTGCTCTCTGGGATAGGGGTTGTGTCCCTGGATGAGCTGTGCTGCTCTCTGGGCAGGAGCTGTGTCCCTGGATGAGCTGTGCTGCTCTCTGGACAGGAGTTGTGTCCCTGGATGAGCTGTGCTGCTCTCTGGACAGGAGCTGTGTCCCTGGATGAGCTGTGCTGCTTTCTGTGCTCCTTCCAAGCTCACATTGGCAGGCAGGCTCTGGGATTTGAACCTGACCCTGATTTCTCCCCACAGATTTATTATCTCCAGCCTTCAGTCTGGAGATGTGGCTGCCCTGGGAGGGATTTCTGCATGGCACAGCACTCGGGGCTGGCTGGGCTCTGCACCCAGCACAGTCACCTGCTCTCCTGGGGAGCACAAACCCTTCAGGTTGGGGCAAATGTTTCATGTGAACTCAGATGTTTTCCTGCCTGTGTCTCCTTGGGGTCTGCAAACTACCTTCCTTTGATGGATTCCAACATGTTGTACCACATCCATTCTGACATTTTAATTATGTATTATCCACATTGTCAAAGAAATTAACAATTGGAGCGGTTGAAGCTTTTCAGGATATTTTTCCCCAAATAACAATTCTGTATTTTGAGCACCAGCCAGATTCTCCATATGGCTAAAATGTGCTAGAACAGAAAGACATTAGCATGGCTTAATAAACTTCATGCATGGTTTGTTATTGCAATATCAGAAAGAAAACAAATTTAGCCACCAGTTCTTGGAATAACTCTGTTAAATTACTGTTGTTTGAAATGAGCTCTTTTATGGCTTATGGCTGATGTAATTTGCATTGTGATAAGTAAAGCAGCATTCTGTATGTTTTAATACCTTTCAATTTGACATAGGGCTGCTTGGGTCTTGCATACATCTTCTCCCCAGTGGGAGGGGAAAGCAATAGATTGAGTTTTAGATATGCATCAGAAAGCAGTGGGTTTGGGAGACACAGGCTCTATTCCAAACTCTACCATGCAGCACAAGTTTTGTTGATAGACTTTTAGCCTGTTTTCAGTCTTTGTATATTTACCTTTCTTGGTTAAATGTTGTGAGAGCCAGAGCTAGCTGGGCACACAGACTGACTTTGCTCCTGTGTTTCACCAAAAGCTGCAGTGCCCATGGTCACATTGGTGCTGGGGCGTTTTGTCTGTCAGCAGAGGATCCTGCTGAGCACTCTGCTGCTCATTGCTCCTGGATCAGCACCTGAGTCTGCTATGTGTAGTGTGGCACTGGGGGAAAAGGGTGATCCCTGTGTGTCTGAACTGTGAGATTTAAATGAGCTTCACACAGGAGTCTGGCACTCCAGTGCTTGTGAAAGCTTGTGTTTGGGTTTTAGGAATGCATGATCTAGAGACAGCTTTTGTGTGTATGAGATTTGCAGGGCTCAGTGTTCTCCTGTTATGGCCATGAGGGTCCTGTGAGATTCAGGGATAAACTGTGCCCTTGGGACATCACTGACCCCCTGGACACGGCCTGCCCACGTTCAGGTCATGCTCTGCTGGGAAAACCTGCTCTGCTCATTGCAGTGGATGCTGAGTGTGGGCTGCACACAAGGAGCTTCTAGTGGTGATTCCCACAACAGAGCTGCTGCTGCTGGATCTTGTGCTCCCAAACCACTTTTTGGCAATTGGCACAGGAGGAGGATGAGCTTGGGCTTTTTCCACCTGAAGGAATGGCAGATATCTCCTTGCTACTGATGCAGTCTGTCTGTTCTCATGAATGAGAGTACCTATGAAAAATGTTTATTTACAGGCTCCTGGTTTGGAGGCACTTGATGTTTTAATTAACTTTGAGGGGTTATGGTCAGAATGGTTCACACAGCTATTCCCAGTCTGATCTGCGCCTCTCTGGATTCAGAGCACATCCACCCCAATGCCTCCAGAGCACACGAGTGAGTTTGGATTGCTGATGTGCACAGGATGAATGTTTCTATTACCCCATCATCGTTATCATCAGCATTTTACTCCGTGCTGGAGCAGCGACAGTGTGGCTGTAATTAGCTGTGATTGTGCAGGATGGCAGCAGTAATTGGGAAGGTGTTACATGAGAGGGGCAGGCTGTGCCTCCCTTCCCCTGTTGCTGCTGGCAGTCTGTGAGTGCAGTGCTATTTGCATTTGTATATTAAAAAATGAGGAGGAAAATGCTGCTAGAAAGCAATTTTCCCTGGGAACATGTTTTCCTGGCACTCTGGGCTTGGGAGGTCACAGTTCAGCCCTGGCAGGATGCGAGACTCGGGGCTGCCACCCACGCCATGGGCTTAGGAGTGTTACTCTGCTGATTTCTGTTCTGCAAAGGAAAACCCTGCAGGTAGGAAAATACCTTGGTGAATTCGGTAACTGTGTAAGGTTTCTTAC
This sequence comes from Emberiza elegans, assembly GCA_024865655.1. Lineage (NCBI taxonomy): Eukaryota > Metazoa > Chordata > Aves > Passeriformes > Fringillidae > Emberiza > Emberiza elegans. The sequence goes on along the minus strand of JALJVW010000129.1, from coordinate 37,670,832 downwards.
CTCACCATGCTGAAGGCCTGTCCCAGGCTGGTTTTCTTGGGCGGGAGATCTGCACCATTTCCATGCTGTGCCTGCTCGTATCCTTGTGAGATTTCTGGTAGCTTTTCCCTGCAACAATTGTATCCTGATGTTTCATAATACATTTGGTAGGTTCATTCCTACTACCAGTAGATAAAGTAACAATAGCAAAGTATTTTCTTTTCCTGCAGCATACTGCAGGGAAAGCAAGCTGGCACCCCAGCTCTGCAATGTCTGAGCTTAACTGCTCACCCCTTTAGAGCTGACACCATGCTCTTGAAAATGCTGCTTTGGCACCAAAAAGTGGTGTGCTTGCCACATGGGCAAACCTGTAGAGAGAGTCCAGAGCTCTCAAGCTCTGTCTCTGGGCCTCAGCTGTAGCCATGATATTTTCTGAAAATTCCCTTTGCCAGGATTTCTTCTCTTCTCCTGAGAAGCCAAGAGGAGTCAGAAACAAAATGTAAACAATGATTATCTGCAGCTGTGGAATGCAACAGGTGCATCTGTGATTGGTCTCATGTGCTTAGTTTTTAATTAATGGCCAATCACAGTCCAGCTGTCTGGACTGTCTGGTCAGCCACAAGATTATATTATCATTCCATTCCTTTCCTTTCCTTGCTAGCCTTCTGATGAAATCCTTTCTTCTATTCTTTTAGCGTAGTTTTAATATATCATTTACTTTTAATATAATATATATAATAAAATAATAAATCAGCTTTCTGGAGTTGTCATTCTTGTCTCTTGCCATGTCGGGGCTGCCTGTAAACTTCCACACTCAGTCTAATGAGTCATTTAGAGATGTCAGGTGGTGGAGGAGAACCCCTCTGGCTCCATGCAAAAGCAAGGATAAAGCAGAGCTGTGGGGAGGAGAGGCCCTTGTGCTAGTGCTGGGCTGAAATCTGCCTTTACTGCCTTGGCATTGCTCAGCTGGAGCTGCAGGAGGGATCAGGGCTGGTGCAAACCAGAGGAAAGTGTGGCTGAGTGTGTGCTGGCTGCCTCTGTGAGCCACAAACCTGCTGGATGGAGAGCAGGGAGATAAATGGCATGTCTGAACACAGAGCATAAATAATTGTATGGGAAGCTTAGTGCTCCCATGCCAGCGTGTATAAATATTCATATTATTCCATGAATCTGTCATTATGTGCAAGTGCTTCATCTTTCCAACTTTACTCCTGCCAAAAGTCCTCACTCATGGAAACACTGGAGGCAATCAGATGATTGATGTGAGTAAAGGGCTGGGGGAGCTCTTCTAACAGCCTGATTTACAGCAGTATTTCATTCCTAATTTCTGCACACTGGGAAGCAAAACCCAAACACAAACTCAGCTGTTTTTGAGAGACTTTCTCTCTGTAGGGTTCTTGCTTCATGAGGGCTGAATGAAACCACAGAGCTTTTTCCCAGTCACTAATCGTCTGCATCCGCTTATTATTATCAGTGATGCTGATGAAGGAATTTTGGGGGCTGAATGGTCTCCTGAGCTGCTGCTTTCCATAGTCCCAGCCAGGCTTCTGGCATGGCTCATAGCCCACAGGAGTGGCGCCCTGTTATGGCTTGTAATAGCTGTTAGTGCAGGGCACAGTAGCTCTGAAGTCTGATATCTCAGGAGCGTTTATAGGCACAAGAATGCTAAAGCTTCTCTCCTCCTTTTGCCTAGCTCAGAGCAGAGCAAAGGTTTGCATATTGCAGCAGGTGGCTTCTCTCTGAGGCTGGCAGGCACAGAGGCTGGGGTGGATGCTGTCCCCTTGGTCCATCCACGCCTAGAGAGGGGGTGAGGACCAGACCTTCTGTTCTCTTGCCTGCTGTTGACAGCAGAGCTTGAGCAGGCCCCTGCCTGCCACCCTGGACATGGCATTTTGAACACAAGTTGGTCCAGACATATTCTAAATGATGGCATGGGAGCAGAGCAGGTGTTCCTGCTGTCAGCTGAGGTGCAGCATGAGTGCCTGTGTGCTCCTCACTGACTGCAAATACCACCTTTGCTGCCTTTGTGTAAACCTTGAGTTGCAGCAAAGACACTGGAATAAATGCAGGCTGATACTAGAGAGAGAAGGGCTCAGCACTTTCCCATATGGCTTTCATGGTCACGTGCCTCTCTCTACCATTTCTACGCCTTCTCGTGCTCAAATATTGGTGTTGAGTGTAGAAAAGTGTGGATCAAAATGAGCACAAATGCTGGTGCCAATTAAAAGTCTCATTGGAGATAAAGGGTGTTGGCAGTTCTCCCAAAAGTATCCTTTTCTCTGTTTTCATGGTTGTATAGGGCTGCTAATTTTCCTGTGATGAGTCACTGAAAGAATTTATAGAGGTAAGAGGGATTTCATGCTCTAAATATAGCCTCAAGTCAGCCCACAAGGAGCAGCCACAGGAGCTGGAACACCAGGAGATTCCGCTTTCAGTTTGACATCGAGATCCTCTTTCTGGCCGACATCCTTTAGCTGAGGGTGAAAGGTAAAAGGATTGTAGCAGACACTGGATTCAGTTCATCACCTCTAGACATCATGATCTCTTAATTCCATGGTGGCTCATTGTTTTGGGGTTTTCCTGCTACATTTGGTGGTTTCACATTTTGCCAGCCCCGATGTCACTTCCTCCTCCCTGCAGTCCCAGGTGCCATTTTCCAGGCTGCAGCAGGTGATACTTGATGAAGAGGACCTTTCTAACCAAAAAAAACAGGCAACTAAAGAAAAAACTATTAACAGCAGGTGATTACAACATGAAATTATTATTAACAAATAGTTAAAACTCCAACTTAGCAGCAATTGGTTTAACCTGTTAACTCTGCAACTTTTTAAAAAAAATGGACAGCTTTTCTACTCATAACATTCTCTATTTAATATTTCCCTAAGGGCCTATGATATAATATCTACCTATTACTCTACTATTAAATAGGCTATATGTTACATAAACTGATAGATTATATTGTACCAAAAAGAAGCTATAACAAATTATCAATTGGACCATATAAAATATTAGCGATCAAAGAACAACGTGGAAAAGCCAATGCAAATGCAAAGCCAATTATTATATTGTCATTTATACCCCCAGCTCTGCTGCAAGGCACCAAAGGGGTCTCATTCACCCTTGACCTGCCACCCTGTCCCTGAGCATCACTGCATGTCCCTAGTGTCCCCATGTACCTGAGTGTCCCAAATGTCATCCCAGGAATTCCCATCAGGATTTGGGAAAATTTCAATGAAAATTCCAGAAAATTTTAAATTTGTCTCAAATTTGGAGGAGGCAGGGGACAGGTGACACAGTGATGTCCTGAAGATATCACTGCTGACATCTGGTGGTGACATCACTATTCCAACAACCATGGGATGTCCATGATGGTATTTGACACTGCTCGGCCTGCACAGGGCACCAGGGCCCTGGGTTCTGAGTGAAAACTCAAAAGAGGTCATGGATGTCCCCAAGTGTCCCCCAACAGGTGACATGGTCAGGCGCACTGGCATCCCATAGCTGCTTGGTGTCAGCCATAAAAAGCATACAAAATCATACAGAGAAATTAGGGACACCTCCCTTGTCCTTTCAGGGCAGCCTTGTCCCAAGGGCCTTTCTGCAGCTCCAGGGGAATGTGGCTTTGTCACATGCGGTCACCAAGCACTCCAGCAGCCCCCCAGAGCCACCTCCTGTCAGTGTCCTCAGGTAGCCTTCCACACCTGGCTGGTAGCCACCACAGCCTCCTCCATGGCATGCTTGTTGGCCACATACATACAGGCGTCATGAGCTTGGTGGCCTCCCGGCCCTTCCGGCCCAACTCTCCTTGAGCAAGGTCACTGAGTTCTACCAGTCACTGGTGGTGCTTGTCACATAGGCCCAATGATCCATGGGAGGTGGCCTTGAGCCAGGGCCCGGCCCAGGGCAGTGACATGGCTGTGGTTGGGGATGGCACAGCAGTAACACAGAGGACACCAGGGTGCCACGGTGTCATGGAACTGCCGCGAAGATCTCAGGGCCATGTGCTGGGCCCATGGGGACACAGCCAGCAGCATGATGTCCCTGTCCAGGCTGGCCACGGTGGCCCCAGCTTGCCCAGGATGGCCCTGCGGCTCAGGGGCTGCATCAGGGCTAGGGACAGTTGGGGGGGGACAAAGGGAGGTGATGGGGACCTCGTGGCACTTCTGGTCCCCCTAAATTGGCCTCTGTGCCCTCCTGGGATCCTTTGTCCTCCCCGTGGAGGGCTCTGCTGTCCCCTCTGTCTTTTGCCCCCCCTTGTTTCCCTCTGCCACCATCTGCCTCCTCTCATTCCCTCTGCCACCCCTCCTGCCCCCACTGCTGTCCCTCTGCCAGCCCCTGCCACCCTCGATCCCTCTGTCACTTCCTCCCTTCCTGCTGTTATGGATGCATATTATAGTTGTGGCTGCAAATATTAAGATGAATGCTATGTACAGTGTTAAAATAACTTTGCTTTTTATTTCTGCTATTAACAAAAACTTGACATAGTAGTAGTGATAGCTGATCTAGTTAGGGTGAACTGTCTGTTTGATTGGGATAACATCAGTAATGACCATGCCATGAGCACCCCTGCTATTGATATGCCAGCTATCAGCATCTGCTACCTGAAGAAAGTGTGGACCAAGGCCCAGAGTGGAAGTGATCAGAAAGTGAACCAAAACCACTTCCAGAAAACACAGCGCCCAAAAAGGCAGACCTGAGGGAGGAGCCATGCTAAGCGGGTCTTAGAACATATAAACTGGTTTATGGAAAATTTAAATATTCATAATTGTTTATGAATATGCAACAGCAAATGCAGTAGAAATGGTATAAAGGGTGTTTCCCAAACTAGCAGGCGTGCTCTTGGCTCAGTGCCAAGATTCACATGGATTCAAAGGCATAAAAGTCATCAAGTCAACCCAGCCCTAACACCTATCTGAAATCCATATGATGACTTTAACCAATTTAGAAGCCGTTTAAGCAGAACTGGCTGTAAAATAAGCTAGAAATATTTCTGAGTTTAGGCAGACCCTGAATTTATAGGAGCGTTTATCAATGCAGAAATTATCTACTCGTGAACAGCCCCCAAAGATGCAGAAAACTTTCTTGCCAATAGGAAAAAATAAAACTGTACATTAAAGTAGTACTTTATTCTTTATTAATGCTGCTGTATTTTCATCCCTTGCCTGTGACTGCTCCTCCCAGGCCAGGGCAGGGCACAGGCAGCTCCTCCATCTCCACCTGCATAGCTGAGCTCACTTTCCCAAGCAGGAGTGTTGCTGTGATCACATGAAATCTGTGAGCCAGAACACACAATTACACAGGTGTTTGCACACTTCAACTCATGAACATCATTTTTGCTGTGCATCCACTGGAGGGAAGAGGGTGTTTTGAACTACTTGGTGAAGTACCTGATGTGGGGGACAAAGCCAAGCAAGTGCTTTTCCTGTTCTCCTATCCCTGGTGGTGTTAGCTGTGATGTGTGAGCTGTCTGCAGCTTTGGTGATGCTTATTTTGGTTTTCCTAATCAATGTGCTTGCCCTTTGGCTGTGTAAGCACGTGGGTCTCGGCGCTTTTCCAAAGAGGCTCTCTCCAGGCTGCTCTTTGTTTGCTGTTACAAGGTCTCTGTGCCTGTCAGGAGTGGGGTGGCTGTCCCCAGCCCCTTGGGGTGCAGGGTGTGTTGTGTAAGATTTTATCAATGTTCTTCAGCAGAGCTGCTGGCCAAGGCTAGCACATTTCATTTTTTTTCTCTGAGACCTCAGATCAGACCCTTTTGATGGGAAAGGTCCTGAGCTGTGAGCTCTGGTGAAACAACACTTGCTCTGTTTTCACTGACCCCTTCCCCAAGATGTGGCTTGCTTCACACCCGAGGTCTGAGCCAGTCCCTGCTTGCAGAGCAAATGAAACCAAGGATTCATAGATGTGTTTAATTTCAGATGCAGCAAAGCAGCTCAAATGGGAGAACCTAGCAAGCTGTGAACACAGGGGGCTGAGGGATGCTCCACCCCAAAGGTGTGTTGTGCTCACTCAGCTTTAGCGCCAGGAGATGAACCTGGTGTTGGACCTGTGTCCTGGGGGTCTTTGAGCCTCCAGACTTGTTTGAATTTTGAGCCTAGTGCTGTGTTTTGGTTACCACTTTAGTTGAGGGTAGTACCTGTGTCTTGGTTAGATAAAAGGTAAAGGAGGGAAAAGCATTTTATTCATCACTTTATTTTTCAGGCAGTCTGGTGTTGGCACAAAGACAATGCTGGAAACATAGGTGGGGATGTGGGGCTCCTGTTCCAGCAGGGAGGGCAGCCAAGGTCAGCTGAAAGCAATGTCAAAGCTCAAAGTGGGAAGCCTGCCAAGCCTGTTCTTCATTGCCCATGCTGCTCATTCCTGCCCTGGGCTCCCCTGGCACTGGCAGAGCTGTTGGGAGGCTGGGCAGGGCAGGACTGTGCTGCGGATCTACTGAAAAGCAGCCTGCAGTAAAACCAGCTGATCTAAAGCAATCCTTCAGTGCTGCTTTGTCGGGATCATTAGTTTATCTGAGTGACCCCGAGAAAGGTTTGAGAGTCTCTTTTCCCAGCCCGGCGCTTAAAAGAAGGAGTCAGGGCTCTTCATTTCGTGGTCTCAAGGTTGTTTATTTTATCTTATCTGTAAAAAAATCTTCTCTTGCCCTGACGAGGTCAGCTTAGCAAGACAGTCCGAGGCACTCTCCACTGCCCCCGAGGCGGTGTCGTCTTTTATACTACAAACTACGTATATCATATTTACACTTACCTTCCAATGCCCATCACCCATGTTAGACAGTGCACCTTCACTATGAACCAATCCCCAGTGCCAACATCACCACAGAAGATGGATGACAAGAAGAAAGAAGAAGAAGGACGAGACATGCCCTGGATTCCTCCATCTTGTCTCCATACCCTCCTGTACCAAAATCCTAAAATCTACATTTCACCCAGTGAACATTCCATTCTCACACCATTCAAACTTGTGTGATTCCCATGTTCCCCACACACAGGTGGCAGATCCCTAAAAGGGTCAAAGTCAAGCCACCAGGTTCTTCTGGCAACGTTCCAGGACCTCCGAGCCCCCCAAGGGCTCTCTCAGTAGCTCTGGACATCTGGAGGGATGTGCTGCGTTCCCACACTGCTTTTCTCAGAGTGCAGGAGGGAAGGACAGCAGTAGAGAGGAGCCAGCTCCCTCCTTTACGTGCTGCTTTATGTCACTCATGAAACTCCAGGGCAGGCAAATGCACCTGGCTGTGATGGGAGCTGCCAGCACAGGACAGGGACCAAGGAAATGTGCAAGAAATGTCATCTTGGAGAGGATTAGGGATGCCTGTGGTGGCCTTTGTGGGTGTGCTGCTCGTGCTCCAGTGTGTGCAAGGGCTGGAAATGTCACCTGATCCAGCACTGGTGGATTCCCTTGCTGCCTGGGCAGGCTGCTGTGACAGTGTTCATAGGGGTCTGAGGATGAGGAAGAGATGAGGATCTGACTCCATGTCTCAGAAGGCTTGATTTATTATTTTATGATATATATTATATTAAAACTGTACTAAAAGAATAGAAGAAAGGATTTCATCAGAATGCTAGCTAAGAATAGAAAAAGAATGATAACAAAGGCTTGTGTCTTAGATAGAGAGTCTGAGCCAGCTGACTGTGATTGACCATTAATTAGAAACAGCCACATGAGACCAATCCCAGATGCACCTGTTGCATTCCACAGCAGCAGATAACCATTGCTTACATTTTGTTCCTGAGGCCTCTCAGCTTCTCAGGAGAGAAAATCCTAAGGAAAGGATTTTTCAGAAAATATCATGGCTACAGGCTCCAGGTGCCCCACTGGTGACATGGGCACATGTGAAGTCCTCAGGCTGCAGGAATTGAGGGCTGGCCTGTAACTGCAGAGCAGGACCAGGGAGGGCTGTGGTCATACTTGATGTTTGTGGCTGAAAACACAAAAAATAATTACATTGAAAATGAACACAGCTTTCTGTAGCAGCCCTGCATGTTAAAATGGGTACACAAATTTCTAGGAGTCGTGGTTTTATTTTCAGAACAATTTAGAGCAAGAGAAAGAAAAGGTTAAATCCCTTGAATTTGATAAAACTGTCAGGGAACCTGCTTTGCTTTTAGCACATCCTGGCTTCTGTTTACTTGGGTTTTCCTTGTGTGGTTTGGGGAGTGTGCTCAGAGTGTAGATCATGAAAGCAAAGGTCATCATCCTTCCGTGAGAGGACTCTTCCCACCCTCTGCAGGCTTTGCTGTGTTGCACAAACGCTGTGTTTGCTCTTAGTGTGGAACAACTTGTTACTTTCTGGGAAATCAAAGAGCTGCTCCGCTTCCAGAAGCACAGGAGCTGACTGTGTGCAGGGGTCAGTGCTCAGGAGCAAGGCAGGTCCATGCAAGCCCTTACAAACAGATCCTTTCCTTCTGACACCCTGGTGCGGTGTGCTGTGGCTCCAGAAGGCCTGTGCAGCCTGCTGGCAGCATTGTCCCAGCCCACCCATGCAGCACCACTGCATTCAGCAGGGACTGCAGGGCAGGAGCAGCTTTATACTCTGCTTTTCCTTTAATTGCCTTGTAATTCTTAACTGCCTTGATTTTAATTTAATTGCCTTTTAATTCTTATCTCTCAGGCTCAAGCTGGCGGAGGCTTTGTCCCTGGGCTGGCAGGGGTTTGCTGTGAACCTGACCCCATCCCTGGCTGTCCTGAGCAGGGCCAGGCTCTCCCTGTCCCAGCAGCTCTTGGGGAAGGGCGTCCTGAGGGCTGTGCAGGCACTGAACAAGGCCTGACTGACTGCCCAGGCTGCATCTGGCTTCCAGATGAGCTCTGGTTTGCCTTCCTAACCCTGCCCTCAGCAGCAGCCTGGTCATTTCCCCTGGCCAAGCAGGGCCAGAGGGGCTGGGCTGCCACTCTGACCTGAGATTGCTCCCCCTGCCCTCCTGGGACAGCAGGGAGAGCAGGGACAAGGAGGCTCCATCAATTCTGCCCAAATGGGATAGTCCTGTTACTTCTCCTACTTTCTTTCCTCTTATTTTCATTTTGTATCAACCTCCTGATGCGTTTCCCTTGTGTGGACCAGTGTGGAGAAAGTTCCATCCTCAGAAGGATGTTGCAAATCAGTTTGGGGGATTGGTGCATCCCCATTAGGTTGTGCTAACCAATCCTCAGCATGGAACTTTTGAAAACTTAAAAAGTAAAATAATTGAAAATGCTGCAACGCAATACTTACTTTTCCTTTCAAGTTTTTTACCCAATTTTGGATCCAATTCCCGAATTATATCCACTTTACTGGATTGTATCCAGATAGCGATGTTATGATGTTGTCATTTTTTTCTCTTTAAATCAGATTACTTTAAAATGGTGGCCCGGTGCCTGAACACAAATATTCTGAAGTTACTTTGGAAGATTTTTTTTGTCTTGGGCAACAACACTTCCCATAGACAGTATTTTCTTTTCTCCCAACTAAAGTCACTTTTTTATGGCTTAGACAGAGTAACTGTAGCAAGTCAGAAAATAAATATTGTCTTTAGTCCAAGGTATAATTAACAGAAAACAATCAAGTGATGGCTGGCAATATTTTTGTGCTGATGACTGGGATTTTTTTGTTGTTGTTGCTGTTATTGCTCCTGTTGTGTTTAGAAAGCTGCATCAATGAGATATACTGGGAATATTCAAGGTCAGGTTGGATCTGGGGTTGGATCTGGCTCTGAGGTGTTCTGGTTGAACATGTCCCTGATCATTGCAGGGGGTTTGGACTGGGAGCTCCAAAGTTCTGTTCCAGCCCGAACCATTCTGATTCTGTGATCCACACTGAACTGGGTAAAGCACAGGTTGTGCAAGTGGCAGTATTTACTAAAGAAATGGAACCAGACTGTTTTCCCAACACTGAAATTTATTTAGGAGCAGATAATGTCAATTTTTCTTCCTTCTAGTTCTTTGGTAAATATATCATCATGTTAATTATTGGCTTTATAGTCTGCTCTTTGGGGGGAGACAAAACATTTAGCAGCAGGTCTCAATTTTAATATGTGAGAGTCAATTCAGCTTAGAAGAATTCCCTTTTGCTAAATGAGTCTGTAATGTTTATTGTCTCCCGAGAAATTTGCTCAAGTAATTTCATTAGTAAAAAATTTCAGGGAGAGCCAAGCTCAGGAAAAGAACAAGAAAATTTAAAAATAAGTGCTGCTGTCTTAATTTGAGTGTCTGTATTTTTAAGTCACATTTTTGATGTCTGAGACCAGTTTTCAAATGTGGGGACTGTTTTCCAGGAGTGCCAAGCTGGTACATCCTGCTGCCAGAAACATGTTGGCATGAGGCAGGTCAGGACTGGGACTCCAAATTGAATTGTGTGCCAGCAAGCACAGAGCAATATTTCACTAACCAGACAGGTCTTTGAATGGGGTGGGTTGGTTGAGCAGTCGGTCCCTAGGTCCTGGAAGCCTCTTGGAGAACAGGTATAAGAGCATCGGGGGTAGCACGGTCGGGACGGACGGAGACGAGAGATCTCTGCAGCCAGGCCTGGAATTTGGGGTTTATTGCAAAGGGCCTGGGGGCAGGGGCCTGCTGGGAGCTGCCAGGCACAGCTGGAGCAGGGCTGAGAGAAGAGAGGGGGAGAGAGGGTGAGAGGGTAAAAGCATAACAGAGAAAAAGTGGTAAGAGAGTAAGAAGCAAGAGCTGAGAGTGAGGTTCCTGTTACAATACAAGAGATCTTCTTCTGTGTTGAATGTTCTGATTCTCACTAACCAGTCTAGTACAATACACAAATCCTATAGCATTTCCATACAGACTATAAGAATCACTACATTACTGTACTGTGCAACATTTTAAACCCTAAAAACTCCTCTTTGGGCCCCTTCTGCCAAGCTGTAGGGTCTGCTCAGACCCTTGGACCTGTCTGCAAACAGAGGGTGTTCCATCAAAAGGGGATCACCTTCAGTTGGCCACACTGTTGTTTTCCTGTTGTTCACTAACTAAGGGATCTCAAAGCTTGCTTTCATTTCAATCTCACTTATGGTTTCCATATTCTCAAAATCTTTTGCCAGACAATCATATTTATAAGGCTTTCCTGTTTCATCTTCCCCAACAAAGAAGAACAAGCCTGAGCTCCTGGCTTGGCTCTGTGGGCTCCCTGGGAGCAGCTGGAACCTTTGTGGTGTGGCCCCGTGTGCCAGGTGCAGTGTGCCACAGGCTGGACTGGCTCCCCCCAGCAGGAAAATGCTGTGCCCAGGTGCTCTGCCAGCATCTCTGGGGCTGGGGGGCAGGGGAGGATGGAGCCCTTGTGGAATTTGCAGGCAGCCCCGACAAGGGAAGAGATGAGAATTTTGACTCCGTGTTTCAGAAGGTTGATTTATTATTTTATGATATATATTCTATTAAAAGAAAATTATATACTAAAATATACTGAAGAAAGAGAAAGGAGACATCAGAAAGAATGATGATAAAATCCTGTTCACAGCTTCAACACAGCTGGCTGTCATTGGCCATTAATTAAAAACAATTCACATGCAACTAATCAAAGATGCAGCTGTTGGTAAACCATCTCCAGACCACATTCCACAGCCATCAGATAGTTATTGCTTACATTTCTTTTCTGAGGCTTCTCAGCTACTCAGGAGAAAAATCTTAGCAAAAGGATATTTCAGAAAATCTGTCTGTGCCACCCCTCCCTGGGCCAAAATGAGGGGCTTTTCACTGTGCCACCTGTGGCTGGTCACATCAGCAAGGCAGGGACTGGGCAAGGAGCAGGAAATAGAGGTGACAAACTATCAATTGTCATCATCCTTAATTCAGATTGTGAAGGGGCTGCCCCTTCATCTTCCCTGCCATGAGAAAGGTTTCACAGCCTCTCTGCAACTCACCGTATTTAGTGGTGAATTAAAAATGGAAATGGAAAGAATTTGCTGAGGCTCTCAAGAAGATGAATGATTGTTTCATGTGTTGGCTCTCCTCTTTCAGCCACGCTCTCCCTTTTATTGGTACTTACTGCTGGAGTGATGTAGGGTAGGAAATCCCACAGCTGGACGGGAGACCTCAGGTGTGGTGTCACAGGTGTGGTGTCACAGGAATGGTCACAGCATGTGGGCCCTGGCAGCTGGCACAACTTTGGGTTTTCATGTGTGCAACTACAGAGCTGTTTCCTTCCCTCTTTTAATCTGGGTAAATTTCTCAGCTCTCTGTTCTCTATATACAAAGATATTTTTGGAATTAAGTTCATGAAATGTTTTTTTTCCTTTGGTGATTGATAGATCCATATCACAAGCTTCCCAGCAAATAAATTCCCCCCTCCTCTTTCCCTGCTCAGCAGTCACCCAGAGGACTCATGCTGCTGCATTAATCTGTATGCAAGCAATCAGGTTGGTAATCTGTGCCAATAAAGGGATTTATGGTCTCTCAGAGCACAGAGGCTACATTCAATCTTGCTGACAGCCCTAGGGTATGCCCCATTTAGTTGTTGGAAGACAGCAGGGTGTTTTTTCCTTGCTGACTTAAAGTGATTTCTGTGACCTAAAGGACATGAGTGTGAGGAGAACTAAAGACTTGTAAAGCCCTTGGTACAGAATCTGTTTTGGAGTGCAGAAGGTATCTCTAACACCTGCATGAAACTAATAACAGTAGTCCTTTGCATCCCTGGAACTAATCCTAAAACATGATCTGATGCCTGTACTTGCTGTGCTTGTCTATTCTCTTTTGATCTCTGCCTGTTATACCTTGCTCTCATGGTTCTCTGCCATTCTCAAACCAAACTCTACATTAGGCAGGTTCCCCAGCCTGGTTTCAGCCACGTCCTTCAGCCTTCCAGCTCTTTTTTTTAATGACAAAAATATTTATTTATTACAAAAATTCCTTTGGGCCCTGCAGTGTTTGCTGCTGAGTTGGTTCTCCAAGGAGCCCAGACCCCATTTACATTTGGGATATGGGCAAGGAATCTCTCCTCTCAAAGCCATGTCCAAAGATATGGTTTCTGGCTTTTTGGCTGCCCTGGAAATATAATTTCACCTGAAGTACAAGCGTGTGCAGGAAATATTTTATTTCTCCACATTTGTTAAACTGGTATTTAAGCTGTTAAACTTTGCCTACAGTATTTCAGGTTCATTCAGGCTGGGATGTCACTTCCAGCTACCTTAAAGTGTTGCATTAATATTGGCTGCTGTGATTGTTGCACTAAGGCTGGGTTGCACTAGTTTGTTATTTGGAAGAAACTGGGAAGGTCTCTCCATGTCCTCTGGCAGATCCCATGAGGAGATGGTGGGATGGTCAGCACTGAAGAGATGTCCCAGCTCAGGGGGGTCAGGAGGACCATCTGCCTGACATGTGTGTCACTGGGGACAGCTCCCATCAACAGTGGGCTCAGTACAGGGGGCAGTGACGTTGTGTCCTGAAAATCCAAATTTAATCCGGATGACATTTAGGTGACATTTAAATGGAAACAGTTTAATGCCTTTAAGAGATTGAAGTTATCAGAATGCTCTTGGAGTGACCAAACTGTCTGGAAAGGGGGAGAGGCTGTGTCTGAGAGGGACAAGTCAAAGTAGAAAGGGAGAGTGACATTTTTTTCATTTTCCTGTCAGCAGCAGGGATGTGGGAGTCCAGCTCCACAGGAGACTCTTGTAGAGATCTGTTATTCCATGCAATTTCACCTGTAACCATTGTGTCCAATGCATAAATCCTAATATCCATTACCAGAGTACCTGCTTCACAGCCTCCTTGGTGTGAAAACGCAACCAAACTGAGCAAAAAGAATAAAATCTCTAGAATTTCCTTGGTGTCACCTCTCCGTGCTTCACCCCATGCAGGATGCAGCTCCTGCAAGCTTTACCTCCTTCTTCAGCACACAATCACTCCTGCCTCATGTTGACCTTTTCATTTAAACTACCAGGAAGCCCCAGGACTCTGGCTGGGACAGAGCCCTCCCGTGTCTATAAACAGCAGAAGAAAAATGGAAAGCAAAGGTTAGCAAGAGGCTTGCAGAGACTTTGTTAAACAGGTGGCCATGTCATGGTTTCTTATTAAATAAACAGCGCTAGTCTGGAAATCGTCCAAGAGACAAAGAGGTGTTGACATTCTCATTTTCATTGCTGCAATTCAGGTTTTAACTGTTTCTTACCACTGGAAAAATGAGACTGTGTGCTTTTTGACCATTAGGGACAGCACAGTGTTACTAAGCAGATTTTCCATCCAAGCACTTCCTGGGGGTGACTGCCCCTCCAGACCTGTGCCTTCATGTGGGAAACAGATGAGGGAACAGATTCCCCATGCAGTGTTAATTCAACAGCAATGAAAGATCAAGTTCTGGAAGATGTCTGACAAAGCCAAGGATCTCAAAGGAGTTGAGCTTTCGTACCTCTAGGAGGAGGAATGAAAACAGAACTTTCCAGAACAGGCAGCACATAAACCCAGGGCAGACAGACTACCTGGGACAAGAGCTTCATCACTGGAGTGGGAGAGATGTGTATTGAAAATAAAATGAGCACTCCAGAGAGGCAGAGGCGTTGCTAATGGCCCAAAGCTAAGACAGTGGTTAACACAGCATTCATTTTATTTGCATTTTATTCTATTCTTTTCAAGCTATATGGGGAAGAGAAACGTCTGGGGTCAGAATGAGGAGCAGATTTTCAGTACCATGCTCAGTTGAATGGATGCATAAATCCCATTAGCAGTAATGGAAATCAGTTGTCTAACCCAAGTAATTGAAATTGTGTGCTGAATTTGCTTTCTTCCACAGTAGTAGGTCTGAATTCTGCCTCTTGGGTTGCTGTGGGTAAATAAAATGTGTTTTGTTGCTACCAGGACTATGCATAAGAGAAATACAATCTTCCAGATTTGAAGGTGTAGTGCAGGTTTGCAGGTGCAAATTCATCAGGACTTCTTGGAAAAAGTCATTTGCCTGAGGAAGGTGGGGACAGGGGAATGCTGCCATAAGGGATGTGCCAGGCTGTGTAGGGACAGGAGTGTGTGGAGCATTGGTTGGTGTTCAGGACATTGTATTTACATGGCTCATCTTTGTTTCATGCTGAGGCAGGATTACCTGTGTTTTCTAAAACTCTACCATTGTGCTGTCCTGCTGTGATAAGGACAGGAGCCTCCAGGTTATGCATAAAATTGCTCCAGGCCAAGAATTGCTACATTAAAAAATTTAGATTTAACTGGCCACCTTCTTCTTTTGGTAAAACTGGTTCTTCTTTCAGGGCTGCTTTGAATTTGCTCTCAGCTTCCAGTGGGATTTTAATGTAGGCCAGGCTTATGTGAGTAGAGTAGGGCAGCAGTGAGATCAGCAGAGCCTTTACTGACCCCAAATATTTTCCCCCAGTGGAACTGAGTAGCAGAGGAGTCTTCTAGTAGGTTACAGGCTCTGAGAACCATCAAGTCATGCATTTTTGCTCAGCAATTTGCACCTGCACCGACCCACTGGAGTACCAGGAGGAAGAACACCCACCACTTCAGGAGGGATGCACTCAGCTGGAACATGAGAGTCAGAGAATACATGGTGTGGGTGCCCCAGGACTGGGCAATGCTGATTGTCACAACTTCTGCTGGATGAATAAACCACTGATGTGGGTTGCAGCTCTGGGGGCCTGCAGGCATGTTCAGTTCTGTCCATCAGCCCTTCTGCAAATGAGAAGGAGCAGTTGATTAGGACAAGCTTATTATTCCTGCTGTGTTTACACTCATGTGAATAGCAAATACAATCCTAGTGGATCAAGAAACTAATGTGAATGTTGCAGGTCAGACATTTGGGTGTGACTGGGACATTTTTTACCTTTTTTTTCCCCTAGTTTATAAACCTGGGAATGAAACTATGGTAGGAAAATGTATAGAAGTTAACAACCCCTGTCACTTCATATTCTGCAGAGGTATGCAGGGCAAGATCATATTTTGCAAGCTGGAAGGAAGTCAGTGTTAGTGATCCAGACATGGAACAACCACCCAGATGACAATGCTGGTTAGGTGGAGAAGGGTCTGTGCACTGAGTTTTTCCTGAAAGAGTTTGCAGAATTCTGGCTCAGTTTGACTGTGAGGACACAGAGGGTGCATAAAGGGCCATATAATGACCAATTAGAAGGGTGACTGGTCCCAGTGGGTCTTTGTATCTTCAGGTAAAAGGAAAGGAGGTAGACAAGTGGGTTTGGTGAGGAGAGAATCCCCTCAGCCCTTCATCCAAGATATCTCTAGGAAGAGAAGCCAGCCAGGTCACTCTCTACAGAAGTTCCTCCACTGGCAACACAGCTGGGAGAGACAGATGAATGTCCTTTTTCTGCAGAAGAACAGATGAATGTATCTTTCTTCTGCAGAAGGACTGGATCAAGTACCAGGCTTTTTAAACATGTTGTCTTAATTTCATCTCTAATGTGATTCTTTGGCCAGGAGTTCACAGACCTAACGAGGCTCCAGCTACCTGCAGCTGTTGGTGTCTGTGAATCTCCTTATTGCTGGGAAATCCAGAGGGACTTGCCTGAGCTCCCCTTGCAGTGTGAGTGGGTTTATGATGTTAAAACTGCTGCTTGTGGTTCATCAGTTAATGGTCCTTCAATTAACTTTGATTTACATTGATGTATCCATAGGGCTGACTTTAGACCATATTGTCTGCAACACCAGCAGGCATAAAGTCACTCACTTGAGTAAAAAACCATACAGAAGCATGTTGAACCCTCAAGGTCATCTCTATCTGCCAGAGCTGAGAGTTTCACAGCAGAGTTATCTTGATGGGACATTCTGTTATGTTATAATCTTCATTCTTTTGTGTTTATGTGGCACATTAGCCTATCTGTGTTTTTGCTTGGGTTCATGCAAGATTATGGTCCCATGTCCATCTGCTTATTCTGGCCATCTATTTTCTTCCAGTCCTCTGGAACACCCATAGCATTCCATTTGTCAGAAGTCAGCACTGAATGATGCTGGTGGGTGTCAGGGAAAATGGAACAGAAACTGTTGCCTGCTGGTTTCTTTCTCCAGCCACATTATTCTGCTGTGGGATCCAGAAATGATCAGGTGCAGTAAAAAGTGCTGTTTGAAAAGTCCTGTTTTACAGACCCTTGTGCAAAGAGAGCTCTTCAGAGGCTCATGGACTTCACAGCTCTCTCTTGATTTGGGGCGTTAGTGATCAATGCCAATGTCAACTTTCTCAAGGCAGTTTTTTTAAGCTTCTATTTTTCTGGCAACTCTAGCTTATCAACTTAATATGGGTGCTTGTGTTCCAAGTTTGACACTTATTTTCCATGGATGAATGTTATTTCTTCTCAGCAGCCTGTAGCTGAGTGTAGGAGATTTTTTAGATCTCTACTTTTAGGGAAGACTCATGTGTGGCAGTTGAGGAGACAATGGCTGTCATTGGTTGCCCACAGATTTATTAAGGCTGAGATGCTGGCGTCCCTTTGACTATGACTAGGTGTGAAGAGGTCAGGAGTGAGCTGCCCCCTTGTGCAGGCCCTGGTGACAGGAATATCTGCCTTGCCCATCCCAGCCCAGCTCTTCAGGAGTCCCAGGCTGGCCCTGTGTATGCAGCTGTAAACAACCACATCACTGAGTGTGACTAAGAGGCAACTGAGTTATTGCTTGGCTCACCCCAAGCAGTCAAGACCTGTGCCCTTAGCACAACAACTTGTGTTGTTTTGATATAACTGCATTGAGGGTAGAGAATGTGCAGCAATGGGGAATGGCTGAACCCAAAGGACTCCCTGTACCTTACTAAAAACAGCTCATTTATCAAAAACCCCTGTTTTTTGCAGTTCTGTTAGGAGAATGATAGGACAACTTGATCAAACATGTTTAAAATGTGGGCTTTGGGATGGGGCTGGAGGATAGAAGGCTCCTTGTTTCTGGTTGCAGTGGATCCAAATGAAGACTTGGCATAAATAATCACAGAACCACAGAAGGCTTGGGTTTGAAGGGACCTTAAGAATAATACAGTTCCACACTCCTTGCCGTGGGCAGGGCCACCTTCCACCAGAGCAATCACACCCATCAAATCCATGTTTCTCCAATTTAGAAACCAGGATGCTGTGCAGGACAGTGTCAAACGCTTTGCACAGGTCCAGGTAGATGCCAGCTGCTCTTCCTTTGGGCACCAGTGCTGTAACCCCATCCTGGAAGGCCACAGTTTGTCAGGCATGATTTGCCATTGGTGATGCTGTGTTGGCTGTCAATCACCTCCTTATTTTCCATGTGCCTTAGCGCAGAAAGGAGCATCAGCTCCGTGATCTTGAGGCACACCAAGGTGACACTGACTGTTCCTGCACTTCCCTGTGTCTTTTTTTTCCCCTTTTTAAAAATGGGTGTTATGTTCCCCCTTTTATAATGAGTGGGAGCTTCAGTGGAGTGCCACAACTTCTCAAATATGAGGGACAGTGGCTTAGGCACTCCCTCTGCCACTTTCCTCATGAAGATGTTCTCAGCAAAATGAATGCAGAGGGCAGATTGTGCAATTACTGATCTCTAGGAGGGACAGAATTGGAGAATTAGTGGGATTTATAAATAAGGAGGGGAGGATTATTTTGATAGTAAAAGTTGAGAAATCAAACACCAACATACAGAGCTAAGATCAAATGTAATTATTCTTTTCAGTACTTAGAATACCTTGGAGAGGTTTGTCTTCCTTTCTATATTAATTTCATAATTTGCATAGGACAACACAAGGTAGAGGTGTTTATGGAACCCTCAGATATAGTAAATTATCAGGCAATGCCAATTTATCTTGATTAAATTGATACAAAGTCTAAGTACAAAAGATGAAACTTTGCTTCTGGCACTGTCCTTCAGTGTTCTGATCTGAACTGAAACATTTTGGCTGAAAAAAATACCCTGAATATTTCACAGGTCTGTAACAGGGTGTTGTGCTTCACTCGCATTTCTCCATGTGGCTTTCTATTTTAAACAAGGTTGAATTTTGGTGCAGGGTACTAAATAAGTGTGGTGTCACTGCACACTCAGGGAAGTTGCCTCTATATTTTCTCATGTACCAAAAGGAAGTTAATTGCATTGCCAGTTGCTTCATTTGCTCCTTTTAAAGGATAAACACAGTCCATTGAGGCTCATACTACAGAGTGAATCAGGATTTTCATGAATGTGAACAAGATATCTTAGTCACTTAAGAATGAAGGTTAGCATTTCTCAAACCCATTGAAGAATATGGGTGTGCTTTGAAAACTCAAAATTTAAAAGCTGCAATTAAAATATTGTCCTCAATGTAATTTTAAAATATCTGTCATTCCCCCCTTCCTCAACTCTAAAAAGAATGAAAAAATAAAATAACAGAGCAGTAGTTCTTTCAGAGTGAACCCTTGTCCCTAATGCAAGCATGATTTAATGCTTCTTGTTTCTTATGCCAACTTAATTCTTCTAACTTTTGGCATGTCCAGAGTGTGAAGTCAGTCCAGGTTCCAAATGCCTTTTCATTTCCAAAAGGATGTGTGATTTATGTGCCCAACAATGGCTGGCAGAGCCAGGCTCAGGTATGGGGGAGGTAAAATGAGGATACACTCTGAGCAGACAGCTCTTGCTCCAAGGGCAGGTTACTTGTCCAAGTCAGCACCTGGGAGGACCTGAAGCTGCTTGGTGCTCGTAGTGTAGGAGAAAAACTTGGAGTCTTAATGAAATGACTGTGAGAAGTTCTAAGTTATGTGCAGGGCTTCTGTTGTGTGTTTTAAGCAGTGTCCTAGGTAGCTGCTCATACAAATTCCTCTGACTTCACTTCTCCACAGTCCTGCCCACACGCTCACAGTGGTGCATTGCAAGTAGGTGCTGATGGCACCATGTGAGAGAGAAGCCTTTGCAGGAATGGCTTCTGAGCACTGCAGCTGAAATGCCCCAAATTAATATCATTATTATTTTTCTGTAGAGGACAGGCATTGCAGCAAGCAGGTTTGTACAGATAACCTCCAGCTCCCTGCAGACACTGAATCACTTTTGTGGGCGTTCTCAGCTGAAGGTTTTAAGTTCTGTTTGAGATTTGCTTTCTGCAGGGAGTAAATCCCTTGTTTTAATTAAATGCCAAAAATGTCAAAACGTTTTGGGGGAAAAATAAATCTGAGCATTTTTTAGTTAAGAATAAACTTTCCAGGAGTGCTTAAAGCAAGATGCTGTGGGGTTTGATCTACAAAGGTGCTTAACTGGTTAAATTAGGGAGGGGAAGGGTGAGAATTACAGAAATGCAAGGGTACCTCCTCCTCCTGGCAGTCACACTTGCTAGGATGTTTTGACTTTTTCCTGTCATTCTTAAAGCACTGCTGTGACCCTTGAGGGACTGAAATCCTTCTTGCAGAAGCAGCCCAAAGCTACCCAGCACAGTAACAAATTCAGCCAGCTAGGCAGCTTCTCCTGAGAGCAGCCTCCTACAGCTTGTCTCAGCAGTAGTATTTGCTGAGGGATGTCTTGGTGGGTGATGTTCACAGGCACACTGTCCCACACTTTGTGTAGCTTGGATTCTGCTCAGATGGCTTTCTCCTGGTTGTTTGCTGCTTTGGAAGTGTGTCAGGTTTTGTTTTTCACTCTGCAGACAGCTCCGTGTGCCGTGGGAAATCACTGCATAAAGATGTCACTGCAAAGCCAAGTGCAATAGTCCCTACAGCTGTTTCTCACTTGAGTAATACTTTCACTGCCCTTAAAAGCATTGGTGTTCCACACAGACACTTTATTTAGGTGTCCTGGATCGTCAGTGGGAGGTAATTTCACCCACTAGATAGTACTTCATGTTTAAAAGCGCCGATCTCCAGAACACTGCCTGCCAAGCACGTGAGCAGGAGTGCAGAGCTGCTGGAGATAGCAAGGTATATCCATGCCATCTACAGGTGGAAGGATGAAGCTGGGAATGTGCAGCTCTGGCATCTCCCATCTGTCCAGGTTTGCTCTCTTGGCTCCTGCTGAGGTGGCCATGAGCTCTGCCCTGCAGGGAGAGGCAAGGGCAGCGCTCTGGGGACAGACCCCTCCATCCTCATCCTCCTCTGGCAGGGGCAGCAGGGGAACAGCAACTCTGTGGTGCATGGCTGAGCCTCCTGTGTGGATGAGAGCAGCTGTGGCACTCGTGTCCCTCTGTCACCTCGGCAGGAGGTGCGAGCAGTGCCCAGCTGTGGGTGCTGTGGTGCTGCTGCTCCGTGGTGCAGAGGAGCTTGGAGAAACCCCTTCTGCACCTTGAGGAGCACCACAGCACCCACAAAGACCTTAGAGAAACCCCTTCTGCACCTTGAGGAGCACCACAGCACCCACAAAGACCTTAGAGAAACCCCTTCTGCACCTTGAGTGGCACCACAGCACCCACAAAGAGCTTGGAGAAACCCCTTCTGCACCATGAGGAGCACCACAGCACCCACAAAGAGCTTGGAGAAACCCCTTCTGCACCACGAAGAGCACACAGCACCCACAAAGACCTTGGAGAAAACCCTTCTGTGCCATGAGGAGCACCACAGAACCCACAAAGAGCTTGGAGAAAACCCTTCTGCACCACGAGGAGCACACAGCACCCACAAAGAGCTTGGAGAAACCCCTTCTGCACCATGAGGAGCACCACAGCACCCACAAAGAGCTTGGAGAAAACCCTTCTGCACCATGAGGAGCACCACAGCACCCACAAAGAGCTTGGAGAAACCCCTTCTGCACCTTGAGGAGCACCACAGCACCCACAAAGAGCTTGGAGAAAACCCTTCTGCACCTTGAGGAGCACCACAGCACCCACAAAGAGCTTGGAGAAAACCCTTCTGCACCTTGAGGAGCACCACAGCACCCACAAAGACCTTGGAGAAAACCCTTCTGCACCTTGAGGAGCACCACAGCACCCACAAAGAGCTTGGAGAAAACCCTTCTGCACCTTGAGGAGCACCACAGCACCCACAAAGAGCTTGGAGAAAACCCTTCTGCACCACGAGGAGCACACAGCACCCACAAAGAGCTTGGAGAAAACCCTTCTGCACCACGAGGAGCACCACAGCACCCACAAAGAGCTTGGAGAAAACCCTTCTGCACCATGAGGAGCACCACAGCACCCACAAAGAGCTTGGAGAAAACCCTTTTGTACTACGAGGAGCTCCACAGCACCCACAAAGCTCCTCCAGAAAGCTCCTCCCAAAACAGGCTGCTGGGAGAGGGAGCCCATAAAACCCCTGTGGTCAAGGGGACAATGCGAAGGTGTTTTATCAGTAGGGAAGGGGCAGGGGGAAGTGGAGCCCCACAGTTTGTCAGGGAAGAGAGAACTTTTTAGTTGACTGTCAAACCATAATCGTGGAAACCTGAGGAGAAGAGGCATCAGCAGGTATGTCAGCACAGATAGGCATCAATCTTCCCTGGCTAGGCAGCAGCATGATTACTTCTGGAATACTGTCAACAGCCTGGAAGTGCAGGAAGCTGATTTGGCCTGTTTCAAAAGAAGGGAGGAGGGGGGATGCACCTCCTCCCTTAGATTGTTTACAGCTATTTTTTAATTAGGAACGATTCAAACCTGTACCTCTATTTTGAAATATTTACTTTCATTTTGTTATGGCCTGCTCCAAAATAAGGTCAAACTTAGGACAAATACCATCTTAGCTATTTTCTTTCTGTTTCTTAATGTTTTTGTGATTTCCTTCACCTTAGCCTAGGAGATCCTAGCAAGAGTTATGGAGTGGTTAATAGGAAATACTACTCAACAGCTTAAATTTTATCAGCAAAACAAAATTTCTTACATTATCCAGAACATTTTACTTAGGAGCAGTTTAGTAAGTGCAAAACATTCGGAACCAGTCAGCAGTCCTGCACATGCCATGGTGGGCACTCATGGCCTGACCAGCACTCAGTGCTGCTGATGGAGCACCAGGCAGGACATGTGCCCCCCTCTGCACGGATGTGTCAGCCAGTGCCAGTGGTTTTGGCTGATCCACAGCTGCTGGGTTTAGCTTTGGGGTTTTTTGTCGCCCTGCTTGTTATGCTCCAGATGCAGCAGTTCTTCTGAAGGGGAAAATGCACTGAGCGCTTGAAAAACCTTGGACAGACAAGATTAGAGATGTAATGTACAGTGACTGTGTGACATGAGGTTTCTAGTGCTGTCATTGTGCCTCAGGACTGTTTTCTGCTACTGGAATGTAACCATTGGTGAGCATGGTCTCTGCTCTCTTCAGTTCTGCAATCTCTTCTTGCTTTTGGAGCCCCTCTGTTTGCCTGTGTAATGGCAAGGGCCATGCAAATGAAGTGCATTTTTAAAGTGAGATTATGTCAAGATACTGTGATTTATAGTCACAATATCACAGTCTTGTCTCAACTTCTTTGCACAACTTATCCTAATGGCATCTACTGTTATCTGGGAGGAGAAACAGAACCTTAGCTTACAGCTCAATTTATATTAATTGCATTTCCTTCTTACATGCCTGGACCAAACTTTTGATTCTTGTTTTGGAGGAGTTTAGGGAAGGCAATCAGCAATACCATGGCCTGCTGTACAGCACATTTCAAACAATTAATATGACATTTTCTGAATTAAAAATGACTAGTAGCATAAATGATCAAAGTGGTTTGTCAAAGAAGAAATATCTGTGCTGACTGAAAACCTTTGAAGGCACCAGCCCATTAACACCCATTAAATTGATGATTTATGGGGCTGTGCTGGAGAGGAGGCTTTGTGGGCATTCTCCGAACACCTTGGGGTATGTAAATTTTATCCCCGAGGTGCTGACAATCAGTTAAAAAGCCCTTTAGTGTATCTTACTTTCTTTATCCCCTCTGTTCTGCTTTTGGAAGGGCAGCACTTTGTCTGGAGGCTCCAGTGTGTGAGGCACTGTGTCCAGAGAGGATGTGAGGGAGTGAGCATGGCCTGACTCTGATATTCCCAGCTGCAGGCTCTAATAGGCAACTTCTGCTTGTTCAAGCTCCTCTTCAGTTGCCTTCCCAGCTGGTCCTGGAAAGAGGAGCTGAATGGCTGGGACAGCAACCATCAGTGACAGAAGGATTCAGCCAGAAAACATCTGGTGTAGAAAGCAATAGAAAAACAGAGCTTTAGCCCCAAACTCTAGGTATGGTGTGCCATTAAGACATTTTTATTCTATCTGCTCAGCTCTATCTCCTCTGCATAAAAATTCCTACCAGCCCTTTTAAATTTAGGCAAATTAAGGGCACACACTGAACTACTTGTTATTAATATCTCAGCACTATTTTCTAATTCCCAATTCATACTTGAAATGGATTAAAACTGCTAATCCTTGACAAGGCAGCAAAATGTGATGCTAATTTATTGATATGCTCTTTTAAGAAACTTTGGGTTTCTTGTCTGTAAATTAAATTTCAGCAGAGCATTCAGGGCCCTTTCCAAGTTGGAGAGCAGAGAGTGGAGCTCTGCGTGCTGACACACCACGTCCCTGAGCTGGGCACACGGTGTGGCTGGGGAGGGCTGTCTTTGCTCTAAAAGGATGTGTTTGTGCCTAGTTAGCTGTCTCCTAAGGCTGACTGTGCCCGTGGCTCAGCTCATACCCCATCAGCTGCCTTGGCTCACCTTGGAGGGGGCTTTGAGCTCTCCTCCTCCCTGGCTTTCTGCTCCCAGCCCTGGCTCAGGCTCTGCTCTGCACCGTGGGTGTTTGCAGCGAGCTGTCCCACGTGTGGGATGTCACTGCTGAGCCTGGCAGAGGCTGGCTTGCTCTGCTGGCAATTGTTTTCAGTCCTTGCACATTTTTCATTACCTTGCAGCTTAATTTCAATCTTCTCCCTGTACATTTGTTAGTAACACGCTCCTTTATCAAAGGAAGTGGATTATTTTCAGAATATTGCAATTACGTGGCAGCTGTTGCTTTCCTTGGTTGTTGTTCTCTTGTCTGGGAAGGAGTAAACACTGGAACCTTAGAAAAAGCCTGCCATAGGAATCTGTGCTCTGTGCCCTTCTTAGAGCTGGGCAGAGCTGCCCCTTGCTGGAACCAGCCTTGTCCAGCCACATGGGCCCTTTGACAGCTCTGGAAAGGCAACAGGAACAGATTGTGCATCCATGCCAGGCTCGAGAGCCCTGCTGGCTGCTGGGGTGGGCTGTCACAGGAGAGGGCACCTTGTTTGGGCTGGAGGGAGTCACTGGAACTTTAGGCAAAGCAGGTTTTCAACAGCAGCATCCTGGCCATGGCTGATGTTACAGTGAGCCCTGCGTGGCCATTAAGGCATCAGTACAGCTTCCTTTGGGTGGTTTGATTTCTTGTCAAACCCAGTTCTGAGGGTTTGACATTTCTGCCTTGTGTAAGGTCAAGAGCATGGAATTTTTGAAGTAATTTCATGCCACCGCTGCCTCCTTCATCCTGTCTGTTATACCAGATATTTTTTTTGTTTGAAAACATAAAAAAAAAGGAGGTTTTTGGTTTTAAAAACATCTCATAATTTGACAAATTTAAGTGAAAGTTTTTCTGAAGAACATTTTTAAAATGGCAATCATCACCCCAGACATTTCTGGGAAACTGACAGCAAGTTTTATCAAATCTAAATGACTTTGCAATTAAAAAAGGCAAATTGCTAATGAACCCAAACAAAGATTTCTGACAAATACCACCCCATGTTTCTGTCCCTTTATCACACTCTCTGCACCACTGCTGTGCAGAACTTCAGTCTGTCTGTCCTTCAAGGGCTCTCAATTAGTCCAATAAAGTTTTGGAAATTCAGGGCAGAGTGAGACTTGTGATTCCCAGGTCCCGAGGCTGGGTTAATGGGGCTGGTGGCTGGTGGCAGTGATGCTTGCACAGGGCTCTTCTGGCGGTGGATGGGAGCTCCTGGCAGTCATTTTTCATCCTGAGTCCACACACTTCCCCACCTGTATCAAGCACAGAGTGAGCTCAGCTGAGTTGCCTGGATTGCATTGTCCTCTCCCCAGACAGCAGCTTTGGAGTGGGAAAAGCAAATGGTGTCTGAGCCTGAGCGTGGCAGGGCTGGGAGTGAGGGCTGAGAAGCGATTCCTGCCAGGATCCTCAGCCTGGAAAGTTAAATGCACACTAAACTGTCTCAATGTAGTGTTTGTTGCACTGCTGCATGCCAGGAGGAGGACAAGACTGGATCTGCCTGGCATTTGAGGCAGGTTTTCACAGCAGGCAGAGCTGGCTCCCATTTACACTGCTGAAAATTCTCTGTCAAGAAGCCAC
Organism: Emberiza elegans; assembly: GCA_024865655.1. Classification (NCBI taxonomy): domain Eukaryota; kingdom Metazoa; phylum Chordata; class Aves; order Passeriformes; family Fringillidae; genus Emberiza; species Emberiza elegans. The sequence continues at coordinate 37,644,832 of JALJVW010000129.1, read as the reverse complement.
TGGCTAAGACATGTAGTGTTAATTACAGATAATGTCAACTGAAATACCTGGAGGAGACAGGCAATAGCTGCAGTCTGCAGAATCCAAGGGGACTTGTTCTGAGTGGCATTAATTTTTAATGCTTTAATCAGGGTAAAATCCCTCTACAAAGTCTTAAGGGGAGTAGGAGTAGTCTAATTTTTTTTAATATGACCTGAAGGAGAAAGCAATATTTTCAGCAATCTCTAGTGATGACAAATTTCTTAACTGGACAACAGGAAAAAGAAATGCCTCAGTTTTGCCCAAGACATTTAGAATTCAGCTGAAGGCATACAGAGAGCACCAATTGTACTATCTTTATAAGCCATTCTGTAAGATTTAAATCTCTTGCATGCTTTTTTTTTTTTTTCTTTTTCTAAGTGGGGTTTCATGCTGCCCTGACGGACATTTCCCTGCTAAAGCTGGAAGGGTTTTGCCTAGGAAGAGGCAGGTTTCTCCCCTCCCCTGGTGCTAACGTTGTGCAGCCAGCCCTGTGCAGGGAGCACAGGCTCAGCATGGAGGGGGAGCAGTGGCAGGGGACCCTCTGCACCCCCAGCAGCTCCTCCTCCTGCTCTGATCAAATCCTCCCTCCCCAGAACACAATGGTGCATTAATAACCTTTCAAAACCCAGAGCTGTATTCTACAGGTGTGCAAGGCATATGGCTTCTCCCCTATTAGCAATGCAAATTTAATCAACTGGAATAATATTCAAAGGGTTGGCTCAGCACGAGCCAGCAGCCAACAAGCAGTTGTCATTTTCCCCTGCTTTTGACAAACATAAGAAAGATCTTTGATTAAAACTTCAGTTCTCCTTAAAACCGATATCCCTTTGGATGAAAGGAAGCAACATCCTCTAGAAGTTCTATTGTATTTCTACTGTCACTTCCTAAGAAAACTGCTTTTTATGTCCAGATTTCAGCAACATCAGAGAGAAAAATCTGTTACTTTCCAGTTGAAAAGCAATCCCTGTCACCAAACGTGCTGGAATTCAGCAAAGTGACAAAGTTCAGGATGATCTGCATATTTTCCCATGTGAGAGTTCTATTGCATTTCAATTTAATTTCCTAGCACGACAGTGTTTGTTGTCCCTGGCTCTTGCTAACAGCTCCAATATGCTGGGTGTCTCCTCCTCTGTCTGTCAAGCAGTGCCAGGTCGCTGGGTTTGCTGCAGAGCAGGAGCCTGGAGTGTCCCAGTGCTCCCCTGGCTGCAGCAGCACAGCCTTGATGGCCATGGTGGCACTCCGGGAGGCAGCAGCAGGGTCACCTTTCATTTATGTCCCATCACAGGTACCACAGCCCAGCAGGAGATGCCCTTCACTGATCCTTTCCCAGGGCAGCAGTGGCAGGATGCTGCAAGGGGATGTCCTTGTTCCTCTGGGTTTTCTGGGGCTTTCCAGTGTTTCTGAGCCACCCAGGGACTGGCACTGAGCACTTGTAACTAATGAACCTGGTCGCTTTCTTCTGGCTGACACCAGGTTTGGCCTGATGGCACTTCACTGGGGCTCATTGATGTTGGTGAAGACAAGATCTGGTCCTTGCCTGCAAAATAGCTGTATCCTCATCCTGTGGTAGGTAACACTGCTTCTCTTTTGTGTTTGCCTGTGCATTGCACATGGTGCTGCACCCCAGGGTGGGCTCCTCTTACATCTGTGCAGTTGGAGAAAACCCTGTAGTGTCACATAGTCAAGTGGGCTGGGAGTCTTCACTTAGAATCTCAGATAATTGTGGTCACTTTATTTTTCATTCACTTAATAAAAGAAAATTACCATGGCAGGTAATTATGGTAGTAGTTTTCTCATATTCTGGTTCATTAAAAGCTGATTGGCAAGGGTTTGTTAACAACTTTCCTATTTCAAAAAATGCCATCATTTACAGGACTGGAAACAGATTTTTTTCATTGAAACCACTTTATCTAGAAGGGCCCTGCTTGACACATGCATTTGATCATGAAAAGCATCCAAGTCCATCTGACTATTGCAGAAACCTGAAATCCACGTTGCCTGAAGATGGGGAGGTGGATCCTGTGGTGGGCAGTGAGGTTGGGCTTGTCCTATTGAGCAGCCTTTCTGCTCCAGCACTGAGGGTTTGAACCCATCTGCTGCCTTCCAGGACCAGCTGGGCACAGTGGCCCACAGTCTGCAGCAGTGGCTGAGGGCTGCGCGGGGGCTGTGAGGGTGTTTGGGGTGTGGGAGCTGTGTTCTCATGAGGGAAACGAGAACAAGGCCAGCCAAAGGAAAATCCGAAGCTAAAACATGAATGCTGGGCTCCAGCAGCCAGAGTCCTTGTGTGCCAGCAGCAGAAGGGGCAGGCAGGCTCTGAGATGCCTCCTCCTCCTCTGCCCTGCTGCTCCTGGGGCTGTGCTGCACCCACTGCCCTCTGCTGCTGTCAGCACCCCAGCCTTGCCTAGCAAACAGCATTTCACTGCCCTGCACTGTGTGGATGGGGTTCCTCCCCCTGTCTGAGGCTCTTGGATTAATGCAGAGCTTGTCTGCAGGCTGGTGGCTGGGTTGGCTGCTGCTGCTAAGGTGGTGTGGTGGCCAGTGTGTCTCTGGCTCCTGGCCAGGTGCATGAGGAGCTTTCTGAGACACCATCTGCTCCTTGTCTGAGTGTTTGGGTGCTGCCAGTCAGCCCTGGAGTGCCACCACCCTGTCCCCTGGTGTGCATGGCCTCCAGCCTCATCCCAGTAGTTCTGGAAGGGCTGCAGGGAATTGTCCAAGTGCTCCATGGGGCCTCCTGAGGCAGGGTGACACCTGTGGCTCTGCCATGCCCTGCCTGGGCTGTGGGGGTGATCAGGGAGCCTGGGACAGCACAATGACCCTGGAAGGCTGGGGCAGGGCTCCACCACCACCACCTGGAGAGGAAGGCAGAAGGGTTGAGCAATATCAACCAAGCTGGCAGGGGTGCTGCAGGAGGCAGATGGAGCAGGGCTGCACGGGGATGGAGGCAAACATCAGCCCTCAGAGCAGGAAGCAAAGCCCTGGCGCTCCTGATGCATCAACACACGGCACAAGCAATGCCCCTGATGCACTTCAAAGGGTGCAGGTCTTGCATGTGTCTGTCACAGAGCTTTTATGTTTGTTTTCCTGGAGGAAAGTACGCTTCAGCATCTCTTCTTGCTATGTCACTTCTTCCTCTTGTAGCCAGGCAGGGAAGTGTGAGTGCCTGAACATCTGTTGTGATTCTGGGGTTGTGGCTTGGTTTGGGTTTTTGGTTTTATTAAAACTTGTTCAGCACTGAGAAGCAGTGAGCAAAGACTCTTTGGGCACTTTGATTCCCTTGATTGCTGATTTTTGTTTACTTCAACCTCTTGAAAAGCAAAGTACTTCTTATCTCTTCACAAGAAATGAAGCCATTTCTTCAGCTGCAGCCTATTTAAGGGTGTTTTTCTGATGCCTGTGTTTTCCCCTGAGAAGACATGAAACACAATGCAAGGAGTTTAAGCAAAAAAGCCAAAGTCCTTGGACTCCAAAGGCATCAAAGCTGAGCTACTTTCCTTTGAAAATAATCTTGGGTGGGCTGTGATTATTCCTAGGCATTTATAATGCCACCCATCACACAGGTTTTATCCTAGCTAATTTTGTCTTGCATTTCTTGATGTTTTTTGTCTATTATTTTTTACTTTTGATGCTAAATAAGCTCAAATATGCTCCCAGGAGAAAATGCAGCTCTGGGAGGTGGTGTAGCTTGGGATCAGGCTGTGCAGGCAGCCCAGGCTTCCCCAGGCCAGCAGAGTGGCTTCTGCATTGGTCGTGTGTACCAGCAGGTCTGTGTGTCCCCTTGCTGCCACCACCCTGGGTGTCCCCTCTCCCCTGTGCTCTGAATGGACTCCTAAATAGCTCTTTTAATAGACTTTCCCCCTCAGCTTGAATGGCTGCAAGCACAAGTGGCCCTGGCTGCTCTCGACGTGCTCTCGTGAGCCTTGGTCAGGCAGCACAAGGAGGTGGTGCTGATATTTCCTCTCCTGAGTAAAACCAGTGGAGTCCTGCAGGTGAGACATTCACTGCTGATGGACTGGCACGTGCTTAGCTCTTTGGGGTCTGGGAAGGAAACCTGGACTCCTGGGATAACGTGGCAGAAAGAAGGAGTGAAAGGTCAGTGGGTCCCTCTGGATGGAGCTGGGCAGCTGCTGTCTGTCAGTCTGTCTGGGGAAGGTGGTCTGCAGGAGAAGCTGCAGCTTTAGCAGAGCCTGTGTCCTGTGGGGGGGCTGAGCTCTGCAAACCCAGCCGCTTCTTGGGGTGAATGTGGCATGCAGCAATGACATGGCATGAAAAGCCATGGGGGCTCAACCATCTCAGAGATGACCAGACTGGATTGAGGCACCGATCCCACAAAGGGATCCTTGATCCCACAAAGGGCTGTGCAGAACTACCTGCTTTTAGTGAAATTCAAACATGAATCCAGTCACAAGGGAAAGCCATCTGTAAGTCAGTGTTGAGCTGAGCTGTGCTCAGTCCCTGCAGGTTGCTTTGGGAGGCACCAAACACTTCAAAAACTCTTTGTGCAGGAGGAGGCATCAGAAACATCCTGATGTGCTGCAGGGCTGAAGGGAGGGTGTGTGGCCATGCCCTTCCATGCAATGCCTGGAGCAGTCCCATCCCTCCCTTCACCTGGCTCTTGGTGACTTAGACTGGGCAAGGGACATTGAGGATTTGCTGCAGAAATTGTGTTCACAAAGTCAGATCTTGAATTGTGCATGGGCCTCACTCATGCCAGGGGCAAAATCCTCATGTTCCAAAACCTGTCCTGTCCAACTGGCCTCTAAACACATATCAGGCAAAAAGTTTTCTGTTTTCCTACCTAAGTTACCAAAGCAGCTTTTCCTATTACTGCTCCTTTTCTTAACCTGTCAGCTGCCTATGCAATCTGCTTGTTTGCATATAATTGCTTCATTAGACTTTTTTTGCTCAGATTGCTAATTTTTAGTTTTGAGGCAGTTTTTTTTAACATTAAATTTTTTATCTTGTAAATTGGCTGTTGTCAGGATAGCTTCAGACCAAGTGAAAGTAATGAGTTCCAGAATAGAAATAATGAGATCAGAAGTAAAAAAAAAAAATCCCAGCAGGACAGACAGTGGCAAAAACCCCACGAAGGGCAGATTTTATTTTTTCCATCTCACTGCTGATCAGGAATTTATCCTGCAGGAAACCTTGCTGGTATCAATGGAGTGAATATGGTGGGTGTAAGCTGACCTAGAGAAGAACATGCTTCTACTTTCATTGTTTGGAGTTCCTTGGCTTCCAGAAGCCTTTCTGAAGGTGGTGATTCCCTCTGTCAGTGTATCAGGGGTTGGAAGTCTCCAGAGCTGCTCCCTGTGGCTCTGTGGGTGAGTGATATCCCTGCCTATGGATATCAGCTCTCTCTCATCCCTCTGTAAATGGCAGGGGGCTCTTGTGGGCTTGCATCAGCATGGATGTTTGCTCTCTTCTCAAGGGCCACGGGCACTGCTCTGGCACCTGAGGAAGCAGAAATGCTCCCAGGCAGCTGCTTTGAGGATTCTTCCTTCTGGATGTGCCCCTTTGTGCCCATGATGCTCAGTGGAGGAGAGACATGATCCCAACAGGTCCCTTCTAGAAAAGTCAGGCTGGGCTGTGAGGTGCCTGTGGCTTGGCTAAAATATTCTGTGATAAAACAAAGGAGCAGCACACCTTGGGCAGCTGACTGTGATGTTTGATCCAGCGAGGGCATAAGTGAAAAGGGGTTGGAAAAGGGAACTTTCAGGGAAGTTTATACTATAGCTGGGGGTGCAGTGGGTTTTACAGCTCCAAACACAGCGAGCTTCTGCTAGCTAAAACAATGAAGGGTGTAAAAAAAGTCACTTTAGGAAGTACCCATGACTTCATCACCCAGCCATCTGTGCCAAAAAAAAGGGAAAACGGGCAAATTGAAAAAAGTTGTTACTGCTGGTGAGTGCCACCGATGCTGGGTTTATTTAGAGCCTGGAACTGAGCTGTGCTGAATGGTACACAGCTGATTGGGGTGCTGTGTGAATACAACCCGAGTTCAGAAATTTCACAAGACAGTTTTCAAGGCAGGAACAGTTGAGGGGTGCCCTTTACACATCACCAGCTAAATGGTGTGTGCTCACTGTTTGAGAGCTCCTGTGCCAGCTGGACAGCTGCCAGCCTTGTGATGCTGCTCTAAAAGGGAGCGCTTGCCATGCAGAGATTTTGCTTTTTCTGCTATCCAAACAGACTCACTTGAATGTTAATTTGTTCCCAGCTGCCTGGGACCCATTTCTGCAAGGAGCTGAGCCCTGTGCCTGCTGCAGGGCTTGTTCCCATCCCTGCTCCACCAGCAGGAGCCAGGTGACAGTGGCTTGCTGCCCTCAGGGAGCTGTGTGGCACTGGGGTGTAAAACCTCTGCCCACAAACACATTTCCTCCTCTCAGAGTCCAGCGCTGTGGCCTGGGCAAAAAAAGGGACAGCAGCTTTTCTCTCTCATGGGAGGTGACAGCTGGAGAGGGCACATGGGGGTGTTTGGAAAGGAAAAAGCCCCTTGGGTTTTTGGAGCTGGACTGCTGTGATGTGCTCTGGTCCTTGGCCAGGGGACAGCAGTGACATTGGGAGTGTGGCACTTCAGTGTGGGTGATCCAGCCCTGGTGGGCTCAAAGCTAAAGCCTCCAGGACTCCTGTGCCACCAGCTCACTGCTCCCACAGTGCCTGGGCACCCCTGGTCCTTCAGGGGCAGGTTGGGGATCCCTCTGGCTCAGAGGGGCCCCCAGAAACTGATTTTCATCCTGATTTTGCCTTGTCATATTCAACGTGGCAAAACAGCAGACAATGGCCTTGGCCTGGGTTCCAACAGGACTGTTTGACATCCCCTTTCTGGTTCTTTTAAATGTTTGCTGTATCTTTTTGGTGGATTTATAGGTCTTTCAAGTCCATGTGGCAGAAGGCTGCTCAGGGGCTCCATCAACATTTTTTTTGCTATCCAAACAGACTCACTTGAATGTTAATTTGTTCCCAGCTGCCTGGGACCCATTTCTGCAAGGAGCTGAGCCCTGTGCCTGCTGCAGGGCTTGTTCCCATCCCTGCTCCACCAGCAGGAGCCAGGTGACAGTGGCTTGCTGCCCTCAGGGAGCTGTGTGGCACTGGGGTGTAAAACCTCTGGCCACAAACACATTTCCTCCTCTCAGAGTCCAGCGCTGTGGCCTGGGCAAAAAAAGGGACAGCAGCTTTTCTCTCTCATGGGAGGTGACAGCTGGAGAGGGCACATGGGGGTGTTTGGAAAGGAAAAAGCCCCTTGGGTTTCTGGAGCTGGACTGCTGTGATGTGCTCTGGTCCTTGGCCAGGGAACAGCAGTGACATTGGGAGTGTGGCACTTCAGTGTGGGTGATCCAGCCCTGGTGGGCTCAAAGCTAAAGCCACCAGGACTCCTGTGCCACCAGCTCACTGCTCCCACAGTGCCTGGGCACCCCTGGTCCTTCAGGGGCAGGCTGGGGATCCCTCTGGCTCAGAGGGGCCCCCAGAAACTGATTTTCATCCTGATTTTGCCTTGTCATATTCAACATGGCAAAACAGCAGACAATGGCCTTGGCCTGGGTTCCAACAGGACTGTTTGACATCCCCTTTCTGGTTCTTTTAAATGTTTGCTGTATCTTTTGGTGGATTTATAGGTCTTTCAAGTCCATGTGGCAGAAGGGAAGACAACCAGGGGATGTCCTGAACTGCTCAGGGGCTCCATCAACATTTAGTGGAGACCGAAGCAGGTGGGAGAGGGCAGCAATGCAGAAGGTTTGATGAGAGGCAGAGGGTCCCTGGGGTGAGGTTAATGCACAGGGTGTTTGTTCTCTTGCCAGCCTCATGCTCTCAGTTCTCTGGGCGTGTGTGGTGAGGGGACTCCAGGCTGTGGTGGTGATGGTGCCACACTGCTTGGTGTGAGCAGCCATGGGCATGCAAGGGAAAGAATCCCCCCTCCTGGTGCCACTTGTGGCTGTGTAAACCACTGGAAAAGGCACAGGCAAACCTCTGTTGGGTGATGTGTTTGACAGGGAGCTGGGATCTGCACTGAAGCTTCACTGCTTTGATTAGAAGGAACCCAAATGGGTTCAAATTTACCTAAATCTTCCTTCTTCTGCTTAATTTCTCTGTCAATATTTTTGGATGCTTAAAGAAAAATGTAATTTTATGGTGTCTTTTTTTAGACAAGGAAAAAAAGGGAAGACTGTTCAAAATTGGATTAAATATTTAAAGCACAGTTTTTATTTAGAAACTGGCATTTTATCAAATTAAACAACCCATTAAGCTTGTAATCATGCTCTGTCTTTTGGGGCACCAATTCCTTTTGCATCTTTTGAAATGAGAATTTTTGTCATCACTCAGCACGTGCAGAGGAGAAAATAATCTTCCATTGCATTGTTTCATTTTACTGCTGTCTGAAATAATATTTTCAATATCTTTTTCATTGTTTATTTGCATTCTTTTTCTGACACATGACTTACAGAGGAAATTTGAAATCAAGTCACAAAATTGAGATCCCTGATAAGCTTCTGAAACTCCTTAAATATTCAGCTTGAATATTCTTTCATCAGTTGGTTTGAGTAATTGCTTTTTCACTGCTCGCAGAGGCAGCCATTGCAGTTGGAGCATTGCTGGAGTCTTGAGGCTCTTTTAAGGGTAGGTGATCAAACACTTCAAGGTGTGGCTTTTGCAGAGCAGCAGTGGTCAGTTCTGGGGGATGGAGCCCACAGAAAGGCCTGTGAAGGCCAGAAGGAGGAATTGAATCCTGGATTTCTGTAGGGAGCAGGGATGTCAGAGCCCCTCCCAAACCCTGGATGGGAGAGGGGATCACTGCAGCCGCAGCCCCTGTTGCAGCAGTGCTGTCCCAACAACCGAGGCTGTGCCTTCCAGATGCCCAGGACTGCCTTTGCAGGGTGGGAATTGAGTCCTCTCCCACATTCCAGATGCCAGGCAAGGACCCTCCCTGTGTCAGCTGGGTGATCACTGCAGGGCTCTGGTGGGTAAGTCAGGGTACACCTTTATTTATTATTTATTGCCATTCGCCAGCATTACTGTGTGCACAGTAACAGTGATTTGAGCAGAATTGTTCTCCTCCCCAGTCTGACATTCAAGGAAAGTTCTCCTGGTTTTGTTACCTCTAAAACTAAGAGAGGCAGGCTGCTGGTTTTGAATGGTGTTTTTTGAATGGTGCTTTTGAATGCTCTGCTGCCTATGGCAAGGCAGACTTAGAAATGCATGGCATTCATAGGCTGCAAGATGTGACAACGTTTTAAAGCCCTATATCCTTCTGCAAATGTAATCTCTTTCATGGAATAACTACAAAAAGTGGGTTATTTGCATTAAGAGATTCACAATGAATGTTTGGCCATTAGTCCTACAGCTTCTTGTCACTTGGGGATGGACAAAGACAGACACAACGCTTCAAAGTTCAAGTTGCAAAGGCAAAATCTTTATTACACACAACTTATTTGTATATGATTATTTACAAGATTATTTATATGATTATATTAATATTATATTTATATGGTTTTCAGAGGTCACCATAATTAATTCCAGTTGCTTAGCAGCTCCTTGTAACTCGTTTCATTGGTTGGTAATGGTGTAGATGTTCATCATAACTTTTCTCTCTAGCCATGTTTGTAAGGTTTTACCTCTGTGTGACAGCAGGTAAGTGTGGCTGTAAAGGAGGGTGACTGCAGCAGCAAAGCCATCACTGCACTTTATGTGTTGGGAGTGATAAGGTTATATCAGCAGAGCAAGCAACTGAGCAAAACCTATTGTTGTTTGTGGGTTGGAAGGCAGTTTGATATTGAAACATAAAAAGACATGAAACAGATCATTCTTTGCTCTGTGCCTCATGCTTGGAATTAGTGCCCAGCTTTTTGAAGTTGTTTTCTGTTACTGCTGACAGTTCATTTACCACGAGGAGCCCAGGCATTTCCTGGCATCCTAACTTAGATCCTGCCTGTGTCCCAAATCCCTGAGAGCCATGTTTCCTCAAAGGGAGCTTGCCAGAACACACACTTTCTCTGTCAAACCTCTCCCTCACCAATTCTCTCCCAGGGGCTCCCCAAACTCAGGGTTGGACCAGCTCAGACCGACCCACTGAGGGCTCCAGCTCAGCCCCCTTCAGCCTCTGCACGCCAGCAGTGCCTTTGCATGCGTCACACAGGTTTGGTTTTTCTTGGGTTTCTTGTTCCTTCGTGGCAGTTCATGTGAGGAGCCTGATGAGCTGGTCCCTGCTTGCTGGTGTGTGATAAGCAGGTGTGCAGGTGGGATCAGCTCCAGGGTCAGAGCCTCTGAGGCTCACTGCAACTGCCGGTACTAATTCAGTTTCTTTATTCCTATTATTGGCAAGTAATGGAGTCTCCTGCTTTGCCTCTCATGTTGCCATTGACTGTTTCCAGGTTCTCATCCTGGTTTTCCACAAACCTCATTTTTCCCTGCAATATAATAGTCATACACAAATCTTTCCAGTGAGCAGTGTGCAAGAAAATACACTTGAAAAAATACCCAAAGCACAGGCCAAGTCTCTTACACATGCAGTGCAGTTTGGTTTCTTTCTGAGCTAATTCCCAGTCCACAGAGTAGGAGGAATATTCACAGGTGTCACTGTAATGTGCTGGTTCTTGGAAATTCAAAATTATGTTCTTTCTCATAAACTGGGGATAGCATATGTAACCTTATGCTAAAATCCTGCAATGCATCAGTGAGCTATTCTTTTTTTCAGAAATGAATATTGTTTATTAGATGAGGTATTTCTTCCTCCCAAATTTTCAGAGCACAGTTATTTCCTTGGTGAATATGAGTAATTCACAGATATTCTGCTACATTTCCTGTTTGATTCTAAAGGAAATACTTGCAGCATCCAGACTAGAGGGTCGGATCCCCAGTGGGAGGCTGACATGACTTGAAATACCAAAGAACTGAGGAAAAGATAAGAAATATGTAAATATTGCAGTTGTTGCTGTCAAAACTCATAGACTCATTTAGACTGGAAATGATCACTGAGTCCAAACATCAACCCAGCACTGCCAAGGCCACCACTAATCCATGTGCCCAAGCGCAACATCCAATGTGCTTTAAACCCCTCAGGGATGGTGACCCCACCCCTGCCCTGAGCAGCCTGTTCCAGGGCTTCATAACCTTTTCTGTGAATAATTTCTTGCTAATATCCAACCCAAACCTGCCCTGACACAGCTTGAGGCTATTTTCTCTTGCCCTACTGTTTGCTACTTTTGAGAAGAGACCGACCCCACCTTGTCACACCATCCTTTTGGGTATTTGTGGAGAGCAGGAGGGTCCCCCTCAAGCCTCCTTTTCTCCAGGATAAACAACTCCAGCTCCCTGTCCCCAGCAAATCTTACACTGTTGTAGGATGCTATTAAACACTGAAATGACTGGGGTGAGGTGGAGTGTTAGCAGCACATTTGCATGGGTGGGAAAACCAAATGAGCGCTGTTAAAATTGAAATGAAACCACCAGTGATGCAGCAGATTGTAGTGGGTTACAAAATAGGAGAAAGCTTAAACATGTATGGATATTTTATAACTCCATCATAGGGTATTTTAAAGCACAGCCAAGCAGCAGTGAGTAAATATTTGGGGCTATAATTTTTGCACAGTATTTAGTCATATATTAAATGTTCACAATATACTTCTCTCCCAGAATTCAGCCTACAGGGAAGAATATTCTGCTTTTATGGAAAGTGTTTGTCTAAGTCACAGAAGAGGTCGGGATGTGCTTATTTGCCCTTTATGCAAAGATTGCAGTGCTTGCTAGGAGGGGCAGGTGGGGAGGGGCTGTCTGGACCAGTCAGTTACACCCCAGGTGATGACTGGAGGCTGTAAATGAATGAGTAGAGTCCTGGAATTTGTTCCAGGAGTGAATATGTTGTGAATTGGGCACTGAAGCAGGAGCTGTGTGTGCCCATAAACGAGCCCAGCTATGAAGAGCTGAGTGCAGGGATGTGCTTGCAGCTGTGCCTCAGCTGTGCACGGGAGGGGGGAGCGCTTCTGGTGCCTCACACACACTCTGGCTTCCTGTTCTCCTCCTACTTGTGGTGGCCTTTCAAGTAGATTTACTTCCTAAATAAAAAGTGCTGGACAGTAAATGTGAATTGCAGTAATAAAGTAATTTACTCACTCTTGTTCTGTCTGCTATAGACCTTGAATAAGAATGGATGTGCATTTAGAAAGCCTGACTGCTTCCTAAATCCTGAGAATGTGGGGTTCTGTTGGATGCTAAATACTGCAAATTAGAGCATGCATTTCCTATAAATGTTCAACAGTTTCAGACTGGCCATGATTTGCCTATATTTTGACTGGTACCAGCCAGGATTGGGAAGCACACAGACACTTCTCCTTCCATTTGGTCTGCAAACTCAGATGTAGCCCGTCCTACCACAGCAGATGCAACTTCTTTGTTGGAGGGACAACATGACCAGGTCTTTCTCACCCAACAGCTGCCTGAAGGAGCCAGCAAGCTGCTCCTGGATGCAGTGGAAGGTTTGATTGCTTCAGCAGCCCTCAGCATGGCGACTGCTTGAAAGGAAACCCTGCAACACGGCACACACCCAGCTGTCTCCCAGTCAGTGCTGTCCTGCATAAAGTTATGCTGCTCTTTTAAACCCTTGCCGCTGCAGGGATGTGGATATGTTATAACCACCCTCTCTACTTTTCATCTGTCTGTCACCAGCTGGCAGTTGTTGATGATTTATAGAATTAGATTTCAGAGCTCATTAACCAACATAAGAGCATCTATGTGCTAATTTCATCCTGTCAAATATTATTTGTAATAAACATGCTGGTGATTTCACCCAGTGGGGTTTATTGACTAACACAGCAATGAGGCAGTGCCCACACACTGCTCTGGTGGGTCTGTCATTGGTGAGCAGGCTGGGTGGCACAGCCCCGTGTGCTCCTGGAACCCTGCTCAGCATTTGTCAGATGAGAGAGCCTGATTCAGCAATCCCTGCTACTGTCAGTGGAATGGGGACACTTAGAGCCCTTCCTTTCCCTGGTAATTCCAATGTCTTTAAAAGCATCCCCAGAACACAGGCCTGTACATGGGTATTTTCTTTTTATCTGAAAGCTCGTGCCAGCATTTGTAGCTTAGGCAACAAAACGTTATTTATTTTGAGAGCCTAAGGGACCATCTGTTAGCAAAGCAAGGAAAATACAAGGATCTGAAGGCACAGTTGGTCCCATGGCTCCTGGCTTTGGGTGCTGGGACCCAAAGTCCTTTCAGTAATGTTCCACACTTGCTCTGAGCTATGCAATGCTTGGAGGTGATGTTCTCAACCTGCCTGATGTTCCTCAGGCCACCCAAGCCCACCTCTGGTGTGTAGTTTTTCTTCCTTTCAGGAAGCAAGGCAAGGTTCTTAATCCCACATCCCTGCTTAGGGCAAATCACTATTGCCAGGAAAAGCTCCATTAAAACAGTGCTTGTCTTACAGCCAACTCCAGGGAGTCAAAAATCAGCGAGTAGAAACTCCAGAGAGCAATAAGGACAGACCTTGTGAGGCTGGATGCTGAGAGCCTGGGATGGGACTGTATTGTGACAATTGTGACACTTGTGACAACTCTAAAACTAGAAGACAATCTAAATTTTCTGTGATGGGAGTGCTGGGGTCAAGGAAAGGAAAGAAGGTGATACTTGAGAAGGCTGTGCATGCAGGGCCAGGGGTACAGGAGGTGCATGTGAGCCCCAGCCTGTGCCTGTAAAGCCACAGGGGAAAGGTTCTGCAGAGAGCTGTCTCCTCTCCAGGTGCTGCTGGGGAAGTTTGGGGCAGGAGCCACCTCCACCACGTCTCACACTCCCACTTTCCCTGGGCACAGAGTGAGGAATGGGCACCCAAGCACCAAGGATTTGTTGCAGGACTCACCACTGTTGTACCAGCCTGGGGTGTTTGTTACAGAGGCAGGCTGTTGGTGCAATATAAACAACAAATAAACCCTGCTGGCATAGCAATTCTGTGGTTAGGCCAATTCCCCATATTTAGAAAAAATGATTTCTATGTATTTATTAAATTCTGTAACTGCTGTGGTGAGGATTGATACCCTGGTACCCATCAGATGAACAGATGGTGCTTCTCCTGTGTTTTGTTACTGCTGTCACAGATGGGAGAGCTCCTGTTTGAGGAAAGCCCTGCTTGGCAAGTGCTACCTGCTGGGGGTTGGGATGAGGAAAGCAGCCTGGATGCCAGGTCCTTGCAGGCTCCATCCAAGAGCCCATGATCACTGACATGATCGCTGCAAGCCTCCCCCGATAGTCAGGGCAAAGCTGGCTTAGGAGGAAAGTGTCATGAGCCTTCTGTGCTTCTCTTTAGCCCCTCTGCTCTTCCACCCCAGCCCAGGCAGATTTACAGAGGGAGGGAGGGAGGGAGGCTTTTTCAGTGGAGGAAGCTTCTGCAGTGCTTCCCTGCCATGGTGCACCCTCCACCTGCAGGGCAGGGTGTGTGGCACCAGAGCTCTGTGAGCAGGTCCTGTCCATGCACCCTAGCAGAGCCCAGAGCTGTGTGCACAGCCCTGTCCATCCATCCATCCATCCACCCCAGCAGGGCCCAGAGCTGTGTGCACAGCCCTGTCCATCCATCCCAGCAGAGCCCAGGGTTTGTGTGCACAGCCCTGTCCATCCATCCATCCATCCATCCATCCATCCATCCATCCATCCATCCATCCATCCATCCATCCATCCATCCATCCATCCATCCATCCCAGCAGAGCCCAGAGCTGTGTGCACAGCCCTGTCCATCCATCCATCCCAGCAGAGCCCAGGGTTTGTGTGCACAGCCCTGTCCATCCATCCATCCCAGCAGAGCCCAGGGTTTGTGTGCACAGCCCTGTCCATCCATCCCAGCAGGGCCCAGGGTTTGTGTGCACAGCCCTGTCCATCCATCCCAGCAGAGCCCAGGGTTTGTGTGCACAGCCCTGTCCATCCATCCATCCCAGCAGGGCCCAGAGCTGTGTGCACAGCCCTGTCCATCCATCCCAGCAGAGCCCAGAGCTGTGTGAGCAGGTCCTGTCCATCCATCCCAACAGGGCCCAGGGTTTGTGTGCACAGCCCTGTCCATCCATCCCAGCAGAGCCCAGAGCTGTGTGCACAGCCCTGTCCATCCATCCCAGCAGAGCCCAGAGCTGTGTGAGCAGGTCCTGTCCATCCATCCCAGCAGAGCCCAGGGTTTGTGTGCACAGCCCTGTCCATCCATCCCAGCAGAGCCCATGGGACCCAGCCAGGGCAGCCTCGCCTTGCCCCTGCTATTCCTCCTTGCCATCCGCCCACCAGACTTGGCTGCAATGCCCTGGGTTTTCCCAGATATTAACACTGAGGGCACATCTATCCTGCAATTATCTGTCCTGGGCCCTTAACTTGCAAGCCAGGCAGGCTGAGCTTTTGTACTGCATAGGCACATGTGGCTTTCACCTGAGCAGACTTGTTGTAGAGTAGCCAGAGCTGCTGGGCATTGCATTGGGAAGGAAGTTTTGTGAAGTATTTTACAGGTTCCTCTCCATTTTGCTCCCTGAGCAGCTCTAAAAGCTTGGTTTGGCACATCATAAAAGCTCTTGGGTGCTTTGGCAGCCAGTTGTCTTGTCCCAGTGGCCAGGCCTGCAGCAGCAGCTCCCAGCTCAGCTCCTGTGCTGGCTGGGTGCAGCTCCTCACTGAAGCTGTCACACTGCCAGAAAAATGTTTCAGCAGCTGCAGTCTGACTGCAACTGCTCTTAAAATCCCATTTACAGGATTTCCTCTCTGCTTTGCAGGGAGACAGTCCTGAGCAATGTGCTTAGCTGTTTGACAGGCTCTGCTGGCAGTGAAACAGGGCAGGAAAAGGGCAGGATGGCCCGTGATCCTAAAATGTTCTTGCTCCTCTGTGCTTGCCATTGATTCTACTGCTCAATTTCCCAGCAAGACTGAGTCTAAATAATTTACAGGTAGGCATCTTTCCTGCTCTGAAAAGCTTCTTAATAGATTTGTAACCTGAAGGAACATTTTCCATTTTTTTAATGATAGAAAAAAGTTCTGGAGATGATAACCAATATCAGCATTTCTCCAAAGGTCACAAGCCTAAAACTGTTCAGGATTTATTTTTATTTTTACTTAATATATAATTTGAATGCAGAAGAAAAATAATGAGAATGAAATTCAGAAGAATTTAAGCAAATGGGCTTTGTTTCTCCAGAAGCCTGTTAATGAGCAGAGTATTGATATTCACTTTAGGAGTGGGCCTTGGAAAGTTCAGTAATAGGATTTCTATTTTAACTCTACTGCCTTGAAGCTTAATTTACCTCTGCAGCATCTTCAGTTTTGAGGTGAACAAGCAGTGAAGAGGTTGTCCTTTGCTGGGAAATGCTTCGGATATTTCTGCATGGGCGTAGAGGGACACTCAAGACTCTCAAGGGGACGCTTTGTCCCTGCCCTAACACCCAAACTCCTGAGTGCCCTGCTCCAAGCTGGCCATGCAGGTGCTCAGGGTGCTCACCTGGCTCAGTCACAGCTTGCCAGCTCTGTACCACCTTGGACCCATGGGCACCTATTTTCATAGATTGTTTTATTTCATAGCTGAATGGAAGTGCATTTATTCCAGGACTGTTTCTCTTTTCTGGAAAGGTTCACCAACCATTTTTAATCAAAGCCCTGGCTGCCCCTGCATCACCCCCAGCAGTCCCTGCTCTGTGCCCAGCTGTGTGTGTGCCACACTGTGGGCACTGAGCTCAGACACAAAGTGACACCCAAAGCAGTGACCTCCAGCCAGCTGTGCCAGGGGCTGTGCCAGGGGATCCATCTGGGTGTGGTGCCAGGGGATCGGTGTGGGTGTGGGGCCAGGGGCTGTGCCAGGGGATCCGTCTGGGTGTGGCACCAGGGGAACCCATCTGGGTGTGGTGCCAGGGGAACCAATCTGGGTGTGGTGCCAGGGGAACCAATCTGGGTGTGGTGCCAGGGCATCCATCTGGGTGTGGTGCCAGGGGCTGTGCCAGGGGATCCATCTGGGTGTGGTGCCAGGGGAACCAATCTGGGTGTGGTGCCAGGGGATCAATCTGGGTGTGGTGCCAGGGGATCCCATCTGGGTGTGGTGCCAGGGGATCCATCTGGACTCACATCCCACTCTAGCCAGTGCCCCCCAGTAGCCAGAGTGGGATGTGAGCCCTGAGCTGCAGTGCCCACTCCTGCCTTCTCCTGCCTCCCAAAGGTCCCCGCCACTTCACCAAGGCAATTTCAAGAATGGCACTCAGATGATTCTCAGTACCATCTGCCTAAACACTGCTTTTTCTAGAAAGTCAATTAAGCTACAGTGCTTCTTTGCTGAGAATGATGGCTGCACTCTGATGAGAAATGCACTTGATAATTTAATAGGCATTTTGTCTTTTTCCTAACAAGATGTGTTGATTTCTGAGAGGTCTGTTATTCACTAAGAGAGGAAAATATATGAACTGAAGTAAAACATAGAATATTTATTAAGGTGAAGGATGTTTAATCTCTGTGAACTAAAAATAAAACTTGTGAGCTATTCGGATTATTGGCATTTCCTAAATTTCTTTGTAAGTCAGATGTTGGGACAGTGGGTGGGGAAAATGGAAGTTCTTTAAATTAAAAGGAGTTGTTCTGAAATAATGGAAATAACAATATTTTGACTTTTGAAGTAAAAAAAGGAATAATTTCAAGGTCAAAGTCAAAATGTTCAATACTTTTTTAGGGCTCCAGTTTGAATGAATCAGTCCCAATCTGCAAGAGGATTCTTGACATTTCAGTTCACAGAAGTTTTTGATTGTCTTTGGTGCTGGAATATAGAACATTTTCCAAGTCTCAAATGCAATGTGATTGGAAAACTCTTTTCCATTCAGCCCTGGTAAAACTTCCCAGGAAGGGGGTGAAGACACAGGATCCCTGCCAGAGCACAGGAGCCCTGCTAAACCAGCATCTCCATGTTCTTTCTCTTAGAAAATGCTTTTTCCTCCACTCCAAATAGTGGAGGGCTGGAGGGAAGAGCAGGTGACACAGTGACACTGTCCCATGCTGGCTGGAAACCTGTGATGCCTCCGGGGCACAGAAGGTCTGAATTTAAATCTCCCTCTGGTTTGGATCTGCTTCAAACAAACAGCAGCATCTCCTGAAAGCGCTGCCCTCCCCAGGGCCTCTCTGCTCAGCACTTGCAGGCAGGCTCTTAGAAGAATTTAACTTTATCAATGATTTAAGCCTTGGAAGGGAGACTGACAGCAGGTGAGTGTTGGGCAGAGTGTGGGGGAGCTGTGGGGAGAGGGAGAGGGTGAGAATGAGCCACACCAGGAACTGACCAAGGCAGGAACCAAAAGAACAGACAGGATGAAGAAAGCCACAGGTTTACATCTGGCAATCCTTGTTTAGCCTCATCCTGTTTTCCTAATAAAAGTTAAATATGGAACGTATCATGCCATCTAGATGGGGCCACACTTTTGTATTTGCTGTAAACCCACCTGCGCAGCTGGTAGTCAGTCCCAGCGTGGTTGCAGGGCTGGAGGCACCTTGGTTTGGTGCCTGGTACCAGAACTGCACTGAAATGCTGCAGAAAGCAAGCAGCCTGTCACTGCCCTGCCTCAGCAGCGCAGCAGGGGCTGCAGGTCTGTGACAGGCACACGGTGCTTGCAGGCAGCCCCTGCTCACCAGGCGATGCAGCGTCTGCAGGGGCCAGCAGAGGAGACGAACAGCTCTGCTGCCTTGTGGGGAATGCTTCAGCAAACCCAGAGCACACTCTGAAACCGAGCTTCCACCCCAGGAACAGGTCACACAAACTGGTATAAGCTTTAGGGGTTATAAACTTTATAAGGTTTTATAGGTTTTATTATTATTATTATTTCAATACAATTATATAATATTATATAACCATATAATATTAATTCTATAATTATTATACAAAATATATATAACATATTATATACAATCTATAATTATATATCTATATGTATTATATATTATATATCTATATGTATATATTATATATCATATAATATATCATATATATATAATATGTCATATATAATATATAATATTATAATATATATATTATAATATTAATATATATATTATATATTATATATATGGGTATTTAATATTATATAATATATAATATTGATATACATAATATAATTATATAAGATTATATAATTATATATAATATTATATAATATTTTTTACTTATTATTCTTAATTATTTATTATTTTTATTAGGTTTTACAAACTTTAGGGACCTCCACTGTATGTGGTCCAGGATCCCCCTGGCACAGCTGCAGCCCTGTCAGTGCCTGCACGGGCACCACCATGGGCACCCACAGCACCAGGCCAGAGCCCTTCCTGGTGAGCCTCTCAGCCAGATGTCCCAGGACATGAGCACAGTGTCCCACGGTGGTCTGCTCCTCTTTCTGCCCTTCCCTTGAATCTTCTCTAAAGCCCCATTTGCACTAAAAATCTGTTATACATGCTAAACCAAGCAATACTGTGGTAGAATTGCCACATTTTCCCTTGGACCAAGTACATGCAGAGAGAAGTGAGATAAAAATCACACACAGCTGTTCTGCAGAAATGGGCTTACTTTTGCCCTTTGTTGTTGAAGAAGGTTTGGGGCATTCTGACATTTTATGGACTTGACTAATGACTCACCTCCAGTTACTCATGTCTGGAAACTTGTCTCTCTGCAGCTCCAAGGATGTCTGAAAGATCAGCCTCTGGATCTCAGGGGCTGAGTTCAAGGTGTCCCAGGACAGAACCCTGCTTGTCCCAGGGCTGCCAAGCATCCCATTGCTCTGCTTTCCCTTGCCAGGAGGTGTTCCCTGGCAGAGGGCTGGGAAAGGCCCAATAATCCAGTTGGTGTGGCACAGTCAGTAAAAGACAGAGCACACTTCATAAAGGACACCAGGTTTTAAGATGTTCTCAGGTAACGTGAGAGCCCTGTAAGGTTTATGTCACAGTTCATAATGTGATATAGGCTCCTTAGAGGTTTACTGGTCTCTATATTCTTGAAGTTATAGTCCTTCTTACTGAGGTGGAAGCTCTGAATATAATGTCCTGAGACTAACCTCTGATGTTTTTTGAAAGTGTGTTTATGTAAATGCCAGAGGGAGGAACAGAGATTAAAAGTGCTGAGATTATGCCTGCAGCAAGAGCAAATAGGCGGATTTAATTTTTAGGACACTGAAGAAATGCAAAGTGGCCATCTGCCAAAGGTTCCTGTGAGCTCTCAAACAGTGCTGCGAGGTAAAACAATATTGTAATTTAACCAGAGGGTGAGTAATGCTGCTTCTGGCAGCTGCACAGGCACTGGAAATATTTGCACAGCCTACACCTATGGATCTTCTCAGGATCCTGTTGGCAGTGCTGCTGTGGAAAGGTCAGGTCCTGCTACCTGGGCAGGGACCCAGCTGTTGTGTTCTGGGGCTTCAGGATCAATGTTATTCTGGTATTGACAGAGATTCCTCATCTGAGCAACACACAACAGAAGCCCCTGGAACCATCCCTTTAATTGGAATGTATGATTTGTTTTTTAAAAAAATGCAGTGTGTTAAATTACTGCAATGGTTGAGGCAGGGACTGAGTGAAATGGAGCTTCTTCTTTTGATTTAAAGGTGTAAATTAGTTTTGGAACAGGCTTGAATCCTGTGGCTGGATAGAACAAAACAATCCCTTGGCTGGTGTGTACCACAGGACTGGTTGGCACCACAGGGCTTTGTGCTAAGCTTGCATCCCATCCTTAATCTGCATTTTATATGGAAAATCCTCTCCCTGCCCCTGCCCTTCCTGCCTGGGAAATTGCATTTTTGAGTCCAGGTAAAGGCTGTAATTCCTGTGTTTCCAAAAGGCCCCCCTGAAACATGTGCAGAATTCAAACAGTGCTTTGAGACATCCCTTCCCAGGGCACAGCCACAGCTCAAGGCCAACCTCACAGGATTGTAATTCCAAGTGATTGGAATTTATGGTGGCTAATCTGTCAGAGAGCATATGTTAGAGCAGATTTCAGCCAATCAAGAGCATCAGCTGATAACTGCTGGTACCTCTGCTGTGTGATCTACAGCCTGGTTCCAAATGGAAGGTATTGAGCCTGTGGCAGATTATGAGACTAGAAAGAAATAATAAAACCCAGTGTAGATTTAGGAGGAAAAGATAAAAGTTATTGAAAAGCAATTATTGAAAAGCGGCAGATGAAATGGTTGAGGTGTTACAGCACCAGCAGCAGTAATCAAGAGCCCTGCTGAATTGTTGGGCTGCTGCTCCATTCCAGGTCTGGCTGGAAGCAGATATTGAATGAAGGTGCCCAGCTCAAGCTAACAAAAAAGCAGGAAAATGAGGAGATAAAATAGCAGCTCTTTAAAACTGATCCTTTTCAAGGGTACCACAAGGGATTTCCAAGACAAATTTTTTGCAGAATTTAATTAAAGTGCTTTGAAATTTCTGGGAAGTGAGAAATTGCTTGGCCGGATTGTTGGATTTTGGGACTGTGAAGGCTGAAGAGTGAGCCCTCACTGGTGGCCAGGCAGTGGAAATGTGCTTGGCTGGGTCTCATTTTGGAAAGTCTGAGGATTGCCATCAGCAATGTGGGCATCCCAGGCATGGAGGGATAGTGGGAAGTGGGGATCAGGAGCCAGGCATAGACAGGATTGGCCTTGGTGCTGAGGAACATTCCTCTTTCTCACCCTGCTCACATGTAAGGTACTTTGACTCATGCCAGAAATGTTCTGGAGATCGCGTTAGCAATCCCAGCTGGTCACAGCCTGTCTGTGGGGAAGTATCAATGAGTTTATGCACTTTGTCAATGAGTTTATGCACTTTTCCTCCAGCCTGCCATGATGCTATGCATGTCCCATTTCTGCTGCTGGGGCTGCCTGAGGGGTGGGACTGGGTGCTTCCCCAGGGCACAGGGACCTTCCAGCCCTGCTGTCACCTGTGTGCTGCTGCCATGGCCCCTGGAGCAGGTGTCTCCTAGGTCAGGCTGCAGTTCACCCAGAGATTCATTCACCAATGGCCCATGCAGTGCCAGCCTCAGGATGAGAGTCATCCCCACCTTCAGGCAATGAGTCCAGCAGATCTTGCCATTGCTGCTCACTGTGTCTCGCTGAGGAGTGCTGGGGTAGCTTTGCTTTAGAAAGAGGAAATGTGCTGATGAATTAGGAGTGTTGCCAGGCTCCCAAAAGGACTTGTCCTTTCTTTTTAATAAGGTGTTTTTCCTTGTAACCTCCCCATCATTTCTAATAAGCTCTTGCACTGTCAAAGCCCCACGTGGCTCTCTTTCTCATTTTCCATCTGCTTATGAGAAGGGCTTAGGGGAGATGAATTTGCAACAGGAGATTCTGTTGAGGATGGCTGACCTGTGCAATC
This sequence comes from Emberiza elegans, assembly GCA_024865655.1. Classification (NCBI taxonomy): domain Eukaryota; kingdom Metazoa; phylum Chordata; class Aves; order Passeriformes; family Fringillidae; genus Emberiza; species Emberiza elegans. The sequence continues at coordinate 37,622,518 of JALJVW010000129.1, read as the reverse complement.
AGGTGGGGCTCCCATGTGGCTTTCTTTGGGCGTTTTTGGTTGGGTTTTCCAACCAAATGTTTCTGAAATAGGGAGTAGACTCTGGCACATATATATGGCCAAAGTTCCTTTCCAAAGGGGGCTTGAGGTGGAGGCCAGGAGGGTTGTCATGGTGAGAATTGAGGTAGCAAAGCAAGGTTTATCCCATACATTTAATTTTCTATCCCTTCTTATGTCTACCAAAACTGTACCTGTGCTGCTAAGTTGGAACACAGTGGTGCTGCCAAAGTGTGATCACATCAGTCAATCTTTTTATAGCAAACTTTCTTCAAAAGGCTTAAGTGTGATATCAAAACAATTCATCTTTAAATCTGATCTGAATGCTTGATCATGCTAAACTGGAAACTCTTGTGCAAACCTTTCCCAAACAGTCCTGTGAAAGGCAGAAATTGCCCAGCAGATTGTCCTTACCATGCCTGCCTTGGAGTGATTTGTTACAGTAAAATAAAAACGTCCAAAAGTAATAAATTAAAAAGAAATCCTCTTCATCTGTGCAAGGAGAATGTAATCTGTAATTTATTATGGGAGTGACAAAGAAGTCTGTTGCATGAATCTAACTTTTGGAGCCTGTAGAGATTTCCTACTGTTCTCTTCCTTCTTGCAGAACATTAGACTGGTACAGAGATATTGGCTGTGTCCTTCAGATCCAGATCCCACAGGGACCAACAAGAGCTGTGGTTTTGGCTCAGAGAGAAAAAAAACCCAGCGTATTTTTAGTCATATTTATGGCAGCTGCCTGTGAGTGTCCGTGAGTGCTCACCAGTAAGGATGAATCCCAGCTGGGGATTCTAAACTGGCCTGAGGGAGCCTCTTTTTGCCCCAGCACCTTGTTAAAGTGCAAATCTCTCCCAGATAAGTGAGAGGCACTGTGCAGTGCATTGCAGCACAGTTGGTGTCACAGTGTGCAGGGGTGTTCTCGTTTGCCTGTGGGGTGAGTGTGTTGTTGCAATCCTGTAACTCAACAGTGTGTGCAAACCAGAGGGGTCTCCTGTGAATTCCTGCTTCCCTGCTCTCAGAGAATGACCAGTCATCTGACTTAATTAAACACAGCTAAACCTAAAAAGTGTTAGTCAATGATGGTTCTTAAAGCTTTGTCTGGGTAAGTTTATGTATTTTGCAGTTTTAGGAATAGCTCAAATAAAACATGGAGCTTCTTTAGCCACTATTTTTGCTTCTAAGGGTCTGAAACATATCTTTTGTCCAAAAATAGCAATAAGCTTTATGAGGGACTGCAGTACATTCAAAACAGTTTCTGGTAGCTTTTCAAATGCAATATTCCATCTTGTCTTGGGGTGACTTTATCACACTGTATCCCCCATTGTCTGCTTTGGGCCCAGACATGAGTCCTGTAATTTTAAGCTCAAAGAAGGGGCAGCCAGGGGAATTCCTCAGTGCCAGATTTGTGTTCAGTTCTCACAGACTCCCCTGGTTCTCTCTGAGCTGGGTTGTCTAGCAGGACAGAGCAACTACATCTTCGCTTTTAGTTAGTTTCTTGATCATTACCTGAGGCAAAAATTTTACCCAGGACTGTGGCTGCTGCTTCTGGAACCGCTCAGCTTTGCTCCTGTCCAGAACACCAGACCATCACTGGGAGCCCCACGCTGCATCCCAGCTCTGGACCTCAGGAGAAGCCCAGCAGGACTCTAAAAGTCCACCAGTTTTCTCCACAATAAGGGTTTGTTATCTAACATTTTTTTTTTTTTTTTTTCTGTTCCTTTGTGCACTCTGCTTGTTAAATAATCCAGGTTTTTTTACTTTTCTCCAAGAAATTAGTTTTTGAAACTGTGGGGGAGAGGCTGCTGAAACCTACTTTTCTTTAGAGGAGACACCTTTTCAGGAAGTTTCCTCCTAATTTGTCTCAAAACTGAGACACTTCTCCTCTTCACAATGCCCAAGGCCTTTGTATGCTTTCCAGGCTTTTGTCTCCCACTGCTTGGGAAAGCTGCTGTGTCTCCCTGGAAGGGGCAATGAACTCTGTGCCCCAAACCAGCCTGCCCTGCTCTGTCCTTGCCTGGTCCTCTGTGCCCAGACCTGCTCCACAATTCCTCTGTGCCCAAATCTGCCCCAAGAATCCCAGTGCCCAAATCTGCTCCAAGGATCCTCTGTGCCCAAATCTGCCCCAAGGATCCTCTGTGCCCAAATCTGCTCCAAGAATCCTCAGTGCCCAAATCTGCCCCAAGAATCCTCAGTGCCCAAATCTGCTCCAAGAATCCTCAGTGCCCAAATCTGCCCCAAGGATCCTCTGTGCCCAAATCTGCTCCAAGAATCCTCAGTGCCCAAATCTGCTCCAAGGATCCTCTGTGCCCAAATCTGCTCCAAGAATCCTCAGTGCCCAAATCTGCTCCAAGGATCCTCTGTGCCCAAATCTGCCCCAAGGATCCTCTGTGCCCAAATCTGCTCCAAGACTCCTCTGTGCCCAAATCTGCCCCAAGGATCCTCTGTGCCCAAATCTCCCCCAAGACTCCTCAGTGCCCAAATCTTCCCCAAGATCCTCTGTGCCCAAATCTGCTCCAAGACTCCTCAGTGCCCAAATCTGCCCCAAGACTCCTCAGTGCCCAAATCTGCCCCAAGACTCCTCTGTGCCCAAATCTGCTCCAAGACTCACCTACAGCCAGCTGGGGGCTGTGGCAGCTGCCACAGGGCCCTGGGGGAGATGCTGTTATCAGGAAAGGCACCAAGCCCCACTGTCCCCTCTCCCTCCCTGCACATCACCTACATTTTCTCTGCATCCCCTTGAGGCAAGGGGGAAAAGCCCCTGAGTGTCCAGGCTGGATGGGGCCAGGCAGCTGCCCGGCCATGGGTAACTCAGACTCTGAAGTAGAAATAATGCCACCTCCAACCATAAACTGCCCTTCAAATTTTAATTGGGTTGTTACTGAGATGAAATGTGCTTTCTAGTTTTTAATGTGTTTATTAAGTTGGCATATATGATTTATTATATCCTTAATTATTAATTTTCTTGCTCGTAAGTGTCTGGATTTTTGTAAATTATGGGATAGGGAAGTGTAATGCTATCACAGGGGAACCTTAAGTGAAATGAAGGGGTTGGCTTTTTAATACAATTTATATTTATGAGAGACTAATAGAAGATAATTTTATATTATCAAAGTAATATAACTAATCCAAGATGATTTAACGAATGATGATCAGACAGGTCTGTGAACTGATGAGAGCAGAAACTGAACAGCTGAAGGATTTAGGTCCCAATTTTGAAAAACACGTTAAAACTCACTTTTGTTGTTAGGGAGGTTGTCCTGCATTAAGTCCTAAGCATGAAGAACGTTACTAAGCATTGCTCAAGGCTGCCCAATATTCTGTTTTCTGTGAGGTAGGGTTTGATCTAGGGCAAAATTGAATACGAGATGGATTCAAGCACAATTTTTGCCTGGGTTCATTTCCATGAAGCTTCATCTGCTGAGCATTTGCAGATTATGCATGGCAAGAATGGGGTGAGCAAGGCTGGATTAAATTGGTTTAATTCAAGTTCATAATTTCTGGTGGGTTTTTATACCACTGTGGGTGAAAAGAGAGCTCAGTTTGTGGGTCAAGTTGTAACAGCAGCAAGTGTCATTCAGCCAAGGAAAGGAATGAGTATTATACCACTTCACTAAGTCACAAGCACAGGGTACAATCAACAGTTTTATTAATACAGGTGAGAAGTTCTGAGCCTGCTTGTAAATGAGCAGTAGTTACTCATGCATTTCAGAGTTCCTTAGTCAGTGCTGTGTCTGACTGAGAAGTTTCATATTGAAGTAATTCTGAATTAACAAGTCATTGCAAGTAAATAAAATTAATCCATCTGAATCCCTAGCATTAAATGTTCTTTTAATTCACAGCAATTTAATTGTTTTTTTTGGTACAGCATGTGCTGTAAGAAGACAGTAATGCTTTTATTCTATAATCCTAGTTCAAGTTGGGGGAAAGCAACAATATTTGAATCCCTGTTTCAAACTACTTCCTGACAAATAAGTTTTTCCTGATATAAATGAAGGAATTGTCAGAATCCACTTTTCTCAAATGTCAAGGTCAGCTAGATGTTTTTTAAATTAGTTCACGCCAAGAGAAATTAATGAACCAGTAAAAAGACAGATATAGAGGTTTGGCTCTGTGAACATGTTGGTTAAATCATCTGAGAGTCCACTAAATATGCTTCTGATTGCTTTCTTGACTTTATTTCTTTATACAATTTGAATAAATCTTAGTCACAGCTCAGTTTGCTAGGAGACATACCTCCTCTTAGGTCTTCTTGGAACCTTTTTTAGTTTTATATTAAGCAAATACAAAGTTCTATAACCAGTATGTGGAATAATGATAGCAGTTATTCTGCAGACACTTTAGCTACATCAGTAGAGGTGTAACAGAAAACAGGAATACAGGTTAAAGGGGTTTTTTAAGGAGTAATCTATTGAAGTGAATGGGTAGCTCTCGAGGACTTTGCAAATGCTACAGGGTGATAATTCCCCAAAGATTAATTCCCCAGATGCCATGACCTAAAACTTCCTACCCACATTCTGGAGAAAAGAGGAATAAGGATTCAGTTCCTGGCATCCATGGAAACTTCATCATCTCAGAGCTCAGAGGATCCCAGCAGGGCCAGGCCAGGCAAAGAGCAGGGAGACCCTGCCAGGAGCAGGGTGCTGGGCCCACACCAGCAGCAGGAACAGCTGAGAGCTCTTTCCTCAGCTAGCTCAGTTTTCTGACTTATTTTTAATTCTGTGTCATCACCTTGAAGTCTTTTCATGGGTTGTTTTTCATTGCCTCCCACTGGAGAGGCAACAGCAGATTTGTAGAGGCTGCACAACTTGTGCCTGAGGTTTTCCTGGTGACAGCTTCACGACTGGGCTCCTTCCTCTCCTGGTTTATTGCGCTGCATTCCTCTCAGTTTTCATCTGCACACCGAAAAATCACAGGCACTGACTCATGAAAATGCAAATTTCTTTTCCTCTTCCAATTCCAGCTTCATTCTTTCATAAGAGGGGAATTGAAGTTTTAAGTCGATAGCTTGACTACATCTAATGTGAATTAATGGTAGGTGCAAGAAGCTTAATACAGCATTGCAGCTCCTTCACTTCTGCTGTGAACTCAAGAATATTCTTCAAAAGGAATGTCCCCCAGGCATGGGCTGCTCTGCTGAGACCCCAGGAGATGAGCTGCTGCCTTTTGCTGTGAATCACAGCAGCCCCAGGTGTGCCAGGAGGGGAAGAGTCTGGCTGAGGATCAGGAGGTGTGAGAACAGCCAAAGGGTAAGTGCAAGCCATGAGAAGCCTCTTCCACACCCTCAGGAAGGGGACATGGCCAGCACCTGGCCTGGGGGAGGCTCCCCTGCACAGCTCTCAGGAAAGGCAGCTCAGGGATGCAAAGACAGGGGGAAGTTCTCCCTTTCCCCATCCTGTGGTGCCTGGATGTGGCAGCCAGGGCTGGACCTGCAGAGCTGGCCAGGGCTCCCCAGGTGAGGATTCCAAGTCCCTCCAGGAGGTTGGTGGACATAGAGGGACACCTCCTCCCAGGGACCCCTGGTGCCTGCTTGAACTTCAGCTCCCTCCCTTTCTCAGATCAAAATTCCCACTAGCCTCAGACTGCCAGCCCATTCAAAGGCTTGCAAAAGGAATGAGTTAAATAAACACAAGATATGACCTCCCAGAGGAGGGCAGGTAATTGAGCATTAATTGGAGCAACATTTGAAAAGCCATTATGGATTTTATTTGCAGTTCAGTAACTGCTTAAATGCTTGGCTCTAGGGCAAGGGGGTGATGCTCATCCTTACTGGGCTGTTAAGGGGCTCTCTCTGGGCAGTTGTGTTTGGGCACTTTCTGGTTGTGTTTCTGAGGGCTGAAAGAGATACTGGTTCAGTGATAGCCTGGTTTTGCAATGCAGGCATTTTAAAATCAGGGGTAAATTGCTGACAGCTTATTTGAACATGATGATCACACATTTGTTTCACTCATCACCAACACAACTGGTAAAACCAAAGCAGATAACTACAGCCCAAAATAAAACAAAGGCATGTACAGTAGGTACTGCTAGAGGAGCGAGTGGATCTCATTCCCAATCACAGAATCAGAGAGACATTAAAGTTGGAAAAGATTTTTAAATTCACCAACTCCAACCATCAAACCAGCACCACGTTCACCACTAAACCATGTCCTACAGTGCCAAATCCAAATGTTTTTTGAACACTTCCAGGGGTACTGACATTAAGGTCCCTCAACCCCATGTGACATTGGAGCTGTGGTCTCTCCAGTGTCCTTATCTCTTAGATAAGGATGGTAGTCAAATCCCAGAAAAAAAATCCCAAAACTACACCCTGTTGCATACATCTGATCTATCCTCTCTTGGTGCTCCCCACAGGGCATTCCTGCATTTCCTCAGGGTTCAAAGAAAGCTGATTCTTTAACAGAGAAGTAAAAACATTTCCCCAATTTAAGTAATTAAATTTTAAGGCAACTGAAAGAAAGCAGAAAATTTCACTGTACAGCAACAAAAAAAAAAAAAAAAAAAGAGCTAAGAGATGCCCAAAAAACCCAAAGAAAAATAATACAAGGTACAGTTTTATTTATCTGTCTAAGGGCAGCAGGGAAACACTGATGTCACTGATGTTCTGACTACAAAACATGCTGCAGCCTGTGAAGGGTCAGTGAGCTGCTGGCCACCAGTGCCCCTCTGCCCCACAGCCTGCCCTGCCAGCACAGCTCACCAGAGGGACACACTCACCTTCTGCCCTCTTCTGCTCCACAACCTGGGAGCAGATACTTCTTTTGGAATATAAAGCTTACAGGGCTTCAGATGTTTTCAGAGCCCAAATAAATGTTGTGCCCATTAGTCAGAGCAATATTTCTTCTTTCTCTGAAATCCTGAATTGAATTTTGGTCTCAGATCTTATGCCAGAGATTACCACTGGTTAATTATGTTGGTTTTCAGTAGTTCTCCCTCTAGCTGCATGTTCAACAGTGAATTGCCCAGTTTATCTCTGTAGTAACCCACATTCCAACTCTGCTATGTTACATTAAACCATAAAAAAGAGCACAGGAATGACAACAACAACAACAAAAAATTGGCTACATCCTTAGGAGCTCTGAGACCTGATAACTGAGGTGTGATTAACCACCTGATTTGTGCAGTACTCAGCAAGAGCACTCAGGGAAGAATTAGCATCCTGAGGAGAGCACAATAACATCTTAAATCTTGGCCCTGGCTAAGGAGCAACTTATATTAATATTATAGTAGTGGAAGCTAAACCAAGGAACATAAATAGGAAGGACTACATCACATTGGTTTCCAAATGAGTCCAGAAAAAATGAAATACATTTTCGGATTTGGAAAAAACACTGAATTAAATCAGTTTTGCCTTGAAAGGCATATCATACCCACTCATATTAATATCTGTTGGCTTTTACCTGTAATAAAACATATTTGGATTATTTTCTAGTTATTCTGTAATTGTGATAGAAAAAAATGAAGAGGACTATATACCCATACTAAAAGTGTACCATGACACTAAAGATCTGTGAACTCCAGGCTGGGCAACAGGAACAGGTGACAGACTAGAAGTGCAGCTTTTGGGGATGATAGCTGTTCCATGGGAGGGTTATCACCTAGAATTTCAGCACTTTTCAGGTGAGATGCATGGCAGTGCAGGAAAAAGGGAGGTGGGAATCTGGGCACGGTTTTGTGCCTGCTGAGCTGGATCCATGGCTGGGGACCTGCACTCACCCTGAGGCAGAGTGTGTGCAGGTTGGGCTCCACATTTAACTTCATGTGCCCTTCCACTGTCTTCTCACTGATAAAAGGATGCTTGGATGAACAATTCTGAGTGAAAACCCATTGTGGAGACCACTCTGAAGAGGCTTTACTCGACAGAAAGACACTGCAGGATCCAGTAAGGAAGTGTTGCCAGAGGCATGATAAGAGCTGTGCTGTGTTCTTAGAGGAAGGGCTGGGTTCTCTGGGCAGCCCAAATCCCTGTGGGAAAGACAGAACTGGTGAGACACACAGATTTTCAAGCAAACGCTCAATTACAACATCAGTGTTAACCTCTGATAGGTCCCAAAATTACTCCAACTGGCCAGGCTCTTTCTCACTGCCTCCATGAGTCACACCACTGCCCCAGTTAGCCTGATTGGGACCCAGCCAATTCCCCATTGCTCCTAGTTAAATTAGCTCCACTCAGATGGAGATGGCCTTAGCAGGGGGTTGCTTTTTGGCTTTGCTCTCCCTGCTCTGTCACAGGGCTGATTTTGGTGGGTGGGCTGTGCAGAGCTGGGGGAGGCTGAATCTGCTCCAAGGCCCCTGCAGGCTCTGGGGGCTTCCACATGCACCCTCCTGAGAGAATGGGGCACTTCTTGGCCCTTTCTCTCTGCGGGGAGAGGCAGAGGCACAAGGCCTGTAAAGCCTTTCTCATAATCTTCCTTTCTGGTTTGTGTTCGTCTGGAGTGAATTCAGCTGCAAAGAGATAGATGGAGCATGGAGCTCTTGTAGTTTGAGATTGTCACCCAGAGGTATTGGGGTAATTATCTTTCTAAATCTGTGTGTTTTGACAATGTAGAAAACAATTTGGAGTCAAACAGGGGTCATTGACTTGTTTTATTCTTGTTCAAGAATGACAGATTATTGCACCAACAGTGTGCCAAGGTTGATGGTAAGCACAGAAATGTGTCATTTCTCTGTCCTGCCTGGAATGAAGATTTCACCCTTGTGTGCTCTGGGTTCAGTTTATTGAAATACAGAAAGCAGCATGAAAAGGCAAATAGGAGCTCTGCACTAGCTGTGCATGGGTTTTGCAAAGAGACACAGGTGGAAACCAAAATGCAGGTGAGAGAAGAGCTGAACTGGCTCAGCATGCGGAGGGGCTCCTTGCTCTGCTGCAGGGTGGGAGGTGACAGAGAAGGTGAGAGAACAAGGGTGCTTGAACAGAGCTAGGCATTGATTTGTGTAGAAAGTGTGTTTGCAAAGGCTAATCTCTGAAAGTAATTGGCATGATCAAATCTAGCTCTCAATTCATGTGCAGTCAGGCTACTGCCTAGTATATCCTGCCCATCTCACTTAACACCCAAGAGCTAGCAGCAGTTTGTGCCAGGAATATGGGATGACTCATTTGAGCTGTTTTGTTTGAAGAAATCAGGTCCCTGATTGCTCTGGTTATTCTGAAGCCTTTCTCACTGAGAGGAACAAAGTATGCCCAGAAGATGTGGAAGGTTTCTTTTTTAGTATGCAAATGATGTCCTTCACTGAGTTTATTCTTTGTCTTATTCTTTGAGGTGAAGGGTGCCCTCCATGCTCTGACAAAAGGTGGTACAGCACACACACACCAGGCTGTTCTTAGGCTGACTGTTCTTGTCTAATTTATCATCAGGGGACAGCAGGGGTAGCAGGCACCTCTGGAGATCACACAGTCCAGCCCTGCTGGCAGCAAAACCAGCCAGAACAGGCTGTCCAGGGCTAGCCCTGCTTGTGCTTTGAGTATCTCCAAGAACAGAGAGTCCACAACTTCTCTGGGCAACCTCATTCTTGTGTTTGACTACCCTCACAGTAAAAAAGTAAACAAAAGGCTTTTACTTTTTGCCTGTATTTCAGTTTTTTCCTGTGCTCAGAAGAGTCCATGATGGAGAGTTCTTTGCTGTCATTCCATCAGGTATAAGATCCCCAGAGAGACATTTTAAGCCTGGATGTATTCTTATCTTTTCCAAAGTATGTGGTTCAGCTGCCAAACTTGTGAAAACACAGACTGTTATATCCATCTTTTCCTGTCTCATCCCCCAACACCACATTTTTATTGGTCTGTTCTTGCCAGCTGTTGCTCTGTTTGCCATCATCCTCTTCTGGAGGCCTGGATGCTTTCCCTGGATGCCAGTCAGCCTCTTTTGCCCTTCTCATTACCCTCTTTCCCATGGCATGCAGGCTCCCAGGCTGAAGGGTGGTGGTGGTTTGGTGGCCTGCATCAAGTTGGTACCCACAAGGTGGCCAGACTTGGAGCCTAGAATCCAGGGGGATTTTTTCTGAGGAGAAAAAAAGGAGATAAACTTGATTTTTTCCTAGTACATATGTTCAGTAAGGCAGCAGCTGTAGAGCTGCCAAGAGGAACTCAGGAGAAAAGTGAAATATATGGGTTTGGGGTTTGGTTTTTTCTGTTTTCTAATAGAAGACGGCATTATTCATCTAGCACAGTAAATTGCTAAGCCTCTAGTTCATAAACAAAATAAATAGTTTAAATAATGAAATGATCCTTTTAGAGCAGGCCCAGAGCTGGCATTGCAGCCCTGTTTCTGAGATCTCAGCGTGTGCCCTGGAGCCAGCACTGCCTGAGCTCCATTGCTCCAACAAACACCCAGAGCAGGAACTGGCCCTTGAGAAGAGTGGTGGGAAACAGGGCTGGAGCTGGCAGGCTCAGCCAAGCAGGATGGGCTCCTTCCAGGCTGAATCCTGTGGTAGATGGGGCAGTGGGCTGGGAACCAGCTGGACAGATCCAATTTCCAAGTGTGCTCCTCCTCAGCTCTCAAATGAGCAGAGCACTGTTCACAGCTCCATGGCCTCCACAGCTCCTTCTCGCACAGGGTCAGAGGGGCAAAGCAGGCAGAGTTTCATATTCCTTTAGAGCTGCAGAATTTTATTTCAGACAAGGAACTTAGGAGTAGAACCTGAAAATATACAGGTTTTATCCTTTCATATCTGATTATTTTCTTTTCCCTCACAAACAAGCATTCTCTTTTACATGTAAACACCAATATTTTCTTCAATAAACTTCCAGCTGAGGTCTGAAATAGCCATGTCTCTTCAGAAAGTCATATTATTTGAATAATTCCTGCTTCAGACAGGCATTTAGGAAACAGAATTGTCTGTGAGTAAAGTGCCCCTTCTTCTCACAGTGAAAGAAACAGTACTTCAAAGATTAAGACTCTCAAAGATTCATGTGTTTTTACTGCTGAACTTATGCTGCATTCATATTCCTACTGGAAATGACAATTCTGTGTTTAAGGGGTTGGCAGACTGTTTATAGAAAGAGAAATTTTGATGTTGCAAGTTGTGTAGGAAAAGTAGGAAATGAAGCTCTAAACCACTGGATAATTGGCAGAGTTTTGATATCTGTTGTGGGGTGGGAAAAGTGTAAAATACTTACCTGGTTTGGGAAGCAAAATATCCAGAAAAGTTCTAGTTTCAAATGAATCCACTTTTTGATTGGCACATCCATCAGAACCACTCACTATTACCTGACTGAAGCCACATGCTCAGAATCATGGAATCATTTAGGTTAAAACAGACTTTTAAAATTGTTGAGTCCAATCACTGATCCAGCACTGCCAAGCCTAACTCATCCCCAAGTGCCACATCTACACATCTTTTAAATCCCTCCAGGAATAATGTCTCCACCACTGCCCTGGGCAGCCTGTTCCAATGTTCTACAACCCTTTTGGTGAAGAAATTTTTCCTAATATCCAATCTAAACCTCCAATGGCACAACCAGAGGCCATTTCCTCTTGTCCTATTGCTTGTCACTTGGGAGAAGAGGCCAACCATCACCTGGCTACAACCTCCTTTGAAATAAGGTTCCTCTGAGCCCCCCATCTCCCTTAGCTGCTCCTCCTCAGGCTTGTGTTCCAGACCCTTCTGGAGCTGCAGCTTCCTGCAGTCACCACAGGGTTTTGTTGGAGTAAGGAGGAACCTTTCTGATAGAAGCTTTTGGCTGTAAGGTCCCCCATCCTCTCTGATACATGGCACGTGTCCCTGTCCCAGCAGCTGCTCTGAATTTCTGTGTTTTGGGGATATTTGTGACTATTTGAAGAATCTCTCTGTAATCCTATATCATCAAGCACACTGATCTGGTTTTCTGCTTATTAGCTTAATATATCCTGCAGGTGGGTGTTTTTATTTCATTGCAAGTCAGGCTGGAACTGCCAAGCTTCTCCTTCCCTGTTTGTGGCTGTTCTAACCACGAAGAAATAAATTTTGTTCACTCTAACAGCCATGACCTTTTCAATCTCAAGTGCTTGCACTGAATTCCATTTGAGTTAGCAATTTTTCCTCCAGCACCCAGAAAAAAAAATTCTTCACCCTACAAATAACTTTCACAAATGCAAAAACTCATTGCTAATCAGTCAGGAGAAATGTCTGGCATTTGGTGAGACTCGTTAAGCTGGTGGCTCCCAACATGTGCACTTCTGTTAAAGGGCATCAGGGAAGGAGGTGAGATGGTATTTGCAACCAGCTTCTGCTGCTGCTGGAACATCTGGGGCAGGGAGGTGATTGATCAGTCGAGCTTAAGCAGCACTTAATTTGCTGTTATTGATCTTCCACCAGAGGCAACAGATACCGTGATCCAAACCAGGCTGTTGGGCCAAGATAAAAGGTACCTGCTTCTAATTTCCTTTGCTAACAACATGGCTGGGCTCGTTGTGGTGGAGAAACCCACCCCACAGCACGTGGGAAGAAGGCAAAGGAGAATCCCTTGGTTTTCAGGGTGAGTGGACAGTGAGGATGGAATGAGAGCAGGCTGAATGGCAGATCCCAGAGGGGCAGTGGCACAGGATCTGGCTGGGGGCCTGTCACTGGTGGTGTCCCCCAAGGTTCAACACTGTGCCTGGTGTTAACTTGTTCCTCAGTGGATAAACACTGGATGAAGGGTAGATGCCCCCTCAGCAGCTCTGCTGACCACACAAAGCTGGGAGGAATGGCCAGTAGCCCAGAGGGCTGTGCAGCCCTTCAGAGGGGCCTTCACAGGCTGGAGAGATGGCGGAGAACTGTCCAAAGTTCAGCAAAGGGAAATGCAGGTCCTGCACCTGGGGAGGAATAACCCCAGCCACCAGCACAGGTTGGGGGTGACCTGCAGAGCTTGACTTGCACCAGGATGACTGGAGAGCAAGAGGAAGTTGAACCAGTGTTTGGCTGGAGGGAAGCTGGCCTGACAGGGGGAGATGAAGCCATCAGAGGCACCCTTCTGTCCTAAGCTGGCTGAGACACTTCATGTTTGTTTTCATAGCCTTACCCAGGAAAAAAGACTAGTTATTGAGAGAAACATGCCATATGCTGTTGCATATGGCTGAAACATCTGCATATGTACCCAGGGATCTGATATATGTGATGAGCTTCTGTTACAAATCTAACAGTGAAGAAATAATCTTTTGGATTTTTTAAAAATTCATTTTTTAAAACTATCTCTAAGGCTCTTGGAAGGAAGTCAGCCTCCTGGCTTTGTCTTGATGGGTTTTCATTGAATCTGCAGGGTCCAGTGAACATAGAAGGTACTTAAGGTTTTTTGTCTAAGAGTTACCAGTACTCCTTCCATCCCTGGGGATGTCTGAAGGCTGAGTGAGTTGTCCCAAACTTTTCCATTAACCACTGCTACCGAGCAAGCAGCAGAGGAATGAAGTAGATGGAATCTCCCATCCTGGAAAAAGTTGTTAGACCAAAAGGATTATGGAAAATACCATATATGGGGTAATAAAGTGGTATTTGTCTAGCTCCCCACTGAGCTAGAAGGATGCCATAGGGGTCTGAGACACAAAGTGTTTCTGGACAGAGACAGAGAGCTCCTCATGAGAAAGCAAAACATTCCAGCTCATTCAGTTGAACTTGTGGTGCAAAATTCTCAATCACAGGTAAATTTCCCAGAACTTTTAAGGCAGAAGTCATAGAATCACAGAATCATTTAGGCTGGAAAAGAGCTCTAAGATGATCAAGTTCAGCTGATAATCCAACCTTGCCTTGCTCGCCAACACACCCTGTCCCTCAGTTGCCCATGCAAAGTCTGTGGATCTTTGTTTTTTCCATCTCTCAGCTGGAACCACTGAGCACCTTTGTGTCTTCGAGCCCCTTAAACTTGCACGTTTTGCATTTGCTGCAGGGAAACTGCCTGTGGGCTCAGATGGGGTGAGGGGGTGACAAGGAGATTGGAGGCATTTCCAGGCTCCTGAAATGCTCCACTTGTAGCAGAGCCCAGAGGGAAGCAATGAATGAAATCTCTTCATAATGAGGTTAGTCACTTCTTAATTCACTATTAAAATGATCTGTTTCAATATTGAATCAACATTTAAGAAAAATCAATGAAAAATAGATTGTAAAACCATCTGATTTGTGGATGGTCTTAGGTGACAACTACTGAAAAATTAAAGAAAAGAGCCCCGACTGAAGCCCTCTGCTTCAAAATAACACAAAGTAAGAAATAATATATCAGTATTGCTTGCAACCTGCTCTTTTGTACCAGAGATATAAGGACATAAGATTCCTACAGAAGGTTTCTTGGATGGCAAAAATTCCTAGATACTGCTTGAATTATGTGCCAATAGCTCAGCATTTGTGGAAGGTGTCATCTAATTAAACCAGAATTTTTAAGTACCAGACAGCATGAAGACCAGTAATAAGAGAGCAAAATCCATCTGTATTACAGATGGGATATGCAACTCTAATAGTATGGCTTTAGGCAATGTTTAATTGAGTAGTTAAATTATCTTTTCCAGACGGGAAAATAAATTACTGCTCATCTTTCCAATTTATTTTAGCTTCTCCACATTCTGTTTCCTGAGGGAGTGGTGAGGGAGTGTGGGACATCCCCAAATATGCCTGGGATGATTTATTCACCCCATGTACCATAATTTCCCCTTCAAGGAGAATGTCTTATATTCATGTGGAAGTTGCTGTGTATGTAACTGGCTGTATTCTGCTCTTTTCTTGCAAAGAATCTCTGCTAATCACTGTGGTGCTGATCACAGATGTATGTTACATGCATGTGTTTGTGTGGTTTTAAGTATATTCTTTCTAAAAAAGCAATAGAGAGGATTGCTAGTTCACCATCCTTCAGTCAAATCAGGAGTGTGTATCTCAGCAGAGCCATGCAATTTGCCTATGAAGTTTTCCCAGGCTTTGGGATAGCCTGAAAATCTTCACATTGACTCACAGTATTTTGTAGAATGGGATCATTTGTGTCAAATAGCCTGAGAACTGTTACTCCTCAGGTTGCCTAAATTCAACCAGATGAGCAGACAGCAATGCATGATGCTCTGTGTGGTACGTGGGAGCAGAACTGAGAATGTTGGACAATTTCAGTTAATTAAGCATTGGATCCATGTGATTCCGTCTGCCTGGATGGGTCAAATGTCTGCACACAGGCACAGCCATGCTGGAGTATGCTAGCTTGTGTGCTTTATGCTGGCTACAGGAGCACATCAGGTGTTCCATCTGGGGTGGAAATTTCTGCCCCAAAGTCACTTCTTGGAAAGCCTGGAGCAGATCTGAGTTGGTTGGTTGGGTTGGTACCTGACTGCTGGGCTGGGTTGTGTGACTCTGATGTTTCTGATCAAGTGCTCTGAGCCTAAAAACAAATTTCTCACATCTTGCAGAACTACAACCCAAATCCCTCATGATGTCTGAATATTTGTAGTAACAGGCCTGAATGTAGTAACAGGCCTCTGTGCAGCTGGGCTCAGTCTACTCCTTTCCAAACAAAATCATGATTTTTTTGGTCACATCCTAACCATGGGTCTTGGCTGTGAGCTGGATGAGATAACCATGTTCCCCTCATGTGGCCCAAAACTGCTGAAATTCTGTGGGACAGAGAAGGGTGAAGCAGGTTTAAAAGCACTTGGGAGGAAAGGCTCTGAAGTAGTGCAGGAGAATCTTGTTGCTATTGGAGTATTAATACTGCTGAGAATAACTGATGGGACTAGAGAAAATTACTTTTAAAATTACAGGTGGTCTATTTTTCCCCTTGGTAAAAGTTTTTTCTAGCAAAGTTAATAAAAGATTGTTTTAATGAATATGGATGCTTATTGCCCAGAAGCTCCATGGGTTTTAGAAGATGCCCTCAGGGGAAAATGCTGACTGGAAGAGCCAAGGGTGCAAAGTTGATGCCTCAAATGTTTCCCTGCAGACATGCTGAGTTCAGAGTGCTTCCAGGCTGTAGAGGTGCAGCATGGTCAGTGTGAGCCCTGAAAAACTCCTTTGCTTGGTGTGAGTTGTCACAAGTTAATTTTTAAAAGGAAGGTGCAGAGATGCTTTTTAGGCTGCCTGGAACACAAATCTAACACACACAGTTTGTGAAAGGATTTATTAGCCACTGCTTTTCAATAAGCCTGTCTCTCTTAGACCAGTCCAAGTTTAGGGCTTTTCAAGCAACAGCCCTGAGGCACTGCTCTGTAAGGATGAAAGGCTTGTTCTCCACTCAGGACTGTGTGGAGCAGTAAATACATGTTTTACTGCATGTCTCTGCACATCCATAAGTGATGTTCCATATTGCAGTGATTGGAGGGATCAGAGCATTGTGTACCAATTCAGGCATGAGGCATGTGCAGCTTTCCAAGGGGACAATGGCAGTCAGGAAAATACATGGAGCAAGTGGCTGAGGCTCCTGCAACCCCACCTCCATCTCCCCACAGTCAGGCTGCTCACAGCTGCACCTTCCCTACTGCTGCAGTAATTTTTTCCTCATGGAGCATCACCAGTTGTCTTTGAGAACCTGAATCTGCCTTCTGCAAGTTGTGCCTGGTACCAAAACAAACTGCACAGTGCTGGCTTGCTGTTTGCTGCCCAGCCCATCCACTTCCCATTGCCTGGGGATTTGACCCACCTCTGAGCCATTGTTACCTCCTAATTTGGGGTGATGAGTTTCTCAGGGCCAAAACATCACCTAAACAGAAAAGACAGTGTAATTTTAGACTAGATGCACACCCAGGGCCTTGCTTCTCTTGCTTGCTCTTCAGTGTCCCCAGTTTAGCTCTTGCGCCCTAACCTGAGCTCTTCTTTTTGTTGTGCTGCCTCACATCCCAGGTGAGAAGAATGATGCTTCAGTTCATAACCCTGACCTTCTTAGTGACACTTTAAAGAAATCAGTGTAGTGATACAAGTGATTTTATTGAGTTGTAGGACTGTATTTTATGCTCTGAAGGAACACTTACTTCACATAAAGGCTTTGACATTTTTATAGAAATGGCTATAACTGTGTTATTCTATACGAGGAAGAATTTATTAAGCCTTGATCTGGATCTCCTTTTATGTTATGCAAATGACTAATAACAACCCTTCTTCATTACCAGCTCAGTGCCCAGGCCAGGGTTATTAAATCCCCCCTTCCCTTCCCCTCCTTCAGTCTGCATCTATCAGGCTGCCACATTAGGCTGCAACACATCAGAATTCATAAAACCAGCCCAGACTTGTACAGAGATACGAGGCTGCAAAATTAAAGCCCAAGTTGCAGAACACTGTGGTTTTTTGCCTGCTGTGAGAGGAGCAAGCCGAGGTATTTTGGGGCATGGTGTGATGAGTGAGCCACGACAACACCTTGTTTACTTGTGATTGTGAAAAATTTCACAACCACCATATAATGGGGGGGAAAAGTAAGGGTTCATTTCCCTCACTAGCAGATAACATATCCTGCTTTTTGTATTTTCAGGAGTGGTTTCCACTGTGTTCCATCCAGATGTGCAACCATCCCCTACAACTCCCTGCTCTGATCTCATCCTGGACCTGGCTACAGAGGGCTGGGATGCCTGTGACACCAAGCAGGGCTGAGAAGATGTTTCTGCATTCTGGGTGATGTTTAGACATTCACACTTGTAAGATGAATCTTATTTCTCCAAAAGTCTTTGAGTGTGTTGGAGATTAGTTTAGGTGGTGTGATATGCTAAAAGTTTGAAAGCAATAAAAACTTTTCATTGTGTCTCATGACTTTTCAAAGTAAACACACTAAGAAAGTAGCCATCCCAGACTCATTTGATGCTAGATAGTTGGGAGGCAGACATGAATTAAACTTTAAAGGTGTATCCCAGAAGTAAAGCCCATTTCTCCTCAGTCTGGGATGACCACACAACCACTGAAACTGGGTAAATGAGCTGAGGACAATAGTTGCTCCTCTGGCTTCTGTATGCCCTGAAAATATCAGCTGAATCAAGTCCTGTAGGTGAGAAAAGTAAAGAAAAACCTTGTTTTGTGGATGGGATTCTGTGTGGGCTAAACACCAACTGTTCAGCATCTTTTGTGGATGGATCTAGCCCAACTGATCAGAAGTGGCATGTGCTGAGTGAAAAAATACATATCTGAGGGAGTTCCTGGCCATCATTTTATGGATAAAAGGGAGAAGAAAAAGACATTCCTGTGAGTTTCATTTTCTTAGCAGGGAAAAGTTACCAGTGTTCTTCTCAGAGCAGTTTCATGGGCTGTAATTATGCTTTTCTGTATCAAAGGAGAAGGGTGTTTACACCTGGCCCAGTCTCTGGGTAGATGAGATGTTCTGTCTTGGGAAATTGTCACCTTCAGGGTGACAGCTAATGCAGAGCACAATTTTCCCCTGCAGTGTTGTTGTAGCAACCTACCAGTGTTCACCCAAGGCTACAGCAGTTTTCTCTGCTTCCATAGCCTTTAGGTCAGACTCTGGCCTGACAAAAAGTGCTAATGTAGATTCTTCAGAGCTCAGTCTGTGATTTCTGCTATATAGCATTGACTTCTTAAAGAAAGAAAAGTATTTGTATCCCAGCAAAACACATAATAAAAGCTATAATTTAGATAGAATTTTAGGGTAATTACCTATAGTGAAGGTTGGAATGCTGTGGGCATCACCAGCTCCTGCTCTTTCTGAACTCATGTCCAGCCTTTTGTTGCACCCCTGGGCCTGCAGAAAGGGCTGTGATGTGCACCAGTGGTCCCAGTGCAAGGACAGCCATGTGCTGGGGACTCTCCTGCTCCTGGGTCCTCACAGGTGCTGGTGTGGTTTGAGCCTCTGTTCAGGTATCTCACAGCCCACTGATGAGCAGAGCAAGTAAAGACTACAAAGCTGCAGTCTGGAAATGAGAAATAGATGTTGAGTTATAAAATATTATGCAAGTAAACTAACATCCCCCTTTAACAGCCAAAAATAAACTTCTTTGATGAGGGCTTAGCTATGATTCCTTCTATACTGAAATAATTTCAGAAAAGTGCAACTAGCTTGTAGGAAAGGCTTAGAACATGGGATTTAATGAAACAGTTAAAAAACCTCCAGAGCCAGCCATCCTGCCAGGGCTGTCGGGTTGGCTGAGCTTTCCTGGCACCCCAAGGCAGATGTGGGGGCTCAGCACGGCGATGCTGAACACGGAGCCCGCAGCCGGGGGTCGCGGACAGGGCGGGATGGTGGGATGGTGCCGGGTGCCATTCCCTGCTGTGCAGCTCCATCTAGGGGCTGCTCCTGCCCGGGAGCAGCCGGAGCCTGGCATCTCCCGGGCAGGATTCCGGGAAATGGGCTGCTCCTGGCAGGGACATGCTGTGGGTGCAGGAGCCCAGCCTGTGCCGTCTCCGGAGCTGCCCCCAGCCCTGCTGGGAGCGGTGGGAGAGAAGTCCTGGCACCAGGGATTGAGCCTGGTCAGTGCAAAAAGGATTTGGTGCTTTGGGCAGGCAGAGGTGACTCCTCTCTGCAATGGCACCGGACACGAGGCTCTTGGAAGCATCCACTTTTCATCAGGTGTCTTCTCGAGCTTAACCTGATTAAATTTCTTCAGTGAAAGGGCATTGGAAGAGGCTGCCCAGGAAAGTAATGGAATCACCATGCCTGGAAGTTAAAAAGTGTGCAGATGTAGTGTGTGGGGACATGCTTTACTCAAGGACCTGGCAGTGTTGGGTTAATGATTGGACTTGCTGGTCTTAGAGGGTTCTTTCAACCTTAATGAGTCTGCAATTCTAAATCAACTCAGGCTTACCTTGATTTAAACCCCATTTGGTGCAATTCACTCTGGGTCACTGGTGCTCATCCCTGTGGTGAAATGTGCTGTGAACTCCAGGGCTGGGAGCAGGTTCAGGGCACTTGCAGTTCCCCCTCAGTGGAGGCATTGCTTACAGGGAGGAAGGGAAGAGCAGCGTCTGGGCAGGGAGAGGAGAGCAGCCAGGCACCACCACGCCGCTGAGAGCTCAGGATGAGAGGGAGCTCTGCTGTCTTCTGGGCCACTTCTCTGCAGGCACTAGTGACCTACAGTTAATCAGAGGGAGGCTTGGGATGCTGACAGGGCAAGTTTCTGGGATGGTTTTCTGTGTTGAACCACACAGAAAGGATTTTGGTGAGGTTTGCTGAGGAGGACCTTATTTTCCAGCTGCTCAGGAGGCTCTGCATCGCTCATGTCCCATGAAGCCACTCAGGCGGGAGGAAAACACATGAACAATGTTGTGCTCTGGGAAGGAGTGGGGCATTGCAGCCTTCACATGTGGCATGAAGGGGGGATAAAAAAAGGATGACCCTGTGCCATTATACATTATCCTTTATAGAAGAGGTAAACCTAAAAGCATGCAGATTCTGAATACCTAACATAGGGAAAGGACTGGGGAAGTCAAACTGTGAGGGAAGGTGCTCTGCTCCAGGATTGCTGGGGAGCTGATGAGTGGTAATATATGATCAAACACTAATTGCCTTCAAATAAGAGGAAAACCAGCTCCAGGCCAGCTGACAGGGAACCTGCTGGCTCTGTCTGATGTATATTCAGAAGCACATCAGCAGCAGAAAGAGTCAGCACGTAAAGCCAAGGCTCATAAGTATTTGCTAGTTAATGATCCCAGGGGAAAGATCACAGTTTTGCCATAGCAGTGAAAAGAAAACCCTAATCATTAACTGAGTTTACAGGTAGTCACAGTTACATCATACTTAGCCATTTTCCAATATACCAGAATAATTTTGAGGGGGTCCTTCTAAGCTGAAGAAGAATTGGCCAAAAAAAAAAAAAAGACCTTTCCTGCTCTGTATTCAACAGTCAACATGTTTTAACATGACATTTCATTAAAGGCCAAATTCCTACTAACCTCAGCAGAAACAGTAACAAGCAAAGGAAAGACCAGCAAATGAAACATCTTCCGGCAAGAAGGACACAGCAAGATTCAATGAAATGTGAAGAGTATTTATTTAAAGAGTGATTGCCATATCATTGGTGGATGCCAGTAAAACAGGAACATCTGTCACCTGGCCTGGAGCTAATGCTCCCATACCCATGTCCTGTCCTCCATGTAATCAGTGCATGACATTTGCTGCAGTCTTGAAGCAGAGCTTTCAGTGTTTTATATTTTCCAACATGCTTAATTAGCAGCTTTAGTAATTGTCTATAAATTTTGCCATGAGGGGATGATAGAGCAGAGACCTTTCATGCATCACCAAATGGACAACTACTGTGGGCCTGCCACTACTGCTGAAGCAGCCAGTTCAGCTCTGGGTGAGGGAGAAGAAGGGGATGCAATCCTTTGGTGTAATGGTGAAAAACCTGACAGAGGGAAAGTGGTGTTTTCTCATTTTCACACAGAGAACAGGAATGCGTGCATGTGTGGGGAGAGCAGTCATGGGGCAGAGACATGAGGTAATGGAAAGTTATGACAATGGAAAGAAGTAGAACCCTGCCCAGACCTCTGCACCTTCAGATCCTCCAAGGCTCTCTGTTCTCCAGCAGCTTCTCACAACACACAAGTACCTACATGCAGACTAATTAGAGTAGCACTTATGTGTTTTCCTGAAAAGACTGGAGGTAATAAGAAGTCTGAAAGGAGGGGCTGTCCTGTCAAAAGGAAAGGCTGAGAAACACTGGTCTCTGCAGCTCACAGGGGGCTTTGCACCCTTCATGTCTCCCAGTGCCTGCATCCCATCCAGCCAGGGTCTGTGAAGCAGGGTCCTTCACTGCCTGCCAGAGAGCCCTGCAAGAATCCCTATCTGTCCTTATGTCCACCAAGGGGTCTTCAGTAGCAGGCTTGAGTTTTTTGTCTCTTTGTTGCTAGTTTATGTAAAAAATCAGAAAAAAAATTAAGCCTAAGTCCTGAAAACCTTCAAAAGCCTCAGCTGTTTACCCATGTGAGTTTTAAAGGCCGTAACTTAAGATCCTGGTGAGGTTGCAGATGAGCTTCAGGCAGGGTTTCCACATGCCTTAGAAGAGGATCACCAGTTCTGGTCTGCAAAGGAACTGCTGACTTTCTCCAATCTTTTTGATATCTTCAGATATTAAAATCTCCAAAGCTCCAGATTTTCATATCCCATATCCTTCCCGTGGGTAAAGACAAAACAGATCTCTATTTGCATTTTTAAAGTGTAGAAATGAAACATCCTCATAGATATTTAATTACACAGTTGTATAGCAACTGCTGCTCAGTGACACATGCTCACTGCCCATTTATCCAGAGCAAAGTTGCCATGGGTGCTTTGGATAAGGCAAACTTCACTGAGAGCCTTCCATGAGTGAGGATGCTCTGTCGATTCACTCTGCAGCATCTCCTGGTGACTTTCTCCTCCATATGCCTAGTGGGAAAGCTGGACAAAAAGAAAAGCCTGACTTGCAGCTCTCCATCCTTCTTGGTGGAGAAAATATGAAGCATGCTACTCAGTAAATTAAATCTGTATATTCATAGTGTCCTTTGAGCAGTGTTCATTCACCTGAAAGCCAAACTAAGGCTCTGTCTGGATGCAGATGTCTTTTGGGTGAGTACTGGATCCAAACTAATAACTCCTGTCACTGTAGCTGACCTTGGAGAATTTTATTAGTTAGTGAAGATGCCAAATTCAAAGAACAGAACTGAAGCCACAATGTCAGTTAAAATTTAGCTACTCTATTAATTATGTCTGGCTTACATCCTAAGCTGCTGGTATCCTGTATGGCTATAAGCATATTGCCATTCATTTTACTGATGAATGCAAATGACATCACTGTAATACTGATGGGTGGCTTAGCATGTAACAGGATGGTGGAAAAGCTGGCAATTTTATAAAAGTATAAATTTTGTTGGATGGTTGGCCCAATGTGCTGGATCTCTGCAATGCTTTCCAGGACATGGGATGAACAGGGACTATTTTTTGTGTCAGTTGCAATGAAAATAAAATAGAGACTTTCAGGAGCAGTGGGAAGGGGAAGCAATTTTCATGTAACTGATGTTATGAAGCTCATCAGAAATTCTTCACTTTTAGGGATGTTTCAACAATGAAATGACAGGTTTTTAAATCCTCCCACACAATGCAGTCATATAGTAGTATCACTAATTGTTGTACTATAGTATTATTTACTCCCAAGCGCTGTCTTTCTGATTGCTGGTTTAAAGTACATGTGTATGTATGTGTTCATATCTATCAATCTTCTAAACTAAAACTTCCTGCTTTCTGTCTGCAAACAGCATCACCCTGTTTTCATCTGACCCCAAGTGCTGAGGAAGGTGGTAATGTAACCACTTGGTCAACCTGGCTGCCAGGAATTTTCATCTACAACAAAAGCAAAACCACATGGGCATGGCTATGACCCTGCCTCTGCAAAGGACCCTTTCCCTCTTATTCTCCACAAATATTGATGTGAAAGCCAAAGGGGAATGCTTCACACCAAGCCCTACTGAAGAACTTATTGGAGACCCAAGTTTCTTTGTGCTTCTTCTCACCTGCAAGCAAGGAACAGCTGAGGGCAATTCTGCTGCTGAGGGCATCTTTTGAAGGAAAAGGGCTGCCAGCCCAGAGCTAGTAGGCATAAAGTATTACAGTTCCCACTGCATTGAACAGCATCCTTTTATGAGCTGACAGTATGCAAGCCATAAAATCCATGGATGTTTCTGTACTCTGTAAAATGTGTCTTTAGATCTGTCCAGGGAACAACAGCTTTTCCAGTTTATTTGTATGGGTGGAGTTGAGGAATGCATTCAATGTTTGTTGCACAATCCCCTGCTACTGTGACTGAGGGATTGCTCTTCCCCTGATACTCCCAGTGCACTGAGCCCTCCCTGGTCTAGAGGCCCATGTGCCAACCCCAAGAGCTGGTCTGCTGATCCAGGTTATTGCCTAGTTGCAGTTGCTCTAGCCACTCTCTTGCTTCCAGTGATGCCTGTGAGCTCAGAAAGAGAACAGGGCTTTTTCTCCTGCTGGGGTCTGGTGCTGCCCAGCTGTCCCCATTCAGAGCCTGCAGAACCCTGGCTGCCACAGGACAAATCCACTCCAGGACCAAGCCAGAAAAGGGGGAATGGGCAGGGTGGCAGGTAAAGCTCATGCCTGTGCCTCAACCCTAACATATGTTCAGGTAGTATTCCTTAGAGAGTCAGATAAGGAAAATAAATACCAAACATAGAATAAATGCAGAAGACACCACATAACCCTAGATGAACAGTTTAGTGCTTGTCTGTTGGTATACAAAAGTAGAAACATCCCCAGGTTTTTATGGTTTTCCTGGGCCCTTAGAGCAGTTCAATGGTTCTGTCTTTATTGAATATTTTTTTCTTACAAAATTTCTGTTGTAAACTAGAAAACAATCTCCCCTTTGTGACCCTTTTGGATAAGGTGGAAAGTGTTTGTGGTCTGCCTCAACTAAAAAATAATGTGAAATTTTATCTAATCATCTAGTGTGAAATTAGTCAGATTTGACATTTTTGCCCATGTGATCAACTTGCAATCAAGGAACACACTTTCAGTAAATGAACAGGTAGAATTTATCTAAATTTACTTGTCATTGCACTCTTCTGTCCTGCTATGGTGGCAAATAAGTTAGAGAATTATCCACAGTCCACCCACCCCCTTTTCCTGTCCCACAAAGAGAGTTACACTTATGGCAAAAGGATAAATATAGCCACTATATTGTCTCAGGAGCTGGGGGTAATGAGCTGAGCCTCAGTCCATCCATTGGAAGATCCTTGAAGAGAATGCTTTGATCCATAACAACATTCCTGGTGAGAAAAGAGGCACCACCTGAGTCTCTGCACAGCCAGAGCCAGGTGCTGGTTTGATGTTTCTGTGCTTCAGATGGGAACAATCCCCCAGGGAAAGGGTGCAATGAAAACAGCCCATGAACTAGTGGAATGAGGTCATGTCTAGAGAGCTCAAAAACAGAAACTGTGGCCATGCAATGTAAAGAATCCACTAGTTAAAGACCCCACTGAAACTCCTGTCATGCCTTACCAATGCTAAGATTTCTTCTGTTTCCAGAGCTTCTTTGTGGTCTCCTTTAGGCTGTGAGTTTTCCTTTCACATATTGGACATTCCTGTTAATGTCAAAGCTAATTGTCATGACAGTTTTTAAAATGTTTAATGGCCACTGTATTACAGTTTAAATAGTTCTGCACTGTATTGGGGTTTGTGGCAAGGCTTTGGGGGAGGTTGAGAAGACAACAGAAGCCTCCCCTTTGTCAGACAAAGTCAGTCTCACCAGGCAACAAAATGAACCCATCACTGGTTGAGGATGAGGCCATCAGAAACACCATCCCCATCCTCACAAAAACCTTCTGCATTTTCTGCAGTTAACTATAGCCCAAATAGCACTGGGAAGGGGATATGTTTTCCATGGATTTGTGCTAACGTACACTAGTTTTTGGAAAAGTACTCCAAACCTGCAAAAAAATTTGACCCTACCCACTTTGTAGTCAGCACCATTTGTCTGGGCAGGGGTATAGAATGTCACACACTGGTTAAACTGCATATAACTTGTAAGACTTTGTTTACTTTTGCCTCTACAGAAAACATGTCTGTTTCCTTCAGTATCTAGAGTTTCACCTGAAATTGGTATTTGTTGACTTGTATCAGCTGTGGGAATGAAGCCTTTCCCACTCTGTTTATGAAGGTGCCACAGGTGTTACACAATGCATGTGGAAGGCAGCTCTATGTTTTCATTGCAAAACGACAGCAATACTAGAGAGAGGTGAAAATTACACTGTGATACTTCCAAGTTCCATTAGCTAATAGGGGTGTCTGAGCTCTTTGCTCTCACTTATCTTGGGCTGTGCAGGAACAGGGAGCATAGCCCTATAATGCCCAGATAAATGCTCTCTTTGCCAACCCAAGCATTAATGTCTCTGTGCTTCTATTCCCACAGAAGATGGGTGGCCAATTGTGTAACATGCTCTGTGGTTGTTGGGCTTTCAGCCTGGACTATCATGGAGAATTCCAGAGTTGCCAATCCCTCATCTCATCTTTCTTGAAACATCTTTTCTGGGGTGTAGAGGTTCACAGAACAGATAAATATTTATTTGTATATCATCCTTTTTGATACATTACCATGGAAACAAGTAATGAAAAAATACTCTCAAGCAAGTGGGTTTGTTTTCAAATACAAATACTATTTCAGCTTTCACCTTTCCAGCTCTGCTCCTGTTGGGGGATCAGATTCCCTTTCTGCATCTGCCACTAGATGGTATTGCTTTAACAGGCACCTTCCTGCCTCTTCTGCACCCTTGAGACACAGACCTCAGAAAAGCAGGGGCTGCCTGTGTTTTTAATGTTCTTCAAGCATCTCCTAGCAAATGTTGAGGACACAGAATAGCAGATATTTAGTCCTACAGCTGACAGCCTCTTGTACTTGCAGCAGTTTCTGCTTAAGGACAAGTTTTATATTTGCTCTATAATCCAGAAGGTAAGGCAGGTCTGTGGTCTGCCTGAAATTTCAGAATACCTGATGTATAAAATCGGAAGCAAACAGACAAAACTTTGTATCCTCCAAGTCTTTTAGCTAATACAAAAATGCAAATAAAAGGCTTCTTTTTCTTTCAGAATTATAAAATTTTTCCAACAGTTTTATATTTCCTTTATGTGCTCACAAAAGAAAAGCAGCTAACATGCAGGAAGTCATTCAGCAAAATTGTTATTATTCAAGGAGATAAAAACATCAGTGTTGTGAGATATGAAGTAACTTTATATTAAAAGTTAATGACTTGGACTGTTCAGCCTTAAATTATTTGTTATTTCCTAATCCTTGATATGCATCTTTATGGTAAGTTTATATGATGTGAGACTTATTCTACTTTTATATTTCCTTCATTTGTTGTTCTGTTATTTAACTTTCTTATGTCATTGCTTTTTCTACTGGGGAAACTATCAAGAAAGTCAAACCAAAAGTGGAAAGAACATCCTCTAGTGATTAGATGTTCTCTGTACCCACATTCATAATTTTTCAGCAGTCCAATTGCTATCTTAAATTAACAACTCTAAATTAACTTCATTGATTTGGTAACATGATTTGTAATTGCTTTAATTGTTTATAAGTAAACAAAACCTGTTCCCACATTTAGGTTGAATGTTGGGATTGGCTAGCTGAAATTTTATTAGGTGTTTTGAAGAACTCTTTGGAAGTTTTAAGCTTGAGTCACACAGCGAACCTTCCTTGCTGTGTAGGGGTTACAAAGGCCCTCCCTGGTCCATGCCAGCCCCAGCTGCCCCCCTCATGCAAGCTGTCACTTGGCTGGCTCAGGTAGCAGTGGATTCAAAGATAAGGAGGGCTCTTCTGTTTTAAAAGAACATAAAATTGGTTGGTTTACAGTGAAAGCATGACCCCAAGACCCAGACTTGACCCCATAAGTGCTGAACTGCTTGAACTGTGCTGCATCTTAACAAACACAAGGGAGCTGCCAGCTGAGCTGTGTTCATTGCTGGGGCAGGGGGGAAACCGTGCTTTTAACAAAATTCACCTTCTTTCTCACGCATGTTGGAGAAAACAAAATAAAATGCCTCAGTATTCATAATCAAAGTGTAGAAAATCAGTGCTGCTCCTTGCCTTCCACTTCAGCTGCTGGGGCCCATTTAGTGTCCTCCAACCCAGGTGAAGGAAACTCAAACTCTGAGTAAACTCTAAGAGGCACGATCACAGCAGGAACTACCAAAACCAAAGCGCTTATTTCCTCATCTTACTAATTGCAAGGAAAGCAACCATCTCATATACTGTATTTATCATATTTCAAGAGTCCCATACCTTCTCAGTGTTTTCTTGTGGGCAGCAGATCTTCACCGCTTCAGGGTCTGCTTGATCAGGGCTCCTTCAAGGCTCTCCCTAACCAGCCAGCCCACCCCCTTTTATCCCAGTTACCTTGACTGGCCACAGCTGCAGCCCAATGAAGGGCATCACAGCTGCAACCCATCAAGAATAACTGGGACCTACCGGGGCAAGGCCTATATGCAGACATTCAAACACAATACAAATATTTTACTGGGACTCAAAGGCCACTTATATAATACATATATTTTCAAAGGCCACCTACACCTACATATTTCTTCTCTTCCAGGGTAGCAGGATGCCAAGGTGGCTCGGGAGGGAAAGAAGAGGCCACTGTGCCATGCCATGTGCTGTTTGGCACTGCAGCAGGGAGCAGGGCAGAGGCTGCAGGAATGCTGGAAGGCTGCACCCTGCAGGAAAAGATGAGGAAGGAGTCGTGTGGAGTTAGTGACTCACACAGTTAAGGTTTGGTGTGGCTGAGTGGCAAGATAACAACATGATTTTACCATAAAAGGGGCAAATATGTAATTACTGTGGTATATGCAATTCAATTAAATGGCAACATCAATTAAACAGTTTCCAGAGCTTTTGTTTGGAAGCTTGCAAGGCTTTATTTCCTGCAAAAGCTGTTTATTGAGTGTCAACAATTAATTCCCCTGCAAATGAGACTGACTGCACAGCAGAGACTGTAACATTCTGGGCTTCTGTTGGAAAGCTGGGTTCAAGTCCATCCTTTGGTGAGTATTTAAGCAGAGTAGCTTCAGCAGGAATGTGAATGAATAGCTTGAACAGAGCACAACCTTGGAAATGCTTAGTGCTCATCAGGCTGGAGGAGAGTGAACTCTGCAGGAGTCCTTGGACTCTCATTCGCAGAACCTGTTAGTTATGATGGGGATGGTTTCTTTCAGATTTTGATCAGAATTTTTTTCTTTGGCTGGAAAAGGAATTTCAATTTAGTGGCAGGAGAGCAGAAAACCTTTAAATGAACAAGCCTCCCTCCTAACAGGGATGACATAGAGACAATTTGCAGTCTCCCTTTCAGAGAATGCCTTGGCCCTGTGTTATTTCATTTGAAGTGTTTTGTACTGATGAGTTCATCAAAACATCAATACCACAGGTTTTGTTGGCTCTGAGACCACAGCCATTTCCTGGAAAGCCTCAACCTTCACCCAAGACATCTGACAGCAGGTTTGCCATACACAAACACTCGGTTTCTTTCCCTCAAGGAAAGCACCTGTAAGCAGCACGGATGGCACCACTGTTCCAAGCTGGCAGTGAGCCTGCTCAGGGCAGTTTTCCCTGTAGAGATGATGACTTTGCTCAAGCCCAGCTGAAGCCACTGCTGAGGTCCAGGTCCCAGGCTGCCCTCCATCCCCACATCTCTCTGGCCTCCATCTTTCCATTCATCTGTCCCTTCATCCCTCATTTCCACCATCTCTCCAGCTCTCCATCTCTCCTTCCCTCAAACCCTCCATCTTTCTTGTCCCTTCATTCCTCATTCCCTCCATCCCTCAGTCTCTCCATCCCTCCATCCGTCTTGTCCCTTCTTCCCTCCACCCCTCTGTCCCTCCATCCCTCAGTTTCTCTGTCCCTCTGTCCCTCCATCCCTCAGTTTCTCCATTTCTCCTTCCCTCCATCCCTCAGTCTCTCAGTTTCTCCTTCCCTCCATTCCTCAGTCTCTCCATTTCTCTTTCCCTCCATCCCTCACTCTCTCCATCTCTCCTTCCCTCCATCCATCTTGTCCCTTCATTCCTCATGCCCTCCATACCTTAGTTTCTCCATCTCTCCTTCTCTCCATCCCTCCAGCCATCTTGTCCCTTCTTCCCTCCCTCTGTCCCTCCTCCCTCGGTCTCTCCGTCCCTCTGTCCCTCCATCCCTCACCCTCTCCGTCCCTCTGCCCCTCCATCCCTCACTCTGTATCTCTCTGTCCCTCCATCCCTCACTCTCAGTCCCTCTGTCCCGCTGCAGTACTCACCTCCCACCGCTAGGCCGCGCCAGCCCCATGGTTGCTATGGCGACGGCGGCGGCGCTCCGCGCGCATGCGCGCCCAGAGCCGGGGTTTCCGGCGGGCCGAGGCGGCGGCGGCGGGCGGCGATGGAGCGCTACGGGCCGGGCCCCGTCAGCGCCGTGCCGGTGGCCGAGTTCAGGCCGTGAGTCCCGGGCGGCCGGGAGAAGGGCCCGGGGCGGGAGGGCGCGGCGGTGGGCACGGGGAAGGCCGCGCGCCCGGATCCATCAGCCCGCGCTGGGGCTGCAGCCCCGGGGAGGAGCGGGAGGGAGCGGGGCTCGGGCCCGGAGGAGCCGGGAGGGAGGAGGAGGAGGAGGAGGAGGAGGAAGGCCCCGGTTGGCCTGGGTCACGCTGTGTAACCCCGGGCCACCCCCAGTGCCGAGCGTGGAGGCTGCCGGCCCTGGGGAAACGTGCCGAGCTAGGCTGAGCTTACACACACGAATGTTTGTTTTTGCCGCGTAGGGAAGCGATGAGAGTATGTCAGTGTAAGAAAAGTATTTGTCAGCAGTGGAGTTTTTAACTTTGGTAATAAGCTGGAGGTCATCTTACTCTTCTGTGGGTAAGTGTTGATAGAATGGTTTCTAATTTCCCTAGGGAAATTTTGAATGCAGTTTTGTCCTCCACCCTGACAGTCCTTCAGGCAAACGCTGATAAAGGAAAAGAATTGGGATGCTTTTATTTTTAAAGCTGCCTGAATGTATGGCCGTACATGAGCAGCAAGCAGGGCTGTTGGCTGCAGTGTAGAAGCTGTGCATGGCTGCACTTAACTGTGAGGGGATGAAACCATTTTTTCCCCATTTCCAATTTTTTTTCAAAGAAAAACACATATATTTGTGTTTCAACACCTTAAGAACTCATGTCTTTGAATGAGGCAATCTTTGAAGGTTAGAAGGGTACTGCCTGGTTTACATGTTTACTTAGTCATAAAATAATGTAGTCAGCCAGGCAGAGTGAGTGAGAACTGGTGGAAACACACAGAACCAGGCTGTGTGTGGTGTTTTGTAAACACAACACCTGTTCTAGCAGGTCAAGTTCAAGGAGACCCTACCAAGTACATAAAATTTCATAAGCTCTCTCTTGTCCAAGGTCTTCCAGGTTTAGGTCTGTGAAGGCAAAGTTCTGGTGTAGTGGGTCTATGTTGTGACTGTTACTACATTTATTGCAGCTTTCTTAGTTAAAAACTGAGAAATTATTTTAAAATAGAGGAAGAAGACCTAATAAAAAGGAACTTGGAGTAGTAAGATGTTAAATTCATTCAGCGTACTTCCCTTTCTATCCCAGCCTGTAGGATTTGTCATTTTCCTGGACTTGTAGTTTACAAAAAAAAAAGGAACTTGACAAGTTTTAATGCAGGATGCTGTCATATGACATGTGCATGTGTAACTAATATTAGATATTTAATAATTATGCAGTAATGCACTGATAAACATATTAACATAACCCCCCTTTGTTATAATGCTTGCAAAGCAGTAACAGGGAAAAGTCTAAATTTTTAATTTTAGTTTTTAATTTTGTTTGTGAGCTTAGACTGGCAGAATCATTACATTGTTTTGAATACTCTCATTTTTATTGCAGCCAACAAATACATACTTCGAGTCTTTATTGCTTCCAAACAATACACTTAATCAGCTCTTGAAAAGTAATCAGCTTCTGTTTGGAACAAGTTCTTGTCCTATTTCAGGCATATATATTGTGACTTTCTTTTGTGTGTAACTTCTCTTATTTATTTCAGAAATGAGGGTTCATTAACATCAACTTTAAGAACACTTCTATTCTTCACAGCTCTAATGATTACATTACCTGTTGGGCTATATTTTTCATCAAAGGCTTATGTATTTGAAGGTAATTTTGTTTCTGCCAATTAATATTATTATTACAAAAATAGAGGAGAAGCACAGTCCTCTAATAGCATCTTTGTTCTTCATGTTTTGAATATTGTTTCCATATATATACAAAAGGTCCTGTAACATCTTAATTAGAACAGAAAATTATATAAATGGTCAATGTATCTTTCCCTGCATTGAGGTCTGCAATCCAAAATTTGCTGTTTATTATACAATGGTTTATATTGCATAGAGGTGCATTGTTTCCCTTACCTAAAGGGTTTTTAACACTACTGTGCAGAAGACTTTTGTCAGAATCATCAGAGTTATGTTTCCTGCAGGTATTGCAAACTAATGATGTGTTTGAGACAGAATAATGTTGTTTCTGATGTTTATATTTTGCTTTTTGAAACATATGTGCATTTAAACATATTATGTGCAATTTCAAATATTGAATGTTGCTGCTTGTGGAGCTTTCTTTTAATTAAAAACAAAAAGGAAGAGAGATTTTGGCTGTTTGTTTGAACAAGCAGCCATGTTGTAGTCCTGATTCTGCAAGACTTTAATACTTATCTCCTTCAGAGGTGAGGAGGAGGAAGGGAGAAAGCAGCTGCTTTATGAGCAGTTTATGAGTGTGTAACCAAGTTGTTCTGAGGTGATTCTCCTTTGGTGTGTGCTGCTGTGTGTAGTACATGAAGGCTCAAAGCTCATTAAGTAACTTTCAAGATCCTTTTTAGCTTTTTTTTTCTTAATTTGAGGTGCAGCAAGCTGAACTTTAACTTCACCGTGTCAGTTAATGGCAAGATCTGTTGGCACTGAAAGGATTGTCTTTGCAGGGTGATGGTTTTGGAGTGCTGTTATGTGTAGGTTTGGTTTGCTTTTGGGGCGACTTTGTTGGTTTTTTAAATTAATTAAGGGAAACAATATTTCAATGTTTGGTCTTTCGATATTTGAAAGCTTATTTTATGTGAGAGGCATTCATGTATCTTAACTGGTGAGGCATTATTGTTTTACAGTCTAAATACAAAGGGCAAAAGTCTTCTAAATTTAATTGTTGTTTTACTGTTTTCTCCTGTTTTAGTGGCAAATTATTACAGAATTCTCCCCCCTACTTCTTCCCACCTCCCTCCCCCATTTCATTGCCCCACAAAGAGAGTTACATTTAGGAAAAAAGGATGTTGAGGTTGGTTTGGTGCTGGAAGGTACTATCAGCAAAAGTGAACGTTACAGACCTCTAAGCTGTTGATATCAAATCTAGATTATTTTATCTTAAATCTTGAATACTGCAGTGTTGCTTTGCTCCAGAAATGGTTTCAAGGCCTTTAAGTGTCACAGTGAATTGTTTCCAGTGAATGGTTTTGAGCTCAGACTTTTGATACAGGAGTAAATGTAACTTTTGGTCTTTAGGGAGAGTTGTGACTTGCCGTGTCAGAGTTCCTAGCTCATAACTAATCCTCTTTCCTTTCTTTGTTTTCTCAGGTTCCTTGGGGATGTCTGACAGGGACAGCTATTTCTATGCTGCCATAGTGGCTGTGGTCACTGTCCATGTGGTGCTTGCTCTCTTTGTTTATGTGGCCTGGAGCGAGGGCTCGCGGCAGTGGCGCGAGGGCAAACAGGACTGAAGTGAAGATCCTCGGTGTCTGATGTCCACAGACTGTAAATCAGATTTTTTGTGAGCTGAAGGAAAGCATTCTTCCAAATGTGTAATACACATGCACTAAGAGGAGGCTGGTGCCTCAGTTGTTGTTAAAATAAGATTTGTGCTCATCTTGACTGTGTACTGGTGTTTTCTGTAATGGTGATGGAAGTTGTTCTTTAGCCAGCTTCTACTATGTTGAGCAGAGGAGGCCTTAACTTGCAATTAAAGTGGAATAATTACATTCTTTTGAAAAACTCCTGTAGCTACTTTTGCCATGGCTAGTATTTTTCTGGCTTGCTCTGAAAATAATACTGGCATGAAGCAAGCATTATATTTTCAAGGAATTAAATTGCTGTTTAAAAAAGCTACATTACTTACAACTCAGCTACAGCTACAGTGTGAAAGATGGAATTTCACTTTGCTGTGCATAGTTTCCTGATTTATATGTGTTGTGGTTTAACTCCAGCCAGCAATTTACCATGCAGCTGCTCACTCACTGTGACCCTCAGTGGGATGAATGGGGGAATCAGGAAAGCAAAGTGAGAAAATTCATTAGTAAACATAGTTTAATAGGTAAAACAAAAGCTGCAAGTGCAATTGTGCTTTTACATTTGTAAGTTTTAAGTACAAATTCAAACCATAGCCCCATGGTAGCTATTATGAAGAAAACTACCTCTATCCCAGCCCAAACCAACACAGTGGGATAGGAATTAATGTATTTCTGTATTTAGAAGTAATTTCAAAACCAGAATTGTTTAGAAACTCAGGTGATGTCTTTCTAATGTGAAGTACATTTTTTTTTTCAAATGTATTTTTATTGCAGTGTAAAATTCAATCTTTCATTTCCTTTTGGGAGGACTGATACTGTGCATTGCTCATCTTTCTCCTTTTCTACAGTTTATCCTGGTAATGCTGAGGAAAGAGCATAGCATATTTTTTTTGTATGTCTTTAGACAGGTATGCATCTCCTTGATATTTGCTGAAGTGTGCACTTGGATTTCCTATGGTAAAGCAGTGTCAGTAGCAGTTATAAGCTGCTGTAATGGCTGGTAGGGGAAGGAGCAAGAGAAAACAAGCTGTAGTTGTCTGCAAATGGTCTTCTTTTTGAAGCAGAGGACACAAAAATGACCACATGGAAAATTTACTTCTCTTCATAACTATTTACTTGTACACTGTGAAATGATACAATATGTTGATTGTTTTCTTTTTTCCTTGGTTGTGCATAGAACTTCTGTCAAACCTTAGTGAGATTTTTGTGCTGTAAGATAACACGAATTTCATTCCACTGTTGTGCTGTTGTTAGCAAGCTTTTTAATCTCTGGCTAAAACATGTTTCCTAAAGTTCCAGCAAAGCAAATTTCTTAACCCTGACGATGGCTGTTAAGCTGTTGTGCTTGAGATCATTCTGCTGATTTGAATTTTCCAGTTTATTGTATTAGTTTAGCCTTTCTTGGAAGTTTTTTGCTTAATACAGGGCTTGGCATGGTTTTGGTGCTGCATGTGTCTGTGGTAAAACTTAGGTACAAATGAGGCAAAAATTGGTTATCTGTGCCCAGTGGCTTCAGAATTATGTCCCCAAGCCTCACTCCTGTCTTGTCCACCCCCGTCCTAGGTGTGCACAAGCATATGCACCATGGCACACTATTGCAAATCAGGTTTTACTCTTTGTTTCTGTCATGTTCCCTTTTCTCATCCAGACCCCCCCCTTGGCAGGCTGCTGCTGGCAAACTGGAGAATATTCTCAGAGTACTTGAAGTGCAGTGAGTTTGTACATGGGCAATTGGCTTCCTATTCTCCAGTGTCTGACGTGTACCTTGTGGAGCAAATATTGCCTTTTAATAAAGACCTACCCTGCAATACAAGATTCAGTAAACAATATGTGCTGAATACTTTTTGAATAATGTCTTTAATATTCCACGTGTAGAATACAGCTTAAAGCAAATACATAGCCCTGCTCAATAGTTAGCTTTTTTTTTAACTTAAAAAACTTAAAGTGGAGAATAAATGCAGAGTTACCCTTATGAAATAAAGATGTTTATTTGGTACTAGAAAACAGTTGCAGAAAAAATGAATGTTACAGAAGTCTAAGATGTTGACTTAAGGGGAACACACCTGCTCTACTCTATTAGGTGAGTCCTGTGCTGTGTCTTTTATATGTTTCATGTAGCAGAATCCCTAGACACAAAGTTAATTTCCTAGAGATAACAGGAAAATAATTCGTTATAACTGTTGAGTTAAAAAAATCTGACAAGTTTGGCCTCTGCTGTACATGCAGGCACTGTAATGTCTCAGCAGCTGGGGGTAATGAGCTGAGCATTAATCCATCCATTGGAAGATCTTTGAAGGTAATGCTTTGATCCACCACAACATTCCTGGTGAGAAAAGAGGCACTGCCTGAGTCTGCACAGCCAGAGGCAGGTGCTGGTTTGATGCTGCCTGTGCTTCTGAGTGGGAACAATCCCTCAGGGAAAGGCTGCAGTGAAAACAGCCCATGAAGGGTTGTCCCCGTGGAGCCCAGGGAGCTCCATGGGGAGCAATTCTGTCCCCTCCCTCCTTGCCAGCAGTGGGAAGCCACTCTGGAGCAGTCTGCTCCTGAAGGATGCACCCTGGGGAAGGAACCCACACTAGAGCAGTTTGTGAGGGACTCTCCTGGGGAGGACGGAGGGCAGGAACTGTGTGAAGAACTGACCACAACACCCATTCCCTGTGCCACTGTGGGGGAGGTAGAGAACTTGGGAGTAAAGTTGAACCTAGGAAGAAGGAAGTGCTGGGGGGAAGGGGTTTTATTTTGCATCACCCTACTCTGATTTGATGGGTAATAAATTAATTTCCTCAAACTGTGTCTGTTTTTCCCATGATTGTAATTAGTAAATTACTTCCCTGTGCTTTTCTCAACCCAGGAGCCTTTTGTTACATGAACTGTCCCCATCCAGCTAGAAAGGAAAGTGTTAGTGGGATTTTGATGGGTATTTGGTGCCCAGCCAAGATCAAGCCCACCACATTTAAACTGATGAAATTGTGGAGAGATCAGAATTCTTGTTAGTTTGATATTTTTATTTTCTATAGACTGGTGATGTAAACTTTTTAACAGCGTGGTATTCTAAAGTGGTACTGTAAGCTTGTTAATTTTACTACTAGGAATGGATTTGAGACAACTCTTAAAAAGACAACTGGGAAAACTCTGCATAAGTCCTTCAGTACTTCACAGTTGCCTCTCACTTAATGGTCTATCCTGTGTTTGCATAAGTTGACAATTAGTTCAGCTAAAGCAAGCAGTTGTATCTCACAGTGAGCAAATACCTTGAGACAGAATTTAGCAGAAATTTTCCAGAATATTTTCCAAGAGTGAATAGACAGTGAATTGGGAAGTGGGAAATGAGTGACTTTTCATTAGTTTTTGTCTTCTGTACTTAATATCTCTGTTTTATCAAATGCCTGCAGGACACTGTGGTGGTGAGTACCCAGCCTGTGACTGTGCAGGTGAGTGAGCAGCTTTGGTTTGTGCTTAGGCATGCCTGACTAAACTCACTGTTTAACTGCCAGCACTGAATAAGAAGTGTCCAGAGAAAATGGTGATCATGCTGCTAACAGGAATTATCACTGATTAAGGTATATGAACTTGAAACAGTCTTTACAGTATATTTGAAACAAAATAAAACACTGCCTACCTGTTTCTTGCATTGTAAGAAAGGTCCTAGTACTAACAACATTAAAAAAACAAAACCCCAACAAAACAGCCAAACACAAAACCAGCCCTGCCCTCCAGAAGGCCCAAGCTCCTGTGCTATTTTCACCCTCAGACAGAGGGCAGGCTGTGCTACCTGATCACTCTGATGGGCCAGGGGAGGGTGTGGTGCTCGCTGAGAAATTCTGTCCTCATCTAGAGCATTGGTGAACAATAAAATGTTTGATGTTACTGCAAGTTTGGTGGGGTTTAGCTTGGTGTGACTACTGTAGTTCAACAAAATGTGCTTAGGTTTCTGACAGCCCTTGCAGCTGGACAGGGTGCACTGAGAGCATCAGGCAGGGCTGTGGTTGTACCAGTTCAGGTGAGTAAGAGATGAGAAGGCAAAAGGCCCTTAAATAACCAACTGAGCCATACTTTGTGGTATTCTAAAATACCATATTTTGGGTATTGCAGATGCAGGGAGGGTGCAGCCCAAAGGAGTGACTTGGGGAGATGGGGTGAGGGCTGGAATGTGCTAGCATGGCTTGATATATGATGGCAGAGGCACCATATCTTTTGTTTGGAAGTGTTCCTCAAGGGATTGTGCAGAACCATTGGTCTGAAATATTGAATGTAAATAATACAAAATAGTAAGTTAATTCCATTTTAAACTTCCAGCTAAAGTTGTTCATAGGTTGACAGCTTTGCTGTGTGAGATCTGGGACACATTTATTTACTTTGTCTTGTACAAACCTGCATTGTTACTGGCTCTGAGTCATCTCATAGGGCATGGTCAAGCCCTTGGAGTGTAAATATTTCTTTAAAAATACCAAAGAGCAGCTGCCACTCTAATGTTTCATTAGCTCCAATCAACTGTCAGTTTAAGAGTAATACAGAAGCTGCTTGTTTGAAGGTGACAGAAAGCAGAGCTTCATGTGTCCCTGTAAGAGGAGGCCCTCAGGTTCTTGAATGTTTCTTGCAAGAAGAAATTGCTGTGTGATTCAGGGCCCCCACAGTCATTCTCTTATCTGAAGATACACCAGTGTCTGAATTTCTGAGCTGTTGGCATAGAGCTTGATTCTCTTTATTAGGAGAAATGCAGTGTTGTGTAACAGTGCTGAGCTGTAGTCGTAAAAGAGGAAATGGAGGTAAGCTCTTGGGACTTGAGCTCTGTTTGAACCTAAGACAGTAAGAAAAGGGATGGAGAAAATGCACGTGGATTCCTGTAGAAAGCAGCTTTTTCAGGTGCTGGTGTCCCAGTTCTGAAACCATGAGACACAGCCAATTGAGGTCC
Organism: Emberiza elegans; assembly: GCA_024865655.1. Taxonomy (NCBI): domain Eukaryota; kingdom Metazoa; phylum Chordata; class Aves; order Passeriformes; family Fringillidae; genus Emberiza; species Emberiza elegans. The sequence continues at coordinate 37,584,425 of JALJVW010000129.1, read as the reverse complement.
TGTTTCAAAAGGCAGGGATACAGACTGGGAAGTTTTGTGGGGAAGGATGCCCAGGGTGAAGAGCTAGGAAAGTTGAGTAGTTAATTTGGGGACTGGCTTGGCTGAATGCCTGGGATGGAGATTTTTTTAGTGCAGGTTTGCTGTCATGCTTCACAACCCTTTTGTCCTACCAGCTTTGGATGGTTCTTGCTGAGATGATTCCCACTGTTTGAGGGGTGTTATGTGCTTACCTGCAGCTGTGCTCTTAACACAGTACAGACTGCTCACAGGCCTGCAAAAAAAGCTGTTGCTGCTTTTAGTTGCCACATGAGACACTGTGGTTTAATAGTTTAAGTGGAAATGGCCCAGGGCATAGGCACAGGGGGTATGTTATTAATTAAAACTGTTTGTAATTGAAGAAGGATTTATGAGTGAGAGTAATAGCAGTCAGAGTTAAAGAACAAACACTTCTGTGGGTGTGGGCCCATGCTGCAGGCACCATGGAGGAGATGTTTAATACCTTTGCAGTTCTTCATCCTCAAGATGCAGTTTTTCTTACTGTGCTTAAGTCATTAATGTGGCTCTGCTAATGTTAGAGATCAACTGGAAGTTTGGCTTCACAGCTGGAATAATGCTCATTTCAGGGAATGAGTCTTTGATGTGTAGGTGGTTTTGTGTCTGACTGAGAAGACAGAAGAACCCACTTTGCCCTTAAGCCACATCACACTTTGAGCCCATTCCTAGAATAATTCCTACAGAATTAGCAAGTGTTGGGTGATTCTTAATGTGAAGCATTATGATGGAGCATAGAGCTCCCTTTACAAACTTGTGTTATGTCTGCAATGCAATGCTTTTTTCTTCAGAGTCAAGTATGCCCTCACCAAAAAACTCAAACCATAGGTGATTTTGATGATCTGGGTGTTGGAACTATTTTGATGGCTGTTTGTGTTAGGTGCCGCTGCCTGTTCAAATGTGGAGTGGCTGTAGCTCGTCATCTGCAGGTTTTGCCCAGTATCCCTGAGGCTTGGGTAGACACCAAATCCTGTTTTCATAGAGATTCCTCTGCTGGCCTTAAAGCTTAGGGGCTTCAACCCAGCTCTCAGTTTTACTTAGTGAAAACTGGGGCTTGGGTTTTATATTTGAATTATAATGGCCGCTTTCTATATGATAATGACTGACTCATCATTAAGCCAGTTCCTTTATTCCTATCTAGCATTAAGCCAGTTCCTTTATTCCTATCTAGCATTTATTTTTAACCTGTTACAGTTCTGCAAATAGCAGCAAGTCACTCACTCCTTTTAGTACTTCTCCCTCTTCATCTTTCCTTAGTAAGTGCTTTCCATGGAAGCAAATGTTGCCTGTAGTGAGATATCTCTTGTGATCCCCAATTAAGATGAGATTGAACTTTGTAGGGCAAGATGAGGCTTTTGTAACACTTGGTAGGTATTTTGCTTTCCTACCCGTGTATTATTAGAATTGTTTGTTCTATCAGCTCTGATACTTAAGGCATGAAAACAGTGATTTCAGAGGAAAAAATTTCCAGTTTTATAGACAATTCCTGTTATTTGTCAAGGGGCCTTTGGGAGGAGTAATTAACAACACCAAAATAGTGGCATTTTTCTGTGTTGTCAGATGCTTACTAGGTTCAGAACAGTGCTCAAACAGTGGTTCAACTCTGTGGTCAAATGCAGTTTTATTTTAGCATATTACAGGACTCAAGAACATGTAAGTACACTGAGTAGCATTGGCAGTGGGATCCAGGATGCTTTCATTTCTCCAGCCCTAAAAGAAAACTATATTGAGTCTTTTGGTCAGGAAATCTTAGAGATCCCCTCAGGAATATGTGATGGATACAGCTCTTCTTCAAGATACCTACCCATGCCAAAATGCTGTGTTTGCTTTACATCAAACTTATGCAAGGGATTCATTTGGAAGGAGAGCTGAGTGGCTTGTGAACTTTCTACCTCAGCTCAGATGTGCTCTAACCGCATGGTCCAAATTTGATGGGATAAATGATTTTTGTGTGCTTTTTATGGACTTTGTTCAAACAGTGAACAAGTAATTAATTTCAGCAGGTAATTCTGCAGAGCACCAGAACTAATTTGCTTCAGTTCTATTCAGTTACAGATGAAGCAATGGAATAACATGTCTGATTACATAAGCATGAGCTCAGTTGATCATACCTGTGTGTGGATATAATATTGAACTAATAATAATGAACTCACTGACCAGTGAAACAGACCAGAGTAATTTATTTTGTGTTGTCTCCTTGATTTGTGACAAGACAGTTTTCCCTCAGTTCAAACTCAGCAGTTTGCTCATCTCAGAGATTCATGTACAGGCTGATTGACCTCTAAGAGGAGTTGGTGTGTTTGTAGAAGCCAGTGTGCTCCAGATTCCTGTGGAAAGCAGGTGAGGCTTTGCACTGCAAGAGAAGTCCCTTGCCTGCAATCCTGGCTTTTGGAGAATTAACAAGGACTGGTCCTGAATCGGATGATAATAGAAATGCAGAAAATGAGATATTGGAGGTAACTGTGCCAGGACTGCTGTGGTTTGGGTGGGTAAGAAGACTTATCCATCAGTAGCAGAATGTCAACTGACTCTTCTTTATCTCATTTACATTCCTAGCACTGGGAAATCAGTATAAAGCCATCATTTACTCTTAACAGTCTTTGAAAAACACAATCTGTCTGTAAGATTTCCTCAGGAAAAAATTCTGCTTTAAATGAGGCTTTTGAGACTTGGTACAAATTTAAGCTGCTTTAGCCAAAAAAAGAGCTTTTGGATAAAACTGGTGTTGTTGTTGATGGATTTTCCTCTCCAGAATTCACTGCATACTTCTTTTGTGATAAAAACAAAGTTGAATATCACAGAATACTGTATAAGGCACACTGTGCAGTATCCAGGTACCACTTGCCTTGCATGTGCTGCCTGCTCTTCCTGCAGCTATTTCCAAAGAACAAGGTAGGATCCAGCTGCATTCCCTCTGTATGAGCACACAGGAGAGCTGGTCTCTGTCCTGAAGTCACCACACAGCAAGATCAGTCTGGCTAAAGGGATTGCCAACAAACACAGCAAATGTGTGCAGGTGGAAGTGTTAGTGCAGTTAGCACAGGATAGCTCCTGGGGTTGTAGGACCTGGCCTTGGAGCTGTGGCACATCTCCCCTTGGAGAGGTAAAGAGATTCACTTTGCTGGCTGTGGCAGATCACAGGGTCAGAACTGGAGGGCAGGTGGGGGAAGGAACTGGAACTTGTATTTTTTACCCACTGCTCTGCCAGCAGTATCTGCTATTCACTACCACCCATCCACAGGGATTTTCTAGGGATTTTTTTTCTGATGAGAACTTGAATCAATGGATACCTGGACTTTTACCTAATTTTGCATAGCTTGATGCTCTCTTCAAGGTCTGCAGATATTGTAGGCTTTGCTATCCTTTCTTGTCAGTTCTTCTGAATATTCCATTAAATCCCACTTTCAGTACTTTTTTGCCTTTGTTCAGCTGTCTTTAAACTTTTCTGGGTTTCCTTCAGGTATACCTTTCCCCTGTCTCATCATTTCCTTCCATATCTAAAACCTTAATAAAAAAGGCTCATTGAAATTTGCACACTGCTGGAGGTTGGTGCTGCACTTGAACAATGCCATTCCATTATCTTTTTCTGGTGTTAGTGCTGGACTTTTGCCCTGCTCCACACTTCAAGAGCATGTCCCTTCATTTAGCCACAAAGTTCAGCTGGGAATGAGTTCAGTGGTCAGGACGCAGAATATGCATATGGTGCTATCCAGGGCAAGGCTTAGCATGAGACAGGAAAATGCAGCAGTGAGCAAATGATAAAGGAATTAAACTAATATACATTCCCTATTTTATCATGTGTGCCTTGGGGTATGTGCATGTCTTAGTCTTAGCTCTAAGCAGTGCATTGTTTGGGAAAGTACATCCAAGCATGACTAATCTGCGTTTGTCTCCCTCTCCCAAAACATTGTTTCATTTGAAATGTTTTATTTCTCCGTATTTAAAGAATATTCTTTCATAATGCAAAAGCTATTTTTCATTTTTCTAGAACAATTGGTTGAAGTGTTTCTATTAATCTTTCTATTATTTAAGCACTTCTATCTGCAATACACAATAGAAGCAAATTTATTTTGTTTGAGACAAGCTTGCTTTTTATCCTACAGAAACAATGACTCATGAGGTTCATCCAACCCTCATCTGTATTCCTCCCCCAACTAATAAGTTAAATGTGAGTTTTGTGTTTGTATTAAAAGCCAGCCTGTGCATACCTCACCAGGGAGCTTGTTTGAACATGGAGTTCACAAGAGGAAAATTCCTTGCCACAGTAAAACTGCTTCATTGAGCATTAAGGAGCTTTGCAAAGCTGCTTCTTAAGTGAAGAAACAGCATTAGATTTAATTCATTGCTCACACAGTGATCCTGGTCTGGTGTGCACTTCACCAGGATGCCAGAAGGTTCCCATACATGAAGAGACTACAGAAGGCAGAGACCTGTAATGCTTTGTCTTTGGGCCTGTTAGTCCTGCAGATGGAGAGCATCAGGATGTAAGATTCTACACTGATCTAGGATAAAAACATCCTCTATTTTCATTCTGACACAGTCCTGCAATGATTGTGCTGGTCTAACAAGAAGGGAGTGTGAATGATGGCAGGCACTTGTAGTCAGTGTACCTGCTGGAGCCCCATGCAGTGGGGAGACACCCTGAGCTGGAGGTGACTGCACATTAACGCAGAGAAGCTTTTCAAAGCTAAAATGAGGTATGGGCTTGCAACTCCACGGTGTGGATGGACCACGGGGGTTTAGCTGGGAGGAAATAGACTCTGATCTGTACAGTTCACTGCATGAAAAATAGCTAATTTCTCTGCAAAGCTGGATTTTGCATTGGGCTTTTTAACTGAGCTAAGTCTTCTGGACATCCAAGTACTTCTTTTTGGTGAAATCTGGAGAGGATTGCAAAAGAAGCTTTCAAAAAATGAATTTATATCCTCTACATCAACTTGTTCCTGTTTAGACATGGCTCACAAAACACTGCCTTGCAGATATTGGGATAACTGGTACTTAACTAAGAAAAGACTCCTGAGATTGATTTTCTAGGAACAATAAAAACTTCACACGTAATTATCTCGACTTCACCTTTCCCTAGGGGCGGCCTGTATTTGCAGAGGCTGCACAATAGACATGTCTATTCTCTTTGCCAGCCAGAGCTAAAAGCCTCTTTCTGTATAACCCTAAGGCCAGGCTATCTATGGATTCCTGTTAAAAAGATTTTTGAGATTTTGCAGCACTTCTGTTTTCCTGGAACTCTCCAAAGCAAGTGTGCTTCTGTGAATGGAGTTCTTGAGAGGTGAACCTGCAGAACTGCAAGTGACCCTGACCTGTACAGCAAAGGGTTAAGAAAACATACGTCTGCAAAACTGGAAGATGAAAGCAACCTAGACCATTAATTTCACATTTTCTTATGGAGAAAATTTTCAGCTTTCAGCATGTGAAAAAGAAGAAAACACCACCACTGGCAGAACTGGGAAGTTGAACTATGTGTTGGAGCTCAGAGATTGAGGACTCCAGAGGGTAATTCATACTCCTGCCTTACAGCTCAGTCAAAATTATGGTTGCAAGTGCAGTGAGCACCAGAAGCTTACACGAGAATTCTGCCAGAAATATGCTGGGCAGCTCTGTGAATAGGCAAGGAATGTCTTTAGTTTGACAGGTAATATTTACTTTTTCCCATCCCATCTCCAGACAACTGCAAGAGAAAACTACAGTGACTCACTGCAGGCCAGTAGGCCAAGAGAGATTTTTACATTTCTCTGACAGAGTGGATTTCAGTTGGCTTTGATGCATGTGGTTTCATGGGCACTTCAGCACTAGGACTGACCTAAGTTCAAGTCAGGCAGGGTTTTCTTTTGGGTGGATTTCTCTTGGCTGTTATTAACAGCTTTCCTTAATTTGATTTTCATGAGTGATGTGTTGATTTGACATAGTCCTATGCATGAGCTGAATGTAATATTCCAAATTTAAGCCTGCAAGGTAAACAAATTCCCAATGCAAAAGGCAGTCTCAAAGACTTCCAAAGTCTTCTCATGATAAAAGTAATTTCAAAGTAAAAATCTGTGTGCTGAAAAAATGTTTAATTTCACAGAAAAGTAATTTAAGCAGCATGTATTTTGCAGTTTGATGGTTTCCATACAACACAGTATTAGTTTCCTTGTTTATTTGTAGGTGTCTGCTCATTAAGTAAGATCTTCAGAAAGTGTAGGGGCTGTTTAAATGCTTTAGGGGATGAGTATATTTATTATGAGCTGATAATCCTTGTAACTTGTTACATTAAAATATAAATGGATTATATTTCGATGAGAAGCATGAAAGTGATTACTAAACTGTGGAAATAAATGTGTTAGAACCCTAAATAGTGTAATAATCCTCTAAGGGGAAATTGCACCTCATTCATTTATAATGGTATTGTGATTGGCTTTGTTTTAGTCCAACTTTTGAGTCAATGCTTCCATGAAATTCTCATGACTTGCCTTCCAAAATGACATCAAAGACAAAAGGAGAAAAACAGTCTTGACAAAACCAGGTCACTACATCAGCAAGAGCAGAGTGGGCTGAGCAGCTCTGCTTCCTAAATCAAAGCCTTGCTGCAGGAGCACTGCTGTGCTCCCGTCAGTGTGTCACAAACACCATTCTCAGCAGTGAGGGACCAAAAAGTGTCACACCTGCAGAAAAAGGCTGAAGGCTTTGGCCAAAGCCTGGTGCCCATCTCCTCAGAGCGCTGCTGTGCTGAAATAAGGATGTGGAGGTTCTCAAGGTATGGCTTTTGGGTCCCAGCTATACCTTGCAGCCAGGAATGTACAAGGAATGAGGGGGAGTAGCGATTCCTTGGTGCTTAAATCAAGCAAAAATCCCACCAAGGGATCCGAGGTGTTCTGCCAGCCCTGTCCTTCCAGAGGTCCTTTTATAGTCTTGGCCAAACTGCCAGGTGTGGGAGAGACTAAGGGTCTTCCAGAGGAAACATATCTGGACTCTGAGGGAAACATGGGCCAGAAGCCTACCTCAGTCTGCCTTCAGAGCAAGGAGCTGTCCAGGAACCATCATCTCCCCCTCCTGCCTCGGTTCTGTTTGTCCCCTGAAGAGCTGTCCAGAAACCATCATCTCCCCCTCCTGCCTCGGTTCCTGTGTGTCCCCTGAAGAGCTGTCCAGGAACCATCATCTCCCTGTCCTGCCTCGGTTCCTGTGTGTCCCCAGAGGAGCTGTCCATCAAGGGACACAGAGCGGGATTTGGATACACACACAGGACCACACAGGCTGCTTTGAAATTGCCATTTTGTCAGAATAACTCCATGTACAGTTTGGCTGTCTGCAGTGGTGAGGTGGGACCCAGCATACACTCCAGGAAAGGACTCTCCTTCTGGATCCTGTGTAGCTGTATCCTCCAGGCTTTTTTGTAAAGGGCCAATATAGTGTCTATAGCCAAAACTCATTGAGATAATTATAGCTGGAGGGCTTGGTAATTAATGTCTAGTACAGCCTACTGTAACATACTGCTGCTTTACGTGTGTTTGTGCAAAGTGGGAGTGCTGAGGTGTGCTCGTAAGCTGCTGTCTGATGGGGAGAGGGTGACAAATCCTACAGGAAGAAGGAAATGTGCCTCCCATCTTTTGGGTTTTTAATTAAATTAACTGCAGTGGCAGAAATGGCAAGGTGCCAGGACTTCTCCTGTGACTGAGCAGGCACTTTGCAGAGAGGGAACCTGGGCACAGGAGGCTCACACAGGTGTCTGTGTGCAAGAACAGCATCTGTTCTGGCTAGCAAGCCTCACTCTGTGATGCTGATTTAGTTAATGAAGAAAAGACCTTCACCTGTGTCTGTGCCCACGTGGGTGCAAGGATTTGGTGTTTCCAGTGAGTAGCAGTAACAGCACAGGGTCTCTGGCAGGTTTCACTAAAGCCATCCAACAGCATATGTAGCAAATGCCAATGGAAGCCACATGGCACAAGCTTTGCTCTTTCTATGGAAGATTTAGCAGAAGTGAAGACCTGTACTGGGGCTTGGAATGTCACACTGTCTCCTAAAGTAGCTACTACTGCCTGCTGAAACCCGGAGTCTGCTCCTGCACTTGAGATGCAGAGTTTCCCTGGCTGCACCTTGGCACAGACATCCCAGTTTCCAGGTGATGTAGCTCACAGAGAGGTTCAGATCAGCTGCCTCTCCTCACACCTTCTGATGTCCTGCAAGGGCTGCAGGGGCACAGACAGGAGGCACCTGGGCCTGTGGGTCTGTGTCCCAGGGGAGGTGTGATTGTACACAGCAAATGCCAAGCACGAGCTGGCATCTGCTCTGACACAACAGGTCATCCAGAGGAGGAAACTAGGGAAGGAAAAGAGAAACTTAACTTTTTAACATTAGGAAGACCTGCCTATCTTTATCTCCATGCAAAATATATGACTTCTATCACCTGGGACTTCTCTGTGTAGGATTTTGAGCAGAGCAAGCTAATAATGACTGAGTCTCATTGGGGTTTAAAATTGAATTCTTGCTTCTCAGTGTAAATAGGAAGTGATAGTGTAGTATGTAGGGGGTCTTTAATCTTCTAGATTTATTACATTTTGTAGGATTATAATTTTTTAAAGCCTTTTGTTTCATCTTGATCACTGACAGAGACAAGCAGGTAACTGAAGGACACACAGAGGATTTTAATGGGGCTTTTTCCTGAATTCATCTGAAGCCAAGCCCCTTCTGACCACAGCCCCACCCTCTCATCTGCATTTCGTAAGGGTATTACCACTGTAATTAATAGGACTTGTATAACAGTACCTAATTAAACTCTGATCATATAGTGTAAATTTAACTTGATTATCATTAGCCTCAGTGAACTCTGCAGGAGATTAATCCCAGTGATTCACTCAGCACAGAGAGCAACAGCAGCAGCTCTGTGGAGGACCCAAATATTGGTGAACAGCAATGCTCTGTGCCCCCACACCCTGCAAGGTAGGTCTGGGTACCAGCAGCAGCACTGGGGTCAGGGAGGGGGTGGGACAGGAGTCTCCCCGTTTTCAAATTGCTTAAAAGCTCCCGGAATGCCAGCAGGCTTCTACAGCGCCGTTGTTAAAATCACTGAATAAGGAGTCTGTGAGAGGATTATGGCTTACATAAGAGTTTTATGTCTGTCCTAAAGCTACAGCCCCTATGCATTTGTCCACTGCATAGGGTGTCTGCCAGTGATTCACGGACACCAGAATGTCCTGAATGACTACAAGCCACATTTTGTTTAGGATTATTACAGATACGGGACCTGCCCCCAGTCTTATGAAACCTGATGGGGTTTAGTCTGTGGGAAGAAAGCAGAGGCAACATTGTTATATTTCTTTATAATAATTCCTGCATGTTGAAATGCTGTATACTTTGCTTCTGCACGTTGTGCTGGAGAATCCTTTGCTAAAAAAAAGAAGTAAGCCTTTTATATAGTGGGGGTTTTTCTGTTTGTAGTCCTGGAGTACAGAGCATGGGGTTTGTCCTGTCTTTGGCTGAACATATCTGTTTGTTTGCTGCTAATAATAGTTTAATCAATGGGGCTGATTCCTGCATATTCTCTGTCTGACAGTAGCCCAGAAGACCCAGATGAGAGCAAAAAAAGGTGTTTTGTGTATGTCACTTTTTGGTTCTTTTTTGTTGTTGTGATGCTGTTGCTTAGTTAAAAGCAAAGAGAAAGTTTTACTCCTGTTTGCATGAATGGTCACATCAAACAGTACAGGAAAATCTAGGCCAAGCTGCTTTCAGTGGGCTAAGGAACATTATACCATTGCACCACTTCCTTTCATAGTAGCAATGCCTCTTCATAAACATCAGGCACCTTTTGAACTTTCTTTGAAACTGCTGGTTTTGCTTCCCACAAGTGCCTGTAGCCCACCTTGCCCCCCCTGTGGCTGTGGCCCAGCTGTTGCTGGGAGCTGTGTCCGGGTGGGATGGGGAGGAGAGGGATGTGCGCGGGGCGCATCCCCGCTGCCGGCAGAAACGGTGCTGGTTATGTAACAGCCTCGCTGGCTAACGAGGTGAAACTCTGTCAACTCTTCTGCAGGAGCTTTCAGAGGGTCTGGGGCTGCTGCTGGCTGAAGGGTAAGTCAGGGATGTGCTCCTCCGGGGGGGCTGTGTGTTGGGGTGCACAGGCAGGTGTCTGTGTGTGCAGTGCTGAACAGGGCTGCAGCATTAGTGACGGAGATGTAGGCAAGGGTACCTTGAGCAAACACAGCACTCAGCACCTCACCTGAAATAGATCGTTTTAGGGTATTGCTACTTTGTGAAACAGCTCTGTAATTTGTCTGTGCTGTTTGTCTGTTTTTCTCTAACATGTCTCAAACACAATTAAAAATAAGCTGTGATAAAGCCACAATGGCTTTCCTTTAATAGTGGTAATATTTTGTGAGAGAAGGCTGTGCTCAGGCAGTGAAATGCTTTATATCAAATGATCCAGGCTGCTGTTACTATTCAGAATGTAACTTGCTGGGGCTTTGCTGTTGCTCTTTGCACTTGCTATTGTTTCTTGCACTTGCGAACTTGTACCTGCTTGCAGCACAGTCGCTGTGTTTGCTTGTGTGAGTGCAAATGTTCACATTGACTGATGAGTGCATGCTGGATAATTGTGTCCATGAGTGCTGCATGTCTGTGTCTGTTTTAAGACTGGGACTGTAGATCTGGATGTGCTTGCCACTGTCATGGAAGAGTTACTCTTAGGCATAGCACTCTCATGGAGCTACTGTCAAATGTGAGTCTCAGAGCAGAAAGACATCTTGGTTTGCAGCAAGATGAACAAAAGGAATAGTTGAGCTTTTCAGGGTGATATTGTGGAAGCTGTGTTTGCACTGTAAGTACTGTTTGTGCTTCAAGTACCTGAGAGCTACTGGGGGAACTGGTTCCCTTACAGATGCAGAAGGGCTGAGAGGAGGGGCTGTGCATACACAGAACAGGCAGCTGTGAACTCAAAAGGTTCCAACAGCAAGAAACAGAGCCCAAATGAACTTAAATAAGCAAGGGATCTGAATTATTCACAGAAATGCTTGTTCCTGAGCAGTCAGGTGTCTGAATCCAGAGCAGCCTCAGGCCATGGGACTGGCATTGTGAGGGTGAGCGTTGTCCTAAAATGAACTGTGCAACAGAAAAATCACTTGGTATGAGATACAGGCTCGTATTCCCCTGGGACTGAGAATCTCTTGTACTCAATTTTTAGATTCTTTTTGTTACTGTCTAAAAGGCACTTGATGTCACAATTCCTGTCACTTTAGCTTTTGCATTTGTTCCTTGCAATATTCAGCTGGAATAGCAGCCTGCCAGGGCCCACAGCCTATATCCCATTGCATCTTTGTTCTCTTTCTCTTGCTGTGCTTGAGTCCAGTGGGCCCATAGATCTGACTGGTTGTGTGGCCTTTGTGTGAGGAGACGAGCATAAACACTGCCCACTTAACCTGAGGACAGGCTCTCCTCCAGACCCAGGGGAGCTGCACAAGGACTGGTTGCCACACTGGGCCTCTGGGGTCACAGGCAGTCAGATGTGTGGTGGCCACTTCTTTTGCATCTCCCTGTTTCTAGGGCTTCTGGTGTGCTGCTAAAGCTTTGCAGGGAGCAGCCCCCCAATGTTTTGTACCCTCACCCAGGCACCTGGGAGGGCTGTGGTGGGGGCAGCCAGGGCTGTTGGCCACAGTGTCCAGGCCTTGGACCCCAGGAGGGGAAATGAGCTGATGAAATCTCATCTTGGTGGCAGGTGTTGCATATAACCATCTTTGCACCAGGGGAGGTGGCTTCTCTGTGCTGCAGAAACACCCTGTGGCCTGGGAGAGGATCAGGAGAGGATCCCAGCATGGCAAAGGCAGCAGTGGGGTTAGGCCATCCAGTGCTGTGAGCTCCCAGGCATTGTGTGCATCAGTGAAGACAGGCAGATTGCCATAAGTGATCACAGGTAGAGAAACATCACATAGCTGCATAGTTTTAGTTTTTCTTTTCTTAGTCTTTCATAGTTTTTCTTACATGATCAATGAGGTGCTGGTCTCTGCAACTTTTGCAGCCCCATAGCTGAGCCTGCAGGGTTGCTGCCTACAGATGGTAAGCCTTGCCCTAGATATCAAGCAGACTTCTCTGTGCACACACCTGTGTTTAATTACCATCATGAAATGGTAATAAAGAAATCTAAAATGTCATTACAACGTGGAATGGGGCTGGGATTTGCAGTCTAACTACAAGCCTCCTGCTGGCAAAACTGCCCCAAGTTTGTCTGAACATTGGACAGTTGTTGCCCTCCGTGAGCTGCTCTCTAAGCTCTCTCTGATGTGGCTTGTTGTGTTTGTCACTGTCCTACCAGGATATGTTGGTGTCAGCACCTCTTCTGAGTCTTTCCTATGGTGGAAATTCTGCCTGGTTAAAGATCCTACCAGATGGATGCCTCAGCAAGAGCAGTGCTAGGCATGCTTTGCCAAGGAGTAACTCCCTCTTGAAGGAGAGTTATTTTGGTGTAGGCAAGGGTCATTAGGACTGCACTGACTCCCTGATGCTGGTACCTGTTCAGAGAATGGGCACTGATCCCACCTTTCCAACATAAAGCCTTTCAATGCACTGTGCAGTAAAATGACTCTCTGGTGTTTATAAACCTTTCAGGATATTAAAATGGCCTTAAACCCTGTTGTGTTTCTTGGTTTATCTTTGAGCTGGCCCAGAGCTGGGTTTGACTGGCAACCCAGTCAGTGCTTGCAGTTAAGTTCCTTGGGATGGGGTGATGGATCCCTGCCCTCTCCCAGTCCTGTTCTCCTGCTGCCCTTGGTGAAGGCTGAGCCCTGAGATCTCAGCTCCAAGCTGCAGCCAGTGACAGTGGCCACATGCAAAACTCAGCAGCAGGATCAGAGCCACATTTCTCAAATTGACAAGGAAAATAAAGGCTTTTATTCTGTGGGGAGGAGAGGACAAGAATTATTTCAAACATTCTAATAAGCCCCTAAAGTAAATATCTAAATGTTCTTCCATTTCAGTGTAGCTCTTGGAAAATTTCCCAGGATGTCTTTAAAGAGCTCATTGTAAAATAATGAGGTGTTCTTTTCCCACAGGTGTATGTTAAAACAAAAACATTTCACTTGGAATTATTACAGAATTACCTGGTCTTGGGATTCCTGTGAGGAGCTTTGGAAAATCATTCACCTGGGCTGTGTTATGTGGGAGGTGCTGCTGCTGTGCAGGTCCATGGTTTGTGTAGAGGGGAGGCAGAGGTTCAGAACATGATCTTGCCTGCCTGGCTTTAAATTAGAAATTGTAGGGGTTCTTTTTCAGCACTGAAATTGGTTCTGTTCTTTAACTTTTTAGCATAAAAAGGGAGGCCTTACTACAAATAGTGTGGTTTGCAACAACCTTGTGGACTATGCCAGTTGTTTTTTTTTTTTCCTAGCTGAAGTATTTTGTTGCAGGAATCAACAGAGAATTACTTCCAAACATGTTTTAACATTGTGACACAAACACCTGTACTAGGAAGCAGAGATTTTCCTCTTCCTTTGCATCCTTTTCTGTGTACCTGGAAGAGCAGTGTGGTCCTTACCTGCTGCCACAGAGCACCCTGGGGAAGGTGCTGAGCCCTGTCAGGGAAAAGGAGATCCTGACTCCTTGGGGACCTGAGCCCAAGGCACACCAATGAATTGCATTGTTTTCATTGACTCAGGTAACCTTTTTATTAGATTACCATTCCCTTCACTCAGGGACCAGAGTAATAAAGGTAATGAAGGATGAGTAATAAAGGCAAGCACAGATGCTTATCTATCCTAGTCTCTCTGACATGCCAGTCCATTGAACCTGTTTGCTGGTTGGACCTCATCTTAGTTAGAATTTGATTTTGAATCTTTGTAAGTTGTGAATTGGGAACTCCCCTGTTCAAAGCTCTGCTTGAGCTGTATGGAAAATTCTGTGCCAGGCTGTATGGTTATTAATAAGCTGATTTTGTTAGAGAATGGAGCACCATGTCTGAGCTCTTGTGGCAGGCAGGCTAATGATATTGGACAGCAAGCAACTGTCAGTTTTGCTAAATCTGTCATATTGCAAGTAATCTTCTTACAGCATGCAGTGAGGGTGGGCAGAAAGACAGGCTAATCCACCTTGGGGCTCTACCCAAAGTGAAATTTGGAGTCTGCTTTTATCAAGAGCACAGTTATCCCTTGGAAACTGTTGTCTCAGAAGCACAGAGAAAGCTAAAAACATAAACAGGCATCAATTTAGCTGAATAAACTCCATCTGTGTGTCTATTCCAGGTCTTCTAGACCCTCATTCCTGAGCAATGATAAAATAGGACTTCTGAGGAATAGAAGTGACATAGAATTTGTCAGAAAATGTGTCCTTGCACATTGCTTTAAAATGCAGCACAGGTTTGGAAGAAAATCTGAGGATTTTCTTTTATAGAAAAGGGGAATGAGACCTGGTCAACAGTACTGGACTCTCAGCAAAGCTTTCATGGGTGGCAGCTGTGGAAGTAGCACACAAGGAGGCTCTTGGTTCTCTCTTTGTTTCCAGTGCAGCCAGATGACAATTCCCAACCTAGGGACCCCACTGGGGCCTCATCTGCAGCAGTGTGAGCACAGTCCATGGGCTCTGGGATGGGTTTGGAGAGGCAGGAAGGAGGTGCAGGCACCCACTTCTGCTAACAAACACCTTCCTGCACCTCCTCCCGCTGATGTTCAGCCCTAGGTTGTTCTTCCCTGTGGCTGCGTTAGACGTGACTGTCCCTTCAGGCCTCTGGGTAGGAAAGCAGTCTATTTCTCCCAGGTTTCTCTCTCTTTTTACAAGTGAGACTTCACCTGTGCACAACATGTTTTTCAGAAACAATCTCCCATTTTGGCCTCGTTTGGCCAAAGTGCGTAGCAGTTCCTTGAATTGGAGTAGATAAATAATCATGTTGATGGAGGTGCTGCTTAATATTAAACTAAGTCTGTTGCTGAATCAGGTCCTTGATCTTTGGCAACCTTTGTGCTACAAAAGTATTTATGCGTGTAAACATTAAATTGTAGATGCAGTTTCTTCAGATAACACTGCAGCATATGGGGCACAGGGCTGGATTTTATGGGGCAATAAAGCTCAATGCTAAACACTGGGAATTGTTTCCTCTTCACAGGCCTTTATATCCTCTTTTAACAACTGTTCTTCCATGACATTTAGTAGTTCTTAAGAGTAGCTTTGTTCCCCTAAAATTGTCCTGTCACCTATGCCGTGCTCCACAGGAAGATGTTTGCTGGTATTGTTGTCTTTCCCATGGTTGCATGAGAAGTTCCACATGAGATTGGAATACTGTCTTAATTTGGGACAGTAGATCATGCATAGGATTTGAAGGGTGTCAATTAAAATATGCATTTTGCAATGATGAGGCTGTACAAAATATGCTTGCAGTGAGCTTCAGCAGATCCCAAATTTTGTGGCTTCCCACAAGGGGATCCAGAGTAGTCAGAGGTAGAGAGACACCTACATGACTTACAGTTTAAGAAATTACAGTTTAGGAAAACAAGGCAGGAAAGTAGGTTTAAATGCCACCAGAAAAAGGAGGTGGGACATAAGCTAAATGGCTTATTAAAATCATCCAGTGACAGAGCTCTAGGTTCAGTGTAGAATTCCTGGCTGTGAGCCCACCAATGCTAACAATAATCCCAAGCCTCCAAGGTACAGAGCTGAGGTCCCTTTCTTTCCTGCAGGTACCAGGGAGCACGTGAGACTCACTGATGGCCATCACAGGCAATAGGTTGTGTCTTGGGGTGACTGTATGGGACTGTATCCCCTATCATCTGTTTTATGCCCAAACATGGCTGTTGTAACTTCAGGCTAGGCCTAGGGCAGGGGGAACCCTTCTTTCAGCAGGATTTCACACAGCTCCCAAACTCAGCTCTGCAGGGAGGGAGGGCATGCTTGGCTTTCAGCTGGCTCTTGTTTGTTAGCTGAGGAGGGGGTTTCCTGGGGCTGTGTGCAGCTTCTCCAGTAATTTCTGTGGCTTCTTCTGGAGCTGTTCAGCTTAGCTCCAGTCCGAAACACCAGACCTTCACTGGGGGCTGCAGGGGCTCCACATCCCAAACCTTGGGAGAAGCCAAGCACAACCCTAATGTCCACCAGCTTTCTCCACAGAGAGGTTTTAATATCTAACATTATTCATTGGTTTTCCCATGCCTGCCTGCACTCTGTGTGCTAAATAAATAGGTTTTTTGATTTTCCTCCAAGAAATTCCTTTGTTTGGTGGGGGGAGGGACTGTGAAACCTGCCTTTCTTTAGAGGAGACATTCATTCCAGGACATTTCCTCCTAGCTTGTCTCAAACCAAGACAAATTCATGAGGAGCTGGTTTGAGACTAAAGAAGGCAGTTCTGTCTTCTGCTCCCTGCAATCTCTGCTGTGTTGGCACAGTAGTGGCAAGTAATTGAAAGCTGATCTTTATAAAATATCTCTCCAAGCATTAGCTTTGTACCATGCAAGCCTGATTTTTCATGCAGAGGAGGCTGGGAGTAGCAGAAGTGCCTTTTCAAGGATGAGTTTTGCTTGAGCTGGTCATGAAACTGCACCCTGAGGGCTGCTGAATCAGGTTGCTTGTAAAAGTCAAGAGCATTTTGATATACAAGATATTTATGTTCCTCTTGAAGTGTTATAATGAGGATAGAGTGATAACATCAGGGAAACGGGGTCACAGAGCAGAGCCCTGGGGAAGTGCGTGCCTGGCTCCTCTGGTGCATACCTGGGGATGTGTTTTGGTTACCAGCTGCTAAACATAGCAAAGCTGGAGCTGCAGTATCATTCTACTGAATGTCAAAAAGTTTGTTGTGCCTTGCTGGAGAGCACGTCTCTGTAGCCTTAATCAGATGTAATAATGAAGCTGTTGAAAAGCACAGCTCTGTTACCATCACAGTACTTTTATTTAATTTTACATTCAGGAGGAAGTATTTGTTGAAATTAGACTTTAGTTCCCAAAGATGAAGATGTTTCTAGCTGGAATGGTATCTAGGAGTATGTGTAACTTTTTTTGAGGATAGAAAAATATTTTCTGGTAGGGTTATACATTTGGTATGTGTGTTCTCTGCAGTCTTCACCACCACAGAATTGGGGTAGGGGTTTCAGATGGTTTTAACAATTACATAGGAGGTGATGGAAAGTCTGAGGTTTTGAACACCCTTTAGATGATACTTTGGTATGAGGCCTATGAGGATGAGAATGCTGCACTGCCACTGGAAAGATCCAATGAGGCATTTATGCCTGAAAAAACACTCCCCAAATTAGCCCACCTACCAGACAGGGGCTCCACCTTGAAGGCATTGTTGGGGAACCCGTGAAAAGTGCTGGAGAGCTCCCCAGACACGTGATATCT
Organism: Emberiza elegans; assembly: GCA_024865655.1. Classification (NCBI taxonomy): domain Eukaryota; kingdom Metazoa; phylum Chordata; class Aves; order Passeriformes; family Fringillidae; genus Emberiza; species Emberiza elegans. The sequence goes on along the minus strand of JALJVW010000129.1, from coordinate 37,567,088 downwards.
TGGAAACTGGATCCTTTTCAGGCATTTCAGTTTGGATGCCCTGAGCCACTTGTCAGAAGTTTAATAGTATTTATTTAAAGTTCATCTGGTCATGGGTGTTGGGGTTTTTTTGAGGAATTTTGTGGAGGGATAGAATGTAAGAAAATAAAGATAGTGCAGAAGGTAGTCTCACACCTGAGGAGTTGCAGCTGTTCTAATCACCAAAGATTAGGAACAGGCCTGCCCTTAACAGGCCACAGCTGTGTCCCATAATGATGAGTGCTATAGAAGAGTGGGTTAGCTGGATGAGGAGAGAGCTGGAGTTTGTTGGTTGTGCTGTGAAGAAGGAGTCAGTGCTGTGAGGAGTCACCCATGAGAAATCACCAAGAAGGTATGGAACTTTTGCAATAAGATGGCAACAGAATTTAGTTTTAAATAACATTTCCCCTGTCTAGATCTTTATCATGGTTAGAAGGTATCTCACTCTGCATGAGTGTTATTGCTGGCTCTCACAGGCATGGCTGTTTTACAAAGGCAGGATTTTCTTCTGGAAGGTGGAAGGTAGGCATTGTTCCCCTGGGCACGTTATAGGGACACTTCTGCATCCTGGCTTCATCCTGCTCACTTACCTGTGGCTCTCATTGGGCTCTACCAGAGGGCATTTCTGCAGTTCTGACAATCTGACATCCTCCATGTCAGGCTAAAGCTGTTAAATTTATTTGTGGTGGTTTTGTTTGGTTGATTTTGGGGAGGAGATCTGGGGTGTGTTTGATCTTTTTGAGCTGGACACTGGGGTTAAGGCTTCTTCCTAAAGGTGCTAACCAAGGAAACTGAGCCATGTAAGAAATAACACAGGTGCTATTTGCATCTTTTGAGGGAGCTGGACAAAACCTGTGATTGGTTGCATGAGTTTAGCTTCACTACAGAGGGCACTTGCTGATCCTCCAAGGGTCTGGGAGGAGAGATCTTTTTGAGATGGACACTGGGGTTAAGGCTTCTTCCTAAAGGTGCTAACCAAGGAAACTGAGCCATGTAAGAAATAACACAGGTGCTATTTGCAGTCTTGCTTCTGGTGAGGGATAAGTACTGGAACACAAAACCTGTGATTGAATTTTTCACTTTGTTGAACAGGGATGAACCTAAGCATGAGTTTAGCTTCACTACAGCACTTGCTGAATAAGGGTCTAAGTTAATAAAATCGAGTCATAGCTGGTGCCAGAACTGCCTTCAGCTATGTAGGAAATTCAAGGCTATGTTTCTCAAACACATAAGCCCATTGCACTGCAATGCCAAGAGGAAAAACCAAAACTGGAATTTGGTGGTTGTGATGGATCTGCTTTGCAGTTACAATGCACTGGGTGGCAGGGCTGTTGGAACAGAAGCTACCATTGGTGTTTGGAAACAGCTCTTGTATGGAAGGAAAAAATATGCTATTAAGGTATTCTTCTGTGAAATAGCTTCAGACAAAGCCCTGAGCACACAGCAGTGTGTAGAAGAGGAAAAATGTGCATTAAGTCTTCTTTATCTGTTGCATGAGTAATCAAAACTTATGTAAATATGCCTTCTTATGAATTTATTCTTATAGAGAAGCAATGGTAATGCCTCTGTCTTTCAGATGTAGGTATGGAGTGTAGATAAGTGGCGTTGCATGTCCATTATCCCTGTGGATATGGAAGAAAAGAAACCAGCTAAAAGCAATTCCCCATGACCATTCCTTGGAAACTTGAACAGAGTCCCAGACCCTCTAATCCAGGATGGTAATGCTATCAAATCTGTATTTGAAAGACAACTATGAGAGTGTGAATAACCTGTCAGTTTAAGATGATCTTCCTTTTTATTTATTTTTTTTTACTGGTACATTCTGCTTGTGCTTCAGCAGGGAGATGATGTGAAGGTTAAGAGGCTTTGCTAGTATAGTTGCAATTTTCTTGAAATGTATCTGAACTGGCCAGTGAGAAAAGGATTTCAGATTATGTTGATTCAAATTCAGAAAAGTGCTGTGACAGCCTGCCAGCATGAGTCATGTCTTTTGGGAGTGTTTGTACTTCATAGGCTGTTCCCAGTAGAAGACACTTCTCTTTTGGACAACTTGCAGCCTTGTGCAATCAGTCCATCTGCTCTAAAGATAAATATATATTAATAATGAGAGGGGTCCTAACAGATTGACATTTCATGGGATTTTAGGGATGAACCTCTGTCTGCTAAAGTCAGAGGCAGCTTTGCCATTAACAAGTGTGTGGTTGCTGTCTAGTCTAACAGTGCAGTTGCCTTTATAGACTGGAATTATCCAAAGGCATTCTGTAAATGTCATACAGCGTTTGACTGGGGGTTTATTTTCCCTGTGCTTTATTTTGTGAGTTATTAGGGTTTGGAATCTAGATTTTAGAAATCTATCCATATGTGGAATACTTTAGAAATTCACCTAAAGATAAATGAGTAACAAACCTGATATTCCTTGGTTTCCAGTGCCTGGATTTTGAGATCTGCGGTCTGTTAAAGGGCTGGCATCTCCAAAGAAAGGAAGACTTTTTTCTGTGATGTACATTGGGCTTTGGAGATGGTTTTATATTTGGACCATCCTTTCAACCACTGACATAGCCCTGTGCTATAACCCATAAATCACCCAGGGAAAAGCGTGAGGTCTTTGATGTTGTACCAAAGTTCTCTGGTGCTACAGAGCCTGGCATCAGACCTGTGGGTTTTATCCCAGCTCTTTCCTTCCTGGTGTGTTTGCCTGATATTTGAACTCTGTGTAAGTTGTCTCAGAGGATCCTGGAGTTTCAGCTCTGGAGCCCAGGAGAGCAGAAAGAATGCTCTTGGCTCCAGTGCCCTAACTGGCTTGTCCTTTGTCTAGGATAGTGCAAATTATTCTTTCCAAGCAAATATTTACTGAGTAAACAATGGGGGGATAGTTCCTATACAATTTGTTGCCATTACGTCAATAAAGAGTTGTTCTGTTGCTTGTTTTAGAGGTTTAATTAACATGAGCATGGCAATATGTGCTGGAAAGTAAATAACAGACACATTTACTTGGCAGAAGAGTAATGCTTCTTGAGAGAAAGTTGTGAAAGCTTTTCCTAGGGCGTGCAGCTCTGTTCACTGGTGCCATGCAGGCCATTCCTTAGGGCAGACACTTTTTAAATCCCCTGTGTATCAGGCTTAGGAGGGACTAAAGTGCTGCACAGATCTCACAGTGAGCCTTTGCACAAGGAGGGAGTTTTATCCCACTATCTGAACACCATGCACACAAGCAGTGAGAGCTGAAACTGAAGATCATCAACTCCATCAGTTTGGCTGTTGCACAGAGCTGTTCATGGAAAACAAATCAGATGCACAGGCTGATGCTGCTTTGTGGATTTTATCATGTTAGTGATCAAAATATCCAACATAAGAATCCCCACAACTGAGCTGTTTTCCTTTGGAAGGATTCTTGGCTGAGAACTTGGCTGTCCACTGAATTATAAATCCCAACCAGCAACATTTTAGAATGGAATCCTGATATAACCTTTAGGAGAGAACCACAGATGGCAGCCATGTGAGGAGGTTGCTGCGCTTCTGATGCTGTCTGCCCTGTAATCACCCCCATAACTGATGTGTCCTCTCCTATAAGGGATACATCATTCTCTGATGTCTCATCCATTGTCTGTTCTGGGGCCTTACAGATTATTTAAATGTGAGGTTTCCATTGGGGATTCCAAGGTACAGGCTGATCAGTGGTGAAAAGTCACTGCCAGCAATGGGAGCTCTAGTTAGAGGCAAGGAGTCACGCCTCACTGTAGCTGTCAGCCCTGTGAACCCTGCTCTGTGAACTTTTAGCTGTCTGACCCAGGAGCCCTCATTAGATTCCCTGGAATTGCCTGCATGCTCAGGGCCAGTTATAGATGTAAATGTTTTCAGGACTTGTACAGGGCTCAGCTGGAGAGGAGAAAAGTCCTGTCCTGGAGAGTTCTCTCCAACATGATCATATCCTGGGCTCACAGACAAGGTCTCTTGTTACTAGACTGCATCCCTCAGTCCACTGGAAATGTTCTCTTGCTTCTTCTGGTCCTTTTGATGTGACATCTCACATCTGGGATAATGATGTTTTTGAACTCCTGTTTTTCCAAGACAACTTTCATCATTTCATAAGCAGCTAAAATGTGCATGGGCACTAACTTCACCATTAACATAACATTTACAACAAGCTTGACAAGGAACAGATTTCTTGTTCATGGTCAGCCCTGTTTGGCTGAACTGAGAATAGCAGTCAAACTTGTCTTACTTTTCTCAATACTTCTATTAGTGTGTAACTGACCTTTCCCCCTGCTTCATTCCTCTTCCTCTTCCTGTTTTGTTCTTCAAAGATCATTTAAATGATGTTTGATGCAAGTTAAATTATACAGAAACACTACTGATTGCTCTCCTGTTCAGATTTGTCCACTCTGTTATTCTCAGGCATCAGATTGATAAACAAGTTTACAACACTCTGAGGCAATGGCTATTTTTCCAGGTTGACATTGTAGAAGAGTAGAGTAGAAGGATATTTTTTCCAAGGTTGTGCAAGAATAGGCACAGTGTGTGTTAATTGTCTCTCATCTCCCCGTACATCTTCATTGCTCTGCTGCTGTGACTAGGCTGTTACTGGTTGGTTTGTTTGTAGCCAGCCCCTGCACTTTGACAGAGAAATTGCAGTGGGTGATAGTTTTTTCTCTGGACCTCTTTAAAACTCTTCTTTCATCTGCCTCCTGATTTTGTTCTGCCTATTGAAATTTCATGTATTCTGGGAGGCTGGCAGTCCAGATGTTTTCATGACAATGGTGTCTTTATCATCAGGGTTTCATAATTAAGCAATTATTTTTTTTACAATGCAGTCATTCTGAGACTTTTGTGTAATAAGCAGTTAGATACTATAATTTGCTAGAAATGCCTTTTTTGTGTAAGTATGGGTTAGAATAGATTTTAATTTTACAATTTCAGAGATCTAAATTAGGCATTGTAGTAAAGAAAAATTACTTCTTATGTCTATTAGAACATTTACGTTTGTGTTGTGCTTATGCCAGCCCGAGTAAAATAGTTCCATGTTTTAAATCTTAGTTTAAGTTAAAACTGCTGGTAGAAGAGATGGTGGGGAAATTGATTGTGATGATGCAAGGAAATGTAGCTAGAATCTAGAATTTTTAAGATACTGCAGTGCCCTGTCCCCTCTGGCTCTGCAATGGGAAGTTCAAGTGTCAATAGAAATAAAATCATGGTCATTCTGAGCCAGCTGGAAGGTGGAATAACTTCAAGACACTTTGTTCTGATTACTTCAACCACTTCTTTTTGCATGCAGCTGAATATTCAACCAAAAGTAATTTCATTTCTACCTCTTCCTATTTTGTGTGTGTGTGTTTCAGCTGAGAGATGCAGTGGAAGCAATTGCCTGCAAAAATGGGCATATTTTGGTAAAGAATCATTTCCCATCATTTCCCTAAAGAGCACCCTTTGTAATGTCTCTCACTCTGTCTTACCACACTTATTTCTTTTCCCTGATGTGCAGTAAAGTATTAATCCTTTCAAGTGTTAAGCCTGAGTTTAGTCGTAGTTTATGTTTTACTTCTTAATGGCAAGTGTTAAACACTGATTTCTAAGGATGTTCACAGTGGCAGACAGAGTTGCAAAGAACACTGGATGAATATGATTTCAATTTTTTCTTTGTAGTAGAAAACTGCCTGAAAACTTTATTCCTAGTCTATCTCCATTTGTGTTTTGATGGGAAAACTCCTGATGGCTTTAGGCAAACAAAATGCTTTGAAGATGTAGATCTTTTGCTTAACTCTTAAGCTTAACTGTTTCTTAAGCAGGGACTGTCTGAGGATGACAAGTGCCAGAGGATTCTTCTCTGCAGGCTGGCAGTGCTGACCAGGTGCATTTCAACCAGTGATGCTGCCACTCCTGTCACTGAAAAAGAAAGAAGATAAACTATGTATAAGTTGCAGGAGAAAATCTCTAGTAGTGCATAAGTTATCCTGGAGAAAAGGGAGGCTGCACATCCTTGAGAACATATCTTTTCCTGACATATTTAACATTCCCTAAAATCCTTTACTAACCCCATCAGAGGTAAAAAAGTATGTGAGCATGGGGTCAGCTTTGCTGATTGAAGGAAAGACTGTGGTGGGGGGAGAATTCTGGCAAGGGGAAGACAGAGGCCATCCCAGAGGTGGTGGGTGTTGATGGCTGCTGTTGTTGCCCTGTTGAAGGGAGGACAGGTATAGAGAGCAGTTTTGGCTGTTATATCTTTGGCTGTATCTTAAGTCTTTTCTGCCTTTAGAAACTAAGCTGTGTGCTGTCTGTGCTCTCATCAGTCAGACTGAGGGAGCTGATATGAAAACAGCTAAAGCAGCACTGCAGAGGTAAAACAGGGGTCCTTCATGAAGAGTTCCCTTGGACAGTTTCTTTGCCTGTGGCTGTGGAGCTGATGGTGGCACCAGTGCTGTAGACAAAATTTAAGGTTGCTCCATGTGTCAGCATGATGGACTCCAATGTCCAAACTGTGCATGGAATTTGTGTGCTCAGGTGGTGGCTGTGAATCACTTGAGGTTGGAAACCACTCACTCTGTGCCTTCCTGTCTAAACCAAGCAGATCTTTGTGGTCAGCATGAAGTAAACGGTGACCATGTCCCGTCTCACTCTTTCCAACCAGCCCCACTGTTTGCCTCTCAGAAGTTAAGTAAGAGGTGACGTCACAGTCTGAGCCAGGGATGGCTTTCATGTTACGTGGTGCTCTAAAGTAGGTTACTGGGTCAGGAACAGCAAGTTCTGAGTGTTTGCCAGCTCGGCCCTTTTTTTTTTTTTTTTTTCCTGTGATGTTTATACTGCTGTGACCTGCCACGCTGAAATGAGTCTAAAATGAGCAGGAGCAGAGCTCCAGAGCAGTGAGATGGGCTTGATTGAACTCGTGCTTCTGTACCTGCATCCCATTATCAGTCTGCAGGATGCTTGCTGTATGGGGGCTCCCTTTTTGAAGAGAAAAGTAAAGCTAATTGGAATCCAGCAGCCAGGAAAAAAGACAGTCATTTTTAAATTATTAGCTTGAAGCCAAAAATCTTTCAAAACTCATTGAAGAGTGAAGAGATGCAGGCTCATAAATTCAGTACTTGAGAATTTACTCCCAAATCCAGGATTATGTTAGAGAAGATCCCTTGGGACATCTGGAAATTTTGAATCTAGCTCACAAAAGTGAATCTTGGGATAACTGAGTTTTGATTCCAGTTATGATCAGTTTGAAATACCTCTGGCTGTTTGAGCTGCTTTGTCCAAATCTGGTCACTCCCTCCCTCACCCTGCCCCTGCCCACCTCCACCCCGCTCCCTGTTCTGTCCTTTTAAGCCTCCACAAAGCCAGAGCTCAAGATCTGCTGCAGGGCATGGGGACAGAGGGCAGCTGCTGCCAGGAGCCCCTGCAAGGGAGTGGAGTGCCAGGCTGAGGCTGGGAAACCTGACAGAGAAATCAGCCTCCTTCCCAGACAGAGCACAGGGGCAGGATCGTGGTGGGACTCAGTGATCTTAGAGGGCTAAAGGTCTGGAGCAGCATCCTCAGCACTGCTATGATTTTGTATTTCTATGATTGCCAAGGGGAAGCTGCCTCAGGCTGCATGGAGGTGTGTGCCTGTCCCAAGCATGGGACCCCACAGCCCTCCTGTGCTGGGTGATGGCAGCCTGGAGCAGATCTCTCATCCCGCTGCTGCCATAAGCTGCATCACTCCATGAGTGCAGCGTGAAGGCAGCAGCAGTGGTTCCTTCCTTTGCAGGGCTGGCACGAGCCCTTTGTGGTCCTGGTCACACCCAGCTGCCCTTCACACCAGCTGCACACAGCTGCACTGCCCCAGCCTTGCAGCTGGACATACAACGTTATTTATATCCAAAGGGAAATTCCTTTGGGTTGGAGACAAGTTTTCCTCTTGCTCAGTGCCTTTGTGCCCAGATTTCTAGAGCATGATACTCCAGCCCTCCTCCCCTTGGTTAAGCGCAAAGAGTGGGGTACACAAGAAATGGGTGGCCTAGCTTCAAATATTTGAATAATCTCACCAATTAAAATATTACTCAAAGCAAAGCCTCAAGATGTGTTTAGTAGCTCATTACCAAAGCTGACTTAAGAGGAAACTATGTGGGCCATTCAGTCAAGTGATTTGTCAAGCTTTCAGTGCTTCTGAAAACTCTTCTAGAAGGAATTAAAATTAAGGGGGGGGAAAAAAGTAGGATTCAAAGAGAGATTGCACCTCAAAAAATCTGTCTTAAATCACAGAGAGCTTTCTGCTGCTAGACCAGATGTAGCAGGACAGAGAAAGAACAGCATTGATTAATGCCCATTGCTGAGTTAAAATGGCATCTAATCACGATGCATGAGCAGCATTCCCAGAAAATGGTCCATGCAGCCTGCGAAAGCCACCCTCAGCACTCTGGTTTGAGTACCTCTTTGTGTTCCTTGTTCATGACTTGAAAATATCTGCAACTGGAGGAAAACTGTTGCTCAAAGACAGGCAAGGCGGGCAATGAAGCTAATGAACACACAAATCTCTGTATTTTAAAGCAAGGATCAGCTCATCTCCTCACTTTTTAATGAAATGCACTCAGACTGCAGTATCTCATAGAAGACCTGTTATTTATGAGACTATCAACCTCTCAGAGCTGCAAAGGTTCCCCACTGGTGATGGCTCAGCAGGGCCCTGGTTATCACTGCTGACTTACAGTTCCCTCTCTTGGGAACCAGTTCAGCCACTGCCAGGCAATAGATGTTCAGCCTCACCCCAAAGACCCCAGTCCTGCATGGTGCCAAGTGTTTGGTGTAGGAAGCAGCATTAAAGAGGCAGGAAATCTCACCCCCTGTGTGCCCCCTCTTCTTAGAAGGCTGGATCAGATTCTTAGCTGATAAAAGTAAACATGGCTTTGTTGCCCTCAGTGGAGCTGTGGTGATGTGTGCTGGGGTGCAGAATTTGGCCAGGTGTCTGTTTAGAAGCTACAGGTTAAAGGAGAGGTGTGCATTTAAAACACAAATTAAGCCTTTGCTGGCCTTGTTTCTTAGGGGATTGTGTTGATATTAAATTGTCCTGGAAGCTGACCTGTATGAAAATGCACATCTTTCTCTGATGTGCCATCCTTGGTGGGTTTGCAGGCACTGCTCAGCTCCATCCTGCTTTTCCCTCCCTGTTGTGGGGTTAGCAGAGGAAGGGATGGTCTCTTGGTTAGAGAGAGCTGCACATCACCTGTGCTCACTTCTGCCCTTGCCCTGCTTTGGGGTGTGAGCTGATGCAAAGCCTGTAGCTGTGCCTGGCCTTGATTTCTCTCTCTGAAAAACAATGACAACAGCACTACTGGAATGCTTTTACCTGTCCTTTTTTAGTTTTTTGGGGTGTAAAGTGACACAAATACCAGAAATCTGTGTCTGCTCTTCGTTCCCTGTGTTTCAGCCCAGCTTTGTCACTTCAACAGCTGAAGCATTAAAGCAAAAGTAAAGCCTGATATTGGGCTTCTGCTTTGGCACTCACAAACCATTATTACAGCAATGGAATGCCCTAGTAATACTCTGCTTCCAGTCAAAGATCTGATGGAACTGCATGATCTTTAAGGTTCCTTCCAGCCCAAACTGTTCTGTGGTACCATGATACTCTCCATGTATGGGATTCTGATCTGTGAATATATAGTTACACTTAATGAGATGTAGCAGTTGCTCAGGAGACTGATAATAGGATACAGAGTCCTTTATCTCTGATTCAAGTGTTGAAATCCAGACCAGGCCATTAGCAATTAGAAGGTCTTACCATCTGATATCTGACCTGTGCAAGAGGAGCCTCAGCTCAGCAGTCAGTGCACAAACTCTTCAGGTTTTAGATAGCTGGAGTTTTTTCTCTCTTTTCTTTTTTTCTTTTGAAGGGAGGAAAGTGTCTTTTTCAATCCCATCCCTTCCCTCTTTAGCACCATGACCAGCTGTTTGTAGGCAGGCAAGGAGCCAGGCAGACATGGGGCTGTGGTGTTTTCCCTCCCTAAAGATGGTTTTCCAAACCAAAGCTGAAGTGTGTTAGACCAAGACCCTTGGGAAAGCAGCCAGCACTGGCTCTGCACATACTGAGTTTGTTTTGGGACTAAATACACAGTTGCTTTTTCTTGACATCTTAATGCAGCAGCTATTTAGACATATAAAAATAATAGCTCATAAAGTAAGATTAATGGGTTTCCTCTCTTTCTGTCTATATGAAAAATACACCAAATATTTATTTTCAAGAGTACTCGAAAAATGGAAAAGAAAGATGAAAACATTTACTTATTGCTGCATTTTGATTCAGACACAGACATGCTTGTATTCCATTAATTTCTGGTGAGACTTTATATTACATATTTATATCTTTCCCATTTATTTATACCTGCTAAGATTTATTTTTCCATCTGAAAACCGACAACAAGCGTGAAAGATTCCATAGTTACCATTCATTGTAACAAGTGTTGAGGGAAAGGAGGTATTTTCTTTTTCTGTTCTCAAAACAAGGCCATGCTAATGTTCATCCACAGATGTTTGTGTTTGAGAGAGTTTTATAGCAGGAAAGACCATTGTTACAATGGCTGGCCAAGCACAGAATTCAAATTCTCTGTGAGCTGAAGCCAGGTCTGTGATTTCCAGCTGGGGTTTGAGCAGTCCCCCCTAGGGGGTGGGAGCTGGGGCTGCTCAGGGGCTGGGCAGCCCCATCGTGGTGCCCCTGTGTGACCAGGTGACACTGGCTGGTTCCTCTGCCACTTCCTTCCCCCCATTGGGAGCACCAGGGAGGATCCTTGGCTGCCCCTTCCCTGCAGAGCCTGGCTCTGACCCCCCCCAAAGCACTGCCAGCCTCTGCCATGGTCCCCACCACCCCCACCTTCCGGCTCTTGTGGAACATCTCCACTTCTGGAGGAGAATGGAAAGCAGAGGAGAGGACACAACTGAACCCTAATTGCCTGGAATATTTTAGCAAAGACTGCCGCTTCCAAGCTGCTCTTGAGCCACTTTGTCTTTCTTGGTGGAGATCTGAGTCCCTGGGAGATTGCCTCAATGGGAAATATTGCAGTGATAGGATGTTGCTCCTCTTTCCTCTGATCTGAAAAGTGCTCCTACTCCCAAATACAGGTCCTAAGGAACACTTGCCAAATGGCCTGCCAGAACAGCAGGGGTAGGAATCTCCCACTTCCATTTTCTCAGTATCTCTGAGAGCTTTGAATTCATTCCTCAGAGTTTACCCTTCTTGGACAGCCACTGACATTTCCATCAGCACAGCCTTTATCTCGTGGGAGGGAAATGCAGACTCAGTGAGCTGATGTGCATTGCTGTTGGTCTGCTCCTGGTGCTTCCCACCAGTTGAAATCATGGCACAGCAGTCCCTGCAGCGGTCCAGAGAGCTCCACAATTATTTAGGTGTTACCTTTTAGTCATCCCAGGATCTAAACTTTTGGCCCAGAACCTTTTAGTTTCATGAAAACCAAGCAGGAGAACTGGATATTTCTCCCATTCCCATGCATTTATAATACATTGTGGTGTTCCAAAAATAGACAAGTGTTTCCCTTCTGTTTTAGTAAGGAGGACCCCTGTTATACCAAGAGAAGGCTGGCAGTACAATCTCCCTAAGCTTGTAGAAGGCAGTTTGTAACAAATTCCTTCAGGTCATCACTTTATGTAAGTTCTGACCTGGTGCACCTGCCTGAGCTCCCAGATCCAGGTGGAAAGATTAGCTCATGTGCAGAGCACAGTGGCACTGGAGCTATGTGAGCTGTTCTCATGTGAAGAAACCCTGCCCTACATTAGACTCCCAGAAGGAATCCTGGGCTCACTTGGAAACTTTTGCAGAAATCAAGGGTGGATCCAGCCTTGCTTATCAAGCTCAATGGTGGTCACACAAAATCTGTGCTGCTTCTATACCTCCCTTACCTCTGCACTGCACCCACTCACTGCTCCTGTCCCACCTCTCCAGGACTCTGCATTTGATGCAGATAAACTCTTTAAAGAAGCGGAGTTGAACCTGACCCAGGTATCCCAGGCAGACCCCAGTTCTGTTGCCTCCATCACCATGGCATGGCTAATCCCAGACCCTGAGGTGGCGCTGAGCGACGCTCCTGGAGGCAGGGATGGCGCTGGGCCATGCTCCTGGAGGCAGGGATGGCGCTGAGCCATGCTCCCATGCTCCTGGAGGCAGGGAGGCTGGAGGCAGGGACGGGAGCGCTCCTGGAGGCAGGGATGGCTCCGCAGGGATGGGCCTGAGCTCCTGGAGGAGGGGCAGGGATGGCGCTGAGCCATGCTCCTGGAGGCAGGGATGGCGCTGAGCGACGCTCCTGGAGGCAGGGATGGCGCTGAGCCATGCTCCTGGAGGCAGGGATGGCGCTGAGCGACGCTCCTGGAGGCAGGGATGGCGCTGAGCCATGCTCCTGGAGGCAGGGATGGCGCTGAGCGACGCTCCTGGAGGCAGGGATGGTGCTGAGCGATGCTCCTGGAGGCAGGGATGGCGCTGAGCCATGCTCCTGGAGGCAGGGGTGGCGCTGAGCCATGCTCCTGGAGGCAGGGATGGCGCTGGGCGGAGCTCCTGGAGGCAGGGATGGTGCTGGTGGAGCCATGCTCCTGGAGGCAGGGATGGCACTGGTGGAGCTCCTTACTCAGAGCCCAGGGCTGTCAGTAGTGTCCCACCATGTCCATTCCCTCTCTGGTCTTTGAAATGAAGTCAGCCAACACCTGGAATACCTGTCTGTCTGTGACATGGGAGGTGGTTTGCAGAATTTCCATCGGGTTATGATCAGTATATCTTCAGGGAGAATTCCTCACTGAATATTTTTGTTTCAGATTTTGGAACTTGCCAAAGGTGAGGAAAAGGAGAATTTTCCCCTTGAACGAACTAGAGATTTGAATTTTCCTCCTGTGTGGGTTTGCTACCCACCCATCCATACAGATAGATCCATACTCTTCTTAGACTGTTCTTGCGTTTTTCCCTTTTTGTATTGAGCAGCCTGAGCTGCTGGTGGACAGAGATGCCATTAAGATAAGCACATGTACTGTACACAGCAGGATCACAAGCATCCTCTTGAATGCCCTTAATGAAATGTTCAGCTCTTCTGAAGGTCAGAGAAGGCTGTGATACAGATCAAATCCTCACATCAGTTCTTGACATGCTCACTTCTCAGCAGCTTCCCAGATGCTCAGTGCTGCTTCTTGAGGTGAATTAAGTGGGCAAAATCAAGCTTGAGGATTAACCATGTTTTCTTAATTGCAGCAAAATATGGTGGGCTTGTGTTTTTGGTTTTTGTTATGAATGGGAACTGATCAAGGCAAATTAATGCTAGAGTAGGCTTTTTTTTTTTTGCTTTTTTTTTGGCCACCACAGGGAGTAATTAACCTTTTAAATACTAGACTCGTAGAAAAGTCTTAAAAGCTCACAGCAGGCAATCTTTATGCCTGTTGCTCCTGGCTATTTAATTGTCCCCCATGAAGCACCACGTTAGGCAGGTTGACTGGAAATTGGGAAAATCAACCATTTTCAGGGAGAGTTTGAGCATGGTTGCAGCATTTAGTTACCTTGCCCCAACATTTGCCAAAGACCACAATGAAGGAGTAGTGGACAAACACAGTGAGCCCTGAACAGCCTCTTCCCTGAGCTGTGTGGCAACAAAAATTGGTTTTATCTATATTTCACCTGAAATTACATAAATGATTTTTATTTCTACTCCTTATTCTCACGCCTTTCAACTTTGTGTTACCTGATAGCAAGGTTTGAGATGGGGCTGGCATTGCAGGGGGCATGTCCAAGGGGGCTGCCCAGCTCTGGGGGCAGCAGCTCAGGGCTCTCTGCCTGCCCTGTGGGGTTTGATGGCTGAGGAGGGGCACTCATTCCAGCTCCACAGCTGAATCCCAATAGGAATAATTGCACAATACCCACCTGTAGAGACCCCTGTGATTTTGGTGGGCTCTCCTGCACCTCCTGCCCTAGGTCACTCTGTCCTGCTACTTCCCTGCTGCCTTTACCCCAGGCTTGGCTGGCCTTGCCCTAGGGATGTGTGGTTCTCCGTCCATCCAGATTTGTCATTGCCCTCTGGGTTTCCCTCAGATGAAAGGCTCTGCTTCAGTCTTTTAGGACTTTATTTCATTCCTCTGTGGCTTGGGGCTTTTTTTGCAGGCAGGGCACTTGCCACTTGTGCTCTGACACAAGCAGGCAGGGGTTACTTAACTACCCACATCCTCTCAAAATAGAAATTCACAGCCCTGCAGTACTTAGGCACATTTTCATTAGTGTATACAGGGAGCTTTCTTCCAGCTATCCTAGTCTATTAATAACAGCTCCAAACCTTTGGTTTGCCCAGGCATTTAGGAAAATTCACTTTTTCCAGACAGGGTATTTCTGTACTCTGAGATCAGAGGTGCCATCCTGTTCAAATGCCCCATGAAGCAACGTTAGGCAGGTTGACTGGAAATTGGGAAAATCAACCATTTTCAGGGGAGAGTTTGAGCATGGTTGCAGCATTTAGTTACCTTGCCCCAACATTTGCCAAAGACCACAATGAAGGAGTAGTGGACAAACACAGTGAGCCCTGAACAGCCTCTTCCCCTGAGCTGTGTGGCAAAAAAAATTGGTTTTATCTATATTTCACCTGAAATTACATAAATGATTTTTATTTCTACTCCTTATTCTCTGCCTTTCAACTTTGTGTTACCTGATAGCAAGGTTTGAGATGGGGCTGGCATTGCAGGGGGGCATGTCCAAGGGGCTGCCCAGCTCTGGGGCAGCAGCTCAGGGCTCTCTGCCTGCCTCTGTGGGGTTTGATGGCTGAGGAGGGGCACTCATTCCAGCTCCACAGCTGAATCCCAATAGGAATAATTGCACAATACCCACCTGTAGAGCCCCCTGTGATTTTGGTGGGCTCTCCTGCACCTCCTGCCCTAGGTCACTCTGTCCTGCTACTTCCCTGCTGCCTTTACCCCAGGCTTGGCTGGCCTTGCCCTAGGGATGTGTGGTTCTCCGTCCATCCAGATTTGTCATTGCCCTCTGGGTTTCCCTCAGATGAAAGGCTCTGCTTCAGTCTTTTAGGACTTTATTTCATTCCTCTGTGGCTTGGGGCTTTTTGCAGGCAGGGCACTTGCCACTTGTGCTCTGACACAAGCAGGCAGGGGTTACTTAACTACCCACATCCTCTCAAAATAGAAATTCACAGCCCCGCAGTACTTAGGCACATTTTCATTAGTGTATACAGGGAGCTTTCTTCCAGCTATCCCAGTCTATTAATAACAGCTCCAAACCTTTGGTTTGCCCAGGCATTTAGGAAAATTCACTTTTTCCAGACAGGGTATTTCTGTACTCTGAGATCAGAGGTGCCATCCTGTTCAAATGCTTGGTGATGGAGAGAGGGTACATGGCTCACTCACCCAGCTCTTTCTTTCCTGTGATCTGCTTTTTCCCAAGGAGTATAAAAATACAGGTCTTGTACTTATCCTTTAACTAAGACCTGACCACAGAGAAGGGGACAGAAGGGAAAATTTGGATATACATTGAAGTGTAGGAAATGGCAGGGAGATAGAAAAAATAGCAGAGAGATAAAAAAGTGGAAAGAAGGTGCCTTTTTGTTGTGAAGGGATTAGCGGAGAGTCAGCTTTTCAGATGCTTTTTAAATAAGGCATTCTCCTGGAAAAAACAGATCCTGATCGATTCCAAAAGCCTCAGGGACTTTTGAGGTCAGAGCTCCCCTGGGAAAGGGGACAAATTAAACTGAGCAGCAGTGCCATTTGCAAATGGACTTATTACTTTTCAGCGAGAAATGCAACCTAAAGGTTTCACGGAGTTCAACCTGAAGTTTCAAGTAAAATGTTCTTTTGGTTTTGCCCCATGAATAAGGAGAGGTTCTTCAAGGGTGGGTAAAGAGGCTTGCCTTGGATGGCTAACACAGGGAGAAATGCACGGGTGATGCAGGGAGAACCAGCTGTGCAGGGGGTGAGATTCACATGGACCCTTCTGCTCCACAGTGGTGAGGGCTGTCCTGAGCATCCTGCAGCCCCACAGTGCACCTGCTCCCAAATGTGGGTCCTAAGGGGTGCAGTTGGTTGTGCTGAGGAAGGGATGGTGCTCCTTCTCTGCTGTGGAAATCACCTCAGGCTGCTTGGTTCATCGCAGTTGGTTCCCCTGAGGATAATTTTAGGAGATGCTTTGAAAGTCTTTTCTCCTTGGCACTTATTTAAACAGCCTTCATGCCACCAGAGATGAACTTCAGCACCCGAAGCCTACGGACTTTGTGTTTCTGTCTTTTAGTGTCCAGTCAATGGAGACACTTTGGGTACCTGTGATCTGTAGGTGGACACCTAAATTAGCATATAGACCATGTGCTTTGAGGGGATTTCATGTCTTTGTTACTGAGCAGGGTGGTAAGGGGATGCAGCCCTGGGCTGATGATCCTCCCAGGCTTGGCACAGCAGATGCCCAAAGCCTCTCCACACTCTGGATCTGGGCCAGTGCCCCAGGGAGGATCCCTTTGCAGGCTCCCCTGGGTCATCCCTGCCAGGTGACCACAGACAAAAGAGGAGACAACCCAGCCACTCATACCTTCCAACTGAGGGGTTGTCTCCTCTATTCCAAACGCAAGACATGGCCTGGCCACATGCTGCTCACCAGCTGGGGCATCCTGAGACACACCCAGCTTTGGGAATGCTGCTGGAACTCCTTGTGAGAATTTACAGAGTTTGAATTTCCTCAGGCACTTTGTCACTTCCTCACTGCAGGTTTCTCCCTGTGCTGGGTGAGGCAGGTGCTGTGGCAGTGATGTTCTTGCAGGGGGCAGTTGCTCAGGGCTGTTCTTTGCAGAGCTCTGGTTTGGTTCCCCCCATCCCTGCTCACTGAGCTGCCACTGGCAATTGGGACAGCTCCATTATATTTTAAAAAGCTGGTTAGAGGCCTGATTTATAAAACACAAATCAGTCACACTGGCAATGTCGATTTTTAATATGCCCAAGCTTTGAAATTGTCTGTTTTGACTTTTTCCAAAGTTTTCTCTTTGGCAGCTCAATTGCAGTGCTCCCTACTGGGTCTGACTTATGGGGAAGTAAGGACATAATGTACTCCCAAGAGTAAATGGTGTATGTTTATTCCCCTGAATAGCATAAGTGGCACACCCAGAGGCTGAATAAGTTCATCAGCTATGTACTTGTAACTTTCTTTGCACCAATTATGAGGAAGTTTTCTACTTTTGTGTCAGTTTTGACATGTAATAATAGTGGGTAGTCATGTAGCTTTTATACTAACTGCAGAGAGTGAGGGCACTTATCCCAGCTCTGAACTACAGAGCTCATTTAAATGGAATTGAAGGCATTTAATATCAATTGTTGTATTTTCTATTTGTATTCAAAATGGCCAGCTTCATTATATGGGGAAAATTCAAAATAGCTCTGCTGAAGTCACAAAGCCCAAATTTACACCCTCAGAAACACAAAGTCTGTCTCTCCTAAGTGTTCTCGGAAAACTTGAGTTTCTTGTTTCTAGATGAGGTTATTTACATTATTTCAGAATATTTTTTTTACAAATGCAGAAAAAGAGAGAGAGGGAAGGAGAGTTCCTCTTTCCTACCTCATAGCCCCAAGAGACTGAGCAAGTGGGGGCCCAGGGTTGGACACAGCCCACAATACATGGGATGGGTCAGGATGCACAGAGATTTGGGGACTGGACTCTGGCGTGGCCCAAGGTCCCAGTGGAGGTTCCAGTGCTGCCTTGATCAGTCCCTCTGTGCTGCTCATCCATCCATCTAAGCCAGCCCAGTGTCCTGCCCACTGCTGCCATCTCCAGCTCTGCAGACAGCTGTCATGAGAAACCAGCTGTGGTTTAGCCACTGCGGGGCTGCTCTGGCTCCATCCCATCTTCCATTCATCCTGGCGCTCATCTCAGCTGTTGTGGCATCATTTCTGTCAGCGTGAACTCTGCTTGTACCCTTTCCCTTCTGAGCTTACAGATCCGTGTTTTGGCACATCCTCTTGAACAGCTTTGCCCAGGCACGAAGGGAGGCAGGGTGCTGCTGTGCAGTGCCAAGGGGCTGGGGACAGCAGCTCTGACCCTGCAGCTTCCCACACAGCTGGGTTTGCATCAGCTGCTCAAAACCCCTTTTGCTCACCATCTGCTGCTGGGGGATGCTGGCTGTGTGTAGTACAGGCTGGCCTGGGACATGATGAACTTCTGTCCTTCTCAGTTGGTTTGTAACTGGTCACTGAGATCTGCACTCCCTTCTGGCAGTTTGCAGGAGGTTGTTTTTCACTTAGTGACCAGCTTATTGTTTGGTTTTGGTTTCAGTGCTGAAGGTTTCACATTGATCCCTGGTTATAAGGATTACAGTCATCAGGCTCAGGGCTGTATTTTCCCTTCTGCCCTGCCATGAGAACAGAAAATGCAATGCCAGGGCACAGAGAACACTGCATCCACGAAGTGCATCCTCCTCCCATTCCCTGACCTGTCCCTGCTACTCTGTGCAAGAGCAGAACAGGATTTGCTGGGTGCAAGTGGCTGGCAGAAGGGACTGGATCCATGGGGCACAGGGGGACATTCCTCTGAGTTGCCCAGCATGAGATTTAACCCTGAGCCCAGCAGTGCTATAACTCCAGTCCTTACAGCTCTCCCACTGCCAGAAGAAGTCAGAGTTATGGTTATAACTGAAAGGCTCCTGAGCCAATGCTGGCAGAGTTCAGGTGTCCCTCCAAAGGCTGCTCTCGGGGCTGGCTGCCTGCTGTCAGCATGATGCCACTCCTCCAGCCCTCAGATGGATTAACCACCAAGAATAATAATGGAAAAGGCTTCTAGAGCCTTCATAGGTGCACTCCCAAGGGTGCTGGAGGTGGCACAGGGATGCTCAGGAATGGCTTCTGCTCCCATTTACAACTCCATGGGACATTTGGGTTGGTTGGTACTATCAGCAGCTGAGAACAATCTGCTGAATCTCACTTGAGACTTCTTTCATCTTCATAGTTGCAGCTGATATGCACTTTTTATCCCTGTATAACTCACTGAGAATTTGATTAAGGGAAGACACATTTTGCTGCCAGACCATTAAAGGGAAATAAGAATTAAGATATTACCAGTGTATTCATTTATTGTCTCTATGACAGTGAGTACCTGGGCTATGCTGAAGCCCACACACTGCTTAATTCTTTTACCTACCTGCTGGAAGGAAACCCTCAGCCTGTTTGAAGATCTGTCTCCACTCTGAAAAGACAGCTCGGAAGAGGGACACAAATTGTCCTTCTGCCTGCTGAAGCCCAGCAACAGTCTTGTCCTCTTTGTACTTTTGAGAGGTACAAAGGTCTGCATGCAAACTCCTTTGAAATTACTGGGCTTAAAAGTTCACGAACAGGAATTCAGTTCTTTCCTCACTTTGTTATTTATGTTATATTTTCCTCACTTCATAATTTATGTTATGTGAACATGGAGAATTGTGGTTAAGAACATATCTTAAACACCAAAAATCAAATAAATGTAACCCAAGAAGGAAAGATCACAGCATTCAGCTGGGGTTGAATCATGTCCCCTTTCCCAGTTGCATTTTTAAGTCACCAACCAAATACTAGGCTATTCATTAGTCAGATGGCTTCTCTTTTTCTAGCAAGGCAATGCAGGAAAATAAGATGTTTCTTCCTTTTCCAAATTACAGAAGAAAAATATGCTGCCTTTATACAAGCTGACTAGTAAAGTTTTGGAAGGCTGCTGCTGCTCAAAAAGGGTACACCCAGCTTTGGCAGTACCCTTTTTATGTACATATAAAATATATGTAGATGTATTTTATATATATATATATATATATATATATATATATATACGTGTGTGTGTATACATACACACATATATATTATATATATGGTTTCTGTTCATTACCATTTAAACACACAAGTGCAATACGCATTTCAAAATAAAGTCCACTGTCAAAGAACAATTTCCTGCCCATTGTGGAGGGTCTGTGAAGATAATGAAATAAACCCACTTGCAATTGTTGTTTTGCAGCAAGTGCTGGTACATTTTTTAAGCTACTGACAAGCCTGTTAAATAACTGGCCATCTTTTAAGCTCAGGCACCCTGGAGTGTAGGAGGCGAATAATTCTCAGGGGGGATTTAACACAGTTATGTAAAATAATCTGAAGCCATCCTGGTTGCTCCAGAAAGATTATAATTAAGCATGGGGTTGTTTTTTTAAATGTCTGCTATCATCAGTTGATTCTCCTCTGCAACAAAGCAAAACAAAAGTCCTTTCCTCATTTGTTTGAGAAACAGTTTCTGTTCCTCTCCTGAAGAGGAAAATTGTTCGGACATGTTGCTGAGTGCTCTGCTGTCAGTCTGGGTATTTATGTCACAGAATATCTTTTGAATAGTAATTTTTAACATCTGATTAATCTTCCATTCTGTTGGAGCAGAGAAGCACCATCATGGGCTAGATGCAGAAGGGTTTTTCAGTGCTCACTAACCAGTGCTGTCCTCTGTAAGGGCTTGCAAGCAAAATCCCAGGGGTTGTGCTCAGCCTTGCCAGTCAGGAGCCTGGCAGCTGCTTAGCTTAAAGGTTGGAAAACAGATTTTTTCCATACGAGCCTATGGCAAGTAGATTTTACAGCAATCTTCTAGTATTCTAACATGTACCTAGGATACACACCGAGAACAACCCATGTGCCCTCACGTGCTGTGTGCCTGTGCAGGGTGAGGAGGGGACCTCTGGACCAAGCTGTACCTTGTGCATTTTGTTACCTTCTGGTTTAACCCATTTCTCTCCTGTGTCCCTTCACTATATGTCTTCTGCTTCCTTGCCCTCCACGTTACAAGTTTTTTTACATCCTGGATAAAATGGCTTTTGAATTAACCTGGACGTATCATGATTTAAAGAGAAAATCCATCCCCATGCCAGCTGGTTGGGCTGGGAGTTTGGCTATCTGTGCCATTGCATCAGCTGCCACCTGTGCCACACATCTGAGAAGGAAACCCTCAGCTTGTGTTTGATAAGCTCCTAGCCAAGGCAGATAAGCCACTGTGCTGCTGACAGTCTCCCACAGCTGCATGGTTTAACCACAGTGGCCAGAGTGGAGGGAGAGTTGTGGAAGTTATTTGCTGGTACCTAATATTTTAATGATGCTGTCATTTTTTTATTTCACTATAGCTAAAGCAGAACTTCTCATAGATGACTGTGTTTAGGGTCATTTGTGTGCCCTGCAATATGTTCACATATTTTCCACTGCTGAATGAAAAGGAGAAAATGAATGTGATACTTGTTGTGGGTGTCTGTCTTGCTTGCGGATTTCTGCACAGCTCCTTTTCTGTTACACGGGGCTTTCACATTCCACTATTGATTAGAGTGGTGGCTTTCCTAATTAAAAGAATTCCCAAGTCTAACTATTGACTTGGACAGTAAATGTGCTGGGTTATTAAAGATAAGAGGCTTTAGTCAGAAAATATCGTACCCTCTCTCACAAAAGAGGTCAGTGTAACTCGAGCAAAAGAGTGTCCTAAAAATCAGAGAGCAAGCAAAGGAAACGAGAAAGTAGGAGCCAGGCAAATGCTGCTTATGTAATGACAGCAAAGCAAGTAGGACAGAGGAGAGAGCGGGGAGCCGAGCTCAGCCTCCTCCTGCCTGCTGTCAGGGCACGGCAGCCCTGCAGGTGTGGCTGCTGTTCTCTGCAGGGGCTGCTCTCCCCCAGAGAGCCTGCATGGCCAAACACAGAGCGCACGGACCTGCCCCAGGCGAAGGGACAGTGATGGCAAAGTGTCCCTTTTGGGGATGAACCTTCCCAGGGCCTCAGTGTGCAGCTGCTTGTGGTAGGTTCAAGGGGGTTTGAAGGTATATTTCAACCCCTTCTGTAAAATATTCCTTCTCAGCTCTTGACACACCTCCCCAAAATATTGCAACAGCACAACCATTTCCAGAAAACAGAATTTCCTGCAATGGGGTTGAAGTCACTGGGCAACCTCCCATGCCTTGCCCAACAAACTGCTATGGCAAGAGAAGTTGCATGCAGTGCTCCTGCCTCTGAGTCAAAGCCTTTGAAGGAACCTTTCTCCCTCCACTGTTTCTAGAAACAAGTCAGCACAATTAACTGGGAGTAAGCATTGAGTTCTTAGATAATTCAGTTTGGTTGAGATGAATCCTGCCCTGGGGAGCCTGAATTCCTTGAGGTAATGCATGACTGCCCTTGCTGGAAGTTATTCACACCTCTGAGCACAGGTCTTGTATGTGGTTCTCAGGGTGTTGTGACAGTTACAGGACTTGCAACATTTTATTTATATACTCACAGGCATCACCTGGGGACGTGAAATTCCTGCTTATAAGGGTCAATAGACAGGTATTTGCTGCTGGGCAAACAGAAATGTGTGCAGTCAGCAGTGATGGTTCTAAGACACTGCCTTGGCACTGGGGGTGTGATCTGTAGCTCTGCTTGGTCTCAGGCTCATGGGGGCACTGGATCCTTTTGGTGGTAAGCATACAGAGGTGTCAGTGTCACAGACACATTTTATGAAAAATCCTTTCCTTAGGATTTTTTCTCCTGAGAAGCTGAGAGGCCTCAGGAACAAAATATAAACAATGGTTATCTGCTGCTGTGGAATGCAACAGGTGCATCTGGGATTGGTCTCATGTGGTTGCTTCTAATTATTGGCCAATCACACTGAGCTGGCTCAGACTCTCTGTCCAAGACACAAGCTTTTGTTATCATTCTTTTTTTTTTCTATTCTTAGCCAGCCTTCTGATGAAATCCTTTCTTCTTTTCTTTTAGTATAGTTTTAATGTAATATATATGATAAAATAATAAATCAAGCCTCATGAAACACGGAGTCAGATCCTCATCTCTCCCCTCATCCTCGGACCCCTGTGAACACGGTCACAGTGTCAGGCTCATGGGGAGCCTGGACCCTTTTGGTGCTGAGCACACAGAGATCTCAGGCTCATGGAGAGTCTGAGCCCTTTTAGTGCTGAGCAAACAGAGAGCAGCAGTCAGGACCCTCGGCGCTGGAGTGCAGGATGGTGCTGGGGCAGGGCTGCACCCAGCAAGCAGTGGGAGGGGAGCAGGATGACCAGGAGGTGTTGCCAGGGTGGCTCTGAAGGGTGTCTAGGATTTTGTGATGCAGCTGCTTCTGAAATGCTCTTTCCCAGGGGCAGCATGGTTGCCAGCAGTAAGGTTTTAGTAAACACACACCCATACACGTAAGAACCAAACGTGGTTTTGGTCCTGCTCTCTTCACATCATTAACTGGTCTTTCTTTCCATTTTCCACCTCAAATTTTCAATTTCCCTATGCTTTTAGAGAGCTTTACCTTACATCAGATGATTTTTTCCACTTTCTTGTATAAATTTTACCCTTGTCTCCAGTCCTGAAGTATTTATAGCTCAATGGCACACATAACCATTTGGTATACAGTAATTTCTCTTTGAATACTTTCCATATTTCTCCTGTGTGCTTTTCCACCCACACGTGTTCCATTGCCTCATCCCAAAGGATGTCTTTATTCCCCCTTTATGCTTCTGGTGTCTATTGTTTTTTTCATGTCTTTCTTCTTGATGGGTTGAGTGTTTTTGCACATCACACAGCTTGAAAAAAAATTTTCCCTTCAGACTCTTTCATTGAACCAAATCTTACTCATCTGATATGCACACAGACTGAAATTCAATCCTGGGTAAAAGAGCAACCTAGCTGCTGCTGAGAACCTGTTTTTGAAGAATTTTTGTGACAAAGGACTCAGGTTGGCCTCTGCAGAGGCCAATCTAACTTCACCCACAAGAGTCCCAATGTCCATAGTACTGTTGTGACCTTGAGGGTTGTAATTGTACCTCAATTTTCTTGTTGGCATTTTCTTTCCCATGGTATTTTTGCACCAAAGCAGAAAAATAATGTTGGGGTTTTTTTTAACATTGACAGATTTTTTTTTTTCTGGTGGAAAAGCAAGTGTAATGGTGATTCCAATTGTGCAGTTATTTTTTTCCTGTTTTTATTTAGCCTTGTAAGGTAATACGTAGGGAATAGCTGCCTGTGGCAAGCATGTGGGTGAGGGCTGATAGAGAATCAGGCATCAAAAGACACAGATGGGAAGGCAAACTCACAGGATTGAAGTGTAATGGCTCTGGATGAGATTTTAAGAGTCACAGTGAAATAGTCACAGTGCATTGGTTAGAAGGACTGCAGTCAGGGACATTAAGTGATATTACTTCTGTTCATACAAGCCTTTAGTTCAAGAAGGATGATGAAAGTCTGCAGAGGAGCAAGAGTGACAGATTGGAAAATGCATAGGTTGGTGAAGTGTCCACAACTTCCACCAGCTGTGCTTGCCAAAGAAGAGGCTTAGGGCTGATTTGACTGCAGAAAGGGCTAATAGTCCCTACAAGGAACATTTCTGAGTAGGGACTCCGCCTGTTTAGCCCAAAAAGGCATTATGAGAGTGTCAGTGTCCAGAACTTGGAGTTCTCAATCCAATTTGCACAGATCTTGGTGGCTCATCAGAGATCAGATCCCCCCGTGCAGGGCAGTTCCAAGTTTCAGGCTTTTTAATGTGCTGGTGGCCAGCCCAAACGTGCCCCAGCCAGAGGCACTGGCAGCCCCTCCTCGGGTACCCACACAAGGACAATGGGGTGGCCAGCAGTGACAGGCCACACAGGCACATCTCCTGCTCTGGGTGCTCCATCCAGCACCAGCTCAGGGGAGGTACCGCAGAGGCTGCATCAATGCCTAGAGCCCTGATGAGATGGCCAAGGTACGTTTAGCTTCTAAGGGCAACTGTTTCTTCATAAAGAAATGCTGCAAGAAATATAACACTCTTTGGCCTTACTTTTCAAAGATAAAGAGTGCCAAGAATGAGTTGAAATTTCCTTAGCATTTCTGAAAATCAGGCCATAACTAATTAACCCCTGTGTTATTTTTTTCCACTTGATTTAAAAGAGGAAAAGAGAAACTTTGGACTTCCCAAAACTTTGCAGCAAGTTTGTGGTCAGAACTTGATAGATCCTGAATTATCAGCCCATCACTACTTTTTTCCCCCCTTTCTAATTGAGTGAGCTTTTACCATCACCAGTGCAACCGACTGTATAGCACAGACCGTGCAAGCTACAGGACAAGCTCCAGGACTCCCTGACTGCATTCCCATTCAGAGCTGGGATATGCCAGCCAGGAGCACATCCTGCCTTTAATTACACTGAAGAGGTCTCGGTGATTTGGTGTCCTACATCAGTATTGGGAAGCTTGGGCATTGAATTGCTATAAATCAGGAGCTTTGCTGCTCTCACAACAAGCCCAGTGGGAGCCTGACTTTCTCAAAGAGCTTAATTAAAGAGTGCTTATTGTCAGCTCACCCCTGCAGCCCATTAGAGCTCCACAGAGATTTCTGGTCTCCAACATCACTGTGAAAAGTGGGACAGTCTTTGCTTCTGAGGAAGCTCTGTGTTCATAATCACTTCCTAGCATGTCAATACAGTCCTGGTGATCTGATAGTCATGTTGCAATTAGTTGGTGATAGTTGTGAACAGGGCACATCTGAATAACTCTTTATGGAGATCTTATTGGCCAGACAGTTATCCAACAGAGTCGTAATTTTCCTTCTAGCTAGTACTTTCTCTGGCTGTATCTCAGTGTGCTTGAAAAGGCAAAAGTAATGTGTGACATTTCCAAAAAACAGCAATTTTCTTTCTTCAGAAGCACGTACAACCCTGCCCTCTGAAGGATGCAGCCCCTTGTGATTTACAGGCAGAACCCAAGCTCCCCTGTCATTAAGGCACTCCAAAACATTATCTACTTTTGGCTTGAAATCCATGTCAAGGTAGAGTTGCCCTGTAGTTACATTAATTATTCAGTCTGTAACCTCTGCTTCTTGGTAGAACCAGCTTCAGTTTTTTCTGTGCACAGGGCTAGTGTACTCGGGCCCCTGTTAGTCCCATGCACCTTCGGCAGGCTATTTGTATGCACTTTATTACTGAAGAAAGAGCTGCCATCAGACACCAGGATGCCCGGGTGCACAGCCAGGGCGCGGTGAGGAGAGAGGGGATGTGTTACCCCAGCCGTGCTCAAGGCTCCTGTGGGCCGGTTCCCCCCTGGGCTTGTCCCACCCACCGGCCAAGCTGAAGCCACCAGGCACAGTCATCACCATGTGTGCGCCAGGAGTGCTGAGAAAGAGTTTTTAGATTTGATTCAGGACGGACACTTCCCCCATTACACAGGCACAAACAGGCACCTCCCTGCGTGCTGCGCTGGGGCAGTGCTGCAGCCGGGCAATCAGGGATTGTGCAACTTCTGCCTCTGCTGGCTCACCCGTCCCAAAGGAGCTGAGAGGACACGTTGATTCAGGCTTGTCCATTACTAAGAATGATTTCCCAATGCATTTATGGAGCCATCCTACCTCCAAATTTCAGCCTGGAGAGGTCAGAGATATTTGAAGGCTCCAAAAGAAATTTTGGATGGGAAAAAATGAGAAGAAATCTCATGGATCTAGACTTTGCAAGTAGTTCTTAGAACTTTCACGTCCTTCATGATTGCAGCTATAAACAGATCTAGCATCAATTAAACCCTGGCCAACTAAATGTGCCAATAAGATTAAGGAGCAAAGTGTAGGCTGTCATCCTGCCAGTGGCTATTCCCAGTGCAAAACTGACTTTAACAGAGCCATCTGAGAGATGGGAAGCTTTTTTGCAGTGATACTACAAGGAAAAGGCTCCTCTGACTTGTGTTCTTTGTTTTTGCAGTCGAGTTTCAAACTTGCTGAGCTCTTGTGTTCTTCACTCTGTGCTAAGCAATCCCTGAATTGTTTTCATTATATTGTGTCATCGTTGTCCTCCTGATGGCTGCCTCCCCACCCAGGAAGTGTTTACAGAATCCTCATGAAGGGCAGGAGTTTATCCTAGAGAATAAATAAGTGGCCCTGAGAGGGAAGTTTTGCCTGTCAGCTAGTGATATATTGTAATATGTAAAGCTGGCAGCCACTTGCTTATGGCTCATGGCTCAAGTGCTGGTTTGTCCACAGTCCCTCACCCTGCTGTTTCATCGTGATGTCTTCTGTGCAGATATAGATCTGTCCAAACACAAACTCTGCAACTTTCTTGTGGCACAGGTGAAGCACTGCAAACCCCACCTGCACGCCATGCCTTAAATGCCTGTAAAAACAAGTGGTTTTCTGGCAGGAAGCAAGCCCTTTCCCTCCTTGGCTCTCTGCACACTGCAGATGCTGTGCCACAGGCTCAGGGGCAGCTGCAGAGAGCCAGGTTTGGGAACCAGCCCAGGGTATGGAGCAAGGGGAGGCCACCCCTGAGCAGGGATACCCAGGGAGGCAGGATTTCCCCATGCAGCACAGTCATTTTTCTCAGTGGAACTGGGGAACAAGTCTGACTCATCAGGCACAGGGAGAGCCCAGAGCCTTGGAAGGGGGAAAGGAAATGCAGCTCCAGTCCTGCTGGTATGAAAGTGGTCTGGGTTTGCAGGTGGGCTCCTGGCTTTGGAGAAGGGATATTTAGCAGTAGAAGTTCCCCAGCCCTCTGAAGTTTTGTGTATCACCTTCCACTGAAAATTAGCACCTGATAATTTTCACTGAAAATTCTATCTGATTAATTAACTGAAGAAGTTTCAAACTCCTGGAGTTTAGCAGTTCCTTTCCCCCAAAAAGATTAACACTGAAAGCTCTGCTCAATTGATGAGCCATAGAACCAGGAATTAAGATCTGAAAGTTAGAATACACTACATGCCACAGTGCTTCCTATGGATGCACACTCAAAGCTACACCTTCATCCCCACTTTACCCAGATTATCTATGACAGTAAGTAGGATAATATTTTCTTCCTTATTTACTAAAATAATGCTGGCAAAGAAAATGTATTTTGCATGATCACTTCTCAGTCTGAAACACTTCTAGGCTAAATATATTCATCTAAGATATGTGCTTTGGGCATCTGTTTTCAAGCTGCATTCTCCCTGCAAGCAGCACAGAAGATGCTGTTCTTTGCCATCACTATGTGCAGCATGGGTAGATGTAAGAAGAGAATTCTGCCTGAAGGTTTCTGTAATCTTTTTGTTCAGTCAGAGGATATAGCTCTACTTACTCCCATTTTAAATTGCACATAAGATGCAGTCATACACTTACCTGGCTGAAAACCTTGGTTATACCTTCCAAGTTAATCTTAAAACACAGCTCAGGCCCTGCAGTCCCAAAAAATAAAATCCAGTGTTCCAACATGCAGGTCAGCCTAAGAGAGAGACTCTCCCAGAAGAGAATTGATAGTCACAAATGATTATTTCCCTTTAAAAGTTTGCCCATTATATGTTTTATGAGGACACAGAAGCAAAGGTTCTTTCTATTACCATTCTGAGAGGATTTTAAGAAAATGTGATTTAGTTCTCTTCCCACCAGACTTCATGAATGAAGAGACACCTCACCCTCTGGGAAGTGTAAGCAATACAATTTTTGTAGTAAAAAATACTGCCTGCTTGTTCAGCCTTATTTTTACCAGTGTCAGACTTATGCAAAGTTCATCTTTACTGGGCCACAGTGCATATTGCTCCAAAACACTCTCCAAGGCAGCTCTTTTCAGCTTTAGAGGTTGTGTTGAAATGAGCCACCATGAAGGTTCATGAGGCTGAGTCCCACCCAGGCAGTTTTGTTCTGCACATTTGTTTCCAGCATTTGTGTCTGGGCTCTTGTTTGTTAGGTCGAGCAAAATGCTCATTTGATTGCACTCATCTGAGTGAGGAAACCTCATGATACAGAGACATTCAGTCACAGGATCACTGAATCATGGAATAGTTCAGGTTGGAGAAGACTTCTAAAGGTCATCTGGCCCAGCTCCTCTGTACTAGCAGGGACATCTCTGACTAGATCAGTTTGGTCAGAGCCCAGCTAACCTTGAATGCTCCTGGGGGCAGGGCATCCACCACCTCTCTGGGAAACCTGTCAGTGCTTCACCACCCTTTTGGTAAAAAAAAAATGTAGTCTAAATCAACTTTTTTTTTCATTTAAAGCCTTGTTCCATCACAAGAGGCCCTGCTAAAAGGGCCAGCCCTTTGTAGCTGTGAACAGCAGAAAAGCTACACAAAGGAGGAAATTATTCTTCCAAGGATGCCAAGTAAGCACTATCTGGGATGCCTTGGCTCTGCCAGCCAGTCTTAGGATGAAGAATCTGTCCTGTGGATACCCACATTTCCAGCACCCCACTGCACAGGATGCAAATACTTTACATCTTCTTTCTGTTACTGTGCAGGTGTCAATACCCAGCCACTGTGGGCAGGGAAGCTGCACACCAAACCCTGCTTTGGTCTGGGCAGAGGAAAGCTTGCATTGCTCCTGCTAAAGGGGCAGCTTTTGAAATCCACTCTCTGGATGACTTGGAAAGACCCATGTTCAAAAGAATGGGCTCCACCTTCTGGTCCAGAAAAGCAGCCCCACAAAAGCCAAACAGACCATCTTTCATTCTTCTTATAATTAATTGATGGGCAGAAGCCAGTACACTCTGGGTGTGGAAATCTGAACAGGAAAAAGCAAGCTATTATCATAGAGAGCAGAAGTTCTCCCAGCTCCCTCTCTTCCCCAGCCTGTCAGCACAACCTTAGCCTTATCTGGGCTGGGTCACAGCCAGCTTGCCCTCATTCAGGCCCTGATCCTGGCAAGACAGCAGGTAAGCTGATCAACTGCTCCAGCCAGCTCCAGCAGCTGAGACCTGAAATAGAAACACTCAGCTGAATGTTGGCCACGCACAGGACATCTCCAGGCCTTCATGGAGGGAGGAGGAGGAGGAGGAGATGTTCCTCAGAGATCATTGCACTGCTCCCTGGCCCCTGTGTGTTTGGAACAGATAGCAAAGCACCTGATTTTCATGTAGGCAATGGGTTTTGCCTGTGATTAGCAGGAAATTACAAAGTCAATTGGTTCAGCACCTCAAAATGTAAGTCCTTCTTTTAGAGGAAACCTGTTGAAAAGTTGAGGTTTTCCCACCTTCACCAGCAGCTGTAACTCTAACCTGTACTGAGTGTGAAGATTTAAAAAGCCCATCCAGAGCTGTAGTCTCACAGTGACTAATCTGAGATGAAAGCTGCTTTTCAGAAAGGACTGATCTGACTTCTGTGAAATGAAGAAATGCTCTCCCAGCTCTTAGGGGCTGTGATGAAACCCTGAGCCATGTGCTGAGAAGTTCAGGAGCTGCATGAGACCATGTGCTGCATCCTCCCACCAGGAGGGCAGGAGCTGCAGGCCTGGGTGAATCAGGAGAGCTTTTGCTCCCATCCAGGCAGCAGCACCGAATCCCAGGCATACACAGGCAGGAACCAAAAATCTTAGGCTTAATCATGGCTGTGAAAAACTCCTTGTTCCCTCCTAACATAAAGGTCATGTTTTCAATCTCTCTTCTCCTTTGGTCCCATCACTGAGGCCCCTGAGCTCTCAGCACTATCAATGCATTGAGCAGCTCCAGCAGTGCCCATGGAGCACCCACCTGGAGCACCCAGGATCTGCAGGGTGGTGAGACACACAGTGTGCTTGTTAAGGGTTTGTGAAAGGCACATGCAACAGGAACAGCCTGTTCCTTTCTCACCTTTATAGATGAAAGTGTAGTCTGCCCCCACTAGAATGAAATACTGATTTTTAGTGAAAAAAATCTTTGGGGCTTCTTACCACTCTAAGTATTTCAGCTTGTCTGCAGCTTTTTTTGTACTAATTCTCATACCTTAACCATTCTTAAGAGGCTTCTTCAATCTGGTAAGACTTTGTTCACAAGGAGCTACATATTTATTTACTGAGGAGAGGGCAGTCAGAAGGGTTTCTGAGCAGACACAACTGCATGAACAGTTAGGCAGAGACTGAGAACAGCTTGTGTAACAGCATGACTGACGGACAGGTAACGTTGTCAGCCACCTGCATGGGGAGTTGGGATGGAGAGCGCTTCACCCAGCACTTTCTGAGGCATGGAAATCACACAGGCTGCTCCTGCCAGGGTTTATGGGTGCCCAAAAGTACTTCTCCTGTCATCTTTCCTCTTTAGTGCAAAGCTGCTCTGTCCAGGGAGTACAAGTTGAAGAAAATGCACAGTGCTGGTGGCAGCCATTATGTAAAAGTGCTCCACGTGGAGATGGAAAAAAACCAACCCTTCAATCTGAGCAAGGGCCTGAAGTCACTGCTAATTCTTTGCAAAATCTACCTCCCATGCAAGCAAGACACTAATCAAGCAAAACTTTCTTGGCCATCAAGGCCACCATAACCAACTGAAATACCCAGGTGATTTATATGGTCCTGTTTCTCATTCAGGGCTGCACATGAGCAGTGTTGCCTAAGATTCCATTAAAGGATATGTTGGCTCCTTGCAGTATGTATTTGAGTCCATGTCTTAAGAAACAATTTCAAATAGAATATAAAAAAAATTGGAAAGGAAACTATTGCCTCCGTATGCGAATGGAAATTAATTTAATTATGAAACATAACTTCTATGCAGCACTGCCAAAAGGGCAAACAACTGAGAACTTAACTAAAAGGAGAAAATTGACAGTCTTTCAGCACATAACCATTTTGATCTGAACAGCAATAATTATGAAAATGGGCAGAAGGCTGTTTGACTGATGATAAATCTGCAACATGCCAAGCAATATTTGAAGATTCATATTTAATTACTGTGACTACACAAATTAAACGGTGGGAAAAAGTTGTCAGGGCTGTTTTTTAAAGCAGGCAAATGGATCCAAAGCCAAAAGCAACATCGTTAACGTCGGTAGCTCAAAGAGAGAGAGAGTTTCCCTCTAGGCTAAATCTTGTGATAAAGGAGAGATGTCACTTATTATGCACTTTTGAACGTGTCTGGCAAGGTTAAGAGGTAAATAGCCAGAATAATTATTGTCTGGGTTGGTAATAGTTTTCTCAGTCACATATTTACTCCAAGCACATTCTTGGTGTTCCAGGTTACTCATAACTCTTGATCACAATTCGTTGTTGCCCTTTTTTTTTTCCCCTCCATAAATTACTTTAAGGTGAATAATTTTAGAAAACTCCATGCTCCAGCAGTGGACCAGGCATTGCAGGGCTTCAGTGAGCTCTCAGGATACAGCGAGAGCAGCCTGGCCACCCAAGCTGGTGGCGTTGGCTCGCCCTGTGTCACCGGCTGTGCCTGTTGGGGAGCAGCACGAGCTCTGGCATGGGCAAGCCCATCTGCCAAAGGGCAGTGCAGGTTTGCAGGGTGCTTGGAGCTGCAGGGTGACCAGGATGAACTCAGCAAAGACAGTGTGTGCTTTATTTTAGTGTGTGATTTATTTTAGTGTGTGCTTTATTTTAGTGTGCAACACCTTTCCCCATTCACAGCTCTGATCTGTGCAGCACCAGCATGCACAGCTCTACTGTGTGGATGGGCAAAGATGTTTTCAGAAGCATCTCCTGGAACAAAATGCTACAGGGAGCACAGTCCTTTCTCTGCAGTGCTCTGGCTGGCACAGGGAGTGCTCTCCATGCCCAAACTGAGCTGCTCACAGTGTCCAGCAGTCATGCAGCCCAAACCAGGGCTCATGGAGATCACTGTGTCATGTAGTTCCTGTCTGATCAGAGGCACAGATGCCCTGGGCTCACTGAAGTTTTCCCCAGCAGCTGTTCTGCCCTGATGGTGCAGATTTTGGCCGCAGAGTTCATCCCACCTTCTTGCAATGTTCCTGTCCCTGGCCCAAGTGATGTGGGTACAAACACCAGTCCTGATCCCGCTGTTCTCTGGGGACTCATGTGATTTTTATTTTATTTGATTTTTTTTACCTGGATTCCTCATCTGTAAGATAAACAGAGAAGTTTTTGTAGAGATTACCTTTGCAAAGAGCTTTCAGATGTATTACTGGAAGGGATATGTAAGAGCCAAGTAATAAATAGTATTAGACACAAGGAAATGTGCCATGGTAAAGTGCAGATTAACGACTGTGCCTGAAAAACACACACTGAATTGCTCTCAAGGACACAGAATTTTGTAGGATGTATGAATGGGAGCGGTTGCTTTGGAAGATGCTCTGTGTGAAGTGGATTATGTGCCACATTCTGCTGCAGTTGTCATGGCAAGTATTCCTATTTCCCATGGCAACAGAACCATCAACTTTTTATGCAGTAAATAAGTGCATAAAAAGCTACATTTAGTGACCAGGGCACAAGTTAATTCTCTCACCAGCTTCCTTAACGTCAGCCCTTGTATGGAGATGAAACACTCCACTGAAATCAAGTGTTTCCTTGGGCTTGTGACAGGTTTCCTCTTCATAGTTTCATTATGATTCAGCCACCAGTTGCTGTGCTAGTGACACTATCTGTGCTGGGTATGTGGTGCTGCATGGTGTCTGAATTCACTGAAGGAGATGATGACAAGGCAGCAAACCCACAGGGAGTGCTGCTTTTGTAGTGCTCTGTGCCAATGCTGTCTAATGCAGGTCACCCAAAGTGCTGCCACTGAAAGGACTCAAGCTGCACAAGAAAAAATGCACTTTTAAACATTTATTTTTGGGGTCTCTTGATTGTGTTTTTCCTCAGCTGAAATTATTTATTCTGCAAACTAGCACCACCACCAGGGTTAAGGGCAGTCATATGTGTTAAATGGACATGGGAAGGATGAAAATTCAGGGAAACTAGATGTCACAATGACAGCAATGATGGTCCGAAGAAAGACAGACTTTTGCTTTATTGAAACAAAGTTTGTTGTAAGCTAGAATTTTCCTAAAAGTGGTTTCCAGTGCTCTAAGAACCCTCAGGCTGTGTTCTGCAGAACTATATTGTGTGAATACTGTGCTGAAATTTAAAAAAGCCAAACCAACAAAAATAAACAAAACCAAAAACCAACCAACAAACAAACAAAAACAACCAAAACAAATAAAAAAAAAAAACCACCCCAAAACAAAAAAAAAAAACAAAAACAAACAACCAAAAAGAAAAAAAAGCCAAAAAAGAAAAAAACAAACAAAAAACCAAAAACCGAAATCTGAAAAACACAGATCCACACCACAAACCTCATTGGGCTGATCTGGCTGCCTGCAATGGGCTGAGAAGGTGCTGCTTGGTTTGCCAGACAAGGAGCACCAGGAGATGCTCTCCTGGAATAAGAGGTTGAGAGGGGGTTTCTTAATGAGGAGAGAACCTGAAGCTGTTTCTAAGACAGTCAGGGGTGCAGTGGAGGTTTGGGGTCCGGGTGAGAAGTGTGGCAGTACATAACTGCCCTCATGGTCACCTCCATATCTGAGCCAAGTAAGGAGCCAAGTCAAAGACCAAAAATGCAAAACGTTTTTCATGGGTCTTACTTCTGCAAAGCACTGCCTGACTTTCATGGAAACGTGCTCACTAGATAGCTCCCCTCTCCAATCACAAGCTCTGACCAAAACTGATCTTGGATACATCCATTTAGACAAGGAAATTCCAACTGTCTCCTATACTCATTTTCTATAGACACACAAAAATGCCATTACTTAGAGCTGTATAATGAACCTGATTTCCCCAGGGAAAATCAGAGCCAGAGGTTCATTTCCTGTTATTAGGGATGACTTTTTGCAACACTGCTTTTAGACAAAATCTGTCACATAATACTAATTTCCAGTACCATAATCAATTCACTGATGGTGTTCAGCACCTCCCCTGTGCCCAGAAAAACCATGTGCTTTTCTGTGAGTAGAGTGCAGTAACATCCCACACAGTTCTGAATATCTTTTGGCACATTTCAGTATCATTTTGTGGTAAAACAGTGATAAAATCTCATAGACTTGCAATTTATCTTGCTTTTGTTTAGGTATGAGCAGAGTGGCACAGCCTCAGCAACCACATGAGGCTTTCAGCCCATCCTGCTCCCTGGGCAAAATCTCTGTTGAATATCAGTCCACCCTTTTTATGCATTCAGGAAATTATTTAGAAAGTTTCAGTGTTTTTAAAGAAAGGCAGAAGGAAAACAGTGGAAATTACCCAAGAATCCTGTTGACTTTGATGCAGGGATGAAGGACACATATATTTTTTTTTCTGTGTATCCTTAAAGACCATTAAGGCAGGTCTTTGGGGAGCTCTGCCCTCGGGCTTCTGCTTCAGGCTTCTGTCCTTTCCAGTGTCTGGGTTGTGTTGTAAGTGGTCCCTTGAGACCCTCAGGCTGCTTAGTTCTTCTAAAGAACCACTGGCACAGCTTATGCCTAAAAATCCACTTCTTGACATTTATAATCTGACTTTCAAACTATGCCTGGCCTTTCCACAGTGGTTGTTTGAGGTGAGTGAGTTTGCATGGTATCAGGTACATACACAGATATATTTGTATTGTTTTTTCAGTGTTTTCCAATCAGGGTGTGGTAGAAGCGTCAACCCCACTGTCTTCTCCACTCAAATGCCCTGTCTGCTTTCTGCTGCATCCTTATCCATCTTAAATAATCTTGATTTTAATGTCTCCTTGTACAGAGCTGGGAAAGGGCCACACAGGTCACTTGGTCATGAAAAGGAAGACTTTGCTTTCCTTACAAAGTGAAGTCAGCAGTAGCTTCTCTCAGCACCCCATTGCAGGGGGAAGGCTGCACAGGGGGCTAATGGGGCCTCTGGAACTGCCTGCAAGGCACAGCCACGCTAATGCCACTTTCTGACCCACTTACCCAGTTTTGGGAGGAGATTAGGATATATCTGAGATCCCTCTGGCCATAGCCCAGTCCAGACACAACACAGGAGGAGAATGACAGTGAGAAAGATGGGGAGGTATTGATGGAGCAGCTCCTGTACCAGCAGAACCTTCCCAACAAGGGTGTCCTTTGTCACCCACAGGTACAACCTGGGTGTCTGCTCAGACCCTGGGCTCTAGGAGGAAGCCCAGGTGACAAGGGGAACTTTCCATCTGGCATGTTTGGCCAGAGGCCCATTGGGTTTTATCTTGGAGTCAGCAGCTGCTGCGCTAATCCAAGATGTTGAAAACTGTAAGATTATAATGTTACCTTTGCATGTGCCCTGAGTGAAGGCCCAAGAGGAACGGGCCTTCCTTCCTCAGTGCAAGGAATAGTTGACCTACACAGTTCCCAACTGCTGTGAATGGGATCAAGTCACTAAGAATGGACAAGTACCAGAGAGAAGCTTTAAAGTGTCACCACCTCGTATGAATAAATTTCAGTTAAGTATTAATAGGAAACGTCAATGTTTATCAGTGTGGATTTAATGAGCTAAGTAGTGACCACTGATTTATTAGGAAGGATGCACTTGCAGATGATGGACAGTAATTCTGCACGGACTTGTCTGTTCTTCCTCTGTGCTCCATCCAAGGGCAATACTGCAGCTGCTGCTGCTGCCTGGTGCTCCCTCTGCTCATTTGTCTTCTGCCTGCTGAATTCAGTGGGATTTGTGCCTTTAACATAATAATAATTAAGTTTCTATTTTATGTCCCTGTTCAAGAGGGCTCTTTGGTAGCTGATTATACTAATCAGAGGTGACTTAACCCATATTTGAATGCAGCAGTCTGAATTTGTCTTCAGCGCAGTCTCCAGAAGATATGAACCAAGCATCAAAGAAAATTAATTCATAGGTACATTATCCTGTGGGATCAAGCTAAAATGTGGTCAAAGAGCTTTAGCTTTAGCTTGTATGCTCTCATGTAAGGATATGGGCAGGAGAAGGCAGACAGGCTCTTGTTTGTGCAAGTTTCCCCCCTCCCTTCTTTGAGTTAGGCAGAATAACAGATCACAAGAATACTTATCAGAGTATATTTTACTGCAGTTAAGTCAGAACACTTTATTCCTTTACAAAAATAATAATTATTTTTGGAAGTACGATCAGCCACATGAAAAGTATTCTTTAATCTTTTTCTGGGCCAAAAATATGACTTGGGCACTTCTCAGCTTTTCAAATAAATACATTCCTTTATCTGGCCAAGGTATTACTCCAGCACAAGGCAATAAAGGACCTTAAATACACACAAAATTTGGGTACTTCTGTTGCCTCTATAAGAACCATCTTAAACCATTTTCTACAAAATAAGGTGCTGGATGATGGAAATGAAAAAATTCCAGTTGGTTCTCAAAAGCTTAGGCGGAATTTTGTCCTAAATGGTGATTAACTCATTCATGTATGTTCATAATCCTTTTAAGCAGTTGCATAATATTCCAAGTGGCCCTCAAAGATGTGTAGGACAGTGAGTAGCTCATTTCAGCCCACAGGAATACAAGATCTTATGCTAGGGGGAAAATACTCTTCACACTGGAGTAAATGTGTTTTTTGTTCTGCCTTTAATGATGTTTCTGTTCCTTTTTCTGAACTTAATTGAGAATGGGATTTTACCCACCTCCTCACATGATTCTGGCTCAAACCTGAATTCTAGCTTTGAGCATTTTTAAATGGGGAAAATTAAAGTGAAACTAAATAAACCCAGTGAATAGATCCATCTGCAGGTGGAGAAGGGCTCTGATAACCCTTCCTGAAGCAGAGGTGTGCTCTAAGCAAACAGTCCCTCAGTGCCGCTCCAGGCCCTGGGCAGCGGCTGTGCCACCTGCCCTGCTCCTACAGGTGGGCAGCGCTGTCCCTGGCCAAAGGGCCCTTCCTCCTGCCACAGCAAACACAAAAGGGCATGTTTGAGGTGAGGAGAAGGTCATAATGCCACAGAAGGGAAAATGCTCTATTTCCAGGAACTTTCACTGAAACTTCAGACTTGACAAAGATAAGGCTAGATAAGGAATTTCAGGGACAGAGTTCACACGGGTAAACTCTCAGGCACTATATTTTATGTTGCAATTGAGACTAAAATATTCCATAAACTTTCACTGTATTCTTTGCATTAAATCCAATAATTAGTTATTCATCTCCCAGCTCTGATTTTATTAAATAACCAATACCCTAATTCACAGGCAAGAATTTAATCTATAGAAAATTCTGTCCTGGGAGAAGATCAAAGTGAGGCCTGTGGTGTTAAGCACACACCTACAGCACTTGATCCTGAAAAAAAAATAAAAATTAGGTGCATATTTCAATCAGCCTATCCCTTCTTACTGGTTCCCATGCATTAAGCTAAGTCTCTGCTGGAGCATTTTTGGGGTCAGGATCAAGGACCTGTGGAGATGCCCACACCGGGAGAGCAGGGCTCTGAAAAGGTAGCAAGCAAACAGGTGGGAACCCAGCAGGCTGTGATGGCAATGCCTCCTCATTCCTCTGCATCTACCAACGCAACAGGAAGAGATTGAAAGTCTCTTGGGCGACATAAATACAAACGATAAGCTCGAACAGAAAACACAAAGGTGAAATGGCCCCGCTTATCAGGCACAATTAAAATGAATAGAGGATGACTAATAAAGAGGCAGTTTAAAATCTTTACATGACACAGTGTCAAGGCAACAGTGTTGTGCAATAGCACTGACACAATTAACTCCGTGTCCCTGCCTCGGGCTCCCGCCCGCACCCTCCGATGGCGAGCGCGGGGCGGGCGCTGCCGCTCTCCGCTCCCTGCCGCGCCCGGGGCCGCCGCGGGACCGGCACCGACAGCGCTCGGACCAAGGCAAGGCTGCTCTTCCCTCCCTGCCATCTCCGCTCCTCTCTTTCCTCTCGCTTGCGCGATCCCGACCCTCGCGGTTACCGCCGCCTGAAAAGGGTGGGAAACATCTCCTTGGATTTCTGGGCGCACTCCGCAGGGAGACGAGGCTCGGGCGCCTGATCCTGGAGCGGGGCTGGTTGTTGACTTAGCGCCGAGGAATGCAAGCGTTTCCTGCGTAGGAAATTTTTGCAGTGTGTAATTTACAAGCTGGTTTGGACGGCCCTTTGCTTGGGATGATGGATGGTGAATGGGAGTGTGATCTTCCAAAATACAGCTCAAGGTATCCTTCTAGTTCTTCATTTAATTCTGTTGCTCCTCAGTGGTGCCTGTCAGGCTACAGGATCTCCCAGTCCACTGAGGGAGTGCAGCAGGCTGGGTTTTATATACATATATATATATATCATATGAGTATACAGGTATGTACATATTTATATATATACATAGATACTATATACATATATATATATATATACTTTTCTATTCACACACAAGAACATATATAAAAACATATGCAATAATATATATAAGAACAAGAGAGATAATTTTTTTTTCTTTGATGTTCTTTTCTGGCCAAAACCAGCTCTCTCTTGGTTTTATTGCTGCTGGCATGTCTTTGCAATGTAGCACTGTCAAAAACTAACAATATAAATAAATTTGAGGCCATGCCAACCATCGCTGAGCACAGCCAAAGCTGCCCAATGCCACAACTTGCTGAAAAATGTGTGAATTTTGCAGTGGCAGAAATGTCTGTTTCCCTGTTCTTTCTTAACTTTTGGAAAGATCTTGGTATAAAGTGTGTTATTCTAAATGAGATAATTAAAGTAATTGATATGAAAATTCCTTCACCACTGCTGCAGGAGGAGGGGTCCCTGTATTTGCCCAGCCTGTTAGCTCTACCTGCCAGGGGCTGCAGGGGAGTTGATTAAACACTTCAAATAAGACGTGATTTCTGGTCAGCAAATAATGGTTTTTTATGAGGTCAAGTGGTATTTCTGAACAGTTTGCTTTATTAGAAGGCAGTGTTGATGCTGTTTCCTGTGCCTGTCAGACCTGTGGGATGGGGGGTGGCCAAGGAAGAGTCCCAGCAGTGCCAGCACCCCTGGCCAGCTGCTAGCAGAGCTCAGGGCAATGGCTGTGGCACTTGTACCTTGAGGGGAAACCTACCACAGCCTCTTCGGGGCCACATCCTGCCTGCCTGTGCTTCCCACCCATCCGTCTGTGGGTGCTGAATCTTAAAGTGCCTCAGACACAGAGTTTGATATTCTCATCATTGCCCATCTACTTGCCCAAATGTGTATCTGCATGTCCACGTAGGGAGGCAGTGACCTCCATCCCATTGGTGATGGCCACTGCTGTGCAGGGCTGCAGAGGCACACCTGAACCCAGGTAAAAGTGGAGAGAAACGCTGCATTTGATATCTATTTGTGTCTTGCCTGGAAGTGAGCAGGCAGGATTTTTACCACATGAATGAGGGAAGGGTTGCTGTGTTTCACATGACGAGGCCGCGTGCCTCGAAAACCCACTCTAAGTGAGAAAAAGAGATTTGCCACTTGTGGCAGGCAGCACAACCAAGCTATTTTCTTTGCCTCCGATAGCAAAGTAAATAAGAAATATTAACTGTGCGCAAAGGTGCCCTTTTACTTGTCCTCATCAATAACAGCTGATGTTCCTCAGGGTTATTGCTGTAGCGTCACTTCCCTTTCCTCACTGGCATCAGGTTCATATTAGAAACCTCATGGCCTCATAGGAAAGTCTTTTTGTCTGTTTGTGGGTCTGCTTTTGTCTGCACTGGCACATGTGGGGATGGGGCCATGCAGGCTGCCTGTGTGCCTGCCCCATTCCTCCTGCAGAACGAGGGCTGGGAGAGGAACAGGAATTTTGGCTGAGCAAAGAAAGGCAGCGGTGAGAATGCCAGCTGTGGGAAAGGGCTGCTAGGCAGTAACATACTCCCAGAGGGAGCAGGTCCCCCAGCATTGCATAGGTGAAGGAACAGCTTTCCAAGAGGAAGCTGATTGGAGTGGAGAGGGGGGAAAGGACCCCCAAAAATTAACTTGCTGGTGAGGGAGTGCACTCAGGTGTGGAAGCTGCTTGGAGAGTAGCCCGGGGCCGGAGTCAGGGACCCAGCGACGTTCTCCCAAGTCGTCCCAGCTGTGGCGTCAACCAGTGGTTTCCCAGCGCAGCGCTGGTCCCCAGCCGGCGGTGCCTTGAGAAAAGAGAGGAAGAAACTCCAGAACAGCCTTAATGCCCCAGCTTTGGTACCTACTGTTTCCAGATGCAAGAAGAGCATAAACCAAACTCCGGCCATGGGCAGGACCACATGGCGCGACCGAGCAGCGGCCCCAGCCCGACTGTCCGGCGACACCGTGGCAGCGCAGGCGGGACCCGCTGCTCCTGCACCGGCTGCAGCTCCGAGCACGGCCGTAGTCGCGGGCAGGGAAAGGAGCTGCCCGCAGTCCTTGGAGAGGAGGGTAAACAGTTACACGGGAGAAAGGGAATTAAAAAGCCCCCAAAAACCTATGAGGAAGGAAGCGGCAAATGCTAAATGGGTGACTCACGGTACGGGATGACTAATCCCGTCAGGGCACAGCTCGTGCTGCGCACGGAGCCGGTGCCGCGCTCCTGGCGGGCAGCGCAGAGCGGTTGCGGCTCCGTCGGGGCGGCCGGGGCCGGGCCTCGCTCCGCACGGAGGGAGGGCGGGCCGGTCCCGGCAGGACTCCGCGGCCGGTCCCGCGCATCGGCGGCGTGACCCACTTTCCGCCGCTTCCTCCCGGCGCACGGCACCGCCGCTCCCGCGCCACCTGCCCGGCCCCGTCCGGGCCCCGCGCCCGCCGAGGCGCGCGGCTCCTCCCGTGCGCGGCTCCTCCCGTGCGGGGCGCTCCGCTCCGCTCCGCTCCGCCCCGCGCTCTGCCCGCGGCTGCCGGCGGCGGGTGCCGGTGGCGGCGGGGCGGGGAAGCAGCGCGCCTGTGCAGTGCCGGGGGCCGGGCCCAGCCCGCCGCGTTACACAACCGGCCGCCGCCGCCACAGCCGAGTTTCACAAGTCCCGCAGCCCGCGCCCCCCGTGCGCCCACCGGCACTGCCCCCGGCCCGCCGCGCATCGCCGGCACTGCCCCCGGCCCGCCGCGCTCATGCCATGTCACCGCCGGGCAGCGGGACCCCGCGGGCAGCGGTAACCCCGGTGGCCGGGGGGGCACCGCGCCGGGGCTGGGCATGGCACTGAGAGCGGCTCCGGGACGCGCATCTTCCTAGGCGGTACGTACGGGCGCGGGGCCGCGAACCCTGCCCGGCTCGGGCGGGAGGGAGGGATGGAGGGAAGGGACCCGCACCTGCAGCCCGTGGGAAAAGCCCCCGCTGCAGGGCCGGGACGCGGCACTCGCCGCTCCGCCCGACCTTCGGACACTGCCAGGACGGTCCCAGGTAAGTTCTGAAAAGGAAAACTGACAGCCGCAAGTCCTCTGGTTTTTCCCTTTAAAATTGTGTGTACCGTCAAAACGGGCAGAGGATGCAGCGCAGG
Organism: Emberiza elegans; assembly: GCA_024865655.1. Lineage (NCBI taxonomy): Eukaryota > Metazoa > Chordata > Aves > Passeriformes > Fringillidae > Emberiza > Emberiza elegans. The sequence continues at coordinate 37,525,172 of JALJVW010000129.1, read as the reverse complement.
GTGTCCGGGTAGCTCTGGCTGCAGAGGGCAGGCGGGAAGGGGACCCCGGGACCGGGATGCAGGAGCGCATCCCGAAGCCGGCACCGGCATCCCCGTCCCGCAGCGCCCGCGGACCGCGGCGCTCGGAGCCACGGGCTGAGCGCAGCTGAGAGCTGCGGTGATTTGGGATTGAGGGAAGCTGATTTTCAGGAGACTGAAATGGGTCTGAGCGCAGGCTTCTCGTTCTGTCTTGAAGTTCCTCGTTCATTGAATGTATTTGACTGAAACAGGCTGGAGGAAAACATCCGAAATGAGTCTTGCACCTAAAGATAGCATCTAAAAATCCAGGTTGAAAAGTCATTCTTCCCACTAGGGTTGTTGTGTAATTTGATTTTACGGAGTGTTTACATTATAAGTGGGGAAATTAAGAAGGCTTTGAAAGTCCCTCACATGTTTCAGCCATGGATTTGTGAATGATAACTCCCTGCCTTGGTCCTTAGTGGCAGAAATTGTGAAGTGATTGCTCTGGGTAGCTCGCCCTGGAAGCGCAGGTCGGAGCTGAGCCCTGTGTGATTCAGCAGTGAGGTGTCGCACGCGGTTTGCTGTGGTCCTTTGCGGAGTGGCACAGTCCCCGAGGGCAGGAGGCAGGTCCCTGCTCCGTGGGTTTTGGAGAAGTCCAGCACATCAGTCCCTTCTCGGAGACAGAACTGGCACCCGAGTGCCGAGTACCCCTGATCCGTGGATGAAGTTGCGCCCTTCAGCAGAGGGGTGGCTCTGGAAATAATGGCCTGAAATCAAAGCTGTTGAATGTCCCATGCCTTACCTGCCTGGGGAGGGTAGGGTTATTTATTAGCTGAAGTTTATTTTGCTGTGTGCAGTGAAAGCTGTGGTGCTGATTTCACTAGAGGGATTAGACTTTTTGGTGTACACATGAGAAAATCTTAGGAGTCACTGCCTTCATTTTTTGAGCAGAATGCCGGTGCTCCTCTGTCCTTATTTTGCTGGATCACTGCTGGCTAATCCCCAGCTTTGGAAATGCGAATTTGGCTTAAAGAGACAGCTAGCTCTTCATGGGTTTGATGTGTAGGCTTCACAGTCCTCAGAGATGTAAGGGATGTTGTTTGAAGCTGCAGACACTTTCAAGAGTGCACAGTGTGCAGCCCTGGTACTGAATGTCTGACAATGTGGTGTTTTGGTTGGGAATTTGTGTAATTTTTATAAACTTCCTAGGCTGCAGTCCCTCACCATAGTTATTTGGTCAGAATAATACATTCTGACTGAATTTCATGTATTTCAGAAAAATACATTGGATTTTGGGTTTTTAGAAACTGTATTAAAAAAAAAAAGTAGATAATTCTTCTGTAATGTGCTAATCAGAGTAAGCCAGAGTGTCAGTGCTGCACCAGGGAGGACCAGAACAACTGCACTCGGGACTCTGTGGCTGATGCAGCCCTGACAAACACAGCAGGCACTAATGAGGACAGGAAGCTCCAGGAAAAGCCAAAAGTTGAAATTTGCATGGAAGGCTTTTGTATCTTTTGGGCTAAATGTTGTAGTACCGTATCTTCAGAATTTTTCTGGAAGAGGTAATAGGAAAAATGAACATGGCTTTAGGAGTGGTTGGTTGCAGCTCACTTATCCTGATTGTTCCAAGCTGTGGATTACAATTAATTGATTTAGAGGAAAAAGTTAAATTGGTTTGAAATGTGTTTATAAACTGCAAACTTCAGTAAGATATGTGATGGTTCCTGGGTTTTAGCCACTGAAACTATATCTGTATTAAATTATTTTTCTGGTTTAAGATATACATCAAGTACACAAAAATAGCTCAGAGTTAAAGATTAAAATTAGCAAATGAGTAGTTCATAATTAAAGTCTCATGATAGAGGAAGCGGCATTACATTGCAGAGATACTGATGTCAAATCCAACTTCTGCTCATTAGCAGTATCAAAATATTGGTAGGATGTCTTTACAGTTTGGAGCCAGGGCTTGTCTATGAACAGAAGTTGCTTTGTTTTGTCCTAAATTACTCAACCTCCCAAGATTCACATGTAATGGTACAAAGGTTTTAATGCCAACATAGATTATTCTTTCAAGACTGAAATAAGCTGTGTGCCTATATCAGAGTAACTGAATTCAGGCTTGTTCTGGAACACTTACAGATCCTAGTGAAATAATATGGCTTTAAACAGAACAGTAAAACTTACAAACACCAAAACAGTGTGAACCAATGCTTTCTGGTATTACTGAAATGATAGACCTCTCTACCACTCCAGTTACAAATCTCTGTCAGGGAAGTCAGGCAGGTGAACATCTGTATTTATTTGTTAGGACCTGGATGACCCCCTTCTTTTGAGTGAGTCCTGGCTCAGCTGGAGCTGTGCTGCTCTGTGCCACCACAATGGCCCTGGGGATCAGCTTTCCTGGCTGTAGCTCCACCAGCTCCGTCCCATCCTCAGCCCAGGCTGAGGCCATTCTGGTTTTTTTGCCTTGTTTCACTGCTGCTTTGGTGTAACCAAAAGTATATGGCCTGTATGCCCTGTGGCCATAAGCTGAAGGAGCAATGTCCCTGTAGAAAGTCCTGCAAGACCCTACCCCTACTTATTGTTACTCCAGTCTCACTTAAACCCAGATTTAAGGGAGGCTGAGGTGGTGGCAGGGCCCAACAAGAGCTCTGCACAGCTGGGCGTGCTGGCTGCACATCTGCCCAGCCTCAGAATCACCAGATTCAGTCAAACCACAAAGGTGTGTGCAATTAATGAGAGACTTTGACCTATTTCATATTCCTTTATTGTCTTTGGCCTTGTCTACATGGGGAAATTAGACCAATTTAGTTTAATTCTGTTTTTAAAGTGATTTGATTAACCTGATGTGACCTTGTGTACGGACATTCTTATTTAGGTTCAGATGAGCTTATTTGGGTTCAACCAAAACCTGCACTTACTCAATTTGTACAGAACCGAAATTAGACGTGCCTAAACTGGAAGGGGAACTGATGTCTCTAAATAATGACACAACTTTCTCATGAAAGCAGAACCTTCTGTAGAATCTGGAACAGAGTGTAATTACTGACAAATCTGCAGGCAAGTGAAAGCTATTCATAGCAAAGGTTTCAAAAAAAAAAACCCAGGGAAAACAGGCAAAACTTAAATATCTTGGTGAGACAAATGAAGAAGTGCCAATAATCTCAGTCCTGGAATACTGAAAGCAGTGGCACAAGGCTTGCATAGCTGGTAGCAAGGCTCTCCCATGGCTCTTCAGATGCAGAAGAGGGCAAGCATTTGTGTCCTTTATAGGGAGTCCCTAGAGACTCAGAAAATAAAAAAGCAATGCAGGAAATGTTAGGCCAGCTGGTTTGAACACAACAGTGCCCAGCGTCTTATGACGTATTTTGTAGGAAAGAATAATTAGGTATAGAAATAATGAGGAAGCAGGGTAAATTACAACAAGATTTTATCAAAGATGGATTGTGCTAGACTAATCTAACATCTTTTTCGTATAACAGATTATTTAGATGGGGTAGGGTAGGAATGTCATTTATCTAAAGCCAAGTATGTGATACCATGCCCCACAGGATGTTAGGGCTTAAAATGAAGATGGTGGTTCAAGACAAGAATTGTAAGATAGAAAATAATCTGGCCAAAGAGAAGATACAACCATTGCATGCAAATAAAGTTCTCTGAATGGAAAGAGGTACTGAGAGAAAGTCACCAGGATGGAGGGAGATTGGTGGTGCTGCTCCCTTGGGACCAGGCTTGGGCCTGTTGGATGGATCCACTCTGACCTGTGTGCAGGGTGTGGGTGTGTGCCCCAGATCTGTGTGGGATGACAAAAACTGGGGAGGAATTGTCAGTACAGAGGAGGGTCAGATTATCACATGAAAGGTATTTAGATGACTTTGTTGGTTGGGAGTGATGGACATAAAATGGCATTTAATAGTGCTGAGTGCAAAGTCAAGTAAAGTCGTAAGCATGGAGACCAGTAACGAGAATTTCCAGTGTGAAATAGGAGCTCATCAGTTGTCCATGACAGAAGGGAGAGATGTGGATGCAGTGGCTGCTCAGAAGATACCTGGGAGCAAGCACTGAGATGCAGCTGGGAAGGAGACCACTGATGTCCTTGGATACCAAAGGAAAATAATGTGAGAAATTCAGGGCAATGTGATAACAATCATTGTACAGATCATCATACAGGGCGTCAATACAAGAGCTCCAGGATGGTTTTGGAGTGCTTTACTGATGTTTTGCATAGTTCCAGACACCCCCACCAAGAAAATGTTAAATTCCAGGTGTAAGAGGGTTAGAGATAATGGTTACACAAACACATCTGTTGTACAAAGTGAGGTTAAAGAGCATCATCTCTTTAGCTCTGGCCAGGTGAACCAGTGAAGGGACAGGCTACACTGGGGTATTTTACACACAATTGGCACTATATAGCAAGAGGGCAGGAAAAAAATAATCTAAAAGATAGCATCTGCACTAGGTCAAATTTTCTAAATTGGTCATGAATAAATTTGGGTGGAGAGTTAGAAGAAAGCTTGTATCTACCCAAGGATTGAAGTTGCATAAGAGTCTTTCAATTAGGGTAGTTTTGAGATAGATCTTGATAATCTTATGAAAGAGGTTATACAATTAAATTAGAGAGTTCCTGGAGATAGGAAATTACATTTGCAGAATTAGTTCTTTGCTCTGCAGTGTAGTCATATTTTTTATGTATGCTTGAAAGGAGAATGAATCTTGTTTGTTTACACTTTTAACCCCATGTATCAAGTCTTCTGCTGTTTTCTTGGGAGATGAGGCAAGAAGTATTATTCTCTGTTGCTGCAGGTCTGAATCTTTTTTCTCCCACATCTGAGTTCCTCTCAACACTAGACATTGAAAATGTGCAGTGCAGATTCCTTGTAGCATTAGACAGGCACAATTGCCTTCAGATTTTTCTGGCATGCTCCCTGGTTCAACCTGTTCATCAGATTTTGGGCCAGAGACATTTTTCCTTCAGACTGTGTTGCCAGTAACCATATTACACTCCATGGTGAATTTTCTGGGACCTGTTGCTGGCATAAATGAACTCTGTGTGTCTCCATGGGCTTGCAATACTGGCAGTGGTCTTCACCTGCCCTTTGCTGTGTCACAGAACAGTTTAATCTTACATGCTTCTTATGTGAATCATAAGTTTACTGTATGAAATGAGGATGTGTTCTTGGGCTTCTGATACCCCTTGCAGGTTGAAGAGATGTTGTTGTTTTCCAACATTGTTTTCCAAGACTGGAGTGCTGGGTTGGGGTTCCCTTTTAACGCGATATTCCTAAAGTAAGTTGGAAACCTGGACTTAGTATCAGCTCTGCTCTGGTGCTGATCAGAGCAAAATTCTCTAAATCATGCAGGATAAAATCTAGAAGAAAGAAGTGACTGCTGACCACTAGTGATGAATTAGAAACTTTAAAAACACAGTGTGGTTAGTGTAAAGTTGAATGTATGATGTCTATCTTATTGCAAGAAAGCGAGAAGGAAGTACATAAAACAAGACAGAAATGAAGCAGGCAAGGAAGAAGGAAAACAGCTCAACTTAGCCTGCAGCAGAGATCGCCTACCTGCCAATGTGCCTGTAAAGGGAAATTGAAATATTGAAAAATGTCAGTGCCAATGAGGGTAACACTCAGGTGGTAGAAGAGGAAGTGTGTTAACCAAACTCCATGGAGCTGTTGAAATGCATTGAATCCTCTGACTGACTTCTATTCTTAGGCAAACACAATTATACAATTGATTAATTTGTCGACATTCCTTTAGTGCATAACACTATGGTAACCGAGAGGCTCGCTAAACATTGCTGTGGAGAGCGCTGCAAAACATCTTTGTTTGGGGGAGAGGAGGGGGCAGAAACAGGCCTTGGAGCCCGGGCTGTGGAGAACACACACAGAAAACACACACACAGAAACACACACACACAGAAACACACAGAAACACACACACAGAAACACACACACAGAAACACACACAGAAACACACACACAGAAACACACACACAAACACAACACACAAACACACACACACACACAAACACACACACAGAAACACACACACAGAAACACACAGAAACACACACACAGAAACACACAGAAACACACACACACGAACACACACACAGAAACACACAGAGAAACACACACACAGAAACACACACAGAAACACACACACAAACACACACACACACACAGAGAAACACACACACAAACACACACAGAAACACACACACAAACACACAGAGAAACACACACACACAAACACACACACAAACACACACAGAAAAACACACACACAAACACACAGAGAAACACACACACACACACACGAACACACACACACAAACACACACAGAAACACACACACACACACACACACACACACACACACACACACACACGAACACACACACATGAACACACACGACACACACACACACACAAACACACACACACAAACACACACACACAACACACAACACACACACGAACACACACACAAACACACACATGAACACACACATGAACACACACACACAAACACACACCTGTGCACTGGAGCTGGGCTCCTGTTGCAGGTGGAGGAAGGTGAACATCGGGTGGTTTGCAGGTCACACACATGTTCTGGGATGATCAGAGGAGTGACCCTGGCTAACAACTGCCTTCATCACATTTGCTCCCTGATCTCTGCAGAGCTGGCAGGCTGTACACCCTCCTGCTGGATCCCTGTTGCCTGCTGTGACAGCAGGCAGGGACAGCAAAGGGTTTGGTCTTTCCTGCACCACTCTCCCATGGCATGCAGGGCTCAGCCACCCTGCTCATCACCTTCCATCAGCTCCTGGGACCTCAGTTCTTCAGGGCAGCTCTGCAGGGGCCTGGTGTGTGAAATAGAAATGTGTTTTCAGTTTTACACCAAGTTCCCAGGTTTTGGCTGGCTGCTGTGTGGTACCTGCACTTGTACCTGCTCTGTTCTCTGTGCCCTGGCTCTGGGCAGAGGCTTCACCTCTCTTTATCCATCATGGCTCAGCAGAGACCTGCACTGGGCCTCTGCCTCCCCATGATTGTGGAATATTCGGAGTTGGAAGAATCATCAAGGTGTTCCCCCTCACCTATAAGTAAATGTGAGGTGCTTTGCTGAGTGTCAGTTATAGGCAGATTGACTGATTGACTAATAGATAAATGGAAATATATTTGTAGGTGTGTTTATTCTTGTTTACAAAGTGCCAAAGCCTAGGCAAGATTTTCGAGTATGTAGCAATGGTGGGAATCATATCTATAAAAATGCTAATCTCCTGTCTTGCTTCATCTGTTCAGCCCACAAACACATGCATTCACACATGCTTAAAGTAAACTAATAAAAGGTTTGTTGGTTCTTTTCTGGGCTCAGCCTTCTTTAATCTTGGTTTAATGCAGAGCACAATGCAGTGCATTGCTTCCGGACAATAAAGTTTTGATCATAAACAACGAACTAAGTAAACCATTTTTTGGGGTAATTAATGAGCAATAGATGAGCTGATAAGAGCTCCCATTGCTGATCGGTATTTTTCATAGATATGGCGTCATTACAGGAAGATTTTCAAGCCAGTGCAGAGGCTTTATCTGAAGGGGATGAGATAAACCCCTGGCCCTGATGAAGACAAAGGTTGAACTTCCACCAGCTTCTTTGTGGGGACCTCTCCCAAAGTATCAGCTGAAGAGAAAAATAGGAGTCAGTCCTTGTTTTTAGGCTGTTCAAAGCTCTGCTGCACAAACTGCAAATAGGTGTTTATGTATAGAGGAGGATGCTGTGTGTTTGGTCCACTGTTGGCTTGTCACAGCAAAGGCAGCAATTAGAGAGGCTCTAATGGCTTGGGAGGGTTACACCCCTTGCTGAGGAAGTTTGACCATAAACCTGTTTGTCCTGTCTCTGAGTGCAATGTACACTGGCTCAATTTACAGTAACTTAAAAACATTCACTCTGATCAAACTGCTTCCAATCAAATTTTATTAAGTGATGTGTTAAGTGTGTGTGTTAAATGACTCACACGAGACAAAAAGGTGGGACTTGGGTTGACTCCACTACTGATATATATATTAAAGATGAGTATTAATAGTTTGCCTTTACTCTTGAATAATTGTAATGGCTTCCTTTTGGGGCAGGCTTTCCGCCCAAAGGGCACAGCAGGAAGTATTAATAAAACAAACTCTTTGTGCTAATCTTGACACCTACATTTTCTGTTTAATTTTGCTTATGCAGAGGGCTGAGCCTTCTCATTAGTGGAGACAATGTGTCAACAGAGGAAAAGTGAGTTACTGTATTTTCTTTCCGTCATAAACGCTGGGATAACCTCCCGCATGCGGCAGGGATGTGCAGCTGTGTAACCTGGGTGCCAGTCCTGGGCCTGACAACTCTCACTGCTCACTCTGCTGCAGCATGGGCTTCTGAGAAAGCACCTTCTCATCCGAGCCATCTGCACATCTCATGGGACTTGGCCTCTCAACTTGGCCTTTCAATGGACTTCAGCTCTGTTGCGGTGTTCACAGGGGTCTCAGGTTGAGGGAAGAGACGAAGATCTGACTCCATGTTTCAGAAGACTTGATTTATTATTTTATCATATATATTACATTAAAACTATACTAAAAGAATAGAAGAAAGTTTTCATCAGAAGGCTGGCTAAGAATAGAATAAGAAAGAATGATAACAAAGTTTGTGGCTCGGCTCTCTGTCTGAGCCAGCTGGCTGTGATTGGCCATTAATTAAAAACAAGCACATGAGACCAATCCCAGATGCACCTGTTGCATTCCACAGCAGCAGATAACCATTGTTTGCATTTTGTTCCTGAGGCCTCTCAGCTTCTCAGGAGGAAAAACTCCTAAGGAAAGGATTTTCCATAAAAGACGTCTGCGACACAGCTCCAGTCCAGTGAGACCTCCAGGTGTCTGTGTCTCACTGGACTGGAGCTGAAGTCCATTATTTTGGGAAGCTTGCACAACTCAGGAAGCCTTGCTGAAAAATTATTTTGCATGGGAAAATTGTCTGCAAGTCTGTTTTTCAACTTTCTGGAAATAATTCAGAGTATGGAAGGAGAAGCTCCCAGAAGAAGGTGGTTAGAAGGAAAGTGTATATAATTCTGCAATAATCCTGGTGTGTTGTCTGGAAAGGGCAAAAATCCTTTTCCTAAAATGGGAGAAGAATAATTGCAAAACAATGGACTAAAATTGCCACTATGCCATTTGTAAACCTGAAATGGGGCTGAGTCAGAGTTTTGTCTTATCCAGGGTATATGTTTTGAATCTGGACCTGAATTCCTTATATTGGATATAGTCATAGTTGAAAGGGCATGAGTGTTCAAATGGAGTCTGAAGTGTTAGAATGATGAGTTTGTTGGTAGTACAGTGTTGTGACTAGAGCAGAATTTCTGTTTTCACTGGGGGATGAAAAAAAGACTAATGCCAACAAGAACAGCTTCTGTGTTGTGATTTTTTTTTTGAAGGAAAGCATGTGAATATTAATAAATGATCCAGCTGGGATAGCATCTTACTTTAAAATTGTCCTTAGAGATAGTGTATTATATTAACAAACATGAATTTAGTTGTACAGTAAGTAAAATTTTATAAATATAAATCATCAACATATTTCAAAAGTTGCAGTGCTGAGGAAATTTTTCTGGGATTTTCTAATATAGTCTGGTTTGAATTGTTTGAATAAGAAGAGATATTGGTGAATAAATCAGATAATGGGCTGCTTTACATAGAAGGCATAATGCCTATTTATGATGTATAGAAGTCCTCAGAGAGATGAATTGCCAGTTTAATCTTCTTTGGATTGTGTTTGAAATCTACTTTTATGCAGCATTTCTGACTGCTTTAGAGATTACTCTTCAGACACTTACAGAGACTTCATTTCTATTTGAATTACAGCCCTACAAGGTCACTGGCAGGCCAGTGTTCATTTATTTCACTGGGTTTTAATCCTTTGACCTTCAGGTAATACTTGATAAGTGTTGCCAAAAATTTTCTTCTGGCCTAGTTGCCTTGATCAGAACTTAGGGAGCTGAGTTATCACCCTTACCAGAAGGAGTAATAGAGACCAACTCTTCTGTCATTGGAGTCTTTGCTTTTATTTGAGAAAAAATTTGGAATTAATTTTTGTCTTTCCTGACATGAACATCATGCTTTGTGAGGGTATAATGTCAATCAGCTTTATTTGCAGCTGATTTTTCTCACAACCTTGCAACACTTGCAGCAGCATCCATCAAAGGGCCCTGATGGGGAAGCATTGGTGAAAGGATGACATGCAGTGCTGGAGGGTGGAGGAGCAGGATTGCTACTCTGCATAAAGGAAGCAAGCATCTGGGAGATATTAAAAACTTCTGACAGGGGTAGGAAGATAATTCTCCAGATAATTCTGCATTGAGCTCTGCTCTAGCTTCTGTCTCCTGCCAGCCTTCCCAAGCCCAGGGTCACAGGGCTAGAGAGAGCTGTGGGCTGGTTGTGTCACCCTTCAGCTGCAGATGCAGCAGAGCTCCCCCACTGCAGTGCAGCACCAGCAGACCCAGAGCCTGTTATCACCCTCCTTTTGAGGATGATGGTTTCCAAAACATTAACATTCATGTCAGGTCTAGATAGGGATCAGCAGAGGCTTAAATCATTGTCAGGAACAGATGTGAGACACCTAATCAGTTATTTCCTAAGGAAAATGAGTTTGATTGCATGAATAGTTGTAAATATTTCATTCAGCAGCTCAGCTACTACAGCAATGGTAAACAAGCTTCTGAGGCTGAAGAGAAGCATTTTGTGGCACTGTACTTGATTTCTTATTCATTTTAACTTCAGTGTAGAAGAAATAAGTTTAGGTACTTTGGATTACATTTTGTGACAGCACTGATCGTAACCAGGGGCTCACTTTGAAGACAGCCAAAGAGAAGCATTAAAAGGTTTGAGTTGGAAGGGACCTTAAAGATCATCTGATTCCAACCCCTCTGCCATGGCAAGGACACCTTCCACCAGACCTGGTTGTTCGGGGTCACATCCAACCTGGTCTTGAACACTTCCAGGGATGGGCATCCACAGCCTCTCTGGGCAACCTGTGCCAGGACTTCACACCCTCACCGTGAAGGATTCCCTCCTGACATCTAATATAAATCTAATCTCATTTAGTTTAAAACCATTCCCCCTTTTCCTATAAATATCTACATATGTAAAAAGTGTCTCTCCCTCTTTTTTATAAGCTCCCTTTAGCCTTTGAATGCCACAGTGAGGTCTCCCCAGAGGCATCTCTTCCCCAGGCTGAGGAACCCCAGCTCTCTCAGCCTGTCTCCACAGCAGAGCTGCCCCGGCCCTCTCAGCATTTTTGTGGCCCCTTCTCTGGACTTCCTGCAGCAGGTCCACATCTTTCTTGTGCTGAAGACCCCAGAGCTGGATGCAGAACTCCAGGTGGGCTCTCATGAGAGCAGAATAGAGGGGGAGAAGCACAATCCTTAACATCCCTAACCCTGGTAACCATGCAGCGCTCGTCCTTGGGATGAGCGCAAAGCTGGAGATCCTGCCCCTGGGAAATGTTCATGGCACCAGAGTAAATTTTGGCTTTGAGAGGAAGATGACAGCCTGAGCACCCATCCTCTGCCTCAGCTTTTGCAGTTGGTGCCAAGCTGTGGGGGTGAGCACAGCCACTGTGGTGCCTGGGCCAGGATCAGGTGCTCTGTGCCCCTTCGGGCAGTGCTGCCTCAAATCTCTGCTGGCTCTTTGGAGCACTTGCTCTACGTAAGCAATAATTAGGGACACAGATTTAATTCCTTGTTTGTTTTGCACTTCTCACTTGTTAAAACTGAATTAAGTTGGAAGAAAGTTTGGCATTAAATCAGGGCTGGTGTAAAACCAATTCCAAAGTAGATAAAGAGTTTCAGTACTGATCTCTTGCAGAAAGGCTGCTGAGATGAAGGAAAGGAAGGAGGAAGTTAGCTTTTCTCTCTGCCTAATTGAATGTTTTCCCTGTTTGAGTTTCAGTTAAACCTCTGTGTAGTTTGCTTGTGATTTTCAACAGATGTGCATGTAAGCAGTGCACTAAGGAAGGAGCCTGGGAGTACAGATGATGTTTACCTCTCAAACGTGGTGTGGAATTCTGAGGAGACTGGGACTGCCAGCTAAAGGTCATGGGCATTTTTAACTGCTGCTGCTGGCTTCATGCTCCTGTGTAGATGTTTGTCAGGAATCTTCCTGGTCTTGGTGGTCTTCTGTAGTCAGATTATCACAGAAATAAGCTCCATGTGCTTTTTTGCATGTACAATACAGTGTGATTCCTTTCATCAGCTGATTTTAATGTGGATTTTCTCAGCCAGCCTAATTTTGTTCTGTTAAATACAGTAACAGACATTATTAGTATATGGTTACACAATTTAAGGTGCTTTAGTCAGGAAAGCCCTAGGGAAAAAACTAATGTTTACCCTAATTGTGGAAAACACAAATATATCCTGCTTCTTTCACCCAAGAATTACACAGGTGGTTAAAAATAGAGACATGTGCCAATGGATCTGGCTGAATGGAGGGCCGAGCTCTGAATGCTATTTTCACTCTGTCCCAGGTGAAACATGTTCTCACACTGCAGCCTTTTCTGCTGGGCTAGTCTCTTACTTGAAAACCAGGGACCAGAGGTGTCAAACATTCAGATTCACCATCTTTGTCAGTCACATTCATGCAGCCAGGGTTGCTCAGCAGGATGGCAGTGCCCACTGCTACTGCTGTTAACTTACTTGAGTAGAGGAGGTTTATCCTTTGGGAGAGAGGGACCCACATATTTCATTTAGTGGTCATACTGGAGTGTTGATTTGGACTGATACTAGGAGGATTCTTAGTACTGGACTATTGCAGATGTGAATAAATAATATTTTAAAATATTCTGCGTGCTTGCACGATTGTAATAACCCACAGACAGAATTTAGGTGTCCAGAAAAGTACATATGTCCTTCATATCAAGGATGCCCATCCTTGAGGAACGTGACCAGTTCTCTGTCCTGCATTCTCCCTGCACCCTGAGGAGGGGATTTGGGGACAAATCCCCCTGTCCATGCCGCAGTGGGGGACAAGGGACCCTGCACCCTTCAGCATGGTCAGAGCTGCTGAAGAGCCAGAGCCTCTTTGAGGGCACAGCAGTAGAAATGTTGCTGTTCAATCCATTCCTCTTCCCCTGATCTCTGTGTTAAATCAAATCTTTTCTTACATTAACATTATCTGGGAGGGACATATCTTTTCTAGTCTTCAATAGTTTAAAAAAAAAACTCCAAGAAAATCCCCAAAGTGAATTGGACACTAAGCCATGCTGAGTCATATTTTGTTATTATGACTGATTATCCAGCCAGTCATGCAAATAAACTGTAAGGGGGAAAAAAGGATGTGAGTGAATAGCTTATCTATGACAGAATGAGGCCTTGGGTCTTTGTGCATAATATGTGTAACAATAATGACCTAGTATGAAAGTGTTCCAGTGACTGACATATTTGCAGTCTAAAAAAGATAAGAAGGTAATGAGAGAGAGATCTGTGGATGTTTATCTTCTCTTTTCTTCTTCCTGAAGGAAAGTTTTACTTTCTCATTATATTTCTAGTGCATATCCATGGTGCCATGCTGGATGATGAATATGATTGCAGTTAATTGTTTAAATATTCCTTTATTCCTGAAGCTTTCAAAACAAGTATCCATCTTCTGAGGAGCTAGTTGAGAAGTGATATGGGCAAGATAGTGCGGAAGAGAATATTGGGTGTGAAGTTAAAAGTGCCTCAGAGAAGAGAAGCATGTGGGGGTGTTTTAAAAAAAGGAGATAATACCCCAGTTATATTATTTCTAAGATCAGTTATATTATTAGCAATACCAGCATAAGTGGCAACAATTCTTCTTGAAAGAAACTTGTAAACTCCCATAGTTCATCCTTGGTGCACCAGAGAAGGAATTACAGTTGGGCCAACCTCTTTTCTGCTGCATAAGTCTTCTAGTGTTACTTAATGCAAATACTACAGATGAGTACAACTTTGTCCAAAATACATTTGCTGACTATATTTATCATCTGCCTTCTTCATAGTAAACAACAAGAGACATCTGTGGAGAAGGTCTGGTAGCCACAGAAAATATTTTGCATCACAGTCTCTAAGTGGTGCCATTGTGAGCTATTCTCAGCTCAAAGAGCTGTTCTCCAGGGCAGCTGAAACACAGATGGATATTTGGTGTTTGTGCCCCTTTGTGACTGTATTATATATTTGTAATGCAAGGAGTAAAACACTGGATGGAAAGTGCCACTTCAAGACACCTGAGAGTGTGATTTTGGGAATTGCAAGTAATGTGGTAGGTTTTCTCACAGTAATGCTCAGGTCTAGCCCTTAATCATGCACTTGAAAGAAGTGGGCTCAGGCCTTATGAAAGGTGTTTACTTACTCAGCTTTAAGGCACAGGCCAAGAAATAACTTGATCGGATTAGCCGAGTTTGAATAGGAGCAGCAGCAAATGGAATCAGATGAGTGTGAACCATGTTGCTGTGCTCTCTGTTAGAAAAATATCTGCCAGCTGCCATTGCAGAGAGTAATCCTGCAAGGTGCTGACACCTCCAGTCCACATTGCCCAGGGGAGCTGGACCGGGGCACTTCAGGCCTGCAGCTCCCATTACTCACCTTAGCTGAACAGTGTTTTTTCTGTGAAATCCTACTTTTCCCTGTTATATAAAAGCTGGCTCTTCTCTGCCCCTCCTCCCTGAAAGGCTCTTGATGCTCACAGGGACTGAGTGCGTTGCTGGTTATTCTCAGCTGCAAGATTACAGAGATGGCAGTGGTCAGGTCAGTGGGGCATGAACGTGGCTCAGCTGGAGCACAGATGTGAGCAGATCATTTGAGCAAAGCAGCTGAAATTCTGGGAGCCAAATGAGGATAAGACAAATTTTGAAATCTAAGGGCTTTGTTTAAATGCCTTTTGACTTAGGTGCAGATTATACCTGAAATGCTCTAGAATTAAGCACACCAAGAGGGTAAGGATGTTTCTTGTGCTTGAACTTGAATGCATGAAGCCAAAGATGGAAAATGAGGTCACTTAGCTCAGCTGCAGTGAATCCTTTGATATTCATTTAATGGATAAGTAGATATAACTGAGCTTGCACTGAAGACTTTGAATTTTAACTACTAAAGCTCCTTATGATTTTCTCACAGGTCTTTTACATAAACTGGACATTGGGAAGCCTTTCTTTAAGGGAGAGGGTGGTCAAAAACTGAAACAGGCTTCCTAGAGAGGAATTGCCAATTTCCCAAGCCTGACAGCATTTAGGAGGCATTTGGACAATGCCCATGATACCAAACTTTAACTTTTGGTCAGCTCTGGTCAGGCAGATGGACTAGCTGGTCACTGTAGGTCCCTTCCAACTGAAATATTCTGTTTTATTCTATTCTGCCAAGCAGTTAAACTGTACAGACAGGTAGTGCTGTTCCACTTCTGCTGCAATACCACACAGGTCTCCTCAACTTGTTCCCTCTTTTCTTCTGCCCCTGAACCAGAGGTGAGAGGTGGTGTGGTTCTGGGAGATCCATTGTTTTTGCAGTGTTTGGTTTGACATACTGGTCAAAATTGAAAAGTTGAACTCTGGATGAGGAACTGGATTCTTCTCTGATATAGAGAGTCTTTCAGTCTGTGTCAGACCTATCTCTAATCCTTTTGTCCTAGTATTTCCTTTTATTGAATAGCTTCCTTATGTATTGAGTTCCAGAAATTCCAGGTTGGTGATACACATGGGAAACAGATTGCAACAGAGAGCAGATTTAAATTACTCAGGTCTAGAATTAATGAGGCAGAGCATTTTTTCTTCATGCTGTTTGAAAATGGAGAAGAATCTTCCTTTTTTATTTATAGGAAGAAGTTTGAGATCAAATGACGCTGAGCTGCCCTTTGATTGGTCATTCAGTGATCACTTCAGGAAAAAATAATTAACTGGGTTTTCCCCCCGCTTCTTCATTTGAAAATCAGGTCTTACCGGTGCTGGGTGTTCAGGGGAGTTCTAAGACTATAGTCTTAGATGCTTCAGGAAGCTTATTTTAGGAGGGAAGACTTGACTGAATGCCAGTAGACAGAGCTAATCATGGGGACATCTGGATTCACTTCTTAACTCTGCTGCATGACCTTGGGTCAATGATTTAGGTCGAGTTCTTCCAAAATGTTCAGTATTTGTAGGTGCTTATGCCGGACTTCAGCATTACTGAAAATTAGGCTGTAACTGCATTCACTCTTTCAAATTCAGCTTCCCAAAACTGGGACACTTGTAAAAAGGAGACAGAAGTAAAATGTGTGCCCCTGTTTCCTCATTTGTACAACAAGGATGGATAACTTTGCTTGTAGAGTGTGCTGGGACTTCCTGAGGTAAAAGCACTAGACAGGAGAAAGGATGACAGCAAGCTGCTTGCAAAGAGTCAGAAAAGCAGACATTGTTCAGCAGAAATCAAAGGATGCTGAACAAGAACCAAACTTCCCAGAGTTCACCAGCTGAAGGGCTCCCCAGAGTGTCAGAGGACCAAGCAGATCTAAGGAAGGGCAGAAATGATGTGGCCAAAGGTTGCTGGCTGTCTGCAGACTGGGTGTGCAGCATCCAGCCCATCCAGCTGCCTCCCAGCTGCAGAGGAGCAGCTGAATTGTCCTTTCTGGGAAGGGGCATCCAGAGCCATAGGCCTGATCACAGCCAGGCTGATGCAGGTGGAGCAAGCTGTGTGCTTCTCACAGGCTCTGATTTGTGCCACACAGTCAGTCCAGGCGTGCCAGGCGGGGCAGACCTGCTGTGCAGGTGTGGAGCAGCTCTGCTGAACATCTGCTCAGACAGTGGAAGAGCCCTGGGAGTGTCCAGCTCCTCTCCTGAGCAGGGCTGGGAGCTGCTGGGCTCTTTCTGCTGTCAGGGGTGTGAGTGCATCACTTCCATGGTGCATCCTGACTCCAGCCAGCCTTTAAGGTGAGCTGAAGCACACTTGTGTTGCTGTTGAGGTGGTCGTGACACGAAGCAGAGACTACAAGCAGTCTCAGATGGCAACTCTTTATTATGGAACATGCCTGACTGTTTATACACTTTCTAATTGTTTATGCTTCTTTTACTTTTACTATTAGCTACAATAAGTCAACATAACAGTATTACTGAAAAGTTACAGTAACTTCAACTAACTTTCTAAAAACACTTTGTCTAGCCACAAAGTTCTCTTATCTTTCTTCAATTCTTCACTTCTCTCAATCTCTTTAGTTACAGCTTTAAAGAAAACTCTTTATCAGCTGCTTCTTAATTCTCAGCTTCTTCTTGCTCCTTTGGCTGACAAGCCCGCTGTTAGCCCCTTGCACACACTTGTAGGGCCATGGCCAGGGAGCAATGCTTGTAGACAGAAGACACTTTTGAAGGAAAATCCTCCAGTCCACAAACAGCTCCTACCCTCTGCTGGTCCTGCAGGCTGGCAGTAGATGCATCGTGGAGCCAAGTCATACACAGTGGATTTGCCCCACTGGAACAGGGCACTTCTGCAGGGTGGTCCTGAAACCACCTGGGACCCACTTCTGACCCAGCTGAAGGCCCCTGCTTCCACTGTGCAGAGCAAGCAGCCCCTCAGGCCTTACATTTTATTTTTGCAATATGAGTTCAGCCTCCAGCACAAGCAAACACAAACACAAGTGCTCATCTCCTTATCTGTACCATCCTCGAGCATCTGAAATGCATTTTATATACAAGATAGAGAAAGGCAAAGAAGAAACAACACAGAAAAATGTATTTTTTGAGGAGAAAAAGAGAACAGCTGGGGACATGAATGCTATTATTGCCTCTTTCAATGAACTGGTAGTTGCTGGGAGTGCTCTCTTACTCAGAAAAGTAGAGGAGAAGGTATTTAGTTTAATTAGATCCCTGATTTTCTTTGCTGTCTAATGATTACATTATTCTGTGGACAGGCAGAGTTCAAGGCACAAAGGTAGGCAGTTTAATGGCACATAGACTCCATGTGGCTCTCTGCTTAGGATGAGTTTCACCCATAGTAAATAGAAGAGGAATTACAAGAGGATTTCAGGGTGATGCATGCAAACAGGCAGCTTTGACATGTTTGTCCTCGTACCTACCTTGTTGCCAAAACAATATCCAAGAATGAAAAAGGACCCAACGACTCAGTTAATGCCACCAGTGCAGGTGATGTGAGCTGTGTCCTCTGGGTGGGAGTAATGCACAGCACCTCCGGGGAGCCTGGTGATCCCTGCTCCAGCTGGCACTCCCTGAAAATGGAGCAGGAGAGGTCAGGGTGCCCAGCACCAGCTTGGCAGGCAGATAACCCTGCAGAGGATAACCCTGCCAACAGAGCAGAGTGCTGGCTTCTTTAAAGCTGACCTTTGCTGGTTGGCTGTGATAGCGTTAGAACTCTTCTGAATGAAGCCCTGAAATGAGCCAGAATTTCAACACCAGGTTGTGATCAGATGGTGCAATTTTTTTTTAAGCTGGAGAATCAATAGCTTTGGGAGGAATTATTTTAGCTGGTTAAGTCACTGTTTTCATTGCTGAAATTTATTGGGTTAACCTTCCCACACCCCATGCCTTTGTGATTTGCCAGAAAAGTGAATGTGATAGGAAGTGACCTGAGGCAGGAGAAAGGGCTCTGTCCTCACCTCCCCTCCCATGCACGCAGCAGCAATGGTTACTTAGCTCCCAGGATCAGGAGGTGAGCACTGCAGGAGTCATCCTGAATGTCACCCCTGCTTTCCTGGGCAGAAATGGCTCTCAGTATTTTTTTGCAAATTGCAAAAAGTAAAATATGTGTTTATGCACTCACCCCCACACACATGCATTTGCATCATTTGGATCAGCCAGAAACAGAAACAGAGCTTGAAGAGCTATAGGTTTTGGAGAACATTCTGTTCAAAAGACTTCTGACCATTCACTTTCAATATTCTTGCCCTGAAAATACACAATCTCAACTGCTGCTGAAAGATTGACTGTGAACAGCTGCCTTTGCTCTCATCCTACATGAGGGAGAGTCATGTTATTATTTGAGGATTATTTGGCTCTTTGTCTGAGTCAGAATTGTTTATAGGTTGGATATCACCATTTCATATCACAACACACATTTATTTACCTTTCCTGTAGTAACTGAATGGCAACAAATGAACACAGGTATCCACCCAAGACTGCAGAAGAAGTATTATTTTGCTTGTGCTAAAAGTACAGTTTTGTATTTCTTAGGGTTGTGAATCAGCATTCTGCTTTTTGCCATGTTTTGGGAATTTTAAGGAGCCATTAGACAAATTGGTAGAATTAATTAGATGCATGTTCTTCTTGTTACAGAAACCCCAGAGACATTTTGAATAATATTCTACAATGTTGTATCTTTACCCTGCAAAGTTCAGCAATTTGCTAGAACAGAGCAAACTTGGACAGCTATTTTCTCCAGGATTTGACAAAAATCCTAGAGAACAAAATGAGAACAAAATGTTCCAGTAATCATCTTTTCTTGTCAAGTATCTGCTAGTTTTTAATCCTTTTCTGCCTTTCATTTTGCAGAAGCACCATGTATTGGTTAAAAACAAAATGAAACAAAAAATAATAATAAAAAAAAACCCTAAACAAAAAAAGCCAACCACACCACCATTGTTCCTGCCTGTATCTTTCATTTCACTTCTGTGCTGAATCACCACGCTCCATTACAACCATTTTTATGGTGTAATTGTTTTGTATAATCCATTTTCTTTGGCCACTTTTTAGCTTCTGTCTGAAGCTGTTCCTGCTGTAATGAATGTTGTCATAAATCTGTCACAGGTAACCAGCTAAATTTAGAGCTCAATAAACCAGGGGAGAGTGTGCTGTAGATAAGAGCATTGGGATGCAAAAGTTACAGCAGCAGCACAAGAAGTCCACTTGTGGCAGGCGACAAAGGGGAAGCACAGAACATTTGGTTCCCGCTGACCGCCATCACCCACGCTGTGGCAAACCAAGGTGCTGTGAGGATTCAGGTGCAGTCACAGCAGCCCCTGAGAGCTGCATGGGTGTGCTGCTGCTGCTGCTGCTGCTGCTGCTGAGGAGGGCTGGGCTGTGCTGGGACACTTCCCTGTGCATACAGGGTGCTGTCTGTGTCAAGCTGGGAGCTGCACAGCTCTGCCACTGACCTGGGGCAGATCCCAGTCCTCCAAAGAGGGTCTGAAACTGGGACTGGGAGCTGTCAGGCAGGACAGGACCCACTGGTCCTGGAGCTGGACATAGGAGTCATTGGAGCCAAAACCCATCAGATCCCCAGCCTGTTTCCTCAGGCTGTGTGTCCCTAAAGAGAACCTGTCATCAGGCATGGGGGCCTCAGGCCTGGGAAGCCAAGTTCCCACAGTGGAATGGCTGGGTGATTGTGAAAACTGAGATCATTGTACATTTTTCTCTTTTGAGAAGAAAGTGAAGAACATGGAGGAGAAAAAGCAATGGAAAGATGAAGGCAGGTGGTATAAGAAACAGCAAGATGGAGAGAAACCATATTCAAAAAAGATCTAGTTCTCTGAATTGTGATCCAATGGATGTCAAGTACAAGGAATAAGTGAGGGAAGGGCAGAAAAGAGTGAAGAACAACAGGAGGCAAGGTATGGCAAGGAAAGGAGAGGGTGAAGTAGAGGCAGAAAAAATTAAGCAAGCAGATCAAATAACACAACTCCTTTGCCACACCTGGTTAAGTGTCTGTGTTTCTGTGTGATGCCCCCATGCTGGGCTGAGGCACAGCAGAGGTGAGGCTGTGCCCTGTGGGGGCTCTGGCAGATGGGGATGGCACAGCTGAGCTGCTGCTGTCACCCACGTGCTGTGACATGGGGCAAATGTGTCCCTGTGTGACAGAGCACGGCTGGAGCACGGGGTGGGTGGCACAGCAGGGCCAGGACTTCAGGGCTGCTGGCACCAGCAGAGCTGCTGATCCTTCCTGTGCTAAACAACCACAGGGACCCAGCCACACTGCTTGGTTTTACAAATGCCATCTACATAAACATCAACTATGAACCAGCACTTTACTGAAGAGGTTAAATTCTGCCTTTTAAAGATGAAATCAGCTTTTTTGCTGCCAACCACAGTCATGCCCTCCTGTTGCCTCAAGAATAATGAAACATTGGCATACTGACATGTAAATCGTTATCTCTCTTATTTGTGACTGCATCGTGCCCCAAAGTGCTGCATCTTGTAATTGAGGGCTCTCTGATGAATTCACTGCATGCAAAGTCTGTGAAAATTATTAGCACAGCACATTTCCATAATTAAAGTGTTTCCTATGGTATAGATTTGAAGACTCCCTAACTGCTGTATGTTACTTTAATGCAAAATTCTATGAAAACTCAAATACAAGCAGAACAAAGCTTCTATGCATAGAGAATGTGTTTCATTAGACCAGTTGTTATAGCTGGGAAAAGCAATCAAATCATCCGGCTTCAGGGACACTTTTAGGTGATGGATGAAAGCTTTATTCATTGCTGATCACAAAGAAATGGGCAGCATCTCTCACAGAAATATCTTTGCCTTGCCATGAGTGACATAACCAAATAACTAAAATTTAGCCTATAATGAAACATTCATAGGAACTGCTGGTTTCAGGACACAAATCTGATGGTTCCATTAAGAATTATCCTAAGGTAATGTTAATATTTTGATGGTTTGCAGCAAGTCAATAAATAAACATTTTCTTTACTCACAGGTTTGCAGTTTTAGATAGCTCCTGGAGTCAAATAGTTCTGGGAAACAGAAAATTCCCTCTGCCGTTCTCTCTTTAGTAAAAAATGTGCCAGAATATAGCAGATAGCATGGAATAATGGTTTAACTATTAGTTGTTGACTGCAAAGTCCATTTGTCTTGTTAAGGCTGTCATTTGGCTACATTACCCTTTCTGTAACCCTGGAAACAACTTCAAATGCTGTGATACTTGAAAAGTCTGGAATATAATGTACCCTTAAAACTCTATGAGTGGTTTTTGAGACTCCCTATACAAAAGAAGGAAAAAATAATTTCCCTTTTCAGGGGGCATTAAGCAGTGATGGATGTGCATTGCTTTGTGAGAAAGCTGATCCTCACC
This sequence comes from Emberiza elegans, assembly GCA_024865655.1. Lineage (NCBI taxonomy): Eukaryota > Metazoa > Chordata > Aves > Passeriformes > Fringillidae > Emberiza > Emberiza elegans. The sequence continues at coordinate 37,503,142 of JALJVW010000129.1, read as the reverse complement.
TGTTGTAGGTGGGGTGAGAAACAATGCCAGCAGCACTGACAAGTTTCCTCTTTACCTGCCCACAGAGTTCAGGAATCCCTCTCTCAAAGTGTTACAGAAGGGGATTTTCAGGAGGCAATAAATAAATTTTGATCCCTCTGGTTAATGCAGTTAAGGTCAAAGAGATTCTATCTGGATCTATTTAAAATACTCTTAACCTGCAGACATACTGCTGTCAGTAGTGCTAAGTGTCTTAGCTGGCTGAGCAATGTATACAACCCTTATGAAACTATTCTTAAGTATTCTGGTTGCTATATTTAGCTCTGTCTTATAACAAGACAAAAAGCACTTAGCTAAATGCAGTCCTGAAGTGCTTAATCCAGTTAAGATTATTTTGTCCTTAGGTGTCTTCTGCTAAGACTTTTTCTTGTTCACCGTCCTGCTGCATCATGCAGAAAGCTGCTCTGTGTGTTGGGCCTGTGGATTCTTTTATGGGTATTTATTCTGTGAGCCCCTCCAAGTCTGCTGTTGGCTGAGGGCATTGCTCACATCCATTAGGAAGCCTCATTCCTCTGACAGCCCAGATCTGCTGCACTGCAGCAGTGACAGCTCCTCCTGGGGACTGGGGGGCCCAGAGTTCATTTCCCAGTTTGGGCTCAGTGAGCATTGGCTGCCACTCTTGGTGACCAAGACTTCTCTCAGCTTCTCAACAGTTGTTCAGTCTATTGAGAAGTCAGACTTCCCAACAGACTTCTTCTGTTCCAGCTGGGTGGGAGGGAGGCCAACCGTTCTAAAGAGGCAGGAAACCCACCAGGCTTCCTGGGAGCTTTCAGTTGTTAGACACCCTGTGGGCAAAGTGTCCATAAAATACAGTTTCTATAAAATAATGCTTTGCGCTACAAGCTTGGGAAAAATCCTTTTCTTTAGCTGAATTTTTGCATGGTCAAGTCTGCACACAAAGAACATTTTTTCCCTGAAAAATTTTGATAGATCTTTCTGTGTATCCACAAGCATTTTTTCATAATTTAACCCATTGCTTTAAAAAGACTTTCCTTTATACCTGTGTATCTCTGAACTTATCCCCAGTCACCAAATCTTCTGTAGGGGACATTCTTCTAGAGAAGAAACAAGTGTGTGATTTTGACAGAACAGCACTGAGGGATGAGCAGTGGGGATAAGAGCCTCAGCTCAAGAGGGTAACAAATAAGATCACACACTCCTTTTGAACTGGAATAAAGTATGAGTGGGGTAGCACTGCTGTGAGAACAGAGACACAGCAGATCCACTGAGTTTAAGTTTGCTATGCAGGTGTTGTTTCCAGTTGCAGCTTCACTGGGGTGTCAGGAGTTACATGATATTTTCCCTAGATTTTGTGTGTCCCATCAGTAGCAAGTGTTAAGGGAAGGCCTTGAGTCCATTCACAGCTGGGTGGTTGTGGCTTGTGCTGACTTTGCTGATCATGTTTGTCTTGAAGGAGGTTTTGGTTGCAAGATTTGATAGATGAGGTACAAGGTCATACTTCTGGTTTTCACAGCACACCAGGTAAACTGTCATATTTGGAAGAGCTCCAGCTGCTCCTCAGTGGCTCCTGGCCAGTAGGGTCGTTCTCCCACCCTGCTGGTCACACAGCTTTTTGGACACAAGAGCTCACACTGGCCTTCCCAGGTGGCTTCTGTGGCAGTAGGTGATGCCCACAGAGCCAGGAGCCCAAGAACTTGGTCCAACTCCCATTGCCTTGCTGAGCTTTCATTAGTCATACTTGAGCATGGTTCTGATTTGTGGTGGTAGACTTTTCTCAGCTTGAAATGATTGCAGCTGTCCAGGCTGTCTTACTTGCAACTGTGTTTTAACTGGACTTGCTTTTCCTTCCAGGATTAATTTTTCTCCGTCTCTATTTACATGGTGATAAGAAGTGCTAATCCCACTCTGTCAGTCTGGACTGATGAATCTGAGGAATAGAACAGGTAATTTCTAATTCGGCTTGTAGCTTTTGGTGACTCAGGCAGTGAGAACCACTCCCTCTCTATGGAGTGCATTCATAACAAAAGAATTCATACAGTATCTCCTGCCCAGGTCATCTGCAGGGAGGGACATCCTTGCCCTGGAGCAGGGAAGGAAGGATAAAATTTTGTGGCTGTTGCTGTGAGCAGCATCCTTGACTTCCTGACAGTTGTGGGTGGTTCTGTTTTGTGTTATTTTTATAGCTACCAACTTGTTTGAGCTTGGAGTAGTCTCTAAGGTACATCTTTGGATGTACCTATTGAAAAATGCCCCTTGAGTTCTGGGCAGCATGGGGTGTTTTGCAAGGCAAGTGCTCAGTGGAGATGGAGGGCAGATGGTGGGGATGGGTGTGATTTCCTCTTTGGAGGTGTCTGAAGGGCAATCCAGCAAAGCTGAACTGGGCAACGTGGTGTGGAGTGACAGCAGCTGCCTCACCTGCACCTCCCTTGCTCTCTGTGCCTCATACTCAGCCCATCTGAGTCACAGAAAGCAAGCCACCAGTGAAGAAGTTACTTTTGTGTTGAATTTTCCATCATTTAATGGAGCTTGAGAGTACTGTGTCCTTACTGGGAGTTGTTGCCATTTTTCTCCTTCTCTGGTTAGTGCCAGGTGAGGAGGATATTTTAAATTGAAGCCTTGGGTATGAATCCCAGGACACAGCTCAGATGATGTGGGAGAAGTGCAAGCAGCAGTCATTGGCTGCAGGATGCTCTGGATGAACCTGTCTATCATATCTTCCCTTAGACATCCTGATAACATGCTGCTGTTGCCTAATGCCAATCCTTTAGGGGATTAGCACAGTTTCTTTCTCCTCTGTCTTTCCACTGGAAAAGAAATCTCAGATATATTTCAAGCAGGGCAGGCAGTGATTGAAATCAACCAGTAACCTCTGTGATTTCCCAGAACAGGACCAGCTGTGGTGCTGCCTGCTGCAGACACCAGGGCATATTTCTCTCTTTTTTGCTCTTGCATTTGGCAGGAAGATGCTGATTCCTGTGCAGAGGTGGATGCATCAGCAGGATTCCCTGTGCTGGCTCAGCGGGCAGGACAAAGGCAGGCTGAGGGGCTGCTAGCTTTTAATCTTTCCCTTTAAAGTCCCTGTAGGTGGATGTTTGGGCATGTGGCAGCAGTCTCACTTTTCATGCCTCTGAGCAAGCAAGGAAAGACATACCTGGAGTAGAATTTGGGAAAGGGAAGATTGAAACATCCATGAGGTCTTTAAGGACAAACCACTACACTCCATGTTTTGATATTCTGAGCAAGATAAGGAATGTGTCTCAGTAAGTGCTTCTGTCTTTCCCTTGCAGAGCCCTGTATTGTGTAAACGAACTGATGGATGAAGATGAGAAGGACAGGGCAAAGAGGTATGACAGCATGCACTCCTGGAGGAGAACTGTGTTGTCCAGTGCTTGACAATGAACTTGACCCCACTGATGTCAGAGGCAAAGCTCCCACACAGTTTACAGGCTGTGTATAGCTGACCACAAGCAGCATAATTTAAGTTCAGGCTTCTCACAGAGTTTGGTCACCCCTACAATGGGTTATCTGGCTAAATGGGCCTTAAATTCCACTGCTGTGCCCTCAGGAGCTTGTGCTATGCTATGGCTATTTACTGTCTTGAAGCAGAATTCCTGACGTGTGGTTTTATTGGCATCAAGCAGTGCTGCCCACCTGGGGTAGAGCTCCCTTTGCAGTCCTGCTTTAGCCCAGGCCTGAGTTAGTCTCTGTCAGAGAAGCTTTTGGCTCAGTTGTTGAGTCATTGTACACTAGTGCCAGAACAGAGATGGCTGTGAATGCTGGATCTGAGAACATCCAAATGCCAACCTGAATATGAATGGAAATGCTTTCTGCATACCACCCTCAGTCTAGATCACAGCAAGTCTGTATCATCATGAAGACACTTGTAAAGCAAATTAATTACTACTGGAAGAGGTTGTATGAAAAGTGTTATCTCAGATACGAGCACTGGAAAGAAAACTTTGGAAGGAACTAAATGGATTTGCTTTCTCTTTTATTGTTTTTAATGGAGGGGGGAAGCCTAATAAATATTCTTGATTTGTGAACTGAAAACCAGTTGGAGTTCTGCAGCCAGACCTGTAACATGCCCAGTTTCATACATCACAGCAGTAGATTTTCAAGACCACATACAAGATTTTATTCTGCAGTTCAGTTGTCTCTGCACAGTGCTGTCCTTGATAAGCTCCTTTTGCAAGTGCAAATCACAGAAATCCTTCACATTTTGACCTTTATATGTGTGTCTGCTAACTGCAAAGCAAAAGTTCATAAAAATTAAGTGATCGAAACATGAATATGCATGAACATACTTTTTTCTTGTTGGAGGAATTTGTCCCATAACAGCCTCACTATCACTGCTTTTGAAACAGTGGGAACTGAAATGTATGAAATGTATGTCAGGATATGATCTTTCCCAAATGAACCCAAACATGTGTTATCTCCAGGTGTTCCTTGCTGCTGGTGAATTCAGTCTTGCTACCAGCAAAATCTTTGTGTGCAAGCCCAATTTTAAACAAACAAACATTCCCAGCAGAGTTTAGATTCTGGTATTTAAAGTGTTTTGCTGGGGCAGGGTAGATACCTCACCCAGGTTTGTGCTGTAGGTCCTTCATTCTGCTGAGTGACATTTATGGTTTTGTGCCCAGGGCATCACGCAACAAATCTGAGAAGAAGAGGAGAGACCAGTTCAATGTCCTCATCAAAGAGCTTTGCACCATGCTGCAGGGCCATGGCCACCCTCTCAAGATGGACAAGTCCACAATACTGCAGAGGACCATCGACTTCCTACAGAAACAGAAAGGTACTGGGGTGCTGGCCCTGCAGCTGCCCAGCAGCCAGCTTCCTCCAGAAAATGCAAATCCCAAGCATCTCAGATGCCACCCAGAGAGGACATGAGCCTGAGTGAGGGGCAGAATAAGGGACAGCAGTTGGCCTCAGGAGATGGCTAGAGCTGAATACATTGCTGATCAGTTAAACACAGATTTGAAAAGATGCAGTGCTGTTGCCTCTTACTGTGGATTCATCATTACCCTCGCTGGCCTCCACATCCCCTGGCCTGCTTTGTGCACTCTCAAACAGAAAAGCTGAGGAACAGCACCCGTTACAAAAGTCAAGGGAGAGGATGTTCTGTGCCATCTTCCCAGGTCTCTTGGATTAGGAGATGATAAGCCTGTCCTGCTGCCTGGGCACTCACAAGAGCAGTTTGTGAAACAGCTCCAGAATTGCAGACACACTTTGCTCACAGGAATGCTCTACTACTCTAAAATTAGCCCATTGATCTTGATTTTTAAGGTTATCTTCAGGCCACCTAAAATGTCTCCATTTCCCTTTCTTGATTTCTAACGCATCTGTATTATGAGAGCATGAAAAATGACTGTTGCATGCAAGAAGGCTTTGTGTGAAGAATGATATGAGGATTATTCCTCTAACAGCCTCTTTAAAGAAATCTTACTTGAAAATGAAAAAAAAAATCCAAGTAGTATGACTCATGTTGCTTTTTTGATATTTTCTCTTTAAGAAATCACAGCACAGACAGAAGCCTGTCAGATTAGACAAGACTGGAAGCCTTCATTTCTTAGCAACGAGGAGTTCACCCAGTTGATGTTAGAGGTAAGAAGAAATTAAATAGATTAGTGAGAAATAATCAGTTCAGTGGAGTAGTTCAGGGATATACAGTTCTTTTTCACCTGTAGGTCCCAATGTTAATGATTTCTATTCTGCTGGCACATACAATGCAAACCTGACAGAGACCAATGTTGAACTAAATGCTTTGCAGACACAGAATTAAAAATAAGATTGCTTCCCCTTGAAGATAAATGGCTTTTCGTTTGGGAATCAAGGCTGATTTGGCCCAGATTTGGCCTGGTGAGAGAGGAAAAGGAGAATTTCCTTTTCTCAGAAGAGCCGCTAGAGCTGGCAGTTTTAGGAAAAACTTGAAAGGACCTGAAAAAAGCAGAGCAGCTCTGTTCCTCCCACATGCCATTAGGCAGGCAGCACTGCCTGTGCTGCCTCTGCAGCTGCTGCCTGTGCGCTGCTGTCCTCTCCATGGGAGTGCTGCCTCTTCTGCTTGAATTGCCTTGAAGTGCATTCAGGAAAACAGCTCTTATACTCCCACCTCTGAAACGCTGTGCTGGTCCAGAAACATCCCCCAAACCCACATTTGTGCCCTGGGTCTGTGCTGCAGGCTCCTCTGGACATCTCCTGCCCTGCGTGGGCAGCTGCTGCTCTTTGCCCCACCAAAATTAGGGTGGATGCTGGGCTGAGCTGGGAGGTGCTGCTGTGTCTTGGTTACTCCTTTTCATCAGGATGTCATGACTCACCTCTCTGGAAAAGTCTGTTCATTCTTTCTGGGAATCTCTCTTGCCAAACAAGCCAACTTGTTCCAGCTGAATCCAAACAAATTCCCCCCTTAGATTGGAAGTGGTGGGGGAGAGCCAGCCCTGTAATAACTGCTGGCTGGCTGGACTCTGGCAGGCCATTGAAAAGTTTGCTTAAAATCAGTGGGATTTTTCCAGAGAGGACCCAATTTGAGCAGAGTGTGGCAGTGAGGTGGGGGACATGGGGAATGCTGCATTTTTGGTCCCTGTAGCTGAGCTGCAGAGCAGCCTAACAGTGTCTTTAGAAGAGCTGGCTTTGTGCACAGTGCTGACCAGCTATTAAACCTCCCAGATCTTGATGTTAGGGAGGAATAAGGACAGACACTGCATAAATGGTACAAGGAGATATTGTGAAGAATAGGGAGAACACAACATCCAAGGAGAAGAGCACAGGCAGTGACTTAAAAGGGACAGAGAGGTTTGACTCTGGGACAGAACCACTGTGAATGAGAAAGGGGAAACAGAACAAGCCTTAAAATTGTTTTGTCACTAACCTTACAAATCAGTGCTTTAAGCAAAATAAATAAGGCTTTAAATCTTCTTCATATTGTCCATAAACTGCTACAAATACATAATTGTATAATTTTTCTGTCTCTGCTTATCCATCCACAAAGCTAGATTTGCCATGATGATATCTGACATCTCCTTACGCACTGAGTTTGTCAACTATTGTGCAATTCAGAACACATAATGAAGTGACTGAAGTCAGCAGGGTTGTGTGGGTGTTGAAATTCTAAGCATCACTGTCTCACTTCATGTTAAATAAATACTCACTGGGTGAAAAATACAAGTCAATTTAATAATAATGAGAATGAGAAAATAAGAATATAAAAAGAATGTTGAATTAGACAGCATGTGTAATTTTTATTTTTCCACATTTAACTGTCATTTCTTTGATTAATTTCTGCTAGGTTTAAGCTGTTAGAAACATCACTAAAGAATCAATGAATCTAAAATATTTTAAGTTTTTCCATTGCATAATTCTGTTTTGGTTTTTTTTTTCTTTTTTTCCTGGCTTTTATCATTAGGCACTGGATGGCTTTCTCATTGCTCTTACCACTGATGGGATTATTATTTATGTGTCTGATAGTGTTTCATCTCTGCTGGGACACTTACCGGTAAGTTCTGACCATGCAATACCCGGAGGCTCATTCCCCTCCTCAGTGCAAATCAGTCAGTGCAGGGCTGGGGATTGGTTTTGTCCAGCCAAAGAGGGAACTGACTGTGGGTGGGAGGTCAACCAACAAACTCTTGTGGCGTTTCTCAGGTTCCTGGGAATAACAGATTCTTTCCCAGGGTCTATGAGTTAGCTTAAAAAAACCCCAACTATGCAAAATCTCTGTACTCATAGCTCATCACTTGGCTATCCATCTAAAGGTCTGGGAGGTGTTTGACCCACCAGGTTAATGGAAAATCTTATGATTGTGAAATGAGTGCTGGAGCTCTTCTTAGATAATGTAAATATTATTTCAGAACTGAATCTATGCTCTTTGAATGACACTGGGTTTTTCTACTTTGAGCCCATAGTCTTCAGTAACGAATGTGTGGCCTCAGAGTTTTCTGGGGGAACTTCTAGAAACCAGCTAGTTGTCAGGTGCAGAAATTTGAGCTTGGCCCCTCAAAAACATTTTTATTTGGTGCCAAGCATGAAGCGCCAAGGATGCCCTATATGGGGGAAAATTCAAGCACACAATTGCCTGAATGTCATGTGTGCAAAGAACAAATCTGTGCTGACATTTTGGTAGAACCCCTTTAATCAGGATGTGTGGGTTGGTGAGCACTGAATCACTTGCAGGTCAGGCTGATTTTGCCAGATGTTCAGCCTAGAAGACAAATGGAGGATGTAGGGAGGAGCTCTCCTTCTTCTGTGTCGTGCTTTCAAAGAAAAATGTTTCACTTCTCATGTTATATTTCTGCGGCACCAGGGTTTCTTCTCCAGCTTGTATCTGTCTGAACTGAAAGGCAACCTCTGGGACTCATTCAGCTTTTTGCAAATAGATAGTAATCCTGGGGTAAAATAGTCTAAGAGTTACATTCTGCCCCAGATCCCTCTGCAGATTGACTGGGCTTCCTTGTCTTGGGCATCTGCACCAGACCAGCAGTGTCTGTGCTCTGCTGAGGGGTGAAAAGGCATGTGGTTGTGTCAGGCTGTACTGCTGAACATGACAAAGCATTCTTTTGTATCAGTCAGATTTGGTGGACCAAAATATATTAAACTTTCTGCCTGAGGGGGAGCAGAGCGAAGTGTACAAGCTACTTTCTCCACATGTGCTCATGACAGATCCTGTTGCAGCTGATTTTCTGAATGGTAAGCTCTGCTCTTGTCTGTCGGTCAGAGAAGTTTGCCAAAGGTGAACAGCTCCCAGGGAAGTCTGCACAGAGCTCTCCAGCTGGCTCTTGCCTGCCACTTCTGTCTTGTTGCATTTGTGGGTTTTAGTGCATCACATCTGTAATGTTCCAGCGCTCCCAGTACTTGCTCTTTGATTAAGACAGTCTTTGTTTTACCATCGTCTTTGCCCCTTGGATGGTAGGTGCCTTTCCCCAGATGGGATGCTACACTAACCCTGAGAAAGGAGTGAGGGCTCAAGGGAAAAAAATTTGGAGAAATCCCAAACAGTTTTGGCAGAGCCATTATTCCTTAGGAAGCTTGCATGTCTCAGGACACAAGAGAAGCCCTAATGTAACCTAAGCAACTTCCTATCTGAACAGTCCATCTGGATCTGTACTGCTGGCTGCCGTCCCATGTCCCTTCCCCTCAGAAAATGTCCCCAGGACCAGGGCAGGCAGCAGCATCTCCCCAACACCTCAGTTTCGTTAACTAATGTTTCAGCCTGTGCTGAGCCCCCACCCCTTTCCCAGCGGGTTTGGGAAGGCCACCGAGCAGCACTGGGCTCCCCTCATGGTGCTCTGAGCAGCCTGATGATGCTCTGAGCACCCTGATGGTGCTCTGAGCAGCCTGATGATGCTTTGAGCACCCTGATGGTACTCTGAGCAGCCTGATGGTGCTCTGAGAAGCCTGGTGGTACTCTGAGCAGCCTGATGGTGCTCTGAGAAGCCTGAGGATGCTCTGAGCAGCCTGAGGATGCGCTGCCTGGGGGTGGTTTCCCTCAGGCTGAAGGCCATGTGGTCTAATCCATAGAGTTCAGACTTGGGGCAGAAAACTGGATTAGAGCTTGGCCCAGTGCCCTCCACTGTTAATGGAAGGGCTTAGGGTGAGTTCAGTGCCCTTTGGTCCCACTGAGCAGTGCCAGAGCGGAGTGCTGCAATACCATGTAACTGCCCTGCGTGAAATCCTACATCCATGGAGCCAGGGGAAAATCCTGCTGGCCAGTGCAGCCCGGGCTTCACACTCAGCTCACTGGGGTGACTGCAAAGACAGGAAAAAAAGGCTGAGAATACATTTCCTTAAGCAGAAACAGATGATAATTGCTCCTAGTAGTTATGTATTTACTTGTGGGTATCAGAAGCTTCCCAGCAGGGTGTGCTCAGATAACCACTTGGTAGATAAATTAAATATGTGAGCGAGCTAAAGTGCAGACTTCTAATAACATTGTCTGTGTATCCCTCTCTTTCTCTCATTTCAGCAGAAAAACAAATAGAGTTTTGTTGCCATTTAGCAAGAGGCAGCTTAGATCCAAATGAACCCCTGATGTATGAATATGTGAAATTTGTAGTGGATTTTAAATATTTTACTCATGGTAAGTTACTGTTCCAGCCTACTTTTGTCTCTCCGCCTCTGTCCTTTAAATTGTCTTGATCTGTAATGTCTTAAAGGCTCTGTTTCTGCTGAAAATGCCCCATAATTATCAGGGATGGAATGAGATGATACAAAAGTGGTGGGGAGTCTGTTGATCAGAAGAATGCACTCTCCTGCATGTTGTGCCTAAAGCTGATACCAGACTGAAAATTCCTCTCTTGGACCCACTGCCAATTGTAAAGCAGCCTCCTTATTCAAACAGCCAGTAAAATATGGTATTCTGTTTCACTTGTGGCAGTGGAATGACACTTTACAGAGATTAAATACTTTGAGGTGCCTGTAAAATCCTGAATCTTGCAAAAATGTTGGCCTGGAGAAAGACTGACAAGGAGACTGCAGCTGCACACTGTGCACTGCTCTGAGCTGTCTTACAAAGCTGCCCTGGGTAGGGGTTACAGCTTGGAGCCTACAGGGTTGTGCTTTAAATAACACCAGCATGGACCAGCGTGGCATCACCCTGTGGGCAGCAGGAGGTCGTTGCTGGGTTTCTCCACTCACTGTACCTGTCTTAACATGGGGAAAAACCTCTCCTTCCTCTTCTTCTTAAATAAACTGTCTGGTTGTTCCTAGTGCCTACACCCTCCTGTAATGGCTTTGAGTCAGCTATTGCACGGGCTTTCAGGTCAGCCCCGGAGGAGCAGATCTGCCTGGTGGCCACCGTGCGCCTGGTCACACCACAGTTCCTCAAGGTGAGCCTGAGCACCCACAGCAGCAGGGGCAGCAGCACAGGCCTGGTGGAGGAGAGGGGACGTGGCTGTGGCTGGGTATTGGAATAATTACCAGTATTGCTGGACAGAACGTGCCTGAGCTTGTCTGGCCCTTGGTGCTGAACCAAACAGCGGCACTGTGGTGTTTTCACCCCACAGACACTGTTGGCTGAGGGTGTGTGGTGTTTCACCCCACAGACACTGTTGGCTGTGGGTGTGAGGTGTTTCACCCCACAGACACTGTTGGCTGGCTGGGTATGTGGTGTTTCACCCCACAGACACTGTTGGCTGGCTGGGTGTGTGGTGTTTCACCCCACAGACACTGTTGGCTGGCTGGGTGTGAGGTGTTTCACCCCACAGACACTGTTGGCTGGCTGGGTGTGTGGTGTTTCACCCCACAGACACTGTTGGCTGGAGGGTGTGAGGTGTTTCACCCCCAGACACTTTTGCCTGGCTGGGTGTGTGGTGTTTCACCCCACAGACACTTTTGGCTGGCTGGATGTTGCAGTTGGGTGCGTGGAGGCAACTCCAGGCCTGCAGGAGCTCTGGTGGTGGTGAGATGGAGCTTCCCCCCATAACAGGGGCTGCTCCTCAGGTTTCCCTCTGGCAGTGAAGCTTTAAGGCGCTGGTGAAGGAAAGGAGTCAGTTCTGATGGAGGGTTTGGATCCAGAGCTTTGTTCTGGCCCACAGGCCTCTGAATGCAGCAGCAGCTCCAGCAGAACTCCTGAGCCCGTGGCTGCTGTTCCTTTGAACCCGGGGAGCGGGGCAGGGAAGGGGCAGGGAGCCACCAACCAGGGACAGGAGGGGAGGGACAAAGGGACAAAGGACACCTGGATGGCCCAATGTCCCCCAGGGGTAGAGGGCTTCCTTTGAATCTGCCAATCACTCGATCCCTTCTGGAATTCCAGGAGTGACAGTGCTGGGAGCGGGCAAGGGAGGGGGAGGGAGAGGTGACTGACACACCTGGCAGGGAATTACCAGGGAGTGACCCGGGGTTCTGGCCTAAACCCTGAAATCACAACGGAACAGCTGGGAGTGGGAGATGACATGAGTATGTATTTGGAAAGATAAGGGATGAAGCAGGAGCTGCTCTTGAGAAGAGGTGGGTTTGTGGTGGGGTGTCTCAGAGGGAAGCTCCAGGACAAGGTGACCAGCTACTCCACTTGGGAATTTACAGCCTTCAAAGACGTGCATGCACCACTCCTTTGTGTGAGGATCTGCATCTTGAAACACTGAAAATGTGTGTCATGGCCTCTTGCTGCTGGTCTGTGAATGTCCCATGGTGCTGATGGTAGGGATAACAACCCTGGGTGCTGCTTGCATTAGAGGGCATTAGCCAGCTGGACCTGGAGCTGTCATCCATATTCAAATACCAGTATTTGCAAAAAGCTGGGGAATTTTGCCTAGAGTGCAAGACAACACTCTTTGACTATTTATCCCATCTCTGAAATTCAGCTCAAGGTAAACTACTCAGCCATTTTTCATCAGTTCCTGCATCTATAAAACAAGTCTTACACATTCCTTAGAGGAAAATAAGTCAAGTGCTTTAAAAGTGCTGTATTTTGCTATGGTTTATTATATCAACAAGATGCATGCTAGGTTTTGATAGCAGGCTCCTTTTGTCATTTCACAGAATTAAATGTCTGAATGTACCTACTCTTTTGCAGGAGCTCTGCAACGTTGAAGAGCCATGTGAAGAATTTACATCGAGGCATAGTTTAGAATGGAAGTTTTTGTTCTTGGACCACAGGTAAGAGATTTGGGTTTAGTCACTGAAGAATAAATAAACTGCAGCTCAAAAATAGAAAACTTTGTATACCTGTTGCCTGAGGTCCCAAAAGGAATAGCTCTAATTACATGCAACTTAGTGAGTAGCAGGACTCTGAACTTAGCTATTAGGCATCCTTAAATGCTTTACTATTTTCCATATTTTAGGCAAGTAAGAAACCATGGAAAATGTCAAGAATGTCTAGAAAAATCCTAACCAAGATAATAAGTCATTGAAAGTGAGCAGTGTGGGTCCCAATACGTTCCCCATATTGGTTTAGCTCCTCTGTTCTACAATTACAGCTTCCAGGAATCCTTCTAAATCTTTTCCTATGTCAATAAACTTTTGACTTTTCAGCTTGAGAAAGGATGGAATTTCTAAAACCAAAATAAAAACCAGTGGATTTTATTATTTAATTGTAGATTAGTTTTTGACAATGCAATATGGTGGGCTAGAATTCAGCTTGGTGAATGAAGCAGACTGGAACCAGTTTATTAAGCTGCTTAATTTAGGATTAATTTTCTTCAAAAGAAGCTGGTGGGTTTTATTCACTCTCTCACTTCTCTGTGTTTGACATATGTGCATAAGCACATTGCCAAATCCTACCCTCTTCATTATCCCTCCCCTTGTGAGCTGTGCAAAGGTAGTCATTACTAAAAACAGAAGACTAGTAAATAAGGCTGTAAGGAAAAAAATATTGGTGAGGAAAAAAATCTAAATACCATCTCCACATTTAGAGCAAGAAAGAGAGAGAGCAAATAAAAATGAGTAATAACTTTCATTTATATGGAACACAAGGTGTGTGCCTCACATCATACCTTGATGCATGACACTGCAACACCCCTACAGTTGATTATGTGTGGTTTGGGACAGTCAGATAATTATTAATTCAGGTGAGTTCTTGCTGGAGTGGCTTTGTTAGACTTTATTTGGCCTGTCTGATAATGCACATTTTTAGAATCAGCTGATTGATGTTAAGGTTTGTTAAAGAGCCCTAAGCCCCTCACGTGACTGATGAAGTGAGCTGCTTCTCCTCAGGGCTGTGTCCCAGCAGCTCCTGTGAAAAAGCTGAGTAGGAGCTACTTTGCAACTTGTCAAAGAGTCTTTGGATGAATGTGGGTTATGACTCAGAGAGGAATCTCTGTGCTGGGTGCTTGCAGACACTCCAGTCCCCCTGATATCCCCAGAGAGGAGGCCATTGCTACTGAGAGGAAACTAAGATGATGCTGAGGCAGAGTTTGTGACAGACCCAGATGCAAGCAGACCCAAGAGTGAGCAGGAGATCGTGGGAGTTGTCTCATTTAATCACCATTCCAAGCTCTCTCCAGTACAATCTGCAGGACACTGGAAATGTTGCTGTTTCTTGCTGATTTGCATCAGCACAGAGTGCCTGACACCGAGGTGTGCCACCAGCAGGGCAGAGGGTACCCAGCAGAAGCTGGAATCAGGACCTTTGCTGTCATGATCACAATTCAAATCAGAGTAAAGATAGATGCAATAAAAATGTTCCATAGATGTGGATAAACATGAGAAAGATAGGAAAAGCCTGTATTCTGGGTCTCTATGTAAATATGTGTAGAGGAAGAGAAACCCATCAACTTTGATAATGATTTGTTTCTCTTCTGCACTGTGGTACTGTTCTTATTTTCCCTTCATTTATTAAAAGACTGCACCCAAAAGACTCTCTAAAGACTGTGCATTCCCATTTGCACAGCAAGCTGCAGATCTCAGGACTGGAACTTGAGCTAACAAGACACTTTTAAATTGCTCCACAAGGCATCTCCTTGTTAAATGACAGATGAGGAGCATTTTGTGGTTTCTTTCTTTTATGAAGAGCTCTGGTGATATTCAGGAAAGCATAATAATTTCCTGATCAGCTTAAATGTTTATCTGATGTGCTTCTGAAAGACACTATTGTCTTGAATATAAGCATGTTATTAAAAGTAGGAGAAACAGTGATGCATTCTGCCAAAGAGACAGCAAGGACACTTTAATAAATACACATATTATCATCATTAACAGAAATCTGGGTCACATGAGGAAAAGGAACAGAGTGCTATGAAAAGTTACTTAAATAAATAAAGCTGTATTGTGACAGAGACCACATGTGTGCCCAGCACATTCTGTTCCGGGGGATTTGCTGTCAAGGGGAGGCCTGGCTCTCCCAGCTAACCCCTGGTGCTGGGACTCAGGAGCTCCTGCTCACACCTTGCTCCTCCTGGCACTGCTGTTAGGCAGATTTTCCTTCTCCCCCATTCCCTGGTGCCAGGCTGCCCACAGCTGTGGGGAGGATGGAGGTTATAGACCTGCCCGGGCTCTCTGTGGCTGAGGAACCAATGCCCACTGTGCCTCTCAAGGGGAAAAATGTGGCACAGCCAAGAGGGAATTTCACACAGTAATAACCAAGAAACTCAGGACTGATCCATCCAAACACATGTGTAATACACTGAAATAACTTTTTCCTCATAGTCTTGGCCACTTTATGGCCTTCTTGGTTAAGAGCACTCAGCTGACCAGGAGAGGGGCGGCAGGAGAGGCAGGTTTGATAGGCACCATCACCTCCAGCCTGCCCCATTTTGAGTTATTTACCATTCTGCCCTGTTCCTGAGAAGCACACTGAATTTGGCAGAACACTGCCAGCACATCCTGCAGCCACATTAGCACAGGGCCTGCCTCCCTGAGTGCTTGAGTTGGTGCAGCCAGGGTTGGAGCTGAGCATGGGGAGATGGAGAGTGACAGGCTGATACAGGGAGCAGAGACAAAAACAGTGGTTTTCTCCCCACATTTCAGTGCTGTTTCATAATCATAAGCTGTCAGGCTCTGGTGAAGGCTGTGTTAGGATACTTGCTTTAAAAAAAGCTCATGTTTTGCCTAGAAAAAGGAAAATCTAGAATTGATAGCAGAATAGTGAGGTAAGTCATTGCAATGTGCCTGTCTAAATACTTCATCAATCCCTTCTCTACCAGCCAAAGCACAGACAGCCCTCAATCAGCCCCATGCCTATGGCTATCTGCACTACCAGCACAGAAAGTTTTGGTGGCTGTAGTTTCCCAAGCTTTTCTGGGGGAACAATTACTTTTTCCCAAGCTGCAGCTTCCCACTAATTCTCCCTTCTCCAGTTACTACCCAGATGACACTTGCATCCAACCTACTGGATAATTTTACTCTGGCTCCAAGTTGTTATGTGCAGGATCAGCCATAGCATTTCTCAAGCTGTGTCTCACAAGCATCCCTAATGAATTGAGTCACTCACATATGTACATGCCTTTCTCTACACCCACATAATGAATAGGCTGTGGAACAGTAAACACACACCTTTTCATTTTCTCAATTTGTACCTCTCCCTCGCTGTCAGTTTTTTGGTTTGTATATGAAAATGCATCACTGCCTAGATGAAAACCCACTCCAGATTTCCCTGCCAAGTGAATGATGGTGTTTGTTGCTGCATCACAGCTTATCTGCCAGGATGTCAGAGTCAAGTTTTGTGCTCACTCCCTGCCCTTTGCTTCCTTTCTAGGGCTCCACCTATTATAGGATATTTGCCCTTTGAGGTTCTGGGAACGTCAGGGTATGATTACTACCACGCAGATGACCTGGAGCTTCTTGCTAGGTGCCATGAACACTGTAAGTTGCCCTGCCTCTGCAATGTGTCTGTCTCTGATCTCCTTTGGCACTTGTGCAAAACCTTCTTCTGCCATTGCAAAAGGCTGCTTCTTCAGGAACATGAGGGAACTCTCCTGTCCATGTCAGACTGTCACAGCTGACTTACCTGGGAGGTTGGAATCTTGCAGAATTCCCTCAGATCAGGAGCTGTTAGTGCAGGTTTCCTAAATTGGCAGATACCTTGTTTGAGCACAGGATGTCTCAGAGTGAAATGAGATTGGAAGACTGGGAGTCAGAACTATCCCCCCTTTGCCCTGTGACTTTTGTTGATTTGTCACAGTTCATGGTCTTGCCATTCCCCTGGGCTCTGGAGTTAACCAGAAGGCTCAGCTCACCAAAACACCTTTTGAGAGAATCATTTGGATCACCTCCCTGTGCAATTAGGTGCTGTGAACCTCTCTTACTCATTAGCAAAATGCTTCTGAGGTTCAGAATTATTTTACATACAGAAGTACTGAACACAGTTTCCCTGTGGGTGAAGATGGCTCATGTTTGGTCAATCTGAAAGGAAGACAACAAAGCACAAGAGTCAAGTTCAGGCTAATGTGTGAACACCAAAGAAGGTCCATGAAGAAATATTACTTACAGGTTTCTTGTGGGGGACACTGTCTGTCTCTCTGCTGTCTCTGCTTGAGAGGAGAGTGTTTTGTTCAAAGGAAACAAGGACACCCCAGAGAGGGGAGCAAGCAGGATGCTCTAATTGCTCTGAGATGCAGAGCAGCACAAGGCTGGGAGCAAGAAACTCCACCAAGAAGCCCCACAGCCCACTGGAGAAAAGCTGCAAACCACCCTCATCTCTACCACAAACACTCTACCACTCACATGTGTGAGGAGCTGAGGGACCTAGAAGAGAATGGGGAAAATACTTCTCTGCATGTCAGGTTTCCCTGCTCCACTTCCCTGCCCAGGCAAATCATTGATGCAGCAGCTTGCCTGGCTGTGACAGGGGGACACACAAATTGTGTCAAATGTCAAAAGTGAATATTAACAGAGTATTTAAACTGCTCTCAAGCACAATACTTCTCAGTGCTGTTTGCTTAAAAGACGATTTTGATACAAGTGAGAGCCTTTTGGTAATGGATGTGCAGTTTGGTATAGACACAAACTGTACTGAGAGTGGGTCAGATCATTCAGCAGAGAATCAATTTGATGGTTTATATTCTACATCTCTGTCATCCAGGCATTGCTCTTACCTATTAGAAGAATATTTTCACAACACACCTGTAGGAAAGGATCTTTTTATTTTAGTGCACAGGGAAACAAAGTAAAGTGCTGGCAAAGTGACTTAGAGAAGTTGCTTCAGGACATGTCTGCCAGGACTAGGAACTGAGGGATCCCCAGCATGTCATGTTAGCCAGAAAATCTCTGCTAAGTGCTTCATCTAAAGCCCAACACTGTTAATGGGCTCGTTAAAGAAGTCAGTCCTGATATTTTAACAAAATAGAGGTATTCAGGTGTGTAAAAAACCACTTGGGTTAGCATGGCTTGCAAGGTTCCTGTTTGTCACATTGACACTTTGGGCAGACATCTTGACTACTGTCGAGTGAAATGGGTTTGTTTAAACCATGTTTGTATTTTACTTTGCATTAATTGTGGGTACTTAAGTGAGCATGTTTCATTTTGTACTCCCAGCAGTCTGGAACAATTAGTGTGGTTATTCAGTGTAGTTCCCCTCACTATTCTCCAGTTGTATTACAGCACCAGAGATTCTTCTGGACATAGCCTGCTAATACATACCAGGTTGGAGTAGGCCAGGTCTTAGAAGAAAACTCTCAACTAAAATTCACTATCTTGTTGTTTTGTGCCATTGTTAGGATTCTTACTTCACATCTTCAATCTTTGAAATGCATTCTCATGTACTTATGAAAGGCAAATAATTTGTTTAACTAACTTTATTTATGCTTATTTCAGGGAGTCCATAAGTTATAAAAACGTAGCTAGTTATATAGTTATACCAGTTATAAGAGAAATCTCAAAATAGCAAAGGGCACTCCTGAAAGTCAGCAGGAATGACCCCAAACAAGAGCTGACTACATGGTTATGTATCATCTGTCTTCTTTATAAAGCTCAAGAACCATTTTAGCACTGTCCCAGTCTGGGAGAGGGATGTGAGACTTGAATGGTGATTAGATCACCTTTGTACCATAAAATCCCCTCTTGCTATAAATTATTTTCTCTTTCTGTTATACAGTGATGCAGTTTGGAAAAGGCAAATCCTGTTACTATCGGTTCCTGACCAAAGGGCAGCAGTGGATATGGCTGCAGACTCACTACTACATCACCTACCACCAGTGGAACTCCAAGCCTGAGTTCATTGTTTGCACTCATCTGGTAGTTAGGTAAGCACCAAACTCTTCACAGTGTGTTGTGTCTCAGTGCTCAGCCACTGCTTTTTTTGGTTCTGTTTCATGTTAACCAAATACTTGCTGTGCCTTCTGACACATAAAATGATATGTAATTCCATAAAACTATTCTGACAGGGAAATTGTGTTCTATTTACTTTTTTTCTTTTTTTTTTCTATTCTTTTTTTTTTTTCGGCAACTCAGCCAAAAGCCTGGAAGCCAGCTTTGGCCAAATCTATCAGTGTGTTACATTCCCCTTTTGTCCCTAGTGATGACATGGCCATAGCAAGAATTAAAGCTGTTGGGAATCAGACATGTCTTTCTGGGCATGAATGAGATCATATAACTCCTACAAAACCTTTTGATCAGAGCTTTAAATATTTATGACTTGAAGTTAGCTGCTGGCTTGCTGGCCTTATTCCTCACCCAAATCCAGCCCTGGATCCCCCCCTAGTGGGAAGCTGCTGGTGCTGAGTTGCAGCCCGTGCTGGAAGGCAGTGCGTGTGTAGGATGCTCTGTGAATGCACCTTCTGGAGGGGAATCTGCTGGATTACCACAGCCGTCTCAAAAAAAAAAAAAACATTTGAAGAGTAAGAATGTATTTTCTGAAGGGATTGAAAAAATAGTGACACACTGGTTTTCTCAATTAACTTGAGTAAATTTATTGCTCACTGTATTTTTGTAGTGTCAAGAATAATTTTTTTTTCTGGTCCCCCTCTTTTCCTGTCAAACATCTGGGAGAGCAAACACTAGTAAATGTGAAATATATGGGTCTGTTGGAGTGAGCCAGAGGAGGCCATGAAGATGCTCAGAGGGCTGGAGCACCTCTCCTGTGAAGACAGGAACAGAGAGCTGGGGTTGTTCAGCCTGGAGAAGAAAAGGCTCCAGAGAGACCTTAGAGCCTCTTCCAGTGCCTAAGGGAGCTCCAAGAGAGCTGGAGAAGGAGTTACGGAGTTGTAGGACAAGGGGGAATGGCTTTAAACTGTCAGAGATAGGTTTAGATTAGATCTTAGGTAGAAATCCTTCCCTGTGAGAATGGTGGGGCACTGGAAGCCCAGAGAAGCTGTGGCTGCCCCATCCCTGGAAGTGTTCAAGGCCAGGCTGGCTGGGGCCCTGAGCAGCCTGGTCTGGTGTAAGGCATTCTGCTCACAGCAGAGGGCTTGGAACCAGATGATGTTTAAGGTCCCTTCCAACCCAAATTCTATTGATTCTGATTCTGTGATCTGTGGTATAAACTACACATGAAGTGTTAACACAAGCAAATGTTACACAGAGAGATTACTTCTCAGTTGTCTTACTTCTGCCATCCTTCAGGGGATTCAGCTTCACTTTAAGGGCTGAATTTATTGTGCATGAACTTTTTCTTCTTTCTGCTTCCAGTGCCTCTTAAACCTAATGATGTAGTCCTAAAAGATTTTGAAGTTCAATTCTGTCTCAGATAGTTAAGGCTTAAAATATGTTACTGAAGCACCCAAGTTAAAATGTTCTTTCAGGAAAATTCATTACCACAATGATATAAGTGAGGTCGGTTCAGCAGCTTCTCTTGCCTCCCACAAAGGTTGCAGCTCATTAATATTTCATCACCCTGAAGTCTGGCACCTCTCAGTGCCCACGATGCATGAGCACTCAGAGAGTCTTTGAAACATCCTCTCCAATTTATCCCAGTGCTGAATCATGGGGCATTTGTTACTGTAAATATTTCATTATTTCAGAGGGAAAAAAGTAAGGAAAGAAAATAAACAGTTCCAGAGACACCTTATAGGGGTTCCTGCACTCGTGTAGCTGCCTGTTTGTATTTGGAGCTTCCACTGGAGTGCAGGATGATAACTCTGATGCATGCACAGTTCTGTGCACCCTCAGAAGGAGGGACCTGCCCAGGGCACTGTCACAGGGATCACTGAACTACCATGCAAAAAAGAGGATGTTTGTTCATCATCATCAGGTTAGAAAATGAATGTACACTTGTTGTGGTAATATACATGCACAGAAGCTGTAAAATAATTTTTTGGTGGTTTTTTGGTGGTTTTTTTGGGGTTTTGGGGTTTTTTGTCTTTTATTTTTGGTTTTGTTTTAGTTATGCAGAGGTTCGGGCTGAGAGAAGACGAGATCTTGGTCTTGAAGAGTCATCAATTGAACTGGCATCCTCTTCTCTAAAGGTACCACGTTCCTTCACAACTGAATGAGGAGAGGTTTAAACCAAACTGAGTCATAGCTTACCCATCTGAGGGAAATATCTGTTCTTCTCCATTTTCTTTGCTCCCATCTCATTCCAAGCCTTGAACTGGGTCATGATTCAGGCAGGCCCTAAGAAGCTTTCTGGTGCATGGCTCCAAATTGTCCATGTTGGTTTAGGACAGGCCAGATGAGCTTTTAACTGTCTGATCTGGTGGAAGATGTCCCTGCCCATGGAAGGGGGATTGGAACTAAATCTGTAACACCAGCTATTCTCTGATTCCACAATAGCTGTGAATTCAGCAGTTGCATTGCTCTGTTCTGGTCCCTGTAATCTTTCTGAGACCAGGACACAAACCTCAGCTCAGAAGCAGAAAAGCAGAGCTGGAGCTGGAGGCCAGATTGCTGTACCTGTCACCCTTAGCAAGGCACAGAGGATCCCAGAGTAGGGCAGTACCACAGGGTACCTGTTTTGCTTGTGCCAGCTCATCACTGACACTCAGATGAAGATGGGAAGGCAAGGGAAAACACTTACCTAGATTTCAGCTCAGTTGCTGGATCACATCAAGTGATTGTGACCTATAACTTCCATGAGTAATAATTTCCATGGCTTAAGTCAGGGTCATTTTCACTACTTTTAAGTTTCTTCTCTTGGTAGTTTACCAATAAGACCAGCAATCAAAGTAATTTCAAGTGGGTTGTTGTGTAGCTGTCATTCCATCAGCCTCATTGCCTTTCAGCCATTATTTTGTGGGGGCTCAGGCTGTTCCCCCCTGCTGCCCAGAACAGGCTGCTGGAGCCACTGCTGCCCAGGGAGCAGTGAGTGAGTGGGATTGCAGCTCTCAGCACTGCCCAGCACCTGTCCCCCTCACAGACATTTGCTGTAGGTCCTCTTGGGGCTCTAGCTGGTCCCTGTCCCTTCCCAGTCCTCTCTCCATCTCTTCCATGGATAGAACTATTCCCCAGGTAGCACCTCCTGCCACCTTCATTCATTCCCCCTGCCACCAGCCCCAGTGCACCACAGCCAGCCAGCTGTGACATCCCTGAAGAGATTGGGCAGAAAGAGGCTGACAAAAGCAATTTCCTGTTGCCCAGGGCTCCGTGGGCAGGGGAGAAGGAGCTGGCACAGCAGAGTGCAGGCCATGGGCAGCGATGCCAGGGAGGAGCAATCCTCCAGTGCTGCTGGCTGCCATCGGGTGGGTGCCCGGGCATGAGCGAGGCTCCCGCGGGCTTTGGGGTGAGCGCAGCGGGGCAGGGCTGAGCAGCGTTTGTCTGCAAACAAGGGCTCCAGGAGGCGGAGGTCCCTTCCAGGGCCATTCCCTGCTGCTGGCGGTCTCACCCTTGTGCTTCGCTCCCGCAGAGCCACAGCAGCTACCTGGAGGTGGGGCAGTGCGGCAGCAGCCAGGACGCCAGCCGGGAGGGAGTGTCGCTGTCCTCGCACAGCTCCCGGCGCTCCTCGCACACCACCCTGTCCGACTCCACCTGTACGTGCCGGGCAGCCCAGCCGGGGTGGGCTGGAGGGCGGAGCAGCCTCCCAGCTGCCGGGGTTGGGCTGGGAGGGACCAGGTCGGGGTGGGAGGGGGATGCTCAGCGCTGGCAGCGACACGGCGAGTCACGACAAGTCACACAGCAGCACAGAGGCAAGTGTCACAAGTCACAGAGCAGCCACAGAGCCACGGCCACCTGCCACCTCCTCGCTCTAACCCACCCTCTGTGTGAGAGCCATTTCCCTGGGCTTGTCACCAGCCGAGGGTCACGGCTGTTTGCTTCTGGGGACAAGAGGGGACTCGCTGGCTTGATTGAACCAAGCTCACTGACGAAAGTTTTATGTTGGGATAATATCATTTTATTATGGGGTCTCAGGTGAAATCCGTGCAGAAGAAGCACAGAAGGATGCCTGCCTTGCTGGCAGCTTCATCCCAGCTCCCATCAGTGCCCTCCTCGCCCTGGGGGAGGCTGCAAGGTGCCAGGAGAGCCCTGTGTGGGGTCATGGGTAGGAAACTCAGGCGATTTTCCTTGCTGTGGGGAGAGTGATCTCATCGGGATGCACCCACGGAGGGCAGGCTGAATAGGGGGTAAACATCAGGTGGGGAGCCAGAGGGACCGCAGAGGGGCAGAGAGCCAAGCTGCCCACAGAGGGGCAGGCTGAGGACCCACTTTGGCGCAGTTCGGGTCAGTGCCCCAGTGCACAGGTGGGTCTCAGGCTCAGCCAGGGTGCCCAGGCAGGGGTCTGCTGTGTCTCAGTGAATGTCTCTCCCGCAGCCACATCGTCCATGCGGCGCACGGACACCAGCACCCCCACGCGGCCGGGGGCTCCGGGGGACACGGCGGCCCTGCGGCTGGCAGCGCCCGGCAGCGCCCAGGTCAGCGCTGAGCCCTCGGAGGCTGCAGGGAAATGAGCGCAGCGAGCGCTGATCCCACCCTCAGAGACGCTGGATCCCACACTCTGAGTGTGCTGGGGCTTCCTGGGGAGTGCCGCTGGCCGGCAGAGCCGTGGAGAGACACCAGAGCCTCCTCTGCTGCCTTCTTTCAGCATTCAGTTTGCTTCTCCAGGCTAAATGCCTTTTCACACCACCAGCCCTCTTCTCTTGGGGTTTGTACACGTGAGGTGGCCTTTATCCAAAATGGGTGCCTGACACCAAGGACTTGAAATCATCAGGGGCATGCAGGAACCTAAATTCTCCCTTCAGACTTATCCTTGTCCAATTCCCCGCACTGGTTCATGCCTGGTATGAGCTGTTAAAGCACCAGCTCTGCACTAGAGGTGCTGTGGACCTACAGTAAGGCCGAGTTTTCATTTCTAGGCCATAGCCCCTCCTCAAGGCCGTGGTGAGCCCCTCTCCCAGCACCCTGTGGCTCAGCTGGCAGTGCCCTCCCAGCACCCTGTGGTGGTACATGCTTTGGTTTTGTTCAGTGCACTGCTGTGTCCTGTCAGCAGGGCAGCCTAGGTGGCTTTGGTTCACTGCCCTCACGTCCTTGCTGGCTCATCCCTGACGGGGGACAAGGTTTCTGTGCCCTTTCTGTTGCTGAGATTTACCTGCAACAACCTTATTGCAACCACTAATTCCAGAGAGCAGAGAGGGCAGGTGGGACACCCAAGGAAATAGCATAGGAGAAGGTTTACACTTGTAAGAAGTGTTGTGGGCTGATGAAGGCTCCTCCCTAAATATCTAGCAGCTACCTACAGGCTGATACAATGCTGAAGAGTTTTAGTAGAGGATGGGGATGTCGTGGAAGGTTTGAGTTAGGCCAGGAAAAGAAAAGAAAACAAAAACCCCAAGAAAAAGGAGTCATAAACCATAATGACAATGTCTGTCCTTATAGGGCTTTGATAGCAGTGAAGTAATTGTTCAGACTATAAAACAAAGATTGAAAATGGCCCCTGTAGGTGTGAAGGATGCATCCCCAGGTGGATTGCAGCCTATCTTGGGCCTGGCATCTGCCAAGTATCATTAGCAACACACCTGAAAGCCCAGCCAGGAGGTGTGGCAAGGGTTGGATGCAGTGTCTGCCCCAAAACACAAGTGGCCCAAACCAGCAGGGTGTTATTCTGAGGGGACAGGAGAGTCCCATGTATAGACACTTCATCTATGCAGAATTATAGAGACCAACACCTGCAGGGAGGCACTGCATGTAAGCCAGATGTGCTGCTGCTCTGGAGCTACAGTGGCACTTTGGTTAAATATGCAATTGCCATTTTTTGTCAGCATCATATTTTTATGGCAAAAGCTGAAAGGCAGCCATTTTTCTGAATCCAGCATTGCTATGGATGTGAGCAGCAGGGCTGGTGCTACGGTGTGGTCCCTTTTCTCTGTTCTCTGCAGCCAGTGTACCATTTCCCCACCCAGCTGGGGATGATGCACCAGCTGAAAGAGCAGCTGGAGGAGAGGACTCGCATCCTGCAGGCCGACATCAAAACACAGCAAGAGGAGCTCCATGTCATCAAGGAGCAGCTCCAGCTCGTGCAGGACTCCAACCTGCAGGTACCTGCTGCCCTTCATGCCCCCAAACCCACCAAACATTTGCTTTTCCTTTGAGCACACAGAGCAGTAACAAAATTGTCTGTGGCAAAAGCATTTGGGGATGAACTCTTGACAAATTGGTAACTTGGTTTTGGATGTTGGAGTGGTGTTTCCCAAGAGATGAGTGATGTCAGTATCTGGCTGAGTATTGAATCAGTAATTTCTATGCTTAAAAAAAAACAATCCCAAATTAATCCAAAGTCTCTCATGCACAAAAAAAGCTTGGTGGTTCCATGTCTGGTTAGTGCTGCTGGATCCCCACTGCCATTCCTGCAAAACACAGCAGGCACAATGGAGCTGGAAAATTGCTGGCTCTGAATAAATATTTGACACAAGCTAACGTTTGATTTTCTGTTGCTCATGGTCCGTTTTGCCCCCGGATTTAGAGGTACCGCTGCTGCTGCAGCGTTATTCCTGCCAGGCAGCAGAACCTGCAGCTCCTGTGCCTCTCTCCCCCGCAGATGCTGATGCAGCAGCCGATCCCCGTCATCCTGAACGCCGCCGTGCCGCAGCCCGGCCCCCGGAGGCCGCCCCAGGGCACGCCCAGGCACGGCGCGGCCAAGAGATCGCAGCAGCCAGCCCTGCCCGGGACGAAGCAGCACTGCAGCCCCCACCTGCTGTCACCGCAGCCATTCCTCAGGGACCCCTGTGGCACAGCCCCCCAGGTCACCGCCCGCTCCACTGTCCCCATCACCCGCTTCTCCGGCTGCTGGATACCTGTCTGCCGTGTCGCTCCTCCCCACGGCCCCGTGCATCCCCTCTGGGCTGGTTTTACCGAGGAGTTCGTGTCAGCAGTCTCTTGTGAACAAGTGTCTCCTGACACAAATGACACTCACTGTAAAAATAAAAACCAGGTGTCTCCTGACACAAATGACATTCAGCTATAAAAATAAAAACCAGGTGTCTCCTGACACAAATGACACTCAACTGTAAAAATAAAAACCAGGTGTCTCCCTGACACCAATGACACTCAACTGTAAAAATAAAAAGCAGGTAGCCATAAAGCATTTAAACCCCAGAGACTGCTGGAGCTGTCCTGGTGCCCGAGGAGGGTGTGAATGGGAGGTCTGGGCTCTCATCAACACGGTGCTCAGTATTCACAGCCAGTGAGAGTTGTGGTGTCATTTTAAAAGATTACTTTTGCTCTGCCTGAGGAGTCTTGGAAGGCAGCTTTGAAAAAACAATTTTGTCACCACTAGACCTAAATCCTCTATTAAGATGGGAAAGACTTGAGTTGTTCAAAATCAAAAAAGCCAACACTGATGCTTTAAAGGACCAACGGGATATTTTCCTTGGAGATTCAGATTTGGACTTCCCCTCTTAAGCTGTTCTATTCCTCCTCAGGCCTTGTGCCCTTGCACTCTAATTTCTCAAAAGACTGTCTGGGGATGCCATACCTGCCCTGCAGGGACAAAAAATGCTAATGGGTTGGTGGTCCTGAGTAGTTATACTGTTCCTACTGCTGTGTTCAGGGACAATATCCTATTGTTCCTTCTCCTTTTCCCATCTGCCCACTGTGAGTGGTTCTTTTATCCTTCCTTTAGGGAGCTTTAAAACTGACATGGGTACCTATGTCTTCATTCCAGGTACAGCAGCAGAAGCAGCAGCACCCAATGAGGGGAAGCCAAGGCCAGCAAACGTGTGTGCCAGGGCAGGGGAGCATTCCCGTGCCCTTCTACAACAGCCCCATGGTGTTCTCCCAAGCTCACCCCATCGCTGTGGCTGCACAGGTGCCCACTGACAGCAGTGAGAGGCAGCCAGCAGCTGAGTACAGCCAGGACAGGAGCCTCAGGTACCAGAGCCCTGCTGGGACCACCCTGGGGCAGTGACAGGAACAGCAGCAAGGAGGGCAGGCATGGCTGGGCTCAGGGCTTGGGCTGCCACAGCCAGGGGGAGGATGTTCCCTCTGTGGGGTGAGCCCAGTGTGCAGGCAGGCAGGGTGCTGTGCACATCCTGCTGCATCATCAGGGCTTTAAATCCTCTTCTCACCATATTTCCATAAATTAATGCAACCCCCTCTCTGTCAGTTTAAAGTCAGTCCCCCATGCCCTTGCCAAAAGTCCCTCTCCTGCTCTCTTTTAGCCCCATTTAGGTACTGGAAGGTGCTATAAGATGTCCCTGGAGCCTTCTCCAGTCTCAACAATCCCAATCTTCTCAGAAAGTACTCACAGGAGAGATGTGAGGTGATAAGAAGCATCCTATTTCATTAGTTTGTTTTCAAGGTAGTGGTTTGCCTGCTTTCATGGAGGGTTTTCAAGGAGTTGTTTCTAGAGACTGACAGGACTTTGGACCCTGGCCCTCTCCCTTCCCTGACCATCCTCTGTTTTCCTTCCACCACAGGATGCTGTTGGACCAGTCCATCCAAGCCATGATGCCCACAGCCAACAGCAGCTGCCAGCCCGTGCAGAGCAGTGCCAGCAGGCAGCAGGGAAAGTGAGTCTCTGTGGCCCTTATTTCCTTTTTTCCTGCAGTGTCTTAGCCTTTATGGCACTGAAAAAGACATGAAAAAACTTGTACCTGGTCATGCAAACACAAACAGTCTCAGTCTGAAGTGAAACAAAAGTTTAGCCAGTTAGGAAAAAATGAGAATATTTTTTAATTACAAAGAACTGCATGATAAATGAAGTGCATTTAAAAATTAACTATTTTCTGACCTTTGCAAAGCATACAATGCTTGACCAAGACATGGAGAAAATGTACAACCTTAAAAACCTCAATTTCCAGTCTGTGCTTGGTGGGCAGAGGGGAATCAGGGGCCTCCTGTCAGCAAGGTCGGCATGGTTTGAGCAGCCCTGCTCCAGGCGGGTTCCTGCAGCAGCTGGGCTCCCCAGTGCCCATTCTGAGGGAGGGCCTGGCTGTGTGTTCTCATGCCTGGTTTTCCTCCCTGTGGCAGGTTTGTTGCAGAGCAGCAGAGCCTGGCTCCCCCGGCAGCACAGGTGCCGCCATCCACCTGCAGCCCCGCCCGGCCTCCAGCCCCGCCGCCCATCTTCTCCCCATCCCTCATTGTCCCACACTCCAGCTTCAGCTCCCACCAGCCCAGCACACCCCTGCATCTGCACCAGTGGCCGCAGCAGCAGGTTCAGCAGCACCGCCTCTACCTTCAGGTACTGGAGCAGGAACAGCTTTCTGAGGGATGGGTTGGGGTTTTTGGAAGGAATGGGGTTTATCTGGCTGATCAAACCTGGTTAGGGCCTTTGCACATCCTCTGTTCCCATTGTATCTCCACATAGCCAGGTGCTCAGCCTTTCCAGGCTGACTCTGCACCTGCTCAGGGCCATATTTTCCAACAAACTCTGTTATCACACAGTGCACAGAAGAAATAGCCAGTTTTTCAAACACAGCTTTTCATGCAGAGGAACTCTGGTGGGAAGCTTACTGTAGTCATGAAAAATAATAAGAGAGAAGGTCTTTGGGACACATACCTCCTGCTGTTACGTCTCATCAGAGCAAGGTTTTTATCAGCTGCCATCACAGCTTTCTTTTTAAAAAGGGTATTTCACAGCACACATCTCT
The DNA here is from genome assembly GCA_024865655.1 of Emberiza elegans. Taxonomy (NCBI): domain Eukaryota; kingdom Metazoa; phylum Chordata; class Aves; order Passeriformes; family Fringillidae; genus Emberiza; species Emberiza elegans. The sequence continues at coordinate 37,474,826 of JALJVW010000129.1, read as the reverse complement.
AGATGAGGTGATTTTGGTTTTCAGCACACAGTTTACATCAGAACATGATGAACTAGTGACACCACCAAGGAAAGGGGTTGTTGAAACTCATAATCATCAGTAACACACTCTCCAAGCCTTGCCTGGATGGCAGAGGTTAAGTTACAGTCCTCCAGGCAAAGACAGAAAAGAAAGCAAGGGGAGGAGGTTCAGCTGAAAGCAGCCACACAGCAGGACTGGATCTGAAGTGAGAAATGAATCGCTGTTGTCAGGAAACGTGGGCAGGAGCTGTCCCTGCTGTGGGTGAGTCCTCATGGCTGCATTGCTGTCCTGAGGACCAGCAGTGAGGACAGCAGAATGATGATGCTGGAACAGATAAATAGCTCCAGGGCCACAAAAAAACAGAGTTTGATGTCACAGCGCCTTTAACAGGGGGTGAAACAGCAAGTCCAGGTCTTTGAGGTACCAGCCACGGGTGGGTACAAGGTTACTCTGGGACTTCTTCCTTAGTTGTCTGAAGAGCTTTCCAGTGAAAGATTAAAGTTGCACATCCTTCAGATTGTACCTCCAAGTAGCTTTTGGAGGTCTCCATTCCTGCTGGGCTCCCCAGGAGCCTGTTAGGACAGATGGGTCTGTGCTCTCCAGGCATTGTTGGTTTTGCTGCTAGCAGCAGCATCCTGAGGAGCACAGCTCATACCCTCAAGTTGAGGACTTGGTGCACACACTCCAGGGCATGAGTCTCAGCATCAGCCCTGCAAGAGAGGGAGAGCTGGGTGCTGGGGCAGGTGTGACTGCTCAGGTTTTTGTCTCCCAACAGATGCAGGGTCCTGAGCTGGTGCCTGGGGCTCCGACGCAGCGCATTTTCCAGCCGCCCCACGCCCCACAGCAGAGCCCCTTGAGCTACTTCCTGCACCCCCAGCAGCAGAGCCACCACACGCAGGGCCAGCCCTGCAACCTGCCTGACCTGCCCGAGATGCAGCTGCCCTGAGGTCACTCGTGGGGACAAGGAGCACACGGCTGCGGCCGCCGCGCCCGGCGCGCGGGAGAGCACGGCGCCCTCGGAGCACGGCACGGGAGAGGTCGGGCTCGTGGGGAGGAGGTGCCTGCAGGGATGGATGGTCTCTGACAGGGATGCATGGCTGCAGGGGCCTGCTTTGGTGGGATTTCCATGCAGGCAGATGCATGGAATGTATTCGGTGATGCTGCTCCAGCAGCAGGGTGTGCCCTGGCCCAGCACCATGGTGCCACTGGGAGTGGTGCCTTCTTGCTGCAGGGAGGGCAGGCATCAGGCCGTCATGGAGCTCGGTTTGCAATGGAAAAAAACCTTTTTCCATTCAGGACTTCAATGCTGAAAGTCACTGTGAATTTAAGCCCAGCATTTGGAGCACATAGACTGTACCAGTCCGCAGGACACCATTGGATTACCGTGTACATAACTCGTTTTGCTGTAGTAGATACATTGTGAATTCTTTTTCCTTTTTCTATACCTCAGTCCCGCAGGTTTTTTTTCCAGGAGTTTGGATAATGCTGCTAATTTACATAACACCACTTTTGCCTGAATTTCTTACTGTTGTTATACCAGCTCACATCGCAGCTAGTTCAATATTTGTTGTGTTTTATTTTTGGTTAACAAGTGAAGATAAATTTGTATGGTTTTTACTCCCTGTAGCCAAATATTTTTCAGGTTACAGACAAAGAATCTTTACTCCTTTTTTTTTTGTTGTTGTTTCAAGTGATGTAGTTGTAAATGTTTCTATTCCTAAAAACAAACAAACATGCATAGAACAGCATATGACAGCAAACTTTGTGGTTTTGCTAGGTCATATTTCAATTTGGCAAACCCAAAATGTATAATCACAACGCACGATGTTACAAGCCCATAGGGTCAGCAATAAATTGTATTTTTGTAAATTGTCACTTTTTAACTGTAAGTTTATATTTATGAATTGAAAAGCCAGTTTATTCCTCAGTGGGTGTATAGTTAATTGTCCCTACTGTTTGTGTCTTTCCAAAGGAAAAATTTAAAAGTACATTTTTGGAGTGTTAGTAGCTGAGTACTAACTTTGGGCATTGTTAGAGCCCAAATGTAGATGGGTTTGGCCATTACTATAAACTTTGCAAGGCAGTGAAGGCAGTGGTTAGTTAGGACCAGGGAGCAGAGGACCAGTTAGGACCAGAGCAGTAAAGCTCTAGCTGGCAGACAGAGCAAGATTTAGAGAGGAGTTAGTTCCTAATGTTTCAGTTCCTAATGTCTGTTGAAACCAAGTGAAGAATGCTTGGTTTTTTTTTTAATATGGTGTTTTGAGTTTTTTGTTTCCTTCTTTTCCTTGTGCAAGCCTGTTTCTGGGCCCTTGCAGCACTGCAGCAGCTGGTGTTCCTGATGTTGCTGGTGGGGCAGCTTTTGGCACAAGCAGCTGCCAGTAGCTCTGTGTTTCAGAAAAGGGCACAGCAGGGCTCCCCAGCCCTGGTGCACCAGGAACTGTTCCCAGCACCTCCTCCTGGGGAGGGGATGGGGTTTTGCTGTGCCTCGTTGCCTGGGGCAGTGGCAGTGGCAGTGGGAGGACAGGCTGCTGGCGCTGGGGTCAGCCAGGAGCTTTCAGGGTGCTTTGGTGTTTTGGCCAGGGCAGAGGCGGATTTGTGAACAAAAGCTGTGCCAACCCCTGGCTATTCATGAGTCCCCTCCCTTGGGCAAAAGCAGCCTCATGGTTAGCTTTGACTGGGACACTGAGTGCACAGCTCCCAGGGCTCCCAGACACGGTGGATCCTGGGTTCAGAGCAGCATAAAGATATTTTTCCCCACATGCAGCATGCTGGGGAATGTGGCTGCCCACAGGATGGAGGCAATGAGGTGCCCAACAGCCTGTGTCCAATATCAGGGCTCGTGCCTTGTCAGCACAGACCCTGGCTGGGCCCCTGCCCACACAGCCCATGCAGCCCCTGGGTGCTGGGCAGCAGCTGCTCTTGGACACTGAGCCAGCCCCTCCATTTCAAACCAGGGCAAGAATTCGTGGCTACAGCAGAGCCGTGGGCCAGGGCCACCTCACTGCTGGTACTGGGATTTGGAACACCTGCCTTTGTGGGGCAATCTGGGGCTGAAATATTGACACCTGGGGCTTCCCTGCTCTGCAGGTTTGTTCTGCAGGAAGGGCCAGCACAGAGCCTTCAGGGTAGGAAACACTTGTTTTTAAAGCACTCTTAGTTTTAGGGTCTCCCTTTCCCCATTATAAGGCAGCTGGGTTGCTCATGAGGATGCAGTAGGAGGGGGTTGTATTTTTGGGAGTTGTTTGTGGGATTTTTTTCCACCATAGCCTTGGCACATAACATTAGAGGGGAGGCAAACATCTGTGTTAGGGCTCCAGCATTGCACAGTTTGGGGCTGGCTGGAGGGAAAGGCTGTGGTTTCCCTGGCTTCCCCATTAAACCTGCATCACCCAACATCCCCATGGGGGGTCTGCAGGTGTCCCAGCACCACACAGCCCAGCCATGGCAGGTGGCAATCACAGAGATCTCAGAGGTGGTGGTGGATGGGGTCAGGGCCTTGAGGGGTGTATTTTTTAACAGGGCTTGGTAGGGAGGAAGCTGAGGCAGAGGAGTTTTCTGACATTGCTGTGGTTTTGACAGCAAGTCCAAAAAAAGAAATAGGGTTGGGAAGGGGTTCTGGGGGAAGTGGGGTGGTGGGTGTGCCAGATGGGGCCGTGCCCTGGGCACAGCCCTGCTGATGGCAGCCCTGGGCTGCAGGGACAGAGGCTGGGGCACAGCCCCTGCTCACAGCTCCAGCCAGGAGCACAGGAGCTTGGTGAGGATGTTTACATGTTAGACCAGCCTTGCTAAAACCAGAGACCTAAATTTGCACTTTATCATGTGCCCCCCTCATTCTCAGAGCCCCCCCAGCCACTGGCCTCGCTGCTGGTGGGTGGGGGCTGCACAGTCCCAGGCACTGCCTCAGGGCAGGGCCTTGTTTCCTCAACATGCTCCAAAGGACAAAATCCCGCCGACCCTTTCTGGGGCTTGCTTGGTCTTTGCTCAGTCTGCCTCCAGCCAAGGGCAAGGCTGAGTCAGGGCCAGGGGGGTTTTGCCTTATATTGTCACTCTCAAAAAAACAGATGGATAAAATTGTCTTTATTCAGGTTGATTTGTATTTGTTTACCTCGGTGTTAGCGATGACCTGTGCTTTTATGACTCATTTGGAATTGAGGGTTGCTGGTGGGTTTGGTTCATGCCCCACCAGCCTCCTACAAGAAAACAAAAGCGTGACTTGGTGATGAGCAGAGGGCAGGGACATGACTGATGGCAGCAGGGTTGGCCTCCAGTGTCGGTGTTGACCTATCAGTCATAAATGTTCTGAGGTTTTCTAGTACACAAGTACCTATATACCATGACTATATATAGATATACGTATTTTTAATGTACATTTATATGTATGCAGATGTATATCTATATATAAATATATATAGGCCACACAATTCCAGACCTCTGAAAACACAGGCAGCTTTAAATAATAAAGTCTTGCACTTTTAGCATATTTGTACATATAAGCTAAAGCCTGGTGGGTATAATCAGGCTGATCTGACAAACACAATGAGGAGTTACTGTATATATTGTATATAGTCCATGCAAGAAAAAAAAAGAAAATAAGAAAAACTCTAGAATTGAGTATAAATCTTGGTTTATTTTATATGATGTTGAATATAAATACATTTATAAATGTTACTATTCTTAAAAGTATTTTGTAATGGGAAAAAGTAAGTGTCTTATGAAGATGAACAGTAAAGATTTTATTCTTGTTTTGAATCTATGTCCCTGCACAGCTCCATTGAATGGGAGCCCATGCATTTTGACAAGCTTTAAACAGATTGTACATAGTATTTAAAAAAAATTAAGAAGAAATAAAATAATACTTGTAGGACCTCTTACCCACTCTGTACTCTTATTATTCCCTGGGTGGTGTGGGTCTGTTAGGGATCTGATCCCTGCTCTCCAGGAGAGACCAGAGCAGCAGCCATTGTGTCCATGTGCATGGGCAGCTGAAGCGATGGGGCTCAGGACAAAGATTGGGATTTCTGTGACCAGTGCCAGAGGCAACAGGAGCAACACATAAATTAGAAAGAACAAGGCATCAGGCTCTGCACATGGTGTTTGAATTTGGTGGACAAAGCAAGTGCCAGTACTCAGCAGCTCAGCACTGAAGCCAGCTCAGGCTTCAAAATTCAGGTCTCCATTTTTCCTCCTCCTCTGGGAGGCTGCTGTTCCAGCAGGAGCTTTGGCTCGCTCCTTGTTTTGCAAAGCACTGACTAAATGTGGCTTTAACATGACCAACACTCTTGAAGGAACTTCCACAGCAGGCCATCACAGGAAATAATAATGCCTCAAACACAAGGGTTTTTTACTTAAGGGAAACAATATTTTATTTAACACCCCATTTGTCTTACAGTACCTCTGCATACAACACATTGTATAAAAGCCAATCTGTCAACACAAACATGTGCTGCTGTCTTGGTAAAGTGACAAAGCTATAGCAAAAATGACAAAATAGCCTATTTTTCTGAAAGCAAATCAGAGTATTTCCTTCTGTTTTAGTCCAGATAACAACAGCAATCACAATCAAGAACCTTGTATGGTACAATTGGATGAGAAAATTCTGATGAAATCAACACACAGCAATTTCTTAGTCACTACGGTAGCAAACTCTTCTAAAATTACATTATTATTTAGCCATTAGAGTGATGAACGAGTGGCTTGTTTTAGAAATGGATGGAAACAGAAAGTGATTTTTCTGATCACATGGCAGCAGCCACTTCCATGTCCTGGAAAATGCTACCGGTTTAATTACCATCAGTTGTCCCCCATGGTGGAAAGAGCTGGTATTTTTATTATTTGAGCTATTCCCTCCCCTGAGCTGGGCACACAGAGGCCAAGCAGTTCCTTGTGGGAGTCAGGGCTGTCACTGGTCACCCAGAGCAGCACATTCCATATGGCAAGCCCAGGAACATCCCAGCTCTGCTGGCTGTGTCCCCAGGCACAGCTCTGACAAAAGGCATCTTAGCACACAGCAACAATGGCCCAGCCACAAGCAGGGACTGGGCAGTGTCCCCCACAGCAGGGGTGACCATGACACCGCTGCCAAGTCACACCTGCAGCAAGCACTGCAATTGTCAAGCTGGACAAACAGCATCAGTGGCTGTAGCAATCTACAGCTGTCTATTTTGTACTGAATGATGCACCTTCATTTATTTCCTATGATTGAACCTGAAAATAAAGGTGGAAAATTTCATGGAAACTCACAAAGAAAAAGTAACACAGGTGAGTGAAATGACAGAACAGAATTCACTTAACCAAGCTGCTTTTTGTTCTTGTGCACACCCAGCACCCTCAGGGGATGTGATGGGAGTCTGGGGCCATCTCTGTACCACCAACTTCACCTGGCCAAGAAGCAGCACAGCACAGCAGAGGGATCTCTGTCCCTGACTGTGCAGGGCTGTGAAGCCAAGGCATCGCTCTCTGGGACTGAAGGAAGGGAATGAGCTGCTGTTGCTCTAGCTCCACCAGTCCCAGCTAAACCTGCATCTATTTGTCAGCCAGCCTGTCTGGAATATGGATGGAAGGAGCTGGAATAGGAAAGGGAAGGAAAGAAGCTAGACAGTAACTCCAGAGTTCCTCTGCCACAAGCAGAGCTCAGCTTATGGTGCACTGAGGCAGTAGCTTAGCAAATAAAACCTCTGGGTTACACTCCTTGGAAATCATTGGCACTTGCTACATCTACCTCTCCCCAAACAATCAGCCCATGATCCAGAGGTTCCAAAAGGAAGAACCTGCCAGCTGGGCCATTGCCTGAGTGCTGCCAGCCTCCATCCAGCTGAGACTGGATGCCTGCTCACCGTGACTACTCTTCCTGGATCAGCCTGCAGCTGTATTACAGGAACAATTTAAAGACACCACCTGTTTTGGGAAAAAGTATAAATAAATTTAACAAAAAAAATCCATGCAGTTAATAAAAGTTAGTGTTCCCCCCTACATCATTGCCTTAAATCTATTTTGATATTTATGCTCTTCATACATGGATATGACATCTGACAAGAGCTACTACCCAGCTGGCAAAGGCTCTGCAGCCTCTTGGGTGGGCACTAATAGAAAAGGGCATTGTACAAACTGAGCACCTTTTTATAACCAGGTAACAACAGAAGGTCGTTGTACTTTGCAAGTTCCTTCACCTTCTTCTGCACTTCGATCTTCACATCTTGGCTTTCAACCAAAACATTCCTTGAGTTTTCAGACTTTCCTATATCTGTTACTTTCATAAGCAAATAGTTTACAGCTTTGGCTACTTGTTGACATAAACAATATCTCTCATAAACCTACAAAAGCTTTTGGTAGGGGCACCTGTATCTGTTTTCATAAGGCTCCATTAATTTCATGATGGCTATTTGCAGAATTACTCATTGATCAAACCTTACCTGGGTACATCCTGGTCTAGAAAAACATCATCTGCTTTGTATTTCTGAACAACTTTGTGAAAACATTTTGAAAAAGTAACACAGTGTGGCCCTATCCATATCCATATAAATGGATAAATTCAGGGTTTTTATTTTATACATAAAAATACAAATTAGCAGTATATTGTATCAACTGCAATTACTTTGTGAAGGCTTCTGAGAAAAGCTTCCTCATTCTCCACATATATGATACAGCTTTTGGACTTCTTCAGTAAAACTTTATTTTACATTAATACCTGAGAGTATTGAGGAGAGTGTAAGACATAATTCATAAATTTAACACCAACTGCAGTGATGGCATTTCACAAAGTGCCTGTAACACAAGTCAGAAATTTGTTTTATTCTTCATTCACACTAGTATTGCACAAAAAGCCTCCGAAATATACCATCATCCCCATTCTGCTTCTTTAAAAAACATGCACAGTATAAAAATAATGCTGCTCTGCAGAGAAAGATTGTCATACAGGCTTTGGAAACAGACGTTTTAAACTAGTTTAGCAAGACTCCCCACTTACTTTGCTGTTGTTGTTAAAATACAAGCTCTTACCCTCCTTCTCTAAATTCCCTCTAGCATCAGCTACCAAAGATTCAAGGTCAACATTTCTCAGCTTTTACACTGGCAGAGCTTTCCTCCACAGGATCTCTACTATATCATATTTTATATATTAAAAATTTCAAGTCAGATTCAAGGGGATTTTTTGTTGCCTTGAATCCTGACAGAGGGAAAATATTACAGCAGCAACAATCCAGAGTGCTATAGAAAAGCAATAGTAATTACTGGGTTGAGATACGGACTCAGGGTAGACAAAGAAGCAACTGCAATCTGTCCCTAAGCAGCTCAATAGTCAACACTCAGCTACAGATGGCCTGTGCTTGGGCTTTCCAAACACCAGCAAAACTCCACATTTCATCAACATGCTCCTAAGAAGCCAACCATGGCTCCTCTTGCCAGATAAACTACAAGCACCACGTTGTCAGACAGATTTAGCCACTGCTTTCCCTTGATTTTAAACAATCAGTATTAGTTTCTGCATCCTTGTGCAGCCTGGATGACCAAATAAGCTTCCATCCTTTTCACCTTTTCTTTGTAGGAGGATTGGTATGAAAATGGGAAAGAGGGCTGGAATCTACTAGAGTCCAGACCCATGGGTAACATTGAAGCAGAGAACTGTGAGCAGGACAACTTCCTTTTCTAATCTCATGGTCCTGTCATGCTCCACCACAGCCTCTGTTCTGTCTTCACCCTGCTTTGGCCCCAGTCCACAAGCAATTTGGAAATAACTTAATTCATGTGGAAGACAACCTCCAAGCTGCTGACACTCCTTTAAAGTGAAAATGGGAAAAAGTCATTCCTTTTATCACAGTAATAGAAAAAAACCTGGAGAACACCTAGTGTAACAGTGATTCAGACAGGTTTGCAACAGGTACACATCCAGTATCTCCAAGCAATGCTGCATGTTTTAATAACATGGTAAAGGCAGTTCATTATTCAGTCCCTATTTTGGAGTGAAACTTATGAACAATGCAAGAAAGTGACTGTGCTTCAAACTATTTTTATTTACATTACATACCAGTAATCTGATACTTGAAGCTAATTCTTCAAACTTAATTTCCTATGTCAACACCAGACTTGATTTCCATAGTTACAGCCTTCATTTGTAAGCACTTTATGTGATTAATTCAGAGTCAAATGTACAGAAAATTACACTCTGGTTCTTGCTTTAAGTTGCAAATTTTTAGCACTCTCTATTTTAGCTTTTATGTCATGAGGTTTTTCAAAAAATCTCACAAAGGCTGGCTCATTTAATAAGGATGCCAGAATCTGTTCAAAGGCAAAAGACCATTCATGGTTCCCTTCCAAACTCTGTGCTCTACTGCCTTCAGTCTGCTCAGAGCTGCTTTCCTCCTGCCTCTCTCTGGGCACTTCAGCAGCCACTTCTGTAACAGCAACTGGGCTTCTGACAGGTGACATGGGACTCTGCAGCCTTCTGCCAACTTCCTCCATTTTCAGCAGGAGGCTGGTCACCACCGCGATGGCCCGGTACAGGAGCTCCTCCTCAGGATCCCCATGGAACAGGTTGTAGAGAGTTTTTGAGAACTGGATGAACTGAGACTACAGAGAGATATAGAGGAGACTGCTCAGAGAAGAGCAACACAACTGTTCTGTTTCACTGCCTGTTGTATTCTCAGTCCGGTGCCTGCTGCTGGCACCTGGTGCAGCAGCTCTAATGACAGCATGGACAAGCCCTGAGAAACCTACGTGTGTCTCACAGTCCCTCCCTTGATACATTACAGCAGTTTTAAAAAGCCACAGCCTAATGACTGATGTGAAGATTTGAAATTAAAGGGATCCTACAAATCCTTCAGAAATATTGTAATAGGAAATTTCCTTCAGAAATATTGTAAAGGGTCCTAAAATAGATTTAAATAAGACTCAAATAGTTTACCTGATTCATTCTTGGCAAATCCTTGACATTTTCTTCTTTTTTAAGAAGTTCATCTTGCCATTGCTTCAGATATGCCTGAATATCAACCTTCCCCTTCCCTTTTTGAGGGGGAAGAAGTGCAAAAAAAAAAAAAAAAAAAAAAGTGAATAAACAAGAACTGAGAACTGAGATCTTCCCATGAGGGATGATAAGCAAAAGAACTGGCATCTTCAATGTCACTCCTTCTCAACAGAGTGGTGGGGCCAAGGACTTAGAGAGGACCAGAGTTTACTTTTGCCCTTTTGCTCCCATGACTACACTTAGCTAAGAGGACAGAACCTAGCAGCACACTAAGGTTGATGTTACTTAATATACTCTGCCACCACACACCTTCCCAGCTCTACTCCCCCAAAAGACAGTTACCAAATGTGCCACCAGGATTCTTTTACCTTTTTCTGGGCTGCTCTTCAAAGAACCACTTTCAAGATTATCCCCAACAGATGAAACTACAATTAAGGGGGGGAAAAAAAGTTACTTATTTCAGAAAAGAGGACCAGTGTTTCATTTCCCTTATCAAAAATTCCTTCGTTAAGGCACAAGACCCTCAATGTTCTCAGCACAGATTAGGTCAAGAAGAAACCACATGGCAAAATCTGCATACTTTCTATAAAAATAGAAGCCACTGTGAAGATCCCCAATGAAACTGCTATCAATTAAATAATCTTTATAATGTTCATGGTGCACAACTTGAAGAGCAGCAGGAAGAGCACCTACATATTGTCTACTTTAGGCAGATTTTAAAACCAAAAAGGGATCTGTCTTCCCTATAAAAATCCCACAGGTTTCAAGAGTATTTCAAACATATTATTTTATCAACTCCATACATTTACTAAAGCTTTTTCAGCTCACTTGGTCTAAAATGAAAGCAAAGAATTTTGAAACGCTTGGCACCTCAAAGTATGGTTTGGTATTTTAATTCTTGAGGCAGAAAATACCATTCTTTTATGCCCAGGATGCAAAAATGAAACAGCCATCACTTCAACACTGCAACAGGCTGCCCACAAGGCTGATAAATGCCAACCAAATCCACTCCCCTATTTCCATGTAAACACCCAGGGGCCCTTGAATTCAACCATCGGATGAGCTATCCACAACTTGTACACAAGTTTATTAAATTGTAACTATCTACAGAAGATCTTCACAAGGGATTCTGTTAACAGGGATATGATTTACTGGATTTACTTGTTTTCAGAAGAAAGCTCCCCATTTTTCACAGGATAATTAATAGATTCCTTCTAGTATTCTGCAGGCAAACCCTCACACTCTGGAGCTTACCACTGAGTTGGCTGAAGTGCATCAGTTCTTCTTTTGAAAGATCATCCCCTTTGGAAGGGCTTAGAGATTCTACTTCGGTAAAAGCTGCAATAAATGATTAAATAAAGTGGGTTCATGGTGCCCAGGCATTACCAAAGCAGTGGTAACAATGACAAAAACCAAATTACACTGTTTCTCACTTACCTGGAGGGATGTGCAACTTAAAAAGAAACTTGAGTTTGTCAGTGAAGCTTCCATTATACATTGTATCTGTTAGGGGAAAGGACAGTCTATTCAACTGGACCAAACTTTAAAACACCCTCTTAACTTAAACAAATACAACCCAGAGAGGTTGGAACTGGGCATGTGCCCTACCTTAAAGGGAGTATAATTAGATATGAAGCTTAAAGAAAGCTCTATCACCTGTGGCTAAACCTGGGATTAGCCTACACTGATGAAAGAACACTAATAATGTCTATGACTTACTAAAATAAAACCACAGCACCAAAAAAAATAAAGCACTAATGTCTTCAGAATTTCCCTTAATTGTTTTTTCCTGAACATACCACTTTGAAAACAAGATGAAAGGAACAGAGCAGTGAGCCAAGAAAACTTTCCGTTTCCCAGAGGAATAAGGCATTGGTCATCCTGCACAATCAGTGTAAAAGATGATTTAGTATGAAGAATTATCATAAACCAAACAGGCTGGGCAATGAGATCAGACCATTCCTCATCTGTGGACATACTGATGGCCAAGCCATATTTAAATTTAATCTCCAAGTGGAAACTATTCTGCCAGTAATAAAAATCACATTATCTGACCCTGTGTTAAGAGACTCAATCTCCTCAGCTTTTTGTATAGAGTATGGAAGGTGATACACCCCAGGACTGCTCCCAGTAACCACATCAGTGTGCTCATGAATGTTTTGTTGCCATACCAAGAACACAGGCAAATTGTTTGAAGTTTATAAGGCAGTTGGAACTCTCATCCATCAGTCGGAATGTCCACAGAGCCAGGGAGTCTCTGTTGGCACAGTGTGACCAGGGGCTCAGGAGGTGGCACAGAACCCTGAACTGCTGGCAATCCACCCGGTACTGCTCAAGGTAGGGCAGGCTGGCATCATGGTGCTGCAGCACAGGACTATTTACACTCCAGTAACAGGAAAGAAAATGCTCCTTCTGCAAAGCAAGGATAAAACATTAGGTTTCAGGAAACAACAAGTCTCTCTGGGGGAAAGATGTGAGGAGGTTACTATATAATGAGTAGTACAGCTGGCATGTAAAATATATATTGAGTCCAACCTTTATCTCTATTTACTAAAACCATTTCAAAGTCTACTGTTAAGATGGCTGTTTGGTAAGTGAGGAAAATGGCACATTACCTTGAATAATTCATAAAGCTCTTCAAGATCACTAGGACTGAATTTTACTTCTTGAGATACAACACGTAGCTGAAACAAAATCAAGAAAAAATTAATTAATGTGTCTTCCTCCCTCTTTGGAATAACATTATGGGAGACTTAACATTACATCAAGAAACACTGCTTGCATGTTCCAGGTTTTGCCATGTGTTACAATTAGAAGTAAGAACAGCACTTCTTTTAAAAAGTAATCAGAAGATTATAGATTAAAATAATTTCTCAAAAAAAAAGACAAGCTTAAGGCTAGTCACATTACTAACATACATGGAGCCTACACTATGAAACCCAGGAGATAAAACTCAATTATTTATAATGACATAATATATAGCTTCCTTTAAATGGGCAAATGCATGTTCAGCTCTCAACAGTGAAGCTGAATCCTCATTCTTTTAAATAAAAAAAATGTTCACAGCTTTTAAAAAACAATGTTTGCTGTAAGCCCAGCTTCTAACTTCATAATATATATGTTTTGTAAAATTAAATACAACAATACCATCTTAGCATAACCACCAGCACATAGCTTCTGTTGCTACAAGCCACCTTTACTACAGAAAGAAGCACTAGGTGGTGGACAGACCAGTATTATCACCAGGTATTGGAAATGAGCCACTGCAGAAAACAGGCAAACAAAGAAAGCTCCTCACAGCCTACACCTTCACTGAGCAGTCTGAATTGAAAGGATGAGATAGGAAGATAGAGAGCTGCCACATTACCAGACATTCACACACAACACAGACAAAAAGCAAGTCCTATTGAATGCACTACAATAACCTCTTCAGTGCTGCTTCCTGGAGTAAAAATGCAGGTGCATAATTGTTTTACTGTATGGTGCTCTATGCCTCTAAGAGAACAGTATTAACATCAGCAGATAGAAATATAGGTCAGCCTGTTCCAATCCACACAAAGTGTGAGAGATGCACCAGCCTTTTGAAGTGGTTGGCAATGGTGCTGCTTGTAAGGAGACCAGAAGGTCATGCTGTGATTTACAGCCTGAAAACATCACAGGCCAAGCCTCAGCTAAACAGACACCCTACAGACATGAGGGGGTTCAGTATAAAATCATATATTTGGCCTGGAAACTGCAGCTCTTCTTAGAACCTTCCAAAAGGGAATGGATTTTATCAGGGAGAAGGATGAAACTCTTGCAAGTCACTCACCACATTCTGCTTGGTCGTAGCTTCCAAGGTCTGGATCACATAAAGCCGGTTCCTGCAGCGCAAGCTCTCCACGTCCTCATAGCGAATGTCACCGTACCTCTGAGGAGAAAGGCACCAGCCTATGCAATCAACTGCTGGGAGACACATCTAAACAAGTACCTTTGTCTGCCTTGCATCTCATAAGCACACTACAGACATGGACACAAAGGAAGATCAAAGAAACTCTGAGGAAAAAATAATTTATTAGAGCACTAACATTCTCCTTAACCAACGTAACTTTTAAAAGGGTGTTTGAAAGGGTGTTTCAGAGAGATGGAGAAAGAAGAAACTGGAGTAGCTCCCTGTGTGGGAAGAAAAAGGAAGGGATTTTACTGTGTTGGCTCTATACCCAACTCTGTTATCACATGGTGACTACTTCTGCAAGGCAGCAAAGTCTAAGATGTGCATGTTTGCAGGGACTGAAGTTCACTCTAGTGAAATTAAGAAATCAGCTAAGTAATTTCTGAATCATTTCTGGCCACCTCTGTAATTTCTGAAGGACATGAAAGGTGTCTGAGCACTGGAGTAAATAAATGCATTTATCTTTAAGGAAAAGTGGGATAGGAGGCAAGAACTAGAAGGAAATTACCAGAGAAATCATGGAACAAATTATTAAACAATTAAAATCTAAACAGAAACCAGCTGATCAAAACAGGACAACATTCTTTATCAAGACCATGTCAAATCAATCAAATTTCCTTTTATGAGGAAATTCAATAGATTTAACTTCTCTTCTGTAAGTTTTTTGACATTTTTCAGCAGCACAGGCAATCAGGAAGACATGGCCTAACCATGACCACCATGCACCATGGGCAAAACTGCTTCTAATAACAAACTTTGAGAACAAATGAGTGATAAACAACCAAAATAGGCAGGACTTCCAGAAGCTCTTCTGCAGTGTGTTTGTCCCCTTATCAGCAATGCCCTTTAAACAAGATATGAAAAACTGCAAAACAGACAAAAGAGTCTGAGCACATTAACTTTGATGAAAGGTTAAAGGAACTGGTTTGTATTAAACCTAGCAAAAGAACAGATCTGGCAACTCCCTTTTAGGAGAGCAATCTGTTAAAACTCATTCTCCTCACTTGGAGTCATGATGATGCTGGACTCCAACTGAGCAGCCTGATCTAGATGTCCCTGCTCACTGCAGGGGGGTTGGATTAGATGGTCTTTAGCCCCTGTCAACCAAAATTATTCTATAACTGATTCTATGACCAGACTTGAAAGGGTAAATGATGAACAACCACCTAACAGCAACAAGGAGCTATGGAGAAAACCACAGCCAACTCTCCTCAGTAATGCTTTATGAACATCCAAGAGAAATTAACTCAATGTTATCCCACATGGGCAGACAAACCCTATGATGGACTAGAGTTTCTGCAGATTTTCTTTTGTGGAACTGTTTTAACAACACTAGACTTTTTAAAGGATGATCTGGGAGGATGCTGGACCGGAAGCTGAACTGGATAAGCTGTTCAGTTTTCTTCCAGAACTCTCTGTGTTCCTGTGGAGATTGCTACCAGCATCCCTCTGGTTTGAAACAAAGTGGAAGTAGAGAGAAATTGCATGTCTGAATTGTAATTCATTCATTGGTCTGTCTTCTGAGCACTGGTATTGGGCAATGGCCTTAGTGAGAATATACATAGAATATATAATGAAAATCTGAATTAATTTAATGTGCTAAAATGTTATACAGTCTTCCATTCTCTAGGTAAACATGACTCTTCATGCCTAATTAAACTGCCAAAGTTGTACTTGAGTTAAAGGAATGAAACTGAACTACATTTTAAAATTCAACAAAGTAAAGAGGCAAATTTCTACCAATCCAGACAGATTTTCTACCCTAGTTTGTACAATGCAACTGCACTGTTTCAAAGTAGCCCATGAAATATTAACACTGCACGGGATGCAAAAACATGCCCACAGAACACATACTTCATTTGACTCTCGGATCAGATCAGTGATGTCCACTTTTGGATGGTCACTCTTTGTATCACTGAGGTTGGAGCCCTGCTGCACAGCTGGAGGTAAAGGACTGTCTTTGTTAGTGACACTGTCAAAAAATCTGCACAAAGCAAACACATGAGAAATCAGCAGGAACCAGTTTATCACAATAAAACAATAACATTGGCATCTACTGAAGAAAAAGCGAGCAGAGAATAGGAAAAAACAAATAATATCAGAGTCAGTAGCACAAATGTGCTACAGTAGTAACAAAGATACACAAACATTGGAACTGCCCACCCAGAGAAGGTTGTAGAACTTCTAGCCTTTGGAGTTTTTAGGACTGAGCTTATGTGATCTACTGCTAGCAGCAATCCCCTTTTGAGTGGGAAGTCAAGACTCTTTCCAAGGTCCCTTCCACTTGGCAATCCCCTGGTTTTCTAATTCATATAGCAAAGTTGTACTAACTGGGACAGAGAAAAAGGCTTGTCCTGAACTATGAACAAGACAATCTTAATTACTCCAGATGTATAAGACAAAGACATGCCTGATCTACCTGCTTATCTCACCCACCTAACCAGCCTAAATAGATCCAGAGGGGAAGCCAGATTTTACAATAAACACCAGACTGCATGGTCTCATAACAAAAACCACATTTTCTTCAATAATTCTGTAGCTCCTACCCCATTCAAACATGCAACATGTAAAAGCCTCACTAAACAGAAATTCTTATTATCAGTTCTTAACAGTCATAACTCGTTAACTGTTATAGCACAGTAATTTTGCTGTTATAATACTCCATGATACACAACCACAGCATCAACAAGAGAATTTAGTTAGTGAAGAAAAAACAGTACAAATTTTGTTTGCAGTACAGTTTAAAGTCAGTTAAAAGCACACTTCACGTTGCTAACATAGAACAACCATCTCATTATGACTGATGAGCTCATCACATTTTTTGGTGTAATTTCTGTTTTAGACCATTAACATCAGAGGATGCAGCAGCCTAAACTACAAGAACTAAGCTGAAGAACTTCGCTGCTGTAAATTGATGCCTAAACTGATGTCTGGAACAGTCATAATGGGCTTTAGATATTCTCATCAAGGCAATCTGCCTTCTATACATGATACAAATTCAAGGATAAAAGCACATAGATTTTTCTTTAAAATTCACAAAACAGTTATGGTTTTAGTAAAACTTTAGGATGGGATGTTCAGAGGATCCAGGCCCACTTTCCAGCCACCTCTTCCAGAATTTCAGCCTGAGATGAGCACTAATTCCTTTGAAGCCTTTGAAAGTCTTGGCTAGATGTCTTCTCAGCTACCTCAGAATGACTTATCTACATGCAATTATAGCAGCTGCTATGTAGCCTGAAAGAGTAACTGATACCTGTTGAGAACAGTGACTGCTTCTGCATCATCCTTACAAGTGAGCAACTTCTCCATGTTGTATTCCAGCACTGCAAGGCCCAGCTGCAAGATTGCCTTTATTCCATCATAGAAGAAACAGTCCACCACATTGACTGCACATTCAATTGGCAGCACACTGATAAAAAGGGTAAGGAACCAGGAGAGAGAGACCGAGGAGAAAAAAGTCATGTCCATCATGTGGTCTGTCAACTGAGGCAGGTGAACCCTGATGAGCTCCTCAAACACTGCCTGATCTACCAAGGCACCTGCAGGGAAAGGATAACAAAACCACCACCCAAATCTTAACACAGAGAAACACAGTTCTCAGAGCACCAGCCAGAAACAAAGTTCCTGTCCTAGTGCAGCACTGTTGCACAAGCAAACCCAGGCCCAGGTGCAGGGAGCCATTGGCTCCTTCCCCCATGCTGGAAGCTGTGCTCTCCATGCCTGGGGACAGAGCTTTGGGCATGCTCCAAGTGTGTTGGCACTTTGGTGAGCACATGGCTGCTTCCAGTGATTCCCCTGACAGCCAGTACAATCCCTCTGCAACAAGAGAGAAACTTCACACCTCATTTTCTTCTAACATGTACACCTGTAAGAACTGCATATGAGATCAAAGTCCAAGTCTGGACCTGACGTAACTCCTTTTTGTTTATCTAAACTGGCTAAGTTTCAAATAAACAGTATGAACTGCACTTGTAATTCCAAAAGAACGGTATAATAGTCTAACTATTTCCTGAATAGCTATGCCTAGAATACAGACAGTATCTGAAAATCACATCAATGCCTATTTATGGAGGAGTCATGGGATGTTCTCCATTTTCTACTCCACAGTACTGAAACAAATGCAATGGTTTCTCTCCACTGCTCAGTCTTCAGCTTCCATTTGTTCTTAATGAATAACCATTGACACTCAATATAGGCAGACATTCAGTTCAAGATGGATAAAAAAGCAGATGGATGTTACCAATGATTCGGCGATTGAAATAATCAGGGAGCATCCTTTCACACACAGCAACCAAAAGCCAGAATGCTTCCTCCTCTTTAGCATACAGCAGAAGCACTGATGTCAGAATATTCATTGCCTGCAACATAAAAACAAGAAAGGAAACATTTAAGAGAAAAGACAGAGAAAACACAACTGGTATTATTTCTTGGAATTAATATTTCTGAAAGCACTTTACAGCATATTTTTAAAGTGATGGGATAACCTACAGCCATATCCAGGACAAGAGTTTTACTTCTGTGTTATTAAACACAGAAAAGAGTATCTAAAGTACATAAAAATATTTTTAAGTGCTATATGTCTTGTTAGAATGCAAATGGATATATGAAGTAGACATGACAGCATTTATAAACTAATCAAAGTACAATGTAAAAACTCATTTTATACAATGGCATGAAATAAGCAAAGTAAGTGAGCCACTAAGCAAGAAACCATTCCACATTTCTGTGACAGATTTTATACGTGCTACCATACTGCCATCGTGAGCTAATATTTCAACAACCAACTCTAAGACTCTCAAATCTTCTATACCTGACAATATCCAATTTGTGGATTCCTGAATGCATAAGCTGTAAGAACTCTCCTGAGGGCAGAAATTCCTGTATCACTTTGAAAAGCAGGATGCTCAGGTAAGGAGCGGCGTAAATCTCGTTCAATTTCATCAGTAGCCAAAGTGCACGTTCCTAAGGACTTCTCCACCAGCTCAGTGTAATAACCAGGGTTGGATGCCATATCATTTACAGCACCTGCCAATGCATTGCATTGCACAGTATTAGAGGACAACAGTAAAGCAGCAATTTGATTGTTTGCAATTTGTATAAAAATTTTGGTGACCACTGAGGTACCTGATGAATCTCCAGATATTTCTGAAGTAATGTGTCAGAGTAATTCTACTGGAATTAATGGAAATACTCAGCAATGAAAATTGCCAATGATGACTCCCAAAATGAACCAATTACACTTGTTATGCAATACCTGAGAAGAGCAGCCAGAGTTCTCCTCTTAATGCCTCTGGGATACCTCTCACAACCAGGTCTCGAGTCTTCTTTGTTCGAAACATACTGACCCCGTGGCCCCGTTCTGCAAACAGGATGTTCCACGACTGCTCCTTCATTTTTTCTTTCAACTACCAAAAGCAGAAGATAACAAGCATTAAATGTACTGGTAAATTCTCCTCAAGTGTCAGAGAACAGAAGTAAATTTTGCTCCCAGTTATATTCATATGAACTGGAAACTGCAGCGTTGGCATCCATATTGATGTGTGAAATGAGCACTGAAGCAAATCAGAGCAAAATCCAGCCCATGCAGAGCACAAATTTAGCATGAAATGCCATCTCATACATGACCTACTATTCTTTAAAGTATGTTTATACAAGATGAGACAGAAGGTAGATCTAATTCAGTATCCCATCTGACAGAAACCAACAAGTGCCACAGCACAGGAAGGTCAAACAGACATTTCTCTGAAGCAAAGCAATTGTTGATCAGGTGCTCCAGCTCATGTGAAGCTCCAGGGCTGAGACAGGGGGAATGTCATCACTACAATTTCTGTGCATGCAGCACTAAGATTTAACATTGTTAAAGCAATTAAAGGTACTGAAAGGAAAAGTAGATTTTGTTCATTTTGTTCACCATATTATAAAAAGCAGCATTTAAAAATCTGGACTCCCTTTTGTCCTGCCCAAAGGGTATTTGTTTTCTGGTATTTATAATATAAAAAATTTCATATCCTAATTTACTGTTCTGCTGAAAGATTTATTCTGAAATAAAACCTGTCTTCTTTCACATACTATGGAGAAGCAAAAATTGGATGATCTGCTGCAAAAACAACTACATAAATATTCTCCAGAGCCTAACTCTGTTAGACAGTGGTGCAGAAGAAAGAAACAAGGAAGAAGTTAAATCAATTTCTCAGAACATTCTCCTTGCTTCCACAGTTTGTAGTGACTTTGTATCTTGAAAATTCAGACAGAAATGCAGCATGTTCACTATCATAAAACAAACAGCCAACTCTTCCCTAAGGGGTAGAAGAGCAGGAGAAACTAAGTCCATGAAGATAAGGCATATCATTATTAAACAAGATGAGCAGAAAATTGAACAGAGCTATGAAGAAGCACCCTGTGGACTGCAAATACAGAAAATGCAGATGAAAGAATACTGGCAAAGCCTCCGAGGAAATCAGCAGCCTGGCTGGAATTCATTTTGATATACTTCACTCTTTTCCAATTCAATTCCAAAACCTGTTGGCCATTTTATCCCTTACCATTTTAGAGTCAAGGTTCTCAGCATCCTGAGGATGGTAGACAGTCATAAGTGCTTCTGTACTGACAGTTTTGCTGTTATCTCTCTGGCCCATCTTTGACTGTCCTGCACCCAAATCCTTTGGACTGTCGGTGGCAGAACCAGCTGCAACCTTGAAAAAAAATTAACAGTGGTACTCGTAAATAACAAACAATCCTCCAAGAAGCAGCACTGACACAGACCATTATTGCTCATTATATTACATTACAGGTGCCAGATACAGACTTCTAGAATAAATGATAAACAGCAGTCCCTGCTCTGCACAGCTGGGCTTTCAGGAGGCTGCACTTAAGAAAAAAAAAGGCATCTCTCAAGCAAAAAAACTAAATTATGAAAAGACAAATATTCATAATGAGAACTGAGAATAGGAGGATAAGGAGGTCTGACCATTCAACACTACCAAAAAAAACCCATTCATACAGTGAATTATATAGAAAACCTGAGAGCACTTAAAAATCAGCATTATAGCTGGAGTTGTTTTTCAAAACCTGATGAAAAACAAGGAAAAAGTACCCAAACAGGAATGCATTCACAGTAGCACCATTGTCCAACTCATTCTCTCCCACATGGGCAGAGTTATTTATTTTTCTAAACCTTAAAACCAGAGGTTCCTGACTTATTCCTATGAGCAAATTTCAAGAAATTAGAATTGCCAGAGCAGTCACCTCAGTACTTACGATGTGTTGTGGACTTGCAGTTGCATTGCATTTCATCCTGAGCTTTGCCACAAGCAGTTCAAAATCTCTCACCTCTGTGAAACGAAAAGCTGTTTTCCCTTTGGTACTAATGCTGACTCCTCTGTTGGCTGGATCTCCTTTATCCACCCCTGTGACCTATGGAACCAAGGACACATAAATTAAGCAAGGAGTTTTACCTGCTTACTTATAAAAGAGAAAACCTGTTAGGAATACATGTGTAAATGGAACAGTGGATGAAGCACACAAGCAGACTAGGTAACACAAGTCACAAGTTGAAAGCTCAACTGCCTGTAGCTATTTTAGCAAAAGGCACTAAGTATTATGCAACAGATTTTTGACAGAATATCAGAAATCTTCAAAAAGGTTTTTCCAGATGTGAGTGCTCAGCTTCTTTGAAAAACCTTGTCACCTTCTACCTACTGAAGCAGTTGCTTTTTTTCTTACCATCCAAAAGCAGAGAAAACATGACTTTTGTAAGTAATCAAATAAAACAAGTTTTTACAAGACTGAATTTCCACTGAGAATACCTGTCAAAACAGCTGTCATAAGACATGACAGCTAGAGCTGACTTTAATTGCCATGATGGAACAGTTACAGACTAGAGCAGTTAAAACAGTTTAATCATGCACGTTCAAGTGTGACAATCATGAGAATCTAGACTGACTGGCATTGCTGATGTATTCATGTTGTTAAAGGTAAAGAATGGAAAACCACTGAGCACATTATTCCAGGTAAGAAGGAAAGACCTCTGAAATGAGGTAACTGCAGTCCTGCAGAACAAAGAATGAGGGTCTGACAGCCCACAAGAATAAATTTAGAGCCAGCTCCTTTAGCACAGCCTCTTATGTTATGGAAGTCTCTATTGTTTGCAGCACTATTTATAAGTAATCAAATAAATTGTTTTATGTAGGTGGGGAACACCAAGTGTAGTGCTGAGATTAGTACAGCTCACCCCCTATTAGAGAGCAATTATAGAACCTGGCTTATTTGTGTCTGGTGTCGATGAAAAGCTTTTAACATTGGACAAGTGAAATACGGCAATGTCCCAGATCACATGAAGGCAAGACAGAAATGAAGAGGGCTTTCTCCCCAGAAGTTATTCTGCAGTATACTATAGTACTCTTTGAAATTCCAAAGCTGTGCCCTTTGCTATATGGTCTTTATTCTGTCCTTACAGTCTGTTGACATTATCAGCTGTAATGGCATTGCTACTTGCTCAACAATTGGATTTTCCCAGAATTTGAACAGACAGCACTGCTCAACTGCTGCAAAAAACTGCACTACTGAGCTAAGAAACACAGCAGCATGATTACTGATCTTCAAAGTCCTCTACCCACTACAATTCTTTGCTTCTTACCTTGAGAATGTCTCATTAACTCACCTATAAGTACTAAGAAAAAGCTTTTTCATTTAATTAAAAAAAGTAATAAAAAATTTGGATTCTGTACCGAGCTACAGAAATAAGAGTAAATAGAAAAGGGAAAGAAGACAGAGAAACAAGTCTGAAACATGAAAGCAGTTCCAGAAACCTACAAACAGAATTCCTACATGTGGTATCCAGGGTAGGGGGAAATACATGACATCACATAAAATAAGGAGATTCTAATGAAAATCTGCTAAAGTGGCATTAAAGTACACAAGTGCAAAACTGCTGGTAGAAGTGACTCTGATTTGTAGTTTGCATTACCTCTCTCAACGGAATGATTACACTGCACAGGCTGCCATCCTGGCTAGCAAAGCAGATGTAGTTTTCTGAAATGCACATTTTCCCATGGGTGTTATAATGACTGAAAGGAACCCATAAGAAGCATTCATGAACTTCCTTCAAGGACTCTTCTTTAGGCAGCCTGAAGAATGCACTAAAATGCTTACTGTGGGCATAGCTCTCCAAGCCTCTGGATTAAAAGCATAACACATGGGTAGGAAAAAGAAAAGAAAAATTAAGTAAGTTTTAAATGTCTTTACAAATATAAAAGTCAAAAATATCTTGGGAAAAGACAGTAAAATATCATGCTCTCCTCTCCCATAATCTATGGCGCCATTTTGGAGGGTTCAATGTTTTTCTTGAAGAGGCAACAAAGGGCAAGACCACACCTACCTGTACATTCACTTAATAAAATATTTAAATATGTCACTAAGCAAGGCCAGATTCAATAATGTTCTTACACAATAAAGCACTGCAGGGCTACAGGTAGTGCAGAAAAGATACTAATAGCATTATGTGCTCTATTTCCCCACACATGAGAATAATCCATTTAAAACTAGAACAAGTTTTGGCTTGATGGAGGGTTTAATTAGCTAGAAATGTAGCACATGTTGTAAACATCTGCCAGGGGCTAATTTTTCACAGATAACTGCAGCCAGAAACAGTATTTTGGTTGTAGAGCAGCATCCCTCTCCAGCATTGCTACCAAACTGAGGAATCAAAGGAAAAGGAAGGACCTTAACCATTAAATTACTGGTATTCATGTCTTCCCCACCACCCAAAATAATGCTGTACCTCAGGAAAGCCATGCACCCTTCAGCTATCATTTATCATATAACTCACGCAGTTATCATTTACACATGTCTATTAAATTATTTCTTCCCACCTTATCCTTCCTCATCAGGTATCTCTGGAGACACTGTAGCTCTAATCTGAATTTTCTATTCTTAAATGCTGCAAGAACACCTTTCCAAAATTCAAACTAATATAAACCTTTTACTTGGAAGACCAGCACTGAAGATTTGATCACCTCCTGCCTTCATACAGACTTTGGATCCTGACAAGTAACAACAAATCACAATGCCTCACATGGCTCTGGTCCAACATTTTAATGATTCACTTGATTAAGAAAATATCAGCTTTGCTAATATTTACAATGTCCTTGAGACAAGGATTCTCTTCCTCTTTTGCTTAAACAAATACTGGGCCCAGAACAGATGAACTATAAGCAATGCATTACCTCTTGGTGATCTGCAGAGGGTCATGAAGGACTGGATCATTCTCAAATGTCTCCTTGTCAAAAAGTCTTCTAACTGCATAGTTTGCCAGCTGCTCCATGAGCAGGAATGTTTCACTAATGTGCAAAAACATGGAAAAATAATGATCTTCCCCATGGGAGCACACATGAATGCTCTCTGTCAGAATCACATTGGAAGTTTTCTCAAGTTTTGATATTTCATCCCAGGAGATAATAAGTTTTACTGAAAATAAAAATGTAAGGACATATGAGTCAGTTCTCAATATCTGCCTGTATTAAAAAAGAAATGCAGTAGTAGCAGCTCTGATAGAGTATAATTAAACAACATAGTCAAATGCTAAAACACTTGGAAAGAACTACAAACTAATAAGCACAAAATGCATTATCTTCATATTTCCTAAAAATTAATTCCATTAGAAAGAATTTCATAGAAAAGCATTAAAACACAGACCATGTATGACAACACAAGTTTACATCTCCTTTTCCTTGCTCTTATGTGAAACTGCAAACAGCAAATAAATACCATCATACAAGCCAACCCTCTTCAACAGCTCACCAATAGGGCCTCTTAAATTAAATCCATCTTGTGTTGGCATGTAGAGAAACTGTGCCTTTTAGCTACGGCATTTCTCAACACAGATCAAAATCAGCCTTGAAAGGATCTTATTTTCTGTATGTTTTCCATTTTTCACATAAATACAGTTATAGTATACACTATTAGAGGCATTTGTTTGGGCATTTCAAACTAATGTTACACAGAGAAAAAAAGAGTTATGTGCAATTATCACCAGTGTGTAGTGCAGCCATGTGAAATATTAAGCCTGTGTGTGAAGAAATAACTGAAATCCTCATAGAGTTAATATTGCAGCATGAACTAAAGATGATGGACAACTTCTAGCTACAGTCAGCTTCTGGAAGTCTGCCTTCTCTCTGAATCTTGAATTAAGGAAGAATAATAATGGATATTGAGTAGTATGTTACACAAATGTATGCATTTCCATAAATTATGTTGGCAGTTTCTGCTCATCTCTGTAGACATCTGATGCTCACATGCCAAATCAGCTCTCTTAGCACACAGGAAGAATTCCCCCTAATATGAAAGATGAGCAGTGCAGCATGAAGGGACATAGCTCAGCATCAAGGCTTACTTACCTTCTGCTCCAAGCAAAAAGGAGTAGAAGCTCAGGAAATTGGTACTAAGGTACAGCCATCCTTGACAGGGCACTCTGCCCTTCCAGTAACTGCATGAGTAGTAGGTAATCAACTTCTCCTGCTCTGGTAATCCAAAGCACTTCTCAAACTTCATAAGACCTTCACGAAACTTCTCAGGATCATCTTCTCTTACAAAAGAATATTTTCCTTCTTCAGCAATCAAACCCTACAACAAAAAAAAATCACATTACTTTATGCATGTGTCCATGTGGGTGGTTGTCATATATGCACCTGCATGCACACAGCACAGCTCCTGTTCTCCCAATAGGAGAGCAAGTTTTAGAAGGGGAAGAAGTGTCTGAGGATCAAATCATAGGTCACAAATAAAATGTGCTATTTCAGACTGATCCTCCAAGTCTCCAACACAGCTTAGGCAATACACACATTCCTGTGTCTCCTCCTCCTCACTTAATCCCAAGAGTTCCTGGGCTTAATATTTAGCATATATGGAGCAAAAAAAAACCCAAAAAACCATATGCTTCCCAGGCACTGTTAAAATTACTGTGAAATAATTTATCAACAGTTTTAGACCACTATCTAAAGGCATTTGATGTGTCATTTACTAAGTGGAGTTTATGTCCCACAATCTTACTTGTGAGGCAGAGACACAGGAACAATGGCACATGTTAAAGTGAAGAGTGACATAATACTCAATCAGAATAGGCAGCATTACAATGCTGTCCTTGAACATTCTATAGAGAACATATTATTTGAGTACAGTTAAGGGAGAAAGAATACTTGGCCTTTCCCAATTATGCCTGTTACTTACTCTTATCTTTCCCTGGACAAAGCTCGTAATGTCTTCATTTGAATCAAACACTGATAAAGTCTTCATAACATTATGTTCTAACCACTCCCAATGTTCTGTTATTTCTTCTCTGCTGGATCCTATTGAAAAAGAAAGTATTGCTTTAAATTAGGACAGACTTAATCATTTCACCAAAACTATTCATCAAGAGAATACTTAGCAAATTTCTGACTCACAGAGCAATTTAGATACACAAGTCAAAATCACAAGTCTTAAATTTCTTGTTACCTCTTGTGAACACTGAAAATGTATTCAGTGCACATGAAACATATGCACTGCTGTGTTTTTATCTTTCAAGTCCTTTATGCAGCTCTATTTCTGGCCATTAAATCCAAAAGCATCTCAGCTTTGTCAACATTATGTGGCTCAGTGCTGAAGCCTGAGTTGGACTGACAGTTCCTTCCTGTCAGCAGCACCTCCCCAACACAGACAGCACAGCACCACTGCAACATTCCCAGTTTAACAGGCCAGAATGTGGGAAATGTGAGACCAAACCCGTGAGGCTCAGCAGGAAATTAAATCTGTGCCTTTGATATCCTCAGCTTTGATCACTGGCCCACAACAGTTTCCAGAGCAGAACTTCAAGACCAGGGCCTGCTGTGCAAAATCCCTTACACGTGTGAGGATGTAAAGCAAACACCACTGGAACCAGGGAGGCAGCAAGGACTGAGATGCCACGAGTGAAACTGCAGGGTTTCAGCAAATTCAAAACAGAGTCAGTGCTTTAAAGACAGTGACTCCCCATCAGATGCTGGGGGACAGGGAGAGTGAAAGAACTTACACAGGTTTGAATAAAGGCATTCTAGAACATGAATTAATAGGCAGCTTCATCCTCCACAAGAATGCTCACCAATCAAAGCAGGCAGTGTGATCACATACTCTTGATACCCTCAAGCAAGAACACACCTTGAACAATTGCTTTTTTCTCAGCTTACTTTGTAAAGGGTAATTAACCAAATTTCAATGGACTCCATAGAATTAAAGTGGCCTGTGAATGAATAAAAATTGCTCTAAATATAGTTAAATAAACTGTATTACACTGGGTGGATTTGCAGCTACACTTAACAAATTATATGAAGAGTAATTAACATAGCAATTACATCTCAAAAGTAATTCTTTTTCTCAGACTATACATGTAGGCCAATTATTTGAGTCACAATGTGAATCAGAGGCACAGAGGTGACCTAGAAATAATCAAACTTTTTGTAATTGTTTAAATGGTTTAAGAGCACTGTTTCAGACCCTTAATATGCAAGAGCAGGAACAAAGTGTCAACCTTTGAATTTCTTCACAGAAGAAACAATCTAATACAATTAGGACAATTATATTATGTAGTTTTCTGTTGTAAAGCATACCTATACCTCACAAAATCTATATAAATTCAGTCCTAAAATGAAGATTACCCTTTGTATTTTCCCAAGGGCTGACCTGATGGCAGTAGAATTCCCCAGAGTACACTTCCAACATACATATTAAAGTACTTTTTTGATAGCCTATCACTAGGTCTGGCTTCTTCAGAAGTGGCCATGAAATGTTATTTATTGTCTATTCACAAACTGTTTAAATTCTTTAAGGCTGCCTTTTTAAAGTAACATGCAATTACATTAAATTAAAGCTACAGGAACAAATCTGTATTTACTTTTCCATTCCCTGTTGATTAGTAACACAACATGAGAAAAAGACAGAACTTGTACTACAAGAGCAACAGATACAAGGAAGAATTCAGCCCTGACCATGACTGTGAACCTGTATGTTTTACCATGCAGAGACAAAGCAAAGAAAAATATTAGGATAAGCATCTACTGTTATTCCTACCTACAGCACAGTTTGGAATAAGCTGAGATGAGCTGGGAGCTCATCCTGAACTGTGTCAAGTTATTCTTGCACCTTACAAAGAAAAAATTGTGCCTCTATCACTGTAGCAGTGCCCAAAGGCTTTGGTACCTGAAGGGCTCCTGCAGAAATCAGGCAACCAGAAGGTGTAACAGGAAGAGTCCATAGATCTGTTCTGAAAAACTGGAACCACACTCTGCTGTCCAGCTCAGGCTTGTAAATGCTTTTAAACCATTTAGAGGTCATGAGAATGAGTGACAATGTGAGAGGATTAAGCCCAAGACGAGCCCCACACTTTGCAGCCTCCTTGTGCCCTCTCTGGCCAGGTGGGTCCCTGTACGTACCACACGCGATGGACCAGTACACCTGCGAGTCGGGCGTCTGGTGCAGGATGCGGAACGGGGCCACCTTCGACGTGGAGTCCAGCACTGCATCCAGTGTTCCCACAAGGAGACCTGGTGTGTCCAAGAAAAGTACACAGCACAGTGAAACTCAGTTCTGAAATGCACACTCCCCTCTGACTCGCTCCTTGGGGAGCAGGAACGCTGCCCAAGTAAGGACTAATGAACTCTGAGAAAAGAAGAAGCACAATTGAGAAGAACACAAAGCATTCCCAGAGGAACTTCTTTGGGATGTGATATTTTGATCCCATAAAAGCCACGAGGCACAAATGAGGATGAAGAAGTTTTGATCCAGTAAAAGCCAGGAGGCACAAATGAGGACGAAGAAGTTTCTTGAGATGGCCCCTGTGGAAGTGACAGCCATGCAGTATGTGTGAAACCAGAGCACAACCAGGGCAGTCCCAGCCTTCAGTGAGCACAAGCAGTAATTGAACTACCTCTTAATTAGTCATTTACTGTTGTTCTGTTTTCCAGGCACAGGAAAGAGCCCTTCAAGACCATAATTGGCTGTCACCTCCCTGCCACTAAGTATTGAATTAGCTCCCATTAAATAGAGTTCAGATGAAAATATACTAATTTCACTAAAAAAAAACTTCATCTCTCCAGAACCAGGACAAAAACATTGTCTGGGAAAATGAGGGTGCATTTCATAATGACTCAAAATCATTCTTTCTCACTGTGCAGTAATAAAGATATTAGCCCAGATATCTTAACAGATCCTTTAAATACAAAAATCAGGACATTCTAAAAGAAAAATCAATACTGAAGAAACAAGTGAAACTTTTGGTTCCTGATGCATCATAAAATCTTTTCTTGTTACAACAGAAACAAAAATACAATCAACAGGATCTTATGCTTCTTTCCTGCTTTTCCTATGTTTTCCCCCTTCTAACATGGCCAAAGAAACAGAAAATTCAATTGAAGCAAAGTTACCAAAGCAATCACACTGGGCTCTTAATCTCCTACAGAAGAACAGAAAAATAAGAAATGAGATTACCCAAAAAATCATGACACAATTACTCAAAGAGCTGCTGTAAACTCCTTTTCAGGAACCTGTTGAGATCATGGAGGCAAAGCATTCCAAATAAATGACAGCAGAGAGCTGGAATACAAAACTAACATAGCCCTTATAGAACCTTTATATCTTTAAATACCCTTCCCTGTTTAACAGAAAATGATTTTTTGATTTTGGTTTTTAATATTCTGAAGAAGCACTAGATTTAGACAACTTCAAATGCATCCCTCAAAAGTTATTTTGGAATTTTTTGGTTGGCTGCTTTGGTACTTTGTGTTTCACTTTCTTTCCATTAACCCCCTCCCAAATTATGAAAAATATAAATTGTGAAAGAATACAAGGAAACAAAATAAAGCAGAATTTATAAGTCTAGACACTCATCATCAGAGCATGGTCTTCCTGAGGATACACTTTCAGCATAGAGCCTGTGGGACTACCTCACTGTGGCTATTCAAGTTTCAAATGTCTTGGCTTCTCCTCAAAAACATGGAAGTCAATAATTACCACAAACCACAAAAAAAACCCCAAAACCAACAAGAAAAACAAAACAAAACCACACCAAAAACCAAACAAAAAACCCACAACCAGAGCAGCACGTTACATCTCTGGTTTTGTCTGCAATTAACAGATTGTAAATTGCTGTTGGAAAGTAGAATTATTTTGTAGTTCCTGACTGAAGACAGACATTGAATAAGTAACAACATTTATGTCTGTTTAAGCAGCTTTTGCTTACTGAATGAGTCATGACACTGAGCTGATCTCAAAAATGGCTTTGCTTCAGCAAACACTGCATTATTTCATTCACAACTCTCCTAATAACATTTTCTATTATAATACACAGTACAAGGATATTATTCACCATTTTTAAGGCTAACTCAGCTTGAGCCAATGGTTAGCACAGTGCACTAGAAAGGAGCATTCCTCAAAATGCCATCACAGCTCCTGTCTCCTTGGAAGGTCATCAGATTTTAGACACAATGAACTGTACCTGGTCAGTATCCATCACCTGAGCATTGCCACAAGTCATGAATGGGATCAGGACTTCAGGTTTGAGCCTAAGGCAATAAACAGCCCCTCAGTACAGCACAAACAAATTCCATGGCTGTGGACCCTGGCATAACTGTGAGGAACAAGCACAGGCTCACTCATCTTCTCACCCTAGTCCTGAAAGTCCTCCATGAGCTGTCAGTGTTTGGAATTCTGCATTATTGGTCAGAGTTGCTGTACCCTCCAGTTCTTGTGTGTTTCTCCCCAGGCACTCCCTTGGATTGCTATTTCCCAATGGGAGCCAAGGGACAATTTACAGAGGGTCCCCTACTTTCATCTCTGCTTAAAACTAGAGTTTGTCCTGGGGATTGCACCTAATCATCCTCCCGCTTTGCTCGGAGAATGACTTCAGCTGTATCTATGAAAAGTGATGGACGTTTATAAGGAAACAAGGCTCTGCTTTTAGAAAACATTTTCTGTTTCAGAGGTGCCTGAGTAAAACAACTGGGAAATACCCTAGATGTTTCACTAAATAGGGTAAAATACTCTAGAAACCAAAATAAAGGGCAAGGATCCAGAACAGCTTTGAAACACAGATGTGTCATTCCCAAGATGTCTCTAAAAGACTTGGTGAGAAAAATATCAACATTAGCTCAGAGACATGCCAAAAAAAAACCAGCACCTGAAATTTCAGTGAAAGGCTGGAACTTTATGACACCAAATACTCATGTGCAAAACTACTCCCAGCATACCCATTTCCTAATCAAGGTCCTTTCTAAACCAGAACCAAAGCTAGAGCTCTGTGACCAGCATGCCTCATCTCACTGACCTTAGTTACAGCATACATATTCACAACTATGTTTTTATCCATCCACCCTGAAAACCTGATCAGCTCTCCCAGAGTGGCTCTGCAGGAGACAGAGCAACCAGAGGACATGGGCACATGGCTGCATTGTCAGACAGCACACTTTGGGACAGCCCACTGCATGATGAATTACCCAAGAGAGCACCACTCAGACAGGTTACAGCATCTGAATCCTTCAGGAGCTCTAAGAGAATGAAGTGTGAAGCTAAGCAGGGAGGGAGGCAAGGCTGAGCACAACCAGCACAAGGTTGTTGGACCTGTTCACAAGTGATCCGCACAAGCAAACTCAGAAGGGTGGTGTGTGTGCACACAAGCCACAACAGCTCCCTGTGTCACCTACAGACCACAAACTGGCCCTGCCCCTGGGTCATACAAACAAACCCAACTGCAGGCTCCATTCTATTCCTAGGACAGCACCAGAATTCCCAGCCTTCCTCCAGGTAAACACCTCTGTTGACATCTATCTTTTGCTCCTTTGTCTATACCTTTCTCCAGGTACTGGCTGCTTCCTCAAAACTTCCCTCCTTAGAGCCTGTCTTACCAACTGTACTCCTGTATTTTTGGGAATCCTTTGTCACGTCCCCACCAGTGCTATTCAAACCCTGCAGCACTGCCCTTCTTTGTCTCCACTCCCATCCTGAGGCATTGTGACTCTTCCCTTGTGACTCTTGCCCTGCTGCCTCCCTCTTTTCACTCCTCAGTGCTGCCAGTCACCTCAGGCCATGTCTCACCAGCTGTAAAACGCTCTCCAGTAGAACAGCATTGTACATTTGGGATGATTTCATAACACAGCAGCTGTGCTTTGCTTTTTGCTAAAGAAGTGCTAATTTTCTCAAGTAACATGCAGCAATATCAAATTAATGCTGGCTTGTACCTAGGAGGTTTGAGTATTTCCAAACCTGCTAACACAAATGTAATTGCAGTTTTATGCCACTGTCTTGTTAATCTTTCTTAATCACAATTTTAATTCAAGAACATCTCACTCCTTTTGTTTCTATCCAGGGAAAAAGGTAACTTGCAGAGAAGAATCTGTAAGAATTTACAAGAAAAGTTACAGAAATAAAATGTGCAATGCCACACCAAAAAAAGCATACTACAGCAACTTATCCCATCCAAGTGTTTTTCCCACACTGTCAACAGCCACCAAGAACAGGAGAGCAGCTACAGAAGCCTCACCTTCACCAAAACCCAAAGGGCACTTGCAGGGCCAGTTGTCTACCCAGCTGTGAGCCTATGAGGAGGTTTTCAGAAGAACAACTTACTCCAGTTCTCATTGTTCCACTTTAATCACAGTCCTTCAATGAATTTTATCATGCAGAAAGTCCACCTTCATAGCAACTTGGTTTCCTTGGCTTCCAAATAAATCAAGGTAGAGAACAGGCCATCAAGCCTGATCCCCACAAGACTTCCAAGCTCACAAAATATCTCCCTTAAATTCTAAGCCAAGGCCTGATATCACCTATCTGCTTATAATACTATGATATGCATAGCAACCTGGGATTTTGACATGCTTTCTTTAACACTTTTCATGTGCCCTGCCAGTGGTTCAGGTGCCAATGAAGAATGCCCCACCTCCAGCTGCAAGGGCCATTTCTGTATCTGAAATTCACCAGCCAGAAGTTTGAACCCTGTGGTTTTATTTAATAAAAATAATAAATGTTCCCACACGACAATTACGTGTTATGTTTAACACAGCTGCTTTAGGATGACAGGAATTAGAGAAAGCCTAGAAAAGCTACAGAAATGCAAAACACTCGAGAACCACATCCCACTGAGGAATGACTTTATGCTGATTCTCTGTAGCATTTCTCCTTGACAGGGTCAATGACAGACGCCACCAGTCTCTGAAGGAGTCAGTTCTAGTCAGAATAGCTGCCACCATCGCACAGGTCTCAGCAGTAGCTGGGGCCCCTGCAGCGCCTGATGATACAATCAGGCAAGAATTATAAATAGAAACCCAGCTCCACACCTTGAAGTTCTCATGGAATAAAGTTTATTATACGATGATCAATTTCCTGTCCCACCCCTCTGTCACTTTCCTGACCCACCACTGCTGACAAGCCCCTCCAAATCATATGCTTGCTTTTAAAACAAGCAATCCGAAACGCCTGAGCAGGAGTTCATCTCAAGCAATCCCAGAAAAAGGGATTTGGAAATTATCATCTTGCCAACAAAGCAAGACAGATCAGTCCTTCTTCAGACGCGTCCACTTCCACCGAGGTGCCCATGAGCTGTGCGGGGCTCCGCCGGAGCAGAGGCTCCTCAGCCGGTGCCGGGGCTGCGCTGCCCACGGTGCCCCGGGCATGCGGAGCGCCCGCCGCGCCAGCCCTGCCCGCTGGCCGTGCCCGCCGGAACCCTGCTGCCCCGGCAAATGAAGGCGGGAAGAGAAGCCCAGGAAGGGCCGGGGCTCCAGAACCCGAGCGGGTCCCCTTCCCGCCCCTCTGGCTGGGAGTCCCGGGGCTGACAGACCCCCGTCCTCCCGCTCCCGCCCAGCCCCGGCCCCACGGGGGCAGTACCTGCCAGCCCGCCTCCGCCCTCCTCGCCATAGCCCCGCCGCCTCTGCAGCACGAAGTACTGGTTGGAGCGCTCCTGCACCCACAGCTTGAGGGCATTTTTCAGCAGCACCTCCTCGGGCTTCAGCCACATCGCGCGGCCCCTCACGGCGCAGCGCTACCAGCGCCGTGCCCGCTCCGCGCTCGCAGCCGCGGTGCCAGGCAGGGGAGGGCGGTGTTCCTAAGGCATGCTGGGAGCTGTAGTCCTTGCCGCCAAGGGGCCGCGCTGCGCTGCTGCAATAAGACTGCAACTCCCATCGGCTGTGCGCTCCCCTGCCTCGGGACTACAGCTCCCGTCGGGCTCTGCGCGCCCCGTGCCGCGTGGCGGGGCGGGGCTGTCCCGCCCCTTAGCCCCGGGGCCTGTTCCGGAGTGTGGCTTGGGATCCCGGCTGTGCGGTGCCCCGGAGCGGGGATCGGGGGTGCCGAGCCCCGGCTGTATGCCCGGGGAGGGGATCGGGGGTCCTTAGCCCGGGCTGTGTGCCCAGAGCGGGGATCGAGGGTCCCTAGCCCCGGCTGTGTGCCCGTGGGCAGGGCATGGTGCCCCCCGTGCCGGAGCGGGATCGGGGTGCGGGGATCGGGGGTCCCTAGCCCCGGCTGTGTGCCCGGGGAGGGGATCGGGGGTCCCTAGCCCCGGCTGTGTGCCCGGAGCGGGGATCGGGGGTCCCTAGCCCCGGCTGCGTGCCCGGGGAGTCGGGGCATGGTCCCTAGCCCCGGCTGTGTGCCCGGGGAGCGGGGCATGGTCCCTAGCCCCGGCTGTGGGCATGGTAGCCCCCTATGTGCCCGGGAGGGGCAGGGGTCCCTAGCCCCGGCTGTGCCGGGGCATGGTCCCTAGCCCCCTGTGTGCCCGGGGGCGGGGCTGGTCCCTAGCCCCGGCCCAGCCCTGCCCAGCCCTGCCCCGCTGCCCTGCCCTGCCCCGGCGCGGCAGAAGCCGCCGTGCCCGCTCTGCCCATGGCCCGAGTCCCGTTTTCAGTTCTGGCCAAGCCTGACCCCGTTCTCAGTCCACGGGACAGACAGACAGACAGACGTCACTGGGGACGGGATTTGGCGCCCAGGTGTGTTTTCCACTGCAGGCGGGGTTTGGGGCGCAGAGAGAGGCTGACAAAAAGCACAAACAAAGCTTCAGAGGGCTGGACGCCCCACTGCCTGCCCTGCTCAGTCTCTGGTGCCAAGCACTTCCCAGAATTGCCATATTTTCCCACCTCCATGCAAGATTCACTCCTGCTCCTAACACAATCTGTCATTCAGTACGAATGGAGTGAGCAGGTCTTCCTGATTCCCAGGAACGTCTGTGCACTTTCCTTAGCACTCTATTTCCAGCATAATTGACCTTTCTAAGATTCTAAAGGATAATGCTTTATTGATTGTGTGTCATGCAAAAAAATCAGCAGACAGTTGTTTAAATTCAGCCTCTGTTTTGAGCTC
Source organism: Emberiza elegans (assembly GCA_024865655.1). NCBI lineage: Eukaryota > Metazoa > Chordata > Aves > Passeriformes > Fringillidae > Emberiza > Emberiza elegans. The sequence continues at coordinate 37,439,583 of JALJVW010000129.1, read as the reverse complement.
TTTCTAAAAAAAAATTATGCCCATTATGCACTAATTGTACATTGCAACCTTGGCACTTTTGCTTTATATTGCCCTCCTTCATGCTTTTCAATAGTACTTCACTACCAAAAATGCTGCTGCTAGCACTGGGCTATTTGTGAGCACAGGCACAGTGAGGTTTCACCAAGCAGTCACAGAAATTATTTGGCAATGCCCATGTACTTCCAGCTGCACAAGCAATCGCCTACGAAAGGAGCAGTGTGAAAGCAGACCCAAGTGTGCAATCACACTTAACTCACAGGACGCTTCCAAACTGGGTGAATTTTGTCCTTTTCAGTCACTCATTGCACCACAGCAATGGAAGCTGTAGAACTGAAGAGCTGTACTTTGGGGACTGAATATAGATTTAACTATTACAGTTCTTTTACTTGTTCTTAGAAGAGGAAGCAACAGATTTCTGGTGGTCTGTCTTTACTAGAAGGGAAAAATAAAAGTCATTAGCCAGCACATGGTAGCTAAGACAGATCAAACATTATTGAGAGTCCCTGATACCCTGGCACCCAGCTCTTAATGAGGCAGAGTCTCCAATCCCTCACCTGGAGCCACAGTAACAGACATTGCTGGGGATTTACCAGCTGAACTGACTGAGTGGTTCCTGCATGGATCCTGCTCCTCTAAGAGCATTCCCAGAGAGAGTGTTTAGCATTTAATTTTCCCCAATTAGACAAGCCCCTGGATACAGGAAATTAAGGACCTAACATAGATCTTCTAATTCTGATGCTAATTTTAAGGAGAGATGCCCTTGGCATTTCCTAGCTTGCCTTTTGGTGACACACACACACTGGACAGTTAGGACATGCGTTAGGACATGCGTTACTTGCTTATATAACATTCAAACTTTGTTAATTGGTTAATGTTTAACAGAGAAAAACGCTACTGCTTGGAAAATGTCTGTTTTTATTTCTCACCATGTTTCAAAGTCTTGAATGTCTTTCTCTTTTCCAGTTCCCTCAGGCACTGGATTCTTAATCAAATACTGTTCAGATGCAAAGAGTTCTCCTCTATGGGCATGGAGGAATTTATTTATAGCCACTTGAAAACCTGCTCAATCAGTGCACAATCGTGCTACAGTGTAATCAATGCCTTCTACAGCAACACAGATCTATTTAGCACTGCAGAATTTTTCTTTCACTTATTCAAGACTTATCCTAAAAATTGTAAATTACTTCCCTCAAATAACCACATCAAGATTACATAAATAAATAGAAAAATAAATAAATGTTGGCTTCACTCTGTATAACCAGCAGTTGAATAACCAGTGCAGAGTTGCTCTCAAAGTATTACATAATTTTTAGTTCACACTGCATGAACGCTGCAATTTGATTTCAATTGTCTCTTGAAACCAAAATTAATTGCTGAAGGCAGTGGATTGATTTCCTTTGATCTCTTCCAAACTGCAGACATTACACTCCTACAGGAGAGAAGCCCCATTCACATCTGCACAGGAAAGGCATCAGTCTACACTTGAGGGAAAAGGCAGGGCTACCTTCTGTGCTGGTGTGTTAAACATGGAAGGAAATTACATTAAATCACACAGCCAAGGTAGATGACTTTATTTATTATGTCCAACTGTTAGGTCACTTGAGAAGTGCAGAATTTTCCCTCTGAAGACTGAGATGGGCTAAATCTTTCCATTTTATGAAGAGTTAACTGCCCTGATGACTCAAACTGCTTTTATATGTTTGCAGCCCTCATCACAAGTCCTGCTTTTCCCTTCAAACAAAATTCTCACCTCAAACTATATTTTATAGGGATACCTGAAAATTTTCCTCAAGATAAGAAAACTGTATTATTTTGATTTGAAATTTAGAATGAAGCCCTGCTGTTGCAAGGCCTGAATTACAAGAGAGCACAATAATCCAGCACCAAGGCTTCCTCTCCTGCAGGGATAAAAAAACTTTCCCAGTCCCTGTTTGAGAGCACACAAGTGTTTGACTGAAGTGTTTAGATCAGAGCATTCCTGAGGGACAGGGGTAACTCCCTCCCTTTCCCTGAAGGGGTGAGCAAACACTCGGAGTGATGCCAGAGCCTGTTCAGTTTGCTCTCTGGGGACAGAAGAATTGACATGTCTGTGTGACTCAGAGGGAACATTAACACAGTCAACAGGCAGACATTTTAGCAACTGCACCACCTGTGGGCTCATTATGTCCATTTTCTTACACACGAGCAATAGCATATCTATAGAAAACCCCAAAACTATTGCACAATAATAGCAGGTTTTTATTGCTTTTCAGGAACAACCCTAGCCCCAGGCACACTCCTGTTGGCCTCCTGCTTAGAGGAAAGAGTCTGTCACGCCACAGCACACACAAACATAAATACACGACCCAGAGACATTCTAACCTGTGGCATCACCAAAAAAAAGTGAACATTTTGCTGCACAGTCCCCTAAATAGGGTTGGTAAAGACAGCTGCTATCCATGGAACTTGGAAATACAAAAAAGTGAGAGTGGATCTTTGAAATTTCTTTAAAGCAGTCTGGCAGCAACAGACCCAAGTTTAGTATCAAGATGGTGTTCACAAAATTTATATTTTCATATTTTTAACCAAATCCCTTGGATAGCTACTAATTACAAACCAATCTGCACAGATAAGAACATGGCAGACTTGCAAGTCAAGCTGCAAAACTGGAGAACCATTAAGTTCTGCCCAGCAGTAGCTCACACACTGCTCAGGTACTGACCCTGCATGTGTTCCTTTAGCAGTGGTCACATTTGATATGGAAATCCCTCTGGAAATTTCCTTCTGAAATAAATCTCTCTCTGAAAATTAGTGTAAGTGCCTCAAGCAAGCAAGCCTGCCTAGAGAGATCACACAGACTCCATCTGATGCTGGAAGGTTCATCAGTGGGAGCTTCTGCACCCCCCAGTTCTCCCCTGGTGCATCCCTTGAGAAAGGGCTGTACACTCACCTTACCCTTGGAAATACAAGTCCTGGGGGAAAGGCAATTTGTTGCTCTAAAAAGGCAGTAAATGTAAAGCTTGAATTCTATAAACAAAGCAACACAGAAAGTGCCTTTCAATGTATTGAAATTATCTGAATCCCTTCCCTTTTTTCCTTGAACATCAGTTTTGCTCCTGTTGAACACAAAACTGGCATCGTGAGTCTGCACCCTCATAAGATTCTACTACACTGCAGCTTACACACCACAATAAATTTATACCAACTTTGTGAAATAGAAATGAAATTCAGTGATCAGGGGCTGCCTATTTGCTGCTTGGCTGTTCCTTTCACTGCTCTGCACTTCAGAGGTAGAATAAAAAGGCAATCACAGCAAATGACAGCTTCAGAGTGGAGTCTGATTACAGTCAGCTTTGCAACTGGAGCTCAGAGCCAACTGGTATTTTCTAGACTAGACTTGGAACTGAGCTATAAGGAAATACAAGACTTAACTGCTCCCAAACCAGCCAGGACAGAACAAAGAACAAGAAATAGTTTTTAAAATGTTTTTTCCTCAAAGCAAACATAGACTTTGGAGTAAGGAAGGGATGCTGAGCAACCTGACAAAGGAAAAGTGAGATGCAGCCAGTCTGGTCTGGAGTTCACATGGCAGACTGCCTTGTGCTGAACATGCCTACAAGCACAATTCAGCAGCTCACTGAACACATCCTAAGGTGGCTGGATTTTCCTTACAGCTAGTAGGTTTCAGCATCTCAACACAATTTCAATCCATATAACAGTAGCATCCTGCACGTAATTAGCACTACTTATTTCAATTACTTTGAGCAAACACTGCTTCTTTTTGGCCTCCCAAAAGAAGGATGTGTTTCAAGGTTGTGGGACAGGGCCAATTCAGCATCTGCTTCCATGAGAGCTGATAATATTTTCTGTCAGTCGGGATCATCAAAAATAGTGTTTTATTTACATTTACATTTTCATATTCAAATTCAATACAAATTACGAAATATTTACAACCATTTTGTTTGTACTGTAGCTAAGAAAATGCATTACTTTCCCCCCCCAGATTCTTAAGTTATTTATTGGAGGCTTTAAGACAAAATCCTACTAAACAAGAGAAACTAGTCAAAGATGCAGAGGTAAAAAAATAAAGTGCATTTAGAAGATGTCCTTAGTTACCTTCCCTGGACAAGGCCAAGTCACTTACTATTGAGGCACCCAGTGTTCTGTCTTGACCCCATCTCAACTCCACACAGAGGACAGACAGCTTCTCCAGCCCTCTGTTACACTCACAGGACATCAGCTCTCCCTGCAGCTTGTGCACTTGAGCAAGACAATGTACAGCAACAGTCAGCATTTTGCAGAGACTGGATCATTTCTGAGCAAAACACAGCAGATCCTTTCGTAAGAACCTATCTTTTCATCTTCAGCTGAGTCTTTGCTGAAGTCATCCCAGACTCCCACAAAGCCAGGACTCTGCCACATTGCTGGTGCTAGAGATGGTCACAGCTCCTCAAATCACTTGAGGATCTTTCAGACTGACAAACTAACGAGGTTTGAAAAGTTCCTGCTGTTGTTCCCTTTACAGTAAGTGAGATTTGGCCTGTCAGCTTGCAGCTCTCTTTTCTTCCCCTTTAGGAATGTGTGGTTGGCAGGCTGGAGTCGAGAGGTAGAGAATCAGTCGGTTACCAGAGAACCAAAGACACTGTGGACAAAATCCAGTTTGACAAGCATCAGTTTGCACTCTCCTATCAAAATAGTGCACTGAAACACTAAATACCATGTTGCTTTAAACAAAACTGTCTCATAAATAAGTATCAGAACAATCAAAATAAATTTGTTGACAATGAAAATCCACTTGAATGAAAATAACCAACAACAAAAAACCCCAACTCAAAACAATTCCCAGTGGAGACAACTAAGAAACATAAAAAATCTTCTCACTTAACTCAAACATGGTAGAGAAGCTTTGCTGAAGATGGATTTTTTGTTTTAGTTAAAATCTGCTGGTTTTCTTTATATTTAAGACAGCTTTATCTGGAGAGTGTTAAAGACTCCTGTAGGAAATACAGTTTTAAGAAAGGCAAACTATACAATTATGATTTGGACAGGTCTATTTATCTAAACATTGCCAATGCAGTATTTTCTGCAGCAGTCTTGCAACTTTTGGTTTATATGGAATGGCAGTAGGCAGCTCCTTGCAGAAGGCTTGCACCACGTGTCTGGGCATGTTCTTAGGACGTGACTTCACGAACAACTCTGCTTTCACAAACTTGTGTTTCATCTCCCTCAAAACCTGGGTTGTCACCATGTGAAAGGACAGTCACAGGGGAGGGCTGGGATTCTTCACTCACAGGATGTGTGTTGCCACCTGTCCAGAAGAAAACCAAGAAAGACAAGTTAAAAAGTGCTGCACCCAAGTGTTACCATCCCAAAGCAAACCACACAAACTTGATTTGCACAAGCTCAAAAAACTGCATTTTCCTGCAGAGATGGAAATCCAAGGCCATGCTCCAACCACCTCTCTCATGCTGCCCCTTGTTAGTCTGGGAGCCCATTCTTGCTGCTGCCCGTCCTTTCTGGAGATGCCTGCTCAGCTCAGTAGTGCTGAGCAAGCTGAAGTTGTGTGCATAAGCCACAGAAAGCTACAGAATCCAACTAGGAGGATATTAGCAGGTCATGTATCCTGCTCAGGATAAAGTGAGGGGAACCTGTGCTGACTTGGAGAAGGCCTTCTCCCTACAGACTAACCTTGTCTGGCTGATGTCCCTGTGTGTCCTTCCCACTTCAAGTGAGAACACACAAGAATGACCCATGTAATGTAATGGCTCAGCATGCCTTGAGTTGTTCAGAGGGATGCAATTTCAATTTCTGATGTTTAGCTCATAGGAAATGTCCTCTTCCCTACTGGGGTGCTTCAACAGGGCACTCCCAAACACACACCACTTGCTGTAGCAACATGTCCTGCAGGAGACAGGCAGCAAATCCCAAATTTTCCCATCAGCTAGGCTTCCCATGGGAAACGGAGCATCCCCTTCCTAAGGCCATGCCACAATTCAGGGGATAGTTACTTTCATTTGTTTACCTGCAACTTTTTAATTTTTAAAGCTAACAGCAACACTGAGTATGTAGTGTAAAGCTGAGCACTAAAAAGACATTTTCAATTTGTTTGCTTCTGTTCAAAAAGATAAAGTATTTGGAAAATCTGATATTCTTTACAAATTAACACTCTCTAAAGCCAAGGATGACTCAGCCTTGGCGAATCTGAAATTCAATTGAAGTATCTGTCTTCTCTATCTTGCACCATCTAAGCCAGAGCAAGACTGATTCCCCAAAAGTTTTTTGTAAGTCACTACTTAAAGCAGACAGATCTAGCAGCAAAGCAACACTCACTCATCCAAATGAAATCTCCAAAGAGACAAAGGGATAAGGGACATCTTTGGAAAAATCTCTGTGCTCTTGAAGTAGTAAGCAAGCCTCTGACTTTGAACTATTCTTTCATAATCTTTGGCTTTAAATTCACATTAAGGTTGTGTTTCATTTGAAAACAAAGACCAAGTGTCAGAACTAAGGGTTAAAACAAAAGTGAAGATTGAGATAACCCTGAAAAACAAAGTATTCAAGCCCTGTGAGATGCTATGAAGGCAACTCCCCCTAATTCACAGGCTAAGCAGCCAGGTGCAAATGATGTAGCAAGGCAGATGAAAGAGCAGACATACTTTCTGATGGTGCCTGTGCCTCCTGAGCAGATTCATCTGGTCCCTGTACAGAATCATATCCAGATGATGCTGTTTCACTAAGATTGTCCTCTTCATTAACTATAGTGACAGTGGAGAGAGGTCTTTGGCCACTGGATCCTGGAGCTTGCACAGGCTCAGAGCGTGGTTCTACATCCATCTATGTGACAAAAAGAGAAAATGGTTAAATTACAACTTGGCAGGAGGCTGCATCTTTCTGAGAGAACAATGCCTGCAAGGACTGAGTCCGGAGCACTTTTACACAGAGGGAAAAACGTGAAATGGAATAAAAGCTCTGCTGTTATCAGAGGGGAAATCCAGTTACTGCCTAATTGAGTGGGAAGTTCAGACACAGCTTCTGCATTTTGCCCAGTGTCAGGAAAAGTCTTCCTTCCATTCAGTGCAGATCTGCCCCACCAGGCACACGCTGGCTCACAGTTTAACTGGTCCAGGCAGCATCAGGCACTGGCAACAGCATCTTCCTCTGGCACTTGCAAAAATGAGCAATTACAGAACACATCAAACTCCTGATGTATCCTAGGAAGTCATGCAGTTCCAGAAATGTCATACCTGTTAACACATTCACTTTTCAAGGGCTCTGGGTACTGAGCAACTAAGAGAAGCTGGTTTCAGGGACAGTATGAGTTGTTGAAGTCTGCCTGAAGATTTGAGAAACACCCTTAGCTGTGAGCACAAGAGTTAAGAGCAATTTTTCCATCAGGCATGAGTCAGCTCTGGCTGACATTCTGCCCAAGCCTTTAGGTGACACCAACTCACCAGGTCAGCTGCAGGCTTCCCTAAAAGGGGGAATTATTCCTACAGCATCTGGCCACAGACATGGCACACCTGTGTTATCACCTGCACTCTAGGGACAGCATGAAAAAGCTGAAGGAGTGGCACAACACCAGTGTAACACTGTGACTGGCAGCTGCCACCATGGCTTACCTCAACACCCAACACTTTGAGGATGTCACATTTGCACAGAGGACACGTCCCGTGTTCCAGAAGCCAGGGGTCAATACAGGTCTTGTGGAAGACATGGCTGGTGGAAGAAGGCAGTCAACAGGTTAGGTTTCATTCTAGGAAGATTGCTCATGTGCCAGCTATGAAGGACCCTTTTGTAACACCAAGAATTTATTCCTTCTAGAATGGATGAACTTATTTTGCCACAAGTTTCAGCTGAAATGGATAGTTGATTTTTCAACCTGTAGCTGGTTTGTGCTTATTAGTACCCCTAGTACAACTTGCTAGAATTCAGCATTAACATTTTTACTATACCTCAACAGTCTAAAGCTGTTTTTCCAAAACTGTGTACAATACATTCCCAGCTGATAATTTAAATGATACAACTACAGACATCTCAGCCTTAGCTTTAAAGTTAACTTCTGTCATAAAGATGTAAACTAAATAGCATTTATTTTTGTTGTAATTACATAGGGAAATCATCTCACAGAGTTATGTCCTCAAGATAAACTGTACTCCCACCCATTTACTGTGTCTGTGCGACCACTGTGTATTCCAAGTGGATATTTGGCAGGCTGTACACTCAAGAAAGTAAATATAGCTCAGCCATCACAAATGCAAATGTGTGCTTCTATTAAGACACTCAATTCCACAATGGGTTTAAATTAGACCACAGATTTAGGAGGATGACTTGAAATCCTGTGATCTGCCTGTTCCCTCAGCCTGAATAGAAACAGCAAGGCAAACAAGCACTGCTCAGTGTTAATCAACCCTATTATGAGGTAAGTGCAAAGATCACACATCCAGTGCTCAGCAGCCCACACTCCAGCAGGATCCAAGGATTCTCCAATTCTGCTCACACCACTGGCACTTCCTTCCAGCTGCACCCACATCATGTTTGCTATAAAACCCGAAACTTTCTTAATGCTCGACTATTTTAAGTCCTTGAACTTAATACTGGACTAGTGAACCTCTGCAACTATAAATGCCTTCAGTTTGACTCTCTGGGCAAGAATGCCCTTGGCAAATACCCACACCCCAGGGACTCAGATACCATCAATGTGATTCATAGGAACATTCCTTTGATTGGTTCTTTTATAGATAGAGTTAAATGCTTCCAGCAAGTAGGGTCTCAGTGTTGAGGTCAACCTCCAAAATCAAGCATGTTCTTGCAGTAAATATTAATTTATCACTCATATGAGAGAAAATTTAATATGGTTGATACTGGCAGATATCACCACTCATGATGATTATCAAGCCCATTAGTCATTTTAAGCTAGCATGCCTCTGAGAGCTGCATTTGAGCCACAGAGGAAGGAAACATCACAAATGTATGTAAAAAGCAGTCTCAGAGCAAATGCAGCAAATTTGTGTACAAAGAACACAATCAAGAGATGTTACTCCACTCTAACCCAAATAAGTCATGCTTTGTTTGCAGGTTCATACCAAGATTAGCAGGGTTTATAGGGAAATAATGAGAAGTCAGGTCTCCTATGAGGCAAAGTGTCCGGAGCCTGTCTACAAGTTTCTGTACTCATGGCACTTAGTCCATTACTAAACAAAACTACCTATGAGCATAAACATGACAACTGGATTATCACTAACATACATGCCTGAAAGGTTGTTCAGTTTTGGGGTTTTTTTTAAGTATTAAGCATTAGATCAAGGGAGTTGGTTGATAACACCTTAGCAGACCAACTTTGTATTACCAAAACAGCTTAGAGGTCCTACTGCTGGTGAGCAGAGAAAGCCTTTGCAAAGCTGAAACCTGGTGCACAGGTGACTCCAGCTGAGATAGGCCAGTGTTTGACAGCACTGCTCAGCACACAACAGCAGCTACCCATTTTTCTATTCTTCAGAACTTCATTTTCCTACATCAAAATGTTTCCAAGTACTTCCTGTAACCCTCCCTGAGGGTCATGACACCTCTCCCTTTGCACAATTCAGGCAGTTCATGTGGCAGCCCTCTGGTTTTAGAAACTTGGCCAGAGCAGTTCAAGTCAGCAGGCACAGGGGGAAATCCCACAGAACAAATTTCCTTAAGCCCTGAGGCAGCTTCATTGCTCACGCTAGGAGCAATCACATTAAAGCCTTAGTGCTTCACTACTGGGCTTCCACAGCAGCACAGCAGCGAGGTACAACAGGAGAGAACTGTAGAAAAATAAACTGCTATAGCTCTATTTTGGTCTCTGTTTCAGAGGGTGCATACAAGAACAGAAAGGCTTTCTTCCAAACTACAAAAGCCAGCATGTTTTAACAAATTTAGCAGAAACACAACCCTCTAGTAAACAGTAATTAAAGGGACAAGAAACAGGCAACATTATGCTAATTATGCCAATTACCTACAAGTTAGCGGTAACATTCTGATACACCAGCAAAGGAAGAAATCCTTACAAAGTCCTGGCATCCCACTGAGGGACACTGTGGCCTGCCAAGACATGTGTGTCACTCCACTCACAGGGGAAGTGATGAACACAGGCCATGGGGACACACTACAATTGTGTATTCACGCTGTTTCTGTTGCTCAAAACATTGTTTTGATAGATAGTCAAGAATTCTCACTGTACAACAACTGGATGAAAGTTTGTTAACAAACATAGCAGAATTTTGGATAAAGGGCCAGTCTGGAAGACAACTTACTTGCAAGTCAGAACACGCATCACATCATTTGGCTTGTACTGTTCAAAGCACACAACACAGGAATCTCCATCTGGACCAGTTTCCTAAAACAGTGAAATGAAGTTACAGCTTTAACACACTTTGAAAGCTTCCTCTGAACTCCAGTCAGATTTACTTTATGAAGGGGTCTAACTAGAGTCACCCATGATGCTCCCAAATATAATCTTACATAAACACACTCTGTGGATTACTCACAGTCAAGCTGACACTTCAAAAGAAGCACTGAAAGTTTAAACCCATGGTTTAGAATTCCAGCTAAAACTGTTATTGGATTACTGGAGGCACTAGTGTAGAGGTTTAGAAACTGCTGCCTTCAGTTCTAGTTACAACAAGAGCAAGGAAAGCTGATTAGATACTAGTTTATGTTTAAGCCTTCATGCCAGCAAATTAGGTCCTCTCACATCAGCAAGACTACAAGCAAGCAGCTAACAAAACAAACTGGTTTATACTGAATAGAAGTCTTGAGGCCTGGAAAAGGACCTGGTCTGAAAGAGGAACTGTCTCTGCCACCAAGAGTTACAGGCTCCGAGAGGCTTCTGCCTCCTGCTCCAGTGCTAGGGAGCTGCCCAGGCTTCATGCCAAGGCTGAATGCAGGGGGGTCACAGGGTCAGTCCTACCTTGTCCCCTTCCTTCAGGGTGCGCAGCTGCATCTGCTCGATGGCCTTCTTGGCCCTGGCCCTCAGCCGCCGCTGTGACACAAAGCAGTCCTGGTCAGACACTGCCATCTCACTACTCATTCACTAATACTTACCCAGGTGCCTACTGCAAGCAAGCAACAGTTTTAAAACCCAGATGTTATCAAAATAAGCCAAGTAAGCATGACCATACTATTTGGAGTCAACATTAAATGGAGTTTTGGAACATACTGATGCAGTTCCTGACCGGATGACACACCAGACACACATTTATGTCTGCTTTGGTTGTAGCGAACCTTCTCACAAAGCAGAGGAATTATAAGGGTTTTTTAGTTTGATCACATTAGACCCAGCCAAAACAAACTGAAACTTTCAAGAAGACTGAACGTGGAGTGCAACAATCAATTGTTTTATATTATACTCACTTTAGGGCACCTTCCTGCCACAAACATTCTGATGAAAGGTGAAAGATTCTTTCCAAATCAGCCCACTCAGCACCAATACACCCTGAACTGCTCCTCTGCTTCCACTGCTTTACAGCTTGCCTGGCAACTGTTGCTGTCCAGCTGCCACTGCAGCACCTGGGATCAGCCCAGGAGCCGAGCTCTGTGTAAAGGTCACAGGCTGGTGTTCCCAACTCCAGGAATGGGACTGTCCTCTCCCTACCTGGTGCACGTCAGGCAGCTCTGGCAGTGCCGTCCCCAGCACAGCACTAACCTCAGGGACAGACCAGACTCGAGTTTTGCAGCTAACCAAAAACCTCTTTCCAATTCCACTGCTCCATGCAGGAGCCCTACACTGTTGCCTTTCCAGCATTCCATCTCCTTAGGCATTTTAGCTCAGTTACATGAAACTTTTCCATGTACTTTTCCAAGTGCTGCACTGGTGGCACAAGTACAGAAGGACAAGTGGGACGAGGGCTTTGGCTGACACCTAACAATCTTGCAAGGACTGGCCATTCAAGTCTGCACAAGATTCCTTGTGCTAAAGCAGTTAATAGCAAACAACTTGATTTATACATCCCCCGGGACCCTGTCAAATACCCTAGCACAAAATTAGCTATTTTTGTATTAGTATTGGTTTTGTGCCCCAAGATAAGAGTATCCATGTGCATGCTTTAGGAGTTTAATAGCTGACAGCTACTAACAACTGTCAAGGAAGAGACACATACAATCCAAAGGTGAGGGATGCAGACATGCACATTTGTTGAGAAACAAGAATTACTGAGGTTTTCTTGCAAGTTTGTGAAGTTCTGCTGAAGGCATCAATATATGTTTCTGTATATCACTTGTGGATAACTTTGAAATTACATTGCCCTTGTCAAGGTTTGAGGCTGAAGCCAAGGGCAGCACCCACAATACTGCTGCTTGGTGAGGCCCCCAAAAGTCTGAGCAGCAAATGTGGTAACATCAGCTGAGCAGGAATGCAGCAGTACAAGCACTTCTCAAACATGGCCAGCCCTGTCACCACTACTTGTTATTAACTGAAAATGAAACTTTCTAGGAATGTACTCCCTCAGACAATATCTCATCTACACATCTATGTCAGGCCAAGCATATTAGACAGGACCCAACTGGCTGCATTGTTAATAATTTACTTGAAACAATATTTTAAGTTTTGCATGGGCACCAGTTTAATTGCTCCTCGTTAAATGCATCAATGACAAAGTCACCTTTAACACTGATTTTGGCAAGAACACAGCAGAACACCCCTCCAGGGGATGGAGAGAGGCTGCAAAAGAAGCTTTATGTGGAATAGTCTACCAGGATGCTTGAGCTTGGAATGTCAAAGCATTTTGTGAAGCCAGGTTTTTCAAGAGAATGTGAAACATTAATTATATTAGAACTATAAAATTCCCAACACAGAAAAAGCTAGGAAAAAAAGCTAAGTTGAGGAAATAGAATCAAGATATTACAAAACAGGTCAGGTCTCAATTCTTATCAGGCTCTGGCAGGTAGAAGTAGTGAGGTATCTAAATGGGAAAATTAGGTTTGGAGTCACTCAGGCCTAGGTCTTCCTTGCTCAAAGCTGCCAATTTCACCTCCAGCCCTTTCTGCATAAGGGTGCCTTCCTGGCAGCCTGTGGGCACAGCCATGGCAGTGCAGACCAGGCAGCTCTGAGGAGGCTGGGAACTCCTGCTTTTCCCCTGGAAGCTAAGGAAATTCTTCCCCACAGGTAGCTATTGCCATTGAAGCAGTTTTGAATTGTTGGAAAGTTGAGCAATTTGCCTCCTCCAAAGCCATTAATTAGGTAATTTCTCAGCTGCAACATCTAATCTTTATGAAATCAAAGGAAGCAAAGACTTGAGCTGAAATTAGAAACCAGGCCACAGATAACATCATGGGTCATTTTGCTCTATTAAGAAAGGTTACTATATTGAGAACTGACTAGAAAGGTAGAAAGCCACCTACCACACTTGCCTCAATTCTCCACCTTGCTGCTCACTGACCTCCCAATGTAGGAAGAAATTGCAGAGGTGGAGACTTGAATTTCAGGCCCAGAAGAAAAGAGGCATTCAAGAAGGAACTAGCAGGTTGCACAGTGTAGTTTGCTCAAGAGGAAAGAACTGCTCTGGTTTAACTGTTGGGTTAGGACAGCTGTGCTACCAAACTTCTCTCTTCCCTTGGGTCAGAAGCTGACATGACTGGCTTTTCTCAATATTCACTCAAGTCCAAGCAACCTGGGTTTTCAAAGGGCTGAATGGTGACAGGAAAGCCATCAAGATGTACCACTCAAGCCAGGAGGTTTTTCGACTAATATTCAGTATTTCCTGGAGCCAAAGCACTTAAAACTCTCAAACTCTGATCTACACTAAAATCCAGTCAGCAGCTAACAGGGCACATGGCAGCATCACCTTTTAACCTGAACTAACAAGCATTTTCTTATTATTCTTTACTTACCTAATCACTGTGAGGGCAGTGTGAGATGCCAGGGTATAAAAACAATTGAAAACAATTCTGGACTGTCTTTGAGTTTCACTTTGACAGAATAGTATATTTTTACACCCTGACAACAGAGAAGGTTTCTTGTCTTCTTATACTCCACAAAGCACTTCTTGGGGCTCCTTGATTTCAGTTCTGCTGAAATCATGTGGAACTGGCACGTCATTTATCAAGGAGCTTTTTTCAAGCTCCTTGTGCACATGGAACCCAGGGCTTCTAGCCAAGCAGACTGGATTCTCCCAGTACCAGCTATCACTGAGGCATTAATAACATCTGCAGTTTCTTGAAAGCCTTATAGCTCACAACTGCACTCTTAAGTACCTTCAAAGGAGGAAACATTTAAATTTGATTTAATGAACAGTGCATAGGGCACCCAGATTTTCCTGCTCAGATTTATTTAGCATTGTTAAACAGAGCTGTGAGACTAAGGTAGATGGCAGGATATTGAAGGAGGGGATTTATCAGCAGGAGACTGCATCTCTGTCCACAAATGTCAGCAAGAGAACAGCATCAGCTTAGAGAAAACTCCACATTTCACCCAGGAGTGGCAATGCTACATCTCACAGGCAGATGACAACTTCCAATATTTCCAACCCTGAGTCTGGCACTGTAATTCTCAGAAAGCTTTCAGTCAGAAAGCAGCTTTCAACAAGCAGCAGCCTCTCAACCTGTAGCTCAAGCCATGCCCCATTTTGCAGACACACTTCCAGTCATGTCTCCTGTTATGGCAAGCACATAGGCAGAGCTATGTGGGAAGGACGAGGGTAAGCTAAAAGCAGTTCAGCTCTCTCACAGCCCCCACCACATCAGCGTTAGGGCTACACTGCAGTTCAGGGAATATTTGTAGGAAACACAGTTATCTGAGCACAGTCAGCTTTTCTCCATGCAGTTTACTCTTGGCTGATTTTTAGGAAAGTTTTAAGCTGAGCAAAGTTGTATCTCTTAGCATTTTAAAGATCAAACAAATTCAGTAATTTTGGTGTGTAACCAAAACTCAAGTTCCACACCGTGGAGGGATGGGGTATAAAGAAACAAGAGCACAAACTCACCTGCTCCCTGGACTGGGCCCTTGCCATGATGAGCCTCCGAGCAGAGTAAGAGACATAGCAGCCCACAGTTGCTGCTGCCACAACAAAGAAGGACACGGAGATGAAGAGGATGGTGAAGATATTCATGGACAGACTGCGCTTTTTGCCCACTTCGATGACCATGGTGACCCTCAGGCCGCTCTGGATCCGGTGCAGGATCTCCATGCCCTTCAGGTTGCCAATCATAATAGCAACGATCTTTTCAGCACCTGCAGAGAAGGGAAAACCATGCTCAGTTCCCAGCTGCTGTATCAGAGGCATTGTCTTAGATGTCCTGCTTCAAGTGCTAAAGAAATGGTTGTGGGAAGTTTCTAAATAGTATTAATAGATTCAATATGCACTGATGGAAAGAGTGTCACCACTGAGTGTTTGTCCAACTGAAAGTGTGTGCCATTACCTGTGAGCGTAAGTGAACCATGTTTAGGATTCATTCCTCTCCACAGCATTCCTCACTCCTATATAGGACACAGACTGTCCTATTTTAGACACAACACTTTGGTGATTTACATTTTAACATGCCTTTGAACTACATGAAGTTAAAAATAAATCCTCTACAGGGTAAGGTCACTGGGGATTGTGATATCTGTGTAGGGATTGCTTCCTGTAATGGATCCAACTCCCTCCTGCTTCTTCTTAGCACCTCTTTTCTAAATTTGACAGTACTTTTGAGTACTTCCCCAGACACCAAGCAATCAAAGACATAGATCACCCTTCACTTCTGTATTTTCAGCAGCAATAGAGAAATTATTGAGGGAAATTGCATTGTGAAGTCTAAGTGTTTTTATGAGTTTCTACTGCAGATTCAGAGGGAAGTAAATACGAAGAGAGATGTGCTCCACTTTTAAACAGCTGGGGACAAGATGCCAAATGCCATCCTCATTTTAACAACAGGTTTTATTGGCTTAATTGAACACCACAACAAGTCAAAGGAACCAAGGTGTTTATGGTAGGAAGAAATTTCAAGCAACTCCAGTCAAGCAGAGACCAGAGCAAACTGGTTTCCTTTCAGTGACATGCAAGGGCTTGAGGACACTTGATACCATTTGTAGAAACATTAGAAAGTCCCAATATAACAGGGAGGCTCTTAAGAGGGAAAAATGGGAGAAAAGGTGATGAGTAAATTATCACTGTTCTCTCTAAAATAAAAACAAGAAAAGCAGATTTGAGACCAGCTAATAAGGAGTCTCACTGCATTAAACCATCACCTGCAAAATATTCATAATAGACATTACACGGGGAAGAATAAAGACTGCTACAAACTGCTATTTTTAGCTAACCCCTCAGCCAAACACTCTTTAATGGGAAGACCAATTGTTTTTCCCTCTGCTGAGTTACTCAAGTTATTTCCCTCTGCTGAAAGTTATTCAATTTTCAGCTACCAAAAAACCCTAGGATTGGTGTTAAACCACAAAGGCTGTCATTGGAGAAGTGTTTATTAGTTTTCCAGCTTGTTCACATAATGCTTGTGATCCAACACAGCAAGCAACTTTCCTCAGTGGGACAAAACTCATATTTTATTCAGAAAGCTCCTCGTAAAGACAACAACATCACACAGAAGAGAAAAAAAATAAGTCTCCCAGACTGCAACTACTCTTAAGGATGAACTAGGGCTTATACATCACATATAAAATGAGCTGGAGTCAGGTGTTAGCAGCAAGCAAAGAAGTCAGAAGCTGAGACTTTGTTTCATAAGCATGGAAGAAAGTGCGGAAGAACAGGCTGCAACAATGAGAAAATAAAAAGTCTGTCAAAAAAAGGCAAAAAAACCCTATTCCCTCATATTTCTGCACGCCTCACAGTAAATCTATCTTGTAACCACACATGCACAACACAAGACACAGAATAGCAATTCCAATTAATGAAGTATCATCATCAGCCTGCAAAACCATTCCACTGAATGGTTACCTGAAACATGTTATGGTGGCCTTGAGACCACCAGCCTAGACAGAGCTCCTGAGAGGGCAGGAGCAAGGTGTTAGAGGGGCGTCTTAGGTGGCAATGCAGGATGTAACCAAAAGCATGAATTCTATTACCAGCTGTTAAAGCCAGAACAAGGAAGAAGTTAGCATGCCAAACACAGCCTCCAACATTTTGGATCCCATATTTTTCCCCCAGCCTTCTCAGAGTCTGAAGTTTTGCCTCATCTTTAATCAGACTGAAATTAAGTGCCTACAGTTTTACCAGTATTCCTGCACTCTTTCCAGAGAGCACCTTGTGCAAACAGTGTCTTTGTTATGGCCACACTGCTTCTCCCCAGGAGCAGCACAGCTCACCCCCGTGTTCCCAGCACTCCACCTGGGAATACCCCCACCCCATCCCTGCTGGTGGTGGGATCACCAATCCATTTCAACAGCCCAGCTGGCAACCACATAAGCCACCCACTCAGAAAAAGCAGAATGGAAGAAATTTCTTTTGATTTTGAATGTTTCATATATTTTATAAAAAGAATAAAAACATTAGGGAAGTGCAGACTTTGGAGTTTGAATTCTCAAAGAATGAACAGATTCTCCTTAACCACAGCACCAGAGCAGAAATGCTATCTGAAGGTTCTTTCAGGAGATCAAATAAAACTCAGGCCTTGGTGCCTGGATCATTGTTTTTATCTACAAGATATGGTGCTTGCAGCACAGAGCAGTAATAATTGTGCCTTATGCCAAAGGAGCTAGAGGTATTCCCCTGGCACCCCTCCAACCCCTCCATCAGCAAAAAAGGCATTAGGAGATCAAGCTATCTCCTGTTCTTTAACATGAAAGGCACTGTCAGTTTACACTGCAACCATTTCGTACCAGTTTGGCACACCTGGCTCCTCAGGCATAGAAGAGGAGTATCTGATAGCCTATCTTCCATGTTCAGAAAAAACAAAAACACAATGTCGTGAACATTGCTTATCTCCCTGCACTTGAATAGTAAGAAACGGGATTTCTGGTGGTTATCAAACAGGCTGGTACAAGCTCACTGCTATCTGCTACTGTAGGAGGAAAAATAAACTAGCAGTGTACACAGGCTGAGCTGGCGTTGCCAGCCTTACGTAACTCACCTCAGATGACAGGCCAGCACCGCACAGAAAGCCATCAAGTCTCAGCAGCACTCCCCACTCTGGGACACGAGGGCTCTCCCTGGCCTCAGACACTGAAACCAGACCCTGCAGGCCAGCTCTGCTCCCGTCCACGCTACAGTGTGGATTAAAAAATAAAGTGCTGATTGCTGTCATCCACAGGAACAAGGCAAAATCTCATCAGGAATGTGCCCATGCCCACAGTCAGCCTCCATCCCAGACACTGTCAGAGGAAACACCTTTACTGCCCTGTGATAAGCTCTCCCCTTTGCAAGAGGGGAAGGTGATTGAACTCATAGTTCAAGAGAGTGCAATATAAGACTGGATAAGTTGATGTTGTAGGCTTGTTCCTTCTTTGCACCTGCTTTGCATGTTCTGCACAAACATAACCTGGCACCAAGATAAAAGAATCATTTACATTCAGGTTATTTTGCAGTCATTTAAAGCTACAGCCCCTCATGATCTAAACTGCTTGACTGGACTGCCTTTTCCCTCACACTATTACCTAAGTTTAATTAAATCTACTTTCAGCTTGTTTTACTTGGGACAAGGCACTGTGTCTGATCTCTTCCTCCTAGACACACAAGCCTTTCCACATACAGGGGCAAACATTCACACAAAATCATGGAATGGCTGGGGTGGGGAGGTTCCTCTGGAGATCACCTAGTTCAGGGCCCTGCCAAAGCAGGGTCACCCAGAGCAGGCTGCACAGGATCACATCCAGACAGGTTTGGAATATCTCCACGAGGGAGACTCCACAACCTCTCTGGGCAATCTGTTCCAGCGCTCAGTCACCTTCACACTAAAGAAGTTTCTCCTCCTATTCAGATGGAGCTTTCTCTGTTTCAGTTTGTGCCCACTGTCCTTTGTCCTGCTCTGGACACCTGAAGAGTCTGGTCCCATCCTCCTGACACCCACCCTTAACACATTTGTGTGCCCTGATGAGGTCCCCTCTCAGCCTAAACAGGCCCAGCTCTCTCAGCCTTTGGTTGTATGACAGATGCCCCAGTCCCTCATCATCTTCTCAGGCCTTCTCTGGACTCACTGCAGTGTTCCATGTCTGTCTTGAACCAAGGAGCCCAGAACTGCACACAGAACTCCAGATGAGGCCTCACTAGGGCAAAGCAGAGGGGCAGGACCACCTTCCTCACCTCTTCCTGATGCACCCCAGGATCCCATTGGCCTTCTTGGCCACAAGAACACACTGCTGGTCATGAACAGGAGTCCACCAGGGCATGTGGGGTCTTCTTCACAGAGCTGCTTTCCAGCAGATCAGCTCCAGCCTGTATGGGGGTATTCCTCCCCCAGTGCAGACACTTGCTAAACTTCATTAGTTTCTCTCTGCCCAGCTCTCCAGCCTGTCCAGGCCTCCCTGAATGGCACCACAGTGGAATACTGGAGGTGGAAACCAACCTGCACTCTGTTCAGTTTAAACACTGTTGTTATTATTTGTCAAATTAATCCAAGAGTTACCAACCCTTTTTTTCTCCCCCCGCTTTTGAGCCTTGAAGTCTTACACAAATGCTCCCGTCCCCCCAATCTTAGAACATTTACAACATGAAATCGTCCTCTAAAACAGCAGCCAGGACAGTAACATTTTACAAGGGCACAGAAATGAATGAGATCTTGCAGGACAGCTCTCTTCACATGCTGTTTGGTCAGTGGCACCTGCAGGACTAAAGTATCACCTTTCAATCTAGCAAACAGCATCTAAAACCTCCTGGAGAAACAGCAAGCAAAATTCCTAATGAAAATTCTTTGGTGAGTTTACTCAACAGTTTTCAGCAGTTTTGGTTTAGTAAATACATTGCTCACCCTCTCTGAATGAGAATGAGCTCACCACTAATATCCCTGGCTCCCCACACGCTGGTGGCAGCTCAGTGTTCACTGGGAAGAAGTGAGTTTGAGAAAGCTAATGGTAAAATGATGTAAATGGCACAGCCTCAGCCAGAAAGCATCTGTCTGTGAAGAGATGCCAGGTCACAGTGGACACAGTGGGGAGCTGTGCTGAGCTGACTGCTGTGTGCTCACCAGCACACTCAAGGCTGGAGGCAAACAAGCACTGCCATTGTTTTAGCAACATCATGTCCCTCACAATGAAGCCTCTGCTACCACAGCTGTCACTGAGGATTTTAATTCATCCCTTCACATTTCAGCAGCCCGGTAAACCCAAAGTGCACGGGCACTTCACAGACCTATTCCAGGCTATCTAAGGGATGATGCCTACCCTACACTTCTCCATGGCACAGAGGTACCTAAATTATATCCAAAAGAGCAGGAGCAGGGATCAGAAGCTGTCAATAGCACCAGCTAGTCTCATCCAGTTTCTCAATACCCCTCTTGTTTGCTCACAGACTGCTGTGCTGGGGACAGCCCCAGTCACTGTCACACCCCACCATCCCCTGAGGTGGGGAATCAGGGTCACCAGCCAGACCCACCTGCTACAATTGCTTATCTGAATGCCGCTGCAGCTGTGACATTAATTTACTCTAAACCAGGCAGCCAGGAGAACCAAACTGAGTTTGAGTGCATAAAGACAAAGCTCAGCACATACACATCATAAAGCTATTTTCAGATGCAAAGAACTACAAACTCCAGACACTACAGACTGCAAATACCATCCAGGCACAGCAGATGCATGCAAGGTCCTTCTCAAAAAGGAACTGTAGGAAAGGCTTCATGATCTGCAGAGGCTCATCAGCCACAGCCAAGGAACATGAGAGAGGAAGTGTCATTAATTAGATCCTCCATCCTCATTCCTCTCCTCAGATGTTCTCAGCACAAGTTTCTCTCACTGCAAAGAGAGGTGCACTATTTGTTTACTCAAGGCTTACAAAGTCTCAGCACAGCCTGCCTTGGGATTACAATTCTGACTCAATCTTTAACAGTTCTACAGCTCCCATCAGCCTTTCAATACCTTGGCAGAGTTTTAGCTTGTTTCTGAAGATCATACCTCCCAAAAAGCAGTGGAGCACAGCTAGACACTTCTGCCATACACTGTTTTCTCTAAGCATATGGAGGTAAGGCTTCACCTCAGTGAAACTCCTGCAGAATAAGTAGCAGTGCTACATATTTAACCTTTCCTTCCCCTTTCACCCACTGATGCATGTTTACACTTGAACCAGACCTTGTTAGCCTGATTCACGCTGCTACTGCTTGAGGCAGAACCGCTCAGTTGTGTTCCCCCAGCATAAGCCCTCTGCAGATCAGCTGATGTGCTTCTCCCGTCTGGAGTTACACCATAGGACACAAACCAAAGAAAATTAGCACAGTTGCTTTCTGACCTGCAAAGAATCCTTCTTCACCAGCTGCAAGGAAATACTGAACAGCAAAGAATGCTTCCCACGGGCACCACCATGCCCTCAGGCCAAAGCCACCCAACAGCCTGGCTCTACCTTAAGGCAAGGTCCACCTTTAACACAAACCAACTCTTGCCCTGCACTTTTTTCCACACATGCTGCTGGTTTTCTCCAATCAAATGTCTTTTCCAGAAGGTCAATAGAGATTACAGAGAGGTGCAATTATGAGCACACAGAACTGTACTTTGAAACCCTGCTCAGCCTGACACAGAGCGGTACCATCTTAAAATGTGCACAGTTACAAACTCAAGTTTGCTAATTGATACGGGATTGTGCTTATAAACCACAAAGTAAATTTTACTTTGGACTCCATTAAATTCTTCACATTCTACCTGTTAAGACATGATTAGGCAGGATTTGATCATATCTGATTTGGCTATTCACTGCATTCTGTTGTTTTAATTGCCAGAGTGGTTTGCTTTTTTTGGGTAGCTTTTGTTGTTTTTTGGTTTTTTTAAGTTGGCACACCAAAAGGTTATATGAAGCACTGATGCAATGAAGAATTCATCAGACTAAACATGATGATTATAAGAAAAAAAGTCTCTGGAAGCAGGATGACTAGGAAAAACACTGCTGCAAAAACAGGCCCATTTAAGTCTCTAAACAAGAAAGCTGCTTCAAAAGCCAAGTCTGAAGGCCCCAGAAAAAGGCATACTACACTTTTAGATAAGCTTCTGATAACTGTGTGTTTTGTTGCTGCCAAAGTTCTTTAAAGGGAAGTGTATTGTGCCATGCTGAGCCCACCCACAGGGATCTTCCTTCTGTGCCAGGCAGAGGACAGCTCCATGCCCCACAGGTGAGAGGAGAGCGCTAGGTACTGCTTGTTTAATTCCCCCCCACCCCAGCAAAGCCATCTCCTGCTGCTTCCCACTGCCTCAGCTTGGAGGAAGCATCTGGCCTTGCTTGGTGTCTCTTGATGGCATATGGCCCCAGTCAGAGCAGAAAAGTAGGAAACCCAGACTGCAGAGTCACCACCAGCACAGCCACTGCAGACATGGTGGGAGGTGTGGTTGCACAAAGCCCATTCTTTAATGGGCATGGCCACCTTCCCCTGGCTCCGGGAGAGTCAGAGCAGCCAGTGCCACCAAGGAGGGCAGGAGAGGGGAGCCATCCCAAAGCACAGCTCAGCAAAGGCACTGTCACCAGCTTTGACCTCCTGAGTTTGAGGGGCAGCGCTGTAGGCTGAGCTCATCGGCATTGCACAGGGGATACCCTGCACCTGGCAAACCAGACGAGGCTGATGACTTGCAGCCAGCTCCAGGCTGGCCATGCTGTGCTCAAAGCCTGCAGCGTTTGTCGGGTTTGACCAGAGAGCCCCCAGCAGGGGCAGCAGGCAGGGCTGGCCCAGCACAGCGTGTCACCAAAGCCCCGTAAGCAGGAGGAAGAGCATCGCTGTGGGAACAGCCAACAACAGGGACTTGCAGACAGACACAAGGATGGAAAAAGAACTCAAGTCCAGAGAATAACAAAAGGGAGGGTGGAACAGGAAAGAAAGTGAGGGACTAAAATAAAGACAAGCAGTAAAAGCAACAGCAGCAACAAGCTTAGCCCAAGCTTAGCTTAACAATTGTGCTACGACGAAGTGGCAAGGAGGAGTCAGGCAGATTAAATAAGTGGTTTGACAGAAGCAGTTTTCTCCAAGGAGTCCCTGTCCTATTTGTCTGCAGCTCAGCTGGGAAGTTTCAACATGCCCTCGGAGTATCCATGCCATCATGCAGGATAATCAGGACAGTTAGAGCCACTCTGACATAAATGCCTCAGCAAAAGCTTAAGGACAGCACAGGAAAGGAGGGAGCTCCTCTTGGCGCAAGCCCTGCCAAGAGCCCCTGGCTCATTTCAGGAGGCAGCTCCCAGCAAGGCTGAGATGCTGTAAGTCTCCCAGCAGCCGGGAGGGAGGAGGGGCAGGAGCACATGGTCCTTCCCCTCAAGAACAGGTTCAGCAGTGACCCAGCCAGGCCAGCAGCGCCATGGAGCTCCTCCAAGAGCTGCAGGATTAGGCAGGCACACAGAACAGGGCTCAGGGCAGGGACGCTCTGTCAGTTCAGCAGGAGGAACTCGCCCAGCAATAGTCAGATCTCAATAGCATTTGTCAGCTGATGATTTGATTACATAAGAAAGCCTTGCCTCAGAAAGGCCAGAGCCTATCCAGACTGTATGTTTTGAATTCTTAAAGCAGAGTAGCAGCAGTCCTACAGCTCTTTAAGATTGCAAGCTCATTAAGACAGCAAACCTCCAGAGGCAGCTACTGTTTTCTTGTCTCACCAGAACACTTGCCTTCACTGCTAACAGAAATCCTCTCCAAACCTTCGAAGAGGGTTGCTGCAGGGATATAATTATTTTTCAAACCACTCAGAGCTTTAAGACACAGTACTCATTTTCACTGGTCAATTTCTCTCCTGAAGATGGGGCTTCCCAAAGCAGCGTCCCTTGACAGAACTCCAACACACCCACAAGGGTGCATGTCTGTCCAACAGCTGGACAGAGCCACCAAAGCCACTCATCCTGTCACACACAGGGCACCAGAAGGCATTTACACAGCTTTCAGCCTAGGTCTGTTCCTCAGGTAACATTAGCCTAAAACACAGCCAAATCTCACTCTTCATTTAAAAGATGGGCAGGTCACGAAAAACCTTCCACTAAGTAGCAGACTTTCTACAGCAAGAGAAGAGGAGCTCTGTTATCAGCCTGTTCAAACTGGAAAACAACCCTTAAAGACTTTCAGCTACTTGCATTAGAAGAGGCATTTTGCTGCTTAAAAGTTACCTACAGAAGAGTCTGGTACTTCATTTATGCCTGAGCTGGTTACTGCACAGGGCACAGGGAGAAACAGCACCTGAGCATGGAAGCCCAGCCTACTTTACAGCCCAAATCAACTCCACAGTCTCAACAGGCATTAAAAACCTCCGCATCCATCACCTCTACAGGCTCGGGCCAGAAACCCAGGGCCCGGCCCGGCCTGGCCAGAGCCCACTCGTCCTCAGCCCGAGCTGCAGCCAGAGATTTGGGACACGGTTACTCATTAATCGGAGAAAAAAACAACATCATCAGCGCCTGAAACAGCACTGGCCAGTCCGGGCAGAAACTCCAGTGGTGCGGGGAGGCAGCGACGTTCCCGGCTGCCGCCGAGGAGCCGCGGATGTGCGGCCGGGCCGGGCCCCGCTCCCGCAGCCCCCGAGGGAGGGAGGGAGGGAGGGAGGGGCCGCTCCCAGCGCGGGGACCCCTCTGTCTGCGAGCCCCCCGCCGCTCCCGGCGCTCACCGTGGTGGGACATGGGCAGCACCTCGTTGCCGGTGCCGCGGTAGTTGTAGATGACGGCGGCGGCGGCGCCGCGCTCGGCGGCCAGGCGGATCTTGTCGGCGAAGGAGCAGCCGCCGCCGCGCTCGATGAGGGCGAGCCAGCGCGGGGAGCCGCCGGCCGGGGGGGCCCCGCTGAAGTTGGTGAGCGCGCTGCAGGCATTGAAGGCGTCGGGGCTGTCGGGCAGCACCAGCAGCCCCTCGGCCGGCTGCAGCGGCGAGTCCAGCCCGTACAGGCCGCTCTCGCCCGCCTCCCAGCCGCTCCGGTTGCGGTCCACGCCGTTCTCCCAGGACACGTTCAGCCAGGCGGTCCACGCCGCTGCCGCCACCGCCCCGCGGGGACCGGGCGGCGGGACGGCGCAAAGCAACGCGGCCAGCGCCAGCAGCGCGGCCCCCGACGGCATCCCAGCACGGCCCGGCCCGGCCGCCCGCCGCCTAAAGCCGCGCCGCGGCTGCCGGGGGAGGAGCGGGGCCGCCCCCGCCGCGGCACGCCCCCGGCACCGCACGGCACCCCGTACCACCGTACCAGCGCATCACCGTACCGCACCGCACGGCACCCCGTACCACCGTACCAGCGCATCACCGTACCGCACCGCACGGCACCCCGTACCACCGTACCAGCGCATCACCGTACCGCACCGCACGGCACCCCGTACCACCGTACCACACCGTACCGCACCGCACGGCACCCCGTACCACCGTACCGCACCGCACCGCACCAGCGCATCACCGTACCGTACCGCACGGCACCGCGTACCACCGCACCACACCGCACCAGCGCATCATCGTACCGCACGGCACCGCGTACCACCGCACCATCGCACCACGGTACCACACCGCACCAGCGCATCACCGCACCGTACCGCACGGCACTGCACCGCGTACCACCGCACCACCGTACCACTGCACCGTACCACACCGCACCGCACCGCGTACCAATGCACCGCACCGCCCCGCCCTCCGCCGCGGGAACCCCGCCGGGAACGGGCCCCCACGGCTGCCCGGGGAGTGCGGGCCCCGGGCGCGGCGGTGCTGCGGGGACGTCTCCGGTCACCCCCCTCGCTGCGTTCTCCCGGGCGCAGTGCGCCACCAACCCGCGTTTCTCCCGAGGGGATGCGGGGGGTCACCCGCCCGGGCCACCTCTCAGAAGTGACGGCCCCTCCTGACATCACCTCGCGGGTGACGGGTGATCCCCGCGTGCCCCCAGGGAGGGTGGCTCACCTCCTCCATCGCACCCCGGCACAGCGGCTTCGTTCCCCGGCCCGCCCCAGTGCCCGCAGTAGACAGAGCACGGGGGCGGACTCTCGGGAGATGCCGATCTCCGGTCCTGACACTCCACAGCGGCCCGGAGACACAGCAGCGCCAGCACAAGGTGCTCAGCCGTGAGCCAGCCCGTTTCCAATAGCTGAATACATGTTTGCTGAACACTCAGCAGCACGGTGTCCATCCTGACTGATGTTATCTTACAAAATACTGGGTTAGCATTGTTCCCTCACTGGACTGGCCACTGCTGTCCCAATCATTTGACAGATGCTACAATCCTGCCACTTTAACCAGCAACCCCTTTTTCTAGTTCTGTATTAGTTGTGTTTGCATCATTAATTATTATTTGATCTGTGGAACTCACAACAGAAAGTCCTGTTTCTCCGGGGCCCTGCAGTTGGTTTTGGGGCAGCCAGTTTGCATGCACCAGTCCCTTGCTCCAGCACTTACACACTTTTGCTTGGTTGTCCTGCATTAGGCAGTCCAATCACAGTGCTGGAGTGTGAAATGCTGTAGAGCCCTGCCAGGGAATTAACAAAGGAAAATAACATGAGAACGAACATTTCAAGCTCCTCTTCTCCACAGAGCCACTCTTTTGACTGAGAGGCCTTGCCTCCTATCAGCTGCTCTGCGGGAATCGCCCCCAGCCCCGGGAGCCTTTCAAACACATCCCAAACAGCCACAGCACTATGCACAGGCTGGAGCTCTGGGTCAGAGCCCATCACTGAGAAAGGAATATTCCTGGGCAGTGATTACATGGCCCGGGATCAGCTGCTGCCCATGCAAGCACCAACAAAACTAGTGTAATCACAGAGTTCAACCCTGTCTCATCCGAGTCAGCACCACTCAGTTTTCCCCTGGCTTTGGGCTGATCCTGAGCCTGACTGATAACCAGGAATGCGTCATCTGTCTGCGGTGCCCATTGCCTTTCCCTCCCCTGTGCTCAGAGCAGCACACTGAGCATCACACGGCCAAACCCAGCTCAGGTTTGAATCCCCCCTGGGACAGGGGCTTCAGAACCAGCCCACTCCCCTGCCAGCCACAGGTGCTTCAGAACCAGCCCCTCCACCAGCACCTACCCTGCCAGCACAGCAGCTACAGCTTTTGGCAGCTCAGTAGCACTGGGAGTTTGGTTTGGTTTTGCTACTGCAATAGCAGCGTGCAGAGCAAGCAACGAAGAGCAGATGAAGCAATTTGCTCAAAATCAATATTGCTTACTAAGTGAATACTTTTGTCCTAACCTAAACAAACCTTCATTTTCCCCTTCCACATCTAAGCAGACAACTTATTTCAACAGCAATAGTTCCAGCTATAATGAGAAGTAAATCCATAAGCAATCAGAGAAACGTGCTTTTGTTTTGAAACGTGTTTCATGTAGGGGCAGAGAAAAACTTAACACACCTCTGAAAACACAACCAAGCTTTGTGCACTCAACAGCAGCCAACCTGCTCAGACTCAAATGCCTACAAAACTTTAAGGATGTTTAGCTCTAGCATTTTCACTCAGATAGAACTGAACCAAAGCCAAAGGTTGGAACCTTCTCAGAATACAAAATTTCCTATAGATCTGGGGATTTTGATCATAAGGCTGAGTCACAGTCTCTTACACATGCATGCATTACAGTACATCATATGATTAAAAAGCACAAAAGAAGAAATGTGAAGAATGCCTTGAGAGCAGCCCTGACAAGGACTGGTGATGGAAGGAAGGGTGGTGACTGAGGAGAAGCTCAAGCAGCCCTGCTTGGCTTGGCAGGGAAGCCAGCTGCAAGGGGCCAGCAGTCCCTGTGCATCCCAGCCCGGCCAGTGACTCCTCTGGGCCAGTGAGGAGTGGGGCAGGTGGCTGGGAGTCCCAGCACAGCTGATATGTTTTAAAACCCACATGCCAGTTGTACCTATTTGAAGCCACATAACTCACACTCAGAACTTCCTGGCTCTCAGAATTAGGAAAAAAAAATAAAGACAAGATCTATCTTGCAATCTGCAAAGCACATACCTATGCTGCAGACGCCTGTAGGTTCATTTGTGTCCTCTCACCTCAAAAAGCACACTGGTGCCTTCAAAACAAACACTAAGCAAAAAGCAGGACTAACTTCAGACACTCAGCCCTTTGCCTGCCCTGTACCAATCAGAGCATAAGAGCAGGGTCTTGCTGACTAAGCACTGAAGTCAAGACTCAAATTGCATAACATGTTACTTTTCTAACTGAATCTCTTGATCAGAACAGCAATCACCCACAAACACCCCCGATTCCCCGGAGCCTGGCTCTGCTGCCCTGACCCCAACTTCAGGGAAAGAAACGAGCGGGTGCCTGCAGCCTCGCACTCACCTTGATGTGCCATCAGGAGGGTGTTGTTGCCTCTGCCCCGTGAATTGTAGATCACGGCCGCTGCCGCCCCCCTTCTGGTTGCCACCTGAATTTTTTCAGCAAAACTGCAATTGCCTCTTTCAATCAGGGCTATCCACGGTGCTTCCATGACAGTGAAGGCAGTGTTTCTGTCGCAGGCAAAACGATCAGACACTGGAATGCCCACCACCCCCTGAGCGCCCATGTAAGGAGAATTAAAGCCATACAGGCCACATTCACAGCGCTCAAACACAGTCCTGTTGCTGGTGCTGTTGAAATAGAATAAACTGAGAGAGGCCAGCACAGAAATCGCCTCTGTAGCGTGGAATGAAATTAAAAAATCCACCAGGAGAAAGAGAAACCAGAACTTCTTGACTTGCTCCATTTCTTGTTCCCAGCAGCAGGAAAGGGAGATGTCCCGAGGTATTTTCCGCTGCTGGTGATCAGGGAACGCAGCCGAGTCCCGGCGGAACCTGACACCAGCCAGGTGAGCTGTGCAGCGCCGGCGGCTCGGCCGCGCCAGGTGAGCCCCGGGCACGCCCGCCCATCGCGGGGCAGGCGGAATGTCCCGCGGCCCAAACTTCCTCCTCCTCCTCCTCCTCCTCCTCCTCCTCCTCCTCCTGCTGCTGCTGCTGCCGCCGCCACGCAGCGCCCATCATCCTCCTCCTCCTCCTCCTGTCCCAGCGCGGCACAAATCCCCCCTCGGGTGATGCTTCCCCAGGAGCGCCCCGCTCCTGTTTCCAGCCCAGTGTCCCTGCAGAGGAACGGGTCATCTTTCACGCAGTTACATAAGCCCTCAGTTCTCGCTTCATGGGGAATCTGTGATGCAAATGGCCTTGTTAAGAAGGTCAAAAGCAAAGGGAATGTTTTAGTAATTATTAGAAAAATTACCCTTTTTTCAGGCAAGGTTAACCAAGTAATTTCCTGCCTTTCTCCTTTTCAGATTCTTTCAGTTGTCTACTCGGAAAGGTCCAGCTTGTTCTGGTGCTTTTCATGAGCTGGTTGTGCTCTTGATTGATGCACCAACAAATGAGATGTGGAATCATCTATGCTGACATTAGAAACAAACTGCTTCTGTCAGACCATTTTCACATTCCACATGACTTGAAAGATGTCCACTGAGAGGTTGGAATGATTATCACTCAACTCTCCACTTCTGGCTGCAGGCTCTGGAGATTCCAGACTTGGATTCCCTAACAATTCCTGGTTTCCCTTCATGTTTTCTTAGCCTGGAACATTAACAATCAAAACCTTACCCACGGCACAACTCCCCAGTCCACCAGGAAAATAAAGGACAAGTTGTCAAGTTCTCCAAACCTTTGTCCTGGTTTGCTGCAAGAGTCCTGCTGCAGGCAGGCATTGTGGAAAGCCAAGAGAAGATGCAATTTGGGGGCACACTTTGTGACAGGAGCTCAAGCTAGTTCTCCAGAAAAGGGTCTTGAAAAGAGCAAACATCACTGTGGAGAAGATTCTTGGAAAAGCCAAGCAGCTTTCCAGACATGAAGTGAAAATGGAAAGAAAGAATCCGAGATGTTCACATCTACTATTAATTCCCTTCTTTATATGCTCCCCTTTTCTGTGTTGCACTCGTTCTACGTCACAGTAATTCCAAATTATCATCTCGAAGACCTAGGACTTAGCAGTTTTCTACACTCTACAGGATCATTAGCTACACACATCTAAGCTTCTCCCTGTTTTGCTTTGAAAACAATGCTGGAGACACCAGAAACCTGCAAATGCAAGATTTCAGAGCCCAGTGCTTTGGTCAGCCATGGGCTCTAGAGACAGGGCATGTGCTCCCCCAGTATTTCACCCTCAGCAGTGACAATCCACAGCAGCACCAAAGGTGATCCCTGGGACATTGCGCAGGGGTCAAGACTCCGTGTCTGGGCTGAAGATGGCAAAGTTCACCTGCTCTGACAGACCTGGGATCCAATCTCGTTGGCTTTTCTAGCTGTGTCAATGAGCAGCAGGAGAAATAAGGCAGCCAGCAGAGAGGGCCTTAGCTCCAGGCTGAAAATGCTGCCTTGGCAGGGAGAAGGCAGACAGGCAGGGTGGTGAGATCACAAACTAACACTGCAGCACTTCACGAACTGAAGTCATCATCATATCATATCATATCAAGTCCAGCATAAATTAGGGTGGTGGTGCCTCCACAGATTGATTAGAGTAGTAAAAGATCAAGTTAACTACAAGGATTGGATATTTTCCATCTACATACTGCAGGAGTAATTATCTCTCCTTCCCAGTTTTCACCATGAATATTTCAAATAACACTTGAGCAAAATAAAATTAAATCCCTTTAATGTCTTTAGCAGATTATCTATATTCCACACCATTCTGATATTTCTTTCAGAGTTCGGATGTCCTAACATGTAGGATGAAATGTTCAGTGCTACATATTTTAAATGTTCTAAGCAGTGCCATGTGGTAACAGCCTTTGCTGCATTTGTGTGACATCTGCCCAGGCAGAGGTCTACTCACAAATCAACTTCTTTTCTTTAGGTCCTGCTGTCCTGCTTCCACCAGTGCACCAGTCTGGGAAGGTCCAGCACTTGGCTCTGCTTTCCTGCCATGCCACGAGCACAGAAGGCATCTTGACACCAGCACGGACTGAAGCTCAGGGATTTTCAAAGAAGTGAAAAAAAGTTATTTTTTATATCATTCCTTGTCTGTGCCCTCTGTTGATTTCACTAGGCACCACTGAAAGAAGCCTGCTTATCATACTTGCCCTCCCTGCCCCGCTGGGGGATTTGTATTGTGGATGAACCCCCCAAGCCCTCTCCAGCTGGTCCCTGTCCCCCAGAGCTGCCAAGCTCTCCCAGCAGTGGCACTCCTGCTGCTGCAGGGCTGTGGCTCTGCCCTTCCAGCTCTGCCCTCCCTGCAGCCACACCTTTCCCCTCACCAAGGACGTGGAGACAAGTGGGTAATTCTCTTGGGCAATAAATGGAAGAATTTAAATTACACTATGAGAACACTGAGTTCATGGAGGCATCTGGATGACTGTTAGCCAGGTCACTGACTTCACAAGAAATCAAGGAAAAGGGAAGTTCATGGCACCTGCTTTTATATGGATGTTCTTGGAAGTCAATTTGTTTTCACATGCAGGTCCCACAGACTGTGTTCAGAGCTCAAACAGAGTCCAGCTCTTTCTCTAGGAAATAGAGGAGTTGATGCAAAATGTCCTCTAAAACATAAATTACTCTGAAGATCTCCTAAACAGTATTTTAGAGAGGTAAGATGAGGAACCTGACCAAAATTCTATACCAGCTTTCAAAACAAAATATAAACTCATAAACTGTCAGGCATTCAGCCCACAATTTTAAAACAAATATTGCATGAACAGTTAATAAGCTCCTACCTCAAAATGCTTCTGAGATAACAAAAGTTAGACTTGGAGGACACAGAATATCCCAGAAACAAGTTGGAAGGAAATGCAGATCCACAACCATTTCTTTCAGGTATTGTTAGGCTTGCCAATGATTCCTGTGGCACAGGCAAATGGGAATCAGCCTGTCCCTGCTGGACCGGGCACTGCTCCTCCCCAGCCGTGCTGCCTGTAACTAGGAGAGCGTTCCCTTCCACCGTGCCTGGGTAAATCCCTGGGGGAAAACCCCACAGGACACACCGGGCATTTTGGCTGGGCTGCTGTTCAGACCGGCGGCAGGGACAGCAGGTTCATCCTGCAGGGACAGCGGGTTAATGCCACGGGGATAGCGGGTTCATGCCATGGGGATAGCGGGTTCATGCCATGGGGATAGCGGGTTAATGCCATGGGGATAGTGGGTTCATGCCGCAGGGATAGCGGGTTCATGCCGTGGGGATAGCGTGTTCATCCCACGGGGACAGCGGGTTCATGCCATGGGGATAGCGGGTTAATGCCATGGGGATAGCGGGTTAATGCCATGGGCATAGTGGGTTCATCCCGCAGGGATAGCAGGTTAATGCCATGGGGATAGCGTGTTCATCCCACGGGGACAGCGGGTTCATGCCATGGGGATAGCGGGTTAATGCCATGGGGATAGCGGGTTAGTGCCATGGGGACAGCAGGTTAATGCCATGGGCATAGTGGGTTCATCCCGCAGGGACAGCGGGTTCATGCCATGGGGATAGTGGGTTAATGCCATGGGGATAGCGGGTTCATCCCGCAGGGACAGCGGGTTCATCCCTCAGGGATAGCGGGTTAGTACCATGGGGATAGCGGGTTCATCCCGCAGGGACAGCGGGTTCATCCCTCAGGGATAGCGGGTTAGTACCATGGGGATAGCGGGTTCATGTCATGGTTAATCCAAGCCCGTTGCCCGCGGCCCGGCGGCACAGCGCCCCCTGGCGGCCCCGCTCCAGCTCGGCCCCGCTGCCAGGAGCGCGCTGGGGAAAGGCGACCCGGGAAAGGTGACCCGGGAAAGGCGACCCGGGAAAAGGCGACCCGGGAAAGGTGACCCGGGAAAAGGCGACCCGGGAAAGGTGACCTGGGAAAGGTGACCCGGGAAAAGGCGACCCGGGAAAGGCGACCCGGGAAAAGGAGCATTTTCCATCCTTCCCGGGGAAAATCAGTGCTGCCATCGCTGAAAAGAGATTTTTTTTATCCTCGCATGAACTCAGTCTCTGCAGCATTGGGTCAATCTAACTCCACGCAAATAAGACAAGAAACACCTGCAGAAAAATCGTCCCGGTGACAGCAGTGATGGGATAAAGGGGGTGGCTTCACACTGGCAGAGGACGGGGTAGATTAGAAAGCAGGAAGAAATTGTTTCCTGTGAGGGTGGTGAGCCACTGGCACAGGTCAGCCAGAGAAGCTGTGGCTGCCCTTTTCCTGGAAGTGTTCCAGGCCAGGTTGGATGGGGCTCTGAGTAATCTGGACAAGTGGAAGTTGTCCCTGCCCATGGCAGGAGGGTTGGGTCAAGATGATCTCCAAGATCCCTTCCAAGCCAAACCATTCTATGACAATTCACTGATGATATGTTTCCACCAGTGATTTCTCTAATCAGAGAGGAATGGGAAAGTTGTTACTAATATCTTGACCTCTAAAATTTTCCATAGTAAAAGCTATTAATAGATCAGTTTTATCTTAGGGGTGTGTGTGTAACAACAAACCAGTAACAGGAAAAACTGATAGCAGGTAAAATGGACTTGTGATAAAGGATGAGGAAGGAGTCATCATTAGGGGAGTTTTTTCTCTTTGTTCTTTCTCAGCAACTTTAAATTACCTGATTTCCTGCACATCTGGACTTTGCCTAGAACAAACTACTTCACTGTTAAAGGCTAAGTGGGTGTGATATGATGTGAAAACATACATAGTGTTGTCCTGTTTTTTCAGAAGATAAGGTGGGCTGGAAAGTTCCGTTGATTTTATGGTAAAGTCGGCAGGAAGGGAGGAGGATGGAGGGAAACTGTGATCAAGGCCTGAAGGTCTAACACACAGCCGAAGTGCTACAGTCCCTTTAGCCCACACAGGAGCAGGGATGCAGATAATGGCCCCAGATATCAGGTCTGGCCCCAACCAAGACTCATCTGATAACCCTGCAGGCTGCTGCTCCTGCTTTCCTCAGGAGGCCTCAGACTGCTGTCAGCAGCAGCACAGATGTTTCTCTTACTGCTCTGCCAACAAGGCATCTCACATGCAAAGATCTCCTACAGAAATGGCAGAGAGGATTAACCACCAAGTCTCCTCAGGCCTCTCTGGGAGATGCCACCAGAGCAGATTCCAGCCAAGCAGGAGTCCTCCTTCCTCAGCCCTGTGAACAGCTCTGCTGCTTCTGCATCCCCAAGTACTCTTGGCTCTCAACACTGGGCTGCAATGACCTCCTCTCTTCCAGGCTTTCCCAGGTCTGCCTAAAGGACATACAGCTCCACACTTTGCCCTGAGGAAACAGAGACAGGATGCTTCTGCTATGCTGATTGGAATCCTTTCCAAATTAAAAACTCATCTCACTGAAGGATTTTGTCCTCACTGTGTATAACAGATTTATAAATCTTCTTTGCCACCAAATAAATCATACTACCCACTAAGGTCCTACAACACAACCATGGGAAATAATAGTCTTACTAAAATCACAATTTGTCTTTGAGAAAACTAAATGAATTAAGAAAAATGGGATTTCATTCATGTCTCATGAAGTACACTCACTCTCAGGTGATACATCTGTTGCTTTCAACATTTAAAATATCCTTTTAGTTCTGGGAAAAAATCCAAACAAACGTGAAAAGTCAGGGTCTGTTTTCAGAGCTCATACAGTTATCTTCTCTCTGGAGTCTGGTTTAATGGCTGAGGTGGGGACATCACAGTCACCAAGCATTCCACCCCCAGGTCCCAATTCCCTTCTCCTCAGCTGACCTCCAGCAGAACTGGCTGCCCTGTCACCTTGGGCCAGCTGGGGCCACCACTGATTGCAATTAATGCAGCTGGCATCACTTTTGCAGCTACATAAACCCAGTACAATTCTTTCTCTATTCATCCAGTGTTAGTAAACTCCAAAACCAAATTTAAAATGCAAGTTAATCTGAATCATGATGTGCCAGCTGTTGTAGTCAAAACCACTTTCTCTAGAGGTAGAGCAAAAGCTTTGGTTCCTTTGCTACACATTTCCAGTAACACACTTAAGCACCATGTGCAAGCACTGACCCTGCCATGGCATCAAGAGAGTCCAGACCATTGTAGTACAGCAAACCACTGCACTGCCAGAACTCCACAGCTCATTTTTTATTGTGCTGTGTAATACCTACCAGGAAAACAAGCCTCAAGCCAAAGGATTCCAAATGCAGCTCCACCAAAGTACAGTTCAAGAACTAGCAAAGCAGACATGAACTTTGTACTAAAGCACTCAGTAGACAGGGTGACATAGAGGAACTCACAGAAATAAAAGCTAAGCAATACAGTATCAGAGTGAGGTTCTCAGACCTGTGCTGGAGCTGTGTGAAAGTGACTGTGCTGGGAATCAGGTTTTACAGGGAAGATGGAAGGTCACTGAATGCCTCCTGTCCTGGCACATCTCTCAGTCTGAACTGAACTGGAAACACCTCGCTTTAACAATGGTCTCTGCCACCTTGACAGAATGTGAGGATGCTCTAGATACAGCGGAGAGGGAACGTGCACCTCTCCAGGGAGCTGGATGCAGTGCACTGGGTGCATGTTACATGTTAAGACGCTGATCACAGAAAAGGTTCTAAAGAAAGAGGCTGTGCTAGAATTCCCTTTTCCTTTGCAGCCCACAAACTGCAAAGCCAACAGTAAAACAATTCCTCTTCCTTCTCCATCGGATGCAGGATCACATTCTGTCAGTGCCAGGGGCCAGGATCCACAGCCGAGCTCTGGCCCCCACTGCTCCCACCGGAACGGGGCCGGGGCAGGAGAGCGCTGGGCTTTGTCCTGGCCCTGTCAGCGCTCATCAACCAACCACACGAGGGTGGTGTCGGCCTGCCGAACAAGGACACGCACCGAGCCCAGCTCGAAACCACCCCAGGACACAGCCGAGTCGGAAATGTCCCTGCTCCCGAATCAGCGGTGTCAGGACAAAAAGATTTCCCTAATCTGCCCCTTCCAAGTGCAAAGCCTTCTTTGCACCCCACTCAAAGAGCAACACAAACTCCTTTGCCCTAACAAAGCTTTGCACTCTCCCAGAGTCTGGCCACCAATTCGAAAACATCTGGCAAAACCAGAGCCAGCGGAGAAAGCTGCCAGCTTGCTGCCTACAACTTCAGCTGCATCCATCAATTTACCTGCACACACCCTGCTGTCAGCACTTCTCAGCTCTAGGTACCATCTGAAGCCTTCAGTGTCTCAGAGTCTGGATCCAAAGAGAACAGCAGCAAGGACGGCTCACACACTGAAGGTCTCAGGACAAAAAGCTGAAGAGCCTGGTGTTTGCATTCCCCCTGGCAGCTGAACAGCTCAAACCCAGAGAAGCTCCAAACTTGCTTTCCTTGCCAAAGAGATCAACTGCAAGCCCATCTCAAAAGAAACGGCATCCCCTCCTCTAAACTACAAAATACCCAGGAACTGATCCTGTACCAAAGTGCTGGAGCACTGTCACTGGGCATTACCCACCCAGGGTGCTAGACCAGCTGCACACCAAGGCTCTGTGTCACTGCTTACCTTGTCCAAAAGACATGTGCTGCCAGAATTTCAGAAGGCCACCTCTGAGAAGTGGAAGCCACATGCCAAATTCAATCTTTCAGGAGACCACCTTCCTAAGATGGATACCAGCTCCTTAGTTGTACAAACTGAGGCAGTGTACTCACACTATTCCAGAGCAGCTCTCCTCACTGCTGAGTACCCATTCCCTTTCCTCATCCTTTCAGCAGGATGAGCTCTGTGAATCCCCTTCACCTCCCCACTCTTCCCAGCCCACCCACCACATCAGTCAGGCTTAAGCTGAAGCCTCTTTGTCTCCTCTGGCACACCAGTCCAGCTCCCTCTGCAGAGAGCCCAGCCCCAGAGCACAGAGCACAGTCCAGACCTGCACCAGTTCCCTCCACCCATGTGGAGGGCTGTGGCTGTCTGTGGCAGCTGAATGCTCCCCGTTTCCAGCTGTCACTGCAGGACGGCCCCAGGGCAGAGCCCAGCCAGGCTCCCACTGCAGCCCCTGGGGCTTGGGGCAGACAGAGCTGAGGTTCCTGGGCAGCACCATTAACTGTGCCCTGCAGTCAGCGCTGTTCTCACCTCCTGCAGCCCGTGGGGAAAACAGCCTGTGCTGCCAGGCCAGCACTGCCTCTCTGGGCAGGGACAAGGCTGAAGGGCTTTCCCATTCCTCAGGAGCCAGCATTAAACCAGAGCATGGCCTGGCAGGGCTGGAGCCAGGTCTGGCCTGGTGTCCAGGACTCGCTGCCCACCAAGTGATCCCACCCACCACGCTCTGTGCCAGGGGCCCTTGGATGTCTCTGTATCCAGGGTCAGAAGGGTCTGTGTGTGCAAGGGGCCCTTGGATGTCTCTGTATCCATGCATAGAAGGATCTGTCTGTGCAAGGGGCCCTTGAATTTCTCCTGTATCCATGGACAGAAGGGTCTGTCTGCACAAAAGTTTCCATAATGTTGTTGTACCCATGGGTGTGGAACAAACAAGGAGAGTAAAAGTGTCAGTCACATTGCTTGCACACTCCTTCTTTTGTATACAAGACAAATCCATGCACACCCCCATGTACAGATATATTAAAAGGATATGGATGGAGATTTCCCCCAGAGCTCTAACTCTGGCATAGCTCACCTTGTGAGCAGGCAGTCACAGGATTCTCTTCCCAGGTCTGTGTGAGGTGTCCAAGAGCTGAAGGAGCAGCATTCAGAAGCAGTTTCAGGATTTCTAGGCAGGAAGTGGAGCTCACAACCATCCACATTAACTCGTCATAGTCATCAGGATGGGCTGCTGGTTCTTTAGGAATGTGGCACAATGGAGACATGAGACTTAGAAAAATCCCAGCTCTCTGTGATTTCCAAAGGGGGAGCAGCAGAAACACTTTGTGTCTGCTTTGGGGACACAAGGTTCCAAGGAGCTGGGGTGGCAGAGGGTGACCTGGGCTGGTAGCAGGTCAGGTCCTGTGTCATGACAATGTAAAGTGGCACAGAACAAAACTAAAAGCATGCACACCCACACTCATGAAGACTTTCTGATGCTGCACATCCTATAGGAAAAGCTGCTGTCACACAATCCACTGGAATTTATAACTTTTATTTGCAATACTTTAGGTCCAAGTTTCAAACTGCAATATTTTTACACTCAAGACACAGTCATGCACAATCCATATTTCAATTTCCTATTGCTTCAACCACAATTTAAAATAACTTAATATTGGAAACAAAACCCAAAATCTTTAAAAAAAGGATGCTGAGGTCAATAAGATGGATCCATGCCATCAGCACATTTACAAAGTAAATAACTTAGTTCTCCTTTTAAAAAGATCAGTTACCTCTTAATCCAAAGTTACAGAAGATTTTTCACTACACATTTGTTTTTTGTTTTTCTCTTTCATATTTTTTCTGTTTTTTCTTTTCTTTTTTCTTTTTTTTAAACAGATAACACGTCCTAAAAAAGGAATGTACAGCAAAATGAGATACATTTCTGATAAACAATGAAAATGTAGGCTCCTCCTCTGTTTACTTTTGTCTGGATACCCTGAAGAAAAAAATCTAGCACACACCAGCATAGGTGTAAACTGGTTGCTTTGGACTAAACTGGAGTTTAGCACTGGTGACATCCTGATCCAGTCAAGAGTTGCAGAATTCCTTTGCAGATCTCAAACCACGTGTTTGCAGGCACAGCACCTGCAGTGCTGATGCACCAGTGCACGAGAATAACTCTGCTAACGTTCCCCCACAGAATCTGGGCTCTGCCCAAGGAGGAGGTGCTGCAGTCCCTAGTTCCTGGCTCCCTTCCTGCTGGCAGAGCTGCTCAGGCAGCCCCTGGCCCTGCAGGGCTGAGGCCTTTCCTTCCCCCTGGCTGTGCTACAGACGGATTTAGCAGCATTGATTAACGTGGGCATACACAGAGGGACCAAAAGCAGTTGCCTTTGTACAGCTTAAGCTCAAAGATCAAAAATCTCAAGAGAGAAGGTGGAAGAGACTCACAGGCTGCTTGTTTGCTGTGCTGACCCACTTGTGACCAGCACAGTTTTGTGTGAGGCAGAGTGAGAAAAAGGGACAGCTCCCACTCACCCAGGCAGCCAAGGGACCCATCCAGCCCGGGCCTTGGGGCACTGTCAGCAGGTGCTGCTCCAGCAGCCAGTTCAGCTGTCACTGAGAGCAACAACCACATTCTCACTGGCTCCAGAGGGAGCAGCAGCAGTGCTTGAATTTGATCCCTAAGCCTGGAGCAGGGCTGGACACACACAGCATGCAGCAGCAAATGGACCTTTCAAAACAACCTCCTGCCACTATTCCCTCCTATTTGCAGTGGTGTCACACCAGCCTGAGGCATCTGGGACCCCTCAATGCACTGACTTCAGATGGCAGGCCCTGGGCTCCAGGAGGTTTTGCAATGAACAGAGGTGGGGCTCCCTCCCCATATCGAGTTTCCAGATGGAAAAGGCTGCTGTGACCAGGCAGCTCAAAGGACAGAGAAATGAGGGTCTCAACCACTTCATCTGTGCCAGTTACACAGTCTAGGGTAGCAGCCACTGAGCACAGGGGCAGCAAAGGGCACAGAAAGAGGGACAAAACTAGTCAAGTGCAGACTGGGAAGAGTGCAACCTGCGAGAAGTAACATGCTGCTTCATCCCACCCTTTTGGAAAGCTCTTTCTTGCTTCAAACCCCTGAGAGGCATGAAGGGCAGAGAGGAGGTTACACATATAAATGAGGCTCATGTTTTCACACACTCACCCTCTCAGTGTTCTAGAAGAAATTGGATGAAACGTGTTCTTCTCCCCGAGTCATCTCATTTAGCATGAGCAGCTCAGCACTAGGAGCTAAAGGAGCTGAAGCCTTAGGCCACAAGAGCTGACCAAGAAGAAATTTTTGGATCAAAATGAAGCTGCTAACATGGACCAAGCTGAATCCAGCAGAGAGAATCACAGAACTGTAGAATACTTTATGTTGGAAAAGACCTCTGGATACCAGGGTCGGAACCTGTTCTAGTGTCTGGCCTCCATAAACCTGTAACACCAGGGAGCTGTGATTCAAAGGTGTGTGCACATGGGTCCGACAGCTCTTCTGACCTGCATTCCAACCCAGGCCACGGTGCCCAACCCTGCTCCAGCTGGCTCTGAACCTAAGCTGGGTGAGGCAGGTGCTGCTCACAAGCCTCCAGCAGCTGCAAACATGGTGCCACCAAACAGAGCAGAAGGTACCTTGCACACAGGTGCTGATATGTGGTCTGCTTGGAAACTGTGCAGGGCAAAGTCACTGTGATCACAGGCTATTAAATCAATTAGCAGTTTCCAATATTATCAACTTTAACTAATGATATTGCCCCCAGTTTCCTCAGTCAGGGTCAGATTGTCACAGAACTCAAGTGCTTGCCTGGGGGAATTGCTAAGCAGTTAGCAATTTGAACAAGGTTTGCAGCCTTGTGCCCATGGGCAGCCCAGAGGGCACTCATACAGAGCATATGGGCATCCCTCCTCCTCTTTGCTATAAAACCATTTTTTCTTTTGAGATAACTCTTGTAACCAAAGGTACATGCAACTGTTGATAGGCTCAGGCCAATGAGGGTTTGCAGGCATGATGCACACTTAGGATTATGGCAATCAGCTCTAAACTGCATCCAAAGAGAGATGGATAACTAAGATTCTTCAAGTTTCAGTGAGAAAATAAAATTACCCTGTCAGCTCAAGGACAGACACAAGCAAAGAGAGGTTTTGAAGATCCCTGAAGTGCAAATCACACTCAAAAAAAGCTTGGATGGTTTCTCTTGAAAAACAAAAGTTATCCTTTGTCTGCTTCCTGAAAACTTGGGATAAAATTGGAGATATTTACCTGGTATGGGGAGCAGAGAGGAAAAAAAAGGGGGGTGAACACTTATATTTATAGGTCTTCATCAACCCATCATTAAGTTGCTGCACATCTGGGCATGAATGAATGGTCCAAGAGGAAGCAGGAACATCAGGAAGATGCATGGACCACTGACTTGGCAGCACTTAGCAAGGCAAAGCTGGCACTTGAGTGCATTCCTGGGTGTCACCCAAAGAAACACTGGCTCCTTCCTTTAATGGTAGATGTCACAGGGCTCTCTCTAGCTCTTTGCTCACTAGATTTGCTCAGGACTGGACTAAGAAATACAAATATTTACATGCTCAGTGTGAGGAATAGTCAGTAACCACACCAAGGATTACACACTGGAAATAACTGCTGTATGGACAATAGAGTACGGTGACATTTCCTACAACTAGAGGACAGGAGACAGGTACTTCCCCTCTCGTGGTGACTGGAGTGTGCTTCATTTTTGGTGGCAGGACATAGGGAAGAACTGACTCAAAGACCTGCCAAAGTGCAGCCACAGGCTTCAAAGAAACTCAGCACAAACCCTTGAGTTCTTTTGTGTGTAGTGGAGTGGCCAATCATTAGCCAAAGATGAAGAATAAATATATTTACAAAAGCACTGGACACAAGAAGTGAGAATGTAACCCCGGCCCAAGTTTGGGATCCAACCCTGAGAGCACTGTAAGATCCACCCCTGTGCAGGTTCCCAGGAGTGCATGCAGGAGCTGTATGGAATTTTACATAGGTATGGTTATATTTTTTTCTTTTTTCTTAAATAAATAAACTTTTCTGTGCTTCTCAAACTTCCCTGACTTTACTGCTACCATGCTTTTGTCCCAAAACACATTTAAACCACTGTGAGCTATTGGCTCATTTTCACATGTCTTCATTTCAGAGATGGGAATCATAGTCAAGTTCTTGGTTAGGGTATTTCACTGTTTAATTTAAAAATGAAGACAATTAACCAATCTTTTAAAACCTTGGAATAAAAGTGTCTGAAACCTATTTTGCAACAGAAACAGACTATTTCTAATACTTCAAAAATATATATAACTAATTGCTTGATCTGAGGATAGCAGTCAGAAAACCCAAGGTGGCTCCAGAGATTTTACAGTATTTGTCTCTTTCCTTTCTGCAAGGCCAATGCTCTTGTCAATCCTAATATACTCTGTGAGCTTGTAAATAATGTACAAGACTTGACCCCCTCAGGACTGGATTTTTGTGGGTTTGTGTTGTTGGGTTTTTTAAAAATACTTGTGTCTTTTCTACATTTAATATCCAGGCTGGGAGGATACAGAGCTGCCATCTTTCAGTACCAGTGAGTGTGAATCAGCACCAGAGACTGTCCCAAGCATGGAGCCACAGGGATACTGCAGGAACATTCCCTGCCGGTCACACAGTCTCAGCTGGGCAGGTACAGTCCATGCTGAAAACAGCCACAGCAGAGATTATTTCTGCTGAATCTTGTCTGCCTCCCAGGAATTAGTTCTAAAAGAAAAATCTCTAGATTTGCTGATGCAAAGTAAAAGGAATATAGTATTTAATAAAATTAAAAGTAAGGCCTCTTAGGACAGCAGCTGTCTTTAAAAAGTCAGTGCCAACAATATTCTGTATGCTGAGGCATACGCTGATTAGAAAAAAAAAGCTACCATTTGATTTCCTTATTTTTCATACCTGCTGTCTTCTGGAAAGTCGTGGTGGTGGGGTTTTTTTGAAGTAGAGATGCTGAAATACTTATAGGTAAAGGAAAAAAATAGGAAATTCCCCCCTTCCCCAATCAAATAGAATAGTTCGTCAACAGAAGTATTTAGACTGTATGTCCAGCAAACATGTGCATTACAAAGTGCTTTCCTTTTAAAGGATGGTTGTCTGTTCTTTTGTGGATAGGAAAAAATAAAATACATACTGGAAACAGAAACTGTCACTTGTTTCTTCACTTCTTACAGGAATACAAACATATTTCATCCTGCTGAATGCTTTACACATTGAGAGCAGCCCGTCTCCAGCCCAAATTACTCTTTCACAAGGAAGCTTCTCCTACAGACACAGATCTTGAGCTGACAGACAAAAATGGGACCTCACAAGAGAAACAAAGTCTTCTAAACAGAACAGAATCATTCATGTTGGAAAAGACTTCTGAGCTCATGGAGTCCAACCATCAACCCAGCACTGCCAAACCCACCACTAAACCTGTCCCCAAGTGCCCTATCTACAAATCTTTTAAAATCCCTCCAGAGATGGTGACTCAAGCTCTGCCCTGCACAGCCTGTTCCAATGCTTGACCATCCTTTGGGTGAAGAGATTTTTCCTATATCCAATCTAAACCTTCCCTGGTGCAACTTGCAGCCATTTCCTCTTGTCCCATTGCTTGTTATTTGGGAAAAGAGATTGATTCCCCCATTGCTCCAACCTCTTTGCAGGTAGCTGGATACTGCTGGCTCATGTTCAGCTGCTCTCAACAAGCACTCCCAGGTCTTTTCCCACCAGGCATTTTCCAACCACTCTTTCCCAAGCCTGGAGCTGCAGGGGGTTGTTGTGACCCAAGTGCAGGATCTGACACTCCACCTTGTTGAACCTCATCCAACTGGCCTTGGACCAACAATCCAGCCTGTCCAGATCCCTCTGCAGAGCCCTCCTGTCCTCCAGCAGATCAACTCTCCAACCCAGCTTGGTGTTACCTGAGGGTGCCCTTGATCCCCTCATCCAGATCTCTGACACAGATACTGAACACAGCTGGCTCCAGCAGCCAGCCCTGGTGCACCCCTACTGACAGCCCCAGCTGGATGTCACTGCATTCCCCACGGCTCTCTGGGCCCAGCCATCCATCCAGGTTTATTTCCCAGAGAACAGTGCACCCATCCAAGCCATGAGCAGCCAGTTTCTCCAGGAGAAACGCTGACACAGGGTTTACTGAATTTCACACATCCATAGCTGTTCCCCTCATGCCCTAGGCAGGTCATGCTGTTGTAAAAGGAGATCAGGCAGGTCAGGAAGCACCTGCCTATCACAAACCCACACTAGTCGCGCCTGATCCTGTGGTTGTTATTTATGTGCCATGTGATGGCACTCCAGATGATCTGTTCCATGACTTTTTCCAGCACTGAGGTCAGGGTGACAGACCTGTAATTCCCAAGATCCTCCTTTCAGGTCTTCCTGTAGATCAATGTCACATTTGCCACAGTTCAATCACGTGGGATCTTGTCCTTAGCCAGGACTGCTGGTAAATGAGGGAAAGGGGCTCAGTGAGCTTGGATACTCCTGCCCTCATGTACCTCCTGCTGTAGCTCTGGCCCAAAGTGGAGGAGTTCCTCTTGCTGGGCACATGTCCCACAGCTGTACTCATGCTCCTGCCACCAGGACTGGCCTAAGAGCAGGGCACAGGCTGCAGCTGACACCTGGCTGGCAGCCCAATCCTACCA
The DNA here is from genome assembly GCA_024865655.1 of Emberiza elegans. Lineage (NCBI taxonomy): Eukaryota > Metazoa > Chordata > Aves > Passeriformes > Fringillidae > Emberiza > Emberiza elegans. Next base: position 37,395,464 of record JALJVW010000129.1, on the reverse strand, counting down.
GAGCTCTGTCTGGGTTGCTGCATGGATTGTGGTGGGTGCAGGACTTAGAGAAGCCATGGCTTTCTGTTGTGTGGACACCATTGCTCCCTGGTCAAGCTGGCAGGGCTTCAGCACCTTCCTGCACACCCTTCTGCACCATCTGCTGTGCTATGGCCTGTTAGCCTGTCCTGGCCACTCTCACTCCCCAGGGGCTTCTTTAATGGGGAGAAAGCTTGGCTGCCATTGATCCAGCTCCTGTCAACCACTGTCACTCCAGCTGTGGGCTCCTGGTGGCTTCCTCAGCTCCTCCCGATGTTCCCCCAATCCAGGAAAGCAGAGCTGCTTGCCTCAGTGCGTTATTTGGCCATCTGAAAAACTGGACCTGCTGTGCTCCCCGGGAAATGAAGAAAAGTTAATTTCTGCTTAGCTGTGGTAACTCAGGGAGGGTTGCCCCTGCCAAGGACACTGCGGTGCCAGCGGGAGTGAGGGCAGCAGCACTAAGGACACTTGCGACACTCGCGAGCGACACAAAGACTGCAACTAAACAGGATGCCAAAGCCAGACATGCTCCTGGCCTGATTCAAGAGCAGCCCAAGCATCCTTCATTCCTGCTGGCCAGACATGAAGGTGGTGAGCAGCTTAAAGGCTACTTAACCCTTGGCAGGACCAGGCCAATGTGAAGAATCTAGAGCAGAAAGCTGTTTTACTGTGGGGGTTTTTTTGCTCAGTGGGTGCATGTTGCTTCAGTTGCTGTTTTGAAGATCTTGCATGAGTTGTACTCCTAAAATACAGCAACAAATATGCCATGCAAATGCTTTTACTGAGTGAAGCCACACTATGTCTTTCAGAAACAAATAAATAAAACACAAATTGCATACTGAAAGTATTTTGCTCCCTTCCAATCTGCTGACTAGTCAAGCACAATCCTCAGGCACATCCCCAATTCCATCTCTTGCAGGAACTCAAGAGCTTCATTGCAGAGTGCTTGCCGTACGTAGGACAGCAGAAAGCAGGCTGGCCTGGTGCCTCCAAGTAATTCTGCAATTAATTCCACTTTGCATTTCACACCTTTGTTCTTGCTCAGTGCACAGCTCCAGCTTTTAAGGCGCTTTCTTCCCGAGCTGGCTGCTGCACTGGCTCCTGCAGATCTGAACTGTGCAGGTTGTTCCCTGTGTCAGCCTCAGTTCCCAGGGGAGAAGTCCTGTGCCTAAAGGATGCTCATCTGTGCAGGAGCCTGCAGAGCAGCCTGGTCCCCTCCCTCTCTGCTGAGAATTCTGCAGACACTAGGAACCCTTCCCAGGAGCTACAAGACAGCTGGGAGAAGAACAGGCACCCTCAGAAGCGACACCACCACTCTGCTCTGTTTGCTCTTCTCTACTCCTGCAGAGACTCAGGGTGGCCAATCCCACCAGGCTGTACATTTCTCAGCATGGCCACGATTCCCCTGGAGAACAGCCCCCCACCCAGTTTGGCTCTGAGACGGGAGGATTAGTCCTGTCCCAGGAAGAGGCACCCACGGCCAGGCTGCTGTCTCTTGCTGTTCCCAGTGCCTCCTTCCAGCCTGGCTCTGCCGACGCTCAGCTTGCTCTGGGCTCTGCCAGGGCTCTGCTGGGGCTCAGCCCCAGGCACGGCTGGGCCCACCTCCCCTCACATTGCTCTGACAGCTTTGCATCAGACAAACCTGTTCTGAGCACACCGACTGATGTTTGTGCTGTTTCAGCTGAGTCAGACTCTCACCCGGGCAGAGATTGCAGTCAGGGGTACAAATGCAATTGGCAAGAACTGAACCACCACACAGTCCCAGCTGAACACCTTATCTCCACAGGATGTTTTGTCTGTCCCATCTTCATTCCTTTTTGGTTGGAAATGCAATTGCACTTTCTTCCTCATGTAGAAGTACCACAACTGGGCAAAAACTGGCAAGTGGGCCGTATTCAAAAGGCAGTCTGGAGTTGATGAATGAAGAATTGCTCTTCTCCAATTCCAAACCATGCCAAAAACCCCATAAACACGACTTTACATCGTTAAGAAAGAACTGACAATTTAAAAGTGAATGTACAGCTTATTCACAGGGTGAGAAGGAAGGGAATCTTCCAACTGAATTTGCTTTACCTTGGAAATGATTGAGGCAGCAAAGCATTTTCTGTCATTACCTCTCTGTCCTTAGCCCCGATTCATCTTAAAAATAAATTAAGGAGCCAGAAAGCAGGAAGAAGACAAATGATAATTTTTTTACTCCTTGAGGAACTGGGGTGGTCCTACCACCATGACTGTGACCGTTGGTTTGTTCATCCATCCATCTGTCCCGCAGCATGAGAGTTGAGGTTTTACAGAGTTTGTGTTCTCAGTCCTGCTCTGAGCTGGCAGGGCACAAAGCCGACCTGCAGTGCTAGCGGCTGCTGTTCTTAATCGCTTCCTTCGCTGCAATGATCAGAGGAGTCAGGCTCGAGAGTGGCTTGGCTAGTTTTAAAAACTGGATGCTGCCCAAAGGGAAAGAAACAAGAAAGGTACCATTACTTTCCAAACTCAGTTCCTCACAGGCTCAGCCAGGATTCCACTCATTACCAGAAATACTCAGAAACAGGACTGAGGGGATGATCTGCATTACCACCTTTATGTCCAGGACATTGCTATCACAGCAAACAGGGCCCACACACCTGCCAATCCATTTTTCTGGGTGTCTTCAGCTTGCTGGGATTTTTGCCCAGTCAGTGCTCTGGGAATGCTGCTTGCTGCCCCAGAGCTTGGTTCCTTTCAGGAAACTCAAAAGACTCACTTAGGTTTCCCCCTTTCTAAAGACACAGACTATGTTAATTGCCAAAAAAGATGTGTAAGTCATTCCTTAGGAAACTCCAATACCTCTAAGAAATGTGTAAGCCAGTAGGATTTAGGCTCATGTGTTTTCTGAAGACCTGTACTGACGTACAGGTTTTCAGCAGCAAGTCAGAAGCAGGGAGACAAGTGGCAGAGGGCTGATGGACTCAGCTGTGCCTTGCAGGGAGAGCAGTGTCATCCCCTGGCCCTCCTGTGCTGGCTGGCACCTTCCTTCCCAGCAGGGACAGTCAAGTGGCATATTCTGCAGCTCTCTCTCTCTCTGCCACAAAACCTGGCAGCAAGCCTCAAGCAGCTTGACTGTGCCAGGAAGCAAACAGGGCTGGGACAAGTCCTGTTCAGCTTTACCCATTTTGGGTGGCAGAAACCTCCAATAATGGAGGTTGGTGGCAGAAACCTCTAGGACAGAAGCAGGAGGGACAAGCTGGGGCCCCCTCTGAGGCTCACGGTGATCTCCCTACAGCCTCCTCCTTCCCACACCCAAATCTCTGACAGCTTGGCTCTCAACACCATTCCAGGCCTCTATACCTGCTATCATTCTACGCCAGTTCTTTTGTCAAGAATTAAAACTGAATTTACTCCCAAAAGTACAAAACAGGGCCACAGAAATGACCAGGAGACAGAAAATATCTCCTCTGAGGAAAGGCTGAGAGAGCTGGGCTTGTTCAGCCTGGAGAAGGGCAGATCCTGGGGTGACCTTGTAACTCTTCAATACTTCAAGGGGGCTTGTAAGAAAGTTGAGGACACATTTTTTAGCAGGGCCTGTTGCAACAGATCAAGAGGGACTGTTTTTTGACCCAAAGATCATCAATTTAGATTTGATCCAATTAAGAAATTGTTTACAAGGAGAGTGGTGAAACACTGGTACAAGTTGCCCAGGGATGTTGTTTTGGAAGTCCATCTCTGGAAACATTCAAGGTCAGATCAGATGGGGCTCTGAGTGACATGACCTAGTTTAAGAGATCAGTCAGACTGGATGACCTTTAAAGGTCTCTTCCAACCCAAACCATTACAGGATTCTACTTAGTTTTCATTTGAAAGCACCAAGACTGGAGCTTAATATGTGGGGGAGCCACCTGATGCCTTTATTTGACAAGAAAACTGATCCCTTGGACATCTGTTTCAGCTGCAGTTGCTTCCCATCCTACCTGCAGAAGTTCCTTGGCAGAGCCTCGCCTGTCCACGTCCATCTCCAGGCAGCAGTTGAGGAAGTCTCGGAACACGGCCGAGAGTCGCTCTGGGTTCTGCAGCTCTGGTGTCCCGTTTGTAGCTATCAGATACAGTGCCTGGACACAAAGCAAACAGAAGACTGTTTCATTCATACCCAAAAATACTCTCACACGCCCTATTTTTAAGCTCCAATCTCCACTGGCAGTTTCTTCCCTGGCAGAGGGCTGGAGATGACTTTTATATATCAAGAACTACAACAAAAAAACCCTCAAAAACCCTGATGCAGTCACAGCTATTCCAGCATCAAAATGATCTTGCCTTGACAGCTGATTTCGTTGGCTGACTTGGTTAATAGGAGCTACATCAGCACATTTACTTCTCCAAGTACTGATACAGCTTTACAGGCCATTTTAAAGAGTCAGTGTGGTCTAAATATATTATTTCAAAGAATTATTACACAAAATGCATCTGTGCAGTGCTCACTGGTCCCTAAAGTATGGCTTCTATAAAACAAAATTAATGAAGTCTTTTGCTCTGTTCTTGATAAAAAAGAAAAAGAAATCCATCACCTTGAATAAAAAACCAGAAACATTTGCAGTCTCGTGTTCAACAGACAGGTCAAGTTGCATGCACAAATATATTATGATGAAAAGGCATAACTGGCAGACAGGACCCACCTTCAACTATCTTTCAGCAGTCTCTAAATTCCAAATCAGCTTCACTTATGTGGTAAAACTTTTAATAGTCTCATCAGAAAAAGGAGTAATTCCATCCTTATGGTAACCCTCCACTAATTTTAATACTCAAGTAAATGCATTAATGACATCCTCATCCCAGAAACTGCCAGGCAGGAAATAGGAGGTTTTGGCAGCTGGACTACTGAAGGCTTAGTGACATGGAGAAAGTGGCTTGGGCTAGGAAAGAAAAATATTCACTATATATTACAAGAAATCCAACAACTAGTGTGCACTATCAGCTAAAAAATTTTGCTGTAAAAAGCAGTCTAGCTTTATAAGCCCTTCTGTTTGGAGACAGCTGAGACCTCTTACACAGATCTCAAGTGTATCTGACTGTGAATTTGGTCAGAAACAGGAAATCCAGTTATCTTTCTAACAGCTGACCTGAGGCCTCTTGAGGAGTCCTAATCAACATTTCAGATTAAGGAAACAGGGAATTTTCAGCATCCAGATCAACAACACTCATTCTTTCCACCTGCTTTTGCTGCCTTATACAAGGCAACTGCATTTTTTACAAGTGAAATATGGGTTAAATATGGGTTCACAGGAAACAGAAGCAAAACTGTGATGGGCAAAGGTCCCTGCTGGTACAGCAGGGCTTGGGTGGCAGAGGCCTAATGCCACCCTGCAACTGCAGAGCACTCTGCTAATTCAGCACCACTCTGAATCCAAACCTGTTTATTTCTTGTCCACTCTAATGAGGCAACACAGTGTGCAACACTCCACATGTGTGCCTGGAACCAAAAACCCCAGGCCACCTATCAAACCAAAGGAAGTCTTCCAAGAAAACTCAGGAACCTTTTTCAAAAAGTGTGAAAGACTTGTATAATTGAAAGAGTGAAATTTGTATAATTGGTGTATTCTTTTCTTAAGCAGCTGGGAGGTATGTCCTGACCCTTCTGTAGTTTCTTCTGTCAGTCTGCAATACACAGTCTGGATGCCAAAAATCAGAGAAAGCACAACCTTACAGCATGGAGAAGCTAAACATCATGCTCTATTGTAATCCCAGCCTTAACAAAACATATGTATGTATGTATACATATAGGTAAAAGTTAATTTTCTCATAAATTACCACAGGAATTAACTGTGCAGCATTTTGTTTCAGCTGTCACTCATGAGGTTTTATCCTGGTATACATTCCTCTACTGCTACACACTCATTTGGTGTAAGAACTGGCCATTTCGAGATATTAGGATAAAATTAAAAACTTCAAAATGAACTCATTTTCTACAAGTATCTGTGCTAAAAGATACTTTAAAAAATGTGTTTGATAATAAATAATTGCATTATTAGAACCAGTGATCTTTCCTGGAAGGTTCAGGTAATCAGTCAGCACTAGTCTGACACTGAAGAGAGTTTTGTGCCTCAGGTACAGCTCCAATGCTTATCATAAAAATTCCCCAACTGGAGCAGCATGGCACTTAAACATCTTTGTCATTTGGAGATACAGCTCAAAGAGAGCTCACAAAGGGCATGAGAAATTTCAAGCATCGCTGAAGGCTGAAGGGGCAAGTTTCTGCACAGGTAGATGTCACTATGCCTCTGAGCTTCTCACGATGATGCAGATGCTGATGTGCTGTAGGAACATTTTTACAAGTATGCCTTTGTAGAACCAGTTCTAGCTGATATGAATGGGATTTTATCTCATGGAAGACAAAATATGGCACAAATTAGAAAGACAACAGTATCTGATATTTCACCCTACCCTGAGAGGATTTTCATTAAGGTAAGGAGGTTCTCCTTCCACCATTTCTATTGCCATGATCCCAAGTGACCAGATGTCCACCTTGGGGCCATATGCTTTTCTTGTTACAACTTCTGGTGCCATCCAGTAAGGAGTCCCCACCATTGTGCTCCGTTTACTCTGCTCAGGGGTGATCTGAGCACAGAAGCCAAAATCAGCTGAGGAGAAAAACAAACACTGTTAAAGCCAGCTTGAATTACAAAACCAAGCAAAAGAACCCCCACTTTAAGTCTGAGAATGCACTGTGGAATCTAGGTGTAAAAGCAACCATGCTGTGTTTCCTCAGGGCTGTAGCCAAGGTAATATGGAAGTGGCCACTTAAAGAAACCCTCAAGTTTCACCACTGGCTTTAACTTAATCACTTGAAGCTTTAGACTGTAACTCCCCCCACTTTGGAAGGGCCATACACAAAGCAAAGCCACTCCTGACACCGTGTTTCTCTCTGCACCTCTCTGCACATTGCAGCTGTGCCCTCACAGCAGGGTCCAGGTGCTCCCACCAGCACCACTTTTGGAGAACTGGCTGTCACTCAAAAGGAATCCCCCACCCCACATCCAGGAATGCTGCATGTGACCAGGAATACCTACTCAATTTGACAGATCCATCCATCCCAAGAAGAATATTGTCGCTTTTGATGTCTCTGTGGATCACTTGGTTGGAATGAAGGAAATCCAGGGCTTGCAGGCACTGATAAGAGAAAAAAGAAATGTAAGGGTAAAAATTCATGACATGATTTCATCACATGAGACAGGAAATGGTTTCATGAGATTTCCTTTCTAGGGGAGTGGTGAGGAATGGCAGAACACAGTGCAGCCATAGGAAGAGCTTGCTGCTCCAACACTGTTACAGTCATGTCATTCTAGGGGGAGGCACATACTAGCTTTTGAAAGGGAAACATCAATTGCTGCTACAGGCTGTCCCCTGCAAACACAGACAGAATGACTGCTGCTGCAGTGATCTGCTCTTTCTTCTCCATATGATGACAACACCACAGAAGCAGAAGCATCACCTTGTCCATGCAAACAGAAGCACAAGCAGGATCCCTCACCTCCCGACAGACAGCAGCAATCTGTCCTTCATCCATACATGTCTCGGTGACAACATCGGTTAAAGAGCCTCCAGCCAAGTACTCCATCACCACCCACAGCTCATCACCTACAAGGTAGCTGAAAGGAGAAAACAATGCTGTGGGGATGCATGTGCACAGCCAAACTAATGAGTAATCATAACCTACAACTGATTCTTGTCTCCAGGTCACTTGCAAATGAAGACAGAATAAAATGAAAAGGACATTCTTTCTAGGCTACACAGCTCTTGGAATGTGCACAGTGAAAAAAGGAGATATCTTAGGTGACAAGCAAGGGAAGAATGCACTTTAGTAAGATAAGCAAGCAAAGATAAATCTGGAACCACAACACATGCCACCAGCTAGCTCATCATTTTAACTCATGAATTCCACCACTAACCCCAGGAATGAGGCAACATAACTTTCAAAGTTATCCATGGGAGGAGGGTGGGCAGCACCGAGGACAGAAGTTGGTCCAATGTTTGGAAAACCTTGCAAAACATACATTCAGAAACAGCAAAGGCCATTAAAAAACTGTCAAATTAGGTGTTTCTGGAAACAATAACTTAGTCTTCCTGGCATCCTCAGCAATGGAAACCACCCAAAGGAAAGAATTTCTAGGAAAGAATTTCTTGTCAGCACTTTGCACAAGACACAGAAAATCTGATCAACTTTGAAAAAAAACCAACAAGGAAATACCTGGAACATGGAGCTGACTGCTGTTTTAGTAAGATATGCCTGGTCAAGGTTTTTGAAAAGCGACTTCAAACTATGTGTGCCAGAAAAGACTAATGCAGAGCCAATGTAATCTCCTCCCATCCACTGGAGAGGAGTAGAGAAAGAATAAAGAGCTCCTTGTTCTGCAGTGACCAAAGGGGTTTTTAACCTTTGGCCTGCAGTGTGTAAATAAACATTCATATGATAATACCAGAACAACTTACCTGTCTAAATAGTTAACAATATTGGGATTCTTATTTTCCCTCATGACCAGGATTTCATTGATAATTAGTTCCTTTTTGGGCTGCTGTTGGAGATTCATTTGCTTTATGGCCACCTAAAATGACATTAAAAACCATTAACCTGAGCAGTCTTGTTGCACAAGATCAGACTGAACATGCAGTGGACAGTTCTATGAGTTTTAATTGTATCACCTGCTATTCTTGATTACATAACAAAGCAAACACAGACATACATTATGGATGTTGTTCCACAAGAAAAATAACAAGAATAATAATGGGGAACAGAGACAGAACAGTTTCTAAATCAATACATTTATACTGGCAATAAAAATTATCTATTTTTTATTGGCAGAAAAGTTTGTTGGGATTTTTTAGCAGATTTCTCTCCATTAAAAAAAACATTCAGGGATAATGTAACATGGTACCAGGGTGGGATCAACAATAATGTGGAGAGCACCAACCTGTTCTGAAGACAGAGCAAGTAAAAAAATTAATCTCTTATTAAAATTGGACTTAAAAGCTATGGGTGAAGCATCCAGCCAAGCACAGAGAGTACCAAGGCTCTTATTGATTCTAGGAATTCACAGGCACCTTTTCAGGCATTTATGAAAACCTCAGATCCAGTGTTGCTGGAAAGCATATGGCCACAGTAAGTGTTCAGTTTCTGAGGCACAGAACCACACTGCCCTTAAAGACCTTTCACTGAAAAGCTGAAGACAGCAATGATGGATTTTGCCAGTTGACATTTGTCCATGTTTTAGAGGAACAGCCTTTGCAGGAAAGCTCCACTGGCCACCCAAAGCTCCAGCCACAGCTCACAGCAGAGGGGAAAGCACTCAACAGCTGCAGAATCTGCTGGGATTTTTGACACTCACCTCTTGTCCTGTGGCAATGTCAATCGCTGTATAAACAGTTCCTGAAGCCCTAGAACAAAACAGCAGGGGAAACTGAGAAACACTGAGAAACACTTTAGTTGCTGGAAGTGAAAGCCAGCCCAGACAGGAGAGCTCTGTTGCCTGGAGTGTTTATAAGGGTTCACCCACTCCTCAGCCAACAGCATGGCAGCCCACTAGCCCTCTGCCATGCAGAGAAAACTGAGGTCCAACATGAAGAAGAAGGGCTGGTGCAAATGTCCAGTGTACATGCCACATTATTTTAATTCAAAACCTAAGGGGGGATGTCTACAAAAACTGGAAAATAGTATGTTCAATTCTTATCCATTTTGCTGTGGTGAATTTAGTTTTTCCCCCCTTTTTCTCTGTGTGTCTGTGAGTGTGTTTTTTCCATGAAATGTAACACACAATCCAGTTGGGCCTTCTCACACCTTTAAATTGAATCCATCTGCCAAACTCAGGCAATGTCACACAGTCACTCTAAGAACCCTGAACATATGACAGCCATTTGAGGAAAAGATCTAAATACAGCTTCCTCCAGCATGCAAGTAAACAATTTTCCAGCCATCCTGCAAGGTCACAGTTAGAGCAGGCTAAGGCATCTATTATTTCACAGACAAATTGAGGACTCAGAACAGAAGATACTTAGAGAGCTTCTTTATGTGTCAAGAACTGCAGGCAGCTGCCTCTGTTGAGTGCACCTAACATCTGAAGGACTCTTCATGGTGTCCATGTGCTGCTTCTGTGGCACACATAGGTTGTGTTGTAGAGCCGCCAGAAATAAACAGTGTGCTCACCTGCAGACTAGACAGGGTAGGGTTTGGTTTGCCATCTGCCTCTCCTTCAAAGATGTTCTTCCCCATAAAAACATGAAGGGCTGAAAAGGCCCCAGTCAGAGGCAATTCCTTTGGGTTTCAAAGCATCTAGGGGCTTGAAAAGCCTTCCTTCTGAGCTAAACCACAGCTTTGCACTGCCATCACTTAAGAAGCCCATGTCTGCAGGGGCAGTGAGGCAGTGGAGAGCCAGGGAGGGAATTCTCACAAGCAGGAATGTGCATCCTGCAAGTGTCCCAGTGATTTAAAGTGCCAACATGAGTTTGCTCTTTCTCACATGATCCCCTGGCTTGTTTGTTTACCTGCAGGCTGAAATATTTCAGAAGCAGTTTAATTCAACAGAGACCTTGTCTGCATTGAGAGCAATATTCTCATTGGGCATGCTATGCGTACTTTTAATATAAAGGCAAATGCATTTTCCTATGACTAATTGACAAGATTAACCCAATTTGTTTTCATAAGAAGTCAACATTATTTATTCAGAATTGCTAACACTGTGATGATTCTCCTGAGCAAAGTTGTATCAGGCTTTATTTCGAAACAGCTCCTGAAATTAGAATGCTTTTGGAATGCTCCAGGCCATCTACTTGTGAGGATTTTAGATAAAGGTAATTTAAGTAAAGCTGCGAATTAAATGCAAAGGCTTTGCAATTCTGCATTACAAACTTTTACTTCTAGGTCACTCATTTCTGACCAGTAACTTTTAATCTGTTCTGCAGCACCTGGTCTTTACTGCAGTTAGGCAAGTGCCAGGACTCACCATTAGATCTGTGTCACTGTGATGCAGTGCTGTACTAACCAGGCTGCTCATGGCTCCATACTGATTTGTCTTGCTACAAGAGCTAACACTGCTTGAGCAAACACAACCTCTTTATCAAGTGCTAATTTAAAACTAAGTTTCCTCTGGTGACAGCAACATTTTCAGTCCGCAGCTGGAGACAGAGGACACAAAACAGGGACTCAGCACTGACCTGTTCTGCAGCACAGGCCTGCTGACTACTGTTCACTGCAAAGTGGCTGCAAAACCACCACAGTCGTTATTAACTTCCCAGCTGTGTGAAGCCATGAAGTGCAATGTGCTGGCCAGCTGCTTTCCCTCACATAAGCAGCTGCTCTCTACCTGCAGTTCCCTGAGCAGCCACAATTCTCCCTGCCTTGCTCTCATTAGCAGCTACTAAAAACCTGCTCATTTCCAACACCACAACACTTGTCTTTGGCACAGCTGTACCCAACTCACTGCAGAGGTGGCAGCTCAAGAACTGGCACCATCATTAACTGAGCAAATCACCTTGCTGAGGCAATGCCACAGCCCAGCACTGCTGCAGACACCCAAACCCCAGCCCTGCAGCACTCTGGGTGCTCCTGATCATCCCTGTTTGATTACCTTTCTGATGATCTTTCTCTTTAGGATCTTTTCCTATCACAGTAAGTTGGCCTGCAGTGTTAGAGGCATGAGTTAGTTATGGCAGCACACTCCTCTCCAAGGAGGCTATGCAATCTTCAGGCTGCACTAAAAGCTGGAGGAAATCCATTTAGATACCCTTTAGGCCACACACCAGCCACTTGTCTTTCCACCGGTTGTCAAGGCACCTTTGTACAAGCTCACTCCCACGTGAGGGTGATGGTCACATACTCACAGTGACAGCAATAATCTGCTTCACATGCATGTTTATTCTGCTCTCACTTGTTCAGCTGACACCTCTTTCCTAAGAGACAGGCACAGCTTGAAGTTTCCACTGACATTTCACAAGTGACAGTAAGAACCAAAGCTTTGGATAGGAAGCAAGTTGGAATTTGAGAAAGGGTTTTTATACAATAATGGAGCATAAAAACCTTCCCACAAGGGCCCTTCCAAATCACAAAGATCTAAGATAAAACTGGCCAGAGAAAGGGCATGGGTGTGTCAGCCTTATTGCAGTACATTAATTATTCCAGATTAGCAACAGGCAACTCTGAGCTCAGACCTCACAAACAGGTAAGGCAGAAAAATATCTCCTGATGCCAGAAAACAGCTTCTGTCCTACAGTGCCAGCAGTGTCCTGGCATTACACAGATGGTGCCACTCCTCCTGGAACAGCACTGCCAAGGAAACACCAATGGTGCAGGCAGTCCATATTTAAAATGCAAGTCAGATACCTAATTTTGAGGTAAGTTCTTTTGTTCTTGCCTCCTCACATAGGAAATATTTCAAATTGATCCAATTTACAGTTAGCAAAGCTGGGTTTCAAAAGGGAATGGCTTGGGTGATTATTTTCAATAAATGCCTGGAACCTGCAGGATCCACAAGGGATCTGCCATGAGGCAGATGATGTATTTTACTCTGAAGTCCATTAGCACTGTATCTATTACTGAATTTTTGGGTTTTACAACCCGTGCTAGAAAAAAAAAGCTTATTATTTAATCTCTGGTTTCAGTTTCTAAACTATGTGGTTATAAGCCTGCTCACTGAATATTGTTTAAAGCAAATAATTGAAGTAATTGAAATTGAAACATTGCTGAGAGCTGACAGCTATCAGGTGCTAAGTTACTCTTTTAGGTAATAATTTTTCTTCTCCTTTCTTCACCATGGTTGTATTATTTTGAGACATACAAAAATGATTTCTCCTAAGAAAATAAGCGCCACATACTTGAGGGACAAGAGATCCTTCAGGCCCTTTTCCTTGCTGCAGATGAGATTCTGTCAGCATCAAGTTGTCCTTCAATTACTTTTGACCACAGTTATAAATTCTGATCAGTACTGAGAGACAGGAGGATCTAAACCTGTAAATATGTGTACATGTTTGGAGCTTGCCTATCTTCATGCTTGATGCTCCACCAGCAAAATACCTGGCCCATGGCTCTGCACAAGTAACTAGGATATGACTTACCCTTGGCCAATTTTTTCAAATCGAGTGTATTTCTTCTTAGGATCTCCCACGCTCACAATGCTCCCTGAAAGAAACAAAATGCAAGATTCTCACTTCAAACCAGAGATTCCACCTTCCAGCAGATCCAAAATGCAGCCCCACTGTGTGGGGCTTTGAGCCATTTGTGGTCAGTTGGATAACAACAACAGCAACAACAGAGGCAGCTCCACAGCACAGATGGCCTTCATAAACACTGATTTGCTACAGTCCTTTAGGGTTACCCTGACAAGAAACTAAACACAAGGAGAAACATTCAGAACAGACAGACATCAGAAAACAAGAGGCACCAATGCAAGTGTTTGTTCTCTACAAACATTAAGGAGAGCTGGAACAACAGTGCCTGTATTTTCTTGGAAATAAACACACTGTGATTCAACAAAAGGTTTACTACTTCTGAAGATTAAATGTACGTTCTGTTCACTTCTTCATGAACAAGTACCATTTCTGGAACAGGAAGAGTACTGCAAGAGCCTCCAGGAGAGGAGGAGATCATCTCAACCTTTCAGCAGTTTACCAAAAGAACGCCTTAATGTTTGCAGTGAACAACATCTCATTTTAACATCAAGAATGATGGGCTTTCAGAACCAGGGCCCCCATCACTGGTTTCCAGGCTAAGTTCTGAGGACACCCCTGCCCTGCACCATTTCAAGAACCACACTGCTGGTTTTCAATGTGACACAGCCCCATCACTCCCACTGGACTCACCCTCTCACCACCACACACACACTGTTCATGTTCTCCTGAAACCAGCAGGGTGCCTAACAAGGACAGCAGTGCTCCTAGGGTGCTGGTGTGACACAGACAGCTGCCCAAAGGGATGCTGATCCTGAGCCCAGCTGATGTGATGCAGAAGACAGATCAAACAAGGGGCTGCTGCCTCCTGGAAGCTCCATGCTGCAGCAGTGAGATGCTCAAGCTAAGCTCCACAGTATGAGCAGGAGTTTATACCTTCTCATCTCCTATCCCTCCTTCTAGCCAGCTACAAGGGAGCCCCAGAGTCCTCTAGTCATGTTCTTTTCTACGGAAGAGTTATTTTGTAGAGAAGCAGAATGAGCTTTGCTTTATGCCATGTGTTTCAGTGAGGTGAAACTATGAAAAGTTAACCAGGTTCTGAAGGTTCCTCAGCCTGGACTCCCAACACACCAATCCACCTGACTGTTGCAGGTTGGCACAGCAGGGCAGACCACTTCAGGACACTTGAGACTGTGTGGGCATCCCAGGCAGCAGGCAGGCTCACCCTGCCATCAACCCTGGCTGGCATTCCCAGAGCAGTGGGTGGGTGGAGTGAGCACGTGGGGCAAAGGAAACCTCTTCTCCTGCAGCTCCCAGAACACTCTTGCCAAGGGCTGCAAAATTGCTGTAGCAGGGAGTGTACCAGATGGTGCTGATGCCCTGTCTTCTTGCTGTGCTGGCAGGCAGATTCCTGGCCAGGCATCCAGTCAGATGCCCATTTGGATGCTGAAGACATCTCTGCTCCATACAAATGGCCTGGACAGGGGGAAGACGAGTTTGTGGCTACTAAGAGGGAATGGTGCATATCATCTAGTTTTGTTTTGGATGCACAGGTAAACAAATATGTATTTGTATTTGTAATACAGGGATACAGCCAGATCAGTCAAAGGAAAGAAGCTGCACATCACTGATGTCTTTCTTTCTGAACTCATCTTCTGAAACTATTTCTGTGATGTACATTCCAAGGTAAGTGCTTAGAAGACATTTGCATTGAGCCACCACCTTAGGCTTCACTGTTTGCATTCTATCAAGGAAACTACCAGACCAGAGAAACCAGTCCTGTTTATTGAATTAAGCCTTTTGAGTTGTTTGAGACTATCAGATTTTGACTCTTTCAGTAAACACAAACAAAATATCCTAATAACTGCTTTTTTTTTCCTTCCCATCAGATTCCTGGCATTTCCAAATATGCAAGAAGATGTCAAGCAGGGCAAGGTTTAACTTCAGCTGTCAGTGGCATGAAGTCCACAATGGGTGATGGGGCCAGACTGTCCAACACGGGACTGTGTCACAGCCTGTGGCCCACAACGCCATGAGCTCTGCAGCAGTAAACCAAACACTGCTCTAATTCTGTGCTGGGCTGGACAACAGGAAGAACACTGTGCTGCCAGTGCCTGGCTGGGTGCTATTTTCAGCAAGTTAATGGAACGGTGTATCTACTAGAACAGATATCAGAAGTTCATGGAAGTTCATTCACTTCAGAAAAGAATACAGACAAGCATTGAAAAAGAAAGATTTTAAAAAATTATTTTCCAAATTTGCCACTAATTTTGAAGTTCAGATCTCCAGAGTTTTTCCTCAAGACTTGAGTAGCTGCTTTTTCAAGGCAGTTGTTTGTGGCTGGTTCCCTGTACTTAAGCCAATGTACATCAAACATTACAGCATTAAAATCAACAAAGTGACAGGTACACAGCTCCTGCTCAGACAAGCACTCCCTGCTCTGGACAAAAGATAAACCTATCAGCTATTTTGATGTCTTTAAGCACTTTCTTTTATCAAGTCCTAAATTAAGTGGATAAGAAAGCTGAATTGGGCCAGTTCTGTTTTAGTTATCAGTGGAACATAGTCATGATTTCATTACAGACAGAATTTTATTTGATCTTATCTCAATATTACAGTCTTTACTCACTAATAAAACTCTAAAAGCTCTAAAAGAACTCAAGCTATTTCAAGCAGAAAAGAATTATGAAAGCAGTTTTAGATAAAAGAGGGCAGGGGACATCTTCCTAAAAGTAGCATAGAACGAGTTGTGAGGGAAGCAGGCAAGGTGGAGCAGTCATGCGAGTTAAAATAGAACAAGCACCACACTGCTTAAATATAATTAGTTAAAGACTCAATAAAAAAGCATCATGCCTGTTTTCAGATAGCTTCATGAAAGCACAAAAATATTTTCATTGCTCACATCACAATTTGCCCAAGGCAGACATTCAGACCTTGCCCACTTGGTAGCAAATTGTTAAGAAAGAAAAAGCATGAAAGCATGTAACATTTCAAAGACATAACTCCCCAAAACTCTAGGGCTCAGTCCCAACCTGGCATATAAATGATAGACATACTTGAGCTCATGGATGCAGGGTACCTGTAGATCTCAGGGGGGAAGCCTGCCTCAAACATTTAGCATCAGCTGAAGAAGCAGAATTCCTCTCTCTATAAGCTGACATACCTGCAGTAACCACCTGCTCTGGAATTTATTTCACTGTGCCCTCAGCTAAAGCCACTGAATTTATCCCTCGGATACTCCCTAATGTCACTGAGATTCATGTCAGCCTGGCAAGGATGCAGGAAACTCTGCAAGCAGCCAAAATCTCACAGCTAAGGAAGGCTCCAGCCTATGCACTCACAGCAGCCATCAGTGGCAGGGCAAGGATGACAAAAAGGTTGAGCAATGGCAACCACTGAGAAAAAGCCACAGCCACACAGCACTCTATTACAAGCAGTTGCCTCCATTAAAGACACATTATTGGCTTTGTGATCTGACAGAAGGAGGTGTAGATCAACCTGCTTTTTTTACTAACAGTTAATGGTAGACACAGAATAACCTGGCTCTGCTCTGAACCCAACCATTTAATCTGAGAACACTGCACAGGCAAGAACTGCACATGCAAGAAGCAAATTAAATTGGTTGCACTGCAAAATCAGGAAGGGCTTGATGTGCTTCAGAAGAGTATGATGTTCACAGGGGTTGGGGCCAACAGTCAGGATTCTAATAGTATTAACTGGCTGGGAATTAGCCATGAGAAAGTGCCTTGTTGTCTGAGGAATACATAGCAGATGCTTCTTCCAAAGGAGAGTTCATTAACAAAACTGTAAAATTTTTAAAAACAAACTGCAGAAGTAGGAGGACCAATAACAGTTATGAAAAGGACAGCAAGAGAATACCTGGAAAATGTGTAACTGTCTCAAGGAAAGCTCATGGAGGCTGAAGGGACCAGCTTAGTGCTGCAGTTGTCTACTGGTAAAAAATCCCACACCCATAAAAAACCTCCCACAAACAAAAACCCCAAAACCCAACAGATTTTTGCAAAGTATTTTGACTCCAATGAACCATAAGAAGTTAGGAGTCTAGAGAGAATTTAGGAACCCAAACATTCTGTTTCATTTGGCCATTAGTACACAAGAGTTCCCTATGTCATTCACTAGGTCACATCCTTTTCCTCAACCAGAAACAATCTCTGCTTTTGCCTTAAGCACACAAGGAAGCTCAGGCAAACCCAACCCGGTCCCAGCTGCCCTCAGAGGCAGCAGGAACACCCCAAGTGTTCTCTTGCTGCCTCAGAGCACAACAGTTTCTGTAGGGAGTTGTAAATGACTCTGTGACACTAAACTGCAAGAAACATTTGGTACAGCTAATGCTGACACATGCAGGAAATACACTGCCCTGGCAGACTCAAAATACACAATACATACTCAGTTTCTCTAGGATCTCCTCATCTGTCATCTTGGATTTTTTTCTCTGCCGGTCTGTGTTTCTGTACAGGGTGTTTGTGTTGGAGTTTTCAGGCTGGGGAGTGGTGGCTTCTTTAGCTGGTGCTGGTGCAGCGGCAGGTTCAATAACAGAGCGGGTGTAGATCTGTGACAAGAAATTATTTTGTGTCAGAAAGGTGGCTGGCAGAGATCCCCCCGAGATCATATTTCAAGTACAAACCCTTAGGAAGATCATGTCAGCCACATCCAGGACTCCAAAACTGGTTTTGCTATCTACTTCTCATATCGAACAAGCCAAAATGAAAGGTTACAAGTTCATGGCAAGTTTCATGTTCAATTTTCATGGACTTGCTGATATAGTCCATGGAGAGGGGCAGGTACCTCCAGAGGACAGTGTGTCCTATGTATCTAGCCAGGATCTGAACTGCACCTTTGGACTGCTATTGCTGCTGACAGGGAGCCTGCACAGCTGCACAAAGTGGCTCATTTTCACACCTGTAGCATTAAAGGACATGACGGTACCTCTTACCTGATATAAGAAGAAAGCCATGGCTCTCACCACAATCCCAAAAACGGACTGAGAATTTGAAAGTTCAACCCAATTTTCCCAGTGCCAGTGGCTGGAGTGAAGCTCTGTGTCATGACAGGACTTCCACTCAAGCACCTTCAGCCCCTTTAGTGCTGTCTGATCACAAACTTGCAGCTCTGCACTGCACCAAACACAGATCTAACAAAGCTGGCACTTACTGATTTTGTGTGTTCAGGCCGTGGGGCGATAACGGGAGGAGGTTCATTGTCATCTTCCTCCTCTTCATCATCTTCATCCTCTTCTTCAGACACAGAGGGAGCCAGAGGAGGTTCTGATGCTGTTTTGGTGCTCTGTGGACAGACAGTGCTGTGAGTGTCAGTCTCTATCCTGGCACTTTGAAGCTCTGACAGCTACCTCCACCCTCAGTCTTCCCAGGCATCAGAGGCCAATGTAGACATGCACATGCTCCTATGGGCCTAAGTTCCAAGTTGAACTCAGCACAACATTTAAAGGAATAGGGGCACTGAACTCCCCTAGTCCCACCTGCTGCTCAGAGGCAGGGGGTTATATCATGTCATCCCAAATTTGCTGGTGAAACAAAAAAAGATGAAAATGCACCTTCTGAAGTTTTTACCAACTGCTTTAAAGCTGGCTACAGCAAGTCACTTGGAGAACTGATGCAAATCAAAGGCATCATTCAACATATTCACACCTATCACTCTCTTTAAAATGCCATCCCCCGGGTCCAGTAGAAATAGCAGTAAGGGAAGCCCAGAGCAAAGAGGGAGAGCTGAGTTGGTAATTTTGGAAAGCTGTCATGCTGACTGTCTCACTACTGCCTCTGTCTGCTAGACAAAAATACTACAGCATCTGCCAAGGTGTCCATATCCACTGGAAAAGCTACTGGGAAGGCTTCCTCTGCTCTGGTGAACACCACACTTCCTCTGACAAGTGTGTTTTATTAAAGATAAGGGAAGTGGCATGGATTGAAAATCTGAAGTGTGAATATTTAAAGATTATTTTCATTTCATTATACACAGTTGGCTGTGTAATCACAAACCTCACATGAAGCTGCTTAACACTTGAAAATAAAAGCCAAATCCCCATTCAGTCACTTGCTATTTAATTCACTAACAATAACCCTAATAAATTTGGTCAGTATTAATGTGTATGTCACTCCTACATCTCTGGGACTGCTATTGCAACCCAGCATTAATTAGAGTGGATGGTTATTTAAAACTTTCCTTCAATGGTTCCAGTGAGTTATGTATCAATTATAACCTTATTTATATCCAGTTATATATCCAGCTGTACTAGGGAGAAATCATGAAACTCAATAGAAATGGCATTCTAAATTTTTAAAACTAAATTAAATGGGCTCATTAGGTGGTGGTGCATATTGTTGTGAATGATATACACCATGGCTAAAACCAGCAATCTTCTGTCTGCTAAACCAGACTTTCACCTTTTTAAAAAGAACTCAAATAGAAAATCATAAATCGGCCAGGGAAAGCTCATGGCTTGCTCCACAATTCTTAAACATGAAGAACATCAAAGGTTTCTTTCCCACTCACCGAGGGATGGGCTTCTATGTATCCATGGGCGCTTTTATCTGCAATGAGCAAAGGAGAATGAACCAGATGCTGCTAGGAAAAAACCCTGCCTGTTTTGGGGAATCCCACAGAACAAGCCAACCCAAATAGAGATTGTTTTTCGTCCACACCATCCCTTCAGGAACAACACCAAGGAAGAGAATAGGACAAAATTCCAGACTCTATTTTTTGGCCTGTTTGCTAATAAATAAAGTAAATAGAAATTTTGTCAAGAAAATGCAAATTGTTCTTTAACTGTCAATGCTTCTGGTCCACCCAAGAGCTAAAGCAGCTTTCTCTCCTTTTTTTTCTCCTTTTCTTCCTGTGGTCCTTTTTTTTTTCAATTAATTGCATGCATTGATTCTCATTAGCTTGGTGACAACATTTCCACAGAAAAGCTTCCTCAAAACCCCCCTTAGCCATGGCAGCTCTATTCTGACAAAGCATGAGAACAGCTCCTGGGTTCAGGAGCACACATGAACTGTTGTGAAGTCTGCCTTTCATCACAAAGGGAATTGCTATTTTAGTACACAGTAAGCATCAAATTAGTCAAATCCTTTAATTATGAAATCTGGGGAAAAAAAGATTGTCAATCCTGGAGATAAGTGCACAGTTTTTAGAAAGACTTCTGAGAAGCTTCTGCATTTTGGAAGTTGTCTCGGCTGAACCTTCAAACTGAGGAACTGACAGACTCCAGTGCCACAGACATCCTGTGGAGGAAACGGAACCCCAGCAGGTGACACTCCAAATGCTGTCTGCCCCCTGTTGGCTACTGACATCCCCTTTTTTAGCTGAAGCTGTCAACAGGCACTCTAGCAAACTATCATAATGGCATTTTTTTTACAAAATCTTGGTTAGTTCTAAAAACCTGCAACAAAGCAAGGTCACCATTTTAATGACGTCTGGGGGGAAGAAAAGGAGAAATTGAATTAATTTCTGGAGTATTCCACAATGAAGAATTGGTTCAGGTTGCCTCCTGACAACTTGAATGTTGGATTTTGCTCTGACTCATTTTTGAGCCTGACCTCCCCTGTTGGGAGACATCAACTTACCTCCTGATGTAAAGCTCATGTATTTCTGGTTGTTAACTGTTTCTTTTGAATCATAAAATTTGAGAACATCTAGAACAGCCTGTGGGTTCTTCTTCTGCTCCAGTTTTGTTATGTTGGAGGTCTGTAGTAGCCTGGCCCACTGCTCTGGAATGCCCTGTAGACGTCGAGTGGAAACAAAGTGGGTTTAGAGTATTTAAAATCTGCAGCTTCACAGATCTTTACCAAGATCCCATGCTTGCTGTAAGATTACTTGCAGAAATTTTGATTGACACCTTACAATTAAAATTAGATGCAATCATTTATTCTCTATCAAAAATCTAGCTAAAACCAGGACCCAACTTTATAAAAATAAAGTAATGACTGTGAAAGGAAAAAAAGGGGATGAAACTTCTCTGGAAATCAACTCTGCTCTTCCATGGAATAATGATTTAAGGCTTAAGCTTGTTTGCCTGGTGATTCAGGGCAGACATAACAAGACTATTCTCTATTGGTGCACAACACAGTGTGTTTTAGGAGCTTTACACTGGACTTTTCATGCTTAGGAATGCAAACACATTTTGCTGAAATGATCACTGCTGTCTGATTCAAAGGTAAACCCCACCCTGATACAACTAATTTTCAGTATACGAGGGAACACTGCAGGGTAAAGAACCTGCCTTTCAGCTCTCAAAATCATGACACTGAGGTATACCACAGCTGCAAAGGATGTCTCTAGATTCTCTACTGCAAACATACAGAAACCAGGGATTCATAAAACAGGCTGAGAGTTCATCCAAAGCTTTGGATGAATTCTTGGACATTTTATGGGGGAGGTGGAATTTGAAAATCGACCCAATCACTAGAAGCCCCAGCTCTACACTGAAATTCTATTGATGAGAACTTGCTTCAGTTATCCAGGATAATTCCAGCATGTCATTTCCCCCTTTACTGCACAGCTGACATTGACCAGCAAATTGCAGGGCTCACTGAAGGAAACACGTGCCACCCCAATCTACATAGCTTCCACATAGCTCCTTCTCAGAAATTGTCCACAAAACAATGTGTGACATGGGCCTCCAAAGTTTAGGATTGATGAAAAAAAAGTGGGAAAAGCCAAGCAACAAATCTACTGCACACACATCAACCTGCTGCTGCAGTGCTATGACATCTCAAAGAAGCATTTGGGGCCTGTGACGCACCTCTGGGAGCTTCCCTGGGCACATCTGTGAGCCATAGAGATCTGGCTGTAATGGACGTAAATAAAGAAAGAAAAGAAAGTTAAAACAGAATGTGGGAAAACTCAGAAGGTGGTGGGAGGAGGAAACCAATGGGCCACAATGGGCAAGTCCCATCTAAAATGGGAATTACGAAGTGGATACCAAATAGATCAGGTGGTAGACAGGCTACAGGAAGGCAGATTTAGGAAAACAGAAAAATCACAACTGTTCCAAAGTTTGGAAGCATCATCCCCCTCCTTTCGCTTTTAAACAGTTTTTCTCTCCTCATAAAATACATTCCTGAGAATTAATGGCAGTTGACTAGAAAAATTACATGTGCTTTCCCCAGTCAATTTAAAACTAAAAAAAAAAAAAAAAAAAGGAGAAGGATCTGGCCTTTTGCTGTTTGACTAGTTTCGAAGCCAGGTTACCATTTCTGAATGGCTCTATAAAAGTTTTTTCCAGGCTTGGGTGTTCTCCAGCCCTGACATCACCATTTGACCAGTGAAGAGAGCAGATGGTCAAAGTCAGATTGTGAAATCTGGGAGGCTGTGAATTGCCACAACACAAACATTCTGTGTGTGTCAGACTGAAAATCAGGACAATTGGAAAGAAATGCCTGATTAGATTAGGAACGTGCAACTTCTTTGGATCTACAGCCACAACTTTTCCCACTTACTAATGTCATAATCTAGAAGCTTTAAAAGTTTGGTGGGTAACCACATTTTCTTCTAGGCTGGGGATGAGGAAATGGTTTCAAACAAGCATGCCTTACAAAAAACACGCCCCAAAGGCCTGCTAACCACGCCGTCCTTCATTCAGAAAATGCAAATCCTTTTTCAAATAAAGGAACATAGAGCTCTAGCAACATGCTCCCAACCCAACAGTTCCAACCAATTTTATTCTCTGCTTTAAAAGCATTATTTCTTAGCAAATGTGGTTGCTCCAAGCACAGTGAAATGGAGATGTAATATTTTTTCATGATGGACAACACAGGCTGGTGCTGAAGCCTGAAAGCCAGAACTCAGGAGCCCATGCAACTGTGCATTAGGATGCATGTAACAGCAATCAGGGGATGCAGCTGGGGGCAATGGTTTGGTGTCAGAAAATGTCCCAATGCATTGCATATAACCAGAGAGCAGGCACTACTGGCATGACAGCTGCAGTAATTCAAAACAAAAAACCTCTGTACGTTTGCACATTGATTGGACGCTCCCATGGCACTTCCAAACTTTTGAAAGAGGCAGACAGTGTGACCACTAGACAGTGGGAATTTCAGAACATGGAATGGGCTAGTGGCAGTCCCTTTGCAGGATGTACTAACCACATGACTACCCAGCTGATACACAGGTTCTATCCAGGTTGGGACAAACCAAACATGCCTAATGTGCTGTGTAATGTAATGCCTGCATCTGGGATTAGCTGGGACCAATGTCTAGTTCTTAATGGTGCAAAAATTTTCTTCTTTTGATTGATGTTGGACTCCACTGAGGACTACAGCATTAAGCCCTGTGCTGGCAAGCTGTGCATGGATGTCACCTGGCCCTTTGGTGAGTTTTGGATTGGTTGCAGCTTTCTCAGACTGCAGCATTGCACTTCCACACTTCAGGAACAAGTGTAATTGCAAACCAGCAGACATCTCACATCCACTGTTTGGAAAGGGAAAAAGGTATTTAAAAATAAACTGTGCCACAACAACAAAGCTGGACCTATTAGCCATGTAGAATTGATTTGCTTTGTGTTGGTGGCATCTGACAGTGAGAAAACCCAAAAGGTCTCCAATGTTAGAGACTGTTTTGAAACACTGGTAGATAATAACAACGTTCAAAATTATCCAAACCTTGATCCTGAAATACAGATAGTGAGTGTCTGTGCTTAAAACTGAAGTGTGTTAAGCCTGATGTCTCCTTTATGTTCCAGCTGGCAGGGACATGAACTAGCCAGGACCCTGACCACCTGTCAGATCATGAGAGAAAATGAGTGTGGCCCATTGTGTTTGCCTGGAGTCAGAAGGAAAAAGTCTCAAACACAGGATAGAAATAAAGGTAGAAGGCTGAAAGGAAGAACAGATATAGAATAAGAACAGCTGAACGTCCAGTGGGAAGAAAAAGGAAAGTGGGAAGGTGAAGACAGACAAGAAGTGATGCAAACACAAAAAGGAGAGAAACAAAAGCATAAAGTAACATATTATGATATGAAGATGAGGAGAATGGCACTGAAAATTAATCTGAACAATAAAGTGACTACAGGGAAAGAAAGAGAGAAAAAAAAGGAAAAATCAAGATAGACAGCAGGGAAAACACAATTTTAAAAGCTTTATGCAAAGCTTCTGATCAAAAATGACCACATCTGGGCCTTTTTAAACATGCATTTAGTCAAGCCCTAGGGTTTGGCACAGAATAAAATTTGAAGATTTTATGACATCTATTTTAAAAATCCTAATTAACTAGTCCACTTATTTTAAATGTAGCTGTATTTCCTAATTACTAAGGATAATTCAATATCATTACTCCTTTGAAGACATGCTGTAATTAAACATGTCTTTTTTCTTCTACTGTTATTCCTATTGTTGCAACTGCTACTGTAGGACACAGAAAGTTTCCTGCTTTCTGAAACATCTTTGTGAAACAAAAGTAGCAATCAAAGTAGAAAATTATGAATAAATCACATTTAGGGCTCAAATTCTGAAAATTAACCATCCTTTGTCCAGGCAAATGATTTGTCCCATCCTATTTGGTGTATGCAGCCAGTCAGCACTAGCACAGTCCACAATGGTGATTACTCAGTCTGACCACTCAGCTCATGGGGCACTACTGGTGGCAGCAGAGTTGCTTATGCTCCCTCTCACTTCCACAGCTTAACAAAAGGTAAGCTCACTGCCATCTCAACTGCAAGGAACAATGGTTTCAGTACCCTACTAGTAATCAGAGAAAAAATGCTCTGAAGCCCCCTGCACACTTCAAAAAACTTCCATCAGATTTGTTTTTCCCAACATTTTGTTGATATTCAAGAAGCAAAAGCTGACAGCTATTTTATTAATACATAAAGGCTAGAAACACTGATCACCTAGTGTATAAATATATTTTGAAGGATACTAAATTAGAATGGACTTGCACAGTGCTGCAGCTTTCTGAGTGTTTCCAAGGGTTACCTGCAGAGCAGCTGGACTTTGCACTTGAGGCTGGCTGTCTACTATGCATGTGGGGGGCTTTTTATGCTTTCCCAAAGACACTGAAAAACCAACCCTTGTAGTAGCCTGGGGGACTGGTAAAAGCATACACCTACATTCTTCCTAATTTTCATTTCCCACAGACACTCTGCTGACAATTCTTGGAGGGAAAAAAAAAAAAAAGGGAGCCTGAATCACAAGTTAAATCACTCCAAATCCTAAGCCCAACAAATAAAAGTCTCTTTCTTCACAGCCTGGCTGCTGTGATCTGATGTTTCTGGCAATAGGAGGTTATTTTACCATCAAGAAACTAGAAGTTCTGGTAAGCATGAAATAGAGCAGTTACTCACTGTGAATTCTCCAGTGACGGCATCAAATCCCACATGAATGGTGTGTTCAAAGTCTGAAGGAAGAGAGATCTCAGGACGTTCCTTCTCTTTCTTCTTGTTGGCTGGAGGCAAAATGTTAACAAGCACTTATTTTCTGAACAGCTTTTCATTTAAAACTTTTAACAATCAGGTGTGCTCAAAATAGTGCTTCAAAAGTGGAAAACAAATCAATTAACATCCATCCAACTTGAGAAAAAGACCTAGGTTAACACAATGCCTGTCAGCCCCTGTTAGGGAAGGTCTACAAGGTGCTATTTTATTGTTTTTCTTACAGCCAATGTGACTGCTGCCAAAGCAAGCTATTCATGAAGTAGTCTTCTTAGGCTATCTCTAAACCAGTATGATTTCTACTTTCAGTTCATTTTTTCATTGAGTTTTCATATCTAGAAACTAACTCCTATTTGACTTCGCAGGTTCCTGCAGAAGTAAATCACACAGGACACACCATGTGTGTCTGCTCACCAACGTGATTTGAGTCCATTTCAAAATCACCCAAATCAGAGGAGAAGCTTTTTTAGATAACCATTTTTTTCCTACAGGTTCTGTGAAAACCAGCAGCTCATGCAGTGACTCCTCTTCCAACTAAAAGGCTGAAACAGCAGCTCTGTTTCAGGAAAGACAGAATCTGCCCAGCAACAGAATCCCATAAATGTTTTGGAAAAGCTTTGAGCTCTCAATTAACTAAGACATATGATCATAAAATGCAGGCTTTATTAGTATCCAGATTTTTTTTTCTTTTTAATTCATTCCACCAGTATTCCCAGAGTGTGGAGCATGTTACTTAAGCAGGCAGACTTGAATGTCAGTCAACCTGCATTTGCTTCTGATCTCCCTCCCTCTTTAGAACCTTTTGAAAGTAACATTCCCTGTGGTCATCCATCTCCTGCACTTCTGGCTACTGACAAATGTCACTTCAGCCCAGTTTTACTGACCCTGATAAAGAATGATGGAATAAAGGCTGAGGGAAGCTGTCTTCACTTTCCTGCAGTGTTTTAATATTATGTTTGCCAGCTCCACAGTTCAACTAGGGGTCTCATCCAAGGCTGGACTCACTATGTACCAGCAGCCCTCCCAGTCCAAGTTTGTCTTTGTTCAGGCAGTAGCTTCACGAGGCCTCTATTTGCATATTTCTTATTCTACCTTACAGCCTCCTTTGAGATAAAGATGCTCTGCTCTTTGTAGTTACAGTCTATTTGGAATGCTTCTAATCCTTTCTCTGCATTGCTGCATTTATTCTCATTAAATAATTGTCATCTTTTGTCTGTGCTGCACACCATTACACATTGTTTGCCAGTGAAATATTTTCATTTAGCATTCAGTAAAGATGGCAGCAATATATAAAATACAAATGCAAAGGCTTTCCCCTTCTTTTATCACTAAGATGATGTTGTTTAATTTTCAGGACAGACATTGCCAGTTAGAAGATGTCATCTGTGTGTAGATAACAAAACTGGCTTCTTCTACCTCACCATTTGCAAGCTATTGCAGCAAAAATTACACTTAAGGACTATCAAATTCAGTTCAAAGCAGCAGTCAAATCTAGAAGTGAAATAAGGGATTAATATAAATAATAAATAATTTATTAATATATATCAATAAATATACATTAATAAATTACTATAATGACTTATATAATATTTTTATATATAAAAATAAATATTAAAACGTTCCACCAAAAGCAGCATTTGTCCATTCTAGCATTCTCCTGCTGGAAGACAAGTGATCCAGCTCATTCCCCAAGATCTGGCTCATTTGCTTCATGGACCTGTGATATAATACCTATGGTCCAAATGCTGATACACTATAAATGAATTACAGAATTAAACATCTCTTTACTACACCCTCACCTCTTCCCAGTGTAAAAACATTGATGTTTCTGTCTGGGCTCTGCAAATCATATCATTCCTATTTCACGCAAGCTGACAAAACGATAGGAAAAGACATGACTTTTTTGAAGCACCTGACTCACTGGATGCAAGAGGTTTGTACTGAACATTCCTATTTGATTTTCTTGTAAATGCCCTTCACAATACACTCCTGCTGCACAAAGTTAGCCATGAGGTATGGCCTCCACACCACCTCAGCACCTATGACAAGTTAAAATAGAACCAAGAAAGATTGTTCTGTTTTCCACAGTCTGCATCACCATCATCACCAATATGTTAAAAGAGCAGTTGTTTGGGAGAAATATGTGACTCAGCTAAGTAGCAGCTTTTCCCAGAGAAAGAGGAAGGGTTTGACCTCATGCTTATGCCTTCCTGTTTGCTCACCTCCTCTTCAACTCACTTTGCTCTTTCCTCCATTCCCTCTTCCTTACACTGCCTCTCACACTTGTCCTCCCATCCTCCTTCCTAACCTGCTCTCTCCTGTAGCCTTGTCCTCTTTTCTTGCTCCATTGATCTTTACTCTGCTGAGTTTTCCTCCTTCCCTCTTTTCTGGTTTTTCTGTACAGGAGGTGCCAGTTGCCTCAAGGCCAGACTCTGCTCCCCTCTGCAGCCAAGTCCAAAGCAGCTTCAATGGAAGTGGCACCATCCACCCAGGAACTCAACATGGATGGACAAAGGGGCATCTGAGCTGTGCAGCTCAGCCTCCTCCTGACTTCTTTAGGCTGAATGCTCTACAGTGCCTTCATGGAGCCCCCAGTGTGCACACAGAGTGAATTTATTTCACAGCTTCACAGGGGGTTTAATGTAAGAACAAGCCTGTATCAAAGAGGTGGAAGAACCAAGTCATTTCTGCTGAGGTAACACCTCTGCTGAATGAAGCACTACTGCTGTACTCCACTGTGGCTCCCACCACCATGATGATCTCTGAGGCAGGAAGGCCAATTTCACAGCTCCAGCAGAACAAGTTCAGCTCCTTATTCCACACAAATTGCATGACACTGGAAATTTATTTCAGTTGTCTGCCCTGGCTTCCTGTCCTCAGGAATTGGGGTGCCTTAACCCAGAGATGGGAGTGAGAGGGGCTACACAAGGAACATGAGGAGTCAGGTGTTAGGGGAAGGGGCAGGACACTGCTGCCTAAATGGTTCATTGCAACTGCAGATCCACAGAAGGGCTCCACAGAGCCACCAGTGGCTTGCCAAAACAAGGTTTTAAACACAAGTGCTCGAACTCTAACTGAAAATGCTGCACTTCAGCAGGGGGGGGGACTGCAGAAGATTCCTGGTGCCCAGGCACAGCAGTCCTGACACACACCACAGCCTTGGAGAGAACACACTGTGCCATATCCATTCTCACATCTCTCCTGTCTGGTGAGCAAATGAAAGGCAACAAAGCTCCTGCAGGTTCAGGCAGAAATACCATGCCATGGTGTTTTCTTACATTCTAGTGACTTGCACCAGTGGTGACTATGGATTTAATATAGTGATGCTGCAAAGCACTGTACTAGATGAGAGCAGACACATCAATCACCTTCTGTTTTATAAGCAGGAGTCTCAAAAATGTGACACAGATTCTATGAAGCACACACAGGCCAGCTGATACCCTGACCCACAAACCAACTCTGCAGTAAAACTACCTCAAGGGACTTGGCCAGTCAAGCTAAACTTCCCCCATTTATTATTTCACCCCACAAAATTAAGCTATAAATCTTACCTGACTTTTCCTCACGGTCACATTTAAAATTGTGACACTTGTACGTTCCCTAAGATTGCTCTGACTGGTAGTTAATTACATTTTTAATGTCACTGATAATTTCCAGGAGGGGTTGTTTCTGGGTCTCCCCTTCTCTGCTTGCATTTTATACAGCTTTTCTTCATTAAGAAATGCTTCCTTGGAAAGGGATAATAACATACTGCAAGCATTTAGGGGAAGAAGTGATCCAAGTCTTTCCAGGAATTAAGCAAGTTGGGAGAAACCTTCATTTTGGCCTTTAAAAAGAATCAATTGAAAATTAATTTTGTTCCCAGAAGGGGACATTTGGGGGAACAATCTGCAGAGCAAACCAGCTAGGCCTGCCTAAGAAATGGGCCCCATCCAGGTACAGTCCTCACATCAGAAAAGTCATCAGGATTGCCCATGGCTGAGGGGAGGAATGGGACTGCCACTGTGCCTTCTACTGCCTGTGAGGAGTTTTGAATGCCAGACTATCTCCAGCTGCTCCACACAACCTCATGAAGCCTCATGAATGGGGCAGCACAGGTAAGGTGAAGCTCCAAGGGAATGATCACAGTTCCATAGTTCTGAGCTGTCTTGGAGGGACACTGAAGACAGAATCACTCCTGAAATCCAGATGGACTTCATGCTGCTGACCACAGCCTCTGAGCCCAGCATTCCAGCACTTCAGCCAGTTCTCAGTCTACCTCACTGTACACTTACCTGTCTGTGAGGATACTGTGAGAAGCTCGGCTGAGCACCTTACTAAAGCAGAAGTAACAACCACTGCTCTCCCTTCAGCCCCAAGCCTGTCACTTCAACTTAAAAGGCTGTCAATATAGTTAAGCATGAATTCCCCTCCACAAACCCATGCTGACTATTCCTGACCACATTCTTATCCTTCATTTGCATGGAAATGGTTTCCAGGAGGATTTTTCTCTACCACCTTTGCAAGGACCAAGGTGAGGCTAGCTGGTCTGCACATCCCCAGACTGACATTTACTTTGTTTTCATCATCAGGAACAGCCCCCAGTGACCCCAACCCTCCAAAGATAATCAAGAGTGGCCTTGCAATGACATCAGCCTTGCAGGTGCAGCCCATCAGTTCCCATGGGACTAGAAATAAAGAAGATCCCTTCCCCTAAACCTGTAAATAAGCTAACTCAAAACACACACCTTTCCACAAATGCATTTCAAACAATGCAAAGGAAATGCTGTTTGCTGCTTGTTTAAAAGACTCTCTTGCTGCATCCACACCTACAGGTTATAAACCAAGCCATTCTGTGTCCATTTTCACTGCAAAAGGAACAAGCAAGAAGAGCTTTGTTCCTGTTCTTGGAATGTAAGTGCATTAAAAAATCCCAAACTGTCAGGCATAC
This sequence comes from Emberiza elegans, assembly GCA_024865655.1. Taxonomy (NCBI): domain Eukaryota; kingdom Metazoa; phylum Chordata; class Aves; order Passeriformes; family Fringillidae; genus Emberiza; species Emberiza elegans. Next base: position 37,365,003 of record JALJVW010000129.1, on the reverse strand, counting down.
TGCCCTGTCATTTCTGTGAATGTATTTTCACATCCTCATCTCTGTATTTACTGCTAATGCAAAGCAAAATCCAAAGGAAAGGATTCCCCAGTCTAACTATAAAGTTATTTTTAAAAGGCAAGTTGCACAATGTGTGCACATTTTAGTGTCTTTTCATAGACAAGAAAGTAACTGACTGAACACCTCCTCCTCTTTTGAAATATGTTTCTAGAGTAATTGGAACAGAAGGCTTTGGTACCACGGCCTGCAACTGAAACAGAAAGAAAACACTGGCAGAAAATAAACACAAAAACCAATGACCACCAGAAAGCCCAGAGAAGGAGCCCCCATCTGCAGTGCTGATACTTTACTTTTGTCCCCTCCTCCTGGGAAGATGGAGCGCAGCCTGGCTTTCTTGTTCTTCTCCTCGGGGGCCATGGGGAGCGGTTTGGAGCTGTGGTTTAACGCTGAAGAATCGCGATTGTTGCTGTTCATTCTCAACGGTGGAGCTGGAGGTTTCTCTTCAATATCCAGACTATCTGACATCTTCAGCAGCCCTCACAGCCTCCTGCAAAGCACAACACAAAACAGGCCTGTCAAGGGAGGATGCCAAGGCTGATGGCTTGGGCAGGAAAAGCTTTCTAGTGGCATCAGAAAATCTCTCTGTTAGAAGTCTGCTCTGAATAAGGTTGCTGCTGGTAAATAAACTGAGTGGCTTATTCCTAAAAAGCAAGGTATTACCATTAAAATACAGCTTTTTCTTTATCTCTGTTATACATTTTTGCAGGTTTTATTTACACCTATTTCCCTGTAGTTGTTTGCAACCCAAATTGCCCTCTCAAACAGACTTCCAAAGTAAAAGTTAAATGATTTACTGAAACTACCTGGCATTGTACTCAATCATTTTTTATTATGTAAGAAACAAGGTTCTCGTTGAGGGGATATGGGTAGCCAGCAACACTTCATAAAATTAACTGTTGTAAGACCCAAAAATAGAGTATAATTTCAGACAGATCAGAAGTGACGTGGGCTATACTTCTTAAACATTATGATTCTACAGGCACCTTGTCTTCCATCCCCGAAAATCAATGTGGCTCCTTTTACAGAAGGCACATGCAACATCACTGTGAATGTATTCTGGATCTCTCCTCATGCTATTCACAGGTAACACAAGCTATTGCCCTCATCAGCTACTCTCTTAAATTTAAAGGGAAGTAACTTGTTTATCAGCTATGGAAAGATGGAGGGTTTTTTCCAGAACTATCAACCAAACATGGTGACTGTCACACACACAGAGGCTCCAGTTGTAGGTAACAGCAGCACTGCTCTTCCTTTGGTCAGGTAAAGCTGCCATAGTTGAGAGTTTTTGGAGTTCCATGTTTGATCTTAAGTTGCTTTTTTTTTTTTATTAGAACGGAGATTAATATTTTTAACAACCACATTTATTTTGATATAACTGATTTTGCCAGATTTATGGGTGGTACATTAACAGGAAATAATGAAATCCACATTGCCTTAACTGATGTTACCTCATAAGTAAAAGCTAAATGATCAACTGGAACATTTAGAGATGTTCACTTCAGACTGTTTTTCATGACATGGACATTTTAGCCTTTGTTACCATTTTTAAATTACCACACATAAAATGATCACTTTTTAAAATTACTTGACTTACATTTTTAATTTCATCCAAATTAAATCCCAAAAAGTCAGGTTTGCAATTCAAAACACCAGTCCAGTGAAAACAACAAATGAAATATACCATCACACCTCTAGTTTGCATCTGTCCCCAAATATCTACACCTCCATGGGATCCCATGGACCCATCCCAAGGTCACACAGCTGAAAACTCTAGCAACAGCTGGGTCCCAGTCCTCTCCCCAGTACAGACAGCATGGAGCAGTGATCCTGGAGACCCTGATTCACAAACACACACCTGAAGCTGCTACAAACCCCAGCTGCTCACCTCCATCAGGGGAGCAGTCTGAATGAGCACCTTCCCAGCTGCCTTCAACTGGTTTGTGTTAAATCCTGACCTTCTCCAGCATCTTTTCCCTACAGCAAATTAGGGAGACTTCAAACAATTGCTCTGCTGGTAGATCAGTGGGTGTTCACCATCCAAAGAGGATGTCTATCATAGGCTCACCCTGTGTCAGACCTCCCCTGCACCATGGGGCTGCTCCCCTCCACCTGTAACTGCAGCTAACACTGACCAGGTGCTGCTCTCTAGAGCTTTGCCTTCAGGCCCAAAAGCTTGGAAAACATCAACACTTGTAACTAATGGACTAATGCACTGGAGGCAGCTGTCAGAGAGAAAGATGTGTCTACCATTTATTTGAACCACACCATCTGGGAAAGAACAAGGGATCCTTCAGAAAAACCATGGTCCCCAGCATGTGTCTGTTTCCCAAGAGAAGGTCCTGCTCACACACTCCCACTGTCCAGGTAAAGATGTGCTCTGGTGATGGAAGAACACAGCTCACCCTCCTGCAGAAGCACATACACAGGCAGTAAAGTGCTTTGTATCACCCAGAAACAGCTGTAACTGTGCCCAGACCAGAGCTTGTGCCAGTGTAGTTTTCAAGTACAGACTAGCCTACTTACCTAGAGAACTAAATGCTTTTGTAGATTGAGGTCAAACAGTTAATATTACTAATCTTTGTGATTTCCATCCTGAAATGCAGAAGGCTTTCTAGTAAGGAACTGGGGGGGAGCCAGTAATGAAAACCACTGTATGGTACAGGGAAATCCACACGTGCTGTTTGTTATCCTGCTGAAGGGAAGGTTTGATGCCCAGGTTTCTGTGCAGAGTTCCTGGCTTATGAAGCCCAGCAGAGACATTTGGACACAGCTCTCTATATCACCAACAATTCTCAAAGACCAGCAGCTTATGCAAGCAATGCTTTTATTTTCTCATTAAGCCACCTACAAATAGTTCTCCAGTGCCAAATACATATTCCCTCCCAGGATGATCAGTGTGAAGATGACCACAGGAACACCAAGGCACATTTTCAGCTTGCTATCAAAAGCAAGGCAGTTATGTTGAGAAGTCCATTATAGGCCACAGTTTCAGTTGTCCCTCAGAATGGGACAACTGTACCTGTCACTGCATCTATTTGTAAACAATGCCAGTCTGCTGAAATAGGTCCTCCCATGGGATTTCATCCCACAAAGAATACTATTAACAGTTTCTGGCCCAATTTGCCTATGATGTAATTATTTCCAAGATTTTGAAAGGAACACTATATTTTGTTCAGAGCTGTTTCAGGCTCAGTTTCAAGAACTGTACAAAGCTCTTTTATTCACTTCTAAACCAGGAAAAAAAAAAAAGAAAAGCAGGGGAAGATAGCCTGGAAGGTTTAACGGTTGATACTAACTTTCTAAAGCTGGTATAAATCAAGACTGAAGCAAAACACAAAGCAATACACACTAAAAGACTTAAGATTTATAGTTTTCCTGATCAGAGGAATCTATCTGCTCTTCCATTAATTCTGAGATTTTTCATGTACCACTGCATGATTACAAAAGAGCATTCACTATCATGTAAGACTTCATATTTTAAGTGGTTTGTACTGATTTACCCCAACCCAAACTCAGAGAAAACCTGTAATGATTGGAGGGTCAATAAGATCTATTTAGCTGGGAAAACTCTCAGATTTACACTGCAGAGAAATGCCAACTACAGATAGCTCAGATTATACTCTATTCTGGGCCCATGTTTTCCTGTCATTATAACAAGTACTTGGTCCTGCTAGTCTACTTCTGACTAACTCCATCAAAACACACTTTCTGTCTACTGGAAATTACTCTGGCATATCCATTTATTCAGTCCATCAAATTCTGGTGTTATTTCTCCTTTTTTCTTCAGACATTTTTTTAATTGCTTGGGAGTTTTGGGGTGTGGAGTTTTTTTGGTAGGGTTGTGCTGGTTTGTAAGCTGAAACACCACAGCCACCAGAGCACTTGACCATACCCACCAGGGCCATGAGAGCCACCCAGGCAGTCAGCAGGGATGGCTTCTGGAGAACGCAGCTGGTGCTCACCAAGAGAACGGAGTGCACAATCAACAGGATTTTCCTCACCTCAGTCCTCAAGGACCCCATTAGTGCAACCAAGGCAGTGCTGGTAACCCTTTTAAAAGGAATTTGTAAGATAACCACACTTGTGCAACAAAGAGGACAGGTGACCAACAACTACCTACTTCCAGAGAAAATCCTGTCACCACCCATTTTAAGAGACAGAGTGTTGTACCAAAATACAACTGTGAATTTGAGTGTGTTAGCTAGAGTTTCCCAGCCAAATAGCAAAAGCTAAAATTAAATTCTCAGCCAGGTCAGTTGTTTCTGCATAACTATTACAGGGTTATAGATGACGACCCAACATCTATTTCCTTCCTCCTTACCTCTTCTAATCATCAGTTTTGTTAAGTGAGAAGACAAACACTGACTTTAAATATATGGTATTCAGCTTCTCTGTGACTCAATTCCCCCTTTGCAAAAGCCTGTCTCATAATATTTCTGCATCTAGTCCTTGACAAGCTAGGGAGGAGAGGAAGGAAGATATCGGAAGCACTCAAATGTCTTCAAAACATAATATACACACAAAAGATTTGTTCAATTCAGTTCAAGTTCAGAGCAGAATCTCATGCTGGGCCTTGATCTCAGTAAGCTCCTCACCCATGTGTATCTGGGGAACACTGTGGATGGATCTTGAACAGCTTTCTTAGGCTAGCCCTGCTATTTCAAAGTCTGCATCCTTCAAACACAACTGGTTCCAATTAAAACTCACAAATCGTATCCTGTTTGCAGAGACACTGGTGTTCCTTTCCAAAGCCTCAGAGATACTACTGTAGCTTGTGATGCAGCAAAACTGGCTCCAAGATCACTTGACTGGAAGGAACCATGCCAATTTCCAGGCAGCAGCTTTGCAAATGTAACCTGAAGATCCAAGGCTCACTCTTTGTTTATAAATATACTTCCTGCAAAAAGATATTTATTACTTAGCTGTATGGGCCAGATTTTGCTCCCAGTGACACTTATCCATTTCCAAAAATCAATGGTGATGTAACTGAGAAGGATTCTCTCTAGATATTGAATACTGAGACACTCTGTTCAGGTATTAACAGAGTATTTCCCAGACCAGTTCAGACGTGTATCTGCTCTTCTACATCTGCATGTTTACTTGCAGTTTTCTTACAGCTCCTTTAAAGAGCAGACAGTGAGTTGGACAGAATAGATACAGTCATGGTTTCATTGCTCTTGGGAAGATGGTTACTGTCTTCTCTGTGAAACTTGGATATGTTGAAATACAATACTGAGGCCTTTTTGATAAAAAGTGGCCATATTCAGCATCAGCTGAAGCAGAGACAATTCTGTCTGGGTGCTCAGGGTCCATAACACCCCCAGGGCAGTTTGTGCTCAGCTGCTTCCTCCCTCGGGTGCCTGCAGGCCGTGCAGGTGTGTGGGGCTGGCTCTGCAGGCAGGGCTCACACAGCCAGGGTGCCCTCTGAAGTGAAGACATCTTTTGTAGGACCTCCCCCACATGCACGTGGTGCAAAACAACCAATGCATCCCTTCTTTACACAACCCTGAAGAAAAGGCTGCATTCACACAAACTACAGAAGGAATTATAACCCTAGAAACAACCAGAACGCTTCCCTTTCACACAACTGTCTCAAAGCACAATACAAACATTTGCCAATTAAACTTCACCATTCCCCTCACAGCCAGGTAAACATGCTCTGAGCTGAACAAATTATTCAAACTGAGTAATTTCTTTGATGAATGTACTCTCTGTTCCTGTTTGCAAACACCCTGTAAGCAGCTTATGATTCCCTCCAATATATTCATTTATTCAGAAGTTATCCTCTGTACTTGCTACAAGCAACTTTTGGCCTCTGAACTAGCTGTTCATAAGAAGCTCTCTGTGTGGAGGGCACATTTTGAATTCAGGTTGTATCCCAGTAAAACTACCTTGGTCCCAAGTACTTGAAATGGAAACATCCATTCTGAGATGGGATAAACAAACTTCTGTTAGGAATTGCAGCATTAAGAATTTTACATAGTGATTTACTAATATTGGTTTAAAATTCCCTCTTGACAGTATACTTGTAGCAATAATGAATACAGAATGTCAATGAATATAGAAAGTATATTCATACAGTAGCTGTGAATTTAATGCTTTAAAGATTTCTTAGAATTTAAATTATTATATCCTTTGTCTGGACCTTGAATCACCCAGTTTAATTGCTAAGAACTGGGAATTACACAGTGGAGCTTGTCACAACAGATGGAAATAACCTGAAAATCTACTTTCGCCCTTGTTCAATTAGCATTCAACAGCATTCTCAGTTCATGGCCTTCAAGGATCCATCTCCCCTCTTCCAACACATAACCTACCTAACCACATTTCTTTCCACAACTCTTCGGCTCTTTTTCTGCATACTGCCAATGCAACCACAGGCAACACTTTACAAAATGCATCTGGCTTTCACCTCTGAACTCCCCTCAGCACTTTAAGCATCTCTTCCACTGCTGAGGCTGCTGCTCTGCAGACTCACAGTACCCCGGAGCTGCTCCCACTCCTCACACAGCTTCACTCTTCCAAGTGCAACTAGTACTGGGGCTTGCCCAGCTTTTCTCCCTTTCCCCTTCTGTACAAAGCTGTGGCTGTTCAGGCCATGGCCCCAGAAAAGCAAAACAGAATTACTTTTGCAGAGAAAAGCCAGCAATGTTTAAAGTTAGGTGTATATTTAAAGGCTGTGCTTAACCAGTGCCTAATGTGAGATAACATTAACAAGGGTGCTGAGGCTTCAGCATAGCTGCAGGACATTATGAAAGAAAAACTGGAGAGAATTCCTCTCCACCCTGCTGGAGAACACCCCTAGCCCAAAATATTTTCTTTGTGGGTGTTTTTTGATCACATCAAAACAAAAGCAATCCATTCAAATTGTGCTCCTGCTGGAATCCTGGCCACTTAGTGAACTGATTGAGCTTCGGGATGGTTACATGACCTGGGAGGAGAAGAAGTGTGTGTGTACAGAGGGTGAGCAGCAGGGAAACAGCTTTCCCCATTAAAGCTTGTCCAGGCATTCAGTAATGACACATCATCACAGCACAGCAAGGAAAGGAAGTACATTCCTACAGGTTACAGGAACGAGCACCTTGCAGCATTGTAAACTGGTGACTATTTTGACAGAAAAAGTGACTTTACTTCATATGACAAAAAGGCTATGGACATACCCTGATGATGCAGAAAAGCCAGCTGGATCACAAGGATGCTTCTGCCACCCAGAGAGAGCAAGGGGAGAGCTTCCACTCTCCTGAATGCCTTAGGAAAAGCCACCAACACCTCCATGCACTCATACCCAAACCCAGACAGCTACATGGGTATTTTTGTCACGTGTTTTCGAATCATGGTTTGAAACAAAAAGTTTGTGGTCTAAGGTACTGAATCTGGAGACATGCCAAGACTGACAGAGCAATGGGCACTCCAGAAGCAACTAAGAAAGCAGTGAAGGATACCACAGATCAGTTTTTTTCTAATGTAGTAGGAAACATTTCTCTGGGATAGATAAGAAACTATGAAAAAGTACCTAGAAAAGGCATTTATATGCAAGAAAAAAACAAAAAAACCTCCACACTCTGTTTTGCTTTTTATTTACACAGCTGAAGAGCTCCACAAAGCTGGAAGAGATGTCATAAAATCAACTGTGCCTCTCAAATATCCCACATTCCACAGGATTGCATCCTTTGCCCTTGTCTACACATGAAAGGGACTGTGTGAAATGAAGTGCGGATTTAAACCACTGCAGATAGACTGAAATAATTCTCCATATGGACATTATTATTCCTAGTTCAGAGCTTAGGCTTCAGGTTCACTTTTGTTCTCCAGGACTCAAATGTAGACAAAGAAAACCTACTTAACACAGACACCAACATCGCAACTGCCTCAATAAAAATTTCTTTTACTTAATTCATTAACTTAATTCAGATTAAAAACAACCAAGACAAACAGTTTGAGTTCCAATTTGAATCAGCAACTTGGAGCTAACCTTGAAGCACTGTCCAAAATCAGGTATGAGATGCCAGCCCTTACTGTAAGCTACAGACAATTCAACTGGAGCAGTCCGATTCCAACCCACCTGACAGGCAGCAATCCCTCACCACAGGAAGGCTCTGTAACAAACTGCTGGATCTTTGGCAGGCTCAAGCTGAACACTTGTGGCTCACTTAGTTGATCAGTCAAAGCCCCCAAGTGGTCCAGTAACCCCAAATTTGGGCCTGCTCCTGAAAACAGGTAAGAGTGCAATAGCACCTTGAATTATTGATCTGCCAGGGTTAGAACAATACTCACATTAATATGGTGGGAAGCAGACTCTCATTACATTCAAAGATCCCAACTATTGCAACTCAGCACGAAAGTTTTACCCCTTCTCTCATCTTCTCTGGTAAAGGCATGTTGAAGGTGAATCAACATTAGGCTAGCAAGGTAGCAGGCTCCCCCACATGCTGCACCTGTATGTGAGAAATGCCCAGGAAAAATCATGCTGTGATATTGCAATCATTTGTTTTTACACATCCTTGCATGTCCCTTTCTGCAGAAGATACAAAGCTAAGTTACACTGATGCACCTGGAACCACATAAGGGTCATGTCATCACTTCATGCTGTCAGAAATACTCTGCTTTCTTGTGTCAACACAGCTTCAGGATGTGCAGGTTGAACTGTTAGCTCTTCTGCTGGCCTTTGACAGCTTGTGAGTCTCTCTACCATGTTCTCCTACCTCCTATCTGCTCTTCCCCTCCTCCTGTGGCTCCCTGGTGTGGATCCATTTGGCTGTAGGGTTTGTCTCCCAAGTTCCATGTACAGGACCACACAGTGGGCTCTGTCTACGCTCTCAGCAGAACAACATCCACCCACCAACCTCACAGAATCATCTTAAAATGACCCAGAGCATCCCAAGACAGACACCTCATGTTTTATTCACACAGCCCTTCCTGCAGCACAGGAAAGGCTCACAGCACTAAAAACCACCAGCACAGGAGCTTGAATTTGGCCACTCTCAAGCAGAGTTTTGATCCACAGCTACACTCATGCTAAAAAACAGCAATCAGAGCAAAGCAATCAGAGAGCTTGGGAGACGTAAGCTTGCTCCCATCACTAGTCTCTCTCTTATCTTGTAAAGGGTATCAAAGGAAGCCTCTTTTTGCTTGGACTTCCATATTCAAAATTAGATATATTTAAAAGTCTTTTAGTCCATATTTTTGGGCAGCCTAAACTCCTACTGAACTCCAGCTGGTGCACTAAGGCTGCTTTTAATAAACCCCTAGTCATCTCGCCTATTATGTTCTTCATTTTGTTTACATTAACAACAAAAACATAAAATCAAAAGTTTGGAAGAAGAAGCAAGGGTAAAAAAAAATAAAGGACCAGTTTCCCTGGTTTCTCTGAAGGTGTTGTTGCTTTCTTTGCTTTTCCACAGTTTATTCTCTGCTTGACACACTTCCATAAGGTGTGCCATGATAAACACAACCCTCTGAACCCCCAGCCTAGCACCCTCCAGCCCGCCCTCACAGTGCTCAGCAGAGACAGAGCCACAGCCCTTTTCCCTGCAATAGTCCCCACAGGCAGGGCAGGAGCTGCTTCTGCCTCCAGAGGTGTGCAGCTCTCCAGGAAGGAACAAGAGAGAAGGCAGCCTGTCCTGACCACACCAACCTGCTGATGAACCACTGGCCCATGGCTCAGCAGACACACACAGGCCAAGCCAACAATTACCACAGAACTCTGGAAGAGACAAGGAAGCAGCAATATAATGCAATAATTGAAACTTATAGACAGTTGCCATTTCTAGCACCTTCTAGTCACCTTTTAGCTCCATTTGCCTTTGCAAACATTAGCTGAGAAATTTGCTGTAGTAAAGAACACTAAACCCATGCACCAGAGGATGAATCTGACAAGTAAAAAGACTGAACTCAAGGCCACCCCAGGACTGCTACGCAGAGTTGGGAGACAAATCACACTGCAGGAAGCAAAAATAAAGAACTGGGAATCCTCTGGATATAGCTACTGGGGCTGGATAACAACCACTAATAAGGAGAGCACAGGATGGACTTGAAACCTCTAAATCCCACAAGCAGAGACAGAGACCAACACCACACAAGAAGATTTGCTGTACCAATCTTCTCAAAGCATTATGGTATGTTTGGAAGGACACAGCTCCTGCCTCCAAGGAAGGAAAAGGCAAAGCCCAGGCTGCCACATGCCTTTCATGTGGGAGGTGAATATGGTCCAGATCTTGCATCAACTCTTTAGGGCACTAGGGCAGGAAGGCACCATATCCCAATTTACTTCCTCAAGGACAGCGTTTTTGCTTTTTATTCTTTGCCAGGCCTTTTATTTACAGCTGACTAACTTCATATATCTAATATTCACCTGCTACGTTAGTGATCTTATTGTGCATAATGGCCTATCTACCTTGGGGGTATCATGGATCTGGAGCAGGCAGGGGGGAAATGGAGCAGACACCGCATGCACTCACTCATTTCTAGTTGCCAGCAAGACCCTTGCTTCAGAGCAGCAGGATAGGAAGATTAGGAGAACAAATATAAAAATGCTATTCTTAAATAGGTCAGGGAAGAATGACACCTATATGCAGAAAGCAAAACAAGATTCACACACAAAATCTGTTGTTTTCTCAGCTACTGTAACAGTATGGCATTTTTAAACTGCTTAAACAGGGATTCAGCATTTAACGCTTCATTGCTCAAAAAAATCATCTTCTGCTTCAGAGTAGTGGAGCAGTGGAGATTCCTTCCTGCCTCAGTTCACATTACAGCAGGAAAACAGTTCACTGTCCTCTCATGACCTAAATGAAAAAATAAAGGTGTTAGGGGATCTAGCCACAATTCCTGTGCACTTGTCCATAGCCTCCTGCAGAGAGTCTGCAACCACCAAGGCAAGGATTTGGAGTGGGACAAAAAGCCCCCAGAGGTGGTGGCATCCAGGACACCTCAGCCTCAGTCCCTGTATGGAAGAATACTTTAGCCACCAGGGAGTACTCTAGTTTTGGAAATCACACATGCTACAAATGCCAGTTAGAGCAACCAGCAGGGATTCACATTTCTGGGATTCACTCCTGTATCCTGCAAATTTTTGCCAGGACAAACCACTGACCTTCTCTGTACAACCACAGATGCCTTGTCTACAGAACGTGGGAGCACTTTTCCAAGTCACTGCTGCAAAAGGACCCAAAGTTTTTTAAATAAGCAGACAAGAGCCAGACATTTTCATTCCCAACACATCAGGGTACTCCCATCTCAAGATCTCTGTCCAAAATGTGTAGAACCATCTGCAACAGCTCCTGTAAAAGGGAACTGCTTCCATTGCTCAGTAAGTGCTTCTAAAGCAGCCTTAGATCCTACTGCAAATCTGTACAAAAGCACCAACTCCCAGAGCAGCAGCTGACACTAATGCAATCTTGTATCAGGTCAAAGGTGGCCAAAATAAGAAACCATCAAAATGCACAGAAACAAGTAAACAAATAGAAGAGCAAGGGAAGAGGAAAGAGAACAACAATAGTACCCAAAATAGATTCCTGGTGCCACACACACATCAGATCTATGGCATAAAAGCTTTGTAAAGAAACTTGTTCTTAAAACAGTGCATCAACACTTACTCTGCTGCTGGCTGAAGTCTACTACTGTCTGACACCTCTACTTACAATTTACAACTTCAAGCTTTAAAGAAAACTGAAGTACATTAATTGAGGCATTTATGAGGCACAGAATGATAGCTGCATTGTTGTATGTTGTAGAAGAAGAAAAGCAGGGTGAGAAGTGGGGAGGACATCAGAGAAGCAGCACCCAAGGAGAGAAGCTGCCCAAGAAAACCTTAACAGGCTCTTCTGCCTGTCTTTATTCCTCAGTCAATACAAACAAGGGAAAGGGTCTGGAGGTGTGCTGATCCCAGAAGGGACACACAGCCTGCTGAGCCTGGGTGAGGGCACTGACACAGCCAGAGAGGACCAATCCAGCTGCAGTGACACAGCACTGATGGCTCGTGACCTCCAGCCTGGCCAGCACACACAGGAGGAGAGGTCTCCAGGCTGGCTTCATGCAGAACCACAGCTGGAACCTTCAACAGGCCTGTGCCCCAACATGTCCCACTGCCATGACAAACTCCAGCTGATTTTTGGAACTGTAAAGAGCATTTCCATGAGCACAACGACATCAGCAATTCTGCTGCTCCTCAGCAAAAACTGCCACCTCAGATGGGTACCTGGCTACAAGATGCCCACACCCACAGTGAACAGCACAGACACATTTCTTTCCAGACCCCACTCCAGAAGTAACAGTAGAAGCAGTGGGAAGATGGGACACACTGCCAACCTCCAGGCTCACAGCAGCCTCAGCTCTGCCTCATGACACACCAGTGCCTGGAGCTGCTCTTCACCAGGGGAGAGGAGCAGCCTCTTATTTGGTTTCCTTGCAGAATATATTGATAAGGAGAGACATGTGCTGAGGGTACAAGCATGGGACACCTGCCACAGACTTCACAAATAACCTCAGACAAGTTACTCACTGTCTTCATGCGTTCTTTATGGTTCTGTGAGGAACTTGGCTCTTTTCCTCACTGTTAATGTAGATAAGAGGCTGCTTCTATTTTGCCACATCTATCAGATTTTAAAGAACCTAGTAAAGAGCCAGGATGGTTTCAGAAATCATCAGCAATCATGCTGTCAGTCAGCACACAGTACATGTAATACAGGATCAACAAACTGGATAGCAAGTGAAGAGAGAAAGAACAACAATACCTCCAATCAGTTGAGAAAACAGGAAGTACTGGGGGGATACCAAACCTCTGGAAAAGCTAGACTGCAAAGAATAAAACGTTAACAGACATGAGAACAGAGCCTTTACACTGATCTGTCCTTGAGGAGGCAAAGACAAGAAAACCGGAGGTAAAACAGTTTTTTTTTTAATTTTACTAAGTGGCAGAAAATGATGAAAAATGAGCAAGACGCTGTTGCCAGGGTCAGTATCTAAAAAAAACCCAACCCAGGACAGCTGATATATTGTCTGATCTCAGACAAAATGAACCTGTCTAAAGGCACTATTGTTCAGGCAAAATCATGAAGCAAAGATTAAATGCTCTGGTTACAAAGCTGTGCATCACCATGTCTGTGTGTGACTGAAGGGGTAGCAGAGGTCCCCCAGTGAAATGGGTGACAGCCCCAGACATGCACTGTGACAAAAGGAACCCAGGGCACAGTGAGAGGCTGCCTGAAAACCCAGGCTCCGTGGTCTGGAGAAAGCACAGTACAGAGAGATATGCAAAAAGAGCAAGGCTCAGCTCAGAGCAATGGGGTAAACACACACAGGAAACAGAATGCCTCCACAATGCAGTTTCTCCAGAATGTGAATAACAAGAGTGAAGGCAGTGAGGACGATCCTGTAAAAAGAAGGATCTCTGCAATAAAACCTCAGGAGACTCTCAATAGTCAGGCTCTGCACAAGAAGCTGCCAGCCCTTCTACAGCTACATTTGCTGCTCTGCCATTAAATCAAAGATGATTCTGATTCCAGCTGGATTGTAGAGCCAGCTGCAGTGATAAGAGGCAATCTTAGACAGGAGAAATGCCACTGAATGCTGAAGATGTAGAATAAAAAAATGTTCTGAGATCTGTGGGCAAATACAAGCTGCTGATAAAAAAGCCCCTCACAAAATCAGAGGTATTATCACTTTAGCTTGACAGAAGCTGACAGAACCATCCACTGCTTGGTAGCAGGACTGTGCAAACATGAAATGATAAACACATTTGATAAAGAAATATTATCATTGTTGTAAAAACTTATGTCCCTGAAAGGCCTTAAAAAAAAAAAGAGGTTTTGATTAAAAAACTGTAACAGAACAGGAAGACCACAGAATACACTAAACCAATTAAAAGCCACACTAAATTACAGGCCACAAAGACCAACCACAATCTAAGAATCATCACTGAGTGAACTTATTCTGAGTGAGGTTAATTCCTGGCCTGCATTTACCTCTGAGGCCTTTAAAGAAGTTCTTGGAGCCAAAGATGTGATGAGCATCTTGAGCTGCAGCAGCTCTGCAGACTCTGAAGCCTGGGAACATCTGAGGCCATGAGCACACACTGCAGTGCTCAGAGCCAAGCCCCTTCATCCCAAGGGTTTCTCTGCAGCAGTGGGTGGGGTCAGGACCAGACACAGGTCCCACCCCAGCCAAAGGGCTGCTCATCATCCCCCTGCTCTCCTAAGCAGGACAAGGCTGGAGGCAGCCACAGCCAGGAGCTGGGGACACAGCACAGCCCCAAGGCCTCTCCCTGAGCTGGAGACCTACATCAGCCCTTGGCCCTTCAGCCACTCAGAGAGGCTGCTACACAAGAAGCTGCTCTGCTACTGGCTTGATTTTGTCAGCTCCTCCCTAATTTACAGCCTCGGGCAGATGCTTGCTTTTCCCTGCCCAGCCCTGAGGTACCAAAGTCCTGCACAGCAGCTCACAGCAACACCAAGATGCCTCAGCAGCAAACCTCAGAAGAGCAAGTATGGAAAGCCAGTGTCCCATTCCATTTTACAGCTCATGAAGTGCATCTGCTCAGACAGAAAAGGAGCCAGGAGCTACACTCCCTGGAATGAGACATGTCCATGCACATCCTACTAGTCACCAGCACTATCTGGGTCACAAGCCAGAAGAAAGGACCATGAAAACAACACCATGAAGTACTTCCAAGGAATAACTGCCCCTGTTCTTCAAAGAGCATCAGCCTTCAGCACTTCCTGGTGGTCACTACTGGCAACAAAGACATGCAGAAAGAGCAACTTTACAGAATGAAGTGCCCATGGCCCAGTGGAAGAGAGTGCATTAACACACCAAATTATCACCTAATTATAATGGCAGACTGCAAGTGATTTCAGAGTGTCACAGACAGTAATGCAACACTGTTGCCTTGATAGGCCAGGTCACTGCCTTCTCTTTGCAAGACTACATGTCATGATATAGCAGCCAGCACCATCCTCAGAGCTTCTGTCAACAACATGCACCATCAGAGTGCCCCTCTCCCCAGCAAAACAAGCTACAGCAAGAAAAAGTTACTCTTCCTCCCCAGTCTTTGCCAGGACTGCTTGACAGATTAGAGATCCACTCCACTACAGAGATACACAGACCTAGGATAGGAGAAAGCTACAGTGGAAAACCAGCCAAGGATCTACTACTGTAAACGTTCAGAGTTTTGTTTCCCCCTTGAGATAAATTTCAGAGGGAAACTTAAGAGTAGACTCTAGGAAAAGGCAATGATTACCCACCCTATTTGCTTAGTCTTTATACCTGAATGAAAGTATCCACTCAATTTTAAGAGATGAACAGTTTTTTGCAAAATTAGTAATTTCTGGCACCTCAAACAGCTTTTATTTGTCATCAGAAACAAAATAAACCAATAAAACCTTAATGTACTAGAAGAGAGAAAATACTTACCTTGCATTAAGTAAACTTTTCCCATGGTGCAGGCACAACTGTAAACAGGAGGAAATGTTAAGAAGAAACATGGTGGAAGCTGTTTGCAACTACACACTTGAAAGCCAAAAGGGATAAGAAACTGGATCTCCTTCGTTCAGGAGTAAAGAAAAACTGTCACAAAGAACCACAAATTATTTACTAAAGCGTGATACCACAGGGAAGCAAAACAAAACCTGAAATAATCTAGATGCAGACACTTCTAGAGATTCAAGAGAAACCAGGTAACAGTCCAGGGAAGACAGCTCTCTCCTTTATTATCTTTAATTCAATTCTGCTTATCAGCATCCTCATTACAGCTAAAAGTGCAAAGACTTTAGCACATTTCAAGTCTTATTCAATTTCCACCAAAGCATCTGAATAGACTCCAGTAATGTTGTATCAGATTTCTACGGACCCTTCCAATCTGCGAGCTAAACACTCCGTTAAGGACTAAATGAATTCAGCTTCCTTGCCTTTGTGAGGAAAAGCCCTGGCTGCCTGCCCTCTCTGTGACTCAGACACGCTTGGCCCAGCCATGAGAAGGGCTGCATTCCCTCTGCTCCCACCCAAGTCAAGGGCATCTCTCAGGCTCTGCATGCTGAAAACCAGGCTGCCTGCCACAGGAGCCAAAGCCAAGCTGCCAGCTAATAAATGCACAAACCCTGGGAGGACAGAAAGCGTGAATGCAAAGCCCATGGCTCAGAAGGGGCAGCCCTGTATCATTTTCTGGGCATGCCAGGCACATGGAAGTCCTGCTGTAGCAGTGGGCACACTTCTCCATCTCACCCTGGGACCTGCAAGTCTCACCTGGGCTGGCACAGGATGGTGCACACAGAATGAGCCTCTGCTGGAAAATGTGGGCCATCACATCATGGTTTATTGCTATTTCACTGTCTTCAGAGTCTGTTCAGCCTGCAACAGCTCCTACAGAAATTCAACATTTTACAGATCTTGTTCCAGTATTACTTCCTGTGTTTTAAAATATTTTTATTCCATTGTCTAGAAAATATTTTTAAAGAACGTTAACATTTTGGGCATCTGAAGAGTGATTTATTTCAGGTTTATGAAGTTCTTCACCAGCTACAATTAAGTAATTCCAGCAATCTCAAAGGACTTCTGGAGTAAATCTTATTAGACAAATCACACACTTGTCTGCAGAGCAAGGGCCAGAATCCTGGGCTTTCCACTGCTGAAAGTCTCAGCCTTTTAGCCTAAATGAGAAAAGGTACTAAGGGCAGACTGTACACACAGCCCGTGCCACACAGAGCTCACCCTCAACAGCAGAAGCTGAATGAAGCTGACCTGAGCCAGCCAGAGCACAGGCACCAGCCTGCAAAGAGCTTACACATTGGGAAATCAATGCACAGAGATCAAATTACCATTGCAAATGCCCTAATAAATCTATGGATGCAAAAATGATATAAATTAACAAACAAGCCATCACCTCTCCTTGATATACATCTCGAGAGCCCAAACTCCTTCTCTTGCAACCCAGCATTCACCAGCTAAGAAATGCAACTGAAGTGCCCTGGTTCTGCCCCCTGTACACACAGCACCTAAGACATAAAATTTATATTCTGAATTAAATTGTACAAAGCATCTCCTGTACTCCAGGGAACAGCAATCGCTGTCACTTGAAAACAATGACAGCAAAATCATCTTTTGCCCTAGTGTACTGCTGCACATGTTCACCTTCATATTCTGACATTTAAATACTTGCCTATAGGTCTAGGAGCAAGTGCAGCAGGTCCCATTCCTTACTGAACACTCTCCTGCTATGTACATTGATCACATCCCCTCTGCATGTTTGCAGACCCTGACACTCAGTCCCCCAATCTTCAACTACATCTCTTTGTGGCCGATTTCTTTCAAAAAATTATTCTACTACTGACATCCTCATAATTTCTTAATGGAGCTAGGGCCTTTCAAACAGCCTTCAGTACCCAAATCAAATCCAAAATTCAGAAGGACTTTTCCCATCCTGCCTCCCTTTGCAGGAGCACAAGAGGAAATGCCAAGAATCAGATGTTCTCCTCCTCTGCTCTGTAACTGACTTATCATGGGGACTCTGGCCAATTGCATAATTACAATGTGCCTCCATTCCCTCATTTCTCAGTGGCTACAATTATGCTGTAACAAATCCCTGGTAACCTGGGACTGATCCTGTGTTTCAGATTCTGCCTCCCTGAAGGCATCTGATAGGAACAGGCCATGCTCATGAGAAAGCCAAAGTCTCTGACAGGAACTGGTCATTAATTTTTCAGCAAGTTACATGTCAGTGGCTTGAAAAGAATTTTTTCATGGGAATATGCCACTGTTTGGGAAGGCTTCATCAGAAGGATGTGCCTCTGGAGAAAACAGAGAAGGAAGAGCATTTCTGTTCTCTTAAGGAGCAGCTGAAGAAAGCCCAGAATGGGGGCTGGGAAGCCTGGGTTCAGTGCAGGCACCACCACTGTAGGTACAAGGCAGAAGATCCAGATTCCCCAGAACAATATTTCCAGTCCTCTGTGAAATCTTAATAGCATTTCTTCTTTTCTGAAAAGTTTTAAAAGATCCTGGTTAAAAGGAGATATCAAAGAAAAATTATTTCCTACCTGGCCCCACAATGGGGAGAGCTCAGATTCCACTTAACTGTGAGTGTATCACAAGATGAGCTGTCATGAGTCCAAGGATGTCAGATCTCCACTCAACCTCCCTCCCACAAAAAAACAACCTGCTGGCCACCTCCCAGGGATTCTGTGCAGATTATTAATTCATTAATGACTGGCGAGTGTTTAGAAAAGGTAGAAGGTGAGGGACTGCTATTATTTCCCATTGTTATGATGGCTATTTGACATACATGCCACAGGCAACTTGATCTATCCTTTGTAGGAACCTGCGATGCTCGACTCAACACAAACTAGTTTATCCAAGCACAAACATGTGAGTTATAACAAATGAATGATGATCTTGGCCTAGAACCTCTTAAATGAGCTCTGGAGATGGGCACAAGGCCACACACTCTTAACATGCAAAGGCAGCCGTGTAACATCGCTGTGTCCCATGAGACTCTTTGAAGCAGCCCTTTCTGCTCACCCAGAAACACTGGCAGAGAGGAAGATGTCTCTGTACTAAACCATTTCTGTGTAACATCTGCTGACTTAACTTAAAGTGCCACCAAAGGGATTTGGGATAAATTTCGTACTCCACAGCAACAAATGCTGAGGCAGACATTCTTGCAACTTGGCTCCAAGGATGAGAAATCCCAGCAGAGGGGAGGAGGGGACCACCAGGACTTTGATCTACTGGAACTCATCAGCCTTTCCTTCAGCTCTTTCACCCAGCTGACAACATGGAACACACTGGCCAGACTCTCCCTAGAAAATGACTTATTATAATCTAAACTGCAATGCAAACACATCTAAACTCTATCCTAACTCTTTCAGCAGCCAGTACTACTTAGTTTGACAACCCAATTGCACAAAAAGGACCAAGGCAAAGGCTGGAATTTGCACAAGCATGTTTACACTGGCTGTCTGCGCCACTCAAAACAGGGGATTTATAAGTGAAACAGTCAGACTGCTCCCATTTTTCTGACAAGTCCAGAACTTCCTTCCAGTACCTAAATGGGCTACAGGAGAGCTGGAGAGAGATGTTTTACAAGGACATGTAGTCATAGGAAGAATGGCTTCAAACTGACAGAAAGCAGGTTTAGATTGGATGTTAGGGAGACATTTTTTACTGTGAGGGCAGTGAGGCCCTGGCACAGGCTGCCCAGAGAAGCAGTGGCTGCCTCATCCCTGGGTCTGTTCAAGATCAGGCTGGATGGGGCCCTGAGCAGCCTGGTCTAGTGGAAGGTGTCTCATAGCAGGCAGGTTGGAACTGGATGGTCTTTAAGGTCCCTTCTAACCCAAACCATTCTATGAATCTATAATGAATGGTTCCTCCTCCCACACTGACAGCACGGATCACCTTCAACTTTTTTGTAAGACAGAAGACCAAAGCAATATCTACTCTGCTGCCAAAGCTGTGCTTGCAGTTCTGAAAGGTGCTCTTGAGTTTGTCTTTCCAGCTGGCACATCAGCACAAGGCACAGACACCTCCAGCAGCAAGTGCCCTACTGAGGAGCTGGCCCACACTGACTTCCATGGAGAAGCTGGAGGAGAGATGCACTCCTGTCCTGCTGCAGCATCACCACCTGCCCCAGCAGAGAACTCTGCAGCTGCTCTGGTGCCCCAGGAATTACACATCTCTACTCTTTACCTGTTGATCCTCAGTAAAAAATTTGCTTTGATGGTTTGCTGGCAACAGCTGGCAAAAATTCGATTTATGTGTATGTATGTGCACAAATCAAAAACCAGTGTTTATCATTCAGTTTTCTCACTTATCTCCTTATTACCAAACTCTGTGAATGTAGGACCATGTGACATTAAAAGGACTTAGCAAGATGATCAGTATGCAACACCTTTACTTCTAGGTAGATTTCTGATAATGCACCTTCCCAAAGGCTTTGGCAAAATATGTGTTTGCACTGCAGAACATCAAGAGACAGTGAGGCAATAAATCCATCCTGCACCCCAAGACATTAACAACTTGGCAAGTTGAGTGATAAAGAAACAATAAAATTATGTATCATTAAGCTGCAACTAATAGTGGTAGGGAATGGATAAGTGCCTGCTGAATAGAAATGCTATCAAGGAAACACTAGATATGGCATTAAGGCATGCATTGAAAATAGAACACATTTCATGCTTCTCCTAGGAATACTTAATTCTATTTCAAGCCACCACCTCTTGTTTTACTTGGCATGAGCACTTTCCACCATAAAAAGTTCTTTCTTCCATCAAGAATTTTATGAAGGAGTCAACAAATAGCATCTACCACAAAACAGAGAGCCTCCATGTCCTCTTTGTCAAAACAAAGCTTTTCTCACTCTTCCTTCAGAAAGACATTCCAGCCTGATCAGAAAACACTTCCAGACCTCACAGCACAGCTCATTTGCTCTTTGTGCAAGGCCTCCACCAGAATCCATATCTGGACCTCCCTGGGAAAAAATTCCTGTGCTAAACATCTTATCCATAAATTTCTAAAGGATATGATGGGGTTGAGTAATGCAGCAGAGATATTAATGCCCATTTCAGGTGCACATGGAAGGCAGTGCTCAGCTCCCATGGGAATCTATCTCCAGTTGCCTCATTCATGTGGGAATCAAATACTTCTACTCATCTTCCAAGCAGAAGTTACTTAGACTTACTGAGGACATATACCTGGGACATCAGTTTCAGGGCCTGGCCAAGATCAACATCTTCACTACCAAGAACCCACCTAAATTCATGAACCATTCTGTATTTTTAACAGGTTGCCCAGCAAAGTGGATATTCCTATCATGGAAGCATTCAAGGCCAAGGTGGCTGGGACTCTGAGCAAGCTGCTCTCCTGAAAGGTGTCCTTGCCCATGGCAAGGAGTCGGAACCAGACGATCATTAAGGTCCCTTCCAACCCAAGCCATTCTGTGATTCTGCGACACTACATGACTGAGACAGCTCCTGGTGCTTCCACAGACCATTCAGGTCCTGGCCTCCAAGATCACCACAGCAGTAGTTAAACAGCGGTTCTGGTATTTGCAATGAAAAAACTGGGAGCTGCTGAAGGACTTGGGACTGCATTCCTTTAAGTCTGAAATAGGATTCACATCAGATAATACAAATCTCTGATGACTTCTGAGCTGAAGAGGAAAGCTTCTCTGCCCATTTGGCTCTGACTAGTTCTACTGACTTCTATGGCATAGAAGTCTGAGGGAAAAAATGCACAGACCCTGTCCTAATCTATCTTCTGATCCCTCAAAACATTTCCATGTGGCCAGTATCTGAAAAGCCACCAAGACAGAATCTGTGCCAGTTTTCTGGGCTGCATCCCCAGCTCAGCAGTCTCACAACAGTTGAAAGCTGGGCCCTTTATCAGAAGGTGAGCGTTCAGCGTTTCTGATGGAACTCAGCCATGATTATCTGGGTAATCATTATACTTTTTCAGCAATTATCATCAGCACTAATATAACTTTGGCTGCTGCAAACTGTAAGAGTGTCTTGATCTAATTTACATTCAGGGGCGTTATACCATAAAGTGCAACATCTGATCTCAGTCTGACAAAACTGATACTGAAGACTGTGTAAATGGAGATTAATATGGATCACTTCCCAAGTCTTTGCAGAAGGTTTGTTTGCCCCCAAAATCAAGTTTCCATTCTTCCAAAGGCTGCATAGAGAGCAGAACCACGTATCCTTTCCACTTCTATAAGGAAGCACCTCCAGGGTTGAAGCCCTTTTCTGAGTAAGTAGCCTATGCCTGCAGTGATCTGAAAATGCCTGTCCCAGGAACTCTTGAGAAATGAAATCTTGTGAGAGGGAAAGGACTTTGAAGGTAGCTACAGAAAGGAAGAATGTGTGCTGGAAAACAGTAGAAATCTTGAGACCATGTTCTGATTGCAAATGCCATCTAGGATGTCACAACAATGTAAGAATTGATGCATTATTAAACACAGCTATTTTATAAACCCCAGTTCTGAAAATTAAACGAAAAGATGAGGTCAGACCACATAATTGAAGGCAGAATTTGCCCAATGATCATTATTTTTCATAAGGACTATCCTCTAGGCCAGAAGGTGTGTCATGACACCCTAAGGTAGTTAACTCAGACTTAGAAAACAGTACTGACAACTATTTTTTCCTGACAGTAATCTCTGTCAGGTCCTCTCTGTGAGAGCTCTGACACAGGCTTGGAAATCCATTCAGATCCCAGAAGTTCAACTGCAAAACAATTCAACATAAGGCAAGATACACATCCTCTGTATGTAAGACTTAACTGGGATGCTGCTTAGAGTTTGTTCATTTTCCCCTGCTCTCTCAATTCTAACCTGGTTATATGCCTAGAAATTAAAGCTAATGGGCAGAGAGATAATGTTTTTCCCAATATGACGAAAAAAAAAACCACGGAAAACCTGGCTTCCCCTGAAGTACCAGGCCAGAGTTGCAATTGCATTTTCACTTGTTTTATTAGACCCATAAAACACCACTTGTGCTGAATGGGTGCAGGGGGAGGCATCCCAAGTACTGCTCAAAGTTAACAAGAGCATGGGCGAGCCCTTGAGTTGAGGGGAACCTTCTGGAATGCCACCAGCACAAGCACAGTGTGGCAGTAATTCAGGCCCTACCTTCTGTCTTCAGAGTGTGAGGCTCAGACATGAACACAGAAATGCAGCTCCACAGGCTGTGGGATTCTGGGTACCAGAAATTCTGCTCAGGCAAAGCACAGGGAAGGGAGAGCCCAGAGGAAGAGTCTCTAAGATGTGGTTCCAGCATCCACAGCTGGCCTAAATTTTACTCCATGCCAGGAAGCAGCTCCTTTCTCACAGATGGCTGCTGTTACAGAGCACTGACATCCACCATGGAGCAACTGGGCATGCAATATTAATAGCATCAATGAGAAAAATTAGCAACCCACATCAAAGTACTGAGAGTTGTTTTTATAATATTTGGCTTTAAAATTAAGTGCAAAAGGGAAGGTGTTACACTCAGCTAAGCATGTTTAGAGGACTTTGCTTTCAAAATGTGATTCTGCAGCTTTTAAACACAGACACATATGCAGGATGACCCCTTAAGGATCGGGGAAAGCTGCTGTCACCTGTAACTCAGCAAATCACAAGTTACATGAAGAAACAAAAATCAATGCTGCTTTGAAATTTAGCCTGGCAGGGAAAAAAAAGTCAAAACTACCATAACAAATGGCTGCTGAAAAGTCAGTCAATGGGAAGAGCTGCTTTGGCCATGGTTTTTCTCTCATTACCTTGGAATTTGAGTCCAAACATTCTCATCTGCACTACACTGAGACCCTACACTGAATACAACAGATGCAAAACAATATGCCAAATAAATTAGTATACACTTATTTGCTAGAATTTTTCTAGTAACGGAAAATTATAGAGGAAGATAATCAATTAATCTAATTTAGAAATCTTCCCTTCTCCATTAAAACACTGACATTGGACCAAACTACACAGAGCCTACCTGCATCAATAGTCAGTACAAATAAAACATGGATGCAAATACTGTCAGCCATGTAATATCTCCATAAGGAGACTCATGCATTTGGGGATTTAATAAATTAAGGACAAGTACAAAGCACAGAAATATTATCTTGAGGATCTAGTGGTTATTACTGGTGTCCCTTTTGACTGGAGCAGGGACTGCTCAGCCATAGCTAAGTCTCCACAGACGGGCACAGCCTGATCTGAGCTCTCTGCCTGCACTCTAAGCAAGCTGATGCATGTTGCTGCTCTGAGAGCTGCAAAAGCATGTGAGTGCAGCACTGTGCCCACGCCAGCATGACCTGCAAGGGGTCCATCATAGCCCTGTCCTGCCGACAGCCACGGCTGTCTGTCACCTCCAGCCTGGAAGACACATGCTCTAGCACTGCCATAAACCTGGCATGATGCTAACAGTGAACTCTTCATGTGATTTTAGATGTTTCTCTAATAGTTCTGCCACTTTAGCACCCACCCACAGAGAGGACCTGACATCTTTTTAAGTAGTTTGTTGAGACACTACAACTTGATGACTCAACTCAGTTATTTGTCTCAATCTGCAACAGACTCAGAGCTGTTCAGTAAAATAAGCATGGGCTATTTCCCCTCAGAGCAGGTGGAAGATGGAGTCAACAACTAATACACCTGCTCTACTTTGCTCAGTTACCTGGTTTCATTTTGAATCAAACCCTGTCTGTCTTCTGCTTCAGCCTGTCTTACACATGTGCAGCCTCCCTGCCTTCACTGGTGCTCAGCCCAGACAGTCTGAAATTACATCACTGGCATCTTGCTGCAGCTTAGATGGCATCACCTCAGGTTACACAGGACTGGGAGAGACCCACTGGGTCACCAAGTACAGCCCCTGCTGTCCAGGCAACCACGTCACCTAATCCCTTTGTAAGTGAATCAAAAAATAGTTATGAACCATACCTCACTGGGCACACCCCAGGCTAGCCAAAAATGACATATTGTGGTGTAAACTGACTTGGGAAAAAGTACACAGACACATCCAAGACAAATTAGAAACTGCAACAAGCAGGGAGGCAGCTTAGTCTAATGGCCAGGGAATGAGACAGGCAGCAAGATGGTTGGGTCCTGCTGTTGGCTCCTGTTTTTCCCTGTTCCACCCACAGTGCCATTACTCCATCCCTCAGCTTCCTCTGGGCTGAGACCAAGATAACAACATTGTCCCTCCTTCCTTCGCAGATTGCTTTGAGCATTATGACAAAAAGAAGGGCACAAGACCTAAATATTTTTATCCACTTAATCTCCCCAGCAGGTTTTTAAACCTCATTTTAAAGCCCTCCTTTGCAATTCAGTCTGTGGATAATTTGCTACCTGCATCTCCATAAAGTTTAACCTGTCATAGACTGACAAAGGTGTAATTTCATCCCCAGGCTCTTCTGACTTGAGACTGTGGAGCTTCTCTTTGTGGATAAAGTATCAAAGCAATAGCTCTGAGACAACAACCCTTTGCATCTCACAACCCACATATTATTCTCCCTAAACACAGTTTAACTGGCCAGAATCAAAACTTTTTCTCTCCCTCATGCCTCCTCCCCACCGTGCACACAAACATAGATAAAAGCAGCAGACAGAGACACAGAGAAAGGATGGTTTATCCCACAGACAGGATTACTGCATCATGATGTAATGACCTTGTTAAGGAAAGAAAAAGGTTAGTTATATATCAGCCTGAGCTGTAAAAATACCAGTTCCTTTTCAAAATGAGGTAAAATAATGTCCATTTAAAGGTATTCTTAAGAAAACATGAAACACTTGTCTGGTGAACTGGAGAGAGAAAGAGCACAGCCCAAGTGGCCTCGGGATAACCCCTCTGCAGTCACATGTAACACACTGAATCAAACAAGTAGCAGTGCTCCTCTGCTAAGTATGCATAGAAAGGAGTATGCTGCTTTCTACCTGTTTGTATCTTCAGACATCCAAGAGTTCTTTCTGTACCCTACAAAGGTACATGGCAAAAAGAGCCATTTCTGTTTCACTTCAGGTGCAAAATACTACGCAGCCGACTGTTTCAGTTGCTCCTTGTGAAAACTTCACATTTGTACTTGTTTTCTTCCACCTCAGAACACCTGGAGGGAGGAAGGCCATATGCTGCCTTCATATGAAGCAATCCCACAAAAGAATAATTCGAGTCCATCATTCTTTCTTTTTAGACAACATTTAGTGAAGCTTTGGCCATGACTAAAACTCCAAGGCTGAGATAATCACATTTGTGACTGCGGGTTCCTCAAAGGGACTTATTTCTAATGAATTTTCAAATGCTTTGAAAATAACAGGTACAGTGTTTACCACTGAAAACAGTAAAAGAATACTGATGGTACTGCCCCAGTACAGCACGCTTATTTCACTGCACTACTGATATTCTGCTGAAGTGAAGTGCATGAAGTGAAATATTGCATAAAGCCAATATTTACCAATAGATACTACAGTTGTGAAAGTAATATAGTCCTTCCATGGAAAAATAGGCTTCCAACAGGAAATACAAGGCATTTGGCAAGTCTTAGCCTGCCAAGGGCAACTGCTCCATGTCCTGTTTCCAGGACAAGAAAGCCCTCCAGTTACTCCAGATTCTTCCAGTGGTGAATGCTGAGCTTGTCTGGTAAGTTTTCCGAGCCCAGTGGAAATCCTAGAGCAGACACAGAAAGCTCTGAGTCTGAATTGGCACCAGATGCTTTAAAAAACAAGCGATTTTCATTTTGTTACAGCAATATGAGAAGGCCAAAATGCTTTATTTGTCAGCACAGGAACAGCCACTCATCTAAGAGCATGAATATTCTGTTGAAGTTGTTATAAAATCAGACTCTTCCAAGGAAACCCTGCACTGAGTAACAGTGCCATGTGCCAACTTACAGTGCTCTCTACACGTGTATGAGACAGAAAATGTATTTTCTATAGCAGATGAACAGCAATGACAGCCTTCAGACTAGAGTATGGAATATCATTTGCATCAAATTCCAACCTCACAAGGAGCAGCCTACAGTATCTCCCTACTAGCTCAAAGACTCCATACAAAGGCCAACTCAACATCATACATCTACTGCAGTGTATCTTCTCAATTAACTAAGGAAAAGTGTATTAGGCATACATCAAAACTGCATTGCAGCTAGAGCTGCCAATTACTTATGGCAAAAAGGAGGCTGATTCATCCGACTGTATGTGGGCCTCGGCTGGAGTTTTCCCAAAACGCAACAAGAAAAGAAGAAAACCTCAGTGAACCTCCCCCTCATTCCCACTCCTTCCTCCCCCACAAATCACAGTCAAGAGGCCTGTGCTTGCAAAAGCAGCATTTCCTGGAGGATTCTTTCTTCAAATCACTCCTTTTCTAAATTCAGACAAAACACACAACTCAAAATCCATTTGCATATGGTACATACGCATACAACAGCACCTCTCCCAAACACTGACAAGCAGAAGGCAAAGCAAAGGGTCTAAAGCACCTTTAAATCCCCAGTACCCAGGGATCCCCACATCTTCCACTCCAGATCTCACAGCAATCCAAGGCCACCTGTGCAATGGCTACCTGACAACACTTGGCTGGGCACCAGCCTGCAACAGCTGAGCAGGGGCTGGGGGGCCTTGTCTTTCTGCTCTCAGCAGTCACAGAACAGAACATTTCTGCTAAGCACAAGCACATCCTGAATCCAGACCTTTTCACAAGCTTCCTGCGTCAGATGCATTTAACACCTAACATATCACAAGTAGCAATTCTCCATCCAACATGTCCCTCCTTCACTTTGTGACTCTCAAATGAGCCTTGTGGCCTCAGGGATGCCAGGGCTCTTCTCTCCCTGGCACTGCTGGATGGAAATTGTTCTTATTAGTTGCCATGAACCCATTTAGGCACCTACTAGCCTAGGTCTTCAAGGTGCCCAGTCACACCAACACCACTATTCCCCACAGTGAGTTCAGGACACACAACTTCAATCATGTTTACTTCTAACTGCTATCTTTCATTGCTCTGACAGCACCCTACTGATGACCTTGGGCATCTGACTTCATCCTTTTCTTTCCAGTGTGTTTGACATGAGTCAACCTGGCACCCAGCCCCCCCTGGAGCAGTCAGACACTGCCTTAACACATCTCTGCTTTTTTTTCCAGGCCTGACTTGTAGGCATTTATTGTAGATCTTTAAAACAGTTTTCACAGAAAATATGCTTCAAGATCCTCAGAGCACAGAATAATACTAGATGCATGCACCTACTGCTCACTGCCTTCTGGCACCAACATTCAAAATTCCAGTGAGCACAGAAGGGAGCCTGAGCTGCCCCTTCCATGGCAAGGGGGATCAGGAGTCAGGTACAGCCAGCTCCATGGATCACAACACAACACCTCACCAGCACTGCAGGGCAGACCGTGCAAGGTGTCTTCTGCCTAATGACCCCACCAACCAAAGCCATCAGTCTGAGGAGAACTTGTGCTTTAGAGGCTGCTGGATTATGCAAGAGCACAACTTTTTTCTCTCCTTGCCTGAAAGCCAGTCCTACTATGGGTTGATTTTGGGATTTGTTTACCAGACTGCTTGTGGGTACATTGGCAGCTGTGTGTGATTCCTGTTTCAGTACACAAGCAATTACAACCAGGATAGATGCAATCCTCAGACTCACATGTGTTCAGGTATACCCATGAGGGCAGGCTCTGCTATTCTGCTGAGATCAGCAATGCAAACATGAAATGCAGCTCAAAAAGTACTCAAGAATCATGTGTGGGCCTGGGACCTTCATCCACAGGCTGCTGTGTTCACTAATGGAGAGGAAAGAGAGCTTACCAAACCAAGGACTTAGAACTGGAAAACTACTTTGTAACCAGGTTCTTACTACTACATGAAGAAGATTGGCATTCACCTTGAGTGTCCAGAGTGCTCCACAGACCATGGGAGAAGACAGGGCATGTCCTGAAGATCAGGCTGTTCAAAAGCTCTGTTTGCATTACAAGTTATGGCATAGAAGTGCCCCTAATTAGAGATGCTTTGTGGACAATTTACTTCAGAAACACAAAAAGAAAGCAGAGATTCCAGCATTTCAGTATCACAATAGATTTCAAGAATGGTCCAGGACACAACCTCTGTGGGTGAACTTTCAATATACTGCAGGAAAGAGTAAGACTCCACTCTCAGCTTATTCCTTCTGAAATGCTAACCATTATTCATTAGTGCCCCTAAAGAGGGGGATTCTGCATTCCCCTAGTGCAAGAAGCAAACAGAGAAAAGAGTATGGAGAGAAGTTGTGGACAGGCTGTGGGGCAGAAATTAAAGGAGAAGACTATCCCCACAGACTGCCACTCTAGATACTTCCAAATATTACCCCACCTCTCTCTGGTCCATGCATCTGACAAAGTGCAAGACACTTTCCTCAAAAATAAACAAATCAGGGAGCAAATTCTGTCTGTTTTAGTCTTTTGCTAGAAATCTCCCTTCTTCCCAGCTTGAATTTTCTGGAATGAAGAGAGAGTCATAGCACAGCACAGCTGATGTACCCCACATCTGTAGGAAATGCCACCCTGAGCTGCCTAGGCTTGCTAAAGAGATCAAACGTGGATGTAAGCAGCTCTTTTCTGGAGCAGGCATCGTTTCAGTTGTTAAAATATTCATGCACCAATAGGAGCCGTGGTATCAATGTCTGTCCCTAATACAAACAAACCTGAGCTTAAAGCCTGACAATCTGTGTTATGCAGAGTGGAATCACAATTAAAAGCATTTCCCAAGCCTCCATTTCTGCAAACACACATATGACAGCTTTTCTGGTGACACATCAAGAGCAACCCAAATCCAAGTCCACAGTCTTCTGCCTGTGAGGGCAGGAGACATTAAAAACAGCTTTAGCAAATGCCCAGGATTTTAATTGTGTGCTATCAGTTTTTCCCTCTCAGGTTTACCATGCACCAGCAGCCCTGTGGTTCATCTGGGGAGTGGCTGGATGCACCTGATAAATATGAGCTGGCATCTGGGCACTGCAGGTTGAATCAAGACTCTCTGCAGGGAAGCGCCTAGAAAATTTCTGATCTGGAGAATTTTCTCTTTCACCATAGGGAATAGAGAAGTAGCAGACAGAAAATGGAAAACATTAGGCCTTTCATTCCCCTCAAGAGACACAGAGAAGTACTTTCCAGTGCCCTTTCTAAATAGGGAAACTGATTTTTTGATGCCAGTAAATGGACAGAGGCTGGGGGTACAGCTGCTGCCCCTTCAACAACACTGTCTGGAGAAATGAGTGCACCCAGGTGACATGGCAAGAAATGTTTAAATGTTTTAGTACTGCCCTCGTCACATGCAGCGAACTGTGCATACACCCTGCAGAGCAACACTGAGCCTGCTAAGGTGCCAGAGCATTTTCAACACTTGAGGATTAGAGAGGAAATGAGAATGGTTTGGCTCTGGAGTCTGTGCTGTACTGCAATGTTGAAATGGCAGTTTGTTTCAGGCTTATGGGCATCTATGGCTGGACAGAAATGACACTGCAGTACCTTGAGTTGTGGCAAAGCAAAGCACGTGCAGGAGCAGCAAGCTGGACCACAGCAGAGAGCTCAGTGGTCCATGTGCCAGGTGTCACTTTCAGAAGCCAAAGGGTCACATCCACAGGTCTGTTTCCATTCCCTGAGAAAGCACACTTTTGCCACCAGGACAATAAACAAACATGAAATTACCCAAAGAGTCTTTGAGTATGTTTTAGATCCAAACTGCCTTAATCTGCTTCTGATGGCAGTAAGACAGTACATATGACCAGAGCAGAGCAAAGGATGTGTATCCAACCTTACCTCTGCCATTCCCCAACTCTGACCCTTACAGTGCTGTATCAGAGCACCACACCAAGCCCTAAACCCAGCATGTGGAGGCACTGAATACTCTTCCAACGGTGGAACTGGCAGAACAGATTCCAGGGCAGACAAGCTTTGCTCTGCATCACTCAAGACTCAGTCACATCTGCCGGTACACTACTAGATAAGCAACTGACAATAAAACAAATGTTGGGAAATGAGCACACTGAATATATAACAACACAGTTTTACCCTTGAACACTTAATGCACACAGCCGTAACAGTAAGCCTTTAGAGCAAAACAAAGCAACATTCACAGCAGAGATTTCCTAACTGAGCAGGATATGCCCCTCTTTAAGAGGGACATGATTTCCAAGTCTACCTCTGGAAGGAATGATACAAGACAGGCCATCAGAGTACCTGGAGGTGCACCTAGCCCAGTGCTCCAAGAGCCAGACTTGCAGGTAGGGCTGGTGCCATATGCTGACACAAAGATCCTCCCAACCCAGAAGCCAACGACCTGGAGCACTTGTAGGCCTGTCTGTCCCCTGCCCAGGGCTTACTGGGATCAAGAGCTCCAGAAAAGGGGGACATGAAACTGCATCAACAACATCACAGGCTTCCTGGATGCCTTTCAGCAGCACTGCCAGGGAGGATGCCATGGTGCTTGCCCAGAGCAAGGTGCACCCAACCTGCCACATCCCACACCACCTGAGGCAGTGAGTGCCACCTTGCTGCCCAATTCCCTGTCTCAGAAAGCCCAGGAAGCCAACTTATAAACAGGGCACTGTCAGAGCGGAGTTGGAGCAGTGCAATTGAATGGGCAAAATGAAAAGTTATTTGGCAATCTCCAACAAAGCACAGTGACACACTTGCTGCTCACTGCATACAAGCCACAGCTGCTGATGTTAACCTGGAAACAATCTCCAGAACTACAAGACCTGAGACTATCCACTAGCAAACCACACAATTTTATCACATTTTTCCATTATAAAATTACTGCTTGGAGCAGGAGACAACCAGTGACAGCAGGTCTGGGAGAAAACATTCACATCAGTGTCTCTACCTGTGCTGACCCCAGCCCAGTGATACTAATTACCACTACTAATCCCCACTCGGCCTAATGCCATTCTTCAAGTAACAGAAAAAGCAAAGCCAACATAAGGGAAGATCCACAAGCTCAACTATTTGTGTCTGAAAGGTAAACAGAGCTACAAGGAGAAAATGCTAGCTAAATATAAAATAGCACTAGTGAATTAAAAATTTATTTCTACAGGTGAAATTCATGTTCTTCTCTCTCCTTCTACCACTGCCCTCCCCATTAAGTTTTTGGAAAATAGCTTAAAGCACCTTTGGCATGAGCTAAGGATGGTAATGAAAGAGGAAGGTCACAGTGAGCTTCTGCCTGCCCACTGTGCAGCACAGTAAGAACAGAAATCAGTACTCAAACCAGAGAAGCACAAAGTGACAGCACTGTTAATGTCCCAAAGTCACGGGGAGTCCAACCAGAGCAGCAGCAGAAGCCAAATCTGGCAACATCTCCCCTGCGACCAGTTCTGTGCAGGCATGGCTAAAATGAAGGAGAAGCTGCAGGCAGATCTGAAAGACCTTCAGATTCCCAGCTGGTTTTGATCCCAGAACACAGGCAGCTCCAGGGACGCTTGGATCCACAGTCACAATTAAAGTATTAAAAGAAAAAGAGAAGAAAGCTTCAGGCAAAGGGAACAGGAACTGAAAATGGGACTATCCCCACAAACCAGCTCTCCTCTAGGAGCAAATGCTGCCAGGCCAAGAGATGGCTAACACAAGAGCTGGATTTGCTATGACCAATAACACGTTGCAGAGTTGAATGTGTCTGATCTATCCCTGGAATTATATGTACAAAACTTGCAAAGAAACACAGGGGGTTGGAGGAAGACAACCTCTTGTGCCCAATTTTGTTTTTCTAGTCTTTGTTAGTCAGCTCAAGACACACAGGACAATCTAGACTCCAACTTCCACATGTTTTCTGAGTTTTGGTCAGATCCTTACAGAGGAATTGCCCTGTCAACAGTCTACCTGGAAAGGTAGAGTTCTCTTCCCTGCAGTCAGCAGTAAGATGCTCTCTAACTTCTGGGAAACCCTCCTCCACAGTCCCACTGGGCCTGTTAGCTTAGAAGGCACAAAGCCCCCATCAGTCCCTACAAAAAGGCAGCACACTTGTGTTAGAGCCTGAGGTGACTGAGGCCCAAGCCCGGGGCCTGTGACAACCAAAGCAGCTCAGCGTGGGTATTGCCTCCTGCAGCACTGCTGCCACAGCTGCTCTCAAACTGTTCTGCTGCAAGTGGTGGCCCATGAGGCCTGAAACTTAATCCTGTAACAGGAGCTCCTAAGACTTACTTTTAGTTATCCAGAGTCACTCAGTGAAGAAATGCCATCCATGCACATCTCGGTTCAGAGTACAACCTCCTGTGCAGCCCAGAGGCAGCTGCTTGCAGCCCCCCACCTACGAAGCCAGCCAGCCCCCAGCCCCAGCACCGTGCCTGCCACCAGCTCTTGTGCCCAGTTCCACACTCAAGGAATGCAGCTCCAACCCATGCAGCTCCAGACAGCCACAAGCATCACTCTCCCTCACCAGCCCATGCTCACCGCAGAACACCGGCTCAGGGCAATCCTTCCCCTCCATGCACATGACCTGCCATGGCAACCTTCACTCTCTGGCCTCGAACAACGCACCTGTCCATGTCTCAGACCTACAACCCATCACCCCTGACCCCTAATTTACTCCGCGTTCTGCTCACATCGTTGGGTACCCTGTGACTGGAAGGCCGAGGGTCCTCTGCAGCCATGTGCCACACTTCCACTTCCCCCGGCACAGCGTCCTCCTCCCGGGTGGCTCCGGAGCTGTGCCCGAGCCCCTCCTCCCCGCCTGACAGCCACAGAGAAGGTGGATTCACTCGACAGGAGCCAGGGAAGCCGGACTCATCACCGCTCTCTCCCGCTCGGGCAGGCAGGCAGCAGCCTGGCTCCGGCCCTCCCGACAGCCCGTCCTCCTCCCCTTCCTCCTCGCTCCGAGGCGCTCCATGTCAGCCCGAGAGCTGCTCAGCAAAGCCCCTGCTGATCTCCGGCCTCAGGCTCCCTGTGCAGGCATCCCCGACCGTGCCCAGCAAAACAAGAGAAAGCAGCGTCCCCTCTCGGGCAGCCCCGGCGCCGGCTCGGATGTGGGCAGGTGGGGCATCAGCGGCACGGAGCCTTGACGGGGGTTTGCCAAAGCCTGCACACAGATACCCAGGCTGTCCGCTGCTGGCACACGCCGTGCCCACCCCGCAAACGGGAGGGCGCGGGGAGAGGCAAAATCCAGCCCCTCGGCGCGGGGAGAGGCCAATCCAACCCCTCGGGCTGCAGGGCCCCGAACAACCCCGCTCCTCCCAGCCTGGGCCCACCATCTCTTTCAGATGCTGCTCGCTTTGAAGCCATGGCTTCTCCTGCCTGAATTCCCCCAGCCTTCCACGTTAAACACCTCGCCGTGTTTAAAACAAGGCTCGTTTTGTGGCATCGGTGAAAACTGGATCTGCAAACTGCCTCAATGACCAGCAAAAGGGGCCACTC
This sequence comes from Emberiza elegans, assembly GCA_024865655.1. Classification (NCBI taxonomy): domain Eukaryota; kingdom Metazoa; phylum Chordata; class Aves; order Passeriformes; family Fringillidae; genus Emberiza; species Emberiza elegans. The sequence goes on along the minus strand of JALJVW010000129.1, from coordinate 37,331,096 downwards.
GTGCCCAGTGCACCCCCCCTCTCCCCCCGGCGGAGGAGGGAAGCCTGGAGAGGCCAGACATCACGCTGGAGCACTTCCTCGGCTGGCTGGTGTACAAGTCTGGGACAAAGGGACAACCCAGCACAGGGACCAGCTCCAGTGTGGCATCAGGCACCACCATGCACGCACACAGAGACAGAGGCCACCCTTCCCTGAAGGGATTTCGGGAAAAACTTAGCAGGTGCCAAGGTCAATCGGATGCGCGTTGCCAATAACGAGTATTAAAAAAAGAAAAAAAAAAAAAAAAAAGGCGGGGTTATTTATAGCCCAGAATTTCTCACTCCTCTGCAGAAGCGCAGCCCAGAGGCGGCATTGTTGGGAGATGGGGAACACACGCACCGCGGCCGCGTTAATGGCCGGTGCCGGCGCTGACACAACTTCAGCTGCGGCTCTGCGGCTCCGGGAATCCTTCCCGCAGGACACCGGGCTCCGGCCACCGCCGACTGCCCGGCAACACACGTGTCACTGACGGCAGCGGCACCCCGGAGACGCAGAGACAGCCCCGCCACCGGCGCACCCCGGCCCTGCCCGCGGCGTCATCCTCCCATCGTCGGGAGGAGACGGGGCGCCGCAGACGCGGCCACGGGCACCGCGCTTCGCCGGCGGCCGCAGGGCCCGGCCGGGGTTATCTGGAACCGCCCCGGCCGAGGTTACCTGGAACTGCGGTCGCTCATTGCTGCGCGGCCCGGGTTACCTGGAGCCGCGGCGCTCATTGCCGCCCGGCCGGGGTTACCTGGAGCCGCCGTCGCTCATCGCCGCCCCGCCCGTCCCCCGCCGCCGCCGAGCGCCCCCCGGGCGCGGCCCGTCCCCCCGCGCCGCCAATCGCCGCGCGCGCGCCCGCCCGCCCCGCGCGTCGCGGGGCCGCCGCAGCGGCGCTGGCGCAGCCAATGGGCGCGGCGGGCGGCCGGTGACGACACACGGGCCGGGGCTGGGGCTGGGGGCAAATCTCGTGTTTCAGGGCAGCGCGCAGGGAAAGTGCGGCGCGGGGGGGTGCCCGCCCTCCCAGCCCCGAGCCCGGGAGCCCCCTCGGAGGGGTGCGGAAACCTGCGAGGCGCGACCGGCGCCGGCCGGCGGTGCAAGGGGTCCTGAAAGGCATCATCACCCTCCCTGGTCTTCGTCCGCTGGGAATAGGAAATGCACCGTGAAATTCGGGGCTCCCCCGGATGACGTCCGCGTGTGACAGCCTGTGGGCTTCTCCTGTCCGCATCCAAACGTGGGAGAAGCCCAGCGGGAGTGAGGCTGGAGCAACCAGCTCCGGCCACTCCTGCCACAAAGAGGGCACTTCCTTGCAAACATCTCCCAACTCACCAGAAGAAAAAATCTTATTCACGATCTGTGTTTTCCATTCTCCTTCATTCTTTTAGAATTATGCTTCCCTAGGCAACGTGTGGTCCTTCTCCTGCTCCTTCTGAATCCACGAGTTCAGCTCCTCCATGAAAGGCATCAGACGTAGAAACAGACCCAGCTTTGATGAGGATCACGTCACATTTACAATATTTCCAGGGGGAAAAAAAAGGTGCCGATAAACATGACCAATTTCACAATCTCTGTGGCAGAGCCCACAGGGCCCTGGGCATGGAGCAGTGCTGGAGCTGGGAGCACCAGCCATGCTCCGAGCTTGGGGCTGTGCCCAGTCCCAGGGCTGCCAGGAAGCTCTACCACCTCCAAGTGCCACCGATGGAAAGGGCTGTGCTGTTACATACCAAAGTGAGCAAACCTTTGACCATTATTTTGTTTGATTTGTTGGGGTTTTTTTCCTGATGGAGATGCACAGAGTATGTTTAATAACACATGATGGAGCAGCCAAGGGCAAGCAATGAAGACTTACCTTCTGCTGGTTGCTATTGCCAAAGGTAAGGCAGGCCACATGTATCCAAGAGGAGATAACAAACTGTCCCAGCCCCACCACACGACATGTGATCTTCTCTGACCACGAGCGATCAGGCTGATGCCTTAGAGCTCATTCGAGGGACCGGTTCTCCAGAAGCAAGAACTCACTGAGTCACCCAGTGCATACTGACGTGACAAGCAGCCCTGACTGAATCACTCCCATCCCCTCCTGCTGTAAGCCGAAGTATCACCAAGGTTTTCTTCCCCAGTGTGAGTCAAATCTGTCACTTAGCTGGCTGGTTCTGCAGTGATTACAGTCAAGACATAGAGCAAATTGTGTTTTTTCCACTCCCACAGAGAATTACTCCTGTGGATAGATGACTTTCAGGATCTTCTAAGGTAAGCAGGAATTGTGAAAATCTGCTGTCCCTCAACAATAGAAGAAGAGGCCTTCTATTTTCTGCTGCATGTGTGTCCATATGACAGTGTCAGTGTCCAGTGACAGCACTGCGTGCATCCAGGAGGGCTGGGACAAGAGTGGGGTGACTCCTGCAGAGGACACACTCTTTCTTGTTGAGCCAAAGGGGGTTATAGTTAGCAGAGAGTGCAGGTTTTGGCCTTCAGCTCTTCTCCTGTCAAAGTCCATGTAAAGCTTTTGGAGGAATGGCCCGTGACTGCAGCGAGGAAGGGAACGTGGCTGAAGGAGCTCTCAGGGTCCCTGCAGGCTCACCCAGCCCTGCAAACCACACTGGCTGCTGCAAACTGCTGTTTACAACAGCCCAGAACTGGAAAGGACTGAGCAGGTGGGGGACCAGCAGAGTATAAATCCTTCCCAATGGCTTCAGAAAGACTGGTGGGTCATTTACCAGCCCCACACCCTGGAGTATCACAAGCCGTGGGAAGTGCAAGTCCTGCTTACAGGCTTCCAAAAGAGGGAGGCAGCTCAAGGAAAAGCTGCAGATAGAGCATGAAATCAGGCAATTACAGTTGTTAGGACTGAATCTGTGAGTGAATCACTTCTATTCCTTTTAAAAAGACCACCTAAAATCTAGTTTTAGAATAAACTTTTAGCAGAACTGCTCGTATGAGCACCATACAAAAACTGCTGGCCCTCTGAAGCACCAAGCCCAGGTCAGGCTGCCCTTTGCCAAAGGCTGGGCAACAACAGATGAAAGGAGAGTTTCAGTTTCCTTTCCCCTGTGAAAGAACAGAAACTTGACTCTGTGACTGCACGCAGTAAAAAAGCAGATCAGATCTCTTACACTCAGCCCTGTCCAAAGCTACAACTCTCCTGGGAGCCAAAGAAACTTTGCAAGCATTGACTGTGCACAGTGGAGTTTTGCTTGAAACTTACAGAGGGTTTTTAAATGTCTGTGCCTGTCAGGCTGGCCTTTGGAGACCACAAAGCCCTTGAAGCTGTGCATTTCAGCCTTCCAGGGTTCTCCAGCTATCTTTAAGCTGTTAAATGGAAGCCACCTAACTGACAGAAAGCAAACTTGGCATACCTGTCCCATACCTGATAGAAAGCTAACTTTGCATGCCTGTCCCATGCCTTCCTGGCAAAGGAGACAAAGAGTGGCAGCAAAAGGCCACAAGGGGGAAATTGCCCAAACCGCAGAGCTCCCTTGCTCCTCATGCCAGCTGTAATGAGGCTGACCCCGTTGGAGCTGGAGGGCTCTGCTGCACACTATAAGCAGCTGCATGTGCTGACAATGGGCACATTGCTCAAGCACATTGCTGGGACAGGGTAAAAAAGAAAAAATAAGTGACTGCATGGTCAAGGCATCTACACAGTCCCAGGGTGCCAGGCTTGGCAGTGCAAGCTGGACTTGCTCCATGGGTCCACCTGGGATGGTCTGGGCTGTGCCTGACCTGCAGAGTGTGGCTGGGCCTGACCTGGCCCAGACATGGTCATGGTGATGGCTTTGTCCTCACAGGGCATAGGAAAGCAGGTCAGTCCCTGCTAGACATCAGTTCTGTGTGACTGTCACATGCATGTCCCAGTGAGCTGGAAATGTTTTGAGAGTCCGCACACCCACCCATGAGGTCCAGCCTCCAAGACCCCAGGGCCTGCCCAAATCCTGAACACAGCCTTCATCTACACCAGAATTGGTCCTGCCACATTTATCACACCTTGCTGGCAAACATGACACAGTCTGAGCAGTAAGTGTGATTGCTGATGGGGTGTCAGTAGGTTTTCATGAGAAGAGGTTATCCCATTAAGGATCCCAATAACCCCCCACACTCAGTGGTAGCTGCCAGAGAGCTCATTTTACAGGTAATATCAACTCCAACCATCAAACCATCCCCATCAACAAAATCCCAATAAGAAGCAACCTATTCTGTCCCCTAAGAGCTGTGGATATTCCAGTCCCCTGCAGGTTTCCCCATGCCAGGCTGCTGAGGCACCAGCACCTGGCCCCATGGTCCCACTCCTCCCTGAGGCTGCACTACATGGGGGACTGTGGGAGCCCCTCTGCCAGCCCTGCTGATAGCAGGCAGCTCCAGGGGGGTCTGGAGTGGCACAACTTGATTAACTGTGCCAGGGGCTGACATGGAGAGCACTGGGGGGAGGGGACACGGAGGGATGCTGAAAGCTGACAATTAAATCTGGAGGCCAGCTTGGCCCGTGATGTCATGTCTTCCCAGCCATTGGCTGTGGGTGAGCATCTGCTGGGAGCTGGGCATGGTTATTTGCCTGAGGTTCAGACCTTTCCCAGCGGCTCTGAATCAAGCTGGTTGTCCTGACAACCTGGATAGTGGCAGCTTCTGATAACCACGTAATGAGGTTGTCACAAAAAGGAGCCCCTCCGTCAGAGAGGTTTAGGGATCATTAATGTTTCCGAGGGAGTGGAGAGAAGAAGAGGTAAAGGGACCATCTGGCAATGCTGGAGCATGTCAACAGCCTCCCTTGGCAAGGAGCTTCATTAGACAGGAACCACCTAGCGACAGTAGCGATGGGAACAGGCAGGCAGCCTGCCAGCAGCCAAGGGTCCCCACTGCTCAGCTGGGCAACGCTGACATCCAGGCAAAGCCAGAGCAGGGAGGGCACGCAGGTGCTGCCTGGGAATGATTCAAGTTGCTGAGCAGTGGAAGTGCCCAGGGCTCACGTGGGATCAGGACAGTAACAGCCTGGGACAAGTGACACAGTGAGGCCAGCACAGAGGCCTTCCCAAGTGCTGCCTCCTGGAGGGCAAGGCACTGACAGACTCTGTGCCTTAGCTTACCCCATTTGCAGGTAGCTTCTGTGAATGGTTAGAATACTTCCCCCTCCTGTCTTGCAGTCCTGCTCAGGGCAGGGCACAGACTTACAGCAATGCAGCTCATTCAGAGAGAATTCACACATGGCTCTGCTGTCCTGAGGATCCCTCTCGGCTCAGGTGCGAGATGTCCCCTGAAAACTGAACCTGTGGGATCATGCAAGGCACCAAACACTGTGTCTTCCCCTGGGATCTTCTCAACCCAGGAAACTCTTAGTCCTCCACCATGTCCTTGTGAAGCAGGGGTTTCATTCACCTGCAAGGTACCTCCTGTGGCTGCAGTAACAGTGGGTTGAGGTGCTGCACTGTGAAACCTTTGTGGATGGCAACAACACCATAGCTTGGAGAAGCTCAGTTGCCAAACTGCTGATCCCCAGGACAAACCTCCTGGAGAAGAATGCCTACCTTCATGTTAAATAACACACTTTTTAAAAAAACTTGCCTGTAAAATGATGAAGTCTGAATCTTTCCTAAGAGGAGACAGAAATTACCTCCATAGATAAGTCATTATGAATCTTCCAGCAACAACTGAAAAGAATGTGTCTTTTATGTCATTTTAATCTGTTTTAAAAATATGTACTAAGTGTAAACACTTGCTAAAGTCAGTATAAGACTTTATTAATACACTTAACACTTTATTTAGTAATAAAGTTTTTATATTAAAAACTGCTGTACTTTTAGCACGTATTTTTACCTCAAACCATGATTTCCGTATTCAAAATTAGTGCTTCAACTGTGGATTTAACTGAGCTCTAACAGGACTATTAACACATGTCAATTAAATACCAATCAACTACTAAAGACTGCATTTAATAGATACATTTCTTAATATACTACTGCTATACCTCATTAAAATTGTGTTGAATCTTCACAACTGTTGTAAACATTCAAGTGGAATATAATCCACCTCCAGGAGCTAGTAAAACTGAATGTAGTGCTCTCCTACTCTGGGGAGGTGTGTGATATAAAATTCAAAGCTAAGACAAAGACCCAGTTGATTACACATAACAGAAGCACTCTCAGATTAATAGTAGGCATCAGGTTCCCAAATCCTGCCTCTCTCAGAAAGGACAGGAATGTCTGCAAGGAGATCCCAACCTGGAAGAGGGTTTTGCCAGAGGGAAACAACAGGAGCTGATACTGCTCCTACCTGTGCTCTGCAATCCTGCCTGAGCTGTCTTTAGTGATTCTTCCCACAGCATTGCTCCTCCAGCTTTGGCAGAGGGGAAGCTGAGGCAAAGAGCAGCTCAGGCTGGGCAGCAGCTCAGTGGCAGCTGTACAGCAGCTTTGCCTCCCATGGATCCCCAGTGTCACTCCCAGCCCCCTTTTTGTTTTTTGTTTTGTGAATTGCAATTTAAATCACCTTCCAACAGGAGTAGCAGGACTAGCTTGAACGTATCAAGCCCTACCTTACTTGTAAACAGAACACATCACAGCTTCCTGCAGAAACACCAGCAGGATCCAGAATTTTTCGGGAGAATCCCTGTCAAGTCAAATCCTGTCTGGTTTGCACTTAAACACCAACCATGCTCCTTCATGGGGAACATCCCATTTGACTGAACACAAGCAAAGATTACCCACCTGCCTGCAAATTTTATCTGCTCAAGATGCTGAATTCAGTCTGCTCTCAGGACTGAGAAAGCCAAGATCCACCCTATCTATCCAAACAGCACAGAATGGTTTCCAGTCCTTCCTGGCACCAGAGAATAAGGTTCTTCACCCAGAGGAATGTGGGCAAACTGTCACAGCACAAACACCAGATTTCCCAATACATGACCATGCCCAATCCCCTGCACCAGAGAATCTCAGCAGAGGTGGGAGATCCCTTGCCCTGTAGGAACATCCATACATGACTATGGTACAGTACACTTTAAAGGCACAATCTGACAGTAAAACCACCTCAGCAAGATGGGCAAGTGCAGCAAATTTATCTTCTCCAAAAACAGTCATTCAACAGTGATTCTTCATTGGAACAGCCACACATCACCGTGCCTCTGTTTTCAGCTTGAAAATTGTCTAGAGGTGGGTGAGACATAGAAAAAACATTCTCCAGGCTGTTTATCTTTGTTTTAATATGAAAAACATTTGCCAACATGCTAGATTTTTACACAAGTCATTCTCCATTTTCTCCCCAGCTACTTGTGAGCAGGAATTATACCAATTTTTGTGCCTGCCAAGAGACATCAAAACAGAGAGGCTTAAGAGGTGAAATGCCACCATTTTACAGGCTGCCACACTGTGGCAGTTCAGGCTTAACCATACTATGGCAGTGTCTGTATCTGGGGTTTTAATTTACATTCACCTCGATGTAATCATTAAGACTAATTAATGAAGCACTGAGTGGAGCAAGTGTGAAGCTGCCCTGCCTGCAGAGCTCTCAGCTCTTGATAGCTGAGCTCAACTCTGTCAGTGGGAGACCTGCTGAGCTCCCACCTAGATGTACAGAATTGAAAAGGGTAAAGCATTGGTGGCACCTGGCATTCTAGAGTTTTAGAAATGCTGAATATGAAGGCCAGTATCTAATCTGTGACTGTCCAGAGCATCTCAACATCCCAGACCAAAACCACATGAGGGTAACATCCAAAGCAAAGGTGTGAAAATGAACTGATTCAAGCAAATCAGGCTGTTAGAAAATGAAATGGAATTAACACTTGTTACACTGGGACTAATTTTGAATCTTTTTTGAATGCCTATTTCTTGGCCAGACATATTTGCAATAAAAAAATCTTGCTCTCTGGCTCTTTTGCACTGAATGCAGTTATGCTTCAGGAGCAGAAAGGGCTTAGGCAGGGATTCAGAGCTCTTTTTTGCACTCCATCACCAGAAGATTTCACATGGGGATGATTCTGGCCTGAAGATACTAGAGTGCTGTTTGCTGTGGAAGGGAAGCAGTGTTGAGCAGCTGCTAGGAAAACTCTGCCATACCTCATCTCCTGCTGCCTTCAGGGTATTCTGGTGAAAGCAGAAAAGTCTGATGCCCCTGAAGTCCATGATTTCCCTATGAGCCCTGAGACAGGCCCCATGGGAGCAGGAAGGGAGCCAACCTGTGAAGGAAGCAGCAAGGCACTACAAAACAGGGTGGAGATACAGACTCATATCCAGAAACCAACAAGCTGAAGAGGAAAGGCTCTACTTTATTTTCAATTCATCATCCCATAATAACCCAGTCAGAAAGACTCCAGGCCTAGGCTGAGTTACCTTTGGCTGCCCTGTAGCACAGACAAACTGATAAAGGTTTGCACCCTTCACAGACCCTAGACCTTCAGCTATGGTATCACAGGGAGGGTCTGAGTTAATCCTTCAAAGAAGATGAGACACCTGAGGCTGCTTTCATCTCTAGTGGTTCCTTCTCCTTCCACACATGAAAGTGGATCCTTATGTCCATGTGCCTCCTCCTGTTCATTCAGCTCTCCCTGTTCCCACAACAAATGTTGTGAATCTGAGCATTACCCTCACCCTAGATCAGTTTGAACTCTGATTTCACAGCTCCATGGGTGTCAGGGGTGAATAAGAACAAAGGTGCAAACACACAGCTCTGCAGGATGCCTAGTGAGGGCTGGAGAATGTGGGTTCCCAGCTTGCTGCAATGCAAAGGTACCATAGGCATCAGGATAACATCAGCCCACAGGGCCTGAAGAAGAAAAAGGTCCTTATGTGGTTCCCTTCCCACAAAGGAAGGCTTCATTGCCTGGAGAATATCCCATGACAGAGTTTACTACCAGGCTGGCTCAGGGCTGGCTCTCCCAGCACTAGAAGACCAGAGACAAGGCTTGTCTGTGCACTTCCACAGCAGCCTGAAAGATTGAAGCCTTGCAACTAGAAAAAGCATGACAGAGAATGCCTGTCTTGACTTAGAGAATACCCTTCCCAAGCTTACTGGGGTTGTGACCTGGAAAATTAAAATGCAAGAAACTCTCCAGCTGCTGACCAGGCAAAGTGGTTGATATTGGATTAAGGTTCTTGGCTCTCTGCTGTAGCACACAGACACCAACTGCACTGGCTGAAGTGCCCCTCTCTTCTTTAGTGTGCCCAATACCAGCTACTGCAGCAGGACTGAGACTGTCTTTGTGATACAAACAATTTGCAACAGCTGAAGAGAAAGATTCCTCTGAAACCTGATTAAGTGAGACACTTCAAGCAGCATTTCAGAAAGCTGGACCAGAGGAAGGACTATTGACTTTAGCAAGACTGACCACATCAACATGGTGGTAAATGGAGAATGTGCCAAAAAGCAAACTTACATGTACACATCACATCAGTGCACTTCTTTAGAGGAGAATATCTCCTTCTTCTGTCCACGGTGAACCCTCCAGCACCTTCCTTCCCTTTCTCCGCTGCACACGCTTGCAGCTCACTTCACATCAGGACACAGCCAATACAATGTGCAAGATTTGTTCATGCCAAGCAGGATTTCTACTGTTTGTCTCCAAACCCTTGGTTTTGTTTGGCCACAAAGAGAACTCCACAAGCAATAGTGAAGGCTAAGCAGTGTGCAGGTACAAACACCAAGGAGAAGTTCCATAAATTTATCTTCCATGTCATTGGGACAGCTACAGTCTGCTTTGACATGCATAGATGGAACCAAATATTAGTTTGAAGACAGAAAGCCACTATCCCAGAAATAATCCTTTAATCATAATTTCAGAGTCCAGAAAGCAGTGCAGCATGAGTTTTCTGACAAAAGAGTGTTTTTTTATTTCTCATGATTATTGAATCATTTCAGTGTACAAAACAACACAGGTTTGACAAGTCTTACCTGAACAGTAGAGGAGTTTTGAACCCCAAGATTAAGGAAAGATATATTCCTGAGACCCTGACCACATGACAGTCTAAAGAAAAGGATGTCCAAAGACCTGATGGACATCTTTTCAAAACACTTTCAGTGACCAGCTTCTTTAAGAAGCTCAAGGAAGCACCAATTTCAGCATGCATCCACAGGGTGGAAGAACACAATTCATGGAAAATCTGTGAAAATTTTATTCTCCATCCAATATGGATTAAAATCAAACACAGTAAGAAAAAATATTTCAAGAATTGTAAGTATGACCTTTTGGCCAGCTTGAGTCAAACATATAAAACATGACAGTGCATTTCAACCCTCACTCTGACTGTGAAAGTCGGGTGTACAGAGAATACAGTTAGTCTTATTGTCTTATTAATCTGGTGCTCAAAGATGTCACCTAATCAAGAGCTGGGATCAGGAAGAAATCCTCAGCTGACATTAAAATGTTAAATGGAATGGACTGAATTCAATTATTATTTCTATTGCAATTGTTAATATATAAGATGGGGCTGGAAGGTCTGATTACCAAGATAAACAGGTGCCATCAATGGCACTGAAACAGACTGATTAAAGCTTGGACATGTTCTGCTCTGCAGTGCCAGGTCAGACTCCCCTTCCACTCCAGGCCTTCTGATATCTGGGAATCCAGTAAACTCCCATGGGCTCAGAGAATCCCTGTCCCAACGGCAGTGTCTGGGTGCTCTCATGCATCACAAAGGCTACAAACCTGCATGGTTGCCCAACTGTTCTGGTAACCTCCATGTTCCATGAGACATTTCCTTCTTTTGGTACTCAGAATGTTCAAAGTTCAGACATTTATGATCCCTGGTAAACCCATCATATAAACAGAGAAACCATCTCCTTCCATGAGCAAGTTAATTTTTTTTACAAGAGATCTCACATCAAGCCTTTATATCTTCAGCCAAGGTACCAAGACAGCCTTCCTTGTCATGGAAGTGTCTTTTGCTGGTAAGTCTCCCTGTCAGTCTAAGCTCTTCAATGCAAAGATATGTCATAACCTTCCTCCCAAAATATCCTTCACTGAATGAGAGGAAAATGACTGGGGTGCATTGACAGCTTTCAACTATCTGAAATGATTTTGTGAAGTTTTATAGGGACCCAACCCAGCCAAGAACAATCACCCTTAAAACAGAAATTAAATATCTTTATTTTTTTATGAAGGAAAAAGCAGCATGTTCCACTGGAGCACCCGCTCCACCTCTGTGTCACTGTGACACCTCCACTGACAGTCACACTCAGCTTCTGCCAGTGCCCCATGGAGCCCACCAGGATGGGGCACCACACCTGGTACTCACCTCCCAGAATTGTATGGAGCAGGTAATGATTCCATACAAACAATCTTTTCAATGACAGGTCCCATCCCATATGGAGGCCACTGTCAGGAAGGAACAGAGCCAGAGCCAGTGCTGGATTTGTGGTAACCCACCTGCCCTCCTGATCCCATGGATCCACACTGCACTCCAGGATGCAGCCAAATGTAACAGGTGATTCTATGGCATGCCTCCAGCTCACAGCAGTCTAAGTAAGGCTGGGCTCCTGCCCTCCCTTTCTTGTGCTAAAGTGTGGCTTTATTGTGCAGCTGCAGTCTGAATGCCAATCCACTCTGCCTCTGGCTGTCTGCAGGACCCAGGCTCTCATGCTTCAGTGCATCCTTGCAGTTGAAACAAGATGTTTGCTCATACATATTTTTAATCCTGTTGCTACCCTGGCTCCTCGTTAGTGGCCTTGCACAGCCATTGGTTCCACACCAGGGGAACAGCCCAATTATCTTGCACAACTCAGGGGAGAGCCACTGCTCCAGGAGGAGAGGGGTGCTCGCCCCAGAGGGAACAGCTGCTGTCCCACGGTGAGGGGAGGAAATCCCAGAAGTTCAGAAAGTCTCAACAAGGCAAGGGAGGAAATGCCAGATAAATTCCTCATCACCAGAGAAACACCATCCTTCTGGTATGTGCTGTCTTTGTTACATCTCAGAGGGCTGGGCAGGTAAGGAGTGATTTCTGAACAGAGCAGCTCCCTGGGGCAGAGCTCCAGGAGTAATGTGGGCTGGGCAACTGCAGGGCACACTCACTCTTTACAGGGCAAAATGACACATGGTCACAGACTCAGAGCTGGCCAGTAGAGACATACTGCTGAACAGGATGGGCTTACCCATCACCAACATTTCAGCTTCTGTTGATGTGGACTGAAGCTCAGCCCAAGCCCAGTCACGCTGATCCCCTCAGAGCTGACACCTACAGGTCAAGCTACAGTCAGGGCTACCAGCAGACAGCCTCATCCCACTCTCCCTGTGCACGGGGCAGACATCTCAAGCCCGGGCTGCAGTATGAGGCACAGAAGAAGGTAAGACAAGCATTATGCATTTCAGCTAAGCCAAAATCTCTCTGCTCACTTCTCCACACAGACATCCCCACAGAGACCCAGCGCTGCTCCTTCAAGCTTGTCATCACATGAGACATGGGCTCCACCTCCCATAAGAGATCTCATCTGTCAGCTCAGGCTGAGGCACGTGAAACCCAGCTCCTTCTCCTCCAAGGAGAGCAGTAACTGTACAGCCTTAGCTGCACTTACTGGTGGCTGTAGTGAGGGAACAGGAGGCCGACTCACCCTTTGGAGGTCCAGTCCCCTTGCCACCTGCCTTCCCCAAGCTCTGCACCAGCAAAATGGATTTTCACTCTCAGTCCCGCACACAGTCTTGGGCAATCCCACGTGATTTTGTGTGGCAGCCGTGCTTTTTTTGAAATACTGCATGGTCCAGAACAGATGGACTGCACAGCAAGGTGAATCACAGCTGTGAACAAAATGTCTGGACAATTGCTATGGCAAAAAGACTGGCAAGGCTTCATACTACTGCTGCCAATTATCTCCTGGTTGCACAATGAATCCCTTATCACCTTCTCTCACCAGTGCTGGGCAGGAGGAGCTTTACAGCCTTTGCTTTTGCCTCACTAATCTTTGCTGGACTGACAAGTCCCATGGACCAGGAACAGACTGCTCTTCTGGCTCAGAAACAGAGCCCATACATTGCCTTCACTGACTGTTGAAAATGTGCATTCAGATGTCCTGGTGTGCCCTTTTTGTCTTCTAATGAAAGCTGAATGTCACTGCTCACCCCACCAGGAACAAATGCCAGCAGCATGAAGCCCCAGTTCTGGCCACCTTTTGCACCAGACAGCAGTTGGGCTGACTGTCCCAGGAGAGGGCACTGGGCAGGAATGTGCCACCCCATCTGATGCCAGCATGCCTGGTGCCATGTAGGCCATCCTGTAGTCAAAAAACCCCAAATGTTGGTGGTGACACCAGCCATCACTGAACTAGCAGGGCTGCATCACCACATCCCTTCAGTGCCCTTGTACCCACCAGGCCTAGAAAGAGGAGCTGCTCCGAATGGAAACAGGGTGTCACCAGCCCCAGACTCTGCTCACTGCAGCCCTGGCCACCTGCCCTACAGCAGGTGAATGCTGCCCTATTCTGCACTTCTTGCTACACATCACACAAGTGATTGGGGCCCCTGAGACAATGTTGTGTATTCATGAGTGCCATCTGCTGGCACCTTCTCCATTAACCTTTCCAAAGCCATTTAGTGGAGCTTGGAGCTCTCCAGACCCAGAGTACACAGGTATACCATTGGCTCCTGTCCCCTTCCTAGCAGGGGAAAAATTCTGTACCTTTTTCACTATCCCAAACTTTCTGGTGTCATCAGCTGCTGGAAATAAATCAGGTACATCCATTCTATAATATGCTACACTAATTGTTTAAGTAAAATGAACATGTTTCCCTGGTAGGGTTAAACACAAGAGTTAAAGAAACACTTGAGACCTCAAGAGATTCTTAGTAAAGCTTCCACTATCTGGATAACAAGACATCAACACAAAAAACATCCACCCAACATCCTCAAAAGACTGCCTGACCCTCTGGAACCTCAGTGTCTAAGGACTGCAGCTGCAAAGAGAACCTTGAGACTCAGGAAGCCAGGAAATCTTGCAGAGTGTGCTGAGGGCCAGAAAGAATGGCTCTGCCATGAGTGACTTACAGCTTCTGCATCCCCACTGCATGTCTGTCTAAATTACCTGCTTTAATCTAAGCAGAAATAATGAGCTTGAAGTAGAAATCTTTGGATAAAAGTTTGTGATCCATGGCAGGTTGGACTACCTGGTTAGAACTGTCCCATTCTCTTGTGACCAGGGCCATGAAGGGAGAGCTGGAATCTGAGAACTGGCAGCCAAAGAACAGCAGGACACAACACTGTAAGAGTTTCCCTTTACCTGAAATCACAGTAGCATTAAATCAGTACTTTAGGAGGGAAGCAGTAATGAAAAGTTAAGGAGATTTATATATAAATATTAATTTTTATTTTTATATATATATATCCTTAACTTTTCATTAAGGAGATATATATATATATAAAATATATATATGACTGATATGGACTGTGTGCAGTTAACAAATACTGAAAATAAACTAATAGAATATGCAGTGTGGGAACTCCTGTACCATATGTGGTATTATTTATCAATTCTATTCCCACAGCAATATACATCTGCAGCACCCTGTAGTCTAAAGCCCCTTCCTTTCTAAGTGTTTATTAGGGCTCACAATCAATGCTGAGAAGTGGAGGAAGTGTGTTAGTTTCTCTCCTATGTTTGTAAAGCCCCAGATGCAAAATCCAAACAGACTTGTACAAAGCCACAAGTGAAGCAATACACTGCCACAAACACAGCTCAAAACTCCTGGATTCCAGGTCCTTCCCACAGAGAGAGGAAGATTGGTAACAAATCCCCAAAGAGGTGGGAATGAGCAAGAACATCACAGTGTGCAGTCTGCCTGTTTTCACACATGAGTTAATTAGATTGCAGCCTAATTAAAATACAGCCTTTGCATCTTGCCTTTCTTCCTTGATGATGTTGGCAGCAGGTAAAGGTCGTCCATAGTTTTAAGCTGCAAGCTAGGAAACACCTCCTAACCATGGAGTGACTGGAAGAGCCCAGTGATGGGGCTGGAAACCCAGTGACTGCAGTATGGCACCAACTGTGCTCATGGAAAGCACCACTGGATACAGATCCCTGCAAGGCAGGGGAGAGAAATGAAAATACAAAAGCCTCCTCCTCCCAGTGCTTCCTTCCACAGTAAACCTGGTTTTAGAAGCACCAAACACTTGCCATTTCAAATTAAGTTCCCAGGTGTTTGGCACCTCTAGAAAGCAGCTCCTGCACCTTAGCAATTAAAACCAACACAAGTTCAATGCTTTTAGGGGTTGGAATTAAAGACTACTTCTGCCAAAAACTGCAAAAACAACTGGCAATAATGTATCTCTGTATCACAGGGAAGCTGGAAAAATGAGGGCATTACTTGTGTTATGGTATCTCTCCTCCTTTTCTGCCAGGAACATGGGAGGAATGGAATGGACACAATATCAAAAGGCCACAGAAATGAAACATTACCAAAGATTTGACCTCCACACACAACACCTCACAAATGGGACAGCTCTACCACAATGAAAAAAGGGGGTTTTGTCTACAGATTGTTTATAGAGGACAATGGTCTGGTCAATGAAAAAACTGGATTTAACTTGCTTGATCTGGTCCAGCAAGGTCTGATGAGGAACTCACAGGAAAAATCCAACTGTTGCCACCATGGTGCAGAGGCAGATGTGTCACAAGCACAGGCTGTCCCATTGCTGGGGGAAGGAGGTGTTCAGGTACCAAGGGAAGAGGACAGCCCAGGGTCTCCAGTTCATGTCAGGATGAACTGTTACAAAATAAAATAGCAAAATCTCCCACTACAGAATCAGTCCATGAGTGACCAGAGGTGCAATGCTAAAACCAATACAAATGCATGGAAGGGCTGAGCCACAGAGGCAGAGCACTCAGGAGATGCCCAAGGCAGCTTCACCCAGGCTACATGTCCAACATAATATAATTCCCTGCCCAGACACAGCCTCCAGATGCAGACAGTGCTGGAAAGTGTAAGTATTTGGCAGATGAAAAGGCAGAAAACATCTGTAAGCTCCAAAGGTAAAAGACATTACTCTCACCCCTAATAACTTACAGATGTATTTTTCCCTATCTTGTCTGCAAACATTTCAAACCAGCATTGCATTTCCTACTGAACTATGATGCCCACAGAAGGGAACTCAAGTGAGACGATACAGTACATTGAAAATGAAGTTTCCAAAAGCATTTGAGATAATGGCAGAGAAAAGAAGGGATCAGAAGCAGTAATGAATGAACACAGAGACAGGATTTCGCTGTACATCAGAACTCTGAGCTTCAAAATCACATGGAAATCCCAGCTTTCCTAGCTGTAACAGGAAATAGCTCAGGAGATCGACTGAAGGCTCTGAGGCAATTCATTTTTCAACAAGACAATGCAGTCTGCAGCCAGAGCATCACACTGCAGTCATGCTGCCTGTTACTCAGTGTGAAAAAAGACCAAAGAGCAAACAGGAAATAATCCAACAAGGCGCAGTAAGAAGCTGCAGCCACATCACTGTTCTCTCACAGCTCACCTCCCTGAACACGGGGAGTGCCTGCACTTACAGAGAAGAAGCTGGTAATGCCAAGCAAGCCCTTTTCCTGCTTGCTGCAGTGCCCGGCATACACTTGCTCAGAGCCCCCCACAATCCAGCCCAGCAGGGTCAAAAGAGCCAGAACTCCAGAAAGGTCTGGCTGGGAAAAAAAAAAAAGCTAAGGAAGTACATGTCTCTATAAACTTTGATCAGCTTCCATCCCCTTTTCTTCTGTTTGGCTGTCACCTATCATTAAAATTAAATAACATTTGGTCTTGTTGCCATGTTAACCAAGAGACACTGCAGACTCAGAAAGTCAAGTTCAGTCCACCCTGCTGGATACATGCCCCTGGTACACTTGATGGAAAAGCACAGTATAAGATGGAGAAAACAGGGGGGGGATTAATTCCTGAAAATATAAATGCCTGATGCCTACCCAACTCATAAAAGAAATATTGCAAAGGGGATGGAGACACATTAGATTTATAATTAGGATGATTCTATGCAGGTGTATCAGTAGCTACTGTTAAACAGTGTGAAAAAACCTGATTCACAGATCCAAAAAGGATCTGGGACACAGAACAGCAGCAGCACAATGTAATGCCCAGCCCTCACCCACTGCCTTTACAATGAGCAGTCAATATTCCTGCAAAGGTGCCTGCTTATGTTTCACATCTGTGTTACCTTCGATGCCCATTTCAGTCCTGATCTCAAAAAAGTGCTGTTCATCTCTTCTTCCCAAACATCACATACCCAGTTCTGCACAGCCATGAGTTCATCTTGTATTTCCTTGCCTTGAGAAGTCAGGATAAGGACACTTCAAAGCCCAAATTAAAATAAAACTGCTGGATGGTCCTCAGATCATCAAAAACACAGGGCAGCACCGTAGCATGGAAACAAAGCTTTCTGCTTGTGGGACAGCATTTTAGGAGGATTTCTGGTTTTCTTCTCTCTTCCTGATGCTTCCTTACAAATCAGGCTCTCTCTCTGCCTAGGTCTCCTGTGCTAGAAGTCTCATTGCAGCTGCAGGGAAAGACAAGCCATTTTGCTTGCATGGCTGCCTCTGCATTTCAAGCTGATTTGTATGAGACACTGCCACCCAGCACGATTTGCATACACACCAAAATGTGAGACCTGCACAAAATGAAGCAGGAAAACCGTTTGTCTCTCCTCTCGGAAAAGGTGATGGATTCTTCGCAAATGTTTACTATTAAGTGTTTCCTAAGCCTCTGAGCTATAGAATTTGTACATAAAAGGGAGTTCACCCTCTTCCCCCAGTCCCACAATCCTATTTGCTTCAGATTAACATGAATGACCTCTGCTTCACTTGAGCTTATTCACTGCCCACAGAGCAGGGCCTGGTTGTACTGAATCATTTCCCTGCCATCATGAAATGCTATTCATAGGAGAGGACAAGGCTGCAGGTGCAGGTGTTAGCTTTCTAGAGCATTAACTGTTCAACACCCAGACAAGACTTCTATTTAAACCTTACTCAGATCAGAAGGGCTGCAGAAAACCATGACATGAGGTACCTGAACTTAACACGGCAGAACACTAGGCCCAAACATGGGATAAAGAAAACAGGGGTGAACTACAGCCTGGTAATTACATGTGATCACACATGCAGGGGACAAAGCAGCCCTGCCATGAAATGCTTCATCTCAGCTCCTCCTGCTGCTCCCTCCTTCTCTGTCCTCAACTGTGTCAGTCACCCAATGTGCCCCACTCTTGCTGTCTTAGGAGTGCATCACAGGCTCTGGGGTGGGTGCTCTTTGAAATGGCTTAATTTAAATTGACATATGAAGTGTCACCTCCAAATTAAGCCAGGCTGAAGAAAGCCCTTCAGGACCTTTATGTCTCTTTTCTCTCTCTCTTTTCCTTCCCCTCTCATGCTACTTTAAAGAGAGCTTACACATCATTCACCATTCTGGTCACCAATAGAAAACAGCTCCTACCTGAAAGGAGTCTTCAGGTGTATACTCTAAGGGCAGGGAGAATATGTCCTCATTTCCCCAGTCCTCCAAGAATAACAGCCCAGACTGAAGTCCCTCCACAAGTCAGATCTCCTGTCAGACACAAACCCAAATTATTCTGGCACATAAGCACAGATCTCTGCTGAAAGAATGGCCATTGGGCAATTAAAATCTGTTTTGCTCCTTTGTTCTCCAGGCAGGCTGCCTGACTGATTGGACCCTTTTACTTGGGAAAACAAATATTAGGCCCAATGTACAGCTGGCAGAAAGCCACACAGTGCCATCAATTCCTCTGTTACCCTGACTGAAATTCTGACCTGTGCCTTACAACTGCATTGAAGCTCTTGGTTCCTACCTGCACCCCCCACACTTTCAGAGGGTACAATAACTCCCCTACTAATTTTTGCAGACCAGGGACTGATTTTCTCAGACCTCAGTGCATCAGGCTCACAGTGGTCATCCTGTGCAGCATCTGGACTGTCTGGCAAAACTTACCCTGATATAGACTTTATTGCATTGGGTTTGGGAGCTTTTGTGGTGATTTGCAAATAATCACAGAGTTCGGACACAACCAGTAACTACTGTATTTAAATGTTCCATTTATTACTACAAAACAGGATCCTGCCTAGAGAAGCAGAGACTGCAACTTAACATAGAGCAGACAAGTGTGAAGGACTGATGGCAATAATTGTCCTGCTCTCACAGAGCAAGTCAATCAGACTATTTAAATACTTTCAGCACCTGGACTGTCCCAGCAAAAATTCCATCCTCAAACTCACTAAAGAATTACACACCATTCCTTAGTCTGCACAGGCAAGAATTTGCTTTCGCATTCAGTGAACGGTGGTTGGGGCTTTGGTTTAAAAAACAAAAACATGTATTTACTGAAAATCACATGTGACTCTTGTGATGAGCAGTCATTTACAACAGTCAGAACCTGGGGGAACCAGCCAGGACACAGAGGGTGTTGTGGGGCCCCTCCTCAGCACACACATACTGATCTTCAGTACGTGTGTGCTGTAAAAAAAGCCAGAGTCTGACGAAGACTGGTAGGATAATCAGAATACGGCACATTCCTCTCAGAGAGACCAGAGTAGCCAGCTTTTTATAGCTTAACCAAACAGAGGCTAAGAAGGGTCATCACTGCAATCCAGAAATAACTAAAAAGCAAACACCAAGGAGGAAAAATAGCTAGTCAAGATCAGTGACTAGAAATAACCAAAGAAGAATAAAAAGGCCATGAGCAAATTTGAACTGGAAATTATAATGTTTCCATGACCAGAAGGATGAAGCAGAAGCTACTTTTCAATAGAAATAATGGGGGGAAGAAACATTTACCCATCTCTGGGCATTTACGACATGATACCTGCCATCAGTAGAACTGAATCTGACACCCTTGAGCTTCCTTACTCCAGTGTGTGCTCCGCTCAAACCCAAAGGAAAAAAAAATAAAATAGAGGAAAATGTCAACATTCACAAATATTATCAAAAATCTCTCATTAAAACCAGGCCACAAAAACAGCAAGCTGTGCAAGGAGGAATGCCCAGAGGAGCAAAATGGCATCTTGCTGAATTCAGGCTCTCTGATAATTTGTGCCTCTCCAACACAGACATTTGCCCCACACTTGCTCTCCAGCATGAATTGCCAGTTGGAATTTTCCTGTAGCATATCTACAGGGAGGCATCAGGAAGCTCTGTAAATCCTGGGAATAACTACCCAAAAGCACTGTCCTGCAGTGAAACAACTGTTGGAGAGGAAAAGGAGAAGGATTATATGCTGGATTGTCTGATGGTTTATGCAGATATTCTCATTAAGGAAATGGTAATCTCTGCCTGTAGATCTCTCCTCCTCTGAAAGCCTGGCAGTGCCACTGAATGACTATTTATCGTGATCAAAACACTAGTGAACTAATCCTTGTCTCTTTGCAGGCATGGAGCTTGTGATGATCTCCTTACTTGCCTCATAAGGTAGACATATAAAAGGAAAATGAAAGGAGAGAAAGAAATTAAGAAAATGGATAAAACATATGTGGGGAGAGACACAGCTGAAAGGAACCCACTGTTCAAAGCACACTGGTCAGCAATGGAACAGATCCTCTAAAGGCATCTGTAGCTCATTCCCACTGCTATCACCCCAAGAAGGAATTAATCAATGTATTTGTTTCCAGGCACTCGCTGAGGGATCATAGCACCATTCTGCATGGACAAGCAGGAAAGATACCTGCCCCTGTCCTCCACCACTTGCAACCCCAGTGACTGGCAGCACACCCGTAAAGGAGAGGAAAGGACTGAGAGCTGAAGCAATGGAGAGCAGAAACTCAGCTTCACTTGCTGTCTGCCTGATGCCAGGTAAGTGCAATGCTTCTGCTTCCCAGCTGAGAGGGGTTTCCAGAAGTGTCAAAGGAAAACAAGCATGGTGGTTTCCTCACCAGCTCATATTTGGTGAGGTTTTCAGAGGCACAGTGACATGACCAGAGAATCAGCAAGTGGGTTTCCTGGGACTGACAGAGCAAAAATAATGGTAAACAGCTTCATCAAGTCATAGGTGAGACTGCTTAGAAGATGCTGCCTGGTGAAGAGCTCTAAAGACTGAACTCTCACTTGAAGGAGACAGCTTTCATAGGGCAGAAGCCAAAAGCCTGTCCAAAAATATGATCAACATCCATTTTAGTTTAATCACAGGAGCAAACTCAATTAACATGGCTGGTATAGTAGAAAGTTGTGCAAAATAACTTACTGGATTTCTCTTTCTTCTTTCCCACAGAAAAAAAAAGTTGTTTGTCAGTCCCATCGGAATGCCTTTGATCTCAACACTGATCTAAGCAAAAAAACCAAGAAGAAATCAAAGAAAAAAATGAAAAAAGCTCTCTGTAACTGAGCATCCATCTTCTCTCCACACACTGGTTTGCCTCTGCCTCCCCAGGTACGAGCAGGTGACTCCTGAGAGCGGGCAAGGTGCAATGCAGAGAACAGCCTCACACCTCCCAGTGTGCTCTGGACACTTTTGAAAGGCTTTGCCAGATCCTCCATTCTGCTCTGGTTTTGCTAGAGATGTTAATAAGTGATAAAGGTTTATTGTGCTGTAGTTACATTTTACAGTCACACATAGTGCTCCTCTTAACAGCACTCTTTAAACTCCCAGAAGCAGGGAAGCACGGGCCATACAGTTTAAGGATCTTCTGTATATTGAATTTTGAAGCCATCATCATTGCTAGATTAACTGAATTGGCTGGGACTATCTACAAAAACAAATTATCAGTCCTCCACAGCTTGCAGAAAGTCAGGGCTGCCAGGCAGAGAAACCTAAAATTTAAGAAAGGCTGTCTGTGTATTAGATCTTCATTTAGGCATGATTTGGGAATTTCAGCACTTTCTGAAGGTTAGGCATGCAAATCCTCTCCCTGAAGTCACAGGAGCTGTTAGGGAGCTCAGAAGTTAAACACACAGTAGGCATCTCCTGACTTGTGGCCAGGACCATGATGTCTGTGGAGCAGTCTGACACTGCCTTGTGCAGCCCTTTCTTTACAAGATGATCTTATCTGCTCAGGGATCTCAGAACCACTGGATAATAATTATTCAGTTTAAATTACATCAGTTGACATCAGATTAGCCTTATTTTGGCTCTTCCAGGAAAAACCTGAAAGCATCCACAGACGCACATTGCCTCTTCTGATGTCAGCAAAAATGTTGCTATTGATTCCAGGAGAACTGGGATTTCATTGCAACATTTAGTGCTGAGTGTCACTAAGCAAAAATGGGACTGCCCCAGATTTCCCTACAGTTGTTAAACAAGAGAGCTATCTGTTCTAAAGACAAAAGCAGAACTGTAAACAGTGCTACTTACAGTGATGATGATAATTGGAGGGGGGGAAAAAAGGAGAATTAATATTTTTCTGTGGCACTGGGTGTTCCTAGTAAATGCTAGAAATTGCAACAGTGTTCAGTGGCAGACATAGTTTATTGTTCACAGAAGTCTTTCTCACAATTTTTTACCTCTACAGCATTTAATTACCAAAATTTCTGTCTGGGTTTGCACTGGCCCTCTGCAATCTGGAAGCTGTTCAGGTGGTCACACTGCAGCAGAGAGCCTGAACATAACCCTGAGACCTGGGAAAGGTCTCGGTCTGTCAAAACCTGTTGCTAAAGAGAGCCCAGAAAAGCTCCTCCATAGCAGGGCTGGTGCAGGAGCAAGCAGCAAGTCCAAGAAACAGGCAGACAGTTTGTGATCCTTTTGGGAAGAACACTCCTCTAATTCCAATAGACTCAACGGGAATTAGAACATTCCTGCTGGGGGGAATGGAAGGTTCATCTACAGTCACTCCCAATGAGGGGCCGTACAGCCGCCCCACCTGCTGAGCACCACACACCCAGCATCAAACCACTGACACTGGATTGGAAAATCACAGAAACTCAGTCAACCTGTCCAATTTTGGGTCACAGGGGAACGTTCAGTTCAGAGAGTTTCCTCAGCCCCTCTGAAGCTCTGTTTATGATTGACTAATCTAGACATACAGCAATGATAATAACTTGATATATCTCCATGTGCAGGAGATTTATTTTTATTTTATTCATTTTAAAGCATCATTATGTGCATTAGAAAGCTTTAACACTCATGACACTATAATTACAATCAAGCTTCATCGAGCATTACCTGGCATTGGGGAAGAGTGTGGTGGGGGACAGTTTGCTTTAATTCCCAATCTAATTAAAATTCTCTTTTGTTCCAGCAGCCAAAGCCATCCTCCTTTTTAAAAGAATGGCAATGCCTACCTGCAATTATGAAATAAGTAATTTCATTTAAAAGCAACTGCTACATATAAGAAACTCCTGCACCTTGGATGTCTTGGTGAAAAAACATGGATTACACATCTTTATCACAGAGCTGGCCATTTATGGCTCCCCTTAGCCCAGTATTATAGCAAAATAAAAATTTATAAAGATGGAAAGCTCATAGCTTTGCAGAGCAAAACCACAGCTGTATTTCATACCTCACAAAACCTCACAAAACCTACACTGTGCAGCACAGACCTGAAAGAATTTTTTTGCCTTAAGGCTAGGGGAGGATGCTTGGTTCTCTGCACAGCTGGCAGGTTCAGTTCCGAAGCTATCACCCTCAGTGTGAGAGTTACAAGGCAAAACACCACATCTTGAATAATTCAGGAAGTCAGCTTGAAGGACAGCAGCAATTCCTTCTTACTTTAAATCCTGTCCCCCTCTTCCCCACACTGTTCTCCTGGGACCCCACTAAACATAAGGCAGCAGGCAATAAACGAACCAGCAATTACCACAGACAGATGCATAAAGCCCTGCCCCCCTTGTCCCCACATGTGCCCATCAGAAAGGACTCTCCCACATCTCTTCTTTCTGCTGACTTGGGAGTGAGAAAGGGAAAGCAAAAGATTATTTATCTGATCTCCAAATTCAAAAGTGCAGAGCATCCCCAGGCTCCAAGAGAAGAAATCCTTGGTAAGGTTGTGTCAATAGTGAACTCTGCCTGGCAATACTTCTCACAGCTGACAGGACTTTCAAGGTGCCCAACATCAAAGCTACAGGGTGAAGTCAGAAACTCTGACTGGGTTTATAAATCCCACTTTAACACATGCCCACTGCAATTTATGAACATGGTACATTAATGGCTGGGCTCAGCATCACTAAATCTGTCCCTCCTGCTACAAGAAAGCTGGATAAATCAGACCATTTCATTTAGGGTGATTTATATTGCAGATAAATCAACATTCATCTGTGAGTGATTTGTTAACACATTGCAAGATCTTCTAATCACTTTCTGGCTTTCTATCAATCAAAACTTTTGGGAATTACATCACTAAATCCCAGACTAGAGGGGCCAGGGCCATGAATTGAGTCTTGGAGGCAGTACCAAGCAGGCTCACAGTGTGGAGTGATGGTTTGGTTGGCTGGGCT
Organism: Emberiza elegans; assembly: GCA_024865655.1. NCBI lineage: Eukaryota > Metazoa > Chordata > Aves > Passeriformes > Fringillidae > Emberiza > Emberiza elegans. The sequence continues at coordinate 37,306,763 of JALJVW010000129.1, read as the reverse complement.
GGTTTGGTTAGGACTCCCTGCACAAACTGGAACCCAAACTTTGCCTGAAATCTGCTCTCCTGTCTTGTTCCACAATTCCTCAGTCCCATGCTTCCATGCACAAAAATGAGGTGAGAGCACATACCCCTGAGGGCTGGATCATGAGAAAAAACACTTTCAGAAGAGCACAGGGTGATCAACACTACTTAAGTCTATACTGCAAGGCTAGCAAGAGATGTCAGAGGGAATGCTCCAGAGAGGGGAATGCCCCAGCCTGCATCAGCCCTATTCCCAGGCTGGGCACAGCTGCCTCCTGCAGCCAAGCAGGATGCATCCCTCTGTGCCAGGCAGACCCAGAGCTCATGGCACACCCTGGGCAGTGACAAGGGCACAACCCCCCGCTCTACTGCCCTCACAAAAGCATCCCTGTTCCCTTCCTCACCCTGCCCAGACTGGGAGAAATACATCTGTCACTCAACAGTGCTCTGGCTGTTGTAAAATTTATATAAGCACACACACAAATACACATTTATGTATACATATATGTGTACATGGTGTTCATACATCTGTGTATACATACATACACACAGACAGAGATAGAGAGATTCTGGATATAAAAGTAGGACCTGCAAGAGCTCATGGTAAAGTGCTTTAGTCAGAGACTTTTCCAAACCCAGAGTGTGTGGTTGTTCCTCCCCTTACCCCCAAAGCCTGAGCCTCTGTGGTCTGGAACAGTCCCCTTCAATTCCGTAAATAATTTAACAATTTTGCAATCTAGCTGGATTTTGCCACTTTCAGAATGATTTTATGATCCAGAGATGCTGCTGAGGACAAAGCAGAACCATTTTAAATACAGTTGATTAGATAACTTGTGCCTTTTAAGCAGACTGCATGATTACCTGCACATGAAACACCCCAGTCCTGATGAACTCTGGTGAGACTTATGCCTTGCATTGACTGCACGAGCTGCAAGCCCAGAACCAGTGTGCTTTGGCTCCTGGCTACAGGGCAGATTCAAAACCTCAGCAAGTGCAAGCACAGTTATAGCACCTTATTTGTGTAGTCTGGCTCCCACACAGGGGACTTGAGATCTACCCTTCAAATATTTACACACACACACTTCACACACCAGGCTAGACACTGTGGAAGCAGAGCTGCAGATATGCATAATACACCTTTTTTTCCCTATGATATTGTTATGAAGTAGGAGGTGAGATTATTCACATATTAGGCCTTCAGTCTCCAGGGAACTGCCTGTGATTTCTATATTTATACCTTCAGTGTTGTCACAGAAAACATTGCAAGAGATTTTGATCTTGAATACCGATGCAAATTATAAAGAAAAAATCTGGCTTTTAAACGTCATCCCCAAAGCTCAGGAAGACACAAGCTTTCAGATTTTTGCTCTCCTCTTTCTTAAAACAAAAGGACAGAGTAAAGCAGCAGGAGGCCGTCACACAAATGGCAATCATAAATCGATCAAGCTATCAAACAGCTGTCATCAAGAAGCAGAAAACAGAATAATGAGCATTCATTATTGACTGGTCAAGTAACCTGGCAACAACTTCACTTCAAAAGCTGACAACAGCAGGACTCTCTAATCACTTCCAAGCAGGACAAAGGACCTTTCCTATGCCACTGGGCAGCACAGCTCTGGCCTTTTGCTCTTCAGCATGTGGGGGATATTAAACAGGACCTAGACACAATACTGGCTGCTAAGCAGAAATATCCCAAAATTTGAATTCCCAGTCATGTAAGCATGAAGACAAATGTGCAAATCTAGATCAAGGGATGCATAAGTAAATATTTTCAACAACCTATCATAGGTTGCTGCCTAATAGTGATAATAAAGTTTTGAAGATGAGCAACAAAGAAGTGGTAAGAAAATGTAAGGGTTCACATGGTGGACATTTATGACCCTGCATTGTCAGTGCCACTGTGGCCAATGTAACTGTTCATGTTGGCTCAATGCTATCATAAGGAAAAGGTCTGTAGGCTGGGCAGACTGAGAATATTCCTGCTTTACAGTGCAATGCCCAGGTGTCTTGTAAGAGTCTGGGCTCTGAACTACCCTAAATTTACACATAGCCCAGTGTCTGTGCATACATGCAGATCACCTGTTCTGTATCTGCCCAGTTCAGATAGGATGCAAACACATTCCAGGTCATCAACCCACATGCTTGTGGCTCACTCCTGGTCAAAACAGCCCAGCTCCAAGGACCTTCCAGCCACAGAGCAGAGGATATTTATTTTATCAAGTTTCTGAACAAGTTCAAAAACATTTTCCAAAGGGCAATGAAAGGGGTGGAAAGCACCTTATGTCAGCAGTTGGCTCAAGACACATGGAGTTGATGGATTGAATGCTGCCAGCCCTGGGATTGTGTTGCTCTTGTGCAGCAGATGAACTGCAGCCTTGCATACAATGGGTACTGGTGGCTGTGTTAAGAATATTCTGCAGCAACAAATGAAAAGTGGGTGGCTTTTTTGTTTGCTCGAGGGACTGCTTCAATCAGGTAAAAATAAATAAAGACTCCTTTCCTGTGCACAGTGACACCACAGACTCACGTGACTCCACCGCATGAGTTACATGTCCAACTCCTTAGGTACAAAACGGGAAAAATGAGCGTCAAAAGGTTAGTGTGGTCCTCCATAAACCTCTCTGTCCTCTACCCAGTGCTGCTGCCCCTCTCCTGGAGGAACTGAAATACACAGCAGAAGCAGTTGGCGCAATAAATACAAAAATTCATTGAAACCCTGCTTTGCCTTCATGGGGATCCACCTCTTCTCCTCTGCTCCATGTTTCCTTGTTTCATGAGTCAGCAAGACCTGTGAGGGACAACAGCACTAGTGGTGCATGTTCCACACAGTAAGAAGCTCCCTCTGCCTCCATTTCTCAGGTCACATTTGCCTTAGGAAGATGTCCCATGAGCTGTCCTCCAGTGCCAATGTAAAACAATAATAAAGGGATGCAGAGCACTTCTGTCCATTTGTACCCATTTAAAGATCAACCTTGTGGGTCACATTTACTCAGTAATTTTACTGAGGTGATCTGAAATATGAGTTTGTATTTAATGCCTCTTAATATTAAATAGATTGATTGTAGCAGGGGGAAATTAACAGTGCAGAACATGCAAGTGTGATCCAACAGCAGCAAGTGCCTTTTCCAAAAGAGCTGAGATGCTGCTGCACAGAAGGAACCAGCATTTAGCCAAGTGTCCATAATAACTGAAGAATTCTCTACCTTTGTCAGCCAACTCTAAAATAAACTTTATCACCAGTATTGCAGCAGGGCCTGCAAGACCCACCTTCAAGGCCAAGACTGAGGGCCAAATGAGGACAAGCAGCCTTCCCCAAAAAGCATGAAGGAACATGTGGGTACAGCTAAGGATGCATAAAAAATAACAGGAGGATTTGGGTCAGACATAGAAACAGTGCTGCCCACTGTCAAAAGAAGCTGAAGAATACTCTTTAATAAATGCTGCTGTGGCAGACAGAGTTTTGAGGCAGGCTAAGAAGGAAGAAAACAAAGTTCTGCTGGGGATCTTGGAAGAACAGCTTCCCCCATGAGAGTCAAAGTCCACTGGTCAGTGGTCAAAGACCCCTCCAACAGCCTAAACAGCCTTTATGGTTAGTTCAAGTGGGATAATGGGAGTGAAGGAGTGAAGAGGCTCCTCACTGCTTCCCAGCTGCCACTGCCTTCCAGAGAGGATGAGCTACTGCCTAGTGCTGGGCAGGGCGGCTGGAAGCAGCTTCAGAAGAGTGCACAGGTAGGAATCAGGGAAAGGAAGATGAGCAGCTGGTGTCTGACAGAAGGGAGAAGGTGAAGAGATCTTCAGAGAGGAGGAAATGCAGCCATCAGTCTGGAGAGGTGACGTCTGCACTACCAAGGGAAGTGAGGTAAAATGAGATTTGACAACTTTCACTGCTTTCTGGGAAAGATGATGCAGGGAGCTGAGAGAGAAGAGAGTGGGGACCTGGCTGAGAGAGCTTTACTTGTACCTCACTTTGAAAAAACATCCAAACAAACAAACCAAACAAGCAGCAGCCTCTCCATATACTCTAGATGCATTTGAGATAAACATCAAACTAAAAAAGCATCTGAAGAGAATTCAAGCACAGATCATAATTTAATCTAAGCCAATATCAATTATCCAGGTAACTCCAAAGCTCTATCTTCACTAAGATAAAACGCCATTATTAGCACAGAAAATTAAAGCCATTTACTTTAAGATCAGAGCATGTGAGGAGATTAAGCTCAGCTATCTTCCTTTTAATACCACGTATTTTCCTAAACTAATCAATCTTCATGCTGCAAACCACTGTTTTCTGCAAACGGGGCAAACACCTTCTCTTCATCAGTTCAGTACTTACTCCCTGCATCTTTCTTGCCAGCAGCATATTTTTTCCTAAACTTTTAAAAGTAGAGGTAAAAATACCACTACCAAAAAGAAACCCAACCAAACTTAAACAGAAAATCCCAGCTGCCACAATGAATCACTCCCAAAGGGAAGACATTCTGCAAAGCTGGTATTTCAGTGTTATGAAGTTCTGTCTGGGACCAATCTGAGAATAACTTCTCACCAAAGATCAAAAAAATGCCCCAGGATAACCTTTAGCCCAAATTATGATTTGAGGTCCCAATGGCTTTCACATACAGAGTAACCCCTTTCCCTGCCAACACCCTTCTGCTTCTGGCTTCAGATTTCCACAAAGAAATTTAAAAACCCAATCCCCACAAGCCATTTCATTTATTAATGGGCAAAATTCTCTCAGTTCCTTCACTGCTTTTCCCATAGCTACTAGACAATGTTCAGACACCCTTCTGCTTGGGTTATCTATGTACAGCTAAATTACATTTAATTCATTTATAAGTGAAAACCACAGGAAGTCAATATGACAACTCCACTAGATAATCTTCCACTTCTCTGCCACAATTTTATCTATAAGGACCTTTTCTCATTTTATTTCAGGATTCCTGGCTGCCTCAAAGTCTGATTTGTTTCTTTAAGACAAAAGCAAGAATGTGTCTTTTTAGTCAAGTCAGAGATTTTTAAGTAGAGATAAATGAAGTCTTAAGACACAACCTTTCTTAAATAGTAAAAAAATTCCTTTTTATACTGTTAAATTAGAAAAAGTAAATGGTTAACTTTCAGCACCAGGGGACATTCATCTTGCTGAGTGCTTCTAACAGAGATGCATGCACAAAAATCACTGTGCATTGCCAAAAATATAAATAACTAAAATAAAATAAAGCTATTTAATTATATGACATTTTAATGAGATTTTATAATTATATTGCATTTTAATGGCATTTGGACAATTAACTCCCTTCAGCTCTTTGCAAATCTCTGCCTTAGGCAATGACCCCATGCCAATGTCCACCCCAAATCAATCTGTAAAGCAAAGTCCAGGGTAACTGATGTCTCTGCTGAGGTACAGCGGCCTCCAGAAGGAAAGCAGCCACCGTGGCCAGCACACAGCAGTGTGCTCCCTTTAGCCATGAGCCACTGGGGATTTTGCCACACAAGATGGAGCACTGGGACAAGTAGCTGCATCCCATCCATTTTCTCTGCTCCACAGGCCAGCAAGGCTGACTGACAGGGAGGAGCATCATTTCATCAGACTTCAGTGAACATGGAGGGGGATGCTGTCTCTGGAATCTCCCTGGTGAATATTAACCTGTGCCAACCTGTCTCTCTTTTAACAGCTGGGAAGGAAGGAAAAGTTCACAGATGTAAACTTAGGAACTTATGGGTCAGGAAATCTAAGTTCTCCCTGGGAACTGCATTTCTAAATAAAACCCATCTTTCAGTGCAGTGCTATTTATAAGAGCTGCAAGTTCATACTGCTCATTCCCCCATTTAGTTTAGCCTTTCTCTAATATTCATTATCTCACTCTCGACTTCTCGCTGTCTACATATCCATTGTCACCTCTCATTTAGGAGTGACTCATTCTTAAAAGGATTTAGTCAGCTGTGAACAGCCAAGCTGAGCACTGTGCATGGCACAGCCAGGGAAAGAGAAACTCTAGAAATGTCTGGACAGATCTATTCAGATAACCTCCTCTGCAAACAGAGCAAGGCAGCCCAAAATAACCCACCTTGAGTCTTTGGGAATTTTACTCCAGAATTTAGGGTCAAATTATTGCTGCTGTCATGCTAACTTTAGATGGGTAAAGGAGGGTTCTCCTCCACTTCATCACTGCCCATCACACCCTCCCAAAGCAGCAACTATTTATCTCACAGTCCCCTGCATGCAGGAAACAAAGCAGAACATTTCACCATCTGTCCAGCAGCAGTGTTCAAGAGCACAGATTTGACCCACTATCCTGTTCTTCTACATGCCATAAAAAGCCTTCCCTGAGGAGGTGACCACCTCTGCCCCTTGCTGGGAGCTGCTGGGACAGAGCTGCCTTCTAGTGGGACTCACCTGAACACATGGCTCTGGTAGATCTCACCCCCAGCTTACAGCACCTCCTCTCCTGATGAACTGGCTGGGTTGGTGCCTCACAGGTCTGCAGGGGAACTGGGTGTGTGGCTTGTAGATCCACTCAGGAAGATGCTTATGACACAGGAGATGAACAGAAGCGAGCAGCTGCTGCTGGGGCTTGAGAGAAAGGCACCCTGTGCAACCCTTACATCTGTGGGAAATGACAAGGCAGCCTCAGAGGCCAAGATAGCTGGGTACTGTACTGTACTTACTTGGGAAAGGAGAAGTAAGCCCTCTATTAAATCAGAGTTTACTTTCAGGTTTATGAGTGCGGCTGAAGATCACAGAGGTGTCCAAAATGCTGTGCTAGCAAAATGCATCCAGCTTCCTCTTCAAATGAGCCTAATAAACTGGGAAAACCCTGTCAGTGTGAATATACTGTGAGTTAGTGAGGCACACATTTAGTCCCTGACAAGGCTGATTTCCATGGTGCAGTCATGTGCAGCTCAACCAGAGAGGATGACAAGTTATCCCAACACCTCACCTCTCTGTGGCAAAAGTGCCCCTGCTTTGTCTCATCCTGCTTTTGGGGTTTTGTTCAAAAGGACAAAGTAAGTCCACCTCTTTTCTTCATCACCCACACCCCCTGTGCCTGTCTGTGCAGGCCATGCACACAACTCAGCTCTGTCACAACAGAACAGCTTTCTGCAGCCATGGCCAGTACAAGGTCAGTTTGCCCAGGGATTCTTCTGCCAATTCCTGGGACATAAAAGTCAACCCTGCCTTTCAAATTCCGATCTGCAAAACAAAGCCATCCCAGAAAAAAAACAAAACAAAAATAAAGGAGAGATAAAGGACTGAAAACAACAAATATTCACCCTGTTCTTCCATCCTTCTTACCAGAAAAGGACAAAAATCAGAACTGGTTTTGATCAAAGCCCTGTGGCTGAAAGTAGTACATTTGAGGGAAGGAAAAGACAGGCAGATAAATGGTTCTAATTTTGGCACATCCTGCTTACAAATGCACCACACAGTATATCACCCCAACCAAAGCAGACACAGAACTGGGATCACAAGAGCAATGCTGAATGCAGAGCCTGGTTTCAGCACCCACACCAGAACAAACACTGCTCACAGATGTCCACACCAGTACTTGCTTGGGCTACGCTCATGTCCCTTCCACCTTCCCCTTGCTCCTGCTTCCTGGCAAATTATATTCCTCACCAAAAAAACCCAGCCCGCTGAAACCAGAAAACTGGAATGTTTGCTGAAACCAGATTGTAAAACAATCAGAGAATAAGTGTTGCATCTGCAAATATGAGCATTTCCCTGCAGAACAAATTCCAGAAGCCATTTTCACCCAATTAACGGGGTGAAACAAACTGCTGCTAGGCCAAAGGAATCTGGCTAGCCAATCTATTTGGACCTTGTTTCCACAGCTTTCAGTGCAAGAAGCTGGCAACATGGGTTCTTTTTCCTGAAATCAGTAGGATCAACCAAGAAATAGCCTCTCATGGATCAAAACCACACATGATGGCAACTGTTACTATCCAAATAACACAGAACTGGACAAATACAGTCAAGTAGATCATGAAACTAAATCTGCTTCTAAAATATGGGTTTTGTTGGATGCAGTCCTGTTCAGATTACAAATCCTAAAGAATTTGTCACAAGGTTTAGTTCCTTCACACTTAAAAAAATATTGAAACAGGAAAAACAAAAGAGAATGGAGAACTAATTTCTTAAATAAAGAGTTCCCCAAGACATGTTCAGCTTACTCACTTGCTCCAGTAACAGCTTAGTATGTGACAGGCAAATCTTGTTGATAAGCAATGCACAGAACCTAGATCAACCATTCTTGTTCCCCCTATTTAAAGAAATTTATTTTCTACATCATAAGTATGCTAAATTTAAAAACACTGGCCAGGATGCTCAGCAGGGAGCCCCCATTCCTACTAGTGCTTTTCCTGCTACAATTTGCAAAGGCCTAGCAGAGTCCCAAAAGAGATGACAAATCTCTTCTCACTAACCTATGCATTATAAGGAAATGCTTAGCAGTCTGGGGTGTATGTGCTGTAGATCATATCACAAATGCAGCAAGAGCTTGCAGGAGGAGTGCTGTGACTCCCCATGGTGGTTGCCTCAGCCCAGCATTAAGAAACTGAAGTTCATTTGCACTGATTTCTTGCAAAGTTGGAACATTTAGATGAGTATCTCTTTTGCACCAAGCAATCCAGTTGCATCTTGAACCCTTCCCACATCTTGCAACAGTGAACAAACAGCCCTAAGCAGCAGGGACTTTTGTTCCTAGAGAAACTCTTCACCCCTCCACCCTGTAACAGTACAGACAGTCTGAAAAATAAGCCTTGTAATTAGCAACCCAGTCAAATTAGATTCACATTGTTTCTCCTTCAGCTCAACTACGCCTGCAATGCTCTCTCTCTTCAGCTCCAGTTAACCACTGCTTGTCAGTCAGGCCCAGCACTGAGATGAAACCCCAGCAGCCTCTTCCCCAGTGGCATCCCCAGCCTGGATGCTTTGCTTCCCCTCGGTGCTGCTGGAGGAGCCAAGGCAGGAGCACACAGCAAACTTCTTTCCCAGGAGACAAAACCACCCAAGGTGCTTCTCATTAGGGCTTTCTGAAACTCACACCCTTCTCTTGTCTTGCAGCCTTCCTTCCTGAAAGCATCCAGAACACAAAACACATGAAAAGCACATGGGGAGACGGGAGGAGGGAGGGGAGTGGAAGTTAACATTGCTATAATGAAATGTCTCAAAGCTCCTTCTCTTTTCTGTTCCTAGATGCAGAAAATAGGAGTAAGGAGATTGATTTTCTTGGTTTTTATTGTCCTCCCCTTTTTATTTTCTACCTTTCCAAGCCTCTCCAATTTTGGCAAAGTTAGAGTAACAAAATTACACAGCTGCCTCCTTGTTCTCAGTTTCACTTTGGAAATTTTACACAGAATGGGTTTCTTTGGTTTTGGATTTTTTTTCCCCAAAGAGTGGGGAAAGGAAAATGCTGAAGAAAATATGCCTAAAATTATTCTAAGCTTTATTATTTAAGCTTTATGCAATTGTACTAGGAGTTCAAAAATGCTGAGGGTGGGGGAAAGGAGCATTCAAGAAAACCCAAAGTAAGGGGAAAAAAAAGTCAAACACAAAAGAAATGCTTTCTTTATAAATAAAACTAGAGTTTTGATTGCTTTCCACTTGTCTATCAAAGACTAGGCAAGTATTTTATTTCAATTATGCATAATTTTCTGCCAAAGCCTTTTGGGGGGTAATAAAAAGTAATTTTCATTCTGCTTTTTCAAAGCACAGCTGCTTGACATGCCTCATGAAAGGTGCCTGGTGTGCCATTGCCAAGGCTGCCTACTGTGTCACATGTTGAATGTCTGTCCAGTGCACTCCTGGCTAGAGGGTACCTCCAGTTTTCCTGGATCTTGTGAAAATCATGGGACTAACAAACTGCAAACATCCCTGTCCTTCTCAGGCATACAGAACTGATCAGTGACATCCCCACACACAGGAAAAATATTGCAAGAGCATTAACAACCTTCCCTGAGTCCCTGATTTCCAGTTAAATAACCAGTAAGTTCTGCACTGGACTGCTGTGCACACAGGTTCTATCAGACTTTGTAACCAAGTCAAGATTTTTTAACAATCCAGGGAGCCATTATGGAAGCCAAAAAGCAGACTGAACTTTTAGATCAAAAAGTCCTGTTCTACACAGGAAAAATTTTATTACAAACATACTCACTTTCCTAAAGGAGCCCACACATGCCCTAACAGTTCACCCTGAGTTAGGAAATTCCCTTTCACCAGCACTCTGAGCACACGTGCTGCTTGCTTTCATCAAAAGAAAATTCAGCAGCCAGGAAAGGAGGGGGAAAGGTATCAGTGGTAGGGGAGTTTGTCAGCTGCAGAATCAGAGAATAATTTCTAAAGCCCTCAACACTTCATCAATAAATGTCTATTCCCCAGGAGGTGGAGGTCCTGTCATGGCCTCTCCATCAGCGAGGAGGCAAAACCAGGCCTGCTGAAGGACAACCAGGGATGGGAATTCACCTGGCAGAGTGCACAAAACACAGCAGCTGAACAGAACTTGGTATGGAGACATCCTGGGATTCATGTCATAACCTGGGCACACACTCAGCCCCCAGCAGCGAGGGGCAGGGCAGGGCTGGCCCCACACTTGGGTCACATCCCAGACCTTCCAAACAAAACAATCTGGTGCTGGAAACCTCCCTCCAGCACTCAGAGAGAGCAAGGTACAGAATCCAAACCTTTGCCAAGTGAAGTGTCCAACAGGGAGAGCTGGAAATGGAAACCAAAGGCCAGGCTTCCAATGAGCATTTGTTTGCAATGTGGCAAGAGCAAGGCAGCCCTCACCCCCTCACTGCTCCCCCTGGTCACACACCTCACCTCCCAGCAGGTGCCTCTTTCCTGGAAGAGGATGGATTGAAGAGTGAAGACATCCCTGCTTTTCCTGCCTCTGCTACAGCACAACAGCCTCCAGAAAAGCAGCAGAGGACCAAGCAGAAAGAAATGACCTTTAGTTTGCCCCAGTAGCCATGCCAGCATCTCCTGCAGCTTCACACTCCACCCTGGGCTGATCCAAAGCACCCACTGCCCTCAGCCAAACCCCCTGGCCCTGGGAGCAGCCTGCAGCTCCATCCTCAGGGAGCTTTGAACTGAAGGTCTGATCCAAGTGCCTTCTACACAGGCAAATTCAGACCCAAATGAGCACCCACAGTCAGGTCCCACACCCTGTGCTGGTGTGACAGGAGCTGTTTGGGCCCAGGCTGCCTTGGCAGCTCTTCTGATGCCATGAGTGAAAAGTCCATAACCTGAGGAGTCGGTCTGAGAGCTTCCCTTCATCCCTCTGACCAGAGAGGGTTTGCAGGAGGTTCAGTGGCCAGAAAACAAGGACCTGGACAAAGGAAAATGAAAATCAAATGACAATGAAACATAGAAAGATGGGAAGAAGGCAGACATGGGATGCATGACTAGCATTTTATTGTCTCCACCTCAGTTTGCTGCCCCCAAAACCCTTCAATATGGCAACAAAGCATTTATGGCCCACCCAAAGCTACCAAGAGCAGCGGGAATCCTCCCACTGGGTTGGCAGGGCTCAGGTTCACAAGGCAGCTCACAGATGGGTTTCCCTGAGGGTGTGGGCAGGATTGCTGCCAGATCTGAGAACTTCACCCCTTTCCCTGCTGGAGGGCTGGGGGCAGCACTCCCACCAGAAGCCTCATTATAAGGTTCTCCTGGGAATGGCAGATCTTTCCTGTGCATGCCCAGGAGCATGGGCCATCCTCCTGATAACCAAGCCATGTCTTTCTGCTTCAGACATCCTAGGCATTTCCCTGAAGTCCCTGTGTGGCTCAGAGCAGTTACCTTTCAAAGTAGTATCTTTTTAATTTGCTCAAGGACACTTCATGGTGCCATTAAAGTTTCTCTCCAGCAAACATGCTATTATACAGCTTGGAAACTTAATTAATTAAACAACATGTATAATTTCTTTCAACAGCTAATGCAGCACAGAGGAACAGATCTGCCATGCTCTTGGTTACTTCAGTGCCACTTCCAAGAAGCTCTGAAGTTTCTGGGCAGAGAAACAGCCCTGTCCTGCCCCCCTGCTCCATCTCGTATCACCATGCAGAACAATTCTGTGCAAAAGGAGATCCTCTCAAATAGCAGATGCTACAGCCAACAAACCTCACAACTTACTGCCCTTCACATTGTCTTTGCTTCAGAGCTGCCAAAGCTGTTAGCACTGGTATAATTTTACTGTGTCCTCAAATCCCATTATGTGGTTTTCCTTGAAAATGCCTCTTGGCAGACAATTCTTGTAGTCCAGCCCCTTGTATGCAATAAGGTCTTTCCATTGTTACTCACGGCACACTTTTCAGTTTAAATTCCCCCTTTCTTTCTCAAGATAAAATAGAGGAGGAAAGAACTGATCAGGTTTTCTAATGAGATTCTTCAGACCTCCTCTATTTCTCTTCAAGCTTTAAAAGTAGCTTAATTTCATATTAATGAAATATGAAAAATTAGCAAACTGTAGTGAATTTGCTACAATTTTCTGAGACTCTAAATACCAATTTCCATTTTATCCTCATTTGGATTTCTCATATCATTACTAAAAACAAAGGGTTAAACTAAGTCACAGTTTAATCCATTCCCAATTATATTGCTTAAATGAACAAAAAAAAAAAAGGTCTGTCTTGGGGGGGATCAATGCTTTGCTTCCACAGCACAAACAACTCCCCTCAGCAGTTGGCTGATTTATCATCATTCATTTAAAAAGAACCTTTATTGGAAGTGCAATACCTTTTGTTTCCCTGGAAATGCAGGGTTTGCCTTTCCTCTCCTACACAGAGTGAGAGGAGAGAGAGCAAATCCACCCAAAGTGATCTGACAGCTCTCAGTGTTACTAATAATACTTCAATACAAGCAGCTCCCTGATTGTATCACCAGAAGTCGTCACTGATAAAGAACACCAAGAGGCAATATCCCCTGTGGAGATTGGGAGCATCAGGTAAATGCCTTCATTCTGCTCTTAAGTGCCATGGGCTTATCAGCAGGGCTATGAGGACTGTGCTACCTTGTCAGGAAAGAGTCTGGACCAGCTAGGGCAAAAGACAAGTGAATCGTCAGAACTGAGCTGAGCAAGTAATTTGACAGAAGCCCAGTTAGTTGCACTGCATTAGTCACACAGGAGGTTTTCCCCTCACTCCTGGAGCTGGTGGAGAGCACAGCTGTGCAGGATCTCTGCTGGGATCACACAGCTGGACCCCCACAGTACAGACAACCAGCAAGGCAGATGGATTTAGTAGTCATCTCCACACACCTGATGAGATGAATCCAAAGAAAAGTTTAAAGTCCTTGAGGCTCCACCTCTCCCAGAATCCTCCCTCGAGCTTAAACAATGCTGCAGTTCAGCAAAACGTTCAGCACTGGTTTGACACCAACTCTGTTTGCAATGAGAGGAGCAGCTTCCCTCCACCCCTCTGCCATGGCCAAACCTCACCTGAGCCCCATGGAAACGCTCTCGTGCAGGGAGCAGTCCCCAGCTGTCCTCCCCACCCCTTGGAGGGGCTGGGAAAGCAGGAAATCTTCCTTGCTCTTCTTTCAACAAGCCCATATTCCAAGGACCAGGGGGAACACTAATTAAAGGAGCAAATATGCTCCGGTTTTGAACGTGCAGGCAGCTCAGGGACACAGCCTGCATTTCCAACCAGCTGGCTCCTTGTGGGACAAACAGCTGCTTGATTTTTCAGGCTTCATTGCCTGTCCAGCCCAGCACACTGAAAGAGACTTCCACCAACACATGCAAGATGTGAACTTCTCCCTCAAGCAGGCACATAAGCCATCCCTTTAAATGGGGTCAGTGTTAATTAACCCACTTTAAGGCCCTTTATGCAGAAAAAAAGAGTACTTTTCACTTTCTGTGGACACACAGTTTCTGCCAGTTACCTTGTACAGAACAGCTCTCTGCTTTCACTTGCAGGGAGAGGGAGTTTGTGCACCCTCCACACTCAGGAAGGTCCCCAGCAAACAGAGAAAGGACTCTTACAACAAGAGAACACAGAGGTGGAACTATCAGCTTATTTCACTGGAAAGCATGAGTACAATTGAGGGAGGAAAGGCACTTAGAGTACTCTGTTAGTAAGGTTTTGGCTTGGCACTGTTCACAGAGGGCCTTTTGGGTTTGGTGTATATATATTAATCAGAAAAATGAGTAGGTAGAACATACAGCATGCACCCACAATAAGGACTCTCTTTACTGCTATTTTCACACACACATTTCTATTGTCTTCACTCAAAAAACAAGTCATCTTTTCTACCCATCAAAAGACCTGAAAAGCCCAGTGAACATACTGGGAAAAATGTTTCTATTAGCATCTTTTAAACATAAAAAGTAACTCAAAGCAAAGAGTGAGCATGTGACTTACTAATTTGTTGCCAAAAACTCAAACATAGATCCACATTTCACAACAGACTTACCTGTAAAAAAATATACAAAGAAACAAAATATACAGATTCCCAAAAATTTATTGTTGGGAAATTTCTCCCCTTTTACTTCTGTTTTATGATTTTAGGTTATTTTAAAACTACAGAACATTCAAAGCTTTGAGTACTTCTATTATCTCCCATTATTTGCTGGCCTTGAACCTGAACTTTCAAAAAATCCTGCCTACACTGTAAAAAGACCAAGAAGTGTAATTAGAGGGAAGTGTTATCCTTAGATTAAAGTGCAGCAGAGATGCAGCACTGCCATCCCAGCCTTGAGTGTGCTCAATGAGGCAAACTCCACTGGGAAGAGTGCAAGGTTCAATCAGTGACCTTGGCATAAAAACTGGAATATCACTAACCACAGCCACTTGAACATCAAGAGTCAGGATTAAAAATAAATACACACAAACAGCAGTTTTGGGGCTGGGGAGAGAGAAAGGCGTCTCCTCTTTGGTTCAAATTTCCACTTACTCTTCCATGGATGGGGAGCACAGGAAATTACTTCCTTATGGATGCTGAGAGATACCCCTGAATCCAAGAGTTGAGACCTCAAGGAAAAACCCAAACCAGCAACATTTGTAATAAAGTAACACTTCAAGATGCAAAATTAAGATTTTGCACAAGCATCCACACACCCCCTTTTTCAAACAAAGACAAAATTCCCAATTCCCTCAGCTTTACTTCAGAATATTCCCCAGAGAAAGATCCTTTCTGACTTCCCTTTGCTATCATGTTGTTTTCCTCTGCTTCCCCCTCCCTTTCACCTAATTTGTTCCTTAGATATAAATCTCAGCTCTGCTGGTTTCATAAGCAGTTCGTAACATTTTTACATTAATGTTTTACATTATAAAAGACTGTGAAGAAGCCTCTACTGTTATTTCTTGTTTCTGCCTATGAGACAACAACGTTGCTTAGCACAGTGCACATTTACCACAATATAGGGCAGGTATGGAACAGCTCTGCTCGTGCCCCATATCTGCATTCTCTCCACCCCCAGCTGTGGATGTCTGACTGCTGGACCCCAGGCATGATTTTAATGGGTGATTTTTATAGGTGTGACAGCTGGAGTAAAGTACTTAGCACTTGAGAAAAGCAGGTCTCTTGGCTCCAAAGCCAACCTGGGCATTCAAAAATCATTACTCAGATCCTAAAAAATAATGAGATTGGCTTAGCAATAAAGATGGGTTTAGATATTAAAGGTTTTATTTGCCTTATGGTGTTTCTGCCTTTTGCATCTTCTAGCCTTTTTTTTTTCCAGCAAGGAGAAATAGAAATTGTCTTTTAAATGAAAACAGAGATTCTTCCCATAAATCACCTGACTTCTGGAGCTAGGATCTCAGGAAAAATATTCAGCCTCACCAGACTGATGGTTCACAGAAGTGATTAGCAGGGCATATCCTCATTAGAAGTACATTTTTTTGTACAGGTTCCTTCCAGGTAAAACAGGTATCAGAATTGTCTTCTCCCCTTGTGGATACTGTTACCCAGTCTCTCAGAGTAATCACAAAGGGGACAACAGGCACATTTACATTTACAGACTTACACAAAATGTATTTCAGAGAAAACCTCTTATATCATCAGAATTGTCACACTCACTTTATGCAGCCTGAGATATCTGAGGATATCTGTGCCCTTTGGCTGTATGAGAGACATCAAGGCTCTCCTAAATGCACACTGCCCAAGTTCTGGATGCAAGGATCATCAAGGATTCTGAAGCCAGTTCATGAGGCCTTGATCCAAAAATTCCAAAACTCTGGGGAAGTCTAAGGCAAGATTTAGCTTTGTGTCTTACATATTTTGAGGGTGGGAGATGAGGGAGCAGAACATTAACTGCATATATCCCAACCCATCAGCAAGTCTAAACCAACTTCATCCTCCCATAGAAAGCAGAACAAAGCAGACCAAAGCTGATAAAAGCCTACCAGACACCAGAGAGGCTGATGAGTGGCACACTGTGGATGGACTTGCAAGCTCCCTCTGGAATTAAAAAATGCAAATGATTCTGGAGAGAGGGGAAATTTTAACATACATTAATAAATTTCAAACTTGCCACATTGAGTTCCATTGTTGAATTCTCTTCTGGGAGAAGGAGGATGGCAAGGTGACTATTTATAAATAATCAAATATAGGCTTGGTATGAGGCAAGACTCCATCCCCACTCTCAGGATCTCAAACTGGAAGGAAGGTCACACTTCCATCTCCTCCCTTATCCTTCAGAAGTGTCACCTCTGCCCTGCTTAGCAGTAGCCTGGCCAAATGACAAGATTTGGTGCTGCCAAATCACCCTGGAATGAGCACTCAACAGGTAACTAACCTGAAAGCTTCTCAAGAGCCACCATGGCTGCTTCCAAGTCATTCTTCCAAATCTACTTCCTCTTCCAAGAAGCTTTCCAAGAAGTAGAACAGCCAACATACCATTACCATGATGATGCAGAGGCCCACAGGCCAGGCATGAGGACTTGGCAGCTCTTTTCTGATGCTTCACTTCCAAAACTATAACCAGAGTCAGTTTTGGCTGGAGGCCAATGAAGTTTTGGCTGGAGGTGGTATAGCTAAGGACTTAATATGTTCCTACTGAAGTTAATGGAAGTTAATTCCTCCATCATTTTTACCTGTGTTGAATAACTTAAGGACATTCAGCTATCAGTGCAATCAGTGATGGAGTCATACAAAGGTGGAGAAAATGGGATGTACAGCCACTCTGAAAGAAAAATTCAGGAGCAAAGATCATCCCAATCCATCCTGCTTAAGATAATTTGAGAGGCCTACTTTTATGTAACCTGGTTTGGGAAGAGATATGCACACTTACTGCCTCCCCTTCCTCCCTGCAAAATCCCCATGCTGCTCTAACAAGAGTCCCCAAACAAACTAAGCACACACAGCTTTTCAAAGAAGGCATCAATGGCCTAAAATAAATAATCCTTTAAACCCTTGTGCATTGCAGCACTTGCTGGGCCTTAGGCAGGGAGAAAACAAGACAAACTGCAGCTGTGAAATATGAAGTAGGACAGGAATGAGAAAACATTCCTTTCTCCTGAGGAAGCAAGTGTTTTGATCTACCAGTTTAAATGAGGCCTTGCAAATCAAGAGCCTCACACACACCCAGAGGAGGAAGAGCCCTTGCTGAGCTCCTGCAGCAGGGAGCTGCCAGCAGAAGGTTCCCAGCAGCTCCAGGAGATGAACAAACCAGCAGGAGGGGAACTGCAGTCCTGCTCTAACCAGCTCCTCTGCTCTTACTGTTTCATTCAGCTCTCCTCCTTGCCTGCATTCTGCTATGATCTTTTCTGCTTAGAAAGGAACCATGACTGTGCACAAGTGCAAGAATATAAATCATATTACAAGATGTTTCTTAAGGTTTAAGTATGTTTTAATCTGCAGGTATAGGGTGAGTCCTCACAAGAATTCTGGGGAAAGAGAAGCTGGTGATTTATTTGAGAGCACATAGTGTAGCTCTCATTTTCCAGCCAACTCATCCCACCATGGCCAGGCACACTCAGCTCAGGTGCCCTATTGAAGCACTGGTTTTGCAAGGTAGGAGGAAGGCACTGCCACCGCTGTTATAATTAGTAGTTTCCAAAGCCCACCCATTGTATCTAGCTCTATGTGATGTCTGAAAAGGGGTGCAAGAACAAGATCCAACTTCCTAGTGCCAGTTCCTGGTTAACCATGAGGCTTTGAGTCCCAGCTGGGACACTCCACCAAGCAGCAAATGTCACTGTGATAGGAGAGAAGGACCATTTTTCAAAATATTTGTGGTATCTCACTGATATCTCAACATATCAAAATACCTATGTAGGAACCAAGTATCTTGTTCAGCTTAGATCAAGTCAGAGATACAAACACAATTGTAAGCAAAACTGAGCCACTGCCAGCATTCAGTGTCTCTGAGAGCCATCCCTGTCCCCTGGCCTCCCCAGCTGTCCTTCCTATAACAAGGGGAACAGAAGACAACCTGTATCTGCTGACAAGGGGACAAATGGAATATACTTGGCAATAATTTAACTCAGCTTGAAGGAACGGATATTAAGCATTCCAAAAGCAAATAATTACACTCTCTCTAACTGAAGTTGTCACTAGAGAGTCCTGCATAGAAGAATGAAGAATTGCTCATTGTAGTCCTGTCATCTCTGAATGTATCTCTTCACAATTTATTTTTAACTTCTTTAGACACCAACTTTCAGTTGCTGTTGTTTGTGTCCAAGAATAAACAGGGCCTTTTTGAAGATGGAGACTTCCAGGCTTTGATAAGGGCTTGGAAGGTTGTCTAGCACTGCTGCAGTCTCTCCAAGAGCTTATGCAGAGTCCTTTGCAGAGATGTTATTTCACAACTTCTCAAAGCACCTCAACAGATTTTGACAGATATCCCTACACCTCATGTAAGCCCCAGCATGCTAGCAGGACTGTTTTTCCTACCCAGTCAACAATGAAAACATAAGGAACGCTGCACTGACATGTGCAGACACCAGTTCTTCACTTCTAACAATAGTTGCTTCTGGTCATTTCTGATTTCCCTCACTCATCAGAACCGAGTTGTTGCTGTCACTTATCTTCCAATGGAGTGGCACATTTTATTTCTAGGGAAGAAACTAAAAACATATTTCAAAAGTGTTCAATCAACCCTGTCAGTATCATTTCTGTCAAGAGAAGAACCAAGTAAGAACACCAGAACTTGAAAGGTTGACTGTACTGCTGCAATTATCAGAGTGTAGAGGCAAGGTACAAGCAGAGCAGAATTTTTCTGCCAACCACTAAAAGAGATTGGCATCCCAGATGATAAACATTTCTTTAAGACCACTCTCCTCTGCATTTCCACACGCCCTGCAGATACTCTTCAGTCCCAGCTTGTGTGACCTGAAGGTATTACATACAAGACTCGATAAGAAGACAACTATTTTACTCCATGGCACTTTATGAAGCTTCAGTAACTCAGTGCCTTTTATAGTGAAAATAAACCTATTCTGGTATTTTAATGCAGCAAAATCATTCTGAAACATCATCCATATTTAAAGGGGAATCTTTCCAATCAGGACAGGCAAACCCAGAGATTATTGTACTAAGCTGAAATGTGACAGATTCTAACACTTGTCCCTGATGTGAGATGAAATTGTCCTGACAGATGAGGGACCTGAACCTGTCAAACCTGGTTCAATGCTTGCACTAGCTCTGCATGGCTCCATAGAACCACATTCATAAGCAGATGCACCTTTGTGCTGAACAACTTCCACGTGTGCAGCTGGCAGAGCAGCAGCCCCTGTAACAGCCTGGCAACACTCCTCTGGTCAGGAAGGGCTCTGCTTCACAAGGATTTGATTATCCTCAGTCACTGAGAAACTCAAGAATAGCCAGATATCTGTGAGCACATCTTATGTACTCACATCTCTGCCCAAGTTCAGCACCTCAAATGAGAAGAGCCAAAGGGGACATTGTGTCAGCTTTCCCCTCATTATTCTGTAGAATGCCACATCTCCCCTTTCTTCACCTCTGTTTTACACCAGCATTCCAAAAAGACAGTGTCCTAAACAAGAACTCAGAAAGTAAGGGAGATGAATTCTGTGATTCTATTACCCAGAGTGATTTCTAGGACAACCTTCCATATCCTAATGTTCTACTTCATCCTCGGGATACAAATATTTTTTCCCCTATGCATGTCTCAGGGACTTCCTTCCAGATTTTACAGCAAAAACTACTGAAATACAGATTCACCCAGAAACTTCATGGAGTGCAAACACACACTGTTACTCTCCTCTCTAACTATACATGTGAGATCCACCTCTGCTGAGGTGAATTTCACTTGATCTTGGCATGACTTACACAAATGCTGACACCAAAAAGAAGCCTGCTCCTCATTGTCTTAATTTAAGGGAAAGAGGTTCAGCTTTGTATTTCCAGTGCTTCCAAAATAAGCAAAGGATAGTACTGAAGAACTCTGCTGGCTCTGCTGTACTCCAAAGCACCTGAGACAAGGATGGGAACGAACCAGCACTGTGCAACAATCCCGTTCCACAGTGTAATTAACTCTCATTTTCCCTGGCCCTGGAGTGCTTGTCTCCTTCAGCCATAACTGAAAGAAATAACAGAAAGCTCTGGAGGCAAGGGAGGGGACAAAAGTAGCTGCTGAAAGTTGTTCTCCCTGTTGGCTGTATTGCGTATTAGTCAACTGGCTAATGTTTTTCATCACAGAGGTCATCATAAATAAATTCTGCACACAGATAAGTTGAAACTGCCCTTTATCCCTGGCAGGGATAAAGCAGGAAAGGTGCAGGTTCTGGGCTTTGTGTGCTCTGCCCCTTTCCAGACTGCAGGCCCAAGCAGCAGGGCAGGAGCACATGGCTTGCTGGCTACCAGTTCAACTGTCCTGACTTGTACCTGGGGAACTTCACAACAAGCAACGTAAAGAATTGTATTCTAATTAGCCATGCACACCAAAGGAAGAACCATATAGCTAATAAGCACAAACAGAATCACCATTCCATAAGACTTTATCAGGTACTTACAACTGAGATTGTAGCCATTTGTCCTGACAATAAACTTAGGCAAAACTGATGCATGGTGTCCTTTATATCTCAACTGGTTCAGTTAGACTAGTTGAGGATATTTGATAACCCAGCCCTTTAGCCTCTCTAAAAATAATCACATTGTATGTCCTACTTATTAATTTTTATTTATACCAAGATACTATTCTGTTTCTCTAGGGGGCATTTGCAAAAGTTAAAATGCAGAGCCAGACAATAAATCCATCCAGTACCTAATGAAATGACCTCCCAAGGAAGTAAAACCCCATCACCCTGAAAAGCCAGAGAGGCCTTTGTTGAATTTGCTGAAGGTAACTCCAGCTTGAAAGATGGCATCTCTGCCTGAGAGGGTGGAAAAAGTGGCGGCTATCATGTTTGAGTGAATTATTAAAAGTGACAGTTATCTCTGTATGCTTACAATTGGAACTTCTGATTTCACAGACTATAACAAATGCACTGCTGCTGTTCTGAATGGCCTAGCATTAATAAAGCAAACCAATTCTGAGTGCCCAAGGCCGGAAGCTCAGGGACAGCAGATGGTGACCAGGACACCCATTCTCACATTAGCATAAGAACACTATGGAGTGGGTCACAGATTGCCTTTAAGCAAGCTTTCAATTGTCCACACAGTCTCTGCTTCCTACCAAATGAGACAACACCATTGTTTGGGATTTCTAATTTAGGTAATCGGTGCCTCACGACATAAAATGTATTTCACAAACAAGACAAGCAATAACTCAGATTTCTGAAATAATAAATTAATAATTAACTTCAGATTTCTGAAAATATGCCTCTGTATTCCTCATATTTTGTGCTCCTTGGACAGGGATCCTCAGCTGAATTTGTTTCCTGGCCATTTATTGACCATCAAGAGAGTGCTTCAAGTCTACTCATCATATGCATCAGTCAAATCAGATCTGGAAAACCTTGAGGAAGAACCCCATTTTTGAAAAAACAGAAAGCACATTAATTGAGAGATTCCCTACTACCTCACAAGCTCTCTGCAAGAAAGATACAGAAGGGCAGAGATAATTTCTTCTTTTTTTTCCCCTCCATCTGAGAAACAGGAAGGAAAAAAAGGGGGTGTTACTTCCACTCCCAAACCTAAAGGATTAAACATGAGTTAAAACAGTCCACACACATATTGTGTGCCCACATACCTCCTCTTTAGCACTGCACCTTAGAAAATTGCAATCATGACTTCACCTGCCTGGAAGCCCTTTGAAATCCCCATGATGGGAACTTTTGAAGCAAAGACCAGTATTAAAAATCTGCAGGGTGTCCAATAGATGGCCAACCTCATTCCAAGTCAAAAGTGCAAAGCTCCAGTGGTGACAGTGCCATGGATTCCCTAGAATGGACCTTGGCAGGCTCAGCCAGCCTCCAGCTTCCCAAGCTGCTCTCCCCAAGGAGGAGCTAGCAAAGGCAAGGCGCTGCACACCACAGGCACACCCCAGATTCCAGACATGGTTGATGGTAAGGCAGCTGAGAGTTACAGATTTACACACAACACAGACTGGCACAACGAACAGACAAAAATCTTTTGTTGATGTTGCTGTTCTTGTTTCTCATGTAACACAGTTTTCATTCCCTAAAGCCAATGTATTAATTGCCAACTGAAAATAAGTTATCTCATCATCTTACTTGAATAAATACCAGTAATTCTGGAGCTTGACTGGAAAATTCAAGAAGCCATATCTGAACAGTTAAAGCAAATAATTATTCCTGTATCTTGATCAGCACACTTCCTTCTCTATGAACTACTTGAAAATTATGAATTCTCTAGAAACTTCATGGAATTAAGGAAAACTTTTGAATAAACTGGAAGATATTTTGGGTCACATGATCACTGGACTCCACTGAATTATGAGGGTCTCTTTCTGGAAGAGGTATTCAAAAGGTGCCTGAGGATTTTGCAGTTGATAGATGAACTATGAAAAAATGCCAAGGGGAGGGACTAAAAGCTGGTTCCCTATGTAATCTTGGCAGAGCTGCTTAGGGCTTAATTTTCTGAACTGTTTGGCTTCAAGAATTTCAATTTTCATTGAACTTTCTTCCAGATATTTCTGGGGATGGAATTTCTAAAAACTATACCAAATGAGAATTTACAATCTTGCCACTGGAACTTGGCCCCCTGAAAAGACCCTCTGCTTAACACTCAGTGTTGTTTAACAGGAGAAAATGCAAATCTAATAGCATTTCTTGACTACCTTTGGGAGAAGAACTCTCCATGCTGCAGGTATCTTCTTAGTCTTCTTAGTGGCTCTAGAAGCAGAGAGGTAGAAGAAGAATGACAGTAATTTGTGCTGGAGAGGAAATGTCATCTTGTCCTGCCAGTGCTAAGACTTCTTACACCCATCACAGAGTGAGAATGAGTGAAAGAAAGAAGACAAACATAAACATTACAGTAAAACACTACAGAAATATTTTACACTGCTTTCATGATGTGTATTTATAGCCAGAGTAGGGATGTGACTATAAAAGTATTATTTTAAAATGTTCTCTAATATCTAATTTATTTTTCTCAAATTCCATTGGGGTGGTCTACAGAAAAAATCCACACTGTAGCCAAAGCACTGCAGGCAAGTACAGGATGTTCTGTAAAAACATTAACAGTTTTTTGCCTGCAAATCTGCTCTCCATCATATTTCTCATATTCCACTCCTCAGTTCCCAAGATAATATAATTTCCTCAGTTCTGTGGTTACCTAGAGTTTTCTCATGGAAACAAGACTTGAACACATAATGCAGAAAACAAACAACTATCAAAAATCCCCCCCAAACAACCCTTTAGCTTATTACTCCCTTATTCTTCCTATGCAGGCTCAGAGCCAAAGACACTCCAGCCATCACTGGGGAGATCAGTGGTAAACATTGTTAGCTGTTAGCAGAGAAAAAATCTTAAAATAAACAGGTCTTCAAGGTATAATTTTTCCCCTGATCAACATTAAAGAGGGGCAAAGACAACAGACCTCTTTATCTTCCCTCTTCATTAATTAATAATAAAAGCACTAATCTGAAAATGAAAAGGACAGCTTCTTTCATCCTATGGGTAAGCCCCACAAAATAACCAAAAGGCTCCTGCCCCATTTGTCACATGGCTGCCACGATTTGCAGGTGGTATGGCAGAAATGAAATCCCACACTGATGAAACCTCATGTGGGTACATGCTCCCCCAGTGCACTCTGTGCTGGACAATGGCCTGGGCAGACACCTGTCTGAAGTGCCTTTCTGAATGTGCAAGAGGAGGATATTCCATTTCAGTTTTGCAGCTATTAAGGAGTCACAGTGAAATGGTCATTACAGACCTGTCAGGCCAAAATGTGCTGCACTTAGGGAGCTTTTATATGATTTGCCTCTAGCTCACTGTAAAGAGTGAGGATGATACATAGCATCCTTTTTATAGAGATCTCAAAGAGATAAATATTAATAGTTTTCTATCTAGAAGATGCAAAGTGCAGGTAGGTTAAGTGAAAAATCCAGTCTCCCACAGCAGGGGAAGAGGAGAACTGGGGACAGAATCCAAATCAGCTGATAACAGTCCACCTGTGACCTCAGCACTAAATGGGGATCTTCCTGTACTTACAGCCTCCTTCTCAGAAAAGTTTGTCCTGCCAAGGTGTTCTCCAAGGAGTACCACTGCTCTGGGAGTCCCGCTGCAGGAGCTTGTGAGGATGAGCAGAGAAGGCTCCTTCAGTAACAGCCTCTCCAGGGCTTCTTCCAGAGCTCAGAGATCTCACTGCCTTCTTTGCTTTTGGGCTCTTTCTGACTTTTAATTTAATCTGAAGGCTGTGATTCATTGTTACTCAGCAATAAACTGTTTTCCTTAAAATGGCTAATCAAACTTAGATGAGGCCCTTGAGCAATGGGAAGATTGATTAGATACATTAATTGTTAGGTGTAGAGCAAAACTGAAGACCAGGGCATAAACTCCTATTGAGTTCCACAGAATTACAAACTGGTATTTCTACACATATCTTTTTCCCCTGCTCTATCCCATATTTTTATGTATTTGTGTAACTACCCCAGCATCCTGAAAGAGGGAACTGGTAACCTCTCCCATGCTTTGCTTAGCTCCACACCCTACACGTTGTGAACTGGTTAACATGGCAGAAAAGCTGCAGTGTCACAGGCTCTGCCCTGCCCATCAGCCCTGTGCTGTACGTTCACCCATGGGAGGGATGAAAGGGATGTTTTTGATGGCAAGGGCTGGGAGGTGGGCAGGGAGGAGAGCTTGTCCTGCAGACATTCAGGAGTGACCACCTGTGTGTGAAAGAGAAGCTCTCAGCAATGTCTAACTGATGGTGCAGACCTGAATCCCACACTTGAATACTTATGTCCTTGGCAATGCTTGCTTCCTTACTCCCCAAAATCTTCAGCACTGAAGATGCTGCATCCTCCCTAGATAGCCTGTTGTGGAATTTACAATAACTGCTGCTGGAAAGCATCCTTAAATTGATAAGCATAAGGACAATTGATAATTGATAAGGAGCTACAATGTGGGGAAATGGACTGACCAGCAAGTTCCTGTTGTCACCTGAGCCACGCAGGACAAGTCACATCAGGCTAGAACAGCAGAGCAGGTGACCTTCAGACCTACTCTAATACTACAGTCCTTATGCTACCACGAAAATAAAACATCCACACCAACTGCCAGACAGCAGGTCAGTTTTTCCAGCTGATCCTTTGTCTTATTATGTAAGACACATTGTCTCTGCTAACGTCTGCATAAATCAGCCATTACCGACTAGAACAGAAATTGTTACTGAAAAATTCAATCAGTGTTTCACTGACTTTTTAATACACCACCATTGTGTACATCAGAGTGCATTAACCTGCTTGAGCCTATCAGAAAAGATTTTATTAATCAACTCCATACTACCTAACAACAACCTAAGAGAAAGGAGCAGTGGTCCAGGACTTGGGACGGATGGCAAAAGTTAAATACAAACTTCTCAACTTCAGAACTCATAAATGGTGTATTTAGGAGAGGAGATTATCCTTTATTTCACCTACAAAGGTGTTTTTATCTCCTACACAATTTAATTTCTGTTTTGCTTTGGCTGACACATGTCCATAGAATCACAGAACCACAGAATATCTTGATTTGAAAGGAACCCACAAGGATCATCAAGTCCAACTGGCCCTGCCCAGAACAACCCCAGTAACCCCACCATGTGTCTGAGAATGTTGTCCAAATTGAATGTTGGCTTCTTGAGCTCTGTCAGGCTGGTGCTGTGACCACTTCCCTGAGGAACCTGTTCCAGTGCCCAATTCCCTGGTGAAGAACCTCTTCCTAATATCCAGCCTAAACCTCTCCTGACACAGCTTCATGCTGTTTCAAAGCCCTTGTCTATGAGACCTAGTGACATGTGAGGCCAGCACAGATGATCCATACCACAGATGATCCCTTTTTCCTTCCCTTTTCCTTTCCCACAAAAATTTATAACTCCACAGTGTTTGATGCTCATGGGCACAAGCTGCCTTGCAGATAATGTTGCCACTTGATGGTACCCAAGGTTTAAAATTTGGGAAACTGCTGACACTGGTCAGTGACTTTGTTTGGGGCACACTTGGTGTCAGGGAAGGAAATGTCTTACACCATACAAATATGACAGGATGGAGCCATCCCAAAATCAAATTAATCCCTTAGGGGAGAAAACATGCCAACGAATGGGTTTCATTACTGAAACTGCAAGAAGCTCCTGGAAAACCCCACAGGTAGAAAAGGGGACACATTAATTCAGCACTTCATCCAGTCCAGTGACACAGCCACAGTCTGTCATATTAATGCTGCATTCAAAGGCAGGATTTAGGAGACAGGTTCATTGCAAGGCTACAGCTGTGACCATCTTAACTTCACATCAGAGTAAACCACATGGAAGATCTTAGCCTTAGGAAAGCTGCCTGTAATGCAAAGCAGCCATGAAAAGGCCCTTTTCACATCTCTTCTATCCTCACTCTCTCTATATACCAACCTATTTACGTATATACTTCTACCTACCAAGAATGTATAGAAGATGGAACCAGACTTTTCCAGGAGGTATACAGTGAAAGGTAACAGACACAAACTGAAACATGGGGAATTCTGATTAGATTTTTTTTCATGAGGATGGTCAAACACTGAAATTGCATCAGAGAGCTTGTAGGATATTTGGTTTTGGACCTATTGCTAATTGAACTGATCTAACCCCTGAGGAATCTGCTAGAAATTGGTCCTGCTTTCAGCAGCAGGTTGGACTATATCAAGTCACATTCATCCTAAATTATTGTGTGATTTTTCTTGGGTAAATTTGGAACCAGACCATAGGTCCTTAGTAAATATTAATGAATTTCTATAATACTTAAACTGATCCTCTGCACTGATCGAGAATGGAGACAGGCTGCCAGTACTCAGCTAAAAGAAATAATGACACTACCCACAAAATACCCACAAGGGCCAGCACCCACACTGAAGAACTCCACACTCAGAAACCTCCTTCAGTGCACTCAATGAATACTTCATCCATCATGGACTCAATGTGTCCAGGGAGATCCTACACAAACCCTGCTGTGCTCAACAGACCTGTGACTATACACCCCTGGTTCCATAGTGAAACCCTCTGGAATATGATGCACTGAAAGAAAGATTACTGGGGAGTTTTCAATAAAAAAAAGAAATCCTGTAGGATCTCAAAATGTATCTTATTGTATCTGAAGGGCTAAGGCTTCAACTAGGAGGATAATTTCAAGGCACTCAGTCTTAAGAGAGCGCTGTGAGAGACTGAGAGTATTTACATATACTGAATTAGTTATGATCTGATGATTTAAAGTGATATCTATTGATGCCCAAAGGTATTTTTGGGCCCATACTTTCTTCACTGACTGTTTTTATGTAGCTGTTTGCCAACTACTGACAATCTGTTTAGAAATATGAAGGAACATGAAATCTGGAGGTGTATCAGTATGTGAGCGTCCACTCCAAAACCTCAGTGAAAATAACCTTCAGGGATGGCAATCGGCCAGAGAAGCAGTTTGAAGCCAGCTAAGATAAGAATAAATATTCATGGCAGCTAAGCATTTTGCATTTAATACCATTCTGCTAATGCAGATAAATATTCAGATTTCCCTGGCTTCTGGAGAGTAAACCCGGTTTTAAAGAGAAATCCACACAACAGCATTCAAATACCATTACAACTGCTGGTAAGGGTTTTGGGTGACGTGGTACCCTAGTTTTTACAGACCAAATAAAATCTCAGCAATTTAAACATCTACACCCTTCTGAAAACAGATGCAGAAGGATTCGTGCTCTGTATCACTGCTGCCTATGGCAGAGGGATGGTTCTACCTGTACCATCCTGTGCACCACCACACTGTACTTCTACCTTTCAGAACTGAACTTCATTCACAGGGAAAGCACCTCTCACTTCTTTTGACATCTTTGCATTGAATAGTATCATCCAAAGCTAGTATTTTACTACTTTTACTCCTACCCATTTGTCTCTGTGCTAAGGCAAACGTTTCTGTGGTATAAATCCCAAGCTCACAGTTGAGTGTAACTGACTACTCAGTTTACAGGGAAAATACACAGCTGAATTAGAGTTAACCATGCTATTGCAGCTGTCAATCATGTTACAGCAGCAGATCTGCAGAACTTCCCAATCAGGTAACACTTTCCTCTCCAGCTGACCAAGAAGCCAGAGTTGTGTCCTGTCACCCCCACAAAGTTACATCACATGCAGAAGAGAACTTAGAATAAATTTTTTCTAAGGGAAGCAGGATCAAAGAAGATTGTTTCCTTTCCTCTGTAGATTGTCAAGCAGAAGAATAACTTTGTTCTACAGCCCATTATTAAAACTCTTCACTACTAACCACACCACAAGACACTTGCACCCCAGCTGGATGCCACATGGGGTTGTGACTACAGGACCACTGAGAAGTCACTCCACTTTCTCACATATAAGTTAGGAGCTTAATTCAGAACATGATCTTTAAACTGTTTTCAACACACCTTCAGACTTCATGAAAGGAAATGAGCAAGATGACAGATGGACCAGTTGTCTATTTTTTTCAGTTCTCAGACTGCTTTGGCTTACTGCATCTTATTCCTTCTGTGCCATACCTTAATTTCTGGATTAGAGTCTCTTTAGAGCGAACACTCACTTTTTCTCTTCCCTCTTCCCTCTTGTGACCATAGTTCCTGTAAAAGGTTCAGAAAGGAGGGCAAGTAGCTCCTAAACAACTCTAGGTGTCACACTTCTGGCTGGAAAAAAGGGGCAAGAGGAATGGAATTGGAAGGGGAAGTGCAGGCACAGGGCAATGCGAGGGCAGGGTTTTTCTTCCCCAGGATTTCACTAGTCTTAAGCAAATCACTTCCCTTATACATTGCTATACATTAAAGTAGTATTAAATTGTGCAGACTTCTGGCAGGATTTCCAAAGTACAATGCTCAGCTACCAGTGTACAGGTTTGAGGCATCAAAGCACTCTGGAATTCAAGGTGTTAAGATTAAAATTAACAAGCTAAAAGTTGGGAAATGTTTAAAGTGAAAAGCAATGATCTCAGGATATTCGAATGGCAAGTCACTGACGGTGCATCTGGCATGGGAAGGTGCAATCTATGGCGCTCAACTCGGCCCAGCGAAATGAGCAAGCCCAGATGGCCCAGTTGGCTCACAGAAGAGCCTGAAGATTCCTTCTGGCCTCCCTTAATTTCTGGATTAGAGCCTCCTGCCCCCCGCCAGGCTTCCTGTGCCTGCCTGTAAAAGGCAGCGAGGGCAAGTAGCGCTAAGCATCCCTGTCCACTTCTGGCTGGAAATCCCTGTCAAGCAGCATCCCTGTCCCAGGCACAGGGCATCCCGGGCAGGGTTTTTCATTCCCCAGGTCCTAGTCTTAAGCAAATCCCTGTCCCTTATACCCGGTCCTATAGCATCCCTAGTCCCGCGGCATCCTGGTCCCACAGCATCCCTGTCCTACCAGTGTACAGGTTTGCGGCATCCCGGTCCCACAGCATCCCTGTTGGGAAATGCATCCAATGTCCCTGAATGGCATCCTGTCCGGTGCATCCATGGGCAGCATCCCTGTGGCGCTCAATCCCGGTCCCACAGCATCCCTGGCTCACCGAAGAGCCATCCCTTGTCCCTCGCATCCCTGCCCCCGCCAGGCATCCTGGTCCTGCAGCATCCCTGTCCCCGGCATCCCGGTCCCGCAGCATCCCTGTCCCGCAGCATCCCTGTCCCGCAGCATCCCTGTCCCGCGGCATCCCGGTCCCGCAGCATCCCTGTCCCGCGGCATCCCGGTCCCACAGCATCCCTGTCCCACAGCATCCCTGTCCCGCAGCATCCCGGTCCCGCGGCATCCCTGTCCCACAGCATCCCGGTCCCGCGGCATCCCTGTCCCACGGCATCCCGGTCCCGCGGCATCCCTGTCCCACAGCATCCCTGTCCCGCGGCATCCCGGTCCCGCAGCATCCCTGTCCTACGGCATCCCTGTCCCGCGGCATCCCGGTCCCGCGGCATCCCGGTCCCGCAGCATCCCTGTCCCACAGCATCCCTGGTCCCGCGGCATCCCTGTCCCGCGGCATCCCGGTCCCACAGCATCCCTGTCCCACAGCATCCCTGTCCCGCAGCATCCCTGTCCCGCGGTATCCCTGTCCCACAGCATCCAGGCCCAACCGGCACCGCCAGGCACATGCGAGAGCCTTTCCCATGGAGCCACTTCTCCCTGAAACCTCATATAACCAGACCCCCAGCCCGAGGACAGGGGTCGGGGCGGTTAGAAGGCACAGATTTGGGAATTACCGAAGAGAGCCTGGTGCTGACAAAGAGCTCGGGGCTCTCCCCAGCCCCCCGCAAGCACAGACCCCCGGCTGGGCTTTGATGCCCGGCGGGCTGCAGGGGGGCCGCGGTCTGCCAGGAGCCCGCCCAGGGCACAGCCCGTTGCCGGGCACGCTAGGTACAAAGGCAAAGCACAGACCTTCTCCCTGGCCTTTCCGCGGGGAGGCTGCGCTCGTCCTGCCGGCCGCGGCCGCGGTGCCGGCGGGGAGCTGGGGCCGGCCGCGGTGCCTCACCGGCTCCACATCGATCCGCCCGCCGCCAGCCTCGCTGCTCTGCTGTCCACCCCCTCCTTCCAGGGGGACAAAAACGGGGCTGGGGGGAGACCTTTCTATTATTATTATTCTAATATATTCTGGGGGCTTGTGGTTCCTGCAGCCAGGCGGAAGTGAACCCGCTTTCGCCCCCCTCCTCCTTCCGCGATGCTCCGGGGCTGGATGCGGGCGGCCCCAACAGCCCGGGGTCCGGTCCCGGGGCCCGGCCGCCCGCAGCCCCCGGGCGGCAGCAGCGTCCCGGTCCCTTGCTCCCCGGGCGGGGTGGGGAGGCGGTGCCGTGCCCGAGAGGCAGAGGTTACTTGGGAGGCAAAAAGGAGCGAATAATTTTCTCCACCTCAGTGATGGGCGGGCTGCCCGGTGCCCGCCGGGGCGCCCTCGGCGGCCTCAGAGCCCGCTGAGGGCAGCGGTGCCCTCAGTGACGAGCGGTCACAGCACCAGAGGGAAAGCTACAAAAAGCACCGAAATATAAAGGTGTCCGCTGGCTCCGTAGTGACATCCCGTGGTGCGGGGACACTACTGCCGATGGCCGGCTGAGCCCGGGCCTTACCCAGGCCCCCGGAGTTTGCGGGGTTACGCGCTGTCCGCCGGCTCCGTCCGGAGCGGCCGCGCACCCCGCCCGAAGCGCCGCCGGGGGGCTCCCGCAGCGGCCCCAGTCACCATCCTTGGCTTGCTGTGAAACCGGCCCTTAAACCGGCTTGCTGTTAAATCAGCCTTGTGCTGCTGCTGCTGCAGGGCTGCTCTCGGGCACTGTGCGGGTTTGTGCCTTACAAACGTGTCACATCTTCCACAGAACTCCGGAGAGCAACGGGGGCTCCGAGCTGAACTGTGCCGCTGGCCTCGCACCTAGGCTGAGGGGCAGAGTGAGAGACACCAAATGAACATCCATCTAACAAGGGCAAATGGTAATTTCTTAATTCACCATGTGCCATCATGTTGAATCAGACCTGCAGAACATCTCCCCTAGCCAAGAGGCACAACAGAGATGAGGTGGTAAAACTGTTCCTCCCTAAGCCTTAGCTATTCTAGAGAACTCTCCTATCCATCTTCCCAGTCACTCAGCACAATGGGATGCTCTGATGGCCTGTGGCAGAAAAGGCAAGAAGAGAAAAGACAGTGAAACACACCTGAACTCAGGGACCAAAACACCACAACCTGTCCACAGTCAGGAGGAAAGTGTGAAGTCAGCACTTAGGCACAGCTGACCTGAATGGATTCCAGCTTACAGGATGCTACTTGTAATGAGGACGTGGTGGCATCAACCTACAAACCCCTCGGCAAGCTTGATAAGATCCATGCCACCATGTGCACAAAGCTCAGATTGCCCAGACCAGAAAGATTAAGGTTAGCCTAGGCAGGCCTGAACACGTAGCAACTGAAACTCCTGATAATTGTTCTGTGGCATATGGGTGCAGGGTTGTGTGGGTGTAGATGGGTTGTAAAAGGCTCTTCTGAACTCTGCTACAGGACTAACATCAGATGATGTACCTGCTCACAAGAAATGACTGGGACACTTTACTCAGATCTCTGTTGTCCCCAGAAGTCAATTGCTCTCAACACCATGGTGGAACTTAAACTATGAAATTCTGTCTTGTAGGAACAGTGAAATGGTCAATGAAGCTGATATCTCTTTGGTCCAATGTCTTGTTTAGGACCTGCCATTCCAGACTGTGCAGACTCAACCTCCATGCTCAGTTTTGTGTTAAACATTTCCTTCACATCCCAACAGTGACAGAGTTTCTTAGTCAGCTGCTGCATCTGTCTCACAGCCTCGGGGTGTCTGTGTCCTCCACATTGCCAGTGGATGGCTGAACAGCCATGTCAGCAGAAATGCCCTCTTCCAGGTGGGACTGGCCAGAAGATTGCACCTCATCCTAAGGAGTGCATGCCTGGACACACTGCTGCATAAATTGTGTCGTGCAGCTTAATTACTGCAATTCTCTGTTCTTTGAAATAAACCACAGCAGGTGCTAAAATACAGCAGATATCTGCATAGCAAAGGAGAGCAGTGTGGTGCTTTGCTCACACTAGATTCTTACCAAGTGCAGACTTTGGTCTTCTTTTCTGATATTCAAAGCCTTTCATAATTTTCCATAGCCAGCTCCTGCTGGAGCACTGCCACCATTGACCAAAGGGTGAGAAAAGACTGTGGGAGTTTCACATTTCCCAGGCAGTATTTATGCATTGTGGGACTTAGTTTGCCTCACAGAGATAGAAATAACCCAGATCTGAATGCAGTCAGAGGCAAATGCAAAATTTCTCTCCTGTGCTTCATTTCTTCACACACAATCATGCAAAGGAGGCTGGTAGCCAGCCCAACAAATCCAATCCCTATAGTCTAATCAAGCTATTCCTATTAGTGGCTAGATAGATAGAAACGTGAAGGAAAGGATTTTTTTCTGTTTTAAAATACTTGGGAGGCACACAAGTCCTACAGAAATGGGAACCATCTAAATATATATAAATACACAGTGAGATAAATTAACCCATCTGTTGTAATCTAGTAGTTAAATAAAACCAATTTTAAAAAATCAACAGTTTCATGAAGCCACTAAAGCACTATTATATGTTCAAGTTTTTAAAATTCTTCAAAGTGTATGAATGTAGGAAATCAAGCATCTCCTGTCAGATTCCTGAACTGCATGAAAAGGAACAAGGCTGTGCATGAAGATGATGCAAACAAATCCGTGGTGTTACTAAAGCAAATTGCCACTAACACTCTAACACAGACCATTGTGAATTGCTCCTCTCACCCCAAGATACATTGCTGATTTCCATGGTATGTCAGCACATACATCCATCACTATCCTCTTCCATCCCAGGGATCTCAAAGCACCTCACAGATGGTGCTTCAATGAAGGCCTAAAACACCTTCACTCTTTTTCCACTGTGAGCACAGAGATGTGCTCACCATCCAACAGGAAGTATTAAAATGACTGGAAGATGAAAGTGTCCTATCTGCACATATACCTTGATTTCCAACCAGATAGCACTTCCAGCACATCTGCTCATAATCAGAGGAAGTTGTTTCCTCAAAGACTGCCCTGAGCCATTGACAGCTTTACAGGCAAATCAGGGCACAGAAGCAGTTTTGCTACATCCCAATGGATGATGCCATTCAGTTCTGTGTCTGAAGAGCCACACAGCAGCTACAGAGCAGCACTCAATATACTGTGAATTCACACAAGCTTTTGTTGGTTTTGAATGCTCATCTTCT
The DNA here is from genome assembly GCA_024865655.1 of Emberiza elegans. Classification (NCBI taxonomy): domain Eukaryota; kingdom Metazoa; phylum Chordata; class Aves; order Passeriformes; family Fringillidae; genus Emberiza; species Emberiza elegans. The sequence goes on along the minus strand of JALJVW010000129.1, from coordinate 37,272,519 downwards.
GGTACAGCCAGGTGATAGAGGATACAGTCAAAGGTCATACATCAGGGAATCCTACAAAACATACATCAGGGAATCCTACAAAACATACAGGAAGAGAACATAAGCACCCAGTGTATCAACCACTATCTCACAGGCATGTTGTGTGTGCTCTGAGACCTCCCAGCAAAGCAGGCTCATGTGGGAAGTGGGAAAACAAATGTGCACTGGCCAGAGAGTTGTAGAAGGCCAGTGAAGTACCCCTAGAAGTGTTTCCCAATAAATGTGCAGGCAGATGGAGCTTCCTCTCTTTCCTTTCCTCTTCAATACATGCACACACCCAATCTCAGTGTGATTTATGTTGTCATATTTCTCTGGGTAAACCTCCATGCCCAGACTACAATCTGAGAGCAGGAGTCCTGGAGATTTGATTTGACAGTTTAGCCCTGAAAAATGTCCCCAGTTAAATTACAGAGATACCCCACAGATCTCAAGGGGCTACCAAAACACACATCCAACAGCACTGTCTATTAAAAAGGCACCAGCTGTGCTACTCACTGTGTTTGGTTACTGTCTTCCTGGGAGAGAAGTGAAACTACCCAACAATCAGCAGCCCCTGAGCCAGCCCTGCCTGGTGCAAGGGTATGTGTAGAGCATTACATATGGAATATACCTGTGGCTATGGGCACCACAGAAAAAGAGAGAGCTGGCCATACCTGCTCACTTCTTGAGATTGTGTCTGGGTTACCTCTGTAATGTCCTCTTCTATGTTCCTGGTCTTGTTTGAGTTTTTCTTCTGGAACTTGGTAACTGATGTCTGACTGTTGTTATCAGTAATACTGCCAGTGTCTATAAAAAGTACATATTTCAACTGATAAATGCTACAGTATGAAGAAACAATGTGCTGTTAATAAAATGCAGATGAATTCTCAAAGGAAATGAAAGGTCTTAAACCCCACAAATTTGAGATAAAAATCCATTCTGCTGCATTTCAAGTAATTACAAGAGAAAAACGCTGAAGACTGTTTCTTCTCAAAACTTGGCAATTTTTATATTATGCTACTATATTCTTATTGAAAAATTGGGCTTTTATTCACTACCCCTTTTTTTACTTTGGCCAGTGCTGCAGCCAAACATCTGCTTGTTAATTTAGCAGAGTAAGTTAATGGTTAGTAACCCAGGAATTTCCAGAGAAGATCCCCACAGATATTTCCTAAGGAAAATTCTCTCTAAAGCTTTGTAAGGATGCATTTGGAGTGGAGAAGACTGAAGAAACAGAAAGATCCAGACAAAGCATCCATGTGATTGTTTGTATAAGTTGGGTTCTTCTCCTGAAAAGCCTCAGTGAAGGATTTGGGACAGGTTTTCAGCTAAAGACAATCAAAAGTGCAAGTTTCACCCTGAATATGCCACTGTGACTGAAGAGAGCTGGGAGTGCAGGAAATGAGGCTAAAAGCAATAGTGAGGTAGCAGATAGTTCACTGCTCACAGGATTCATTCCTTCCTGTCTTTAGAGAGCTACAGAGAAAAATTAATCATGGCTATTACAATTACACATTCTGAGCCTCTTCCTGCTCACATGTTGGCCTATATCTAAACCAGAAAAATTCTTAGGAGCCAGCCCAGCTTCACCAAATATATCCCAACAGACGGAATCCTGTATATCTAGGATTTAAGAGACAAATCCCCCAAAAGCCCACTGTCTAAGCAGATACAGCCTAGGCAATCGTCAGCAAGCCTCCAGATCCCTGGCTTACATTGTCTCTGCATGCTGTGCTGGAGTGATGGAGCAGTGTCAGGCCTCGGGACTCTCAGGAGCAGGTACAAAAAGGCACATTACATTGTTAGACTCTAGCAGCAGCACTCCCACCAAATGCCCTTTCATTCATATTGCTGACAATCAGTTATCATGGACCAGGACTGAGACCAAAAAATACTGCTGGCAAAACCAGTGTATTGGTAGAATGATTTTTTAAAAATCTGAAAGAAGTCATGCAGATGAGTGTGAAAGTAGTCTTGTTATCCTTACAAGGCAATAACATCTGTTAAGCTGAACAGATAAATGCAGAAAATGAGAAGTCCTCATTTTTAAGTGATAATGAGTTTCTTGCAGGCAAACTGCACAGCTCTGGAGACTGAATCCTCAGACTATCCATAGACCATGGCCACACAGAGAAAAAGGAGCAAGTTTCTCCACAGCAGTGCCTGAATCCCAGGAATGCTTTATTCCAAAGGCAGCAAGGAAGCCTGAATGCCAAGAAGAAAAATTTTGTCTGACAAAATACCTGCCCAAATGCACACCATCTTTTTTTCATCCACACTAGGAAGTGAAGGTGTTATTTTCTTACAGCATAAGGGTGTCACACAGTGAGCTCAGGACCACTGATGTAAAAGTGAGGCACTCACTGGGGTACAAATTATGTTGGGATCAAGTTTTGTACTTTTCAGCCTGTTCTGGAAATAAACAACCTCTGAGTAGAGCTGGCCTTCTTTTTCCAGACTCCATTAGTTTTTGTATAATCTCAGCAGATAACCCCAGGCTTTGCACGCCCTGTGCTTCTATCAATTGCCAGCAACAGACATTCACTACAATGCACACAGTAAGATGAACAAGTAGTTTTGCAGCTATTTCCTAAGCAATACTTCCTCACCACCACTAAGGGACAGTGTTCCCTACATTTCTACTAAAAAGAATGCCATATCTGCAAGTTCAATATTAATTAGCAATGGTTAATGCCTCCATTTAGTGGTTGAAGCGTTTTACATTTTCTGTTGGGTTTGTTTAATAGTTAGTTCTTCACAATGCAGTGAATTACAGGCCCATTTAATGTACTTTCACTACAACTGATACGCTGAAAAATAAAACAAAATGTATTCAGTGAAGGCAATTCCTCCTATGAGCTCCTAAGCCTAAGAGGATGGCTAGTCTAAAATAAATAGTTAACAGTAAGGTGTCAATTAAAAGGCATAAACAGCTTTGCAAAACACATCCACTTTTGCACATTATTTTTTTCCAAAGACATAATTTGTGTCTGTGAAAATCTCCTAAACTGTCCTTAACTGTGTTGCCAATGCAAATATTGGAAAATCTGCAACATTATGCTCTTTGATAGGTACTGCTTCCTAATCCTTTTACACCAGAGACACTTCTGCCACTGACTTCACTCAGAGTGAAGATGTCTACTATATTCAGGGGCAAAACTTCACTAGCAGTCCCATTTCTCCAGGTACATTTTGTGTTCTGGAAAACAGTTTAATCAGCTTGAAAGACTCTGCTAAATCACCTTCTCTCAAACTGTGTTCCTGAAGAATACTCAGAAGGTCCCACTCTCACCAGAAAGTTATTTAAATACAGTAAGGCTGTGGCTTATTTACAGTTCTCCTTATTTTCATACTAACACAAATAAGAAATGTCCATGAAGTAGTTGTTACAGTGATAACAAATGACTGTACCAAGCCCAGTGCTGTAAGATTTCAAGACCACATTCCAATACCTTTTTTGGTGTCTCAAACATTTAAAGACATTCAAATTTGTTGGCTACAAGATCAAGAGCTGTATACTGAAGCTGATAGTGTAGCTGTACAACCAAATTTCAATCTTCATTCTCTCTTTAGTGAGAGAAAGGACAAAGCACACCATATCCCATTAATAAAGAACAATTTAAAAAAAGAAATCACGAGTCCCATGAACAGAAGGCTTCCCAGATTATGTATTCTTCTGAATACTACATCTAACCTTATCTGTACAGATAATCCAGCGCAATTAGCCTCCACTGGTTCTAGCAGGCAACAGTGGCATAGCCAAGAAATAGATATTTTTAGTACCCACCCTCTAACCCTGCCCTGTAATTAACTGCAGAGCCCCACAGATTTCTGCCTGATTAGCTGTTCAGCTAATGAGAGGGTCCCGACTCAGCTACCATGAACCTTGAATTACCTGCCATTCATGGACGACTCTTTGTGACCCCCAGAGCAAAGCACAGGTGCAGAGCTGTGCTGCAAAAGGGACACAAAGAGGAACAGGGGCCCCCATGCAAAGTGTGCAGAACTCCTCTGACTCCAGTCACACATACTGAATGCTTTGGATGGTTACACACATGGGAGCTAAACCTGGCAGTTCCTGTATGGTCATTACCCAAGATATAAAATGTTTGGCTTTTAGTTAAGATCTACAATATCAATGTCACAAAATGAGTCTGAAATTACAAGAGTAGAAGCTGATCTGATTGTAAAAAAGCTCAGCTATTCAACTGAAGGCCAATGCTTGGTCATAACCAGAGAAAAGTTGAGGTCAGGAGTCCAAGTTCAGGAGTGGAGAAAATAAGAAGCTGAAGGAAACATTATATCCTCCAATAATCCTTGCAGGAGATATGATTTCAGCATGAAAGGATGCAGTCCAGCTTTCAAGTCTCTAAGCAAAAATCATTCTACTATAACTCTGCTGTGAGATAAAAGCAGACATGTGATCTAGTAATACTGGCCTTTCCCTGGTGTTTTTATTGGTGCTGCCCTCCATATTAAAGAAAACAAACACTCTGCTTTTAATTTTAAAGACAACTTCAACAGTCTGCTGTAGAGAATTTTTCTGTTTTAATCCATGCCTTGTAATATAGTTAGCCTTGTGTAAGTTTGGAAGATGGCCTGTTAAAAATGTAAGCAGAAGATTGGCTTTTAAAAGACTTTTACCCTGCTTTTGGGGGCTTTGGTTTGAGTGTTACTTTTTTCCAGTATCAGCTGCTTCTCTTTTCTCTTTTAAAGGGTCATGGTAGAAGAACAAGTGGTTCTCCAATTTCTTAAGTGAGGAAGAGGGAGTTTTGAGTCTTCCTGAGATCTGAAATACTCAAAGCAATGCATAAATACATGAAAGAGCATGTTTTTAATAGAAATATCACTCAGCTAGTAGCACACTAGGCCAGAATTACAAACTGCTGTAATTCTGCTCAGAGCTGATGGGTACCTCCACACAAAGCATTTCCTCTCACTGTGTCTCAATTTCACTGTTTTTAAAAAGGATAACCTGAAAAGTCCACAACTTTTAAAGTTTCTTCAGACAAGACTGCAGTACAAGAGCAGTGCCAGCCATGAAATCACTGGATGAGCTGAGGTCTGGTACCCCTCTTGTCAGCAGAGCCTCCCATGAAGCACCTACACTTGGGCAGAGCAATACAGAACCAAGAGCTGCTGAAGTTCTGTTCCCTTCTCCCTCTTCATGCCTCTGCCTTCAGGTGTAAGGATTGTTAAGGATGCTACAACAGTAACAGTTCTGCTCTGTACTGCATCACTGTACTGTCAGATGGGAATTTTTGTAGAATCATAGAATGGTTTGCGTTGAAAAGGGCCCTAAAGATCATCTTGTTCCAGCCCTCTGCCATGAGCAGGGACACCTTTTAGCAAACCACGTTGTTCAGAGCCTCATCCAACATGGCCTTGAACACTCCCAGGGATGGGGCATCCACAGTTGCTCTGGGCAAACTGTGTCAGGGCCTCATCCCCCTTACAGGGAAGAATTTCTTCCTAAGATCTAATCTAAATCTGCTCTGTGTCAGTGTAAAAACATATCCCCTTGTATTATCAATTTTCTTGTACTTAAATCAGATATTGTCACACATTCCTTAAACCAGTTCTGTCAGGTAGTCAAAAACTGGGGCACAGAAGAACCCAAAAGTGAGTAATTGCTGACGTTAAAGAGTTCAAGTAAATTGAACTGGCTCTTTCCTGCCTGCTTCCTCTAGCCATGAATTTGGCCTGCAGAATGTCTCATGGCCAATCAATGGTAAAATGTATCTCTGAATGCATGGAATAGGGTGGAACTCTTTGAGTATAGAATCAGGACAGAATTTTCCCCTCACAAGGCCTGAACACACTGTCTGATATGTCACTTTTGTGACATATTGGGATAATTCTGCCAAGAGTCTAAGTTATTAAATGTTATCGAACGGAAAACCAGGAAGTCTTGTTAACAATTATGGATGACAGTGTCAACAGAAGAAAAGAAGGGTGTATTTGCTGAAACAGAAGTTAGAAATATCTTAATTTCTCTTTTTGATGCATGCTTGTCAGCTGCTTGTAACAATGGACATCACAATTTCCATCAATGATGAATCCTTGGATGAGCTGGATCAAGGACAGGATGTTGTTGTCCCCATCATTTCTGTGACAAAAGTAGGTCACACATAACTTTGCAATGTTAAGGACATCCAGATTCCAGTTTTCCACAATGGAGTCCTCATTTCTGCCTGAGGACAGAATTTAACACTATGTATTTGCTGTCATGACAACAATCTGGGGAGAAGGCAATGAATGAAAAGTGAAAACACGGAGGAAACCACCTCTTCTTCAGAGTGCCACAGAGTGCCGCAGCTGCTGCCCAAACCATATCCTCCTACAGGAGGGGGACAGTGGCCTTGGCAGTTACCCAGACCTCAAAACCTTCCTGGGGCACTGCTCCTCCTGAGAGGCACAAGCAGATCAGGACAGGCTGTCCAAACACAGCGACCTCCTCTCCCTTGCTGGGTTATTTTCTTTCTCCCTAGGGGAGCTCCAGCCAGGGGAAACTCTATAACAGAGGTGGCTCGGTTTCCTCCCTGTTTTTATAGCAAGAACAAGCTACAAAGGCACCCTTTTGATAATGTCCAGTTCTTCAAAGTCAAGTTCCCTGCAGTACTGAAACATATGAAACTTCAGTTCTGCTTTCACTGCAGTTTTATCTAGCTACTGTATTTCTAACAGAGCTGGAACACCAGTACCCCAATTTGAAGTGTATAGATGTCAAATAGCAAGAGATACCTTAGGACTCCAGACTCTCTGCTTATTCCAAGGAAATGCCTAGATCCTCACTCTCACAGCAAATAATGTATGTTCAACAAGTCAGAGATGCAACATCAGTGGTGACTAGAGACCCAGTCTGGGTTTTCCACCTCTAGGACAGCCAGGGACCCAAAGGAATAAAGGTGTCACCTCCTGGGACTTGGGCTCCAAGCAGCTGAACCCCTGCTCACTGCAGTTCAGATGCCAGGCCTGAAGGTACTTACAGGGAAATTGTATTGGCATTAAAACCATCAAAATTGGATTATACTTGGACACATGCTGGCAAAGTATTTGCAATGGATTCAGAATAGCTGGAAATTGGCCACATCCGCATAATATTCCTAAAGTTGGATAAAATTTAACAGCAGTAAATTAGGAAACTTTGCCAACTCCAAAGTACTACCTCAAACTTGGGCCAAAACGATGCACAGGCACCCAAATGCTCTAGAGGGATTTTTCCCTTCTGCCAAAAACTGTTGATCAGATAAGAGCTGGGCTATGGACCATGGGGATAGGGATACTGTTTCTCAAGAAGGCTGGGCTTTGGAAAAGAGCCTTTTTGGCAAAAACTAAGGAAGTTACAATCAAAACCCTAAAATATTTGCAGAGCTCTGTGTAGAGGGCAAAGGATTGTGGCTGCTGAGGCATCTGTGTCAGGGAAGAGCCCTCCAGACCATGAATGCTCTCCTTAGTCACTGGTCTTGTGTGTCTCCCTGATGAGTCTACAAAGGAAAACAGAAAAGTGAATTGTTACAGTACATAGAAACGTTCCTTTCATAGAGATATTTGGAGCACAATGAGAGGTGGGAGGGAGAGAAGACAGAACAAAAAAGTGTTAAAGGGGTGAGACAAACTGCTAGTACCTCTGTCTTTTGAAAGGTCTCGGTTTTAGTGCCTGTTGAGCTGAACTGTGAAATCTGTATTTACATCACAGAGCTGGGGAGCTGCTCACATACAGCAGTGCTCCCCCAAGCACTCAGACAGTGCCCTGCCTGGTCCCTGGCACCCCTCAAACCTGGGAGACCCTATGCACCCACCCTGGAGAAGCAGCACAGCCTGTGAGAACCCTTCCCTCCACTTCAGGATTATTCGGTGGGATATTTAAAAGATCCTCCCCACCTCTTAGAAGTGAAGGGGGGAGGATCTGCCTGATTGTATCTCTGACCCTGGCAACTCTTCACAAGCAGAGACAGCTGAGTCACTAATATTTAGAAAAATAACATAATTGACTGTATTCAGGCCTGTGGAGGACCCCTGCTGGGTATTCACAGTTAAGCACTAGCAACTCGGTCATTCCTGGCAGCCTTTGTGAAGGGTTGCCAGGGCTGTAGATTCAATTAGATGACCTCCGACAAACTGATTTCCACTGCAAATATCTTTAAAAAAATACATTAAATCCCCAGTAAATACAGTGAAATTGGAGGAGACAGCCCTTCCTACCTCATTGAATGTCCCAAATCACCCCAGAGCCCCAGCTAGAGGCTTGCTGGGATGTTCTGCATGCCCAGGCTCTATTATCACTGCTGCCTAATGTGATTTAGCCCTGTCTGTGGATTGCACTCTTTAAATCTGAGAATGTGACAGTGTCGCGGTTGGATGCAGATTAGGATACAAAATGATGTTGAAAAGGTAAAATATTTTCATGTATCTTTCTTTTCCTTGTCACTGGGCAGGGGTGACAATTCTATTACCACTAGTTTTTATCTTTAAACCGCTTTTTTCCAGTACTAACCATTGAATTATTTTGATGTAAGGAGAACTAAGATGAATCAGACCCAGTGTTTTGTACTACCCATTACAATATGCTGCAGTGATACATTATACTGAGCTGGAATATTTTTTTTTCTCAGTTATCTATACTAAAGGTGATTAATGTGCCACTAAGGCATCTAGGAATGAGATTTTTTAATTCTGCCTAATGCATAGACTTTTATGATAAACCCTACAATAAAACAAACAATGTGGACATATTTGTTAATACTATCATAAGAAAATCAGCTAACACCTAAATTACACTTTGTAGTTGCTTCTCATAATGCCTGCCTCCTCAGAATCCAGGATTTCATTTCAGTCAACATACTCTGCCCTGCTAAATTGCTTCTCAGCCCAGCTAATTGTTTGCTTCTTTTCTATCCTAAATAATTCTGAACAGCTATCAAACCCTCATCTTTCTTGCACACATGCATATTGAAGAAATAGAAAGAACAGAGCAGTGCTGGATTCTCAATATGTCTCTCCAGAGAGAAGCTTCATGAAACCATGTTTTAAGATAATATATCCTATTGTTGAGGTTACAATGAGACATTAATTCAGTAAAAAAAATATGTAACAGGATAACACCTACTATGTAATGATTATCCAGAGAGCCAAGCATTTTCTCACATGGCATTGTAATTATTCTTTCTACATGATGCAAAATAATAAAGTAAGGGTATTTACAGAGAAGAAACTTTTCTTTACATATAATATAAATTGGTATATGGAACAGAGAACTCATGGAGTGTCATGATTTTTTTTCTCAATGTTCCCTGCTGAGCAGTGCCACAATTAATCAAGCTTTCTAGGTTTTAGTTAATTGCTGGACTCCAATAAATTGGTTTGTACTGGCACTGGTCCAGGTCTGATAATTTCACAGCCTTGCAAACTGCAGCATGTTCACACAAGAACCTTGAAAGCAGGGAGCTGGGATAGAAAAGAATAAAAGAAACTCTTGTTCTGTGACGTTCCATTAATACTTTAAAAGCCAGCCTACTAGCAACAGTGTCTTCACTGTTTGTTTTTCTCCATGTATTTTATACTGATGTTTTTAATGATGAAATGAAGTCCCCCTTTTCTCACTTTAAACTTTATTTTGTAGCTGGTTATTCTCAAAGAGCCATTTCTAATTTCACCATTATCCTCTTGGATATTTCCACTGTTCCCCTCCTCTGTTGAGCGATCCTTGTGACTTTTTGACACAGCTCAGCTATTTTTTCTGTCTCTCTGCAATTTTGTTCGTGTGAAAGGATCACCATCTTCTGATGAAGGAAAGTTAAGACTGGCTTTATGAAGTAGACAAGAGAAAGGGGTGGTGTTCCCCTCTGGCCTCACTCGGTGCTGGTGAGTGCCCTCACGGTCAGTCGGACACTGAGGCAGAGCCCAGCTTGGATTTCCCTAAGCCTGCAGGCAGAATCAAGCAGGCTGGCATCATGTTGAGTTTAGTGCAACTCAACATGTCAGGGTCTGTTATAAGTACACACTATTGTTATTAGAGGGAAAGACAGCTCCACATTTTACAACTGAGCTCAGTTACACCAAGGACTTTGTGTCCTGGTAGCAATGGGATTTTCAAGTCCTCAGCCCCTGGCAGGCTCTGGCTCCATGCTGGCACATATTTGACTTTGCTTTCCCTAGAGAAGAGATCAATCATTTGGCAATTTCAGTTTTACTAAAGGGTTTTGAAAGCACTCTCACACCAGCAAATTTCTGAGCAAAATAATTACATAATACCCAAGGTGTTCAGTAACTTCGTTATTGTCTTTGATTTACCAAGGTGAGATTAGCAGGACTAATCACAGTTTATAAAAGTATTTTTGAATTGCAATTGGAGCCTCATTCAGCCTGCCTTGACGCCTTCCTGTCATGCATTGGGAGACAGGACTGACTGGGTTTATCTGGTGGATGCCAGCTGCAAAGAAATGCCTCAGCAAGTGGATCTTTATCATGGTGTGATTAATCCCTAAGATTTGTTCCAGCATTTTTTCTGCATAGCAGGACTAAGAGCAAATCACTGGGATTCTTTTAAACTCCAGAAAATTTTTACCAAGTGTGATTCTAGTCAACAATTGCAACAGCAAGAAAGAACTTATGTTGTTTTTTTGAGAACTGTGCCACCTTCTGCTGTGTTCAAGAATGTGTGGTAGTGAAAAAACAGTGAAGGTGAAGCTGATCCCAGAACTCAGAAATAATCACTATAATCACTTATACAGATTCTCTGAGGTTGCTTTTCAATTGCTGAAAATAGCATGTTATATGGATTTACACTTTTCTGGAAGCACTAATTATGCTTCCTTCCCACAAAACACTGCCCATACAGGAATTATAGATGAAAGTTTGAACTGAAGATTTGAACTTGCTATTCATGCATCTCATGAATGTACCAAAGAAATCTATATTCCTACAAGTTGTCTTGAAGTTTTTTGGCATGACAGATATGAGAGAGAATTACAGGATCATAATTACAGCTGCACACACACTGTGGTGGTAATAGATATCTTATAAATATCTGGGATAGATTAGATTAGATTAGATTAGATTAGATTAGATTAGATTAGATTAGATTAGATTAGAATCATTTGCAGATGAACACTTTGAGGAAATTATGAGCACATGCAAAATTCAGGAGAGCCTCACCTCTGAGTGCATATATTTATTCTACACATTGGGATTCCCAACACCCCACCTAGCAAAGTGTCTTTTACTCTAGGATGGAATGAAACACTGTGTGGTTGCCTTCTCCTGCATTTTCATTGCTGCTAGCAGGTTTTGTGAGTCTCTTCTCACTTGTGTGTTTGGAAGTTAAAGAGATATATTTCATTTGCATTTTTTGACAGAACAATGAAAAACTTTCAGTTATTCTTCAGCCCCATCTGAATATATCCACAGCAAGGTAATGAGGAATTGGGCTGCAGTTTGACATTTTACATAATGCCTGAATTGAAATCTCAGGCTTACTACATCCATCTGTCTCACTGGCAAATAAATAAATTGACTTCTAGTGCTAGAGGACTGACAACAACTGTGGATGAAGTCCATGCCACAGAAAAAACAGGAGGGTGGAGAAAGCTCATGACCATCCTATGCCATAATCACAAAATCATGCACATCTGAAGCCCTTTTTGTTGAACAGTATATGTGAAGCCTGCTTGGTGAAAATCCAGATTGTATTCCCAGTATGATAACTGGGGGGGCTGATCCAAACCACAAAAAGTAATTTAGAGATTTTTATAAAACCCTGGGAATAATTTTTAGCATCTTAAGATACAGTTTCCAAAGAGCTTCACTGAATTTATGGGAATGCAGAAATCAAAGGACGCTCATCATTACACTAAGAATTTCCTTTCATACATTTTTAGAGTAAAAATTTGACCACAGATAAACAGAAGAAAAACAAATAGACAGGGGTGTTATGTCATGTGTCTAATATCTCTCAGAGCTCCATGTCTGTTGCAATTAAGAAAACTCCACATGGTGTGTAAACATGTTAGCATTGGCATGAATCTTTTAGCCTGTTTTTTTTTCCCCTCACAAGAACTGAGAAATAATAGCAGGATACCTTTATGCTGCTCAGTCACTGTGAGGCACAGCACAGGGACATGGACTTCTACTGGCAGTGTCACACTATTTATCTGCTTCATTTCCATTATCTTTAACAAGAATTGCATGGATAAATCTCTGTGCTTATAAAAACTTAGGGCATCCTTCAATCTTTATTGCTCACTACCAGGAGCAATTCTTTCCTGTCTGGACACCAGAATGCAGAGCATATTCAAGCAGTGAGTTCTGCTTGGCAGCATGCAGGGTAACAACTGTGGATGTGATGCTTCTCCAGAGCTCTCTGTGTCACACGTGTGCAGCAGCCCTGAACTCCACAAGCTGCAGTAACAGCCCACTGCTGAGCAAGAGCCCAGAGCAAGGGCCTTGCTAAGCTGTGAGTGCTGTGTCAGCCCTGCCATGGCGCTGGGTTAGATGTGAGACAAGGCAAAGCATAACAGGCTGTGGCGACACACAAGGAGTAGTGGCTTGTCCTTGTCCTTCTTGGTGAGACTTGGCCAGAGCTGGGAGAAAAGGAACAGCTTGGGCATAGGTGAAGAGCTCCCAGGATCCAGGGGCACTGGCAACCTTGCCAGCTCAGAAGAGTCACTCACCAAGAGGCCACCTGTGAACATTCTGTTCATGCATAATGTCCAGCATGTGCCACATTCTCCTGTGGCCTAACAACCACAACCCTTGCTGCAGCACTGTGCCATGGGAAGATGAAGGACAAGAAACAGATGCAGCCATTATATGTGACCAAGAGAGATGTCAGACTGTATCTTCAGTCAAAAGTCCTCAGGGACATCCCAGCAACTGATGAACAGCTTGAGCAGCAGGACCAGGCCTGGGAGTCAGACTAGAGCAGCCTGCCCTTGGAAGTCTGTGTTTCCAACCAAGTTGCCAGTTCAGTGATTCCCAAAACCTCACTTGAGAGAAAGGTTCTTTCAGCCAGTTCTCTACAACCTAAATCTGCAAGAATGGATAAAGAACTCCAGTTCAAATATCTTTATGTTCAGCAAAGGTCTTGCACCTGAGTTAGTATCTCCAGAGACCATCAGACAGCAGCATTTTCTGAAACAGTCTTACAGAATGCAGGAGAAAGTGCTGGCATCTATAGCAACTTTCCCAAAGCACTCTTCAGGCCAAATAAGGAATTTATTTTCAAAGAATCCCTCTGCAAAAGAATTCAGGTCACACAGTCTATAGAAAATATTTTGTTTCTCATTACTACTACACTGACTAGGCATAAAGAGCACTGCAACAATTACTGTTGTCTTTACACACACTGGACTTTGTATCAGCACAGAGAAGAAAATACATGGAGAAAAAATACATAGAGAACGCTGACAGAGTTCGGTGGATTGTTCTGGAGGATGTCTCTGCAGTAAAACTGAGCTCTGCCCAGGCCCAAAGCTGCATTTACTAAAGTCATGCAGCTGCTATCAACCCAAACTATTAAACCTGTCTACAAAGACCTGTGGATTCCTACTCTCCAAGATTTGCAATAGGGTCAGTTCAGTCACACAGCTGAGTGTCTGTGTTATTCAGAGGCAATTTATCTCACAGGCTGAGCCTGTATGGTCTAACCCAGCACAACACCTAAAGGAAAAACATTCCTACAGCCCCACGATTTAGAAGCACACACATCTGCTTAACTCTGCTCCATGAGCATGGATGTCCCTGTGTGGGACTGCAGCTTGCACACAGCAGGTTCTCTGCTTTCATGTGCAAGTTACAATCATACTTCTGATTCAGAGTTACCATTTCTTTCTCTGTTTGCCCATCCCTGTTTCATACAGTGGCTGTCCCTAAACTATCAGTCTGCAGCCATAGGCATCACATTGGGAACTAAGAGCTTTAAGCAGTGGTTTTTCTTCAGGAACATGGATTACTGCCTGTGCACAGCAAGACAGAGTGGCAGTGACACAGTGGTAGGCATGGAGCAGTGTTTTCAAAATGCTTAGCTCCAGAACTTTCTGATTTCATTATTTAATATTATAAATTATAGAGTCGCATTTGACTGACACACACCCTTGGCTGCTCATAAAGTCACACTACAAAAGCCTTAGCAAGTAATCTATTCTTTCTTCATGCTAGTGTAAGGTTTTACCATACACTGCACCTTCAGTGTTTTGTCCAGCTAACGTACAATGGAAGAAATGAAAGTTCTGCTCAATTTTCAGCCTCCTGAAAATACCTACTAAGCCTGAGAGGTGTACGACCTCCCAGCAGTGCTTCCCAAACACCCTGGTCCCAAACTAGGGGAAATAGGTTGTAATTTGTTTCTCCACATGATGTCTTTTCATACCTCACCCTTTTTCTCAGATCATTTGTCAAGAGTTCACTGATCTCTTCTTATTAGTTACAGGGGCTACAAGAAGACAGAAAAAGAATGTTTGACCAAGCATATAATGAGTCATGGGTTTAATTTAGTTCCACCAGAATCTCAATGTGACCTTGAAACCTTCTAACACAATAAATCAGACCAGAGGGTATCAGCAGAAGGTGTCTGGCATGTCCCAGTGGATGCCAACTCCACCGAGCCTGCTTCGGGGGGCACCCTGACTAGGAGAAGCCCATTAAAGAGCCGTCTCGGTGCGGAGCCCGCTCTCCACGAAAGCCACCCGTGGGGCTCTGTTCCCGCGGAGGAGAAGTGGCCACGGTCACCCAACCCGGAGCTGGTTGGAAGGCACCGGAGCATGGCCCCACCGCCGGGAGCGCGTCCCGCGGGCCGCAGCCGCTCCGCGGGCGGGAGGGCAGCCCCAAGGGCGGGCGGGCTCCGAGCCCCGGGGTCGGTGTCGCCCCTGCCCGCGGCCCCCCATGGCGGAGCGGCTCCACCCCAGCCGTGTCAGTCACGCCGCTGTGCCGGGCGGCGGGCGCGGGGCGCGGGCGAGGAGGGGGCCGGGGCGGAGGCGGACCTGCTCACCCCGCCTCCCGCCGCCGCTCGCTGCCGGCGGGGCTGCGGGGCAGGACCGGCCGCCGAGCATCCTCCGGCCGCGGGGCCTCGCTGCGCTCCTCGCCGGGGCGGCAGGCGCTGGCAGGTGCCCCAGCCCGGGACCTTCCGGAGCGCCCACCCTGCGGCGGCCCGCAGCTCGGGCGTAGCGGATCCCTCCCTCTCCGCTCCCGTCCGTCACTCGGGGGTCGAGGGCTGGCGGCGGCAGGACCCCGTCGTCCCCTGCTTGCCCCCCCCACTACCCAATCGAAGGGGACACCTAAAAGCCGCGGGACAAGATTATGGCAACGTGAGCGAGCAGCGGAGCCGCCTGGCCGGACCCCCCGTACCCGCGGAGCGCGGAGCCGCGCGGTCGCCCCAGCCCGAGCGCCGTTCGCGGCGGTGTCCGAGCGGAGCGGAGCGGCCTCCAGCCCTGCCCCAGGTTTGTGAGCTTTGCTGTCCGAGACGAGGCCCCGGGAAGGCGCGGTCCCGCTGCCGGAGCTACTCCTGAGGCCGCGGCACAGCCAGCCCAGCGCGGGGACTCGACGCCTCCCGGGCGTTCCGTCTGTCCCGTTCCGCCGGTCCGTGTCCCGCCGCCCCCTCGGGGCAGCGCCGGCACCTGGCCCGGCCCCGGGCAGGGGCAGCCCCGAGCCGAGCTCCGCTCCCGGCCCCGGGCGGGGTGGCGGGCGCTCCCCGGGCCGGCGAGCAAGGGGCGGCTGCTCTGTCAGAGCAGCGAAAGCGGAGCCCGCGGGAGAGCCGGAGCCCGCGGGAGAGCCGGAGCCCGCGGGAGAGCCGGAGCCCGCGGGAGAGCCGGAGCCCGCGGGAGAGCCGGAGCCCGCGGGAGAGCCGCCCGCCTACGGCCACCTCCCGACGGCAGCGGGCGGACGCGCCGCAGGGACAGAGGCTCGGGGAGAGCGGAGCGAGAGGGTTCGCGCTGCGGGTGATGGAGGGAGGGGAGCGCGGCCGTCGGGGCTGAGCTGTCCCCGCCGCTGCATCACCGCAGCCCCGGCCAGCTGCCCTCGGCGCTGCCATTTTTGGATTTTGCGGGGTTTTTTTCACTAATTGTAAAACGTGGCGAGGCCGGACACCGCCTCTTGTAGTTACCAAGCCGGGCTCTTTGGAGAGAGAGGCGTTAAACAGAGCCCCTTCTGCTTTATTTCACTAAGTAATTCATTTAAGGTGTGGATGACTTTAATTGTTTCTACAATGCAGAAAATACGCCAATAATTAACAGGTTAATACTAACTGCGATTATTTAAATCCGGGAATATTTTTAGGACATTGCCCTTTGGGGAAATAAAGGGAGTGTCCTAATAGTGAAAAGTATGTGTTTATATTTGGAGTAACAACAATACAGAAATTAAAGAGAATTAGGAAAGACATCAAAAGTCTCCATCCCATTTCTGTTATTAACTCCAGCATCTCACATTACTGTGCAGCATTTCTAAAAACAAGCAGTCCAAGTTTTGTAATCTTCTTCCTTTTTCAAGACCTGACATTTAAAATGGGTCATTTTCTGAGCCTTTCTATTCCAGCTAACCAACCTAGCTAACAGATAAGGTGCTGCACAAAGGATAATTATGTGTCATTTATAATTATTGTTTGCTTAAGCAATCCCTAAGAAGGCTGAAATATTTAAACATTCACATTTCTGCTAGTCCCAGTGATGTGCTACTGTTGTTCTGAATGCATGCATGATGTCCTGGGACTAAATTATGAGGTTTTAATGTTAAACAGGTTTTTAAAAGGATGTTTGGCCTCAAAAATGTCCTATGTGATTTGAATATTGGAAAGAGAAAAATTACTTAAACTCTTCTTCTGAAATTGAAACATTACTCTCAACTTGCAAAATAAATGGAAAGTTATGTTTTGTTATTGAATAGGGACTGTGCTTTAAAGAAGGAGTTTCTTTAAACATTTTCAGAAGCAATTTGCATTGTTTTGAATGAGCTTACTGAGTACAGAGTAGTGGCACAGGTTTAGTTAGTTAAGGAAGATGTCCATTGTGCCTGTGGTTTGGGAATACAGAGAATTCTTGAACAGTGAAGGTAATGAAACCGCTGATAAAATCAGATCACACACCCTTTGTTACAGTATCCTAGGTCTCAACAGTCTTAACAGGAAGATCTTCATTTTAATGGCTTCTTAACTTACTGTTAATTTCTTTAAGTTACCCACCACTTTACTTATACTTATATAAATCATTATTTTTGCCTTCATTATTTGTAAGTTTGAACACATTTATATACAGTTTTCTGTTATTTACTTGAAATCTGAAGAGGCCAAATTAGTTTACAAAACAGACTACTCATTTTTCCAACAGTGACTCTTTTTGGGTTTTTACGCTTCTGTAAAACTAATAGTGAATCCATATCAAGGCTTTTAAAATCACACCCAAATATTTCCAACATTGTAAGTTACGGACAAGTGTACTCTGGGAAGATAACACCTTTGCAATGAATGCTTATAAGCATTGGAGCAGCAAAATAATAGAATCTTAAATTGGCTGTATTTAAAAAAAATCTACTTTAGTTAATTAGTTAATTATTTCCATAAAATAATTCACTTGTTAAAACCCAGAAAAAGAGAAACAGAATGGCACATGCAGCAAGTACAATACCTGCTCTGCACCACACAGAGATGAATAAATTAGGCTTTGCCCCACATGCAGGATTTTGACATTAAAGATCTACAGGAATGAAGATGCCAAGTCATTCCCCCACTCTGCTCTCAGCTATCAAGGCAACAGAAGGGTTAACTCTAGAAAAATTAATTCTACGCAGTACCAGAACAATAGTGGTGGGGAGAGGGGCAAAGGGGAGAGCTGAATAGTGCTGGAAGCCTATTAGATGTGGTCAGGAAAACTCCCACTGGCTGCAGCAGGGCCAGTGGCTCACCCTGAGCAGGGATTTCCACAGGACCTGTACTCCAGGGACACCAAGGCTGACTTTAGGATGAAGCAAACATGTTGCAACTGGCACCAAAGATACATCTAAAAGTGATGCTCTACAAGAACAGAGCCCAAACTAGTTTCCTGGGAAAGAGAACTTTTGGGAGTTTAGATTGCTTCCTTGCCAGATTGCTTTGAAATAAAATAAGGAGATTTTTAGAAGGAATATCCAATTTTCAGCTTTCATGAATAGGAATGGGGTCCTTTTTCCAAAAATTAAATTATCTGAAGACAAAGCTGTTTCCATGAAAGGCAGATGCATGATACAGATATTTTTTTTTTTGTTCTGGCAGTTTAAGAATTCTGTGTGCTGGATGAAATAATTGAATATCTTACAGGATTTTACTTTAATTAATATTTTTTCCCAACAGCTCAACATTCTCTTCTTGGAGGTTCTTTCTTTTCCTGTTGATGATAAAGATGGAAAGAAAGTGGATATTGGAGGATTTTCATTTTATCTTTTTTGGTGTGCTCTGTCTCCTTTTCATAGATGGAGGTAAACTAGAACAAGTAAAACGTAAGTAGACTTCAAACAAAGCTGTCACATTCACCTAAATTGGACATTTTCCTTCTATTTTCAGATGTGGTTCAGAAAAGGATGTCCTAAACTTTCTAACTTTCTTCCTCCTTCTAATTCTGTATTTAGTGGAACCAGGCTACAGCCACACTTGGGGTACATTTTCCTGAAGCTGTACAGGTTATAGTGCATCATAAAGAACATAACAGATCAGTTGGAGAATCTGTTTTATTTCAAATATCCTGAGTCAAGAGTGGGCTTAATTCTATTTAGTAACCTCTGTAAACATCTGACAGATTATCTGGATCTGTCCCATGTGTAAGACTATTGTACTGAAGTTTTCAGCTAGTGTAAAGCTTGTCCAAGACTGTTCTGTTGTGTTGTAAAAACAACCTCATATGAACTGGATTAGATTCTCAACATCCTTTGAGAAAATTAAGAGTCTCTTTCTTAAAAACTGTCAAAAACTTGATGAGAAGAATTGAAAAGAATACAAACAAAATAAAGGGAGCATTTCTGTAAAGCCTGTCATCTGTGGGAGATGTTGACATATTTCAAAAATCATGGCAAGGAGGAATAGCAACCCAAATAAGTCTGGAGTTATTGACTGCTTCAGCCTTGTTAGTAGGTCTCTGGAATGCTCTCCCTACCTGCACAGGTTGGGTTTTGCCCTCCTTACAAATGACATTATTTGCCCTTAAAAATTTTTAGCCCCAGTATCAGCTGGTTCTGCTTCCAAGGAAGATGGGGGAGAACAAAAGAGAGTGAGTTCCAGAAAGGCCCTCTGCCCCACTGAACCCACTCACAGAAAAACCGTGTGCAGGAACCTTGTTCAAGGAAGGAACAGTGAGAAATTGCCAAACTCCTGCTGTCTGCTTTTTCACATCCTGTGTTCCATTTGTCATGCTCCTGTGTGAAGGGAAAGCAGATCAGAGCTTCTACTAACAGTCCCTGTAGCTCTGGCTACTTTCTTCTAGCCCAGTGAATGGGAACACTGTCCCTGGCTTGGATTAGCGCACATGAAAGATGGATATTTTGTTAAGATATCCTGAAGTATCATCTACACTGTGGGTAGTGAATTAAACTGAACTTGGATATGATTAAGATGACAGAAAGGAATTCCCACATGGAAACACACGAGAAACACCCTTTTATTGTAGAGATTTGAGGTTTCAATGTGAAACCATAGTGTGACAGGAAGGGACAGGACAATAATGTCTGACCTGTATGTGGATTTCTGCAAGTCTGTAACTGCAAGATCAGAAGTGCTTATGAACAAAAGATCTTAAAATATTTTGAAAGCTGATGCATAAGTTATTTCAACATCTCTCTGTGGTACAACCTGGGATTTTCCTGAGTTGGACCAATTGCTTTGGATTTGCAGCGAAGAGGTTTTGTTTCCTATAAGCCTGTTTGAGTGATCAGGCACTTAAATTTTCTTACCTAAGCAGGTCAAAGGATAAACTCACCTGTATGAAAGACATTTAATCATCATTTCAGGAGTTGCAATTTTGGAAAAAATGGGAGACCATGTCATTTATTTTGGTTTGGAAGTTAAGAAAAACAGCATGTGGAATTAAGGGTTTTTCTGTTGTGTAATTCTCCAGGAAAAGAAAAAGTGGTTTACAGAAAACTCTGCACATCTTAATATACTTCATAAACATGGAATGGAAATTTTCATTCACAGCTCTTTCAATTCTTTACTGTTTTACAGATTCAGATACACACTGTGTGTTTCAAGATAAGAAATACCATGTAGGAGAAAGATGGCATCCTTATCTAGAACCGTATGGCCTGGTTTACTGCGTTAATTGTCTTTGCTCAGAGGTAGGACTGCTGAGTTATCGATCCTACAACTCCTGCTTGCTTCATTGACTAGAATCCTTTCTCATGTAGCTACAATTTGACAAAGCCCAAACCTATTTTCACTAGTGTGTCCTGGTCAGGCTGCAGGAAATAGAGGCAGGTGATCCTAGTGAAAGGAAAATATTAACAGAGAAGGCCAATACTGGCAAAAAATACTTGCATAGCTTAGACAAAACAACTCCTTAATTAGCCAGGACCTTTGTGGATGCTGGGCATTACATCTCAACTGATCAGGCTCCACTACCTAAGTATAATCCTTGCAGTTCCACCAATATGGATGATTATGCTGAACCTGAATTTGGTACTTTGATCTATGTACACTGCCAGCATCTTCCAGTCAAAGCATCTGCTGCCCTAAAGTGCTGAAGGAACAGGCTTAGATATCACTGTTAGTAAAAGTCAGTCAAAGAAGAATGAGATGATGAAACATGAGAAAAGGTTGTGGGGAGCAGAGAGAATTGGATAGAACATGAAAGGGCTCCCATCAGTTGATGGCTGATGCGAAAACACAGCAGTCAGAGATCCCCACAGTATGTCATATACAGCTGGGAGGAGGCACAGAAATGAGGGCAGTTTATGTCCCTTAGAGTACTTTAAAATAAACAGTAAGGGATCTTAATCACTAACACATGAGACACTCCAGATGCTGAGTTCTGTCTGCTATATTTAATGAAGAATAAAGTATTCCTCGCTATTTTCCCTCCCTGCAAGTGTAAAATATTGGGCCCCTGTGCAGCATTTGCTCTGAGGGAATCTGCTACTACAATTCAGTACAGAGATGCACAAACAGTAGTCTCACAAGTTTAGCTGCAGAATGCAGCTGTGAGAGAAAAAACAATGTAGTAGGAAGGAAAGGAAAAGTCTTTGTTTAGAGCAAAAAGGAGTTTCCACTCAGCTTTTGCTGATGTATATGCCAAGTTGAAAACTCCCTCAGAGTTTGTGTGGAGTAAAACACTCATTAAAGCACTGGAAGAATGTGTCTTGGGTGGGGAAAAAATTAACTGGAAATGCTAGAGATCTGGATACAAATAAATGCTCGATGGTTTTTAGAGAGATGTTGGACAGTTTGGAGGGATGGGAAAGTGCCTGGTCAGCTCCTCTAGACAACAACATTGCTGGGACCCAGACACACCCACACACTATGAGCCTCCAGAAAACAGAGTCTGTTTTATTTTTTAACTTGGGTGTGGAAGACAGAGTGATAGTTCAGGGCAGCAGGTTTAATAAAGAAGGAAACTGCTTATGGTACCTTCCAGTACATGCAGCTCAGAAGTGGATTGGGGGTGCAGAATGTAACCTGGGATAATTACAGCAGTGAGGATGCTGAGGGATCTCTCGGATGTGACTCTTGTTGTCTAGAAGGAAGATGATTGCAAATAACAGCTGTAGCATCCAACCACTCATTTGAGTTTTGTCCTGGCCAAAATCATGTCCTCAGAGCACTGATCTACCATGAAAGCTCCTGAAGCTTCATCAGTTTCATGAAGTTTCCTTCAGGAAACCCTCAACAATTATAGCAAAATAAAGGCATTAAAAAACATAACATAGCACAAGCACAAACCATAAACCTGACATATGACAGTGCAAAAGATGAAAGTAAAGTGTGCCACAGACAGCAAGTCAGAGAGATCTAAGTCAGAGATATGATTCCCTGGCAGGATCTGTAGAGAGTCTGATGCAGCAACTGATTCCCTTACACTGCAGAGAAAAGCAAAAAAATCCCCAGGGGTCTTTATGTCCAGTGTATCAAAATGTCTTTGCTGGCCACAGACACTGTGATCCACGTGATGTCTGCACAAAGCAAGTCACATCAGCCAGGCAGCAGACAGAGATCTCTGCTCTGTCTCTAAACAGTCTGTCTGTCCATCCCCCCAGCACACACACTTCTGATGTTTAAGAAAAAGGCAAGGCAAATTAACTAAACAGAGGCCAAGTTATACAGCCTGGCACTAAAAAAAAAAAAAAAAAAAAAAAAAAGCTTTCCTGTTTTTGTGTGTGTATAGTATTGTATTTTTACAAGTTATAATTTACATACTTAAGCCAGAATAAAACTAAACATAATTCAGTGTTCTCACCCTGTTCCCCCTTCCTTTTACAACCCCTCCTCCCCACCAGTTCATAGTGGAGCCTGTTGACTGTTACTGTCAAGTAAAATAGAGCACTCACAATTTGTCAGATCATTTTTTTACTCCCTAAAATACAGTTCTTTAAAGCAGTTTTTTGCTTGTGTTCACAGTCATATCTGCAGACCTCAGGCTGAATGCCTGCTCTCCACCCTCAGCACTGCTAGCCCAGCTTTGGGAGAGAGATCATCAACACCCTCTGGTACCTGATGCAGAAATGTGACCTTGGCCCTGGCTTGGAGAGACTGAGCAGCACTTGGGTCCTGCTCTGGTGCTGGGGCTGTTCTCCCGGCCCTCCCCGTGAGTGCAGGTGTAAGATCAGTCTCACTAAGCACAGGGTCAGGTAAAATAGCTCTGTCCTGAGGCACGCAGTGCAGTCTGGCTGGCAGCGTGGAGCAGCAAAGTTGGCCTGCAGAATTTTATCACAGCTGACCATGCACAGCAAGTAAACATTCACCTCAGGAGATCCCACGGGACGTAAAATGAAAAAGAGTGAGGTCACAGAACAGGACAAGTCAGCAACAGGGAGACAGGTCAGCAGGCAGTGCCAGCCCCTCTTCCACAGCAGTGCTTCACAGGCTCCCACGCCTGCTGGACAAGCAGCTGTGCAGACCAGAGACAGTCCCCATCTATGAAAATCCTACAGTCTAAAATTTGCTCCTCTTCTACAAAATCAGTATATTTCATTTCAGTTCTTATTGGAAACAGATGGTGATAATCATGTTTAGTGTCTCTTTCCAAAGCAGATGCACAACTGTAGTTTGTGGCTAGCAATGATCTAACAGTAGGATTCCAGCCTGTGGTCTGCAGATACTTGTCAATGAATTATTTTGAAAGGGATGAATAGAAAAGCCTATACATCTGCTGTCTAGGGAACTCTGCACATCCACTGAAAACATTTCAGTGCTCCAGAGGGCATAAGAAAATAAAGTAGGTTTAGTCCTGACACCGCCTAAAACTAGAGTCATAACTTAGTATCAATGTTCATGCTGAAAGATCTTTCTTTTTATAAATACGAGCAACTCAGAGGTAAATTAAGAGGATGAATTATAGATGGGAAATGGGAATTTGAAATGGATAGTCTTTTCTGGTTACAGACACAGGAGAATGAAAATTCCCTGTGTTTTAATTATAAATCAAACTTAGATGTGGTCAAATAGAATATTATGTTAATGACATGAATAATGAACACTATTCCCAAGACTTAACTCATGTTTCTTAGAAAAATGGCTACTTACCATCTGGGTTTTTTTGTCTACTGGGAAAGCAATAAAAGGAAAACAAAAGACTCTCCACAGTTTTCAGGAACAATTACAGATGCTATTGTCTCTTGTGGTCTTGAACTAACCCTCAGTAGGGGATATCTCAGAGATCTACCATTTATCCACGTCTTGGTTTTGGAAATGCAATTCCTAAGCATAATCTGCTCAAAAGAAAAAGACAAATGGAAAGAAAAAGAGAAATGGAGATCATTGCTATCCATTTTCAGACACTTCATCTGATTTTAAGGTTTTTAAGGATTTCTGACCTCCAGCATAAATTCAAAGGCAGTGGAAGCATCTAGGCATATCTCAGTGTGAGTGAAACCAGAATGTTGCAAAAAGGCTTTAAAAAAAAGTTTGGATGTAGAATAGAGAACACAGAAATTTGTAAGACAGTGCATTTCATTGAAATACTATGTTTTATGTTCCATCTGCAGAATGGAAATGTTTTGTGCAGCAGAATAAGATGCCCAAGTCTACACTGTGCTTCCCCTGTGCATGTACCACAGCTGTGCTGCCCACGATGCCCAGGTAATTCTTATTAGTGACAAATAGTCCTTTCTGAAATAGTTATTTAATGTGCTGAGTAACAACAAAATTAAATATTTGTGCTGGAAAACTTCTGTGAAGCAAACATCCTCCTGTATCCATTCAGGTCCTGAGAGGCATGTCCTACAGTAAGTTACAGAATTTCCTGTGGTGTTTTCTGGTTAGGAAATCAGAAGTATAGATTTGTGAAGGGATCAGGTAAGCTACCAAGGCCAATCCCCTACAATCCAGGCAGACAGCAGCAGTCCTTTCATTGACTGTCCATTCCAGACTCCTTATCTCCACAGTCCATCACAATAAAACACCATCCCACAATTCCTAAGTTTCTGGTTGTGGTGCTTTTCATAAGAGCAGACCAAAATATATGGTAATTTGCAATGGCTGTCTGTTAACAAGCAATTCAAAATTGCTTTGCCAAGTGTGCATTTGTATAGTGTCACTGTACAACCAGTCTGGTAACGTTTACCTTTTACATCTCAGGTCCAGGCATAGCTTCATAATTAGTAGAGACTGTTGTAAATCATAGAAGCAGTGCTGTGGAAGTTTATGACTATATAAATCCAATTGGATACTGTATAGTAAATTCTCCAGACTGTACATTTATTATATGCTCATTATTAAGAGCCACTGTATGAAAGAGACTAAGCAGGATCTTTCACGAGCCTGTTCCAGCATTCCCGACATGGCCTAATGGCTGGGAGATTGACTGGGGCTTTTCCCTAAATGCCTGTCTTAGTGGCACCCCACATTTCCATTTATAAAAGAGTATTCATGCAGCATCATAGAAAGGGGTTTTATTTGGCTTTCTCCAGAGTTTAATTTAATTGTCTGAGGAAAGCAGCTGTTCCCTGGGCACAACCTGTCAGCAGGAGGCAGTAAGTGCACAATGGCAGAGGGACATGGGTGCACAAGAAGGTTCCTGTTCAGGTGGGATTGATGGGTTCACTGCACTTACTGGATAATTAATGGCATCCACACATCAGTTTTGAGTTGGATTCATCTGCCCTGACAATTGTATACTCTCTCTATCAGATATATGTATCAATATCTGATTTAGGAATCTAGAATCCTTTTTTAACCAGTGACAAGGAAGAACCATTTCGAGCTTTTAACTCATCTGATGCTGCGATGCTGCTTTTGTGTCTCAGGATGAGATTGAGCCCATTCAACTTTAAATATAACTCTTTGGAGTTGGAACATCCAGTGGAATTTTCTTAAAACATCCATTGGAGTTTTCTCTATAATGGTCTACTATGTAAGAAAGAAAATTTCTAAGGCAAAAGGCTTTCTTTGGCAAACTAGAACTTAGTAAAATACTAAGGTGCTGGGAACACAAATCCCTCTTTTGTTTCCAGATCAAAAGAAGGACTGGTGTGCTGGTGTGCCCAAAATCTGGTCTGTTTTTCCAGCTAATCTAAGCTTCAGTTGGGAAGACAATAATCTAGATACCCTTTACAGCTGTTGGAAACATGAGGGTGATTCATCCTGTCACCCAGAATGAGAAGACTTTTTTCCCTGGAGACGCCTGCCACTCAGCACTGATTATTGAGGGAACACAGAAAAACTGGATGCTTACTTTTTGACAGTTAAATCACAGAAGTCCTACTCAATAATTGGCATTTGCAACCAGGAACTTTTTCTATTATTTTTAGTATCTCTGTATCATATTTACTATAGAAACATAAATGCTTCTAGATTGATTGGTTTTGCTTCAAGAGCTCCTTGGCAATGAACTGTTTTGGCTTTTTTCTGTTCATGAGCTTGTAAATGTCATGATACCTATGAAGATTTTAAAACATTCTACAATGTTCTAGTAAGGAAGAGTGAGTCCCCATGTAAACTCTCATATCCATTTTATCAAGTTACGTTCCTCCTATTCATGTACAAAATTCCAGTCTTCAGCTGCAGTTTTGTACTCCATGTTTAAACTGATAAGTATGGAAAATTATCAGAATGAGACTTTCTTGAATTGTGATCTATCATCTTCTCTTAGCTGTTCATAAAATCTATTTTTAATCAATCTGCTCCAAATGATGGGCCATTACATTGCTAGCTGTGCACTATCTCATTAAAAATGTGAGTCCCACTAAGGTCTGGTTTTCCCCTGATTTAATCTGTAACAATGTTAGGCAAAAGAGAACCAGGAGTCTCCTGTGATTTCAGGGGTTATTTACATTCTGCTTTCTGCAGTGATTATGTGTATAATATTTGGTGCTCTATCTTCAGTGGTAATTGTTCATGCCTGATCTGAATCAGTATCTCAAACATTCTTGCAGATGTTGTGCCAACTTTCCGTTCTTATGTGTCTGGCATACAATGTCTTTTGTGCAACATATCATGATATGCAGGAAATTCACTTCTCTGGTTTTCCTGGTTATTTTTTAATGAAATGTGTGAGAACTCTGGCCATTGGCCATCCATGTGAATTTCTCTCATAAATGCTCATTATATTCTGTCACATATGTTTCCCCTCCATTTCTCAAGCTGCATTACAGAAATGAGTAATGCTAGTCAGAGTGACCTGAGGCTCTTGTCTTGCCTCTCTGCAGGCCTTGTAGAGTGTAACTGCACAAATCACTGTCTCCTTCTTTAATGAAGCAGAGGTAATGCCAGGAGGCAGCATCTTTCATTGGACATTGAACTTCTTAGCTACCTAAGCGAAGGAGCTGTTGAAAGGATTCCTTTGAGAAAAGCTGGCACTGCTCTCACCCTGGAATTAATGTCTTCTGCATCCATAGTGACACTGGACTCACTGACACAAAGAGATGCAGTGTTTGTATCCTGTCTCCCTGGCACCAGACATCATGAGTCTTAAGGAGTTTTCAGACATGTGTTATGAAGGATCTTCTGCTTCCATCAGTGGTTC
The DNA here is from genome assembly GCA_024865655.1 of Emberiza elegans. Lineage (NCBI taxonomy): Eukaryota > Metazoa > Chordata > Aves > Passeriformes > Fringillidae > Emberiza > Emberiza elegans. The sequence goes on along the minus strand of JALJVW010000129.1, from coordinate 37,245,376 downwards.
ACCAGCTTCTACCACAGATTCCCTGGAACCTTTCCCTTTTTAAAATGTATTCTTTCTAGCATTGGCAAAATCCACACTTTGTTTCCTATACAGATCTAGATATTTCTTCCTTTTGCAGCTGTATTCTTCTTATCATCACACATGATAACCAAAACCCTAGGGTCCCAGGAATTGAGACTCTTTATACACAATAGTGAGATTCAAAGGACATCCCATGCTTCTGAGCTTGATCTTCCTTCCACCTCAGGATGCTCCAGACATCATCAGAGGAGAGGGGATTTGTAGTCAGGGAGAGAATTCACCATCATTCTCAGATCTGGATCAGCTCATGACCTAAAGTGGACTTCAGAACTTCTGCCTCCTGTCATGAAAGTAAACTTCATGTCCAAGTTCTTTGAGCATTTAGCTGTGGCTGTCTTTTATGGCACTTCTATGAACAGTGCCTTTAAAACTGGAACATTTATTGTAGATTGTATAATTTCTACATTCAACAATTAGAAATCAAAGTATTTAGAGTCTAGGTAAAGATCAAATATGTAAACCCAAGAAAAGCTTAAATCAGAAGCAAAAATTCACAATTGCAGGATTCAGAAAAGGTTTCTGCATTCCACTTGCTGGTTTGATTTCTCAGCAGATAAGGCTGCATGCTGATGTATGAATCAGCCCATCTGGCTCCAGTGTTTTCTAAGCTTGCTGACCTGACTAAACACACTGCCTTCCAAGAACATTCATATTGGTAACATGTTTAAGCTCCTTTGGTACTATGGTTTTTCTTTATCAAATTCAAACCACTTTTCTGATGTACTTTTGTTTCTCTTTAGATACAGAAATGCCAGGTGTCACCTCTATACATAGCAGGTCTAAAGATGTACTAGGTGAGGTATCTCACTGCAGTGGGCTGGGAACATCACCTGAAAATGAGTGAGGCTCTGTCTGCATGGTAGACTGCAGCATGGCCCAGTAATACCTGAATCTTTGAACTAGCTATTTTAGATCCTGGGACCGTGCAGAACTCACTGCAAAACTTGCTGAAGAAGCAGGAAAAATGTGCCTGCCATGAGCTCAGTGCTACCTTCAGCCAGTGACTGAGCGGGTCCAGGGGACAGCCTGCACCTGCAGGGTAGACAAAGACTCAGCATTTCCAGGTGCAGGGCATGTACAGCACCTGGTGACCTGACAGACATTTTGTAAATAAATACAGAGCATGTGTGTAGTGCAGCACATCTTGCACTGAATTACAACCAAAATCTTCAGTTGAATGCTCTGGTGGAGTGATTTTTCCATTGCAGAATGCACATACATTAAACCATTGGGTGAAAAAGCTTTGGGTTCTACCCACCTCACACACCAGAGCTCTCAGGCTCTCAGTTCTAGCCTTCTTACCCTTCCATTCATGAACACTTTTGGGATGGAGGAAGGGATACTGTGCCCAGCTCTTCCGTCCTCTGTGCAACTCTTCTTGCTACCACCTACCCTTCTCATAGCAGCAAGTGAGAGTCCTAACAATGGGTAGCTGTCAGATAGTTAATATTAATTTTTGTTTGGAAGTAAATTTAGTTTAGAAATATAATAGTATAGGCATTCCAGGGAGATGTCTACTTTTTTCTTATTGATACGTGCTTAGATAATTTTATTTGGTTTGTGATTTGCCTTTCTCACTACCTTCACAAGGAATGTTTGCTATCACAGCCAGATTGAGATCATTGCTCATTTCCATTCTGCTTTTTTGACCATAAAATTTTTTTTAAATCTATCTTTATATCAGCATCCAAAATGTATGTGAAAAAATACGTATCTTCCCACATGGATGACAGAGCTTCAATTCTTTGGACTGACATGATAGGATAGGATAAGCTGCTCAGAATTTTTCCAAGATAACTTCCAAGACCTTCAAAGAGACTTCAGAGAGGATTCAGAATGTACCAAAGCTTCATTTAATTTGTTTCCTCAGTGGTAGAGAGATTGCTGGATTCATATAATATTTTAACTTGAGAGCAGGACTTAAACTAGAGCAACCTAGAAAGTGTTTTATGAGCCCTTCAGAGTTTCTGGGCAATTGATGGTCAATTTTTTATGCAACTATAAAAGAAAACACAGGAAATTAATCTGCAGAAAATAGATTAAAATGATGTGAGGAGCTTGACTATAGCCCTAGAAAGCTAAAACACAGGCAACAGCCTTTTGAATGTTTAAACTGAAACTACATCTTTGCCTTGAATCTGGATGGAAGTTCATAGTGTCTAGATAAGGTGGTACTAGTTCCTTCAAGCAATGAATTTCATACACTTTCTACAGTCTGACCATATTAAAGAATAGCTGTGGTGATTAACTCCAAATTACCCTGGAGTTTTTAGAGCTTAACCTGGTCCTTAAAGTTATTTTAATGCAAAGCATTTTGTGGCTTAATATCGTTGACACCTGCACCTCCAAGAGGCACATATGGATTTTATTTAGAGCTGGTGTTTGCAGTTTTTGGATAGTGAACAACTTTTCTGTCCACATTTATTGTCAGCCTCCACCACTACTTGAAAGACATCATTGCACAGCTTTATTTGTTTTTTGAAGGAACCTGAACACATCACTTTAATTTGTAATATTACAAATTTACAAAACAGATTTGTAATAATTTGGATTGTGATGCATGACTGAGGGAAAAGGCTCAATGCACATGGACTGAGGCTTGATCCACTTTCCACTGTAGTCAATCAACAGATTTCTATTAACTTTGTTTTTGGACTCAGTCTTCTCTGAGAACAGATGCAGCTACTGATGATGATATGGTCCTTCTCTCTAGAAATCCTAAGGAATATGGTAGAAATATGAGACAGAAGATGAAAGGGGAAACTGCCTTTTTGCTGTGCCACACAGAGTAGGTGTTTGGGCCAGATTCCAAATCTATTTAGTTCAATGGACTTCAGATCAGACCTCGAGGTGACACTTGCGTGTAGAGTGGAAACAAAAGCAGAGGGAAGAAATTAAGCAAAAGAATTTTTAGTAGGAAAGAAATCCATTTGGTCTTATAGTCTGTGCTACAATTCCCCAAGGACCACCAGCCACAAAGATTGTTTAAAATAATCCTAGCTGACCCCTAGAAGCTGACCCTGCACTGAAACAGTGGAACAGGTTTTCTCTGTCTGAAATTGCTGTATTTTCATGAGATGATCAATCAGGACTTAGTTCTGGTGATGAAGCTCTAGAATATTTGTGGTTTGCCCTACTTGATGTGACAGTGGTAAAAACTTCTTTACCACTGTAAAAAAGTCTCCTTTTAGCAGTTGGTGGTTTTGACCTTGAAACACTCAATTTGCAGTAGCAGTTTATTCCCCCAGGTGCTGCTGCTCTCTGGGCTCAGTTTAGATATCCAACCCTGAAGCTGCACTAGGGGCAAGTTGGGAGTACACAGACCTGAGTTAAAGGTGCTGACAGGTTCCTGCCTTTCCAAGGCAAAGGGATGCAGGAGGCTTTTACAGGTACTGAGGAAAGTTTGGTAGATTGGAAAATTTCTGGAAAAAATGGAGCACATTTTATCCCAGGTCACCATGAAACTTGTGTTCTGTGATGTCCCTCACTGCCTGTAAGACAGAGATTCCCTATCTACTCGATTTTCTTTAGCACCTCTACATTTGGCCCCTCTCACCAAGCAGACCCAGCACAGCACCTCATATCCAAGTGGACAAAATATGATCATGGAACATTTCCTGCACTGAAGGTTTTTTTGGGGATGTGAACCGCAGTGGTAGAATGAGGAAATCCATGTTCCCAGCTCTCTGCTTCTTTGCAGTGGCCTTTCTGGTACAAATGGGTCAGCAGACAAACATTAACTGGATCTCTGAGTACAAAGCAAACCTACTGTTCTCACTGTACCTTACTTTCACTGGAACTGCAGGAAAATAGGCAAGTGCTCTGTGTTATATAAAGTACTACTATTTCTGCATGAAATGCACTGCATAAACACAGGAGAATATAATTTATGTGATCTTTTTTCCATATACACATGAGGATCTTTTTTAAAAAATATTTTAAAATTAGAGTTTGGTTTGCACACATTGCATCAAGGTTAGTTCAATCAACAGAGTTTTTCCAGATTTATTCAACATAACTATGATGAAAATCTCGCTGTCATTCTCCTAGCAAGCTGCATAATCTCTGCAGGATGCTTCCCTCACCTCTTTTAAGTCTTAGGCTGCTCTGTTTTGAATTTGTAAGGATCAGATTATAAACACATATTTATTCCTCCATTCCAAATATGTCTCATACTGAATAGCTGTTCCTTATAGAATATAGAATAAGCATATTCTGTTGTCTTGTGTGGAGGAGAGGGAACAGCCTAACATAGAGGATTTTTGCCTGGAGGCAGGCTTCTTTATCTTTTACTTGGAATGTTACTAGCGCTTAGATTTCTGCAGGACTGGGAAGAGCTTTGGCTGAAGAAGTCAAAGGACTCATTACCACTTTTTCAGTGATCAGGAACCAACTCTGATTCCTTAGGTGGAAGCAGGCTAATTCAGACATTGTTAATCTGAGCAGCCCAACAGCTGTTCACATCTTTACATGCATAGCTAGCTGTCAAAGTGGCTGTTCCAGCAACCAGAAGAGGCACACAGCATTTTAAAAGCTGGAGAGAGGAGTTTAGCTCTGATCCCCTCGCAAAGTGAATTTTGAAGTCCTTCGATTTATTCTGTGTTTTCCTCTTGGGCATCAGGGTGGCAGAGGATCCAAGCATGTTTCAACTGTCTGTGCAATCAAAACTAACTAGAAAAGTAAATTCATAGAATCATAGAATGGTTTGGGTTAGAAGGAACCTTAAAGGTTCTTTTCTAAAGAATGGACGGTTCTTTCTAACCTTCCAAGCCCTGCCATGGCCAGGGACACCTTCCACTAGACCAGGCTGCACAAAGATCTGTCCAGCCTGACCTTGAGCAGTCCCAGGGATGGGGCAGCCACAGCTTCTCTGGGCAGCCTGTGCCAGGGCTTTATCACCCCCACAGTAATTAATTTCTTCCTAATACCTAATCTAAACCAACTCTCCTTCAGTTTGAATCCATTTGCCATTCAGATTCTGCACATGAATAAGTTATCTCATTACTGTTATTCCAGACTACTTCAGTATTTTGGGGCCTCCTAGAATGAATCTTTTGCAGTGGAGCATGAAGCCTATTTTGTGAGCCTTTAACACTGCTATGAAAACCACTAAGAGACTTAGTACATAAAAATCATCCCTATATCTTTCTATGTGCACATTACCCTACAGAATAGTTTGTTTCTAGGGAAAGACCTGGACTCCATGAAAGAGGAAAATTAACTATATTTTTTTAACAAAGCTACCTAGAGGTAGATGCAGCTCCTACCTAAGCCAAGAGTTTTCCAAAAGCAGAAGTCAGGTAATGAAAGTACTGCCCACTTGTGTTGGGCAGTGTGTGTGCCTGAGCTGACTCAGGTTTCACAGAATTTTCAATATGCAAAATAGGAAGAAGTACTTTGATACTCAAGTCCTGTTCCCCTCTGGCATTAGAAATGCTTGTGGTCTGCACATTTCCAAGAATTGTCTTTTATTTCATGATTGCTCTTTATGTGTGGCTTCTGAATGGGTAACCTATGATTCTTAGGCAAATTTTAAGTCACAAGGAAAGTAATGCAGCCTTGCATGATGCTTGTTACAACTTGAGGGGTACAGAAAGCAACATGTGAGATCACTGGTCAGATGGTGTCCAAGGACAGTTTCCTGCACCAGGACACAGCCCAGAGAGCTCTAGAGTCCCTGTTGAAACTAAACCGACCTTTCCAATTGTGTACATTAAGTAGCAGAACTCACTGGGGATATTAGGAAATGTGCAGAAGAGATGTCAGTGCAAACAGTTGTCCCAGAGTCAGAGCAGAATCCAATTGCTTCTCTACTGAATATGGTTCCAAAACAATCCTCAGTCTCTGGGTCTGTACATGCTTATGCTCTGTGTTGATTCAGAAAACATGTTTCATAAAATCCTCTCTGTATTCAAATTCGTAATCTATCATCTGTCTGCTTTAAAAAAACCCCAACAGACTATCTGCAAAACAGTTCCCAGTATGGTAAGTTTCTTAAGGCATTAGACCTTGTGATTAATTTCATATTGTTTAGCACTAGATTGTTTTTATAAGGGTGGTTAATAAAATAGACAAACTGTAAAACCCAAGCCAGGCTGGGCACCCAGCCTTTCTGCTGGACACTAAAAGCATATCTTTTTCATTAAATGACACTAGGTGATTCTGAATGTTGCAGTTTAAAAATAGTTTCTAAGTCAGCAAGCCAAGAGTCTGTAGGATTTTTAAAAAATGTTCTTTGCCAGATGTTCTGATACTAAAATAAGCAATAGTGAGAGTGTTAAGTACTAACACAAACGGACAGAATATTGTAGGAGAAAGCACCTCATAGAGATGCACTAAAACCCCACAGACCCTTGCTGAGGTGCTGACCCTGCTGAGGGTTAGGAGTGGCAGGAGCTTTGCTTGTGCCTTCCCTGGCCAGTGAGTGCAGTCTCCATTTCAGGAGGACACTCACTTCAACCTGCCCCTGCCTGCAGGTCAGTACAGCCAAGCACAGTGGCTGTCACAAAGCCAAGATGTCTCCTTGTCCCCAATGGCAAGGAGTGCCCAAAAGCAGCTGATTTTTTGTCTTTCAGATGTCACATCAGAAACACTTTACCGATTACCATACCATGACTGTACTGATTTTAAGGTCGTTTTCCCACTTTGCTAGGTAGTGTCGTAAATTGTTCATTAGTAATTATACCTGTAACTCTTGTCTTTATCCAGAAGGATCCAAGTTCAGCACTTAATTGATTGTAGTAAGGCCTGGATCCTAAAGCCATTCCTCAAATAAGTCATCTCCCATTTCCCAAAAGGTTAGATTGCTCATAGCTGGTTACTGCTTTTTACTCTGCACATAAATACTTTTGCAGAAATTACCAATGTTTTAAACATCAGGAACTGCCCATGGAATTTGTCTAAGCTATTCAAGGGATTAGTAGCAAATAACTGATGCTCTTCTGCTTTATATCCAAGTAAGGGTAAAGCATCTCAGGACCAAGTTTTTATAACAATCCAGGAAGGAACAGAATTGTAAACATAAAAAGCTGAAAGATGGTGTTTCCAAAACTGACTGTGATCTGTGTGATACACAATCTGTTTCTCCCAGAAGACTGGAAAGTCGGGTATGTGTACATTTTTGACTCTTCCCTCAAACCTTAGCCCTTGGACACCTCAAGTATGGGCAGAGCATCAGGAACCCAGACAGGCTTCCATGAAAAAATATGTGATTGGAGCAGATTCCATTGAACCAGAAAATTTCCATAAAATTTCTGTGGTTTATGAAATTCATAACCAACATTGTTTCGTCAGACTATCAGGAAAACAGTGGTGCTGCAGTTCACAGTGAGGTAGCATCCCTTCATGGCAAAATTTTTGCCATAGTGTTTCTTTGCATGCTCTGTCAAATGAAGCACAGTTCATGAAGTCTGTGAACTATACCTGTATGCACTTCTAGTTCATAGTTGACTTTCACATCAAGTTGTACTACAGGTCTTAGTTGATAAAAATCCTGTTTGTATAGATCAACAGTTCTGCACAATACAAGCATCAGTCTCAGAAAAGCAGCATTCAAGCACATATGTTAGCTGAATCCTGAAGGAAACCTTTCTATTGGCTTCATCAAGCCTGGAATTTATCCTGTGTGTATGGGGCATCAGTGAAAAACAGCCCAGGCAAGACAAGCTGGACAGAATCCCATGTTTGGAAGAGAGGAATGTTTGGATATAAGGATTCAGGCATAGCCACTGTATTCTCCAGTTGCTTTTTAAAAAAGAATTGTTTTGAATATAATCCATTTTTGATACAGTTCTGTTCTGTTGTCTGTTTGTAAAATCTGAAGGATTTCTTCATCCAGATTTAACCTCTAAAGTTACTTACAGGATAAACTGAAATCTGTATCAGGGCATATGAAGCCCAGGTTGTACATCTTGGCTCCTGCCATTACCTCATGCTAATGATGGTGATAAGTCACTGCTATCCATATTGCAGACTCATGGTCTTATCTTGATCACACTAAAATTGTAGGGAAATATAAGCATGGCCTCTCAACTTCTGTACAGAAGTCTGAGCCTTTACAGAATAAATGGCAACCACAGAAACAGAGATATTTCCTTTACACTGATGCTATACCATCTTTACCCTATACATTGTATGTTGCTTCCACTGACATGTTAAGAATGCCAGGAAAACCCTTAGATTGAACCCAGTTAATTAAAAGGATTCACACAGATGGTTTGCCTGGTACTTTACAGAGGCAGCTAATTAAAGCAATGTTAGTCAGCACCATTAAAATGCCAGATAAAGCTTTGGGAACAGTCCTGATTAGCAAGCAAGGTTTATAAATAGAGCTTTGAGCACTGCAGTATATTTGCAGTGAATTAATCTGATTCTAACCTGTCTTTTTTAAGGCACAGAATAATGTATGCTGATATCAGTATTAATGACAAAATTTTCAAAGCTCAAACCTGGCACTTATTAAAGCAATCCACAATGGCTCTAATTTCACATTCTACAGGAGAATATAATATCATGGGGCAGTCTGAACTCCTCTAATTAGCCATGATTTAAAAAGCATTAGAAAAGAAACCAAGTCTGAGTTAAGAAAATCAGTCACACACCAGCAGAGTTAGACAGAGAGAGAAACTGCACCAGACAGAAATTATATTTGGACACAAAAAAATAAACAAATCTTTCTTGCAGCTCCAGGCAAATGCTGTGTTTGGAGAGGATCAGTTGTGCTCTTCAATATGCCATCTCCAATATATGACTGTATATATATTTTTTTGCAATAATAAGTAATGTGGTCTTGATCTGAAGACTTTTTAAGACCTGACTCTGTGCAATAATGAAATATGTCCAGTCACTTAATGTGCTAAAAGATAACCATATGGACAGGCTTGTGCATAGGACTTAAATCATGGTCTTATGTCCTGTAATTGAAACTGATTTCTCTTACAATTATTTAATCAAATAAGACTTCAATTCCCTGAAAGGAGGTTGAAGGGAGGTGGGTGTCAGTCTCGTCTCCCAGGTAACAAGTGACAGGATGAGAGGAAATGGCCTCAAGTTGCATCAGGGCAGGTTTGCATTAGGTATGTTCAGAATGTTTTGACAGACAGGGTTGTCAAGCATCGGAACAGACTGCCCAGGGAAGTGGTGGCATCCTCATCCCTGGAAGTCTTCAAAAAACATGTGGGTATGGCTGAGGACACGGTTTAGTGGTGAACATGGTGGTGGTACTAAGTTGAAAGTTGGACTTGACGATCTTAATGGTCCTTTCCAACCTTAATGATCTTGTGATTCTCTGGTTTAAAATAGCCATAGGATTTCATCCCAAATTCCAGACAGGCAGATGTAGATGTGTTTTGGGCTGCATGTAATGATTTAGCTGTCACAGGCCCACCTCTGTGATAGATTAAAAGAAACACAGATGAAAACAACTACCTAGTGCAACTCTCTCTGCCATCATTTTCCAAGCAATAAAAGTTTCACTGTTCTCCTTCCATATTTAGAAGCCACAGTTTAAGGGCATTTGGTGATTTCCTACAGAACTGAGTGATGTGGAATATACCAAGATAAATCTGCAGTAAAATTTACTCTCTTCATCCAACACTCTGAAAAGTCATGGTGAGTCATTCAGGTGTTGGTCTTAGCAAAATGTCAGACCACAAGCCACCCACTGTTTTTGGACAGGCATCCCACATGAGCACAGCAATGTCCTGCAGAGGCCCTGTGAACAGGGCCTTGTCTCCAGTCAACGACCATTGTTGTTATCCTTTCATTTCTCCTTCCATTTTAATTTCTTTCCAGTCTTCTGCTCTTCCAGTTGCTCAAGGGGCAAGGGGATAACTAAGGTTTGTCAGTCTTTCCTCCCGCTTTCCATGAGATGACTCTCAGAAAACCCAAGAAAGAGATTTAAGTTTTGGGAGGCATCACAGTCTTGAAAAGTGCATCTTTATCCATGTTTTCCAATATTTGTTCCTAAATAGTAGCTGAATTTGTCAATTGAATTTTATGCTGATGACTTTTGAAGGATTTCTTAATTAGAGCATACATCTTGCCATTCCAGACTGTGCATTACTAGCAAACCATACAGTAAGTGCCAAAAGCAATGCATTTCTGTGCCAAACACAGATGTTGTCAGGACTCTGTACTCTTTATAAGATTTTGGAAAGGTGTCATTTGACACTCTTGATTGCTTTGAAATAACGATGAATCCAGTGTTTCAACTGTGGAAGTGCAAATACCAAGTGTGTCAGGCAATGAAATGTCAGGCAAGAACCCTGACTAGCTGACTTCTGCCAGTCTCCTACAGAAGGGACTTTGCTGACCCCATACACTCTCAAATACTGTGGTACATGTATGTTCCACAGAAAGATTTCACATTTGCCATTTAAAGTATTAATATTTGATGGACCAATGTAATTAATATATGCTTTTATGGAAAAATAAATGTGTTTAATGGCAGTGCATACCAGCAGAAAACTGCCTTTTCACTTGAGCTCATAGCAGAAAAATGTACATTCTGTGGTGTCATGGTTTCACAGAAAAATATCTCCAGGTTTATCTGATAGGTAATGAAAGGGACTGTAGGAAAACCTGAATATTCAGGTTTCATTTACATGAAAGCCCAAACCCACTGATTGAAATTTCAGCTGCATTCCTGGAAATTTGCTGTGATTTGGGCTCCAGAGAACAAACACTCCACTGTTACTTCCACAGAGCCCTTGTTTGAAATGTCTTTTCCCATGCTGAGATGCTAAATTCATGTGAATATAAATATGTAGTGCCAGGTTCACTGCCCAAGCAGTATCAAGTAACTTACATTTCATGGGTAAAGTGTGCTTCCTTTGCACAGTTTATCAACTGCTAATAGCTAAACAATCTAGGGGATGTTTTAGCATGAGGTACGGATAGCTTTATGTCTTGGAAAAACATTTAACCCATGTGGTGCAGAACTCAATATGATCCTGAGTTGAAGCAGGAGGTTTCAGAGTTGAATTGATGCTCCATATCCTGCACTTCGTCATATGCATCAAATTCTGCAAACAAAGTTCCCTCATCTGCACATCTGACATTAAAATAAGAGTGCATCAGTGCATGTCAGAGAAAAATCAACTTTTGGTTAGCTTTTGGCATCTGCCTTTGACAAGTTTTGCCCATTTTGAAAACAGCAGCAGCAATGAATTGTGAAAGTCACTAGGAACAAACAGTACATAGCTCTCTCTTGGCAGTCCCATCATCATTCCTGCTGCTCCTCTACCAAAAGGTTTGTGCCTGTAGATGGCAAGGAATGATCCATGCCCTGTGGCACACCTGAGACAGGGCCAGTAGTGCTGGCCTTGCGGCTGGTTGTCAGCATCCTAGGATTAACTGGGACAGTCACCTCAAAGTGTCATTTACCAAAGTTCAGCAAGAGAGTAGCACATCACTTGTACTTCGCAGTATCACAAAACTTGTCCTTCCACAATAAAGAGAAATGAGGGAGAAGGGAAGTTTTTCCTCCCCTGTATTTGTGACATTTTGAATTTTCAAGAACATTTGCATGAAATTTTCCTTTCCCCTTGCTTCCAGAAGACTCCCTTTTCTCAGTAAGCAGCAAAATCACCGGGAAATCCTGTGAATACAATGGCACCACCTACCACCATGGAGAAATGTTTGTGGCTGAGGGGCTTTTCCAAAACAGGCAAGCAAACCAGTGTGCCCAGTGCAGCTGCTCAGTAAGTAACATGATTTGACAGATCCCTGCTCTGTCTATGCTCCAGTTCTCCTTTCTAGAAGATACGACACTGAAATATAAGCAATACATAGCAGAGGCTGGGAATTGAGAATTAATGATGAAACTTATGAGAGTGCTCAGAGCTGGTGAGAGTGTACAGTACCTGGTAAATAAATGCCAGATGACCTCTTAAACACAGTGACAATGCATACCCTGCATCTGCTGTGACTGAGCTTACAGTGCACAGGCAGCAGGTAAAAGATTGCTGCTTAGCATATATAGAATATTCCCCTTCAACCTAACTGGAAAATATAGCACTAAACCAATGGCTGATTTCATTTAGACTGAGCTGATAAGTAAAGAGCCCCAAGGCTGGGAGGGGACAGCATTGAGCTGGCACTGGGCCACAGAGCCATTCCTGAGATGTCACAATTCAAATCCAGTATATTTGAGCAGTCACCCAGAGACTCTTCCGAGCATGTCTGAACCAAACCATCCCCTCTCAATCCAACCAGCTCTTCAGTATCAACTGCTGGCAGCTCTCTAGTTCCTCTCATAAAATCATCATCATATTCTTCATGAACTAATAATTTCATAGGCCAAGTACTGAACAGACTGTTCTAATATTCTGCTTTTTGCATAGAGTGGCATTTATGTAAACACAGATTTAAGCATGTCCATAAAAAAAAGAATATACAGTACCAGACAATCAACAACTCCTTCTAAATTCCCTTTTGTATTTTACTGGCAGGAAGGAAATGTGTACTGTGGATTGAAGACTTGTCCCAAGTTAACTTGCTCTTTCCCAGTTTCTGTTCCGGAGTCCTGCTGTCCAGTTTGCAGAGGTACGTTCAAGCCCAGGCACAGGACAGGCTCTGAATTTACTCTGCCCCTTTCAGAGCCTTGTCTGTGCACCAGCACTGTCACTCAGGACACTTTCTCCAAGTTTCCCATTTAATTACAATCCAATGCACGTTGGGAAATTACTCTGTGAGCACCAGCAAGGTAACATTTCTACCTTTGTTTTCCTAAATTGAAACAAGGTGAGAATGCCCTGATGATAAAGTTGCATCCCCCTAATGAGGAAAATCAAGGCTTCAAATCATGTATTGAAGTAGCTGCCATTACTCTGGGTAGAGAAGCTTTGTAATAAAAGATGAGCTTCTATCTGACAAGTTAGCAGACCTACTCAAGTTGTGCAAGACATAAGAATTTCAATTCAGAGGGAAGGGCAATTACTCCAATTTAAATTAGGTGTCAGACAATACTCAGGTGACTTCAGTATTTTACTAGCAATTGCATTTTAGATCGTGTACCCACAGGACATTTGATTCTAGGGGCCTTCCCAGCCTCTCTGAATGTCTAAATCTAAATGTCTGTCTAAGAGCCCAAAATGTCTGAGAATTTCTAAATGTATTTTATCTCACTATTAGTACTATGGCCTTGAACCACCACTTTCAGGGTATCTAAGCATCTATGGCCTGTTCTCAAAGATGCAGATAAGCACTTAAAGGTACCTGTGCTTTTCAGAAGTGCCACTCAAAATATCAATGATACCAGGATGCTTTGAAAATCTCCCCTGCTTGCACCTTTGTGCTGCTTTATTCTTTTGATATTCTGCTTGTTTGAACTCAGTACTATTGCATGTAAAAAATAAGGAGTATTATCTAGTTAGTTGTATAATTTTCCCTATGGTGCAAGAGCTGTGAAACACAAACCAGCATAGTCCCACAGCACCTGACCTGAGGAGCTGGCTGAGGCACAAACTGAACCAAAAGCTCTGAGCAGTGCAGGGCTGAGCCAGCAGGAAGGCACTTGAGAGTGCATCAGCGCTAATAAAGCAGCAGGATGCAGAGAGAGCTCTGTGCAATTTGAAGGAATGGGTCTTGCACAGAAGCTGTGTAGTCCTGTCCGTGCAGCAGGGTGACAAAGCTGCCTCCTCTGGGGACCATGCAGTGGTAATTAACTCATGTGTGGCACCATGGAGGAGCTGAGCTGATCTCTCAGGAGGGCAGTGCTCTGTGCTGCATGAACACATCACACAGAACAAGCATGAGGATCTCCCTGCAGTTCTCCTTTGCACAGAGATTGTTCCTCATTCTTTGCTGCTTCGCCATGTTACTCCACAGTATCTTTACAAATCTTGAAACTTTTTGCCAGACAAGCTGCTTGTGATGCCACCTGATCTCAAACAAGCAAAGTGATAGTACTGTTCCCAGGAAGAAATACAGTGATAGACTGTTTTAAATGTAATACACTGACAGTTAATTAAAGTAAATCCTTGTTAATTGTCTGATGTCAGTTACCAGGCAGTTATTTGAGCTGTATCTGAAACTAGCCTCTTCCAGTTACAAAACTCAATCTGACTTTCAAAGTACAAAGTATCAAACATAGCTATGCAGTAAACCAGCCTTACACTAGAGAAATCAGTCACATCAGACACAGTCACTAATGAGAAACCAGTTCATTAGCATTTCCATAGCAGAGGTGAGATTACATCAGATTATGCACTAGAGGCGACCCACTGTCTGCAGTGATCCAGGGCTTTTTTTAATGTATTCTCCAGTCTACTGCTCTTTTTTAAAAATGGTAAAATGATCATTTATCTTATAATCTACCTTGTCTTTTTCAATATGGCAGAAGCTCTTTTATCTCGCTGCTGTGTTTTCTATGAAATGCAAACCTAAACAAAATATTTGCAAAGATCTAGCACAGCTCACAGGGAGGAAACTGTGAGTCAGTTTCTACTCCCTGCATGGCCAAGTATATTACTATCAAAATATGCTGAGTTTCATATTCATTCCTCTGCTACTGACTAGAACCTAATACAGCTGTAAAGCCAGGTGAGACTTTTCCTCTCTGTATCTCCCAAGGTGTTGCACAGTTACTCTCTAATGGATACTGTTCTGCTTCCTGTACAGGAGATGGAGAATTATCATGGGAACATTCTGATGGAGACATATTTCGGCAGCCAGCCAACAGGGAAGCTGTAAGTGGGACCTACAGTTCAAACACATATTTCTTGCTGTGCTGTGCATGGCAGTAGGTTGGGAAAAAAGAGAAAAGGATAATCATGGGATAATGGGTCTGAATACCTACTGCTTCATTCTGGGTTCTGAATCCAACCCAAAATAGGTTTCTTTCATTCAACCTGAATTCATGAATATTCTGAATTAGAGCAAGAGCTCCTGAAGTCTCTGGATTTGGTTTTTTCTGTATATGCTCTAAAAGAATGAAATTTGACAGTATTGACTTTCTATGCAAGAATTGCTCTTAAATAATAATAACAAATACTTGCTTCCCAGTTCACATACACACATATATTTACTATAGGGCTTCACTGTCTTTGGTGGTAAAAGTATCCATTAGCAACTTACTGTTCAGGAGATTATTTTTGTAACAGCATTTGGAGAGAATCTGAAGGGCTTTTAAGCATTAAGGTGTACTATTTAAATACATGAACTTTGGGTGAGTGGGAAGAATCATGTCTATAAAATAAGAGCTGTAATATGAAACCTTCAGGTTCATGGGCATTTAGGAAAATAATTCTCTGAAAAGAAGCAGTGTTTTTAGGAAACATGCTATGCACTACTACACCTACTTTTATCCAGCAGTACTCGTTCCCTACCCGTACCCCCTGTTCATTGCAATGAGACATTGACTCTCCTGCTCTCTTTCTGTCTCCAGAGGCACTCCTACCACCGCTCCCACTACGACCTGGCAGCCAGCTCAGGCAGGCAGGCAGTGAACGTGCCCCGATTCCCCAGTGCCAGGAGCAACCGCGGGGTCCTGCCCGACCCGCAGCAGGCCTCCGGAACCATCGTCCAGATCGTCATCAACAACAAGCACAGGCACGGCCGAGGTACAGACAGGCGCTCCTGCCAGGATTGCGCTGGGTCAGGATCAGTCGCCTAGAGCTCAAAAACCTCTCAAAATATTCAGCAGAATCTTGAAAATTCACACTGGTATTGAGAAACCCCATGCAAATGAGGGAGGCAAAAGCAATAACCTAAGGAGGATATGAAATTCCTTCTTGACTGAGATCAGGTCTGCCTACATGTACAACATTGCATTTCACTCTGCAAAAGCAGTGTTGCTCTCTGAGTAACTTTGTGGGATTGTGCCCCATAATTCTGAGAGCTCATGTGGGGGCTGCCTGGGAAGTGAGTGCTTTGTGTCACAAAGGACACCATAATGCCTTTAGATACACTGAGTTGTTCACACAGTGACTTGTCCTGGAGGAAATTGTTTGTGGCTATTTTCTTTACACTCTCTCCCATTTTGTAACTTTTATAGCTGCAAACAGCTTATATTGCAACTGCCCTGCAAATCTCAGACCATAAAGTTTTGTCATAGTATCGGGAGGTTTTCTGCCTCCGAGACTTAGCAAATTATTCTCATGAAAGACACTCTTGTGTCTTCCCCCACCTTAAACAAGTTTCCTGAGACAGTGGGATGCAAGGGATGTCTCCCTCCCCTGTGACTAACACAAGAGGCAGAGTAGGCAATTAGCCCATACTGGATGCCTGAGCTGTAGAGAGGCAAATTGAACCAATGTAATGATTCTCACTGTAAAGAATCTTTTAGTGCCTTCTGCTAATAGAATATAGGACATGCTACTTTTTGGGGACAGCAGAATTTTAAGCCCATGTGACAAACCATATTCAAGTCATATTCCTCATGCACTAGAGGAAGGACAAAAATAAAGGGAAAATACCAGTTCACCAGTTAATGGGACAGCAGGTTTTGTACAGTAAAAGGGTGGAATGCTCAGTTCCCACAGGGGGTGTACGTCTGTGAACAGAGGTCTGCAGGAACAGGCCTAGGAAGCTATAAAAAAAATGGCTGTAAAAACACATGCTCAGAAGAGCATCTATCCATAAATACCAGTCAGCATACTTAGAAACTACCACAAAGAGTTAAAATCCCTTGTATTAGGGCCAACTAATCTTTTAAGGTATTAACTAACAGAAGGAATGTTGGCTATAGGATCTTTATTATCCACCTGAACAAGCATGAAAAAGCATTCAGATCATGCCAGTGTTTTATGGTGAATCTAGGAGCAGGAATCTCCACACAGTGCAATGTCTTTGACATGTAATTTGCACATGAAGACATCATCAAAGCAGTTTCTAACTGACTTGTTTCAGCAAATAAAGGACATACAGACGAGCAGCATATTTCTGGATGCAGTGTAACTTCAGACACTCACTGCCTGGAGAGTGTCTGAGAGATCCCCATGCTGGAAACAGGAATGCTGACCATGTGTTTTCTTTTGTTCCTGTGCAATTAACAAGTGTTTTAGTAATTAATGCACATGTCCCTTGAGACACATTTCAACAAGTTAAAGAACAAACTCACAACTCTTCTGACATGCAAATACTGTGTGGTTGTGTGGATACAGACTTCTCCTTCTGAGCCTGAAGAGCACTAAAAACAGGGTAACTAGAAGTTATTTGCCAGTATTTGGCTTCTACTAGAGTCTTCATCTCCTGCCTCAGAATATTTATTTAATTGTTCTGTGTCAAAAAAACCCTTAAAAGGCAGAGAGTATGTATCTATACAGTGTCATGTATTATCCCTTCACCTGTCAGGGAGATCTCAGGGAGTATTTATGTCCATAAAGGATCTGGAGAACTCTGGCTGCGGGAAAAGAAGTCCGTGGAAGCATACAAATTAGCAATAGTATGCTATTTAAGCATGTAAGAAGCCTGCTGAGCAGCTGAGTACTTACCAGTTTTTTCATTAATAGTTCTTTCTCCCATGTTCTTAGTTTACAGATAAAACTTCACTTTTATTTGAGAAACAAAACTGTTTCCTATCTCTAAAAAAAATCCCATGTCTTAAAAAAAGAGTTAAAAAGTAGCAAATTACTAACGAAATGATAGCATAAGCTCATGAAAGACATTGCAAAAAACACTCCCCATGAATCTCAGTAACTCACTAAAATATATAAACCATTGGTTACATCTGTTACCAGTTAGATATAAATTTCAGATAACAGATAAAATTTAAATTGCTTTTGAAGGTTACAGGCAAAATAGGAACATATTTTACAAATAAAAAACATTAATAAAAATGATGGCATATTAGAAGAATTGGAAATATTTACAACATATCCCAGCTCACTTTTGTTGCTTTTAGAAATCAGGCAGTGCCCTTTCTTTCACCTTGTTAGGATTAGTTTGCATTTTTCTTTGTGTTTATAAAATATTCTAAAAGAAAGAAGCAGGATTTATAGGACAAATGGAAACATGGTGTAAAGTGATTTAATTCCCATCAACTGCTGGGTGACCCAAAGTGGCTTCTACCAGGCATGGATTTTTCCACTCTCTTTGTGTCAGCTGTATTTCTCTGACTCCCAGGGGCTCTGATGAATAAATATTCTGAAGTTCTTAGAAGCTTTTGGAATGAAACTTCAGTCCCTAATGAATCTTTTCATGTTTTCTTGTGATTCCAAAATCCAAATGAATTTATATACCTATCGACATACATATTTCCACAAAGGAATTAAACTCCATTTTGCACGTATTCTGTGTTTTTTTCAGTGTGCTATGTAGCAGAACTCTCATATAGAAGCAATAAAAGGCCCAGGTATCACTAATCCAGCCAGCTGATAGCATTGCTCTCACTGCAAAGGCTGTGTTCAGCACATGGCTGGAGCTGTGCAGATGATTCAAATGACATGAGCCTGTCATCTCCAAATTCAATTCAAATGCAGCCAAAGCCACTGTAGCAGGCTGTGTCCTGTGTGTGGACTGAGAATACGAGGGGAAGGAGTGAGTTTTCTAAGCTGGTTAATGCATGACTGAAATGCATGAACTGGGGGGGAGCTACTCAGATACTTGACCTTCACTGTTTTCCTCAAAACTTAATGGACATCAGCATCAGCAGAGTTGGCATCAAGGAAAAGCTGCTCAGAAAAGGGTGACCATGAGCTCAGATTCGTTTTCAATAAAGGAACTACAAGTTAAAATTAAAAAGCAGAGAAATGGGCTTGAGATGCTAACAGATGATGTATAGACAGTACTTTAAACAATGAGCATGAATTAAATGAATATTTATAGACAGGTAGGAAGTGAACATACCTTTTCCACTTGAACTTTTCCTTCTTTTTCTTTTCTTCTGTAGTTTGTGTTTCAAATGGCAAAACATACTCACATGGTGAATCTTGGCATCCCAATCTCCGGGCCTTTGGAGTCGTAGAGTGTGTGTTGTGCACCTGCAACATCACCAAACAAGAATGTAAGAAAATTCACTGTCCAGAACAATATCCCTGCAAATACCCTCAGAAAGTAGAAGGAAAATGCTGTAAAGTCTGTCCAGGTAAAACAAAGTTGATCACAGACCACCTTTTTGCTGTGCATGTTAAAGGGCTTGGCTCAAGCCTCCTGACCACAAGCTCTGATGTGAACAGCAGCAGCAGCTGTGCCATGTTCCAGTGTGTGTGCAGGGGCCTCAGCGTGAGACAGCCAGAGCTGCCTGGCCGCCTCTCCTCTTGCTGCTGCTCCTCACACAGGGGACATGCTGCTGGCACATGTCCCTAGCAGTCACTGCCTTTCTCTCTGCTGTTAACACGACTTCCTGATGCTCATTTTCAGAGTATTACAGAAATGTATACAGAAAGTTCATTACTGCCAAAAGACTCCCATCCTTCCCCCACTACACTGCCAACAGAACCTTCAAATATTTTCTAGCATGTAAAATCCACATGGTGATAACATCATTTCTGCTTTGTAAAATGTACCAGAAGGATTCATAACTCTGATTGGTGTCAGTTACATAACTTAATCCTTAAAATAAATACTAACTTATCACAGATTTAGCATTGTGTCTGTGCTGCACTAATGATAAAACTTATGTAGACATTACTAAAAGAAATGCTTACAGCCAGTGAAAAATCTCCTAAAAGGATTCTGCTGATGGTTTGCCAAATGAAAAGCCATGTTTCGTATAATACAACTGGTAAAGGACTGTCCAGCTCCCTTATGTAACAGTTTCCTTATGTACCCATTTCTGTGTTTGTTTGGTGATGCACTGGGCAAGAATGCTCTGAGGAAATGTGCTGCTCAGCCACTGTAGAAACATTGGTAGAATGCACATTTCCCATCTTCTCCTGCTAGTCTTGCTTACTGGGAAAAAACCATGATGCAGAGGCAGGCAGGAGGTGTGTATCTAGGTCTTTTGGATGCTTGTGAAGCAGAGATCCACAGATTTCATTGGAAGAACAGACAACAAAGCCTGGCTAACAGGCTTCAATAGAAAAATTAATGGCAAAAAGGAGGTTACTGCCTTTTTTTTTGAGATCCTATGTACCCATTTTTAAGAAACCTGAATCTTTTCCTACAGTCTGTCTTGTACATGTGGAGATGTATTAATTGTAAGGTGTTTCCACAAAAAGTGGTCTGAGTCTCTAAGTTGCATCATCTTTTATATTCCTGCCCAACTTTCAACTGCAAACAGAATAATTACAATTTCTACTTATGCTCTACAACTTTACCAGGTGGGCAAGAGATAATGTGTGCTGTGGCTGGCTCAGGCTTGCACTGGCCACGTGGCTGCTGCCAAGCAAAATGCAGACCTCATAGATTATTTTCCTCAGCAAAACATTAATTTGGGTCTCTTCACTCTAACCAACCATCGATTTTCATTTAGTTCTTTTACTACCCTGAGATTTCTAACATAATTTCAAATATGCTTGAAAAGTAGACAACAGGTTCAAGACTTGTGAGGAGTCTCCCAGACCACATTGTTGTACACAGCTCATTCCCTTGGGAAACTGGATTACAAGTATAAATACTGTCTTACCATCATGGACAGGCTACCAGAACCTGGCAGAACACTGTTCAGTGTCTGTGTTAACAGCTGGAGATGGACTTGAGTGGCCATGCAAATGAACATTCTACTTTCAAACTAACCATTCTTGGCTATTGATGCCAAGTAAATTCTGGAGAACTTGATTATAGCTGTAGTATGTGCTCTGTCCTTTTTTTTTTTTTAAACAGAAGATGTGCCAAGTCAAACCTTTGACAACAAAGATTACTTCTGTGGGAAAGAGACATTTCCTGTCTATGAATCCATTTTCACAGAGGAAGGAGAAACCATCAGGAAAATTGCAATAGAGATTGAAAAGCCACCTCAAATAGAAATACATGTGTGGACAATTAGAAAAGGTGAGTTGAGAAAGTTCTTTCTTTAAACAGTGCATCACCTTCCATTAAAATCCCAGGACAGTTTACAGATGCAAGCATTTTGCTGTCCTTTTGGCTCTTTAGGATATCACTATTACAGCCACTTCCAACATACCCAAATTTTTCTGTACAAAACTCATTAGAAACACACAAAGCTGTAGTTCTGCTAACTCTTTCATTGGGAGCAAAAGCACAATGACAAACAGGTCATTACTCTGTGTAATTTATTGCAGATAAATGGGTAGTAGGGTTTGAACCAAGTGCCTGGAAGCTCTTAATTAGGATGGACCAAAAAGCTTTCCATTGAAATTGGTCTGCCCTGTCTGCCATAGTGATGATACACCCATGATGGTGCATATAGAATATGGGCAAAAAATATGTTAAGGATGGAAACACATATCTATATTTTACTAGACTAACTGGTAAAATTAGAACAAAATAGAGAAGCATTCAGAGGCCCAAGCACTACTGCAAATAATGTAATAAAAATTATCTCCAGCCTCATAAAAATCATCTCTATCTACTTTAAGCAAAAAGCATATGATCCTCATGGGGAACCCTCACACAGTGGACCCTTTTGCATGGAAATTATACATCTCTAGATGCTTAAAAGAAGAAAGCCAAGGCCAAAGTGGGAGCAGAAAAGAAATGACAGAGCATTGGGTGGTTCACAACTACCCTGTGTGTTAAAAAGCCACAAAGCCTAATAATGATTTGACAGTCATGTTGCCTGCTGGCTCAAAATGCTATCTGAATAGCAGAATTATGCTGTTTTTCTCCAAGACACTGGGACTTTTGGCTTCTGTGGTAATCTTACATTTACTCATAATTAGGAAGGATTCAATGTTTTGGAAAAGAATTGGCTGATTCTCACACCCCTCACAAACTCACTGCAATCCCATTTTTACAGGATAATACTTTTACAGGGGAATAGCAAAAAAACAGAGGGATGGAGAAACAGAATTTTAAAAAGAACAGACTGAAATTTTACAAAAAGGCAGGACAGCCTAGGTTTAGAACTCTAGGTTTAGAACAATGGGCACACTTCCAGTAACATGCACTTCTCATTTCTTTGCTGAAGGGATTCTGCATCACTTCTATGTTGAAAAATTGTCCAAGAGAGAATTTGAAGGACTTCCTTACTTCAAGTTGATAACAAGGACAACCCTTAGTAAGTAAAATTCTGACCTACTGGGATTTCTACTCTCCATATAATCATAGCCATGAAAAACATTCTCTGTTACTCATCCCAGTCAAATGATATACTGAATTTTCCTCCAATATATGATCACAATATTTGACAAGTTGAGATTTAAGTAATCGAAGTACAGCAGTTAAAAATATAGATACATATAACAGCAGTCCATGTACATGCTGTCTTAGTCTCTTGTGTTTTGATAAAGTACAATATAGGATCTTTTCTGCCCATGCTAGCCTAAGTCTGCAATATGACTAATGTCAGCACAGCTGCAGAATTTGGATTTATTTATGTAACATGTCAAGTTACCCCAGTGTTTTAGAAAGTAATTTAAGGGAAAAAAATCAGATCTTTTTAAAGGGGTTCTACATGCACTTATGTTGTATTTGAAAGATTACTTTCCTATATTCTTAACAACACCTTCATTATTAAAATATGTTTTATGAAAGGACATGTACTACTTTTATCACTCTTTGATTCAATTTGTTTTTTGTATTTCATACAGTTTGGGATTGTGACAGTAGTTAACAATTAGTAATTCAGCTAATTTGCTAACTGAAATAGGATATAGATATTTTTAATTCCTAGTTCTTACATATTAAAATTTGAATTTTTTTCTATAACTTTTTTCCTAGTTAAAAAGTCTTTTTCCCAGAAATAATATATTCTTAATTGTTACAAACCTATTGAGATACACATATGTTTTCATATAAAAAGTTCCATAGTTTTTTGCTGTCAGCCTTCCATAAGCTTGTCATTTTTATCTGTAATGTATTCTAGTTACCAGGACAGCATGCATTTCTATAGCCACTATCATAAATGTGTAGAAATATTATTTTCCATCACACTTTGTATTAGGCACAGATAGGAGGAGTTCACAGCACATGAAACATTTAGCTGTGTTGCTTCCCAGCTTTTAAATACTTTGGTTTACCAGGGTATCTAGTGTCATAAAATGGTTGAATAAATAGAGCCAACTTACAGAACTACTTAATTAAAGAAAATAGTAATATTCTGATCCATATTTATTTTTTTTAACAAAGTTATTTTGCATGGAATATGTTACATGGTTGAAAGATGCTTTGAATATTTTCCATGGGAGGATTGGACATTCCCTCTTTGACCATTGTGAATCATTTGGTTTGCAGAGTGCTTGTAAATGTCTTCAGAGTCCCTGTGCCCTTTTCTAAGTCAATATCTGTCTCCTTTGTGTTTTTGTTTTCAGGCCAGTGGAAAATATTTAGCGAGGGAGAAGCTCAGATCAGCCAAATGTGTGAAAGCAGAGTGTGCAGGACTGAGCTCGAGGATTTGGTAAAGGTTTTGTACCTTGAAAAGTCTGAAAAGGGTCACTGTTAAGGGAGACAGCACTGGAGGGAAAAACTCAAGAAAACTTCTGAAAACTTGGATCTGCAGCTGGACTGCAGGCTTATTTTGCTTAAGTCAGCAGTTGCCCTAAACCCCAAAACTATAATGCAGTAATTATTCACATCATGCACAGCAAATCTGCTGCTTTATGTGTAGTGGTCTGTGTCAACTGTTCAAATATCTCCTCCAAAAGACTAGAAGGCTCTGTGTTACTGGTGGGGGAAGGAGAAAGAAAGACTGTGCTTTCCTAGAGTTGCATTTCTTTACAAGTTAAAAAGAGAAAACAGAACATTTTTACTATTATTATTTGGCAAATTATTCAAACTAATGAAAAGAAGGACACTTAATAAATGTGCAGGAGCTATGGAGAGCATTATATCCTGTCCTGAATTTATACCATTTCTGATGTTGAAATGACTCATGGATTTCTTGTAGTAGTGGAGGAAAAATAGGAGTGATACAATATTCATGTTGGAGACATAAAAACCAGATTTAAACTAACAGACTCCTTAGCAGCCTGCCTTTGGGATGATGTCTTGTAGTTGAGCAAACAAAGTCCATAAACTGAACAGCAGGTGTTAGTGGCAATCAATATATTTTTGTAGTAATTGGAGCAAATGTTGGCTTTCAAGTGGTTTTCACTGTTTCTTCCACCCACTTCTCTAAATGTGTTAGCTCCCTATCATAACCCTAATAACTTCATTCTTCTGGGCCCTATTTACACATGGTCTTGGCTGGTAAACCACCTTCTAAAGAGACCTGGCAGAAGGCGGAGAAGTACTTGCAGTATTTTCAAAAGACCTAAAGCATTAAAACTCACAATTAAGAATGCCTTAAAAGTTGTGACAGAACTTAATTTGTTTGTTCTGATTTGTTACAAACATAATCTTCATTTTTCTGAGGGTGACCTCTCAATTCTCATGTGTCAAGAACAGCTCTCTCCCATGACAAACAACAAACAGCTACACAGGCTTGTAGAGCACAACAAGCAGCTGCTTGTTGTGACAACTGTTATCTTCAGGAAAAAAACTCAAATCTGAGAGATGCTGTTAAATTTAGTACAGCACGTCTACAGTGTGTTTAAGAGAAGTGACTTTCATCTGCAGAGTAATTATAACAATTTGAAAACTGTTTTCACCAAAATCCTGCACTGCCCTGTGGCTGCAATATTGGATTAAATCCCAAGATGCAAGTGACTCTGCCTGCTTTGCTCCCATTTTCTACTCCACAAGCAGACAGGAACAGTGCTGTTTAAACACAAGCTAGGAAACAAAGCTTTATGGAAATGGCCTGAGCCAGGGGCTGGAGCTTCACAGGGAGTGAAATCAACAGTGACAGGAAGGATTTTGAGGTTTGTCTTTCTGCCAGTGACAGCACTCAAGGGTGTCCACATTCCTAAAGGGATGAAGTTGTGGGAGAGGTTGGTGCTGAATGCCAAAAGCCCATTCATGCAGAGCTTCACCATGGTGAGGGGATGCTTGGCTTGGGCAGCAGAGCCTGGCAGGCCTCAGGACCAGGCTTCTCCACGGCACCCAGGTTCTGGCCGTGCTGCCTGAGCCTCATGCAGGGCTTCTCAACAAAGAGGAGCAAAGTGAGAACAGACATGAAGGTGAAGAAAAGGCTGAAGGGAATTAGGAGAAAACATACAGGGTGATGTCAGGACCACCCTGCTGTCCCTAGGGCTGGACAGAGAGCAGATGAGATTTGGGCATACAGGCCATTTGAAAGTGCAGCAAGTTGAAATGCAGGAACACCTGGCTAAGAGAAATCCTCCATCACTGTTCATGGAAAGGAGAACTAAGTGAACTGTCCTGCCACCTTTCTAGGGGACTGCAGCTTCCATAAGTCCTGTCCTGGTGTTAGAAAGGGGTGTAGCATATCTAAACAAAGGCCCTAAGACCTCACTGCACCAGAGCTGCAGTTTAACTGTAGAAGAAGCAGTTTGGCATGAGAAGCACTGATTGCACATGGCAACTACTGGGTTGAAATGTGCTGCAGGACTGTAAAATTTTATTATAAATCTTTAGGAAGAGGTTCTGAGGAATTGTAGTGTTCTGGTGAGAAGACAAGCAGTTGATTTCTCACCTAACAGGCATCGTCTGTTTGTAGCAGTAGCTGGTGGCAAAAGACTAAGTGGAAAGTGTACAGTGTTTGTAATTTTTTTAAATGAGGATGGCAACCTGCTTTTTTGGAGTTGTGACAGGACTGGTGGAATCCAGATTGTGTATTTATTTTGTAATAAACACTTCTTAAGAAAAGCAAAAAAGAATCATAAACATCATTTAGTAAAATGCAGTGTTGTGTTTTTCCGGTTTCTGGTCACTAAAGACAACAAAATACTCAGTGTCATGTTTTGCATTCTCTTCATGAGATGTATGTCTGTTACAGTACTTATTTATGTACTTGTTGTATCACTTTGACCTGGTTTGATAAATTAATAAACTCTGAAGTTGATAATAAAATAAGGTGGTTTGCCTAGGGTGCTGTTTGTTCAAGATGTTTGGTTTCAGCTCCCTGTTTGCAGGTGGCTGCTGGCACCTCAGACAAAGTCTGAAGCCATGTGCCCAGCTGGGTGCAGTGCATGACTGCCTGCTGTGAAATCAATACTGAGATATGGAAGAGTCAGACTAGAAAATACCCAATTTAATTCAGCTTTCACCTACCCAGCAAGATTAAAGCATTGACATCCATATATGGAAAACAAGCTAAGAAGAAATCAAGCGTTGCCAACTGAGAGAACAGTACAGGACTTAGTGCTTTCTGGAAAAAACATATTCAGGAACTCAGAATAATTGGGGGAATGTTGATGGAATCAATCTGTGCTAATGCCTAAAAATGAGATGGTTTTCAGAAACATAAAGGAAAAACATATACATGGCTAGCAGTGTTAACTAAAATGGAGAATATCAGCCTTGGCAAAGATGAGTGTTCAAAGTAAAACACTTTAAATCAGTAAGTACATCAAATCTGAAATCCAAAATATCTCTGGCAATTTATAATGAAACTCATTGTTGTTATTTCAGCACATCCTGTATATTCATTTTGGCCATCTTTTCATTTTAGAAGAAGTCCATTAGGAGAATCCTTTCCATGAGAACACACTCCAGGCACATGGGCCTGCTCTGCTCTCCTAACTCCATCAGGGGCATTCACCTTCCTACTAGCTGAAGGCTGAAAGTCATCAACTGTCAGGGTTGCACAGCTGCATCCCCACTGAATGTATTCTCTTGATTTCATAGCATCCAAATGCTTTTTAGCAGCACACTAAATTTTATTGCTTTAAATTTTATCACTTCACTGCTATGCCCTTCTCACATACCAAGGTCATCTCTGGCTCCACATGACTCCACAGGTCAGGAGGGGCTGGGTATGGAGGCAGGAGCCCTATTCACTGCTGTGTTCTTCTGAATACTTTGAAATATACCCACACAAGTACAAGAGAAACAATGTGTCAGCCCAACTAACGCTCTCCTCTTCCTACATTATTCATTTAAAAAAAGGTCAAAGCATTTCACAATTCAGATGATGACTCCTTCCAAAATAATTGATAGCACATGAAGTATTTGCGTAATGTTGGTGTGCTCTAGTGCCTATTGTGTTATCCATCTAAGATAAAAGCCAAGATTTTAGTGATTTATTGAGGGAGGGGTGAAAATTGACAAAGTTAATTCTTATTTCCATTTATTACTTTTGTTAGAGGTTTAAAAAATGTCTTCATCTTTTGATCTGAGGTTTTGGACTGTTTTACTTTTTGGGTAAAGTATGTCTGCAACTACATGAGTATATGAGTATGAACCCACAACCCTCCCTTCTCACATAACACCAACCCAACCGTGAGCAAGAATGCAAAGCATCCAAAGCAAAAACAAGTAATTGATCTTAACCCTGCAAAACAGTTTTTAATGTAGACACACTGGATGATAGTTCATTCAGTAAATGCAGTGAGCCTGATTGCACTACCACTTAAAGTAAAAACTCCCTGTCTGTCCTCAAGTGACCTCAGCTCAAGAGACAGACAGTACATCGCACTAAGCATAACATGTGGCTAACTACTACAAACAGCACCCATAGCTCATATCTCTCCAGCAGGATCAAATCTATCCCTATATATTTACATTCCTCTTTCTCTCTGCTTTGTTCCAGGATCACACCTCCAAAAAATCAGGTGTGTTAAGGCCACAATAAATTAAAACTGTATTCTATTCCCACTGATGGAAACAACAAAAATCCCAGTCTCTTTTAAAAGGAGTCATGCAGATACATTCTGTACTGGCATTAAACTCACTGCAGTATACTCTAGAAATTCACGTGTACCAAAGGTACATTTTATACTTTTCACAGATTCCCAGGCACTTCATGTGCCCTAGACAGAACTGTTGCTTTAGCCTGGTTCTCCTCAGCTCCTCAGTTCTCTCCTCTGCCAACAGCTAGGATGGGACAATGAATTTGAGTTCTAATTATAGAGGTATAAATAGAAGTCTAGTGATACTTAAGGTTTATGTACTGCAGTATTTCTGTTCCACATCTCTAAAAGGGTAGAGCCAGACTTCCCAGTTAACACATCCAGCTTGACATTAACATGGCATTTATTTTCATTTCCTGTACTGAAGTGTTGGGCAGTGTGGCCAGCTTTTATGCTGCTAAATGCAGTTTGTGGTAGCTGCAGCTCAATAGACACTGAAATAGTTTCTACACAAACTTTTCCTAGTGTACTCAGGGCGGAATGGGAAGTGTTATAGAAACATCAAACAAGAAAAGTGAGCTCTTGGGCCAGCTTTTTCCTTAGTGAAATAAAAAGACATTATGTAGAAGTATTTATAGCTATGGCTGCATAGCTATCCATAACCTAATAGACAACAGTCACCAACTAATCAATCTTCACAAAGGTCTTTCTAGAAAAAGGAAGATTACACTTTAAATGTGGTTATTTAGTTAACGAAAAAAATATTCTCAGAGACACATATACTACTCCAAGTGATGATATATTCCAGAAAGCTGCGTTTTCATATCTGAGATCATGTTTTCAATTCTGTGCTATTAGAAAATATTTCCTTGCTTTGAGTGCCATGTTATAAATCCACATAAGCCAAGTCTCACAAAATCTTTGGGTTTAGATCTAGCCAGGCAGTGGCGTCCTTTCAAAAATGGTCCAATGACAACATTAAAAAGCATTAGGGGATGTTTACAATCAGAACTGATTATCCACTAAGTTTAACTTCATTTATATTAATGCAAACCAGGTGTAAAATTATGCAACCAAATCCTACCAGTAGCCCTTCTCACTCACTTCACACTATGTAAATTATGATAAGAAAGTAAAAAAAGAATAAAGAGAACAAAAAAAGAGTGATTTTGAGCTTCAGCAAATGTGCCAGAATTCTGGAAAGAAAACTCCTGCTGCTGTTTTGTTTGAAAGACTAAGTTTATAAATTATGGATTGTTTTCACAAACAAAACTAAAAAAAAGTGGGTTTTCTTATTAATTTGGCCTACAGTCTCTTTTATTTTGCAATCATAAGCAACTGAAAGATTCTATTGATAATAATGGTTAAAGCCCACAGGGACTTAAAAACTTACACCAGCTTTTCCCACCCTGATTTTTCTTCTTACTTCAAAGTCAGACGTCTTTTAGAGACCTTTATAAACTGATGAGTCCCTGCTGAAGAGACTGGGCTCTTCCCATGACATCAGCCTATAACAAGCTCCCAATGTCTTTATAGTCTGCATGTGTTGGGAATTATTTACCCCATCTAAATGATGTCCATGATGAGATCACTCTTATTAAGACAAAACTATCATAACCACTGTGCTCATGATGATTGCAGCTCACATTAATGCATTGAGTGTCTAGGAAAATATACTTTTCAAGGAAGAACTTAAGCAAACCCCAGAGAAACTGAGGAGTGGAGAAACGTCTGACAGCTGCAAAAATGCATTTGAATACTGAAAATTGCAAACTGCAGGTCTTTTTCCTGGCCTCTCCACCAAGCAGTGCATTTCTTAAGAGACTTTTTTTTGCTGTGATTAAAATATTGAAAGCAGCTTCTGCTAGAGCAGTACCTCTAGAATAAAGTTTCAGCAAAATCTATCTGCTGGAGGACTTTCAAAGCTAAGAATTTACTAAAAGGCAAATGGGGTTTCCAGTTCTTAGATTACACAGCTCAAATCTAGCAGAAACTCATTGCCTGTCACTGTTCCCTTAAAATACATCTCTCCATAAATCTACACAATAGTCTCTGAAGGTTTTTGCAAAATTCAAGTAGAAAAAGATACATCAAGTAGAATTTAAACGGAAATTATTAGATCAAATTCTGTGCAAATCTGTCTATTTGCACATTGGAGGGACATCTGACCCAACAAAGGAAGAAGCGCTTCAATCTGGACAGAAGGCACAAAAAATTAGGGAAAATATGACATTGTCTGTTATAAGTGTAAAGGAGAAAAACTTTTCTCATCTTCTCATTCTCATTTTAAATTGCAGTTTTCAGAGACATTGCAAATCATTAATTGCTACTCCTGAAGTTGCTGAACAACTTGTGAAATCTTAATAGATTTCCAAACAGAGGTTCCCAGGGGACTGCTTAGCCCAGAGGATTAATAAAGAGAGTAGAGCAGTTGTCACTTGGAGTTTTACTTCAGGGCAGTGGGCTGAACCCAGCAGACTAACTTTTATTTCCATCTCAGAAATCG
The DNA here is from genome assembly GCA_024865655.1 of Emberiza elegans. NCBI lineage: Eukaryota > Metazoa > Chordata > Aves > Passeriformes > Fringillidae > Emberiza > Emberiza elegans. The sequence continues at coordinate 37,215,151 of JALJVW010000129.1, read as the reverse complement.
CATCCAAAGACCTTGCTTGTACAAAAATATTGCTCTGGTCTAGTATCTGAAAGGCAGTCAAGGTGAACCCCAAGATCTCTTCTGGGGTTGCCTCCATCAGCCTTAAAGCCACTGCTACTGTTCTATAATATGGTGCCTAACATATTTCAACCCAAAAAAATAAAGTCAAAAACTATAGACTGCTCCCTGGCATCAAAATAACCTGATTTCTAACAGGTGTTACCTCTCTACCAGCTTCCCTCCAGTCCCAGAGCTAGGGACACCTATTCCACTGTGAAAAAATTCTGGAAAATCAAGATTTTGTGACCCAAAAAAGCACAAGAGCCAAAATCTGCTTCCTAAGAACTTTTGGTGACCTTGCTTGGAGAAACTCTGTAAAATTCCATCTCTGCTGCCTGGGAACTCACAAAGGATCCTGGCACATTTCTAAAAAAGCTTGTGAAAAGTCAGTCTGCCCCTGCCAACAGCATAACTGTTATGGTCAGTAATTGCCATCTGAGAGAGAATCCCAAAAGAAAGTTGGCAATTAATCTTAGGAAAGCTCAGAATGATGTAATGTTTGACAATAAGCTTTTGACTTAAAACAGGTAGTCCAATAAGTTGAAAGAGTATTCAAATAAAATATTTTATAGATCAAAGGGTTTTTCTTTCTGACAAACTTTCAGGTGCCTCATAAACTCTTCAATTTGAAAATTTGACTGCTGCATAAGAGATAGCAAACTTGGGGAGGAAATGAGAAAATTCGACATAACCCCTTCAAAATGAACTTTTAAGTAAGTTAAAACAGATTTTGTGCTCTTTTTTTCACCTTTAATTCTGCCCTATAAGCTAACTACTTTGGATATGCTTAGATCTTTTTTCTCCATTATAAAATCTCAGTAACTCAGTAACTCCTTGCTGGAAACACGTCATCTTCCACTATCCTAATACAATTTATTATTTTCCCAAAATAATAAATAAAATAGGGTAAAATCAGGCTTAAGGTAATGATGGAACCCTTTTATGAAGTGAATAGGTGCTGTCTGTGCCAATACTGTCTGTTTAATCACAGCCTAACATTTTAATTATGTATATAGCTAAGGATTTGCTTGCATTGGCTTAATTATTCTGCATAATAATATGAACAAAGGGCCTCTGTTAAAGTAATCAACAAGAATTTTAGCTGGCTGAGTTTCCTCAAATGTTCCAAGAGCAATGAAAGATCTGATCATTAAGCATTTACTGCCCCTGAGAGCTATTTTAAACCTGTTCCCTTCATATCACAGCTGGCCTCAAATTCTTTTTATCTGAAAGCCCTAGTGAGACAGAACAAAAGAATGTTTCTCATTTGGAATGAGCTGTCTGTGTCATCTGTGTGATGTTCACTAGCAGGAGATGTCTATCTTAATGAGCTTTTGGCCAGGAACAGCACTGCCACTTTCTAACTTTTGTCCAGTTCACAGGGCTCCTGATGCAGCGTGCTCTGGATGTGTTAGAATTGTAAATGAGCCCCAGAAGTGCACATTGCCCAAGGATCCCACAGTGACAATTAAGCAATAGTCTCTGCTCTTGGGGGCCTCTCCTGCTGGATAATTGACCCCCCAGATAATTGACCCCGACGGGAGCTATGCAGAGAACCCACAGTGAAGGTTCATTATCTTTCAATGAAAGGCAAGTTAGCACCAACAGCAACTGGGTTTTAAAGGACCAAAGGGTTAAAGCTTTCACTTTTTGAGGGATTTACCATTAATTTCTCCTTTGCCCAACAGAACCTGACTGTTTTGGAATACACCCTATTTTAGTGGGTCCCAGGAATCAGATAAATGGTAGCCAAGTAAACACTGAGCCTGCCCACACATATGGAAAAAGAAAGTCCAAGAATCCTAAAAGTTGTACAGAATAAGACACAATAATAGTAATGACACATGTCTTGGTTTAAAGGCTACTACTGTGTAGTAGTACTCTAGCTAGCTGAGGCAAAGAAGTTCCCCAAACTGTGGTTTTTCTTGTTCTTGGAACTGTTCAACCCTGTTCTGGGCTGAAAACCCAGGAAAACACCAGGAGCTCACACCTGTGGGCCACCAGGGCCCAGGATGAGGCATTTGCCAGCACAGGAGGGACTGATGAGGGACTGAGCAAGCTGAGCTACACCCCACGACAAGGACTGTCTGAATTTGACATCTCTTCAGAACAGTGAGAGGTTTTATTGGTTTGGGATTTTTTATGCTTGTGAATACTTTGCCTGTTAAATAAAGAGGTTTTTTCCACTTTTCTCCAGGGAAATCTTTTCCTGAACCAGCTGGGGGAGGGGCTGCTTGAATCTGCTTTCTAGAGGGACCCCTTTGGAAGTTTCCTCCCATATGTGCCCTAAACCAGGACACCATGTCACCACTACAGCTAATTCGATCTCAAGTTCACTGTGGATCAATTTGATATTTCTGCTATTCAGTACAGATTACTGCTGAATCTGTGATCTTGTTTGGCACTCAGCCTCTTGTGCTGCCCTGCAGCCTCAGCCCCCTACCACCCACCCTCACTCCCTGCCCTATCCCTCCTCCTAACAGGTCTTATCACTTTCCCTGGGTTTATCATTTCTCCCTGCTTTTCAGTTCCTTTGCCCCTCAGTCTGCAATGCACATTCCTTTTCAAACATCTTATTTATGCAGTTGAAAAGGCAGTGGTGATGGATGTTCTTTTTGAATAAACTTGTGCCAAAAAGAATGAGCATAGCTGAAGGGACAAAGCGTGGTGTCACACTGTACAGTGGGGAGGCACCAGTCCCATAAGCCTGTCCTGCTGTTCAGGAAAGTGGCTCGAGGTGACAGATATATTGTTAACAAGTTATGTCATTAAACGAGGTGATAATAAATATGTATTTTTCAATTCTCACTCATTAAAAAAGTCAAAGCATTTCCAGAGTTGACTGCTCCCAGGATCCTACTTGCTTCATCTATATTCTAGTCCAGTCCCTGAAGGTTTTCCCTTACCTAATCTGCATTTTTGCTCATTATTTTCTCCTTCCACAAATTCAATTAGTTTTGGCCACCAACTCTGAAATGCCAAAGGCTATAGGAGAACAGTGTGGGTTTTTTTGTTTCATCTGATTGGCAAGGGTTGCTGTTAAAAAGCCTGAAAAATAAAAGAAGAAATGAAATGAGGCAAAACAATGACTGAAATCCTACAATGCACCTGTGGTTTTAGAGAGCTGGCTGTTTGTAAGTGGTTAGTCTGCTTTCCTCAAATCTGCCCTTTTGAGACATGAACATTCACTGCTGATAGGAGATGGTGAGAAGTAAGGAAGCAAAACGTTTACAGTTGTGCAGATGGCAAATAGGAGGGAAGGCTTTGTAATGGAAAAGAAAAAGTAAAGAAACGACCACACTGGTCTTGTCTTGTGTCTTGCTGCACAGGTATGGTTGATTTACTTTGCAAATTCTTCAGCAGTTTCCTGTGCAGCACTTTGTTGCTTGCTTTCATGCAAGCTGTGGTCTTAGCTCCCATGTTTGGCACAGTTCCTCTATAGCATGAACCTGATTTCCAAACGTACTTCCCCCACCACAGCCATTAGAGCGGGCTATGAAATATTCACAGCTGCACAACTGGTCACAACAGAAAAAACTATTCCCTGAACTGCTCACAAATGCCAATATATATGGCATAGTAATGGAATGATGGCCTGGGGAGAAGGGCAGATATCTGCCAGTCCCACCATAAGAGCTATACTGGGTCAAGCCCCAGATTTCACAGTTCACATTTCACTGTTGTCAAGCAGATGATACCCAGCACATGCTAAAAAAACCAAACAAGACATCTCAAACCTCATTGTGGTCTCCAAAAATGCAAATCCCAGAATCTATCTGGATCATTGGATTTCATTTTGGAATCCAAAATTATCTATGGAGCTCTGTAAACATCAGAACATCACCAGAAAATGCACAGAGAAACAATTTCTCATACCATCCATTTCTCTGGCTTGCAAATTTCAAAAAATTTTGGCCAATGGAAGAATTTTTCCACTGAAGTTATTTTTATGCAATTCACAATCATTTATTAATCCTGGCATCTGAAAATACAGCTCTCTATTAGATATGTTCTTAGATATTAGATACATACAGCTCTGCATTAGATATGTTATCAGATTTTCATTCAGAACTAATTACAGAATTAATCACCTTTGATTTTGGAGGAAGAACAATCCCAGTTCTCTATATTATGGGTTTGCCTCAGTACACAGCAAAAGTCAGCAAGAGAAGCCCCAGGACAACAGGTATGGATGTGATGTAAGCATCTCCCTATGTTCAAGGCAAACAGTTACCACCAGGAGCTGTGTACACCCTGAGATCCTAACAAAACTGTGCCTTTCTCCTTCCTTCATCTACAGAATAACAGCAAATTCAAAACTGGTAAAAAATAAAATCTCTTCTGCCAGCAGTCTTCAAAACCACTGTGGCAGGAGACCACACACAGGAATCCAGAGTGTTAAAAATAGATTAGAAACTTATGTGAATAAGAAAATCAATATTTAAACCCCTAATCATTTTTATAATGTGACAGCAAGAAAGAAGAAAATCTGAACTGATTTCTGGCACTAAACAGTGTTAGCATTCTGGCATCAGTTTCCATACACAGATCTACCAGAATAGAAACAACTACCATTAAAACAGTTTAACAAAAATAAACTTGCTTTCACTACAGATAATAACACTTCTCCCCACCCTGAAAAAACATCCTTTTATTTGTCAAGTCAGGAAAAAAGGTCATGATAGTTTTCATAAAATTTGGACGATTTTCAGCCCAGCTCCAATGACAAATGACAGCTGAAAGCCTTAAAGTTCTTAAAGTGTAGGAGGAAGGGAGAGCTCTACATTGAGGGATTCATGCTTTCCTGTATGTGCATCTCTGTATTATTTCTATTTTACATGTTTATAAAAGAATTTATACATGTAGATCTCCATTCCTTAATTTATGCCTGTTTTAAGGAAAGTTTTATCTCTGTCTCTCCTACCTGCCTTTACAGTTCTCTCTTAATGCCTTGAGTGTCTGTGTTAATTTCTGAAAAAGCCCCAACTGCAGTTTTCTGACAAAAAAAAAAAAATATGGTTTTGGGAAATATTATATTCATTCTGCCTTTCTCCACTTAGCTCTCTTTTCTTACTGCACTGGTTTTGGCTGGGGTAGAGTTAATTTTCTCCATAGTAGCTGGTATGAAGCTGTGGTTTGGATTTCTGCTGGAAACAATGTTGATAATTCAGGGATGTTTTCCTTATTGCTGAGCAGCGCTGACACAGTCAAGGCCTTTTCTGTTCCACACCAGCGAGAGGCTGGGGGGGCACAAGGAGCTGGGAGGAGACGGGGCTGGGGCAGCTGCCCCCAGCTGACCCCAGGGATATCCCAGACCAAACGGCACCACACAAACTGGGGGGAAGACGTGAGGGGGGCAAAACACACCCACACCTGAGCTGCCTTCTTGTGTGTAAGCGTACAGACTAATGGACTCTGGGCAGCAATGACCTGCAAGAACTAATTATTTGGAAGCCAGCCGTATATCAAAGTTTTGAACATATCTCCCAGTACAAAATGCAGCCTCTTCTGATGGAGCATGTTGAGTAGCACAAGGCAGAAGCATTGCCTGCCATGCAAATAGGCAGGATCCTTTCTGGCCCAATGGTTTTTTTCAGAGTTGTAAGATGGTGGCTACACAGTTCATTTATAGACTGTTGGAATAGCTGCTCAATCTAGCTGTGAGATTCTACCAACAATTTCCTCCTCAGTGAGGAGGAGACCTCCATCAAGCATGGTTAGATCCACTCCATCCAGCCTTAACAAAGCTCCAGAGCAGAGTAAGCCACAACAACGTTTACAGGGGTTTTGTCCTACACTTTCAAACTGGGATCTGGTTGTGCAGATTCAGTCACCTGGCAGAAATCTGAGAGTACCTGTTTTTAAAAAGTAATATTTCCCTGGTATCTAAAACTAGACACCCAAAGAATAAATAAATCTGCAGCACTAATATTGAACTTCCTAATTTCACTAGTAGCAGCTTTTGCAAGGATAATTTAATTCTTCTGTTTCATCTAGGACTGCAGCTTGTAAACTCCTTTGAGGATCCCTACCAGGAATTCATCAGCATGAAGGATATATACTTGGAAGATCATAATCAAGTCAATCAAGGGGAGAAATTCAAAAGCTTTGCCACTAAAGGAGTCAAACATAAAAGCCTCCCTGAGGGGGGTAGAGGTTTATGTACCATGCCTGGCCTATGTTAAGAAAATTAAAACTTGTTTCACAACATAAAAGAACCAAAGTGTCGAGTCACTAAAACCAGTTTCCAGTACAGATGCCCTGTTTGAGACTGGTTTATGAGGGAAACACAAATTTATAATGCATTTAAAGAAACACAACTGACAAAAACATAACTAAGGGATATATACAAGACAGACAGCACATAACATAAATTAAACAAGGACAATTTAAATGCAATTTAGCAGCCATCCATGTTGCTATAAAGAAGAACATTTCTATTTAAATCCATGGCAAACTTCTTACTTTTTTCAAAGGAAATGTTTGCAGAGCAGATTCTTCTAAGTATCTGTCTAACATGAGAGTTGAGGTTTGGTCTTATTATTTCCCAGAATCTTTTCAGATAGGGTAGCAGTGCTTGAGAAAGGGAATCCAAACTGCTGCTGGGGAATGTGTGTCAATTAATGGAAAATGGGTTTGGGTTTGTTGCTTTTTGGTTCTGTTGCATAAGGTGATTCTCCTCTTCCCTCCCACCCACTCAGCAATTTTGTTTTGAAAGCCTGCATATATAAGGTGACACATGTTCTAAATACATCATTCAGAGAAGGATGGAAAGAAATCAGTTTTCTGAAGAAGGCTGTCAGTGTTCTCCAGGAGAGACTGATTGTTACAAGGCACAATTCAAAAAACAAAGAATCATTTTTCCTTGCATGCAAAAATTATAATCCACTAATCCCTTTGAAACTGTGTCATTTAGAGGACCCAGTAGAAATGAAATAGAAATGTGGCTGTATAAGTAGGCAAACATTTTCTTGCCTCCAAGAAGAGCCATAAAGAATCTGGTGGGTATTTTTCAGAGCTGCCTTAGGGAAAGGATGTCTAATCCCCATTAAAATTAACAGAACCAGGCTCCTCAAACCCAGTCAGTGGCTTTGAAGAATGAGCTCTGTGGGGTAACAGACAGTATCAAAGAGCAGGGATGAGTTGTGTGGCTCCCTCCATCACATGGGAGTCACCTGTAGGTTTGTCTGAATGAAAAGGAAGTGGGGAAAGGAAGACAAAAAAAAACCAGCAACAGTAACAGCAATAACAACAACAGCAACAATAATGATGGAGATTGAACTAAAAAGCCAGATAGAAATCCCCAATGGACTTTATAATAATTTCAAACATTGTGGAAGGTTTTATAATGATAACTAGAATTATCTGACTGAACTCAAGACTCAGATCTGTTTTGGGATGATGATACAATTTAGCAAATCATTATTGGAAGAACAGTTACCTATTTTAAAGTTTGCTCATTTTCTTATTTGAATCTCCTAAGGTTAAAGACAAGCTATTAGACAATCATTAGAAAGAAAAACATTAAAATCTGAATGTAAATGGTGAGAACTTCCAGCTATCCAAATGACAGACACATTAAGGTCCCTTCCAATCCAACCCATTCTATGACTCAACAACAAAATTTAGAGATAGCAACTTAAAAAATTATAAAAGGAAAATAATTAATGCAGAACAGCAAGCGCCAGAACTTACAGGCACAGGACATAGTTGAGAAAAGATTAATTTGATTTACTGAATATTTACTGAAATATTAAATAAATTGATAAAAATATCAACAAATTAAAAATACCAACAGTTCCATAAGATTGGATCAACAGTTCACATTTAGGAATGTGTCATCATTTATTTAGGTGGGATTCCCAAAAACTGATGCTGATAATGGGCATCAGTGGCACATTTGCCTCTCTCCCTTAATTCACCTGCAGCAGCCTTTGGCAGTGCTGAGAAAAACAGGCCTGGAGTGAAAAAACCTCAGCACTGCTGCAGCCAGCTCTCCCAGCCCCACAGAGAGATTTTAAATGAACTCCAACTTAAAAATCACATGCTCTTAGGTTTTTTTACAGTAAAAACTCTCCTCTGGAAAGACTCCCACAACAAAAGAAAAAATGGCTTGCTTTGAGAAAATGTACAAATTCTTTTTCTTTCAGCCTCTTTCAGTCTTTGGAGGTGGTGTTTGTTGCAATGCAGAAAAACAAAACACACAGGAGCTGAAATGAGAACTTTGACATTAAGTTTCCCTTTCAACTAAACAGCTCCTGCCTTCCAGACAACTCACACTTGGTTAGGAGCTTTTCACTCAGCTTCTCGCCTGACCTCTGGCTTAAGGGGTTTTATTTCTACTGAGTAAAATGAGAGTGGGTCCATTCTTAGGTGCCAAATTGGGGTGAAAATCACCACAAAAACATCAATAATGCTCAACATTACCAGAAGTAAATTAAGTCTAACTAAACAAGCCATGGCAAACGGAGTAAACTCACACTCTAGGGTGGACTTTCACACAGAAGGCAGCTATAAACTGAGTGTGGCCTGCAAATCCATCAGCCCCCTGCCTCTACCTAATGAGACTCTTTCCTTTATTGCATTTTTATAGACTTATAAAAGCAGCATAGGATGGATTATATGGGCTGTCTGTCTACTCTGTCCATCTGTGGCTCTATTGGTGTTCACTCCCATAGACCAGGATAGTACCTGGCAGGGGTTGGAACTTTAAGAAATACAGAGGTGATTGAGAGACTTCTAAAAAAATAACAACAACAGACGTGCAGCCACTTCCCCAGTAAAACACTGATTCCAACAATACCAGTTTGTAACAAGCACTGTAAAATCAAAATGAGGCAACAGGAAAACTTCTCTAAAAATGCAGCACAACACTTCAATAGCCTTTGTGTGAGATCCATGTGAATGTCAGTCCTAATTCACGTTAAAAACACAGACAATTTCTCAGAACTCTAAATGGAACATAATTATTTTAAAAAAACAGGTCATGTCTATTTGGATAGACTTATTTCAAAGTTCTAGGATAATGACTTCATTTAATATGCATTACACAAGACATTTTTGGAGCTATTCCCATAGAATCAAAGCCTTCCTGTCCACGTAACTCAATTTAGTGATTCTTTATTTTGTCAGTGTTGCTGTAAACAATGTACTGCCCATGGCAGGGAGGGGAGAGGAGAGATTTCTTTAAGGAAAAGTAGTCATCCCTGCTCAGAATTCTGTAGTTACATTTACCAGCTGCATAAGTGTTCTGATAAACTGCCAAAAAGGATCACTATAAAGCAACACTCCTTTAAAGTTTTAATCCTTATTAAAGGAAATTATCTGGACTCTCTCCAAAAACATTTTGAGGGGGAGAAAGGGGCAAAAGCTTCCGCAGAAGATCAAATGCTGTTGATTATAAATTCATTACCAGCATAACTGCTAACTTCAGTAAATTAACAAGGAACTTTTATTATATCCAATCAAGCTCTTGTTAAAGATAACAAGTTCTTTTCATTCCTCATATATTTGTGTAACAGTCACTTTTCTGGAACTCATCAAAGTTTGTTGCAAATCCATGTGAAAGTACCACTTTCTCTTTTAACTCCTTAAAAATAATAATGAAACCTTATGATCACAGTGAAAATGCACTGGTTACATTAAAATATTTCAAAATAAAAGATTGGGAATTACAGAGGAATCTGCCCCAATATCAGCAAAGAGACTGATATTGCACAGCAGAAGCATCCTAAAATTATAAGTATTTCACACTTGTTTTTTATTGTTTTGTTCATACAGAAGAAGGAAGCTTAGTTAAACAGTCTTTTTAGGAAATCTGAGAGTGCAACAAAGATCCATTATGGTTTCATTTTAGAGAAGGCATTCATTCAAATATTAATTGCTAAAAAGCTATTTCACATAATCAGTTCAATCATATCATTATGTTAAGACTCCTGTTTTTAACAAATAACCAAAACCGGGAGGGAAGAATGTTTTGCTCTGAAGCTTTTCACTAATAATACATTTTACAGCAAATTAACTATTTTCTAAAAAAATAACTACTTTAAAAGCAAATATCTTGGTGACAGGCTGTTGCACTGAGATCCCTTTCTTACATGCCATGCTCTAAATACATATTTTTCATCCATTTCATTTGTCTGCTGTCCAAGTTTACCAGTGATGAAAGAAACCTTTCTGGAAACTATTTAAGAAAGTTCCAATGCCCACTGAAATCAATGTCTAGACTGGATTAGTCTAATATGAGAATTTTTCCTAAAAACTTAAAATTATCCCTACAATTAAGCATGATAAAAGCACACAAAATTGATGAGAATCATTTTTAAAAAGGCAATGCAAACCAGTTTTTCTCAGTCCCTCTCCTCTAGCAGTACTAAAAGAAAATAAAACCTAATGCATAAACCATGCATTTTTACATAGGTCAGCTAAAAATCTGCCTAATTCACAGTAATGTATTTCCACAATTGTAAATGCTTTTTCTGACAATCAATCAGTCACTTATTGAGTATTACTAATATGCTCAAAGCCCTTTGTTCCAACAAGCTAAGTAGGAGCTTTTACTGAAAGTGTAGTTCTTTTGTTTATTTGTTTTCCATTTCTGTTGGCCAGAATGAAATAGTGATGCACAGAGAAGCTGAACATGAAGATGGACATTTCTTCTCCTCCCAGCAGGACACAAGTTGTACCTGGGCAGCTTTCCATTGTCTGATGTCCCAGCATAGGAGTGTCTGAAAATCATCTGCAGCAGCACAGTCCAAAAGTCAAGAGGTGAAGGGGAGAGAGCAGCCACCTGCGGTCTTTTTATTTCTGCATAATATCAAATACATTTCACTTAAAATGTTCTTGGACAACTCTATCATCCTTCAAAGTAGTCTAAGGTTCGCTGGCTCTGATTAGATGAAGTCAGTCATTGGTAGTAACTAACATTATGTGATGAGCTGATGGAAGGCCGATGAAGCAGCACCTGGTTTGCAGCATAAGCCCTCATTTGACTCAGCAGAGCCAGTGCTCAATGCTGTCACTGATTTTTCTGCAGAGCCTCAAGCAAGTCACTTCATTTTTGTGACATCCTTATGCTGTGCACATCAAGAAAGGAAGGGTTCTAGCACACTGCTGCTGCTTTGGGGCTGGTTTGGCCCTTGCTCTTAGCCAAGGTCCCTCAGCTGCCTCAGGACACGGAACAGAGCAGCTTTTTCCTTGGAGCCAAAGTGCTACAGCACATCTTGTGTTTGCCCTCCTATTCTCGCTTATTCCTCTGCAGAGTCTGTTGGTGCCACTTTAGTGACAGGACAAGAGGACATGGCCTCAGGCTGTCCCAGGGAGGCTCAGGAGGGACATCAGGAGGAATTTCCTCATACAAAGAGTTGCAAAGCATTGGAGTGGGCTGCCCATGGAGATGGTGGAGTCACCATCCCTGGCAGTGCTCAAGAAATGACTCAAGATGGCACTTAGTGCCATGGTCTAGATGACAAGGCAGTGATCAGTCCAAGACTAGACTCTGTGATCTCAGAGGTCTTTTCCAACCTCACTGACTCAGTGATTCTCGAATTCATCTGTAACCCAAGCTGTCTACTTGGACAATGGCAGACACAAGGGTAATTCACCTTGGTACAGGAGGAGATAAAAGTCCTGAATACAACATGGGATTTAAGAGGTGAAAACTGGTGTCCCACATACACCCTAGTGTCCCACACTTTTTATTGAACTGGAAAGTCCTAGCTCAAACTGAACTGAATTATGTTGTCCCAGTGTTTCTGGAAGATGTGGCTTCCTTGCAGAACCAGGACACAACGTGCTGCTCTGTCACCACAGCACTGGTTCTCTCCCACTGAGGGGTTCTCTGCAAAATACATCAAGGCATTGCCTGTATTCACTGAGATGGTTCTTCCCCCTGTCCTAGGGTGACTTTATGATGCTGGTATCCCCAATTATCTGTTCTGTTTCTGCGGGATATTAAGTTCTGCACCTTTCAGACCAGTTCCAAGAGTGAAGGGGGGCAGGAGAAGTGCACAGTTTGTCTGCAGAAACTGCACTTGCTCCCACACATTCCTGCTCCTGGACTGTGTTGTCTGCAGCACAGACAAACAGTGGGACTGTCCTTTGCTTTTTAGTTAGGTTTCTTAGCTGAGGCAAAGAAGTTCCCCAAACTGTGGCTTTTCTTGTTCTGGGAACTGTTCAACCCTGTTCTGGACTGAAAACCCAGGAAAACACCAGGAGCTCACACCTGTGGGCCACCAGGGCCCAGGATGAGGCATTTGCCAGCACAGGAGGGACTGATGAGGGACTGAGCAAGCTGAGCTACACCCCACGACAAGGACTGTCTGAATTTGACATCTCTTCAGAACAGTGAGAAGTTTTATTGTGTAATTTTTTTTATGCTTGTGAATACTTTGCCTGTTAAATAAAGAGGTTTTTTCCATTTTTCTCCAAGGAAATCTTTTCCCAAACCTGTTGGGGAAGGGGTTTGCTTGAATTTGCTTTCTAGAGAGACCCCTTTGAAAGTTTCCTTCCAAATCTGCCCTAATCAAGGACACCACCCAAGGATGCACAGTCACAGTGAGATCTAGGAAGGGAAAACCAGCAGATACCTAAGAAAAGACAAAGTTGTCTTTTCAAAAGAAAAGAACCTGCCCAGAAAAGACATGAAGAATTGATGATGGAAAAGAAATTGCAGAGAAAGAAAACAAAGTGGACTTGGTTCACAAAAATCTCTCATAAACAATCACAACCATAAATTGGCTCTGTGTGCCAGAAACTGCCACAAATTACTTATGATTCTTCTTTATATGTGTTTAAACAAATCTGCTGTAATCTAAGTTTGATGGTACATGATCTGCAACACCAAGAAAATTCAGCCAGCCTTCCCTTTAGGAGCAGACTCTTGCTCTAGCAGCAGCCTAGGTTCACAGGTGTTCTCCTTGGGTTTGGGACTTTTCCATTCTTTGAAGCAAGCAAAATGTCAGGAAAGCTACTCTGCCACAGTTAGCACATAAAGAAATACCTTGAAGACTTTTCTCACAGCAGCAGGCAGAAAGAAACCTAACAATAACTGGGCAATTCCCCAAACAAAAGACAACATAAAGATTTGCTTGTGTATTAAAAGCTTTAAAATGCAACAGCCTATGAACAGAAAACATTATAAAATTAATTATATATAAGATAGGTAACAATACCCATACATACATTTTTCTTCTTTGGACCACAGGTTTATTGGCTGATGGAGGTTACATGTGTATTCTACACCTTGTACAATTCAGAAGCAACAGTCTCTGCCAATGATATTTATCATGTGTTGAAATGATGATTGAAATTTGAACATTTAAAACTGTTAGATTACCTTAATAGGTAGGGGAAAATGTTTCATTCTAGTACAAACAGCAATTACATATCATTAAATACAAGCTAAAGCTTCTACATTTTTTTCTGTTGTCTTTGTTTGCTTTGTTTCTGCACTTTCATCCCATTAAATTCATTGGCCAAATTAGTCACTGTTATCTGTTTTAATAATAATTTCATAATTAACCAAATGGAAAAAACCTCCAAACCAGAATGTTTCCAATTCCCTAAAACCCAGATCTTACCCACCCACTCCAACATCTGCAGATGGTAAACACAGTCTGTCTCTTCTTTAATATCAATAATGTTAACTGCTAATATCTACACACAATAATCTTTTGATCTATACTGGGACTACTTGTCTGGCCCAGTTGTGCATTCATTGCTCAGGCAAAGCTAACTTGAATCAAAGAGAACTTAGTTCAATTAAAGGCTAAAGGAAAGAGTTTTTACTTTGCTCTTGGCAGTAAGTGCACTGGAAGAGTCCCATAAAGCACAGCAGTGTTATGGGGATATTTGCCTTTGCATTCAGCAGCTGCAAGAAGGTGTTTCAGCTCTGTGAGTCAGCCCTGCTTCAGTAGAGCAACTCATGGAAATATATGAACAGGTTTTTTTTGTGGAGCCAACAGGTTTTAGTAGGAACTGTTACGTCCTGCTAGTTTCAGTATCTCTTACAATTTTAGAGTTTTAGAAAGGACAAAATTAAGCAGCAATAAAGTGTGATAGATACTAAGGACTTTCAGTCCCAAGCGTTTAAAAAACAAGTCAAATCCCAATACACTTTTTCATTGACCTTGGACTTTTAAAAACAGTTTTGAAGTCTTTGAGGTTTGTATTTCTGAGTTTTTCTCACAAGGAGCTAGAGAATGTTTTTTGGAAACCAAGAATCAAATTATTCTAGGAGTTGAGGCTCTAGGAAAAAAATTACTGAAAATCATCAAAAAGCCATTAGCTATTTCTGTTGGGTTAGGTAGTTTAGTGACCTAGTTCCCTCCACAGATGTTCTTTTGAGGAATGTTGCTGCAATCATTCCAGACAAAAGAGATACAAGAAAATTTGGGGTTTTGTGACCAGAGTGCTGATTGCATACATGCACTGAAGGCTGAGCAGACTGTATTTCACCAGTTGATGGTTATTCCCAGGGCATGCAATTAAAATGCAGCTGTTCATTAGGAAAATGATACACTATTCTTGCATAAGTAAGGTGTGCAGTGAGCAAATAAAGGGGTCATTTTTGGTCCAAAGCCAGTATCTGAATAAATGCTGAATGGGAGACTTGATATACAATTTGACAATAAGCAATAAAGAGGCAAGACTTGAACCAAAAGCAACAACAAGCCTTTGAAAGTTGAAAACATGACTTGGAAAACATCTTCAAAAATACTTTCAATAGAGAAGAAAAACCAATACTAGCAACATTGTAGTGAATTTATCTAGTCAAAGCATCACATAATTATAGGAACTTTTCTTTCTTGAAATAAATACCAGCCCAAATGGCAGCTGATCTGGTTGTTAGCTAAAACAGGAAAAGAAAACCATTTGCTGCTATGCTCTTTATTCATCTTATTCATCACTGACTCACATTCCTTTAAGCATTTGTACCTGGGGAAAGACATCCCCATGTTTGCAGTCTGGTATTAGCAAATTCTGAAAGGGTGCTATATAATCTAAATTTCACAAAACCTGGTCATGCAGGATACTCTGTTCATGGGATACAAGTGGCTATTCCCCTAAGATCTATGGATTTATCCACAAGTAAGCCCTTTCCAGTCTGGGTTCCCTCACCAAGGTAACAGGTGTGTTTTTGCATTCTTCATTAAAACTTTTTTTTGACTCTGTAATTCAAATATCCATCAGTATGTTTAGAAAGGAAAGATTGTTCAATACACCCTCTTATAGTCTGTGATAATCATAGCTCACGTGCTACAATGAAATCCATTTGAAGGCAACAAAACAAAAACCTGACTTTAGAAACCATCAGTCACCTGCATCTTACATTGGCTTCAGTATATTTTGCAGGCACTCATTTGAAAAAAAGACTTCAGGTGTACACAACTCCAGTCAGCCGGATTGCCTTCTCTTTCGAGTGCTTTTGAAAAAACACAGAGTGAAAAAGCATGATCCTTCCTCCTTTACAGTGAACGGATTCTTTGAGGAAATGGGAGTATTAACTGTGATACAGCTACCCTTTTTGTCAAATTCTTTCACAAAGAGATCACTGCTTCTGGGACCCACAGGCCCACATATTATTCACAGACCACACACTGGGAGGAGATGCATTGACCTCAGGTCTGTTACATCACCGTTAGTGTTACTCCACCCAGGATCTGAATAGTTCATTTGGATGAAGTGTCAGAAGTTATCAAGAGCAGCCATGAACTTGGACTGATTCAGTTTTGAAAGCCTAAACAGTGTTCAAGGAGCCAGAGAGGCCAAATTTTCCATAGTTCTTCTAGTGTTTTGGTGGTATTGTGTTTTTTTTTTTTTTTTAATTCGTATTACAGATTCCCTACTTTATTGCTCCCAAGGAAACAAGAGAAAACTTTCATCTGTACTCATTTATCTTCTCTGTCATTTAGGAGAATCATACAAACATCCCTTGTGGATGACACGGCCTCCTGAATTCTACAAGCTGGCTGTGAGCAAAGGCCACAGTCTCCAGGGCCAGACCACAGGGCTCTCCTTTTGTACAGCTGAAGAAACACAGAGCAAGTGTGAAATGCCCAAGGATTCCTTCCCTTGACACAGGGGATCCTTCGGCTGGATGGATGACAGGGTAACCCACTTTACTCAACAAATGCACATGCTTCCCAGAAGGGGTTTGTCAGGAGTTTTAAGCAACTAAATGGATTGGGAGCAGACATAATAATGTAAAAACTTTTTGGGCAGCAGAATAAAGGACTGCAGCCCAGCCTTGAATGTGTGCTAAATTAGACTAAAAGACAGAATCTTATTAAGCCTGAGGGAACAGAGAGAGACCTAGCTTCCATGTCCTTCCTTCTTCTGATGTACTGAGCATAACCCCAGCAAGAGAGAGAACTGGGCTTTTGGGTTTTCATTTCTCAATCTACTCAGCCTTCCATGTGCATAGGACAAAGGGGGGAGAGTAACAGAGAGGGTTAATGGCTTCACTACAGTTGACTGGTGTTAAAGCCGGGGCAGATGTGGGCTTTAATTAGAAAGCAGCTGCACATACATAAACCACAGCAATCTTAATCCAGAGAGTGACTGCGTGAATACAGACCTCTTGCAAAAGCACATACCTTTAATCTGCATTTGTCTGTGGTTTTGGGGGAAGGGTTTCAGCAGAATTCTATCCTCATAGGAGAGGAGCTCATAGGAGAGAGAAGGAAAAAATACACATATGTCTAAAAATCAGAAAAGGGCACTTAAAATGTAAACAGAAAAGAATAGAAATAGATCAAGTACCTCAGCAGCAAAAGAGAATATTAAGCTTTCCATTACCTTTCACATAATAGATCTCTCCTGCTCTGAGCACAGCTCCAGCTGTTCCCAGGGCTTTCCCTTGAGCATTGATTATGGACATCCTGTGAGCCCCCCAGAAACTGGTAATTATATCTAGAATTGAGCCTTTTAGGAATTCAGGTACCAAATTTGCTAGGAATACTGCCAAGTAGGAGGAGGAAATAATGAACATCAAATTCACTCTGCTAATTTTTACCATGGTCCACTGGGTTGAATGTGGAGGTTTCCTTGTTGGGAAGCAGGTCAGTGCAGAAGAAGCAGTGCTGCTGGACAAGCCAGGTGCTGCACACTCCTTTCCCTGCAGGCAGCAGCAAAACCATGCACAGCAAAATCCAGTATAAAAACTGTGTTACCTACTGAGGCCCAGAAGTCCATTAAGTCTGAAGCCACCAGGCTTGTTCAGCCTGTGTTTAAGGATATGGCCAAGTACTCCATACAGGACAATGCCTGGCACTTCTCTATATCCACACAGGAGTGCCCATGGCTTGCCCCATCATATGCTCTGCACATCCAGTGTCAAGGGGTGCAATGCACTTCATGCTGTCAGCTCCACTCAGCTCTAAATGGATCTGAAGGTAGAGGGTGGTTAAGCTGGGAAGTTTTATATCTCAACATATACTACAGTGACACATTTCCCTTTCTGTCCTGAGTGATGGTCCATACGCAGTCTTACACTAAGGATGCTTACTGTCCTTCGACTTTCCCACTCCACCAGTGTAGATTACTTGGATGAGAAGTCCCTGGCCCTCAAAAAGAAAGAGAAGGGGACAATCCTCAATCCTGTCAAAAACTGCAGCAGCCTCAAAAGCTTCTGTATTAGGTACTGGCAGGACCTGTGGATGTATGGAGGGAGACAGGAATGCACACTGCAGCAGGTTTGCTGGCAAGGCTTGCGACTCCATGGAAAACCCACGTGGGAGTAGTCTGTTCCTGAAGGAATTTATCCCTTGGGAAGGATCACACTGGTGCAGTTTTTTAAAAACTGCAGCTCGTGGGAAGGATCCATGCTGGGAGAAGTCCTCACAATCAGTAAAAAAACCAACAAAACAAAACAAAACAAACAAAAAAAAAAGCAAAAAGTGGTGGAAGGAAATCTTGTGTGGGATCTATACAATGTCTAGGCAAAACTGCCTTATTCCTAAATCCACATTGGAGTCCATCACTTGAGTAGCCCTGGTACACATACACTGACAGCATGACCTTCAGCTGACAGATGAGAGCAGTCCTGAGTCTTGGACTCTGTTTAAAATTCATCAGTGATTCACTGCCAAAAGACAGCTCACTTCTGGCCTGGTTCAGTGGGGAAGCCACTCAGGCCCTGAAGCTGGCTGGGTAACACAGGTGCCAAAGGAACCCATGATATGAGACAGAGGTGCAAGAGGGGAAATACCTAGTAATAACTCCAATATTAACTCTGTTCATTTTGCAGCTGTAGTAAGGTGTCTGTGTATCCATATGTAACCACACTAATGGGAGCCTGATTTCCACGACCACTGAGTCTCCTGCTGTTTCTGTGGAAACTGCTACATAGAAATCTAGTCTCTGACAAAGGACTAAAAATGCATTTGCATAGCTGAAGTCAGGCCACTGTTCTTAACAAGAACATCTTGATAATTTGGTTTCCATATCATAACATCTGGGGATGGTGTAAGGCTGATCAGCAAACTGAAGTGGGATTACAACATAAACCCAGTATTAATTGTGTATGCAAAACCCAAGGCTGGTAACCTTTTATGTGGAGACTGTGCAGACAATAATAAAGGGGAAAAGCTCCAGAGAAACCTGACAGATACTCTTTGCTGCAGCCATTTGGGGGATGAGAAACAGGAGAAAACAGCTATTCCTTTGATAGACTGATAGGCTGAAATAATTCAGGATTACAAATTTTAAAATTCCACACAAACATTTCCATATACAGCTCTAACACAGGAAATCTTGGAATCATACAAGAGTTTGGATTGGGAGGAACCTTAAAGACCATCTAGTTTCAAACACCTGCCATGGACAGGGACATCTTTCACTAGACCAGGTTATTCAGGCCCTATCCAGCCTGGCCTTGAACATTTCCAGGGATGAGGCATCCACAGCTTCTCTGGGCAACCTGTTCCAGTGCCTCACCACCCTCAGGGAAAATTTTTCACCTAACATCTAATCTAAAGTTACTTCCTTTCAGTTTGAAGCCATTCCCCTTTGTCCTGTCACTCCAGGCCCCTGTAAATAGTCCCTCTCCATCTCTCCTGGGGATTCCCTTCAGGCACAGGAAGGCCACAATTTGGTCATGCCAAGGCCTCTTCTTGAGGCTGAACAGTCCCAATTCTCTCAGCCTTTCCTCACAGGTCAGGTGTTCCATTCCTCTGACCATCTTTGGTGGCCTCTGCTGGATTCAATCCAACAGCTCCATGTCCTTCCTGTGCTGGGGTCCCCAGCACTGGCTGCAGCACTACAGGTGGGACAGCACTACCAGAGCTGGGCAGGGGGGCAGAATCCCCTCCATCCCCTGCTGCCCACAGGGCTCTGGATGCAGCCCAGGACATGTTTGGCTTTCTGCTCTGTGAGTGCCCATGGCCAGCTCATGTCCAGCCTAGATTGATACCAGGGGTTATCCTGACCCAGGTGCAGCACCAGAACTTGGTCTTATTAAACCTCATGAGAATTCCATGGGCCACTTCTCAGGCTTGTCCAGGTCCCTCTGGATGACATCCCATCCTATAAATGTGTCAACCACATCACTCAGCTTGGTGTCACCTGCAATTTGGGGTATGAGTGTGGATTTCATGGATTTGGGATTCTGATGATATTGTTACTGAGATTAACAACTCTTCAGAAAGGCAGATGAATCTGAATGTACTGGTCACCCATATAGTCCTTAATTGCAACACTGCTTAATGAAGGTTATGATTCGCTCCCATTTCATCTGCAGATATGTACATTTCCTTAATTCCCTCAACATCCCAGTGGTGGCTGTTGGCATTTCAGTGCACAGAAAAGTAACTAGTAAAGTATTTAATATATTGCAGCTTCTTCAATTCAACCCAGCTGCAGAAAATTGCCATTTTCTCTGTCAGTGTTTCTGGGACCAATTGCCAGCATCTGATGAAATGCTGGGGGACCTCAGAAGCAGCACAGGGGTTACCAGCACAGAGTGAATAATCTGTGAGTGAATTGCAGTGCCTCAAAATGAAGTCTTTCTACCCCAATCTTCAGCTATAAAATAAAGTGCTGCAGTAATTTCCTAACACCCATATTATGCTGCAGCTAGTTTTTCACGTATCTTCTTTTGTACAAAGCATGTTGAAGTGGGGAGTGATGTGAAGGTCAGATTTGTTTTGGAAAAGCCCAAAAGCTCTTTCTGCTGTTATTAGGAGAGCTGTGAGAAGGCCCAGTGGCAATGATATGTAGATAAACATCTGCATTCCTTACATACCACAATCATTTTTGCTTCAAGCAGAACTTCACACTTCCAATGCTAAGCAGATTGTGTATGTGCCCATCAGACATCCAAATGCTCTCTTCCCCATTTGGTGTCAGGTATCCATTTGATAATTTGCTTTTGCATTATGAAGAGCTATGACTGATTCAGTGATCCTCCAGATTTGTGAAAGCTCTCTTGCATGCTGAGCAAACACTTAGTCCTTTTACAATACTGTAGGAGCTGATTCTTTAGTCAAAAATATTCCACTACCGTACAGTCGCATTGCAAAGATCCTCAACTATTTTATGCACTGCCTACTCAAAAAATAAATAAAGATTGAATTTCATTCCTGAGCCCAGGATCCTCTTGCACTATACAAATGTAAGTATTTAATTTGGCTTCCCTGTTTATGTTAGTTTGTTTTAGTTGCTCTGTGTCTTACTCAAACACAAGAATGCAGTATAATTTGACTTACTCAGAACTGTGTGTTTTTGGCTGCTTTTTGCTTCACAGTAAAAAAAAGAAAACCCAGGTTTTAAAGAAGGTCTAAAAGTGTTTTTTGTTCTTTAGTTGTGAAATTAAAAACTGGACAAACAACCAAAAGAAATTTCATACTGAGAGCCTGCAAATAAAGGCATAGACTTAAAAAATGAACTGTTTGTAGTATGGGGAAAGGAAGCAGACTGCCAGCCTGCAGAGACTGTTGCTCCCCCCTGCAGAAAGATGTTGGAGGTTAGAACAGTGCAGTACCCACTCCAAAACTCCCTTGCCAGCATAAATTGGTTTATGGCAGGTACGGGGGAGAACAGACAAAGCTACATAATAGCGATGGGGAAATTTCCCCTGGGAAAGTTTATTCTAACTCAAGAGATCTGGGAAGTACCAAAAAGCTGCTCCAGCTCTCACTGTAGGAAATGGGAGGAAATGGAGCTGCTGGCTATAGAAGGAACTGCCGCAGGTCATAGGAGGTTGTCTCAGCACAGCAGCACTCACCCCCAAGCAGCAGGACTGACAATCCTCACTGAGTCACAGAGTCAATTGGGTTTGAAAAGACCTCCAAGATAATCAAGTTCAACTTTGGACTGATCACTATTTTGTCAACTAGACCATGGTACTAAGTGCCATGTCCAGCTATTTCTTGAACATGGTGATTCCACCACCTCCATGGGCAGCCCACTCCAATGCTTTACAACTCTTTGTATGAAGAAATTCCTCCTGATGTCCAGTCTGAACCATCCTGGTGCAGCTAGAAGCCATGTCCTCTTGTCCTGTCACTTTCTGCCTGGGAGAAGAGGCCAACCCCTACCTCTTTACAACCTCCCTTCTCAGATCATCACAGATCTCAAAGGCATCGGTAGAGCTTAAAGATTCAGGGACAGCATCTGGGACAATATGGAAGAAACTTTGTGACTGGGGCTACTTCTGGAATCATCGCTTAGATCCATATTAGTTTACAAGTACATAGAGTTTCTCTGAAAAGACATTGAGGATTCTCCTATGAAATGTGGTTTTTCCGGCAAGGTAAACTGAGCTTAAGCAATTGCTCACATCCAGGTCCACATCAGGCTGGAGAGCTGACAGCTTTTCAGTGCAAAGTGCACGGTCAGGGTCAGGGCTGGAATGTGAAGCTCAGCCCTTCCCAGACTCAGGGAGTGTCCCTGAGAGCCAGCCTAGCTGAGGGAAGCTTAGGGCAGCCCTGTAGATGCTTCTGCCTATTTCTGTGAATTATGTTAAATGGATAACAACCGAACCAAAATAAATCTCCACAGGAGGCTGAAAGTAGTGGAATCCAGAGCAATTACAGTCAAATAATCAGAAGTAGCTCCCAATTTGGAGATGTTTAGTTTTTAGATGCCTGAGAAAGATGCATAGAAGCCCAATTTGCCATATTTTAAAACACTGATTTTCTTATGCTGACTTCCCCACCTCAAAGAGCTCTATCTAGCTAAAAAAGCTGAATAATTTTACTGAAATTGCTGGAGTTACAGATATTTACATTTCAGAATAGTTTACAAATTAAAATTGGGTCGTAAAAGTATTTGAAATGAAAATTTATTCCGAGTATTGTTCTAATGATTGGTTGTTTATGAGCACTGTGCAAAAAACTGATTCTATATTCAGTTTTAAAATGCATTTACAGCAAGCATTACATTAGCAAAATAAGGAATAGTTAAAGAGGAGCAACATAAAGCAGAGGCACACCCTTCTGAGACAGAATGCAAAGCAACACCCATGAGTAATAAATAAATAATTGGTCACAAATTTTATACCATACAGTTTTTTGTTTCAGGGACTAATACATGAATATTTTGCAGATGGCATATACAGGGAGAGTGGAAAATCTTGTAGTAAATAAAATAAATTAGGAAACGGTTCTTAAAATCTCATAATTTCTTTACTTATGTGAGCTGTTGCAACAGGAAGAGTGACCAAGTCAACCATCTCTTAAGCATTTATGAAGAGCCAAAAAGAAACTGGAGAAATGTGGATGCATGAATGTTAACATCATTGAGACAGAAATCAAAGTAGAAATAGGGGTTTCTTAATTAAATACTGATCATAAAACTAAGAAGCCACGAATATCCTTGAAAAGTACCCTGTTTAAACTCAGAGAGGTTACACTCACAGACCTTAAGGTCTCATACTCTTATTATTTATACCAGGCTGCCCTCTAGCAACGAAAACCAGTGCACAGCATCCATGAAGGGTTTTCTTAGAACAAAAGTTGTTTTTCCCTTTCAAAAAATGTTTGCTATTTGCCTCTGCTTTAATCTGCATTTAAAGCTCTTATTTGGTAATTTTTTCTCATCAGTTTAATACAAACAGCAAAACTGGCTACTTAGCTGCAATGGTTAAAGCTAAACATACTTGGAGACAGCAACTGTTTTATAAAGATAGATAGATAGATAGATAGATAGATAGATAGATAGATAGATAGATAGATAGATAGATAGATAGATATGACTGATCTTTGTTCCATTAGACCATTAGACCACCTTAATCCCTGATGTGTTATCAGGGAATCTGGCTCCAGCCTTTTCTCACTCAGTGCAAACTGCACGGTGTGAAAAGCAGTCTAGTGCTGGTGGAGTCCACAGTGGATCTCCACATCTCCAAAAACCTGGCATGTTCTTGTCATTTTTTCTAGCAGAATTTGTACAACTTGTAGGGTATACTCCAGTTCAAGACGGGAACTATAAACCCCCAGCACACTAGACCACACTCATGGGGTCTGACACATCCCAACCCATTTTTCCCTGCAAAATTTATTATCACTGTCTGCTGCTAACTCAATCTACCTGGAAATTAATATGCCAATAAAATATATAGTCATTGAAATAAAATAAATTATTATTATTTTTTAAGGGAAGTCATAAACCAAATAGTTGTTGCTACATTTCTTCTTTGGCTTGATAAAATATATGAAAATTCCCAAGCCCTGTGTTGATATTCAGGCCCTAGGCTAGGAAGGCATTGCAGAGCATATTCACCTCTAAGCCACCTTGAATAGAAGTCAGTAAGAGCTAAAGACAGGCTTACAGACCTTTCCAAGTGCCAGATCTAAACTGGAGTTAAGATTCTGGTCTCTAATTGAGTTGAGAACCACTGCAAAAGGCCTTCATTAAGAAAATCTCATTCAAATTAAAAGTAACCCAAACTGGTTTCAGTCCTAAACTGGAAACCTAGTTAAATATTCTGATTAAATGGCTTCTATGATTACAAACAATAAATAATCACCAAGATTTCTTAAAAGAAAAAAATAA
The DNA here is from genome assembly GCA_024865655.1 of Emberiza elegans. Taxonomy (NCBI): domain Eukaryota; kingdom Metazoa; phylum Chordata; class Aves; order Passeriformes; family Fringillidae; genus Emberiza; species Emberiza elegans. The sequence goes on along the minus strand of JALJVW010000129.1, from coordinate 37,191,094 downwards.
TCACCAAGATTTCTGTTAAAAGAAAAAAAAAGAGTATCTAAGGGAAAGCACCAGAAATACTGACAAAACAACAAAGGTGAGCTGGCAGCCACTGGGCTAAGGGAGGCTCTTCAGCTACCTGCAAGACCAAACTGTTCTTTGAAATGATGCACAGTTGGAAAGTTATAGCAAAGTAAAGGTCAGACGTCAATAGAAGCATAATTCAAAAGGCAAAGAAATTTGTATTTTACAGTATATACTCCCTAAAGACTTAGCAAAAGATCACTGCTGTCATATTGAGCTGAGGAAACACTGAGAGGAAGACATCAGTAAGATGCATTTGGCTTCCTGCTTCTCTCCCTGCCACTACCCCAAGCTGAGTTAGCTGCCACAGCTATAGCACCCACAGGCTGGGGGACTTGAGATGGCCAAAGTGACCTACATGTCCTTCTTCCCCTCCTTCCTTTCAGCATCTTCTGTAGACAGCTGAAGTGGAGGGATTACGACTACCAGGATAGCACTTTGCACTAGAATATCTCAGCTGTATGTTTGAGGAGGCTTTTGTGTTGCCCAAATAGGACAGCAAGGTTGATTATTACATATCCAACATTAAATAAACATATGAGGGGTGAAGGCAAGGTAATGTATCTGTCTCAGGGACAGCAGTGTACTGACACTTCCTTTTACAGTAAACTGCTGCTTTGCATCTGCTGTGAACTTCATATTAAACTCAAAGCATTTCCATTAACCTTTCCCCCATAAATTTAAACCTTGGGAGGGGTTTATACATGACACTATTGAAAAACATGTTGCAGTAGTGGAAAAATATGTTACATGGAACAAATCAGTAGGTTAAAGCCTCCACTCTATTTTTCCAAACAAATACTCTTTTCCATTAACCACAGTCTTTCAGGCTAATTATGTGGAACTGCTTTTAAATATTACTTTTGAATTTCTCCATTTAACTAACCAGTGGGACATTCTTAAAATGGTATTCTTAAAATACCATCAAATTATTTCTCTTGAATACTATAAATAATGACACTTCTTGAACTGTTCAGCTTCTTGCCCACACCCAATATGCTTAGAATTACATCCACTAGGGATTCACACTGGATAATTTTTCAGTGTGTTATAACCAATAATTGTCAAATAGCACAGTTAAATCTTAAATAGGATTCTACAGGCCTAAAGCAAAATTCTTACTGAAGTCATGAGAAATCTTTCTTGAGAAAAGACCAAGGGCTAAAACTGTTGAAGTAAAGAATAATTTTATGAAGCCCTACTGGCCAGTTTACACATTAGATAAACTGGTATTGGAACAGGCAGGCTCTTTGGACAGGAATGGAAAAACTTACACAATCAGACCTTATTCAGCTACTGCAAAATCTCATCTCTAGAAATCAAAAGTTTGCATACATACAGGGACACAAGAAAGTCCTAGTACTGAAAAAATTTATGAATATTACATTGATTCAAAATAATGGTTAAATATGGTCCTAATAGTCCTGAATGAAGTCCTACTGCAATGTTTACTTATCTTCAGGTACACACTTCAGTTCTTTCCTGATTCAAAATATTAAAGAACACAATGTTTTCTATTAACATTACTTTCTAAACTGAGAAATAGAAAACTTCAAGAAGACCTGCAGCCACAGATGTTTGACAGTCATAGGAAAAGCAGCATGAGCTGATAAAAATACTGCTTCTACAGAGAAATCATATGCAGAGCAAAATGCTCCAAATGACAGAGAAGGCAGCAAGGAGTCTCTGAAGTAAATGATGGTACACACCATGAAACCCTAATTTCAAACACTGCATTTTATTCCTCTTAGCTTGTCTTTTTTCTTATTCATAAAATCACTACCCTGTCTCAAAGGCCTGATATCATACTGCTTTGCTATGCATACTTTCCCAGGATATGCAGATAGTCTGACTGCAGGCAGCAGAAATATAAAAAATATGTTTAAAGAAGAGGGACCTCTAAGCCATCTTAGAAGAGAATCACTGCATGGAAACAGATAATGATGGTGAGAGAAGGGAAAGGCAATGCAGCAGCTGCAATAGCCAATTTTCCCCACAGACAAAATATCAGACAGAATGACACTGATGGGCTTCAGACTGCAGATGACTTTTAATGGAACCTTTCCTCATTGGTACACTTCAGAGTAAAATCAAGTTCAACAACAAAACCCTAACTCTTGTCACAGAAGTCTGTGCATTAGAAACTGGGTTAATCACAACTCTGAAATAAAGATTCTTTCATTGTGCAGCTCATCTCAGGAAAGGATTTATCAATTACAAAAGTTACCTTCCTCACACATCTGAAATGTTGAGAATTAATTACTTGGATTTATACTGTCCAATGGAGTAGAACAGGACTATTTTGCTCAATATTTTCACTACCATTTGGAATAAAATTCTTGGTAATGGGGGTTGTTAGTATTCAGGAGTAGGTTGCTATGGAGTACTCTAGTTTATCCTATTGTATAAAACTGAACAAATACAGTAAGGCCAAATTGAACATTTCAGTGAATGGGGATAAGTGTGGATTTGATGGTTGCTAATAGTAATTTCTTAATATAGTCTCTCACTTTGCTATGGCAAACCTGCAATTCTTGGGCCAGGCAGATGCAGAATGTATCAAATTAGTACTTAGGGCAAGGAATACAATGGAATGTTTCATTATAAACTCAGGGAAGCAAACTGCATCCTTGACATACTCTGCTTCCAGACATTGCTGAGGCAATTGATAATTTTTTATGTCTCATGTGAGGATCACCAGAGGAAATCTCTGGAACTAGTCATTAATCAAACAAAAGCATAACACAGAGCTAAAATGTTCGAAATGGTGCCAAAAGCATTTGTGGAAATTTGCAATGACAACTGATGAGAAACTCAATGCCTAGAGGGAGGGAGGGTTGTGGCTTTCCTCTGGTTTTGTTTAGGCTTTTTTAATTTTGTTTTTTACTGATTGCTATAGAATTGTTACAGGAAAAATCTTCCAGTCAATCCTTTTTAGAAAAGAAAATCAATTTTACAAACAGTTTCTATTATACTGGCAATTTTCCTGTAGTTATACAGAATGAGATTTATCCATTCCAACAATAGGTTTCCAACTAAAGAAGAAACACAAAATATAAGGCAACAGAATGGGTCTGGAATAGAGTAGGGTGGGATGAGCCACAATCAGAATGCACTTGGCAAGAGAAAAAGGTATTAAATTGGCTTTCAAACACAAAAGAGAATGTCCCAGACAGTAGGGCAAAAGGCAAAAAAATAGGAGAGAAAAAATGAATGAAGAAACTCTGGTAGATAGCAACGACTGCCTGTGTCTAATTAGCCTTAGCTAAAATGGGAGAAATATATTCTAACAAGCCCTTGTAAATCAGCTGGCAGGTAAGAGACCTCACTTCTCAGGTTCCTGGCATAAAATGATAGATTTTGCACATTTTTGTACATTGCCTAGAGAAACAGCTGGGACACTGTACTCTAACATGAAAAGAGACAGTTGCAGTAATCAAGGCCATTAGCCTCAGATTTCCCTATGCTACCAAACCTGGATCCTTCCTGTCCAAACAACCCAGACAGACACAGTCTTCAAGGCACTAATACTTACTCTCATTATACTCCCTAGTCTTTTTTTTTAATTCCAAGATACCTCAGGTAAATTAATCCTTAAAATTTTCATGCTGCAGTGTCAGCTACAGTGCTTTTTCTCTTCCCACTGATTTTACCAGGGCTGGCATTCGAGGCCTAATTTCAAATTGTGGTGACAGCTTCGGATAATGCAAAGTGTCATTTTTACACCAGCTCTATCATTGTGATAAAAAGATAATTATCTGCCAATCCACTGGAAATCTTCCCACTTCAGTGATTTATATGTGCCAGACAATTTTGAAATTCATGCTACAAAGAGCTCCTTAAAAAAAGAGACTACCTTATAAGAAAAAAATTGGTGACATCCTGCCTAGTGAAGCTCAACAAGTTCCTGTAATGGAATTCCCATTTACACCCACACCAGTCTGGTGACTCAACTGCACTGGTGGAAACAAGAATTTGTTTCTACAGACTAACCAGCACTTACAGGCAAAGACTCTCACACATTCCTGGATGCTCCAATCCAAAGCCTGATGTGCAGACAGACACACCAGAGGTGATTTATGGATCACGCTAGAGTCAGGGTAGGCACACAGATAAATCAGTCCTGGTAGGACAGCAACAGTTCCAGGTACTTTGCCACTTCTTTCCAGGGAAATCAAAGACAAAAGCCACAAAAGCTTACACTGGGTGCTCAGGCAAAACTCAACTCATATGATATTAAAGAAGTGACTGAGATGAAGAAAAGAACAAGAACATTCAAACATTTAACTCTCAGGAGCACATCTAGATAATTTAGAGCATCATGCTTAGGGGAAGATGTATTTTCTCCATACACGTATTGGATGAGCACCATAAGCATTATGTTCATAAGGACAATGAATGTATGCTAATGCCTTTGTTTCCATGCTAAACCACCCATCTGGTCTCTGCTCAGGATTCTATCACACTCCTTTCTTTTCACTTTTGCCCTATGCTATATTTAAGTCAAAAATACAAAACCATGCATTATCACATACATGTAATTTATGATCTAGACTATCAGAGTTAATGAAATTCAAAAATAACAAAGAGAGAATGGTTTTGAATACTAAGTTTCCAATTGTTCGCGATATAGCACTGCTTTATTGTGTTGCATTAGCAATGTCTTCATAACAAGAAGAGACAAAAAGTGCTTGAATTAATTACCTCATTCACGGGGGGGAAAAGAATCTCATTTTTTAATGCATAGTTCATTCATCTGCCAACACATGAGACACTAATATTGTCTCATGCTGATACATCACTAGCACCACCATACATGATAAGTTACCTACTAGCCATCATTTCTACTGGATTTAGGTTTTATTAATTTATTAAAAAGGTGCCTACAAAGTCTTTTGTATTATCACTTGCTGCTTCAAATATGGGAACAGAAGTTTGCATTAGAAGTTTTTGGGAGATTAGTAACCAGACTTCCTGCACTCACTGTGAAATTTATGTGATATATTTATAAATTGACACTAGATGTGTGTAAGTGCTTCCTGCCTGTTGTCTGAGAGTGAATGCTGCAGCATGAGTCAGAATTATTTAAGCCATAATTTATGATATTCTACATTTCCTTTTGGTCAGCAGAAGTACTTCAGAAAGGCCCTGCTGGGGTAATTCATCTGCATTTATACAGATGAAATGACCTGCCTGCTTCAGGGATTGTCTACTCTTCTCTCTTCTAGGAGAACATTTATGATCTGATCAGTTAGAACTGAAGACAAATGAAAAGACCTGATATTGGGCCTTTTTCACCTACAAAAGCACCTACAAAAGGGACCTTCAGAGTTGGGCATTCTCAGCTGCCCTTGTACACATGCAACTTAAATGGCTTTTTATTGTCACAGGACAAATGCTTATCTCCTCAGCCCCAGAGAATGTCATTATGTGTGTGAAACTACAGCTATCAGTATATATGAAATGCATTCACATATTCATGGCATCTTCAAGATAAAGTGCTCAGACACTCTTAAGTACAGCTTCATTGCATCAAGTAAACAGTCCTACCATGATGATTAAGTGATTACACACCATTATGGTTGAAGCAGACTAAATATTTTGTTCTCCCTATGAGTCCGTTATTCTTTTGCACATATCAAAAAACTGATGTTAAACCAAAAGCACATCCTGAATTCATGGTGATATTCTGCTCTTTTCTCAGATGCACAATTGTTTTCCAAAGAAGTAGCTTCTCATAATCCAGTCCCATGAGGCTTGAATCTAACCCAGTTACAGCACTGAAACCTTTTCCCTTTTCAGTGTCAGTACAAAGAAGGCTGGGGACGAGCTGCTAGTCCATGCTAAATAGGTTACTGAGGGTTACTTTTGGCACTGCATGGGAAACCTAACTGATGTCAAGCCAATGTACCCCACTTTCTGCCAACTGCTTCTTGTTCTCTTCTAAATCAAGGAAGTTCCATTAAAAAGTTCCAGGGAGAAAGCTGAGGACTGGGATAAAGCACACTATGCTCTAGTGACCTGTGTAAGCACTAGGGATCCACAGGGAGCACTTAAAGACCAGAACAACCTGGAGTAGCTGCTGCAATTTGATCTGGGCACCATATAGAGTTGCCATTGTCTTCTCCAAGACTGTGCCAAATACTCTGGCAAAATTGACATTTTGTCCTTAAATCACTGTTTGCAGAAAAGTTCCTAAATGTTGTGTTTGCCTTCCTTCCTGCCTCCATCCATCCATCCATCCATCCATCCATCCATCCATCCATCCATCCATCCATCCATCCATCCATCCATCCATCCATCCATCCCTCAAAACTTTATCTGAAATCCCTTTCACTCTTTGGGACCACAAACAACTTTAAATGAGTATCTAGCTTATACCCTACACCAGATGAGCTTTCCAGAAGTCAGAGATCTCCAAAACCTCCACTTCCCTTACTGCTATGAAATTTCAGAAATAGGGCACTGCTGAAAAATATTGTCACTACATTACAGGTGAAAGAAGGGTTTTTTGAATCATATTTCCTTTTCCTTCTGTTACTGAAGAACTTTCTTCCACTCTGAACTCTTAAGGGTTAACTGGCATTGGGTGGAGGAGGGGGAAATCAGAGGTCAGCTCATGTTCTGATATCAGTGAACTCACAAGTTACTCCTTAAGCATGTGGTTTCATCCTAGGTTCTTCCTGCCAGCAATTTCTCACTTTAATCATACACCCACAGCAACCCAGATCTTTAAATTCAGCAATTCTTTCTCAGGTTTCAGCAAGTCATTGGCAGCCTGAGCTATTTTTGGGATATTTTCTCTACTGCAGATGCAGCTTAGGAAAACGCAGGGAGCATGCTAAAGACCTGCAGCTATTTGCCTTGTACAATTTGCTCATTTCTCTTTATTTCTCTGTTTTCCTGCACTCATCACTTAAAGGACAACCTTTCTTGCAAACAAAATCCCTGGAGCCTGATTAGAGGGACTGAAGGCTCCCAGACACGGATTGCCTGCCAGCCACAGCACGGTAAGGACATGGACACTTTTGGCTAGCCTTGCATTGCAGCTTTTTAAGCTTTGCTGAATGTTTATTTGTGTCCATCGCTTCCAAATCAACACTGCTGGCATGGCAGGCAGTCTCCAGCTCCCGGGCTCCATTTTCATTCCCTAAAATCCTCAGCACTTGTAAGTAACACATTTATACTCACCGTCTCTTTGTGTGTTTTACAAATCAATGACTGACACTAATTTTGATCAGTTCTAGGGGTCTGGGATTTTTCTTTACATTTTACTATCTTTTGGACATCTGTAATTTGCAATCCTGATTGAAACTGTGGATGTTTTATTGCCTGATCTTCCCTTTTGAAGGTATATTGTTAATTTTGTTACTTAGCTCAGCAAATTATTCAAATCAGGGAATGATTTTATGTACGGTAGATAGAAATGTTATTAAAAAGCCCTGCTCCTGATGATTTACAGTTTTATACGTTGCCTTCCTGTCTTATGCTCTGGCTCTGCTTTAATACCTTGAGGCTGCTAGAGCAGTACACTAACACTACAAAGGAATTGACAGCATAAAACCAATGCAGCAGACAGAGCTTTACTAAAAATGACTCAATTTTATCATGCAGTTATTTTTTTTTGCTCACAGAAATGCACCAAGTAACCTCTGCAAAAATGGTGAAATTTCAATATATTAATGTACTTCAGATTTAGTAGATTTAGGATCAGGCTCTGAAGGTGGTATTTTTATTTCTAAAATCTCTTAATAATTTTGAGACCATTTTTATTACATTGTCAATGTTACTTTGAACTTAAGGCTGATACCTGAGCCTGGGTCTCTCATGCAGCTTGTGAGTCTGCCTCAGTTTCACTGAAATCCCTGATACTAAATTAGCTGAATGATAAATAGGCATCAATCCTTTAATCTTTAGTTCAATTTTATGCCCAGTCCCAAATGTTAGTACTCAGGTTGCTTGAAATCTTGAGACTCAGCACATTTCTCAGAGACCACAGGAAGAAAGATGGATGTGTTTTAGTAAAAGTTAGCAAAGCACTCAATTGTTTACTGCTAACAGAGAAACTCTTATGTCGTTAGACAACTTACACATGTAAAGCTAGATCTCACATTTCTGTCTCAAAAACCAATGTTGCTCTCAGCACAAACAGAAATCAGGTGAAAGAAGTTTCACCAACAGGACAGGTCTGTGCAGAATTGAGTCTTTTGGGAATTCAATGAGATAAACCCAATACAGGAATTATACCTCTACAGACAACCATGCAAGTGGTCCTTGTTGGGGCTCATTTTAGAAAATGTTGTCCTAACTTGTGCCACTGATAAAAATTATTATTTAAAAGACAATGCTTGTTGTCACAAGATGTGCAGAAAGAAAATAATCTAAATAATGAAAAAACAGATTACATATATAACTGTTTCTTTTGAAAACCAAACTGTTGCATACAGGAATTCTCTAGAAATTTAAAACCTTGTCTTTGTTAGAGGAGGACTATGGACCAGGAAGATCAGCAACTCTCCAGACCTTCCCAACTGAGCATGCACTCTTACTATGTTAATACACTAATTTTTTGGCGTGCATATATACCAAATCAGCCGCACACAAGATACTAAAATTTAATTTACTCTATAAATTAACTAATTTATAATTCAGCAGCAGCACTGCATAACTCATACTTGATGATCCTTGGCTAGAAACCAGAATATAAAAAAGACTAATGGATATCAATAACAGCAAAGGCTGAAGTGGAACCCATGCTGATGTAAAGAAACACTTTACTAAAACAAGAGTCAGAACATGAGTCCAAAACTTGGTTATTCCTTAGAATATCACAGAAGTGGGTCCCTCTAATTTTAGTGACATTCTCAGACACACTGAAGCTGCAACACGATACTGTACACGAACCCAGCCATGGTAATTGGCCAGTTATATTCCATTCAGCTTGCTTGGTTTTTTTAAGTTTACACTACAATTTCAGCTCAAAAATCAGCTAAGAAAAGGTTAATTGGTCCTGTACTACTCTGCAATTGATTAGACTAAAAGCACCCATAGTTTCAATGGCTCCACTGACATGCAGTAACTTACTACACTGCAACAATCTGATCAGATGGCTGAGCCTTCATTAAAATGGAAGGGACAGTTTAATTTTTCCTGTCTGTCACTTTGCACCAAATTAATTCTATTAAATCCAGCTGAGGGACTGCATTGAAAGAGGAATCATCAACAAAAAGTGAATACTAAAAGTTCTTCAAGGACTGGGTCTGAATTTTAATAATCATCCAGAGCAGGGCTCTGCAACAAAAAACTGACAAATTTAGTGGTGTGCCTGTGTATGTTGGGAGGCAGCATCAGTTTAGAGGAGGAATAACACAGAAATGCAGAAATAAGAAAAACTGTAGTAGGAAATTAAGGTCTCGGTGGAGGCAGGAGTAAGCAGCCAAGGGGCAGCTGAGGTCAGAGGCCGCAGGCCTGTATGTGAGGAGGCAGGAAGCCCTTGCTCGGGGAGTCTGAGCAGCTGGGCATTGTCTTCCAGGAGCTGCTGAGCCCTGGCAGCACCAGCACTCCCCAGCCCGCTCCCAGATGGCAACAGCAGGACGAGAATGCTCTGCAGCCTGTTTCTCTTGGATCCTCCCATCTCCATTTCTTCCCCATCATCCCACAGCTGGAGTAGGCCTTGGTCCACTTCTGGATCTCATCCAACCTAAACCTCAGCCTGATAGCAGTTAGAGAAGCACCAGGGTAATAAGGGCTGCTTGGGAAGGCTCAGGGAGAGGCTACAGGGCCGGGACAGCAGGGTGGAAGTAATAGAGGAATGGATGGAGAGGTAAGAGACATCCTGGAGGACTGTGCAAAGAGACAGGCAGACAACCAAAAGTGCAGCTGCTTCCACCTAACACTCTGAGTGTAAAACAGCTGAGAAAAAGACAAAACCATATTGGAGTACACCATTAAAGATAGAGATACAAGAGACAGTACAGCACTGAGGGCATCCTATAAGTATGGGTCAGTTCCTGATTAAAACATCAGATAGTTTTTCTCACTCACAACACAAAAATATCAATGTGTATCATAACAATGAGGTAGGAGTATGAAAGCTATTGGTAATGATATCATCATGGAGATTAATTATTTAAGATGTATGAAAATGTTGGCCCAAGAACAAACAGATATAAATTAAACACAGCAATTAGAATTTGGAGAATACAATGAAGCAGTGAGATGGGAGCAAGAAACCTAATTATCAGGTTTTTATGATGGAGAATGATCAATTACCAAAAGCAATGTCTGTTTCCACAAGTTGCTGCAACATTATAATTGCCCCAGGACTGTTTCTAGGTCACTGTCATACATGTTAATTTAAGTGAGATACAAATCAGTCTCGGGGTGTGATGAATGGATAGGTGCTATAACTTTAGCAATGTTGCTCCTTTTGACATCACTTCTCTCTCTGTACAAAGATCACGATAACAAATGCAGTAACATCAGCCTCTTTCAGATACTCAAATAAAAGTAGCACTTAAAGAAGAATGAATGGAGCAATCTTGGTTCTTGTTGATATCCTGAAGAATTTTGGAAATCTGTTATGAGACTGCATAGATTAGGGTGTTGTGAATGTATTTAAAGGAAAATAAGAACCAAAAATTAACTTCCATGTTAAGTTTTTCCTCTCTTTTTCGAAAACCAAGCTGATTTGACCATTGTCATTAATGTTACATGAATTTCCATGATAATGCTTTGTAGGCTGCAAGTTAAATATAATCCCTGATACCACCTTTTGGCATTTCTAGACATTGGCTTCAATTAAATATAGCTGCAATGGATTCCTTAGCTGTCCCCATCAAATATGTCAACCCTTTAGTCAGTTCTTGTGGATATTTCTATAATCTTGATGATTCTTGATTGACTTTTGTTTTACTACATACTATGATCAAGCTAGCAATCGTAAGAAATAGAATTACTAGCAAAGGCATCCAAAAGTTACATTTATAATTGAAAGTCCAAGTCCAAGTCACTAAGGCAAGTCACTGACAGATAGTAATGATATACAGCAGCTCCTAACTCCAACATCTTATTATGCAACACCTTTTCCTCTGCCACGTCCTGTTAGTAACTGAAGCCACTAACTTTATCTAAAGCTAGATAAAATGTAAAAGCTCAAAGAATATAATATATTAATGCAGGAATGGTCTACTAAATACAAATACTAATTTTATCAAGGATAGAAAATGCAAGTAAAATTTGGCTCTCATTAACACTACCTCACAGTGATCCCTAAATCTTTTATGTTATGACTCTCTTTTTAGATGCCAGAAACAGTATTAACTTGTCAGTATTCAAAATTTGAAGGTAAACAAATAATTTTTATGTTTGGCAAATAAAAACAAAAGGTCTCAGTCAGGAGGGAGGAAAAAGTCTACTACCCTTAAGTATGAGAAAGGCTTCAGATAAGATATTGATCCAGTCATATTTATGTCTAATAATTTCACCATTTTAGAGATAGATGGAAACAAACAATATCTCAGTCTTGCAGAGCATGCTGACATCACATGGCCCCAATTTTAGTTCTTTAATGTAGTTTGTCTGTGCTGGTGTTATTAATAGACACACTAAAATGGGAACTTCGCCCCGGCTCAGCTTTGACTCACTGCATGGCCTTGGGCGTCACATAACCTCTGTCTCCAGTGCTCTATCTGCATAATGCATTTGTCTATCTAGTGACTTTGCAGAGTCATGGGTCAAATAAATGAGCCACTTAACAGAATTTTTAAATTGAAATAATACACTGGCTTCTCTTCTGCACTTTTAAAATATATTTCCCTGAATTTTAACATAAACTCGCTTTTTTCATAAAGGTAACCAAAGTGTTTAAATAAACAGAAAGAAGAACTATTTAACACTTCCAAATGAAAACCTCCCTGAACTAAAAGAATGGAACCACAGTCACATAAGATAGCTTGTCATCTCACAGCCCAAAACACCTTTATCTGATGCTTTTTATAAAGTTCTTTACTGTCCAGGGGAGAGGGAAGAAAAAAGGAAGCCTAATTTCACACCATGCGAAGAAATATCAGATTACACAGTTAGTAAAATCTGCTCTGCAAAGTATGGTCTGGGCATAACAGATGGAAGAATCTATCAACCAATCTCCTTTATTACTCTGGCAGTCAAAGATCTGTATTTTTTTTTAATCTAAACTGGTTCTGAGTGCAAGAGAGTCATATTCACTTGACTGCACCAGAAGACAGAAATCCTCCATGTGTCTGAGATGATTTGCCCACAGCTAATCAAGTTAGTTATATGCTTAGTTAATTTTTTTGCTTGTTGTCCATTGAAACTAATCAAATTTTCTCTAGAAAATAACTTCTCTGCTGCAGTTCTAACCCTTTGTGTCTTAAGGAAAGAAAAAATCCTTCCATCAAGGCAGCCCCTGAGGGGACTTTTTAAGGCACTGACATGCAATACTCAGATGTTCATTTGTTTGTAAGGGAGTCTAACCTAGATGCAAAACTGAATTACAGAGTCATCTGGCATTACTTTAAAATGCAAAAATGGACAAAGCAAGCGCATTAATTATCAAAAGTTGAAAAGTTCACCACTGATTATTGCTTCAGTGGATGCTGCATCTTTACAAAGCCCAGACATCCAGTGAACAACTGATGTCTCATTAGATACAAGCAATTGTATCTTTCAAGGTGGTGTTCTTGGATGCTCACTCATCCATTGCTGTCTTATTTTTTCTTATGACTTGATTAATTCTTTGCTTGGATTAGAGTTGAGATCAAAAAGAGACCTTACATAAAGGAATACTTATAGTCTAGGATAAGGCATACACTGACCAGTGTTGCTGTACTAAGCAAGCAGTGAGGTGTTCCCAAAGTTAACCAGGAGCATGGATCTCATGACAGCACAGCTACCAGACAATGGTAAATGCCATTCCATTGCTAATGATATCCCTACAGAACAGTTAGAAAAAATAAAGTATTGCCCAAATGTATGTAGATATGTTTGTATGCACAACAGGTCCCTGGTCTTGGAAGTACCTCGTCCATTCCACAAGAAAAAAGAATGCAGACCTCCAACCTAATTCATAGCTTGTGTCCTCATGGAACTTGGCAACAGCACAAATTAAAACCCTCTAAAGCTGATCTAATCACTAATAATGGCATAATTAATATGACATAACTAGAAATTTATGATAGATCTAGTCTGACAATGCTATTTGAGGACAACAGGTCAAATGGGATGCAAAAAACCCAAGGTCTAATTCATTCCCAGTGTAAATTGGCAGTATTCCTTTTGACTTCAATGAGAGATTTACTTGTTCACTCCAGCTCTAATTTTTAGTCAGCATCGTTCCAATATTTATGATTGAGTTGCACCAGCCTAAAAAGTACTCACTTTTAAATCCAAAGCAAGAACCTCCTGAGAGTGGGAAAGGCATATTTTCATATAGTGGTCTTCATTTAGATAGTACATTTACATTTACTTTTACTAGAGTAACTTCCCCACATGAAGAAAAAATTTATTAAGAAAAAAATAACAAACTTCAGAGGCACAGCAGCAAGAGCCAGTCTAAAATATCTATGTGGCTCTTTTATGTCCAGATAACCAATAACTAACACCCAAGGAGGAAAGAATAGAAGGAATCATTGAAATAGAGAATAATGAGAATTAATGAACAAGCAGATACATGTAGATACATGTAATCTTGTATTGTTTAAGCAGCAGTAATAAATTCAAACATTAAACCAGAAAGAGATGCTTCTATGTTTTTGTTTTGTGGAAAATAGGATTTTTGTTTTCATTGTGACACAGCTATTTGAGAGTTTCAAAACAGCAAATCTTGGTGAGGAAGGAAAATTTTGAGTTGTGCTAAATGAAATACTTGAGTCATGTTAGTGTGTAAATTGCAGTAAAACACAGAGAGATACTCCATCCTCCTTCAGCTCAAATGGTATCGACAATGAGGCCAGAGGATCAGTACTAGCTCACAGTCAACCCAAAAGTATTGGCACAGAAAATTCTTGATTCTGGAGAAACATTTCACCATAGGTTGGACTGTGATGATAAAATATTTATTTAAATTCTTCACTATATTACCAGAGGGATTTTGCCACAGCATAGCCGAGGAGTAAAAATAGAGAACTGAGGCAGCCAAGTGGTCCATTATGTCTTCTCAGAAGACAAAACAGTGAATCATTTATGATAAGTTCAATCAGCAAAACCACTGTTTTTAAAGCTTATCTAAAAATACATTTTTAATGTGGTTATTGATTTAGCATTTAATGGTGGTTGATTAAAAGATGAGGTTGCCCAAGATCTGTATCCATTACTATTAAAAGATAAGTGTTGAGGACTTGTGGATATGCACTGTTTACTGACTTCCACATGTTGCATAAATATCACGGCCATGCCTCAATGACTCAGGTCAGGGTTTGTTGCTCAAAACTCTGTACAAATGTCAAGCAAGCAACATTCCTGATTCAGTACTTTATATATTAAAATATAAAAAAGAAATATAAGTTTTATAAAAGCACAGGACTTGAATGGCAGTTTCTGAGCTGCAAGGTTACTTTCAATACTGATCAACTAAATTTTCATCCAGGGTAACTATTGCTTCACATCAAAAAGGAAAGAAATTAACTGGGCTCCATTGTCTCAATGGCACTGCGAGCTTTTGCCACTAGAGTGTGTCGAGGCATTTGTGAGGAATAAACCTCTTCACGTGCTGTATCATTCAATTCAAACTATTACCAGGGCCCTGGACAATGACAAGTAGCTTGAATGTACCATTTATTTTTCTGATTTCCTGCTTGACTGCTAGAACTTGTCTTAAAGATTATACTACTAAGAAAAGGTCTCACCTCATTAGTCTGCTTATGCTGTGCACAGGGATTGTTATGTGGATACTGAACACAGGCATCCAGAAACAGTCCAGCCAATTTTAGGATCCATTACACTGTGCCTTTATTTTCAGTTCAATGTCAATGAAACATCCCTTCCAGGCTAAGACTCTTACTTTGATGCAGTACAATAACCCTGCTATTTTGTATTGAAAAGTCAGCACAGCCAGTCAATGTATGTAAATCTGTCCTTTCCTGCTTCTCTCTCTGCTGGGTGCCTGCAGTTGCACTAAAATTGGGGTGGGGGGAAGCAAGGGGGAGAGGAAAGGGGAAGGGGATACCACTCACCTCTACAAAAACTGCTGAAAATACACTGAAAATCTGTGCTGAGAATAGAGATGCTCCAGCATATTTAAAAAATCAGTTTGAAGAGAAACTATAAAAGCCCCTCTCTTTGATTGTAAAAAAAAATCAGAACAGTTAAAATTAGAAATGCGTAGGCATAAAGCATTTCCAGGATCAAACAGAGTATGTTGAAATGTACACATTTGGTAATGCTAAAAATCAGGATCTGCCTCCATACTTTTCTGAATCAAAGTTTGTCCCCTTCTCCATCTGTAAAACTGCACTGACAGCACTCCCTCTCTCTTTTTGCTCACTTTTGTCTCTTCAGATTGCAAACTCTTATTAGCTGTTTTGACTACAGAAGTTCTTAGTAAAAGTTTTTCACTGTCCATAATGTCATCTCCATGCTGAAGATTTTAGCTACTAGACCAACCCTAATAGCTTTTCTTTGAAAGACATTAAAAACGAAACAAAAACCAAACAACATCCAAACAACTACCTATAAGAGATAGGAATCCATTTACATGCTCAAGTGATGCTGTGAATGGAGACACTTCCAGAGGCTGACACTGTTAGAGTGACAATGATGACTGAGCAAAACAGCTTCTGAAATCCCTAAGCATTCACCCAAGTCAACCATAGTCAATGGGAGAAGAACCACAGATCAGAAGATTCTGCCTTTGAATTGCCCAGACCAGCCTGAGAAAATGAGAGTCTGATAGGGCATCTGGAGTTCTCATCACCTGCTCTGGAACTTTAGATGAAAATTTTGATCATATCTATTTGAAATGAACTGATGGCTGACAAGAGAACAAGGAACAGGAAAGAAAAGAATAGGAACACAAAGCAGAAGGAAAAGATCTGTGACCAGGTTTCTTTTACTCAGTGTATGCTGAGGGAATGATGCCTCATGCAGGTATCCCACAATCACACAAGAATTAAGAGATCCTGCTTTTCATGAACAGCCTGCTGAAATCACAGATCCCTACCCACTGTAGCTTTGTCCCAGAGATTCAGAGTACAGCACAGGCAGAGCATGCAGCAAGGCTCAAGGTCCAGCACTGGCACAGGACAGGGAGGAGCTACACCCTCATACACTAACAGTCACCTGAAAACACACAGGTCACCTGAAAACTCCCAGGACAGTGTCTCGTGAAGATTTCATAAACAAAATTGAGCAGGTGAAGTTTCTTCCAGTTCAATAACAAAATGAAAATGTCAGCAAAAAGGAAGCACAAAACTCAGTTCATACAGAACGCACACAATACTTTTTTTTTTTTTTTAAGCAAAACAAAAACCCAGTAATTTCCATTTGGGGTAAATCTGAAATATTACATCTAATTAAAAATAAAATGTTTTGTGACTTTTTTTTAAAATACACATACGCACATATTTTACTATTCAATTTATATTAACTTGGAAGTGGGAAATGGTATTTCTGTTTCAAAAGATGAAAAACTTCATTTTCAGCATAGTAAGATATTTAATTTAAAAACTAAGAAAATGTTTCATATTTTTCCTGTATTTCAGCTGAAACAATTTTATCTCAACTTAATCTCAAGAATGGTCCCAGTCCTTTCAAACCTCTGTTATTCTAATTTAAAAATCATTCAAAATTTTTGTCCACCTCTATTCATAAATTTAAGCATTATTTACCTCTATTCATAAAGGTATGCATATTCAAGCATAATTTTGGCCCTAGAATCTTGGGGAAGGAAATACTCAAGAGCCTTTCTAAAATACCTTTCCATTTCCCACCACTGTGTCCCTAGCTGATATTCCTTGTATCCTCATGAAGCAATAGCTCTACCTTCACTGTGGCAGTCCCTCGTGAGATGTTTTCTAGAATTAGAGTGTAAAGGCCGGAGAGTGAACTTGCTGCTTTTATAAAAAGAGAAGAACACCCAGGAGAAGGTATTTAAATTATGTCCTGAGGCAGAATGAAGTTGATTTATGTCAGGGATTATTTTTATCTCTCCAGTCAACTAGAAGTTATGCAGCAAAGCCTGCAGAGGCACAGCCATGCAGCATGGTCTGTACCACACTCTGGCAGTGCCAGGAAGCCAAGCCAGCCCAGCAGCAGGCGGAGCTGTGCCCTTGCGAGCCCTTGGCACGGCTCTGCGGGAAGGGCTTCCCTGGCCAGGCTTCCAGGGCTGCTCCCTGCTCAGACGAGCCCTCTGCAGCACCTGGGCACTGCCAACCACACTGCACCTGCAGAGTGCCACAGCACCTGGGCACTGCACCCGCAGAGTGCCACAGCACCTGGGCACTGCCAATCACACTGCACCCACAGAGTGCCACAGCACCTGGGCACTGCCAACCACACTGCACCTGCAGAGTGTCACAGCACCTGGGCACTGCCAACCACACTGCACCCACAGAGTGTCACAGCACCTGGGCACTGCACCCACAGAGTGTCACATCACCTGGGCACTGCAAACCACACTGCACCCACAGATTGCCACATCACCTGGGCACTGCAAACCACACTGCACCCACAGATTGTCACAGCACCTGGGCACTGCACCCACAGAGTGCCACAGCACCTGGGCACTGCAAACCACACTGCATCCACAGATTGTCACAGAACCTGGGACCCTGCCAACCACACTGCACCCACAGATTGTCACAGCAGCTCTGGACACTCTTGGGTTTGGCTCCTGCATCTACCACTGCACTCATGCCCTGGCATACTGAGGAGGGGAAAATGGGATGGTTATGATGATCCCTTGCCCCATTCTTCAGTCACATACAGCCTCTACACACCTCCCATCTGAGCTGAGAGCAGGTGATTTGAACCATGGACACCTGGGACCCCCCTTCCTTCCTTTTTCTGGTCTGGCTCTGACACACAAGTGAATTTATCCTTCCATGCCTGAGACCTCAGTTCAAAGCGCATGACCTTTCCAGTGATTGCAGAAATCCTTGCATAGAACTCCAACCAAGTATCCCTGCAGAATATCATTAGGAAAACAAAGCAAACCCCCACAACTGTGAAATTACCTCTGGAAGAAAAATGTCTATTTCCTCAAGATTTTTTTTTCTCTGAAAAGGCAGCATATTTACTGAGTTTTTAACATGTAGATAGATGCATGTATGCAGTTGCCTGAAAGCACATGATCTAAAACATTAAATCTCTGCATTTAATTTTCATGTGTAAGGAAGAAAATCAGTAAAAATTTTGAATAAATAAACTCTAGTTTTTAGAATAAAATATTAAAGTAAAATTTTTCAGGAAGCCTTGCTATAATAAATAAATTACTTGGATTTTAAAATTCTCTTGCAGTATTTGAAATTAAGACATTGGATCACATTTCCAGTGCTTACCAGCAAGAACAAATTCATTATAAACTAACATACAACTACATTTTCCTCTACCACTGGTGAACAAGCAGTGATGTGCAAGGTCATAAATAAGAAATGTAAATGAGTTTGTATGTTAATAAATGTAATTATGGATCTATCTGAATTTTAATCACCTAATGAATGTAACTCCTAAATTACACAGGGAGAGAAATTAATTGGATTCTCTGTATCTTTTCTGTTGTGGCTACAAGTAGTGTATTGTACATTTCCTAGCACTGAAAAAGGACAATGCTGTGCACAAGGAAGGAGTTCCATCCAGAGGCCAGCAAGTAGCTTGAACTTCACAATGTGCAGCTATTTATCTTTTTATTCTTTTAATTTTTTAAAGTAGAAATAGCACATTTTAAGAGACATTCCCCCGTCCTTTGAAACAAGTAAAACTGAGGATCAGTGAGATATGTTATAAAGAAAAAGATAATTATCAAAATAGTAGTTAAAAGGAATAGCTTAGAACTACTCACATACTTCAATCTCTTTAAAATTTCAAACAGCACATCTTCACAAGAGCTAAAAAGTGATTTTACACTACTTAATACAGTGTAGAGATGCAGTGGATATATGTGTTTTCCTAATAAACCTGTCTCTGAGTTCTCAACATTATGAATCAGAGCAGCCAAAAGCACTGCATGGGGTAATGTAAAATTAAAAATAAATTTAAAAATTCTTTACATGTTTTTTAAATATTCAGAATGTATATGTATTACACTCACAAGCTTTATTCCTTTCTTGGCATGAATGTTTATGTCAACATTACTTGAAAGTAGAACAGAAAGCTTATACTATATTACAGATATAGTAGATACAAATAAGGTTCTGAGTAGATATAAATAAGGTTCTGTCAATTAAAATCCAAAAATTCATATAAGTCCCATATTATATTTGGTTATCTTTTTTTCTATTATGAGAAGAATCTCATATAATTCCTACGAGATAATGACATCTAATATAGCAGATGAAATTTGCACAGCAGTTTGCAAGAAAGAAAACTATTTTTTAATCTCCATCTGACATAAACAAAGCTGATAATAGCAAACCTTCTGGTGAATAAATTATTAGCAATTACACCTAATTTTGGTACCAAAGTGAAATGTCAGAACATTTCAGCAATAGAAAAATGCATTTGATTGAGGTTTGTCTCTAGCAGCAGAATAACAGGCTGAGGTCACTTTAAACAAATGTTTGAAATACAGTGTGTTATTGGTGTTTCAACCACTGCCAATTGCATTTACTTACTATAATTATTGTTTAATAAAATTTAGAACAATCATGTTTTGCTATCTGCTGCAAGATACCATACCACAAATTGAGGGGATTCAGTTTAAGATTTGTCTTATTGTAAGTACATTCAGAAGCCTAGACTTTAATCTTTATAAATTATTCATATCTCCTCACAACTGTACCTGTTTCTTTTAAAAAATAATTTTGTATGGATTTTCCTTTTCTTCTCAGAGATGGCTGTTCCTCTGGTTATCTTAGTCAGGACTCACCCATTCCAAGAATCAATTCTTTCTACCAATTTTCCTTTCCAAATTTTCCAAAAGGAATCCTAGTGACCACAGTTCTCTGATGTGAAAGAAGTGTCTAATTTTACAGCTTTCTACAAACTTTGTGAATTCCCTTTTTCCACAGAAGGGTGATGCAACAGGCCACCCTGTTTCACCTAGCAAATTACAAGCAAACATTGGAATAGCTTACGTGCAATCTAATGTGGTGGTAATGAACAGAAACCTACCTGAAAAGGTATGTCATGCCAATTTTTTGCACACTGATGTTGGATGATGACCAGCAGTGGTCTTGTGAGGGAGCACATGGTCAGAGAACTCATGACGTGATATTGACTTGTGTGATTTATCCAACGTTTTGAAAGCAAACTGTCTTCTGATGTCTTACCTTTAAAGTGGCTACAGTGAGATAATGCAATCTGATTTTTACAAATAAAAAGTACATACACTTTCCCTTTTCATCATTTGGAGAACTATCACAGCATTTCTCTTATTGTGCCCTTGTTTATAATAATGATTACCTCAAGTATTGACAACCATAGATACATTATATTATTAAAGGCTGTATAAACAAATAACTATCTTTCTGACAGATGTTAAATGTTTAAAATAGAAAGTTTAAATGTTTTATAAGCAATAGATTCGTAACGTATCAGCTTGGAAAAAAGCCAGAACATACCCACCAAATAAAAACCCCTCAAACAAATTTCCAAACTTGGATTTATCTATCAAGGAAAAAGAGTTGTACGTAGCATAATTAGCAGTCATGGCTTATCTCCTTAATTATCTCCCAATTCCTTGAAATGTAGACTCGTGTATGATGTGACTGTGTGAATGCAAGAGTTCATACCCCTCACTTCATACATCACAGAACAGCTTTCCTGCATTGCCCTCATGAGGCCCATAAGAATTGAAGGTCTGCATTAAGGCAATAATCCTAATCAAAGCACATTCTTCACCCAGCAGTTCACAGGGCTCAGGAAGGAGTTAGTCTCCCTGATGCACAATTAGTTTCTCTGATACACATTTTGTTTTTATCTATTGGATTTAGGTTGGGTATTTCTCATCTCCCTCTATAGCATCAGCTCAGCCCTATTGTCTGGACATACATCCAAACTCTGTCCACACAGATAAAATCAGAAGTTAAATAAGATAGACCCAAGACTCTTAAAATTAAAAGAAATGTAACTCAGCAGTGCATAAATCATATTCTTCCATTGGCAGCGATGCAATTTCTAAAGCTCATCTGGTAATTCTTGTTCCAAAGCAGAAGGACATAATTTTACCTTCACTTAACAGTTTCTCAAATAATTGCCCACATTTTTCAACAAACTTAGTATAGTACAAATGGCTTTTCTGATATTTTGATTAATTTTTCCCTAGTAGTAACAACTAAATAATTGGACTAGAAAAGAGTATGATTATTTTACAGAATTCTGTTTTGGTTAATATATTTCTAGTCTTCATGACTATTTTCATGATTCTGCAGCATGTGCCTCACCCTCCACAATCCTGAGACGCTTCCTTCCCTACTTCCTCCCTGCTGAGCACTTTTTGGTTTTACAGCACTTTTTCTCAAGCCCACAGCCTAGGTATCTCATGGAGTCCATCTAATGGCAGACTGCAGTTTCAGGCCTCTGAGTGAAATAAAATATGAGCACATCTGATGTGGCTTTTTTCCACTCCTGATCAGCATGACAACATAGTCAGTGGCAACACAATTGTGTTAGAGACTTGGCTGTTGCTAAGGAGAAGGGAGCTTGGAAAAATGTGGCAGCAATGCTACTTCAAAATCTGCATGTACACAAGGTCTTTCATACATCTCCTTACCTCCATACTGGGAAAAGGAATATGGCATTACAGTAATGATGTTAATATGTCTCATATGACATTATTTCTCTACTCCTTGGATAACCAAGGAGGGCCACCCATGGGTCAATATTTATACAGAAGATAACTATCTTCTTCATTCCATCAATGTTATTTAGATCTATGTAAGATTTGGGGGCACAAGAATTTTGCATCTCTTTGGTGCTGACAGCACTTAGAACAGTCTTAACTTGGTCTACTTCTCATCCTTTTCTGTTGATGTCCTTGGTGCAGGTAATACAAAGAAAAAGATTTTACTTATCCCCCTTCTCTTCCCCTGCAAGTTCTCTTGACTTTGTTCTCAGAATCTCTTATTTCCCTCTCTGCCTGGCAGACAAGGCAACCTTTGGGACCCTGTGCTATTAGTGTCATCACAGGGCAGAGGTTCCATTCATGGAAGAGCTGTTTCCTGCCTGGCTGTGAGCTGTATGCTAATGTGACAGCCTGGCAAGTATTTGAGAATGTCACTTCTAGCAAAATAACTGTCCTGAATGGTATTTATCATATAAAACCACATATATCAACAAAAAAACCCCAACAAAATTCATCTCATACAAATTTCAAATGAGATGCCCACAGGCACTTACAACATGAGTACATGTCAGTAGCCATATGTGCTGTAATCCTCCTCTTTATACATAGACCCAGCATAATCCTTTCATGCACCATGTATCTAATCTGTATTCTCTGCTTTGGAAGCAAGATTAATCTCAAACTTTCAGAATTAATTCAAAGACATTAACTAGCTTTCAAATCTTCATTATTTTGGCAACCAAGTAGTTAAACAATGTGGCAAATGACCAAATCATTTCTGGTACCACTTCATTTCAGGTTCTTTAAAGCCCTGCAGCTGAACACAGCTGGGTACTTAATACAAGGTTTTATCTTTTGGGGGAATGTTACTTTTAAATGCTTAATAATTATGAATTCATTTCCCATTTTTTTTATAAGCAGGGGATCATAATGAACTCATTTGTTATTCATGTGAATGTCAAATGGGTTCCCATGGGAGTTTTATTCTAATTCACTATTAGTTAGTGGACTCATAAAATAAAATGTTATCCATTTTTTACTTTGAGCATGTAATGCTTGGTAATTGTTCATCAAAGGGCGAATGTAATATTTTCCTTTGATAACTTTCAGCCCTGATTTAACTAGAAAGAGAACTAGTTTTAGAGTTAGTGTACCTCTAGAAACAGAAGTAGATTTGATAAGCTGTGAGCCTTCCATTTAAAATGCAATGAATGAGATTACCATAAGCTAGTATTTTAAAAAGCAGATGTATTATACCATAAGTGTACATGTTTGAACTACATGGATTCAGCATAACAAGACAAGCCATATCCAACATATATTGTTTAATGATAGCTCAATGAAAGACATATTTCAGTATTCCACAACAGTTTTCAGGCAGCTGTTCTATTGCAATAGAAAATTTAGAGGTGAGAGACTTGCAGGTCATGGCAGAATCTGAATGTGATGACACTGGACAGCTGGACTTTGATCTGTGAAAACAACCACAAAGTAAGCAATAGAAAAACAGAGAATTCAAATTCTTATGTGATTTTTTAAAGAGTTAAACACATAGGATTTTTTATTAAATTATTTTCAAATTTCTTCTATATCCCTAATCTAAATTGAGCATTAGCTGGAAGGACCTACCCCATGTACAGATAGCCCTGAAATATTTCAGTGCCTTAGATCTGACATGCTGTGCTAGGATTCTCAACAATTGTGTCACAGGGATACTTCCAATCTTGAAATGCTCTTCAGAAATGCTAGTCAAAACAAATTAATTATTATTGAGATGCAGTTTCAAGGGAGACAGTAATAAACCCAGAATCTCATTTATAATTGGAGCCTGTAGATCAAAAAACTTATACATTTACTCTAAAATACACAATGAGAGATGATCTTTTTTTTTTCACTTGAAGTAACAAGGATATGTTTTTTGGTATTAGGAATGGAAATAATAGTTGCCTCAAATCATATGTATGGTATTTAAATCAAAATATGTTATTATTGTGCAATCTCTGGCAGTCAGTAGATTATTAGAATATTTATTAACTATGAAGAAACCACTGAGAAAAACAAACATGCAAATCAAAGCTCAGATACAAGTCTTGATCATCACAGATATTTCCAGATGTTAAAAACTGCAACTTCATCTTTTATAATAGTTAGCAGGAAACATAATAAGCAGCAATGCTTCCTGAATGCTATGACTTTCTTCATAGTTTAAGAAATAGTATTTATATTAATCTTCTAAAATATGTTTTACTTTATTTAAATAATGATCATATTAAAAAAGAAAAGGTCTACTTTTACTTGATGTAATGGCAGACTGAGTGAAAAAGGAGTATTGGAATTAGTGAATGAAAGGAAAAGTGTACAAGAGAGGTAACACTTTTGAAGCTTGCATGTTGACCACCTGCTTTTTATTCAAAATTAATGCAATGTGTTTATTTTATACGTTAAACAATTATGACAGAAATTATCACCGCCAGCAGGCAGCCTGAAGGCCCTTCCCTAGAGTGAGAGCAGTGAGAGTACAAATATGGGAGATAAGAAAAATGGGAAGACAAAGTTTTGTGGTGATGGCTATTGATCTAGGAAAATATCACTTTCCTTGAAAACAGAGGATAGCTCGGGAGACCTAGGAACTGACAAATCATTCACCAATTTACAAGGGGACCTACCAGTTTAAAAGGCCTGGGTTTGAACTCATAATTCTGTAATAGTGAAATTCTATTTACCTCACTGGAGTAATTTGATTTATACATGTTTGAAAGGAGAACTGGCTTTTGTAACAGAAAGAAATGAGAAAATATGTTGCAGAACATGAATTCTACAGAAAGGAAGCAATAAAACTAATGAAAATGTAGCTGTGAATAAGTCAGGCACTGAATTCTACCAGTTCCAATAGATCAAATTTTATTAGAAACTTGCAGAAGTTGGGGTTCAGGATTGCAAGTCCCCTCTAAAGCCATAAAGATACAAAAGTTAGGATTTGATGCGCATGAGTTGTTTGGCTTTTCCTACCCACTTGAAAGAAAAGAAGAATTTGCAGGACTGAATAAGTGAAAGCAGATAGGGGTGAGGGTGAGGCTGAGCCACACTGGGGCTGCCCTCACGAGGTGCCAGTGAGGAAAGGAACAACTGCAATGACAAGGGCTTTTCCAGTGCCCTGCTGGCTTTTTGCCACAGAGGGTAACAGCTGCACTTAACCAACACTCAATTTACAGCAAGTCTCTTTTAAGACAATATATTTAGTGATTTTAGCAGCTCATAGTGCTGAAGGACCAGCGCCTTTATGGCAAAACACTGGCATTTGTCAGTTTTAACTTTGCACAGAAAAAGAGAGAAATGCAACAAAGTGACATAAGTGGTGGTTTTATCAAACCAGTCACAGAAAGGAGGATCAACTTATCATTCAGGGTGACATGTACAGATCAGAAGCACTTGAAGATATAAGGGTAAGTAATTTAGGCACTGAGTATAAAAAAGGCTGATACTTCTAGGGAGAAAAAAAAATACAGTTGATAAATAGTAATGTATTACAATAATAAAGATGGAAAAATACTTGAGTGCCCTGCTTGCATATTTTTAGAAGCTGCAATAGTCTATTAATGAACACACTTTCAAAACAATAGCCAAAATATTACACTAGGAGAAACTAAACCCATCCAATATCAAGTGACTAGATATTTCCACCTGGAACAGTGGAAGCAGTCCTTGGCCATCTTAAGATTCACAGATTCTTTTATAGAACTGAGAATGATAAAAGGCAGAAGAAGGATTTGCTGAGTTTTCACTGCTCACAAAGATTAAAGAAAAAAGTTATTCAGTCTCTGGAGAAAAGAACAGTATATCTCATTTCTTTGAAAGGAACAGAGAGATGGCAGCTTCAATGCTATCTGAACACTGTAAAATACCAGAGCAAGGGAGCATGAACCTGAGCTAAGAACTGGACATTAGAGGAATGGAGGTGGAATTCCTTAACACCAAAAGCTAGATAACATGTGCAAAAAGATAGCAAAAGCAGCAGCCAGAAGAAATCAAATCATTTCATGAGAAAATTAAATAGCACCTGAAAAAGGAGGCTCAACACAGTCTCATATCAAAAGGAAGATCAGAATTTATGCCTGTTGGCTTCCTTACACTGGAGCATTTCTGTCATCCTCATCAATTAACATCATTAACAATAAATTGGTATTGTTAACATTCACCCCTTTTCTGAAATTGCTGCTCCTTGCATTAACTAAATTTATATGAAAGTTTCATACTGGTATTTTTACATGAGATACAAAATCAAGTGCTGGCCCCTTGGGATGGCTAAAGGAATAAGCAGGCTTGTAATTGTGGAATCCTGATCAGATTTTAATTCTTAGCATACCATCACCAAGCATTTTATCTTCCTAATCCACTCATACACTTGAAAATTAAGGATTATATTTTTTCCTAACACACCTCAATCGTTGTGTCCTATTTGACTGTTGCTGAGGTCCATTAATGGTGTCTGTATAACTGCACTGGATAAACAGACACTGATATTGTTCTAATTAACTTACAACTCTTAAAGCTCTCACTCTTCAGAATTGAGAAATACTATTAATACAAATGGTTCTCCACAGCAGGGGCAAACATTTTGTGAAGGAGACTAACTACAAACAGCCATGTCAAAAAATATATCCTAAGGCTTATTATTAATGTATCAGCTAGCATAAATCACTGTAGCTTCACTGACCTCAATGCAGCCATGGTGAATTCATATTGAGAATACAGCTACATATGCTACATCTCCTTTTATCACTGTACAATGGAAAAATACATTGAAAAGGATAGGATATGGTATTAACATAATATTTGAGGAACATTGCAGCTCACAGAATTAGTTGAAAAGAATTCCATTAAAAAGCTACTACTAGTCTCACCTTCCATTTATTACAAGCGCTTTGAACTTTAGGTTTTAATTAAATAATTTTTCTGACTCCATTGACACACTTCATGCTTTTATCTCTAGTTCAGAAACTGTTCAGTTCTAGATTATTTACTTTGACAAATAACATTTTAGAAGGCATGGTTATTGTTTGCTTACTTGTTTGTTTTGGAGGGTTTATTTAGTGGGGTGTTTGTTTGTTTGTTTTGTTGTGGGGTTTTTTAATGCCCAAACAAATGCTCAGTTTTACAGGCCAAGCTCAGATGGTTTAACAGGACCAAACTCTAAATTCACATTGGAGTGAAAAATGCCTGTAAAACAACGTGAATTTTAAAATAATACAGACTGGATTCACAGAACAGTAAAATTATAACATAGTCCAAAATATGACACAGGACCAGGATTCCAGTAAAAAAACATGTGAGGACCTTTTGTCTGCTGGCTGTTATCACATCCGGAGATGATTTTTTGTACAAGATTTTTTAGAAGAAACTTCAATAGGGGTTTGATATATGGAACAATAGCAGGATATGGCCTCTAAATGGTAGGAACAATTGCTGTTCTCAGACATGTGCAAGTTAACTTTCATTAGCTTTGTTAGATTTTGTGCACACTTTCTGGCCTAGATTCAGGGCTGCATCTAATTTCTCCTGGGGATAGCTGAAGCACTGAGTGTAAGTGAAGAACAGAAACTATTCTGTCTAAGCAGAATATACTGAGGAAAACTCACATGAGCCTCAAGAGTGTGATAGACCAGTTTGGGAATAATGTGAGAAAGTAATACAAGCAAACCCATTTTCTTTCCAGCTACACCCTTGATGCCTTGTAGGCTGCAGAGCAAGGGAAGAGTTGCCTAGACTGGCTCTACAATGGGTAGAAACTCTTCAGACCAAAGAAATTTTTAGCATGTAAATCTTCCAGTTTTATGGCAGGCTCATCAAAAAAAAAAAAGCTCATTAGGATGGGAAGATAGACAGGATTTAATTTTGGAAGACGTATGTACAGACTTTTCTCTAGAATAGTAACTAACAAATCCATAGACATGCTAGCTGTTTACATAGTTGAATTTTTGAAGGGATTTTCTTTTTACATAATTATTTGTAGTATAATATTTCCTTCAGTTCTCAGAAAGTGGAATATTCTATATTTTGAAAAGAGGACTTTCTATTTCCCTTTCCTTCATTGTTTGGCTCTGACTTTTCTACAGTCCCAAGCATAAATGAATTTCCTTCCCATTCAAGGGCCTTTATCTTTCCTCTACTGGCTTTCTTTACCTATTATTTAAAATTCAAATATTTCTATGATTTCTGACAGTTTCCCCATAAATATGTGAAATGCTGCTTTAGGCTGCATCTTCTAATTTTTCACCAGCACTGCTTCAGCTGCCCAAAGCCATTAATTCTCAATTTTGTGTAGCCACTCCAAGAGACCAACACAGATTTTTCTGCAGCCCTCTGACAAACCATACTGGAGAATTGATTTGGCTGAAAAATAATTGATGGAAAAGAATGTTTTTAAACTTGATCTTCTGCCTCACATCTGCACAAACAGCTGCATGAACACATCAGAATGGGTGGGGCAGAAAAGAGAACAATTAGCTGAGGTAGAACTGCTTAAACCAACATTACTACTCCTGCAGAAGTGCACATGGAGCCAAACAGCCTAAATGTGCTATTTTAAGTACCCTTTTAAATCCCTCACCTGTTCCAGTGCCTATTAAAAGAATTGATACTAATAAGGCAAGGGTTATATCACTCCTGCTTACTGATGGAGCCAAATTTTGGCTCATTGTTTCCTTGTTCTGGTTGATTTGTCTTCTAATTAGATTGTAGGAAACATAACGGGGAAACATAAATGATCTTTTGGCCCACTTAACAACAATCTGACTTCTACTACAGTCAGTGCAAATTTTACCTCGGATTCAAAAGCAATTAGATTGTGTCTGTCAGGATATAATTTCCCCCAGATACTTATAATTCTGTTATTTTGTTTAAGAAGGGCAATCCTTCAGAGCAGCATCAGATCACTGAGAAATATATTTCTGCAAATAATTCTGTGTTTACTATAATAATTTAAAGCTCTTTTCAAGAATAATAAGCTGTGCTTTTTAATTAAAACATTAATTTTAATCTGCTACTTGTAACAAGTGACTTTTCTGAAATCACTGTGGCTTTAGAACATGAGGTGAGCAATAGTGCTAAACAGCTGAAGTCATAAAGGAGAGCTACATCACTCCTAAATTGCATTGACCTAATTGCACAACCATTCTGATTCTGTTGGTACTGCTAAAGAGTTTGTTTTTCATCCAGAGTTCACTTGGGACACTTGACTCCATGAGGCACAGAACTGTCATCAACCAACAGGAAAGAATCTGCTAAAGTTAGCAGAGCATAGAAGTACATTCAGGGTTTCTTGTAGTAAGAAATGTAAAAGTCTTTGATACTTTACTGAAGCAAAGGACCAATGAAACACATACTGCTATTAACCAAAGCCATATTATCCAAAGAATAAATGCTCCTTCAAATAGAAATGGAAAAATTCCATTGAGCTATGAAGAACATTTTGTGAGGCTGCAGTTCTCTCCACTTCAAGATATTTGATAATACAATTTTGTCTTCCTGATTCCACTAGTTTCCACAGCTGTGTTTGTATATTTGTTATTGTCTTTACCTAGAGATTTGGTATGTTTTACACGCACTGAGGTAAAATAAGAGCACAACTATAGGCAAATACAGCAGAGAACATCAGCAGAAGTGGAAAAAGAAAGGTTTTTCTAATGATTAAGTAATATACTTAGTTTACCCTTTCATTCAGGGACCATTTGCAATACAATATTTAATCAAAAAGTTATCATTATTCATTATCAGTAGTCTTGATATTGCAGAAGGATATCAGTCCTAGCTCTGAGCCTTACAATAACTCTTCCAAATATCTGTCCCAGTGGAGTGAACAATTAATCTTTCTGTCTGAATTGTAAGCTTTTGCAATTACTGAATATTTTTATAAATATTGGTGTTAAATAATATAGGATGTTGAAAAATTCAATACCTGGAGAAACTATTTTCCCAAAAGCAACAGAAGGTGTCACTGCTAACTGATTTTAAACAAATGAATCCCTCAGTAGAAAACACAGTCTTTGTTTTGAAAGAAACTTGAACATTGTTTGGGAAGGTAATTGGGCTCCCTTCTCAAGTATTTGCCAGCTCCAAACATAAACATTACATTTAAAAATGGAAGAGGCTGCTTCACACCATCTAATTCTCCTTTCTGTTGGCTATTATTCCCTGCAGCTGTTTTACTTCAGGCTATGATTCACAGTCAAAGCAAGAGGAGTTTACCCAGTATTTGGATAGAAACCTCCAAAGGGCCTTTTAACCCATTAGTATAGGAGAGCTAGTAATTTCAAAAACATCATTTAAGATGCTGCCAAAATTAATATGATGATGCTGAAGAAACCATTTCCATCAAGAAATGTAAAATCGAGTCTCCAAGTAGTTTGAAACTGAAATATTTCTGTATTTTTCGTTTCAGCTTCTAGAACGGCTGTCTCTCTAAACTTGTGATATTATTTTAACTCTGTGTGGCAGTCCTCACCCCCTTGTCTTCCTTGATACTGTAGTGTTGCTAGTCTATGTTAAACAGCTGTTACATCCCATGCCAGAGATGGCTGCAGAACACTGACGGGTGAGGTGTTATTTTCTAAATATACTTACAGATTTTGAAGTACTTTATGGCTGTTTACAAGTCTGTCCATTCAGATATATCTATATGTGAGGCTAACATAAAACAGTAATATAAAGCACATTTCCTCTCCTTAATAAGCTTAATTTTTGGTTTCTGGAGAACAGCAGGAACTCACATCCTTTTTCCTCTGGACTTCCCTTCCCTAGAGGTCCCTCCCAGGCTGCCCGCACCCAGGGCCGTGGTCTCACCGGGTCATGGCTGCTGGCTCTGCAGCTGCGGGGCCTATGCTCCGAGCTGCTGGTTACTGGTTGGGAATTGCCAAAACAGTAATTTAAAAAAGATATATTTTATCTATATATATATACATATAAAGCCCGTGGCTTTTAGCCATCACGATTGCATGCTTAATAGCTGCATCCAAGCACTCTCTCCAGGCTCCCAGCCTGGCGGCTCCAACACAGCCCTCCCCTTCTCTTCCCCAGAGAAAGGCATTTCAGGTCACTTGAATTATTTAGCGGGGTGTTTTTAACCATCTCAAGGGCTTTGCTCCTGCCGTGCGGCGCCTGCAGAGCTCGGGTTTGTGGGTTTATTTTATTTTTTTATTTCTTTTTTTTAGCACGCGAGGTGGAGTTGCTCCACTTCCCTGGCAGAAGGAGGAGATAAAGCGCGGGGGGAAGGCGAGAGGGGCGGCTTGGCGTGTGGAGGGGAGGGGAAAGGCCGCCACACCTGCGGGCCGCGCTGCCCCCTCAGGCCCGGCCCTGGCCGCCGGGGCCGCTCACCGGGTCGCTCTAACGCAGCTCTTTCTGTCTCTTCTTCCTCCCCCCCTCCCCCGCCGATCCTCCTCTCCCTCCCGCTCCTCATTCATCCTCCCCTCTCCCGCCCCCTCCCCGTGCAGGCGAAGCGGGCGCGGCAGGAGGCGGAGCGGGCCGCCGCACGTCCCCCGGCCGGCCGGCCGGCCCCCCCGCCATGGGTCGGAAGCGCTGCGTGGGGGGAGACGGCTCCAAGATGGCGGCGGGTTGCTGCGGGGTGAAGAAGCAGAAACTCTCCAGCTCCCCTCCCTCGGGCTCAGCCGGCCCGGGTGGCGGCGGCGGCGGCTCCCACTGCGGCGGGGCGGCGGCGGCGGGGGGCGAGCCGGGGGCGCTGCCCCCGCCGGGGGGCCCCCGCCTGAACGGCATCGGGGGGCTGGCGGGGGGCGCCGCCGGCTGCGCCCTGTCCCCGCCGCTGCCGCCCAGCTGCGGCGGGGGCCCCGCCGGCCTCTCCCCGCCGGCCTCCTCGCTGCTCGCCTCCCCCGGCTCCGGCGGGCCCGGCTGCAGGAAGATGGTGGTGTCGGCCGAGATGTGCTGCTTCTGCTTCGATGTGCTTTACTGTCACCTGTACGGATACCAGCCCCCGCGGAGCCCCCGCTTCACCAACGACCCATAGTGAGTATCGGCGCGACCGCCCGCGTGGGCGCCTCGTGCGCGCCCGTCCCGCCCGGCTCCCCCCCGGCCGGGCGCCCTCCCTCACTCCCTCCCCGCCGGCTCCTGCCTCCCGCCCGGCACCTTCCCCGCTGCCGCCGCCCGGCCGCTGTCCTCGCCTGGCCCCACGCCTGTCCCCGGGCCCGGCCCGCGGGCGCCCCCGCTTCCCGGGAGCCGCGCTGCCCTCCCGCGCCGGGCTCGCCCCGGGGAGCGCCGCGCTGCCCGCCAGCTCGGTGACTCCTCCCCGGCCCCTCTTGGCCCGTCGCTGCCGGGGCTCGCTGGTGACATCTCCCCCGTGAACCCCTGGCACCTCCGGGCGGCCGCCTTTGTGGCAGGCTCCGCGTACACCTCCGGCCGCCCCGCTCCGTGGGCAGTGCCCTCTCCCCGCTCGTGGGCTGTGTTCAGCAACCCCGGAGTAGCTCGCTCCTCGCTCAGTTTCACCAGTAGTCCTTACTGGGACCCCTTCACTAGGCAGCCTCTCGCTGTCCGTGTGTTCGGCATGAGGGCGGGCCTCTCCTTCACCAGTGTTGGATGGTGAGTACCCGGTGTAAGAGCCCTGTGTGCGAGTCCCGGGTTTGTGAACACTGGTGTACCTGTACATTCCCCGTGCCAGGCACTTGTAACGCTACTTTGGTCTCATACCGTTCAGAGTCCTTGCTTTGTAATGACTCCTGAAGATCACCCAGTGTTAGACGTCCCGAGTCCCAGAGTAATCCACCACATCAAATTCCGAGTTTTGAAAAGATCACATAAACACCTGTTACTCCCATCCTCCCTCTGCCTCCCAAGCTTCCTTGCAAGAGTGTCCTACCATCCCTGACCACTCTTGTTCAGTGTTTGTCTTGAACCCTGTGCCACACTGCCTTCAGAAGTGACCTGCCAGGACCGTCTTGCCCAGCATGTCAGCACCTGCAGCCTGCCTGTGCTGGGGAGCCGGGCATGCTGCTGCAGATAAGCTCAGACACTTCAGGGAGTAACTTCTCTCTGACAGGAAGTTCCTTCCTCGCAGCCGGGATGAGTTACCGAGTTGCTGCATGATCCAAGTCTGTTTGATTGCAGAGTTAACGTAAGGGGTTGTTGAAATTGAGTTTCCGCTGCTTTACTTTGACTTTAAACGGAACGGAGCTCATGTGGTGAGTTTCCAAGCTCCAGCTGAGACTCGACTGTGTTGGTCCACCAGAGTGCATGTCACTTTTTTCCTCTTATGTGTAGCATGACTATCAAGTTTGTGAGAACCTGGCTTTCTCAGTACTTAATTAGTACAGATTTTCTGTGTATGTCCTGGACCCTCGTGCACCTTCACCAGTGCAAACAGTTGTCGTGCAGTCTGTGTTTCATTAACGAGATGTAGTGTATGCTTCTTAGTGTTTAAAAATGTAATGTATTGATAATCTTATTTGTAGTCCTTGCTGTTCTAACACCCAGGATCTATACATCTCTTGCATACTTTCAGCTGCTGTCATGACAACCCAGCTCTGTGGATTCCTACTTAACCTGCCACCCCAGCAAGTCTTCCCTATATGCTCTTCATAACTCCTATGTGATTTCATCAGAGTACCAATAATGAAAGGAGGGCAGGGAGACTCCACTGTGAGTTTCTTTACCCAGGTCTTTTGCAAATCCGTGTCTGTCCTTTTGTAGATACCAACTGTTCAGCAACTGCTGCTCTCAGTAGCCATTTTGCTGTGCGTTGTCCTGTGTCTGTTCTCCATCCCAGACCACTGTAGGTTGCAACATCAGCTTTGTGCTGTTTCACTTTTTCATTGCTGTAAGAGAGTTGAATTTTGTCTGTCTATATAACAATATTACATTGGTGTTATGGTTTTTTATCTGTGTTGTAGAATGATTTGTTGAACAGATTAGTTCTGCTGTCTGTTTTATTACTGGAGGAAACTGAGGCAGTGTGAAGATTTCAGCGCTAAAATCTTTTCCAGTAAGCACTTTGATTCCTCTTAATAAGCAGTAAATCAATTTACTTTTTTCCTCCTGCTTCTTACTTTAACAACACAATTACAAACTAAGTAAAATTATTTGAATTTTTCTGAAATTCATATGTGTTCTTCAGATTTAGTTGCTAGATGTGGTGAAAAGTTGCTGCATCAACTTCTGAACTTTTAGACTTCAGAAAGTGGCACTGTCATTAAAATTAGTAATGTAATTTCTGTTTATTCCCATGTTTGTGCCAGCATGCATGGTTGTATAGATCAGGAAATGATCTAACAATAATTTTATATTTTCCCCAGTTGGTTACAGGGTTTGGTTCTCTCTGGATCATTGCATTGCTTCACAAACATTTGTGCCTGCACAATTGTGAGGTGGGAATAAGCAGACAGATGGCAGAACTGCTGCTTTCAGCAGCCTTGTGAGCTGATTATGTTTGTGCAGTTGGGGATGCAACTTTGAAAAAGTTGTTCAGTATTACGTGTAAAATTATAGGTCGGTGAATAAATTGCTCTTGCTCAAAGTGTTCAGAGGCAGAATGATTTCTAGCATTCACAAGATTTGCAGGCAGTCTTAGTGATAACTGGGTAACACACAAAGATTAGATGTTGGCTTTGAAGCTGGGCTTTATCCTGTACAGCAGAAAAATCCTGAATAAGAACTGGTGTTTTTCAGTGAATGTGTATTGCAGATTTCGGCCTCAAATTCATTTGGAGGTTTTGTCTATGGACTGCATTATGTGGTCGAAGAGCAGTGGCCTAAAATAAGGGTTTGTATGTAAATTATAGAGTTATTTTTTAAAGTTATGTTAATTACAGGGAGGATGAAAGACCTGTGAGCAGGTATCCTCACACAAACATGACTCATATTCCTTACAGGTCTTTGAACAATGAAACTGGGCATGATCAAAGAAAAGCAGGTGGCTGAATCACTTGGACAAGGGGTTCTGGCATGTTGTCTTTAGAACAAAACCTGCTTGTGACACCTCTGGATTTTTCTGACTTTCTGATGCCGAGATGAGGACAGCATCAGGGCAGCAAATTCAAGGCAGTAGGAATGAGTCGAAAAGCTTGTTTTGAAAGGGTGTGGGTTTTGAACTCCAGGGCAGCCCATACATGGATAAAACAGTTGGCATTTTCCTATCTCTGGAGTTCCTAAAGCACAGAGAATAGGGTGTGGAGGGTATTGCTGGGGAGGTGTTGGGTTGGAGGGGGTGGTGACTCATGGAGTTAAAAGAAGATAGCTGGAAGACATTGAATCTCTCCAGCACTGTTTTGTTGAGAATAGGCTGAGCAAGTTCTTTCAGCCATAACTTCCTCTCCTCTTGTAGCTTCCATGGATCTGTTAACATTTTATTCTGTCTCTCTTAATCGAAGAACTTTCTCATGCCTTTAATTTTCACTTCACTTTTGGTTGCTCTCTAAGCCACCCTTGCCCTTTTTCACAGGATATGTCCTGCAGGGCCTCTGCCTTCCTTCCACCAATGTGATGGCTTTCAGACTGCAGGTTCAGAAAGCATGTAGAAATTATCCTGGCAGTGTAAACACTGATACAAAATTTGAAAATTGCTGACCCAGATGAAATTGTCTCTAGGACAAAGTGTCATTTAGATGCTGGTTTTGAGACTCAGTTTCATGAGTAAAATTACAGAACACTGAACTTGTCCATAGAAATGAATTGTAAGGGGATGCAGGAAGAATTGTAAAAGCATTTTAGCTCACTCATTTATGGAGAATGAAAACTGAGTAACCTTTTTTTCCTGTGTTTCTTACCTTTCTGACAAGTAACTCCTATCCCTTTATTGCTTTTCTGGTTTGGTCTTGTGCAACACACATAAGTACACAACATGTGCCATTATGATTAGTGGGAACAATACCATGTCCTGCCTTCTGTTGTGAAGGTGGAATGGAGGTGTCTACCAGTGTGAAGGGGCTCAAGGTTTACACTATTGCTCACTGCTGTTTTCCTTCTGGTAAGAAAGTGTTTGAGTGGAAGTGCAAGAAGGTTGTGACAAGAGAGGGAGGGTAAGTGTGTGAAGAGGAGTTCAGTTGAAGCTGTGCTGTGGGGAGTGAGGAAGGACTTTTTTCTTAAGAGTCTCACATCTCTGCTCAATGTAATGATTTCCATTGGCACACATAAATCATCTTTCTGAGTTTTTGTCCTGCATGGTGTCTGCTTCAAGCTCTTCATCTTGCCTACTTAGTTTTAATATCAGCATCTTTGTGGAGAAGACATTGTCTGGCAGTCCATCAGGTTAACTCTTTCTTGCTTTTTGTAGTCCCTTCTTGAAGGTTTTGGCTAGTGAGCAGGATTATTTTAGTGGTGACCACCTGTACTTGATACAATTTGTAAGGGGAATCATTTGTTCTGCCCCTGTCATCTGGTACTTGGTAACCAAGAACACAAGTTTGCACCTGGAATGAGAGCTGGGGCCTGTGGCCTGCTTCCCATCTGTCTGAAGAGCTCTTTGGAAATTGTATTCAAATGCCCAGATGAAGACTGGCTCACATCTTCCTCATCTCTCAGGGGACTGTGCTGGAGGCAGTGGGTGGTTCCTGTAGCTGACCTCTGTACCTGTGGTGGTTCTGATGCTTTGGGGAATCTGACAGCCCTGTGCACATGAGGAGGTGTTGCTGGCTACCACATTCTTTTCTATGAATAATCTGAATGGCTTGACCATCTTCTGTGATTGGTGACCTCTGGATTAAAATATTGTCCAGCTGACAGCCAGTTTTGACCTAAACACTTTGCTCAGAAATTTACCTGTTCCTTTCTTCATTGATGACTTGTGGTATTTTGCAGCAGCTGTTTGTTTGGCTACAGGACAGAGATGCGGATCTGCAGCCATGTTGATGTGCCTGGCTTTAGTATTTCATTCTGTTTTCAGGTCTAAGAGCTGTTAATTTACATAATCTGAAAGGGTATGGGGTAGCACTACTACACTGCCTTAATATTTTGTTAGTGAAGTTTGGAAACAATTCAATACAGTTTAAAAATACAGAGTTAGCTAGTCTTGTGCCCATTATTTTTCTCACTCAAAGACTAAGTTGTGATTCTACTCAAAGTGAGTGTAACTTAACCTTGTTATAAAGAGACTAAAGTTCTAGGGTTACTGGATATTCAGGATTTTTCCTTAGTTACTGTGCCTTGGTAAAGTGTTGGTAATGGTGGAGAATTGCTGGTAATTTAGATTGACATAGCTTAAAATCTTCCAGTACAGCCCCAAAGCTGATTTTCTTGCAGTGTTTGCTGTCCAATGGTTTCTAGTAAGGCATTGGAGAGAGATGAGACTTGTCTGTAGGTGTGTACATATGCACACATACATGTGTATAAAAATATAATGGCTTGCAGTTAATAGGATTTCATGCTTTTCTCACTTTCTTGTTTCTTGGTGCAGCCTGACCTCCAGCTTTAGTCTCTACAACTTACTCTTATGGAACATTGCACTTAACTCCTTGCTTGCTTTGTATGCTTCTTTACAAGCTTTTCTTTGAAACTTTGTCTGGAAACTTAGAATTTCATGTTGTCTTAAAAAACCTACCAGTGTTCTTTCTCTGCAATTCCTACACAGAGTTGAGCTGTACCTATTGTCATTACTGCTCTTGATGCCAGGAATATGAAATTTTGTTGTTTCTCTGCAGGACTTGGTTGTACGGCCGTGGAGACTTAGACTGTTTTGTGGCAGACTCAGTAATAATTTATATTTATTGTTACATTCCAATATTACACAACAGCTATAATGATTGTTTGGTCATGGCCAAAGATCAACAAGGAAACACACAGGGAAGTGTTCTTTCACGTCCTGTGTGTCTTTCTGACTTCATTCTGGTTTTCATGTGTGTGTCATGTGGATTTGTATAAGGTTCAGTATTTTCTTCTGAATTAAAAGGGTGTATTGGTCTTTACTGTGGAAGGTTAAATGTTGAAATATGAAGTAGTAGTTCTTTCAGAGTGGCATTCTGTGGTAGATGCTTTGAAAATCTAGTACAGTAGAGAATGTGTATTTTGGCTGGCATTGGCAGTGCTCAGCAGGGAATTCCCAGCATATTTGAAAGCAGATCTGGTGAATGCATCTTGGTGCAGCAGAGGGGCAGAAGGGATAAGGTTGCATGGCTTCAAAAAGAAGTTGCCTTTGCCAGTAGGTTCATCCTCTGATATGATTGGAGAACTGAGAAAATAATGCTAAGATAAACTCCATATTAGGTTATCTGTAATTTGAGGACTTTTTCCTTCATAAGGTCACTTTAGTGAGCTGTTCTTACATGCAGATGAGGTAGTTTCTATTAATACAGGAAATCAAATCATTGGCAGTCTTAAGGATAGACCCTGGTTTTGTTTCTTTAGCTAAAAGCAGTCACCACAAAGTCATTCAAAGTGCTCTGATTCTCTGCAGTACTAGTTCTGTGGAAGTTAATTGTTCTCATACTCCTTGTAGGGTGAAGAGGAGTCAGCAACAACCTCTCCTTGTGCCATCAGTCTGGTCATTCATTTTTATTGCCTCCTTTGGTTTAGTTATATTCATGTTGTTTGTCATACTTTCTTTATTCAATTTGGTGCTTTATGTTCCTGCTAAATATTTTCATGGAAATTCAAGTTTTAACATTGTTTTTGACATTTAAACTCTCTGTCAGAGAAATGTATTTTGTGTCTAGATTTGGTTTACTTCACACATCTAACTTAAGTATTTTTTTTTGCTAGAAATTGTTGAAACAATGATTTAGGAGTGCAGGTATTTTATTTGGAGCTGCTGAAAGAGTACGCACTTTTGCCTTCTCTTCAGCTGTGAGTTAAATATAATAGTAATGTAATCTAGCACTGAATAGTAAACCAAGAGAAATTTAATGCTGGCACTTTTTGGTTGCTGACAGTTGAGATAACAAGAAAATAAAAGTTAGGAACCCTGGGCTAGCTCATTTTGCTTAGTTTACAGATGTAGACTGTGACCAGTTAATGAATGAAATGTAGTCTTTAGTTTTTTGTTCTCTCAAAACTCATGCCATAGTTAATGGAACAAGCTCAGTATGTTAAGCTATCTGTTTTTGCATTAAGTAACTGTTTACAGTTAAGTGCAGGTTTTCTGTAGTATCAAATTATTGTCTTCAGAAATAGAAGTGTTAGTTGTTTGATATATGCCATATATTGGTGGTTTGTGGCAAGAGTCTCCATGGAAGGCAGGAAATATGTAAATTATTTGAAAATAATAGTAGACTCATCAGAGTTTGGCCAATACAGAAACTGTTGCTAGGCTGGAGGCCAAAACAAGTCCAGTCAGGCCCTGACCCTCGTTAGCAAAGCATTATGAAAATGCTTGACTTTTTTTTATGATGTTTATGCTCCTAAGGAGTGGGTTATTAAGATTGGTACTCAGCTTAGCATTGCAAAGTTTGCATTTAAATAACAAGATGGGGCAGTTCTACTGTGGTTAATTGACAAATTCTCAGAAACATGTCCTTGATAACAAAGCATGCTGGGAGTGCAATAGTTCTCAAATGGAATATGGCTGTTGAGCTGGTCCTAGTGCTCCATTTCTCACTGTGTGATAGTACTGTGGTATATGCTGACTGACCAAAAGCTGGGCAGTTGATCAGTCCAGCACTATAAACAAGTCAGCATCTTTCCTAGGCTACTTGTATCACCTTCTAAAAAGCCCTTCATTTTCATGACTGGGGTGTTGGCTAAAGCAATCAATGTAAAGAGCTTCATTTCTGAAGGCACACCTTCCTGTTCCATTGGTCAGAAATGTATTTGCTGAGATCTTTTTTTTTTTTTTTTTTTGCATCTGTGTCATCCTTTCACAACCGGTGTCCCCTAACAGACTGCACCTCTCTGTCCATGCCTTACAGGTTATGCCTGAAGTTTTTGTAGTCTGACTGGGCTTTGATAACTTCCTGGAAGGCAGTGCTTGTTGTGAGTACGTGGATATTGCTTTGCCACACTAAGTACTTGCAGCCAGGGTTATTAAAGTGCTAATTTCATGAGAATGACATCTTATGGAATGCAGAACAGCTCCATGGAGTTGTAGCAAGGTCACTGGGACAGCAGCCATATCAAGATCTGTATGTCTTCCCAGAGCACTCTTGTGTTACAGAGATGGAGTTCTCACAATCCTTCAGTATATAAAATCTCAATTTATGCTTTTCTTTCCATTAGCTTGAAATCTGTGGCACCTTTGGCAAAGTTGAACCTTGGGCTGCAGTGGTTGTAATATATGTGCCATAGACATATTCCTGTAATTTATCTTTTGCCCCTCTGCCACCAGAGATGTCTCCTCTCCAGATTTTGTTGAGCACCATGGGTTCTAGCATCTGGGAGGCTGTCTGCTTTATTTACTGCTTGGTACTTGGGGGCCATGTTTGAGACAGAAGAGAGGAAGAGAAGGATCCTTGTCATAATTTTTTATCTTTAGAATCAGTAATGCTTCTGCTTTCTTTTCTGAAAGTTAAAACACTTTCCCTGTTTTCCATGTGGCACTCTGTACAGAGATAACAATTCCATGGGTGAAGCTCAAGAATTCATGAGTTTTAGGTGTATTAAGGTAGAAAAAAGCATGTCATTCTCCACTGGTGGACAGCAGTGATGGCCTGTGTAAATCTGGTTGCTTCCAGCCCCTTTTTCTAGGTGACTGTAAGAATATGAGGGTTGGGTGCCACACTATTTTCCTTACTCAGTAAGTGAACACAAGGGTAAGTTCAGCTGCCAAGGAATGGCAAGTTTGGAAGGCTGTTCTGTATAAATAAACTTCCTGAAAGATTGACTTTTGGGAAAGATGATGGGCTAGGCAGAGGTCCCTTGTAAGGACCTTTATGAAGAAGAAAAAACTTTTTTTTGTAGTCTTCAGTACTTTATTTGACTGCCACATTAAGTAGGCAAAGAAAGTGCTGCACCAATCTTCTCTTAAGTAGTGTTTCTGCAGAGAGAATGCTGGGGGCTGAGCACATGGTTGAAAAACCCACAGACAAGGTGCAGTGAGGAAAGAAGACTCTTCAAAGAGTGCTGCAGTGCCTGAAGGGAGGTGACTAACTGCAGTTGAAGCATCTCCTAAGCATGAGGGGAACAAAACTCCAGCAAGCCACTGACACAAATTAAAAACTGCCAGCCAAGCAGTAGAAGGGAAGTTCTTTTGGTACAGTATTACAAGCAGTTATCCAAACTCTGAAGAACCAAATGATAATGTAGTATTAAAACTGATCCTTAATGAAGATGCTGATCAAATGCAAAGTTGTAGTAATGAGGCTCGCTCTTCCTTAAGAAATAGGAGCAGAATTCTGGCTCTGATTCAGCTCAACTAAAATTGAAAAATAAACAGGTAGAGAAGAGGCAGGCAGCAGAAATCTCACATGGGATGTTTCCCACCATAGTACCTGAATTCCTCTAAAATACTGGAATTAAATTTGAGAGAATATATGATTGAGGCTATTCATTGGGAAGGAACACTGGATAAACTCAAGCATTAAAAATGAAGTGTTATAAAGAAGGGTAAGTGGAACACAAATTACCTTTTTCTTGATTCACAGGAAAAAGGTTCAAGTGAAACAAGTATTCCTGTGTACATTTAAGCACTGTGGTCTCTTTTCACCTCAAGGTTGAATTATTGCAGTTTCCTGTGCTTGGACAGCTTGAGCTTTTAAGGTAGAAAATTTAAGCCACTGCAAAAAGTAGCTTCCAGCAGTACCTCTTTTTGGGAGAATATGAAATCTTTTGGTACCAGCTACTTCATTTTTTCCCCCTTCGTTTTTTCCTTTTGCACGATTTCAAGGTGTTAAGTTCCTTCACATATGTAATGTAAATGTCTTGGAATAACCTGCTCAAAAATACCAACTAGCCTTTGCCATCCTGCTAATTTAAGTATGCTTTCTTCTTTTTTAAATGTGTTTAGATGCTCAGCAGCAGCAGCTTGTCCTGAGCTGAAATAGTTAAACTAGATGGTAGATGAAGACAGAGGAACATGATGAACACTCTGCTGCTACAATGTGAGATTATTACTCTTTCTCTGACCAGTGGTCATATAAATATATGGATGACAGATATACATCCAATAGTTAGGCAACAGAAGCATTATACTTTATATATACCTATATATATCTTGGTTGTCATTTTATGTAAAATGTTTAATGGAAATGGCTCTGGAGAGGAAAACTAGGCCAGTTCAGAGTGGTCTCTGACATCTTGGCATTAAAGTTTAGAGGGTTGGAGATGCCAGAAATTTCTTGGAAGAGGCCATTGCAGGGAGATCAGTAATGTTCAGATGGTTCCACTGGTAAGACCTCTACTTGTTTTTAAGTGATTGGATTAGTCAAGAGAGAATCTTACATAAAAACACTGGCTGGCTGTTGGACCTCTGTGTGTTTCTGGGGCTTTGCAGGTTCTGTCCAACTTCTCTGTACCCAAGTTATTAGAGCAGGCAAGTGGGACTTTAGGATGAATCACTGCAGTGGTGTTTGGAAGGGTTGTGTTTTGTTCCTGGCCACGTGATTATGGTGGACAAACCTGAATGACGTTCTTCAATCACTCTACCTTGTGTTCTTAATGTAAAAAATAAGACACCTCAACCTACTTTTCTTTGTCAAGTTAGTATAGAGAGAAATTGGCTGTTACTGCAGTTGTTCTTTTCCTTGACTGGATTATCCTGCCAAGAAGCTCTCCAGACTCAGCTCAGGATATTTTTGCCTAAATTGGCAACTCGGAGGCATGCACTTTTTTTTCCCCTTTTTTTCCTTCTTTTCCTTTTTTAAAACTGTAATCTACTATATCTGAAATGAATCACAGTTGTATTCTTGTTAGACTCCTTTAAAGGCTATTGTTGCTTCTCAAATAAACTCAGAATTTGCAATGATTTTTTTTTCAGAATATTTTTTTTCATTTGGGGTTCTCATAGTCACAGTATCCTCCTTCATAGTTTAGGGTACTGTTCATTGAATCCTTCCCCTGAGAATAATTCAGACAGTTTTAAGTCTGCTAATACAAGCTGAAGACAAGACCTTCCAAAAATCATACTGCATCTTGTGTTCTGTTCAAGTTGCATGAACACCATTGTTTATGGACATTTTGGAGCTGTGAAGAAGGAAGGTATGGTTACACATTCTATGCCCTGCTAGAGCCACTAAATTATGGTTGTGTAGAGAGACAAGGTCTCCTGATTTTAATGAGTGTTGGAAGTGGAGATGAGCAGAAAGAAAAGGTAGGGTGGGAAGTACAAGCAGTGGCTGTATAATGATACTTCCCTAAATATTTTTCTAGTCTTCAGGAACTAGTAGTTTGGGACATTTGGAGCCAGAAGTGATGTCTTTCACCAGTAACTCTCCCTAACACCCCACCCACCCAATTAGCAATGAGTAGATTATAAATGAAGTTTTATGGAGGTGAAGTTGGAAGAAAGATGAGAATGTTTTGCAGGAATGGTTGAAGTACTTCAGGGGCTATACTGTTAGAAATGGAATGGAAATCAGTATTTTTTTAGAACAATGCCATGTACTTCAGGAGTACATAAAAACTGATTCTGTAAATTCGGAGTTTTTTTCTCTCCTTAATGGTTTTCTGGTATTACCATTTGACTGTCAGATTGCTTAGCTTTCATTATGCTATAGATGTGTATAAAGGGCAAGTGGCTATTTTAAAGAGTAATTATAAGTAAGAATAGAAAAGTATTAAATACAGTTTCAAAAGGGAGTGGCTGAGAGCTTACTTGTAAAAGTTTATGGTTCTGCTGCTCTCAGAAGAAAGACATCTTGTGTTTGCAAAGCAGGGCAGCCAGAGTGCTTGAAAGTGTGAAATGAGCTTTCAGAGGTAGATGAGAAGGGCTGGGCTGCTTCAGAAGATCAGAACAATGACTAAAAGGTACAAAAGTTAAATGAGGGGAGGTGTGTATGTGTATGTGTGTATACATACTGCTCTGTCTATATGTATATATATATATAAAAATAATGTCTGTGAGTGCATATGTGTGTGTGTATAGGAAGAGAAAGACAAAGGGACACAAATTTACTCCTTAAACCAAATGCCAGTAGTATTAGAAGAACAAAAGGTTATTAAAAGACTGCGAATTCATTTTAGATTAGTGTGTAAGATTTCCACTTTCTGGAGTAATGTGGCATTATTGTAACCACTGATAGGATTACAGGAGGGAAGCAATCCAAGTACTTTAGATAGATCTTCATTACTTTATGATAAGATATGTGACACATTGCCTTCAGTAGTAAGCTTACTAGATTTGACAGTTTAAAAGGTCCCTCTGAGATCATTGGAGTGGACTTGGGCTTTAGGCATCAGTGTGGCATTTTACTTTCTCATGGGTCCCCCATGGAAGGGGATGGAGAGATGGCATTAATCCTGGTCCATGGTTGTTTCTGCTTTGGTAATATGTTCTAGATTGAGAAATCTTCTGGTGATGAAGTTTTCAAGAATGAAGACAGTAATTTTGTCATTGAAAGTCTCACGTTATCAAGATAACATGACAAAGCTTGTTCTTCTCAATATTATCTTACTGTCTTTATTACTTGCCTGAAAATTCCTCTTTTTTTTTTTTTAATTGACACTGGTGATCATTGCCAAGTTGTTCGTGTCCTCATGTG
Source organism: Emberiza elegans (assembly GCA_024865655.1). Taxonomy (NCBI): domain Eukaryota; kingdom Metazoa; phylum Chordata; class Aves; order Passeriformes; family Fringillidae; genus Emberiza; species Emberiza elegans. The sequence goes on along the minus strand of JALJVW010000129.1, from coordinate 37,146,517 downwards.
CAGCCATGGTAGTTAGTAATGATCCACTGATACTCCTGACATGAAATTAAGTTCTGTCACCATTGAGTTCTGTATCTGAATATGGGGATAAGTCACAGTTTTAAATTGTGGCTTTTCTTGTATAAAAGAAAGATTGGTTTTGGAGAATAGTGATGGTAGATGAAGCTTATTTAATCTCTGAGGACTGTTAGATGAACTGTCTTTAGGCAGCTTCTGATGGAACTTGTCTTTGAGCAGATCACTTCTTTCACTGAGTTCAGAGATCCCCAAGTTGGTGCTTTCTGACCGGGTTTGGTCTAGCACCATTACTAACTTACTTAGTGGGGGTTGTTCTCTAATAAATTGTTTTGCTTTGACAGAGAAACTTTTACCTTTCTTTCCAGCCTGCTTTTGTTTTGGGTAAGATTTATGATTTTCTTGAGGTGGAGATGAATAGAAGCAACCATTGGTCAATAACAGGGCTCTGTGGAGGTAATGAATTTGGAGAATGTTATGTGTATAAATAATTTTTCATTAAATTGGAACTGAACTATAACTCTGCTATTGTTCATGTTGAACAGGGAATGGGATATTGGTTTTCTGAACACAGTATCTTTTGCTCTTAATAGGAGTGGTTGCCAAAATAAAACTCAAGGAAAGGATTCAAATGGCAAACAAAGTATATATTAAGCAGTAATATTTTTTGTAGTAGTGATACTGGAGACTTTACTGCTTGACTTCAGCCACCTAATTGCACACCATTTCATGGCAGCAAAGAAATGGAGCAGTGTAGGACCACAGTTTCTAGGAAAGGGAATAACAGGGAACTGAACAGACAGGCTCACCCTGAGGTGTTGGGGAACATTGTGGCTTCCATGTTTACGTTGAAATGTCAGGAGACTTCATGTAGATAATTTTGAAATTGTGATATGTGAAGAAGGACTTTTAAAGCTGCAGTTTGGTGCATTGTGTGGCTTTCTTTTTTTTTTTAACCAAGACAACAGACCAATTAAGTGATATGGTAGGTGATCATTGCTTCTAAAGCTGGTAACATGGCTGTTCATCTGTGTTTTTATATTTTTTCTATGATCATCCTGCTGTTCCTTCTCATCTCAGTTTAGGTTTCCCCCATCAGCTGAAGTATGTCCACTGCTACTTGTGTTTCAGGCTTGGATGCAGTTGAGGGAGTGGCAGCCTCTGTGGAGCTAAAACTGGAAATGATGATCAGAGGAAGTCTGACTTTACACCGTGAGGTGGAACATGGCACCACCTCATGTGTGATCTGGCACAGAGTGTTCTTCATGAGGCGGATGCTGTGCAGTGGCTGTATCTGAGCAAAGTCCAGTGTGTAAATCCATGCTTTAGTTTTCAGTAAACCTTGCTGATCACAGTGTAGACCCACCTTTCCCAGGTTACTGAAAGAAAAATTGGTGCCGACCTCCAGCTGCCAGATCTGAGGTTGCAGCCTGAGGTCAGGGAGCAAGGTGCCACAATAGTGAAATTATTCTGCCTTGGAAGAGGTGAAAATTGGAGATCTGGCACCTTGAAGCATTGCAGTGAGAAATCCAACTTGGACTTCTCTGTTGTTTTCAAGGGATTTATAGTGTTTTTCATAGACCTTTAAAAGCTATCTACCCTTACCTGTGTTGGTTCAAAAAAAAATAGGCAGTAGGGTGGTTGAATGTTTAGGTTTTTTGGAGTAAAGATAAATCTTCAGTGGTTTGACCTTTAGAAACTTCATTGATTAGCCAATATACAGATTTAATAACAACAAAATAATACTCATCTTTAGATCAGTGATTTGGTCTGCAGCTAATTTTAGCTAATTCCTAGAATGATTAAATAAATCATGGTTGTATGGGATCTGCTCATAGGTGGTTTGGGGCTTTTTGGTAGTATACCAAATACTTGTTTTTAACAAAACTAGAAAATTTATATTAAATTAAATATTACACATTTTTGTGCCATAGTTATAGGATAAAGTATTTTCAGAGAACTCCAAGTACTAATTTAGAAAGTCTTTATATATACTTTGCTGGTGTGCAGTGTAGTTGTCTTTTGTGTTAGCTTTAGAAATGTCATTTTCAAGGTTAGTTTTGAAGATGTCATTAGCTTTCTGCTTTCAAAAAATGCCTAGTGAACAAAACCAAAACATGAACACAAAGATTTTGATGCGTCAAAATTAAAATGCACTCTGGTTATTTTCCAGAGTTTTCAGTCTGATAGGATGATTTTTAAAATTCAGCTTTGACATTTGAAGGGATCTCACGGAAGGTTTCTCTACATAGTTATGAGAGACTATTTCCATCTCATGCAGTGTTTGAGAGAGTATTTAATTTTAGAAAGAAGTGTTTAAGCTTTGTTGTGAAAACATTGTAGTGTCTTTGAGATTAATTCTGAGTCTTTCAGAATTTTATTTTTCTTTAGTCTTGTTAGTGTTGAATAGCTGACTATTTCATACAGTGTATTTGTGTCCTGCAAGCCCCTTGAATGACATTATAGAACTGGAGTGCAGTTTCCCAATCTGACTTCACTCACATACCAAGACTACTGCAGGCATAATTAATGCTCTGACTAAAGTTTGCTGGTTTGGGGAAGTAATGTGGGTTAAATGCAGCCTTTGAATGAGACTCCATGTCCAGGGCAAACAAAACATCCTCATGTGCCCCACACCCTCCCTTGAACTACTTGCATTGATCAGTGCATGCTGGCTGTGCTGTTTCTGCTTGATAAGTCAGCAGCAGATACTCTGCTGCTTTTTGTTAGGTTATTTTTTTGCTGAGTTTGAAGACTTTTTTGCTGAGTCTTTTAGCATGCTAAATGCCAGAGCTGGCTTAAGGGATAGGATCTTCCTGTGTGGTCTGGGGAAAGATGGGACCCTTGCAACCAGCCAGTATTAATTTTAGGCTGACAAGAACTGTAGCTCACGTTGTTTGAACCTGGATTTGTCTTCTGCTCTGAGAATATAAATGCTCTCCTGGTTGACACTGTAAGCCCACTGCTGTACCCAGCAGTGCTAAAGATTACAGTGAAGGATTTTTTTGATTTTTTTTTTGTGGACTCATTTCAATGACATTTTCCAGCTTTTGGCACATTGAGCAGGTAGGTTGGTGCCTGCAAGTACATCCAGAAGCTGTGGAAGAAAAAGCAATCACATAACAGATTTATTTCATTTTGTGATTCTGCTGTTAACAGCATTGCCAGTTGTTTGCCCTACATCTAATTCCCCGGTCATCAGAACAAAGCTTACAGGCTAGAATATAAGACTAAAGAGGGATTTTTTTTTTCCCCTTGTTGAGTTCATCTGGGTACATCGTTGTGCATTTATGTACATAGTTGCAAACATTGCAATATACTGCAAACCTTTGCATGGTGATTTTAAGGTAGTGAAGGAGCCTGCAGTATGTAGCAGCGCCATGTGCAGGCTGTCACAGAAAGTCTTGAGCCCATTTTGGGTGGCTGAGGATTACATTTACAAGTAGATTTTTTTTCAAAATAGTCCTGATGGATTGCTTCCACAAGGCTGTCTGGTGTTTAGCCCAGTAACTCAACGGATCCAACAGCTGGGTGCTCTGATTCAGAGGGATATATAAGTTGGCACCAGCGTGGGGGAGAAATATTGTGGCCTTGGTAGGATTTTCTCTCAGAGAAGCTGTGTGTACTCTTTCCAGAAGACTGGTTGTCTATGCTCAGTGATCTGATCTGCTGCTACTTTGCAGGGATGGAAATTGTGTTTGATTTTCTGTAGTGTCAGTCCCTTTAGAGTCTTCAGTGTGCTCTGGAATTACACTGGCAACCTGTTGCCCAGCAGTTCCTCAGTGTCAGGTTTGGAACTGTCCTGTGCTGGCCCCACTGAACTATGTCTGACTTGTGTGTTCAGCCAAATGCTTCCCCTGTACTTAATTCAAATTTACCTCATCCCTCTGACCTATATACTATGAAGATAGGTGTGAGTGTCTCCCCAGTTCCTTCACTGGTAAATACTGGGAATAGTGTTCCACTGAGCTTCTCTACACTGGTGTTGTCAATCCTCTGTCCTTGTTTCATTTTGGTCTGCAGGAGACCCCAGTGGTTTTTCTAGTTGGTTTCCTGCTTTTGATGTAGTTAAGTAACTTTGCAAGGTGCTACTCAAACGTGTTAAGTTCTTTCCTGTTTATTTTGACCTACCATGTATATTCTAATTTCTTGTGTTCTCATTAAAAGCTGACTTCTCAGATTTGCTTCCTAACTTCCCCATTTAATCATGTAGTATGTAGGCTTTTATTGCAGGGACTGATGTATTCCTTTGACTGCTTTTGTTTTGTTTCCAACTGTGAGGAGTTTTTACTTGATCTCCTTATACAGAATTTTGTGTGCTTTTTTATGTAATTCTTTTCCCCTCTCTTCAGACTTCTGTGGTTTTGGGTTGGTTTTTTTGTTTGGGTTATTTCTGAGGGGAAACAGGTTTGAGAGGATTGCTATTACTTTTTTTTTTTACACTGTTCCCTTAACATTAATTATCCATGTGCCGATAGTTTTTTGTGTCACTGTATTCAGCTGTGATGTTGAAATACAATTACATTGCAGGCACAGTTACATAGCAGCATTCTTATCCTTTAACTAGGTCTTGTGTACTGCTAAAAACTAAGCCAAAAATGGGATCTTTTCATGTAGGTCCTAGCACTAATTTTCAAGATAGAAATCATTATTTGAAAAAAAAAAATCTGTTTGCCATTCTAATGAGTCACAGGCTTCACTTTACATCAGGAGATTTCAGTTACCAATTGTTATTACCTTCTTAAAGTTGAAACTCTGTAATCTTCCTGAACTGGTAGTGTAGTTGATCATGCATCTTTATTACTTGATTGTGTGACTTCTAGCATAAGAAGTTAATTGGACTTCTTCTGTCCTGTAACACTTTATGCCATTAAATATTTATTTAACCTTCACAGACTGTGCCATTCCCCACCTGCCTGTTGTTTGTTGCTCCTGTTGGAATTGCTGAGTAAGCTGGCAGGCTCTCAGCATTATCCTGTTTTGGTTTGTCCTCCTTCCACCAGATCTTGGAGATCCTTGTTACTTTGAGGGTGTCAGGTAAGGCCAAGTATTTGGGCTTCCCATGTGTTACTTATGAAATTTGTAGCAGTAGTGTAGAAGTGTTTGTAAGTTCCAAAACTCTTATTAGCATGCCAGTCTGGCTGACTCTGGCATGACTAATGTGCATGTTTAACAAGTTCTTCCTGTTCCCATCATGCCTGAATCCTGGCTGTCTGTTTCACTGACTTCCTTTCTCAGCCTCACATGTGGATCTGGCAGCACTTAAGAAAGTAAAACCATGGAAATCCTGAGTGTAATGCTTCTGGCCATCAACCTGAGTTTACTTTCCAGAAATCCATCCTGTGATTCCATACACTGCAGTTACTAGTGTGGATTCAGTGGACTGCTGGGTTGTTTGGTTGGGTGGTTATTTTTTGGTTTTGTTTTGTTGGTTTTTTGCTGAATCACCAAGTAGTCACTGTTCAGTGTAGAAGCCCTGTGAGTTTGCTGCCTTTCCATCTGCTGGCTGCTGTGCCAGCAGTTGTCACAAATACAGCAAACAGTGTGTCGAATAAAGTCATCTGATAACCACACCTGCCTCTTCCAGTCCTAAGTCTGTCTACTCCAAGGAGGATTCCTGTGTCAACAGGAAGCAGAGGGTGGAATGTTCCAGAGATTAACTCTGATCCATCCTAGGTCCACATGAATGCTAGAGATGGAAAAGGGCATGATGAAGCATGGAAGAGAAAACAAGTAGGCAACACAAGAGCCTTTTTCAATGGTGTTGCTTGTTATCTATTATAAAACTGCAGTGATGTTCATATGAGGTAATGGGCTTTTTAAAACTTTTTAGATTTGTTTCCTCATAATGAAGGCATATTCCTAAAATTTTCAGTCTTGAAATAGGAAAAAAAAGGCATTTTTGGGAAGCAAAATTGCAGACAGCATCTCTGTTCTTTTGTGAACTTGTGTATGGTAAAAGACTGTGAAAGAACTGATGTTCCCAGTGAGGATCTGCTTTATTAGTGTCCCAGGGACTGCCAGTGGAAGATTCTGCTGGAAGAATGTAACAACAGGGAAAACCTGTAAAGATGCTTCTGTATCATCCAATAATTTTCTTTACTAGAGCTGGTGTGTTTGTGTTTATGGGTTGTCTAATGGTATGGCCGGTGATAGAATGTGGTAACCAGTATACTTGCTCAGAAAATGGTGCTCTGTTATCTTGGATGTCTGAAAGTAACTTAAATCACATATATTGCCTGCTTAAAATTGTAGCCTCAGTGCTGGCTCTGTGTATTGCTGCATCTTTGTGTCACTGACTGCAGTGTATTCTCTTCCAAAGGGATCAGTGACCAGTCACCTGGCTTATTGCTAACACACCTCTCTGTTGCTTGAGTGCTAAGTGTGTTCTTTTTCAAGGTTAGCATGGTCATGTTTACCTCATGACCAGTTTTGTTCTGCCTTGTGTGTTGCATAATCTGCTAAAGCAATGTGTCTAAAGCTCCTCTGCTTTTTCCAGCAGTAAAGTCTGTCCTCATGAATTACCTCTCTTTAATAATCTTACTGCTGTTTCCTGTTGTTTAAGCTGTACTGCATGTGTTTCTTCTTGTGAGATGCAAATGTAAGTAGTGATCTCATTGCCCTTTTTTACTGCCCCTTCTGCCTCTCCTCTTTTTGAGCTGACATCCCTGTGCGTGCCCCCCCCACACAGTGAAACAGAAGAGAGAAACACACTTGGTCTAGACTAAATTGGCAAAAATGAGAGAGATATTTTTAACCAGATCAGTTCTCCTATGACACGTGTTCACTGCAGAGCAAGAGAGTGTATGGCTGTTTGGGGATGGGAGGTTACAGTGTGTCTGTATTTATTTAAGCAGCAGCTCTGGACTTCACTGTTACTCAACCCTTGATGCAGTCATTAGTGATTTAAGGGGTGGGAAGACAATGAGACATCGTCCAGTGCATCATCTGAAAGCATGATATCCTGTGTTCTGTACCTATGCTATCTTCCTTAAAAGCACCCAGTTTCCACAGATTTTCAAACCAGGGAGAACTCTGATTTTGAATTATCTTTGTCCGTCTTAGAAGTGCTGTATTTTGTTACATCTTTATCAAAAATATAAATTCCATTTGGCTCTAATCCCATCCCTGTATTTAGACTATCTTAAAAGTGTCACCTCATTGCTTAAATTATATGTCTAAATTCTTTACAAACAGTGCAGTCTAGAATGCATTGATTCAATAGTAATTAATTTATTCCAGCTGTTGAGTTAAAGTCTGAATTAGAGGACAAATTCAGATTATTGTGAGGCTTGTTTTTTTGCTCCTCTTGCCTTATTGTGAGCTTCTTGAAACCACTTCCAAAATTATTGAATGTTTACTAAATTTTCAAAGTTAAACACTTGGAAAATAAGTTCTAAAAAGCTGAAAGTAAATGCTAAGGTATCTTCTTGTTTGCTTCCTCGTGTTTCATGTTTCCTGCAAGCTACTGTTATGCAGTGGACTTTAAAATAAGTAATTTAAAATTAGAAGGAGCAATGGTTTAAAAGGAATAATTTTGAATGTTTGGCTGAACTGCAGTCTCTCCTGTCAGCTGACACCTTGGCATATAAGTTTTGTAATATATTATTGCTATAAAAAATCTTGTGTAGTTTCAATTTTTTCTTTAGGTTGCTTTAAATATGTCTCAATCCTTTGAACCAAGTTCCACTTAAGCAGAAAACTCCTGTGTGTTAATTTCTCACAGGCTTGGCAAATTCTAAGTTATTGGCATAAATTGTTTGTTCATCTGTTTATGTTGTGCCCTTAGGTGCTTCTGTCTCAGCATGCATCATGCATTTGGCAACTAACAGAAAGCATTTTGAAGGTCCAAATGGATGCCTTTATGGCTATACCTAGTGTCTTGTTTGTATAAAGTGTCTGAACTTAATTAAGAAAGTTATTTTTCAGAACAAATTGCATACATTGCATTGCCTTCTTCTACTCACTGATCTAATATTTTGAATAAGGAGTGTGTCTCACAGTTAGCTGAAATTCATTAAAACATAACTTACGATTAGTCTGTAGCAGGAGAAGCCCAGATAGACCTCTAATAAAATTTTGTGTGACCTTTTATTAACTGTAACTCCTGATATTCCATTAATGGCTTGAGTAGTAATATTTCAGCAGAACAAACAAAACAGTTTGTGAAAATCCAGTGGACACTGGCAATTTGGGTAAAACTGGCAAGTCTAATGAGAGTGAAAAATTCATTATCTTCACTGGCAATGAGAACAGACTCTTTTAAGGTAGTCTGTGTAGACTCTGAAGGTAGGAATAATTTGTTAAGGTGCTGTCTGACTCTATGCAAAACAATATTTGCTGGCTCTTGGTTTGAAGCAAACATGCAGCAACTACTTGTGAGCGTGGAATTGTTTTCCCTCTTAAAAGAATGGAAATAATGCTGTGGCACAAAGCTTCCAGACTTTCAGTGCTTGGAGAATGCTTTTTCTCTATCAAATTTCAAAACTAATTTTATGCCTGTATCATTCTGCTAGTGATAGAAGGGGAAACATTATACCAGTGCCTCAAAACTAATGTTTGCTGCATTCTTGCTAGTGACTTCTAAGGAAATAAAGATACAGGAGCTGGAGGTATTCTTAGCATATTTCTTTAGTATGGTCTTTTATGGGGTGGAAGTTCTGGGGATCCTACACAGCTTTTTAAGACATGTTTCATGTGGTGTTCTTAAAGCATGTGGGCTTGGATACATTCATGGAATTTTAGAAAAGTTTTCTGCTGAATCCTTTCGAAGCATTAATTGTGAAAAAGTTACTATGGAAAGGAAAATACTTTCAGTGGAAATAATTTTGTCTCAATTCCAGTCTGTACCTAGAGTGGATCACACACTATACCTGAGATCTTTGATGGTCCTGAAATTCCTTCAACTTTGACTTGCAAATCATCCAGTTATGTTACTAGGCTGACTGTTCTGCCCCCTTTAAAATGTTTTTCTTTGACATGACAGTCTCTAATTCAGGACTGTTTGGTCCTTCTGGAGAGGAGGCTCCGTTATGTTGCTTTGGATAAGTAGTGCCAGTCCTTGATAAGTTGAAGACTTGTCAGTTTGTCAATGGGTACATGTGTTTGGGCTCATTTTTAGATATAAGAGCTGCTTGTGGTTTGAAGTTGCCCACTTTCTTTGAAACTTGGGTGGGGAGGTGACTTTGGCTGGAACCTATCTACCTTGAAAAACTTCAAATGTAGCCAGAGTTTCTTGATCAGTGTTTTCCTGGTGTTTCTATTAAGAGCTACCTATAGGAACATAAAATAGTGTAATGTTGTCTGAGGAATGAGAGAGGTGGAAATACCAGCTTTGCTTTGTGAATAGTTTTTCTTAACTAACCAGGAGTTTGAGTGTGTAGTCTGAAGTTAGTTTGATTTGATGAAAAGGAGTATAATGGATGACTCTTCATAAAGGTATAAAGGAAACAAAAGTATATTTCTTCAGAGCATTTTAAAATGTCCCATAGAAAATCATAATTAGGTGACTACCGATTTTGAAGTAGTAATTTTAATAATTTGTAATGACTCTGAATTGATTTATTAACTTCATAAAGTCTGATTTTTCTGCTCTGGTTCATAATTGTGCAATTGAGGAGAAAGAATTGCTTAAGTAGGTCAGAGCATGAATGTGAAGAATTCTATAATGTGTATATATATTGTTGCATAATTTTATAAAATATTGCAAATTATGGTGCCTCAATAACCTGGAATGTGGTGACACTTGTTCTTGGGTGCTTTTGACAGTAGAGCAGAATTTTATCTGGAGTTACAGTCCTTACTCAAGATGTTTTTAATAAGCATGTGTACTGTCTGGTAAGATTAGGCATTACTTTGGTAAGAGAAGTTCCAAAGAACCTGAAAGTCTGCATTTCAAAATTCAAACTCTACTTTCTCATAACCTTTTGCTGATTTTTTGGGGGAATGTGCTGAATGTTCCAGAAGTTTTAATCAAAATGAAGGTTCCAGAATTTATGAAGCAAATAGAGACTTACTTAGTGAGGGTCGAGGACTTTCTCCCTGACTAGTAATGGGCATGTGGAGTGCAATAACTTGAGAATTATATGATTTCTTCCCCCTCACCCTTTTTAAAAAGTGGTTGCAAAGAGAGATTTAAGTATGAAAAAGATAGAGGGAGGACAGAAATGGAAGAGGAAATGAAAGGAATGGGGGTAGGGAAAGAAAGCCTAAAAACACATGGAATACAGAAATGAGTGCAGTGAGCAGAAGAATGAGTTTTGAAGTATAATGAGTTTAGAGTATGATGGAGGCAGGAGTACACATTTATTCTGTAATACCTTGTCGCATCTCAAATTGTGTGAGGGTGATAATGTTCATCAGAGGAGTGTTACATGTTAATGGCTTTGTTACAAAACAGTGTACAGTTCAGCAGTTCCTGATCTAGTGCTTAATAAGAGCCAGAATCATCTAGGCCAAGTGCAGAGCCGTCCTATCTGCTCTCCCACATATGGCACTGTGCTGCTCAGATAAATATGCTTGCCTGGAAATAGTCAAGGGATGTCTGTCTTCAAGCTGCATTGCTCCAGACCTGTGCTGAGAGACTTGTAGGCACCTTTAATTAAAAGAATATTTATGGAACAATAAGCCTTTTTAAAAAGCGAAGCTGATTAATTACTGTCTTTTAATTTTTTGGTGTTGACATAGAAATGGTTGGTTGGAGGAGCAGGTTTCTGTGTGTTCATCCTGCTGGTCAGGTCTTGGATAGGATTAGCAGAAGTTTACAAGATCGAAGGCTAAACCTGGCTAGTCAGAGGTAAATATGGCAGAGCAAGGGATCATGGTGTGCATGATCACAGCCAGTGCTGTGAAAATGCCCTGGTGAGGAGCCTTGGCATCACAAGTGCTGTGGACGTAAAGAACCTGTAACCCTTTGTCCCATTCTGGTAGCTCTAGTCTACATTGTTAGCTGTTATTTAAAGCTAAGAGACATGTTCTACTCAACATTCAGAGGAAGGTGAAAGACTCTTCTCTTTCACCACAGCTCCTTCTCTTCTGTAGTCTTTTGAGGAGCACTGAATTTTCCATTTTATTCTTCCTTTTTGATTCCTCCTATCTACTCTCTAATCATGTCCTCCCCTCCCTGTTTTGTGTGGGTGCCGGCTTCGTGCCACTGTTCTTCATCATTGCAAAGAGTATTTTCAATTTGAAATGACTAATAGTTTCCCTGTTGCGTGGATGATTCTGACAAGAAATAGTAAACATAAAGGCTGTGCTAACATGAATGTTGCTAAGATCAGCAGCCAAGGAGCTGGAATAACCTTGTGATACTGCATTGGCTAATACTTGGGTCATACTTGGAAAGCTTTCTTCACAGCTGTATGGGTTAGAAATAGTCCTAAGGCTTGGTTTATTTTTTTTTTTAAAATTTAAAATCTCTTCTCAGTTAAATAACATAGCCATATCTATATGTATCCCTTCTGGCCTAACTGCAGAGGATCTGTGTTGGATACTTATTTTAACTTGATCTTAATTTCTTGGAGATACAAATGGTTTTAGTGACTAAAGTACAGCCCTAGGCTTTGATGCTCTAAAGATACTAAATTCTAGATTATTTCAGTTAATGGTTTAGCAACTTTCCAGATGCATAAACCTGATACCTGCTGATTGAGGTATAAAACATCTTGATGATCTTGGGGTTTGTGGTAGAAAAGAGGTGTGGTTGGAACATTGTTGAAGTGTTGTAATTTGAAGCAGTCTGAACTGATGAACTGGTGTTTCTTCTTGGTTAGTGTGTGCATACTCAGCTCTGTGACACAGTCAGAGTCCCTTGTACAAATACAGGTGATACCCATTTGAAGTTACAATGTTGGGAATTCGGGGAAGATAAACATTCCATTTTAGAGGACAATTCAAGTGTCTTACCTTAAAACAAGTTATATGGGCCTAAAGATTCATCAGTAACTCTGAGCAATGAAGTGAGTAATTAATGCACCTGTAAGGAAAATGCCATCCTGAGGAATTTCCCGATGTGCTGTGACCTGTGGGACTGCAGACCTTAAGTGACTGTACTACCCTGAGAAATATTGCTGTGGAGAATGTCATGATTTTGAAGGTTGTTTTTTGAAAGTGCAGTCTGAGGAACTGTAGATATTCAAACTTGTTTTAGCAATGCTTAATAAGCTATGCATAACCAATGTGTGTGATTTCTGAGGCACTCTGGGTTTTGTTACATGTAAATATGTATTTTAGCAAAGTGAACAGCAAATTTAGGAACATATGTCACAGAAACTCAATTTGTTTCATGAACTTGAGGGGTTTTCTGAGAGTTAAAGGGAGAAGGTACAAAATAATGACTTTTTCATTTGTTTTGATGTTTTGTTGGTCATGTCTGACTGAGCATTCAGTCTGAGCATACCTAAAATTTCTTGTGATCCCCCTATAAATTGTTGCTTGTACCCTCTCTTACCTGGCATGCTGCCTGTGTTGCCTGAGCTCGTGTAATAGAGTGTACAAGAATAGCAGCTCTGATGCTGCAGCTGAAGGAGCAGACACAGATTCTAGCGGTATTTGTAAATTTATGTCCTTTTTGTCCGTTTTTAATGTGACCTTAATTAAGGTGTTGTAGGTTCACTTTAGAAAATGACCTATGAGGCAGCAGTCCTTTTATTTTTAATCCTGATTATACTCTTGTTTAAACTAGATATTCCTAAAATAGTAGCTGCTTTCTGACCTTCCTTAAGATTAGCTGCTTAGATAAGCAGAACTTACAAATTCACACCTAGCAGCTCAGGTTTGAGGCTGATCTCTCTAGGGCACACGATCATTTCAGGAAAATCACCAAATACACTAAGTGGTTTACATGCCTAAAGAATCTCTAAATGTTGATTTCTGAAATACAGTAGTTGGAAGAGTTGCTCATTTAGTCCTGAGAATGACTGAAAGAATATGCTGTGCCCTCAGAAGTAATTAATAACCTTTCCAGTGATTGTATAGTATTTGAAATTCAAAAATTGTAGTTCTTCCTTCTGACTTCTGAAGCCAGTAGGTTGTGATTGTCTTTGGGTCACCATGCATTGGCAGTAATGAACCTTCTTCATTGGCTAAATGTCTTGAAGGAGTACTGCAATGCAGACTGTTTTTAAGAAGCTCATCATGTTTCCCACATGAATGTTACTATGGAATAAATTTCCTTCTGTTTGGGGAAATCTATGCTTGACGTGCTCCAGTCTTTGTGGATTTTGCTGGAAAACAATTTGCTGTCCTAGAAAGTTGAGGTTTATTAAGTATATGTGATTTGACACAGGCAGGGGAATGGGTTTGAGCCTTTACTCAGTAGCTAATTCTTTTTTTGATTGTGTAAAACTAGTCAAGCAAATTGTGCTGTTAACAGCTAGTGTCAAAATATGTGTTAAATGTCACTGTAGTGAAAAAATCCCAACATTTTGTTTGCAGGTAGTCCAAAAGGCTCTTTAGGGCCTTTCAGAACAGGAAAAATATAATATATGGGCTTCTCTAAATTTTCACTTTAGAATGTTTTTTGAACTTGAGGTGAAGAAACTGGTTTCTATTCTGGATTCAGAAAAAGTTGAAGAGCACCTTGAACCTCAAGAAATCTATTCAGTCTTCTGTTCCTTGAAGCAATAAATTATTTTTTCTGATCCTTGAAACACGGTTAATATTACATACCTCTCTTTCTCTACTAAATTCTGCAATAGTACTACATAGAAGAAAATATACAGAGGTATAATATGAGTGTGGGTTTTTCAGATTATTTTTGACTATGGGATTTGTAATGACAGTTCTCTCCCACAGTTTTACACACAGTTTCATGTGTGAATTGTCCCTTTGTTCTCTTACCTTGCATCATACAAAATTAGAAAAGGAGTCTGCAGTGAAATCAGGAGCCATTTGATCTTTTCTCTTGTTAAAGGATGAAATCAAAAATATTTACAGCTTTCCTGACAATGGCCAGTTTTTGGAGGCATTTCAGGATACACTGGTGATGGCAGCTGTACATCCTCCTAGGCAGTCAATCCCAACATTCATGTTTGTTACCATTAGGACTTTCTTTAATTGAATATCTTACAGTGGGAGTTTGTTAGCATCTTCTGTTTCCAGATGTTCCCCTAAGTTTATGAGTAGCTGGCAAACAATTTCCTTGTCTTACTCTTTCTTCTCATAAATGATTTTGTGAGGAGAGTGGCAGTTTTCCCTTTATACTCATTTATATTCATGCACTGCAAATAGATTGTCTTAGTTGTGCCTCTTCTTGTGTTTTGCTGTTTTTCTGTCTGTCTTCTCCAATTTTTCCTAGTAGATGTGCTGCTGTGATTGTCAGTCTTTATGCACTTGAGCCTTTTTCCTTTGAGGAAGGAGCTTTGGGCTCCTGTGAGAAGCTACTGACTTCCTTCTGTTGCTTCTCTCAGCTTCTGGAAAACTGTATGTATTAATTGTCTACATTTTCCAAATTCTGCCTTTTTATAAATGTGGATGGAAGGCTGTTGTTGTTCTCTTATTCTCCTTTGGAGATTCATGAACTCCTGTCTTGACTTTCTTGTGTCTTAGCAGACTTTTTCTGGAATATATCTGGCGAGCTAAAATGTCCTTGCTTTGTGTACTTGTATGTAAAATGTCCTTGTCCATTGTGTGCTTGTGTGATGATGATGTTTAAGAAAGACAGCAGATGTTTTTCTGGTTGTTGACCAGCTCTGTAGTTTTATCCATCAAGTTTCCCCTTTCATCACAAACCAGGTACTCCCAGCATACCTCAGAGGTCTGCAGGTGCTGTTTTGGAAGCTGTGCTGCCTCCTTCACTCCTGAGCTGTGTTCTCTGATATGGAGCAATGAGAGTTAATTCAGGGAGTTCTGACAGCTGGAAATGCCCCAGCCTGGAGAGTTCTGGAGTTGGGTGCATCAGTTGTAGGAGGGAGGCAGCTCTCCAGACAGGGCTGGCACTGCACCCGTACAGGAGGGGTCACAGCAGACTGTCCCAGTGACAGACTGGAATTCCTTTTCCTCCAGATGCTTCTAGTTGGAAACAGTATTATGTGAAGGTTTAGTGTTATTAGTGGGTGTAACATGATCACAAATAAGACAGAGTAAGCTTCATGTGAAAGAACATAAATCCTAAAATTTCTGGAGTTGGGGAGCAGTAGCTCATTCACTTGTGTGAAACAAAAAGGAAAATGCTGGCAGTGCACTTTGCTTGTTCCGAGTGCCTTCTGGGAGTGTGAGAGCTTGGAGATCCTCAGAGCTGAAGTGGAAGCACTCTGGTCTCACAAAGGGATGAGTGTGCAGCTTTTCCAAGTGTCAGATCCTACAGCTCTGGGTGTCAAGTAACATGAGGGCTGTAGAGGCTGTCTTACCTTCTGTGGTTATAAGAGGTAGTGGTTAAATAACTGTAATTAAAGTGTCTGTCTGAATATCATTTTACCTCCCAGTTCATCAAGTTAAATCCTTTTCACTTCAAAGTCCTCCAAGTTTTTTATTTCTTGGAAGTCTTCAAATGAAACAAACATTTCTCACTCATCTTTTATGAAAGTAAAGAAATTTCTTTATCTGTAACCCTTTCTTTCCCCTGTTCTTCTCACCTTCTTCCCCGTTCTTTTTCTCCATAGCCACAACAAGGAAGAGAAACTTTTTATACTGGTGGTACCAGGGCAAGACCAGTTCATTCATGGTTCTTGCTTTCTCTCCCACACTCGAACTTAAAGGATCCCTTCACTTTTTTGGTAAATAAGAGGCAGCTTGTATCTAGTGCTGCTTTGTATTGAAAGAAGTTATTTTTAACAGTGCATTCTGCATGATGTCAGTGTAAGTTATTCGCATGATGACTCTTAACTGTGGTAGCTGACTGATTGCTAAAATAGCTTGCAGACTTCTGCTTTCAGTCTAAATATTTTCAGTAACATATAGCAACAGGTGAGTAATTGGTTTAGGCGATTTTGGCTGTGAAGCATTATCAATGCCCTAAGCACACTTTTTAAGCATGATGTATCAGAGACCTTTCCTGATACTCGCTTTCAGTGCTTACATAGGTTTATACATTGTGGCCTCCATGGGGATTGTTCCAGTTGTCCAGGAGTTGTAACAGATTAATGCTCAGTATAGGGCTGTCCTAGTTTTTTCATTAATGAGAGGGGTGTAGTAGCTGGAGTCTGACATGGGCAGCACTGATTGGGTGACCCAAGCACCTGGGCTTCAGCCACACATTTTCTGGTTTGCCTTAAGGGTCACTGTACAGGGTGTTGGATGTGTTTTAGAATCTGACAAGACAGACTGTGTGTGTATGCCCCTTTTGATGACTGAAGTTGTATATAAGGAAGTAATATCAGTTTAAACTCAACTGTGTTGCAGTGGCCTCTTTAATTCAGTATTGCCACTGAAAGGAAAAAACAATATACATGATCAGCTGGTTTTCATGGGGTAGGGCCTGACAACCTCTATAGCAAATATCTGAAACAGTTCCTGCTAGTTAGATTAGAGCTGGGCAAGACTTTTTGATGAAAAGCAAGTCATGCAATGTCTGGATGATGAGTTTATAGTCTTCAGGTTCCTTGTGAATTTGCTGTGGCACCTGTAAATAGTTTTGGATACAAATACTTTTTCAGTGTCTGGCTCTCAAACAAACAACAAAATCAAAATGTAGATCCTTACGAAAGCAGATTGATTGTCGTGTTTACAGGGGCTTCAGAGGGTCTGGATTTGTTCTCTTCTTCTGTTCCCTCATGGTTTGAAACATCTTCCACCATCTTTCAGCTACTGATACTTGGTGGTGTTCTGCAGAACTCCTTTTAACACTGTCAGCAGCTTGTTAGAGGTTCCTGGCACCACAATGAGAAGCTGAACAAATAAATTTCCGAGTCTGGTGGTTCAAGATAGCTCACTCCCAAGCTTGGAGCTGTTTTGCTTTTATGCTTAATCCTTAACTGAGTAAGAGAACTGCTTAAGGCTGATTATTAGAGCACTTCCCTGGGAAGTGCAAAGTCTGGTTTTGTGAATGTTTTTTTTTGACTAACAAACAACATCTGCAGCTTTCTGACTACATCAAGAGGGAACCAGACAGAAAGGTGAGAGCACTCCACCCAGTATGCTCTTTGATTCCTGTGGGATATGTGGCTTCAGACTTTCTTAGGCAAAAAGAAGACTGATCTCCAGGATGCCATGCATATCTTTGCTGTACATCCTTGGATAACAAGAAATCTAAGCATCTGCAACCTTTCCTGCTTCTTACTAAAGATTTTTAGATCTAACAATGCCTTGCTCAAAAAAAATCTTGTTTTTATTTAAAAAAAGGTAACTGATGAAATTTCTTTTCAAGGTGAAAATAAACAGATTTACTTAGCTGCTTTTGACATCCATGTCTCTAGAGTTTGGGACTTCAGCTTTAAATTTGCAGTTATGTCAGATAGCAAGTTTATTTGTGGGTTATTGGCTTTAGAACACAACAGAAGAATTGCAGCCTTGAGGAAGATATGCTGACAGCTGAAGCCAATGAGGCCAATAAAAAGATAAATAACATCACTAATAAGAAAAATACTATTTTTTTTCCCATAGCTTGTCTAGCTTCTGTGAACAGGTTCTATGGTCTTTCTTTAGTGTAAGACTAGAAATGCTCTCTGAAGATTTTGTATTAGTCTGTAAGAGTTAGTACTAAAAAGTAGCAGTCAGTGTTGCTAGTTCAGAGATGGAAGCATCGATTCAAGTGCAAGACCTTCCTCTGTAATTCTGTCTGCAGTTCCAAACATGGATGTTCAAGAAGGCAAATTTAAACTGGAAAAATTGTAGAGAAGAGATGTGATGGTCAGAATGGAAAGGTCCTCTTTGAGAGGAAACTGAATGAGCACATCCCACTCAGCTCAGCAAAGTGAAGTCTGAAGAGGCATGTGAATTATTTCTATAAATACTTTGGGGAATAATAACCAGGAAGGGAAAGAACTATTTAAACTAAAGGACAATGTTGGCACAAGAATAGATAGGTACAAGCTGGCTGGGAAAACATTTTGGCAGGAAATTGGAATGTTTTCAGAGGTTCTGAACTTCAGCAAGGTTTTGAGGCAAGCTTCAGATTTTTCATTTTGGGGATTTTGTCTCCATTATTTCTGCTGCTCAACATAGAACATGGATCATTTATGAACAGAATTATATAATTATTCCTTACAATAGCAAGAGGCCTGAAGGTCTCTTTCAGCCTTATTTCTTGAATTTTAAGAATTAGAAGCCTCTTGGGTCACTGACTGTTCTGAACCTGTGGTCCATATTACACTTTGAAGATATCTGTGATGGTAATTGGATAATTCTGTTCAATAGGCTTAAATTTCCTGTGTTGACATCCTCATACCTTTAGTGGCTCCTGGGGAGCAATACAGAAGTTGAAAGGTTGGAAAAACATCTTTAGTCAGACTTTGTGTTCTATGGTAATAATGGCTACCAGTGGTGGTTCATTTACCCAACCCAGTTGAAACAGTATGTTTATACTTCTAATACCAGTAGTACAAAAATATATGAATATAACTTTTACAATTTGTCTTGTACTCATTGATAAGGACCTTCAAAGTGTATGCAAATGTTTCCGTGCTCTTTGACCCACAGTGAAGTTCTCTGGTCTTCTCTTGTCCTTCTAAAGTAGCAGTAATGATGCACCTTAGAAGAAATTCAGTTTTGACAGGGAAGTAAATGTGTATATGCTTCCTTGAATTGCAGCCCTCCACTAAGTGTATTACAGCTAATAAATCTCATAATCCAAAGATAAAGGTCAAGAGAATAATCCTAAAGTCCATTTTGAGTCTTACTCATGCTTATTTCTGTTCAAGAGGAGAGACTGGTTCAGTGCCATTACGATCTAATAATTTTGTTGGTACATTAAGGGTGACTGGGATACCTTTCTTGAAAATGTAGTAAAATGCCAGTTGTTGATCTGAATGGGGAACAGTGCAATAACCATCATTTTATTAAATATTTGGTAATGGGCTCTTTTGGCTTTATGCTTTTCAGTACTTACTAAACAATTTTTAAAAAACGGAGGGGGGTGGCAGTAAAAAAGAAATAAAAGGAAATCCAAAAGAAAACTATGACTTCAGCTTCCTCTTTTATTCATTGTCATTGAAAGAAGGGAACTTGTCCAGCTCAGTCAAGTAAGGAGGAAGTTGCTGTACCAGCAGGTGATAACAGGTTTTAACAAGTTAGGAGAGGACTGGATGCTGCTGTGTTAGTGCTGCAGACTGAGCATATCCTTTTCTGCCATCACAGGACAAGTATCTTGTGCCACACCAGATAAAGCAGATGATGTGGAAGGAGAAAAGGGCTATGGGCTGTTCCTTGAGAGTCCCAAAGTGCACCCATCCCTATGTATGGACCCCCAGGACAGTTACACCCATCTCTGCTACGCTGTGCAGTGACTGAACTCATATAATACAGTGCACTCTTCTCTATGTAGTGCACTTTGATTTGTCACCTTTCTAGAAAAAGAGTAAATTTTACATGCTTTACTTCTCAAAACATCTCTGTTCATCTCAGTATTATAAATCTTTGTTAGGGTTAGTATCCAGATGCCATGTGCACTCCCTTGAGAAATTCAAATTAGTGCAGTTTTATCTTGCTTGTGTATTGATTAATGCAGTTCTCTAGGACAGCAAGGAAACGTTTGGTCCCCAAGACTGTATGGTTCTCCTCTTTCTGATTAATTTAGAGTATGAATTTGTTATTAGTATTTCTTTGTAACTATCATGGTCATGTGTTCAACTTAGTTTTTGCTCTACTTCTGGTCATTTTTTATATTTTTAAATGCTAACTTGGGATTCATGGAGAAAATATCCTTCCCTCTGGTAGTTCTTTGAGTTTAGAGGGTGTTCATAAATTTTGCTGTCTTCTAAGGATTTCTCTTTCTAGCCAGCAGTATTAGGACCAAAGTATTTGTGTTCAGTATTTGTGTTCAGGAGGATGGATGGCTAGTGTGGCAGGGGTATTCTTCTCTTCCATAAAAGGTTTCTTATACAGATCTCTAAGGTGAGGCTTTTCCCATTCACAGGAGAAGGTTAATGGGTAAGGTACACTGAGCATATTGGATCTGTTGCCAAGCAGTTTCATTCTGTCCCTAAACTATTCTAGTAATCTTATTTTCTATTATATCACATGAACAATGTTTCTAGAACAGTCAAAAGAATTACAAAGGACATTTCTCACTGCTATGTCCTGTTAAGATACAGTCATTTTAGAGATTTACCCCCTGTTGCCTGAAATGGAAGGGCACTGTTCTGAAATTTCACACCAACTGTCAAAATTGCTCCTGTGATCACATCTCTCTTTTCCTCCCCACCACAGCCCACTGTTTGTAACGTGGAAGATCGGTCGAGATAAGCGATTGCGAGGATGCATAGGTACTTTTTCTGCCATGAACCTGCATTCAGGACTCAGGGAGTACACACTTACTAGGTAAGAATTTGTTTTCTGTAGCCTTGACTTACATATTTAACTAGTCTGTTGAGGAGATGATAGGTGTGCTTTGGTTTGTTTTGGGTTTTTTGGCTGTGTCACTGTATGGGTCAATGAAAACCTGTGTCTCCTTTTGATGCTCAGAGTATTGTCTGGATATTGGACTGCTGGTGTCACAAGGCCATGCTTGCAGTTAAAAACCATAAGTTGACCCTATTCTCATTTTATTGGTCTGTAAACTACTCTCCAGTAGCTTATTGTAACTGATTATTATTGGTATTTTTCCAGTGTTCAGACAAATTTTAACCTTAGTAGTTAATGTCAGGCCAGAAGACCAGAAAGTCAGATTTGGGGATTATCCTATTCACACTTCTAAAACAGCAGGTATTCTCACCTCTTCTCCATCAGGTGCTTCCAATCAGCTGCAGTTAATTTAATGCTACAAATTTCCATTACATGTTACTCTTCAGATACATCCCAGCCCCTGAGTGGGAAGCTTCTGGATGAGGGAGGTAAGTGATGATAATCCTTCACTCCCTGGCAGCATAATCTTCATGTTTTGATCTACACCTAAATTCATTCACCTTAATATTGTTCCATTTCCTTTGCATAGAGTGAAAACTAATAAGTTTATCACTAGAGCTAGTAGCAAGCTTTCTACTTGTTTTTCTAAGAGTTTTCTTAAGTTTATTCTCTAAAGAATCAATGGAATTTTGTTCCTTTCAGCTACAATAGACTTTATTGTGCTTTAAAATAGAAGCTGCATTCTGGCATGTGTAGACCTCTAAAATTGTCATCACTTTAAATAATTAGTGCTTCCAGATCACTTTAGATTTGAGGCTTTTGTCCATTACAGGATCTTCCTCTGCTGTCAAAATGCCTTGTCCATTCTGGCATTAAATAATATTAGAATGGGAGATGTTCTTTCTTACATGTCTCCCTAGTTAGTTGCAAACTGAAGTTCATTTCATGCTTCTCTGCTGAGCTTGAAGAAGATAACTGCTCATCTCCTGGAGTCCTTACAAACTTCTGAAAGACCTAGTTACCTTTATTGTGTTCAATTTATTTATTATGCACTCTGGAATGTTTCTGCTTGTGTCCTTTCAAACCTCAGCATTCAAAATGGTCAGTGAGAAGAACGTTTAATAAATTCAAAGCAATTTCTTTGTTGAAGGTTAAAAAGCTTAAAATCTTAACCATTAGTGAGCCAATCTGACTGAAAACCAATTTTCCCCCTGTACTGGAGAGTGTTTCATTTAGGTGTATGCTTTACAGTGCCTGATCAAGAAAAATGAGCTTGTACAGAAGATTTCCCCCTGAGGCTAGGAATAAGGTGATAGCTCAAGAAAATAGTTTTTGTTCCTCAAAGATTTTTCTATTCTCACAAATCAGACAGGGCTGTACACTTAAATACCTTTAAAACTGGTTATGATTCCTGACTGCATTCTGTGAAAGCTGAAGTCAAAATACATGAAAAGTGATGAAAATTAAAGGGAACTGAAATAATTTCAATGCAGTATTTACAGGATGGCCACATGCTGTGGAAGTTTATACTAGGCTGTTTGGAGGACAGATCAATAATTTTCAAGATGAGGAAAATGGAACTACATACCAACCTATTATTAAAAAAAATCTTCAGAAGCACATAAGTTGCTTTAAAATAAAATACAACATTTAGTGCATATTGGATTTTGTTACCTTTTATGGTAAATCTTTTTTATGCTATGGTACCTAAAATGTTTCCAGGTTGCTTTATTTTTTTGAATAACAACCAAACTTCAAATATGATCACTGAAATGTAGAGTTCATATGAGAATGTACAAAAACAGTGTTCCCTTCTATTAGTCTTTATATTAAAAAAGAAAGAGAGGGTTACCTGTGATTAGTTTCCTTCTTGTGGTCAGTCTTTTCAACTGTGAGGCTTCCAGAGGAGAGCATTTGAAGAATAAAAGAAGCACCATTGAAATGTCCATGGGCTTTGAGAGTTTGGAGCTCAATGGGCCTCCCTAGGAAGGATTAGAAACTAGGACATTATAGCTTGCTCCAGCAGTATCTGGGCAGTAGGCTGCTGCAGGAGACATGGCAATTCCTGAAAGGGAAAAACTTATTCAGGAAAGGCAGAAGTTAATCAACAAAGTAGGTAGAATGAGAATAGGCTCTACTGCAGAAAGTGGAACTTGACCAAAACTTTCAGTTGACAATGCAGTCAGATGACTGCTGATTTTATTTTCCTTTGACACTTTTCAAAAGGGAGGCACTTTCCTTCATTCAGATACAGTGTGGATAAACTGAACCAGGTTGTTTGTCTAATTAATTAATTTTTACTCTTTTCAGTGCCTTCTGTGTAATTGTGCCCCAGCTTTCAGTCAGTAAAATGGCACAAAAGAGCAGCTGTTTTTAAATGCCCTGGTGCTTAGCAATCAAAATATCCACAATTCCCTTCACACATAATTTTACTGCAAATATGCTGAATAGTCCTTAGGATCACAGTAAATAAATTTTGTTATTTCTAGTGATCTCTGGCTGTCTATCATATTCAATGTGTAGCATGCACATCTCTATCTGCATACAGTAGTGTAGTTCCTTTGAAGCAGCATAATGATAGTTCATCTAGGAATCTGGAGTGAACAATTTGTTTCTTGGGACACCCCCACCCTTCACTTTTTTGGGTCTGGAACCAGAAATGGTGATGATCTGTGACCATTTTGAGCTCTGTAGGTTGTTGTGCTGATATTGCCAGTATGTTCTAAACAGGAAATTTATGTGGAATGATTCATCGTTAATTGGATGCATCTGCCTAAGTTCTGAGGAGGGATGAGAATACCCATAGTTAAAAAAACTATTACTGCATTCCTTATAAAGTCTACATGTTAAATTCAATTTTCTTTGCAGTTATATCAGTGAAACACAGGGGAAAGGATGTGTATTATTAAAATCTTCTACAGAACTTTATGGAGAGAGAGATTCAGACTTGGTGATTTGTATTTCATTTTATTAGGAGGTAAACCATGTCCAAGTGTTCTACAGTGTTGAATATTGCATTTTAGAATGAAGAAATTTACCATGGCTAAAATAGTCCTTTAGACTGAATGTGTTAAATTGACTATCCCACCTGAATGCATAAAAATAAACCAATCCAGATTATGAAAAACACCTTATGTTTTACAGCTCCTTCAAGAAAATACTCTGAACTTGGAAGCAGGTTACCACAGAATTTCATAACAGGTTGATAAATTACTTTTTCATGTATTCTGTACAGCAGTAAGACTTAGGTTTTGGCACTGAAGTTTTAAACTCCTGCTTTTGTAAACTTGAGATATTGAACAAAATGATTTTAGTTCTTTATTTTAGTTTTAGTTTTTAATCTGTTTCATAGAATTTGACGTAATATTTTATGCCTATTGGATGTAAAAGTATAGGTGCATAAATTTTTAACTCTGCGTTGTTTTAGCCCATGAAGGCTAGAATATGTATCTGGGGAGGAGGTAGTAGAGAACAGGCAGGTGAAGGGAGATGTCACATGGCAGAGTGTTGTCCCAGAAGAAAGCAGTAAAGGGACATTGGAGGACTCCATGGCTTAAGTGTATTAACGTAATGGCTGAAAACTGGGTTTAACCCTCCTTCCTTTAACTAGCATAGACCTGTCTCTACTGACTGTATGATGTAATCAGGTTTTTTGTTGTGTGCTCTACTTACCATTCCACCTGAGGGAAATAGGACTGCTGACACTCAGCTTAGATGTGGCTGATCAACAAAAGAAAACAAAGAGAAGCTGGGGATGAGAAGCACAAGATGGAAGGAAATGAAACCTATGACCCAACTTTTTGATAAGTGAATTTGGGTGTACAATCCATGAGGATTTGGCTACTGCTGGCATCAAGTACTGCTCTGTCCCTGTCAGCAATTACAAGAGTCAGTCCTTGTTGCTGCAATACTGCCTGCTCTCTATGTCAAAAGCACTAACCCTTTCTTCCTATTCCAGATTTTACCATCTGACTGCAAAATAGCAGTACAGCAAGCTAATTCAAGGGGTGAAATTGAAAAATATTTAATAACTGACCACATTAAGATTGATGCTGGCTGTACTTGCTAAAGACTAGTGACAAGTTTTTGTAGAGACAGGACAACTTCCTTCATGTATTTAGTTGAGTTTACTACTCTAACTCTGTAATCAGTCCCACAGGGCAGTGCTAACTTCCCAAAACCTTTACTGCCAAGCAGTGTTGCTGTGGGTGTAGGTAGTCATTACCATTGATCCAGGGCAAAGCATACTCATTCATCTGACTGCAATTTTTTGAACTGCAGAGTTGGGGAGTTGTGGCCTTCATTGTTGACAGAAGTCATAGGTTGAATAATTTCTGCAAATAACATCTCATGTAATATTTCAGAGCATATTGTTGCTTCTGTGTTGCCCACTGATAATATTTTGCAGGCTGTCTTGCTTTTGACTTTGATTTATAGTATACCACTGCTGAAAGTTGGCTTTTTAAAATACTGTTAATACACTGTCTGGTGGCCATCAGTGGAAAAGTGCCTGATAATTGTGAGATGAAGCTTACATTATCACACTTGTAATTAAACTCTGTAGAGAGCAGTGTAGGTTCATGACAGCCTGAACTCACCAGGGTTATGCTGTTCTTCTATGTTTAATATTGTTTTAAAGTCAGGAGCTTCCTTTCCATTTGTATGTGCCTGTGAAAAGCAGGTGCCTGCTGGTCTCCTCTGAGTTCTCAGGGTTGCCTTACTGAGGTAGAGGGCACAGATCTCCAAGTGAGAAGAGGTGCTTAGGGCCATATGTGCTGACATGGTTTTGTGTCCAGTTGAGTGAACAGATGATCACTGTGTACTGCAGAGCATGTGGGAGGCCAGTGGCAATAACCCTCTGGAATGAGTAACTCCCACCTCCCACTTAACAGCAAGTTGCCGTCATGAAGGGTAAAATTTTTAGTGGGCAATCAACCTATAAAATCCACTAAGTTTTAAGAACAAAAATGCCCTACATGCTGTCAGCTGGGACTCCTCAAATATTCATCTGTCACATTGAATCATAAAATTGTTTACATTGGAAAAACACCTTTAAGGTCACCAGGTCCAGCCATAAACTCAGTACTACCAAGCCACCACTCCAACATGTCTCCAAGTGCCAAGTCTACATGGCTTCTAAATCCCTTTAGGGTTGGGGACTCCACCACTTGTTTGGGCAGCCTCTTTCAATACATGACAACCCTTTTGGTGAAAAAATGCTTCCTAATAGCCAGTCTAAATGATTCCTGGTGCAACTTGAGGCCATTTTTTCTCGTCCTGTCACTTGCTGTTTGGGAGAAGAGGCTGAGCCCACCTGCTCCAGCCCCCTTGCAGGTAGAGAGCAGTAAGGTGTTCCCTGAGCCTCCTCTTCTCCAGGCTAAACATCTCCAGCATAAGCAACTCTCAGTTACACTATCACATTCCCTTACTGCATTACAAGGTTCTGTAGGAGTGATTTCAGAGCATCCTACATTCTTAGGGAGGTAGGAAGTGGGGTGCCAAACTGACACTTAGGAGGCTGTACTGAGTGCTTTTCCCTCAGACCAAGGATGGGGGCTCCCTGGCCAAAGGGGAGTTCAAGAATGCTGAAGAGCTTGCAGGACTGCTGTTCTGCTAATTTGGGCCCCCCGGCGTTGGTGGTTGACAATGTTGCTGTGACATGGGCATCACCCAGTGCCCAGGATAAGGCAGGTTCTGCTCACCTGCCGGGCAGCAGCAGAGGGAGGGGTTTATTCTCATCACTTAGTAGCAATTTCATATCACTAGAACTCCTTAGGAAAAGAAAGAGATGTCTGAGCCAAAGCTGTGTTTGGAAGACATTTGGAAATACCTGAATACTGAACACATTTATTACATACACATGTATATTCATATATAGCATATAATATATAGAACATTTGTGTTCTGAGTCAGAACTGGGCTGAATAATATTAAGGCAGTTCAGCATTCAACTTCACTTTACAAATTAGAAGATGTGTAGAGATATGTGTAATTTATGATGGTGTTGCCCTCCAGAGGTTTTAATAATGTTGTAACTTAGAACTCCTTTTTGTTTTCAAAAATGCTTTTGTTGAAATATAAAATTAAGGTATTAGCTCTGTGATGTTGAAATTTTAATGATTACCTCTGTTGAAACTGAGGCAAAATTATTTTAACACATAGACATTTTGTACTGGCTCATGGGTTTGCCTGCCATATCATCTGTATATAGATGTGATTTTACTGAAACTTGGAGCTGTTCATATTTCTAAATTTTATCCAAGCCAATAAAAGCTAGTTGCCTTGAGTCTGCTTGTAGACACTGACTTTACAAATAACAAGCACTTTAATTTGGATAAATCCTAAGATCTGTTCTAGTGGAATATATGTTTATTAGTAAAATGGTTTGTGATATAAACTCACAACAACAGAAAGTCCAAATGAAGTACATAAATTTGAATTTATTGAGCCAGACTTAGTTACTCTGTGTGAGTCAGTTCAGTAAATAGATCTGTAATGATTTTGTGCACATAGTGCCAGGTTGTTACTGCAGGGATCTGTTGTTTAACAGAGCTGTTTGCTGCCTTCTCTCAAAGGGCAAAGCTAAATACTGTACTGCCTCTTTAAGTGGAAAAAAACCCCAAATTTTTGTTTTAATGATGGGTTAAATGCTTCTCCTTATTTTGTTAGGAAGGAAAATCTTGTGTAGAAGAGAGTAGCATGCCCTAGGGAATACATGGTTTTTGCATATTGCATGTGTTGAGAATGTAGTCATTCTGCCTTAATTTTTTTATTTATTTAAAAACAAACAAGTAAAACAAAACTAAAAACCCTGGGTTTGTAATTGTCACTCTATTATTCCTGAGAAAAACCTTGCTAGACCCTTGGACCTAATGGTAGATGAGTCTGTTTCCTTAGCAACACTGCTTGAAAGAAAGCAAAGGAAAATGCCACAAATGGAAGGACAGTCCTTAGATTATTATCTTTATGAAAGGAGGAAAGCATAATGATGCTCTCCCAAAGCTTTTTCAATAGAACCAGGGTTATCAAATATTGATAACCATTTTACTGTTTTGCTGGGAAAACTGAATTATAGAATATGAATGCTTTGGCACAGGAGAATGCCTTACTGTGTTTTGTAGAGTGAGCTTACTTTTGGAGTTGACTGTTTATGAAAGGTATGTGAAAATCAAGGAAAAATAAATTTTATAATTAAAAATTACTACAAAATTGCTGTATCTGTATAAAATGGCTCAATGAAGTTTAGAGGGAGTTTTGCTGAGACAAACTTACTGTCATAAGTTTAAGGTCTCAGCCGTAGAATTTGGTGTAACTAAGGAAATGGCCATATTTGAAATACTTATTTCATCTTCTTATTTAAAAGACATGCATTAAAAATTGGGAGTTTTCAAAAATGTACTTTTATAAAATGCATGCTTAGAAAAAGACATGCTCAAGCAAGATAACTTTCATTAGTTACCATAACTTGTGGTATTTGGAATAAATCAGATGTTGCTGGAATTTGATTGAACTGGTGCTACCCAGCAGTTACTCAGACTTTCCAGATGGGTTTCAGGGAGGAGCCATCTCATTTGTGACTCCAGTCTTTCCCATGATGATCTTGCATTTCATGTTCTTCCCACACAGTCTCCTATTATGTGAACAAAATTATGCATGCCCTCTAAGTTCAAAGACAGAGTTCTTGTTGAGTTGGAACACTGGTTTGGTTCTAAGTCAGATATTTATTTGTCTTTGGATGTTACTTGCCAGAAGTGTTTGGGAGGGAGGGTGGAGGTAGGGGAACTGGCCACCCTGGCTTTCCTAGGAAATCTCTATATTGCCATAACTTACTTTTCCTTTACTACTACAGGTAGTTGTTGGTACTTTCATGGGTTTTAGTCAACTTTTAAATCTCTTTATATGGTAGTCTTAAGGGGAACATCATCAAAACATTGCCTAAAAATCTTTTATAATGACATTTGCTTTCTTTTGAGACTCTTGGTGACTTACTGTTTTCTGAAGTGCTACAGAGGTGTGCTGAGCTATGGGCCAGTGCTGCAGAATACAAGATAGGCCTGTGCTCACAGCAGGCAGAGGCATAGTGCTCTGAGACACACTCCACCTAATGTTGTAAATAAAGGATTTGTCTATGTGGAAACAGGACAGAATGGAAAAAGTTAGCATGGAAGTTACCCGCTTGTGGGTGAGGTTTTTCTCTCTGTCTGTTCTCAGCTCAGCAGGTGTTAATTTTTAATATAGAGCAAGGGATGTTTCCTACAACTTTATTGTGAGGGTAGTGAAACATCCCACTGCACAGACTGGCCAGTGTTTATATGTAATAAATATGAGACATCCCAAGTAAGACTGAGAATTGAGGTGCAGCTGTGGTATATTAGATAGCTTGCCTAGTAGAAGTACACTTGGGCTCAAGAAACTGTTTTTTACTGAAATCTGATGCTTCAATACCAGTTAGCAGAGATTAGGCAAGGTCACAGGAAAAAGAATTGTCTCATGCTTACAAGCTGTTAAAATCTTTAAACTCTGCAGCTTTGTGTGGGAGGCACTGTGGGAAACGAGTCTCTATTAAAGTTTTCAGTCTGTCAGCACCTCCTCCATTTAGGTGTTTTCTGATGCTTCCTTTTAAGACTATAAAGAAGAAATAGCACAAACTGGGTGTGGGGAACTGGGCTCCAAAAGCCCTTGTTATCCCTGTTTACTTTGACACAAAGGTGTTGAAGCTTTTGAAATTGTTTTTTACCATTTTCCATAGATCAGAGTAATGAGAGTTAAAATGCTCTTGTAAACTATAGCAGTGTTTTCTGGAATTTTAAATAGTACTGACAGATACCTGTTTCTAAAATTTGTTCCTGTTGACACCAGGAAGAAAGAAGTTATGTCCTTTACAAGAGCTGTGCAGTTAAGATGGAGGAAAAGCTCTTGGAAGAAGAAGAAATAGCCTATCCACTGCTTGGAAGTCTACAGGCAGCCATATAAATGCTGAAGAATGTCTGAAGACATCTGAAGTTAAGCACATTTCTGAGGTAGTCCTAAAGTCTTAGAGGCCCAATCACTGCACTATTTCAGCTTATATCATGTATGTATTTGTGAGCAAGTGACCACAGAGTGGGGAGGGAGAAACAGCACACAGAAGTCTTGAAAGACTTCTTGAACTTCAGAGTTTACAAGTGACTGGAGTTTTACTCCATTCCATCTCCAGTTCATTGTAGGGGGTATATATACTTACCTGAAAATAACCAAGTTTTTCTTTTCTAACATTAATTTAAAAATATTAGGAACAGAAGCACTCCAGGTTTGTCTCTTTTCTTTGAGTTGCAGATGCACTTTTCAGATTCTGCCATTTTCAACCGTACTCCTTAGAAAAATGTATGGAGTGCTATATACACTCTAAATGAGTGTATATTTGTGATAGCCTTTATTTTAGAAACAAACTGAATGTACTTTGTTTATTTTTTTAGCTCTGTAAATAACTGTGTTGATGCAGTTCACAAAGCATCAAATGCTGTGAAGGTATGTAAATAAACCATTACCTAGGAATATTTGTATTATAACAAAAAAATATTTCTAATCTCAAAGATTCCTACCTCTGAGTTTTCAAGACTTTAATTAAAACTTTTGTAAATACAGTTATAATTTACATGTGGAGAATAGCTTTTGATCATGGTGGAGAAGAGCTTTTTTTGGCCATCAGTACAAATTTCTGTAGGACTGGTAACACTCAGTTCTTCAGGCAAGGATATTTTCTGTGGGGGAATGGTGACATGTGCCTGTGTCGTAAATATAATACGTAGGCTACAGAGTGTCAGCTCACATGCTTAAATTTAGGTTTCCTGTTCCAGTGCAATGCTATAATCTTTATTTCTTAGTGCAGATTACTTGCATTAAAGGGTCAGTTGTCAGGCAAGCAGTCTCTCAGGTTGGAGAAGTACAGTATATAAATAACTCCCACAAGAACTTGGGGAACTGGTGCAGATGTTAAGAAGTGCTCTGCTGAGCCTGGGTACAGCTCCTGGGAACTTCTCAGCTGTCAGAAGCTGCAACCCCATCTTCAGTGAAAGAACCCTTTGTGATCCTGGCAATTACTAACAGTTGTGGTTTAAGTCTGTATATGAAATCAGGTATTGCAAACTTCTATCAGCAAGGAATGGTGACTTTTTATTTTTACTGTATTCTTCAGTTCATTGGGATTCCCTTAGTTCTGATTTTATAGGGGAAAAGAAGAAAAGCTTCTGGGGTTTTTTTTGAACAGTACAGCTTTCTGGTACTTCTACTTCACATAATTGTATGAATTCTATAATACCACAAACTGAAATAGGTGTCAAACTTCTTGTAATATGCAATCAATTTGCTACTTTAGATACCAGCCTAATTGTGATTAACATTCCTAGTGCTTTATTGATAAATAAAAGCCAGATTAGAAGTACATTCACACTGGTACATTCAAATGGTATTTCTTACTTCAGGAGACTCTTAATTTCTTTCATTTAATGTTGCTAAAGTGAATAATGTGGAGTAAAAATTATTTAGTGTGTAATAAAAGGTTAAGCAAGTATTTTCTTCAAATATTGGCTTATATCCCATTTAACTGAAGTGTCAATGTAAAGCCAAAATATAATATGACTCAATTGTACAAATGTTGAAAGAGATGTGTCTGTATGAAAAAAAAAATGTTCTGTGTGCATATGTGTATGCATTTAATAGCTTCAGTTCTTATTGAATTAGAGTTAAAAGAGCTGCTTGTGTTATCTCTAGGCCAGTTACTTCCAGGTATTGTTGTTAGAGCCCCACATGTAATGTGTTCGTTTGGCCATGAAGAAAAAAATGCTTGTTATATAAGTGAACACAAAGAAAGAAAAGGAGAAATGTAATTTTAAAGTAATTGAGGGGTCATTGTAACCTTGGTTCTACAGCAGGGCATCACTGCTTTTCACCAGAAATATTTTACATGCTCTGTCAAGAAATTGATGCTGGTTTTGTTTCTGTTCCAGAAACTTCTGCATGATTTGCAAGCTGGTTAGCTGGCCCTTTCTCATCTGTGCTGAGGATGCATTCTGCAGTTTGCTCACTTAGCTACAGAGAGGCTTTTTTCCTTTGACCTAGACTGCTAATCCCTCATTGCAAAGAGCAGCAGCTGTGCTTTGTCTGTGGAGGTCTCTGCACCGTGTGCAGCCTCATTTGCCAGAGCCACCCCTCTTTGTGTGCTCAGCTTTTTCAATCACTGAAAGGGTGGCTTTCTGATTTGTTGCTCAGAAAACCCTCTTCAGGTTTGTGGAAGTCTACAATGCATGTTCTTTTTTTTTTCCCCAAAAATGTGAATTTCCAAGTGCTGCTACATATGATTTCACAAGTCTGTGTTTGACTAAAACGTTCCTGACATTCAGGAGATGAAACATTTCACAAGTCGCTTTTTAAAAAGGTGATAATCTATTTCCATTTAAATATTAGCCACTTTAAATAGATGTGTTGAATTGTATCTCTAATGGTATGATTATGACTAAACCAGTATTTTGTGTGTCCCCACTGTATCCTCATTTAACATTGAATAGTTGGGCTTTAGCTGGTCTTGGTACAAGTCCTGTAGTTAAACATATGTGGCAATGCAAGATAGTCGTGGTAGTTAAAAGCTGAAAAGACACGTGGACAGAACAGTCCTTTCCTGGTTTAGGCTTTACTGCAGTGAATGGCAAAGCTCTACTACCTTCAAGGCAGAAGAATTCGGTCTGTAGTTTCTCTAAGAACATTTAAATGCATTCCTTGAATACTTAAGTTTCTGAGGCTACAGACAAATGTAGCCTAGCCTGGACCTTGCCTTTATTTCAGAACTTCTTTTTCATTCCACTTCAGCTGTTTTTATTTGCTACTCAAAACCTGGTTTACAGTGAAAAACATATACAGAGTGGCAGCTGGAAGACTTGGAACTGAATGTACTGTTTAGCTGGGCTTGCAGGCATTCTGTTGCTTGGGCATCTTGACCTTAGATAAGAGGGGTTTGTGAGTGCCCCATCCAGGCAGTTCTGTAAGCTGAGTAGGTTGCAGGTGGTACAGAACGTGCCACCCCAAGTAGACAGAATTGTGACAGGAATCTGGAAGGAATAAAAGGATGAAATCGTGACCCACTCTCATGAGTGAGAGAGAAGTGGCAGAGTTGCTAAAAGGAGAATAAGATGATGGCTTACAGACAACTTCTTTGTGTGTGGAAGGTAGAGGGAAGGAAATGCAGGATGTAAGGTTTCCAGATACATAGAATGTGTTTATGTATCTAAAACATACTACTCTATTCATAGCTTGATCATAGCTTGATCTGCTGATGAGGTTCATATATGAAATAAAAACCTTCACACTTACAAAATGAACAGAAAAAGCCTTTTTTGTTGCCTTAAACAGGAATTGAATTCTGTTGATGCAGCAGTTCTGATGGCAGCATTCTAGAATAGCATCATGATAGCAGGAGCAAGTGCCTAGAAACCAGAAGTCTCATGAAGTAAGAAGAGACCATTTATTTCCCTGAGGTCTTGTTACATGTGATGTGCCACAAGGGACTCATCTTGTGCTTATATTTTACAGTATTTATAAAAACACAGAATTAGTAAGATGCTATGAGCTCATTTATCATCCTCTACACTGACAGCACTCAGATCTGCATCCCTCTGCAGATGTACTTGCAGGGTGTGTAAGAGATTGTTTAGCTAAAAACCAGTTGGTTTGAACACAATCCAAGTTGAGTTGTGATACTGATGGAACACATCTTGGGAAACAAGCCAGGATATTATCCTGTGTTCTGTATTTTGGGTGGTCGTATTCCAGTCTGTAAGGCAGTGTGGACCTTGGGTTATTTTCAGTTTATGTGTTTGTTGAAGAATTTCAAGGCTGGATCCTGCCACTTTTTATTTCTCAGACTATATTTGCTAATGCCTTCATATTTCAGCATATTGTCTTGTCTTAAGCTTTTTCTATGAACCATTTACTGCAACACCTCACGTAAGAAAATATGATTGAGCAACCTGATCTGGTGGAAGGTGTCCCTGTCCAGAGCAGGGGGTTGGAATTAAATGATCTTTAAGGTCTTTTCCAGAGCTATTCTGTGATTCTGCAGTATTTGTCCTTCTGAATTGATTTACTGCATAATCTACCATACCTTTTGCTTTCCTCATATTTAACCTAATTATGTGTATTTAATTTGTCCACTGTGATTTCAGAGTCCGGATCGAAAAACAGTTTCAGTGTTTGTGGCAAACAGTACTGAAACTGAGCAATAAAGATTCAACCATCATATTTTAATATAAAAATACAGTGTTTCTGGTGAGAGAAGAAATGTTGAGAAAATTGAGTGCTCTTCTGTTCTAGAATCTCAGCAGCGTAATTTAAAAAGACCCTACAAGCTGCGGGAATGTGAAGATGTAAATGTTTACATTATCTTCCTGTATGTATATATAACTACATTGCTGACACATTTAGAAATGTTTTTCTGTAGGTACTTAAGATGAGGTCTTTTCAAAGTTCATAATAAATTAAAAATACCTCATTAATTTGTTCTTTTGTAAAATTACAATTTTTGCTGCTTGAATGCAGCTTTATAGGGGGAGCAATATTTTGTGAATTGCTTAAATGAGAGTTGAACTCAGCTATTATGTGGCCTCAAAGTCTTGACTTCAGTATCTGTTTTGTGGTAAAATAATGATCTCAAGTCAATATTGAGAGATGTGCTGGAGATGTAAAGAATTCTAGAGTTTTCTTTTTATGTTCCTAGAGATTTGAGTGCTTAATGTTGCTCAAGCTGCGTGGTTCTAAGTGTAATTGAGCAGTTCATTTTTGTTCATTATCTAAACTTTGCCATCTGCTGGAAA
The DNA here is from genome assembly GCA_024865655.1 of Emberiza elegans. NCBI lineage: Eukaryota > Metazoa > Chordata > Aves > Passeriformes > Fringillidae > Emberiza > Emberiza elegans. The sequence continues at coordinate 37,112,225 of JALJVW010000129.1, read as the reverse complement.
GCCTTTTAGTGACATTATAATTTAGTCCAGTTGGAGCTCAATTAAGGTTTTCTGCCTAGTCTGTTATCATGTATTCACCAAACAAAAGCCTACACACCAAACCCTGGTCAGTTTTGTTGCTCAGTTTTTAAACAAGCGTCTGGAATCGCTGTGACAAGCCTACTGCGATATGCTGGGAGAACGTTTTAAGTGCTGTGGATTTAGTTTTTATGTAGCAACCAAGACATTTCTGGGGAAATTGCCACCTTTCAGCTTCCTGAATGTTTATGACACAAACTCACGCGTTTTTGAATTCCATTGTCATTTATCCCAGTGGGATGTACGATGCAGGGACAGGTGAGGGACAATACAGAAATACAGGAAAAGGCAGAAAAGAATATCCATAAACAATACAAGAAAAATACAGGATTTTGGATTTAGCACACCTCTGTCAGGGTGTACCTCTGAGCTGTTACTGAAGCTTTGCTGTGTCTTGAAGTTAACATAATTGAAGATTTTGATTTTTTTTCTGAAGTAATAGGGTATATTGTATGATAATGCAAAATGATACCTCATGCCCTGTAGGACTAAAACTGAGAGAAAAATGGAGCCTTTACCATATTTGGCCTTTTGAAAGGCCAGTAAGTCCTTTAGAACCACAGAAGCACTATAGTGTAAGATTTCTGGTTTCAGGAAACGGGAAGTTAAAGCCATAGAAACTTGACTCTTATGAATGTAATCACGAACCTACAATATCACTTTGTGGATCATCTTAGTTTTAACTGAACCTTTTGATGGGAGCAGGTTGCAAGTGCTGTGACTTTTGTGATTATACTTTTCCACTTGAAGTCCATAACAGCACGTACACAGAATTCTCCTAAACTTTAACAACCTATCCATACAAGCCTTTGTTGTTTCCCTGATACTTTTGGAAGAAAGAAAGAGAAATTAATTTCAGGCATCATGTCCACACAGTGTAACATCATCATGGCATAATGATGAACTAGGTTTGTTTGGAAGAATCCAGCATGATAGAATATTTCTCTGGATAATTATCAGAGCAGTAGAAAAAAACATATTTGTTTCATTCTGCCAAAAAGCCCTGAATTTATGGGAGTATTGGTTTTTAGAGCTTCATGCTTGTGAGCTTGCTTTTCTTAAAAGAAATTTTGTAATGGTGAGTCAGTGAGGAGTTGGAGTTTTCATCTGCCGTGTACCCAAGGCTGACAGACCCAGCTGAAGAACCAGCAGTAGTGAAACCCCAGGAGTTTCAGCCCATGGTCACTGGGCAGGTGCACATTAGCTCTGTGTCTTAACGGATACTCACAGCGACTGCAGAGTCCGTGAGCAGCATCTCCCACAGTGTCAGGCCTTCCGTGTGCTCTGGGGTGGATCTGTACTGTGTAGCCAGAATAAGAAATCAAATAAGGATTTGTCTGGAAATTTTAAGTATGCCTAGAAATACTCTGTAAAGGCTTCTTTTGATTTATACAGCTGGTGGACTTTTTTATGGAAAAACAAGGGCCCAGAAGCTTACCAGCAGTACCAGTATGGTTTGATTTTTAATTGTGGGTATGGTTTCCACAATACATCTGTGTACATAAAAATACTCTTGAAGCCATTAAATAAGGAGAACGAATAGACAGCTTATTTTTGGAGCTGCTGGGTGTCTAAAATAGAGACCTAATTGTCTTATGTAGCCAACATAGGTTGCCTTTTTCTGATGAGCTTTTCTAAATGCTTAATTTATATATGTGCTCTGATTTGTCTTAAAAGGAATGGTATTTTTTCAAAGCTAAAATAACTCTCTAAAATAGAGCAGCAGGTTTTTCCTTCTTCCTCTTAAGTTACATGTCTGATTTCAGACAGATTGGGAGAAGAGAGTCCTTCTGGCATACTTCACTTCTGTGGAGTAAAAAAATAAATAAATTTATTCAAGAGCCAGAATGCCAGATCAGTATTTTATTTGTCCCATCTGGAATGCTGTTGCTGTTACCTGCTGTTAAAATCAGCTGAGAACTTCAGAGATGTACTTCTGTGCCACACAACAAGTGTGTATTTCTTTTTTTATCCTCTGACTACCACTTAGCAGCATAATGTGCAGGAAATATAAATGTTGTTCTTTCCCATTCTGTCTCCCAAATGTAAGGGAGGGTTCAGGAAAAACACGTCATTCACAGTTGTTTTGTTTCCTGGAAATTTTTCCAGTCTGACCCAAAAAAAGAGCAACAATATAAATAAATGGTTTTTGCTTGCATTCAAGTGATTTGATGTTGTGTTTAAATTACTCCTTGAAATCTCCATTTAAATTGGCAAAATTCTGTTGGTCATAAATAAAAGTCAGTAGAAGGCTGACCTGTGGGCTGTGTTGAGCTGTCTGATGGCTTATGCTGACAGCTAGGAGGATTGTATTCATAATAATTTCTACTTTCTGCAGTAGAGCACACTCTGCCCTGCTTTTCTGGCTTAAAAATTAATTGCATGTCGTGACTTGGAAGCTGTTACTTTTCTCTGGTCTCTGCCAAACCGAGCTATGAGAGCTGATTTTCATTAGGAAAATACTGGTGGTCTGCTTAAGTGTTCCTTAATTTCTTCCTCTTGAAGTTACTGAATGGAGAAGTAGAAATCTGAACTAACTTCACTGCTCAGTAACCCAGCAGTGGAACAGTAAATGCTGTCTTTTTTTCTTGTTCTGAAACCCTGGCACCAAGTGTCTCTTGCTGTTGTCTTCACTGTTCCCTAAAACCCAGTGAGTTTGCCACTTCTTAATTTGAAGAGGTTTTGAACTAATTGAAGTACAATATCTTGGTCCTTTGGGCTGAATTCATTGACAAAGAGCCATTTCTTTGTTAAATACATCTTCAAATGTAATTCTACTAAGCTTAGTTGGCTCAGTGAAAAAAATTGCAAAATCTCTCAGGTTTACACTTCTTGAGCTAAATAAAGGGCTGGTAGAATTTAAGTATCTTCCCTACCATCTGAAAGTAATGCCAAAGTACTGTTTATCAGAAGAGGGTCATAGTTTGTAAAATAAGATCTTTGGCCTACTTTTTATATGTGTACTGATATTTGAAGATTTGTTTAGATGCCATAAAGTTGTGTTTTGGTTTAACTGTGTTCAGTATCAGAAACTGGTTAAGAGAAAATTTATTATTATAGAGTGAACTAAAAAAGTAATGGAAAATTAATTTTTAAATTGGATTAAATTTATCAGTTCTGTTTGATTAAGCTTTTGGGAACTACATTTATACAGGATAGGCTGAGGAGACTGAAAGAGAGGCTGTCTCAAAAAGTAGATTTTTAGGAATCGGGGATCTTGGATTCTGTTCTCAATTCTGTCACTGACTCAGTGTAAGCCTCCTAAATTGCATGAGTCACTTAATGTCTCTGCCTCATTCACACTTCCTATAAAAGTGAGTATTACTTACATCATGCCCAGTGTTTGACAGCTTCCTTTGCATCTCCTCCTCCTGTGTCATGTTTAAACCTTTGAAGTAATTTCCAGCAATGTACAGAACTGTATCCAGTTTTATCTAAACTCTGTCCAGTATGGGTCTGTAGATGTGACTATCCCCAAAAAAGAGCTTTAGTGGGAAATTTCACTGTTAATGTTTGTTGTTAAATAACAGTGAGTAAAACACTAGGAGTTCAATTCATTTAATGCCACCATTCATCTGCATCAAAATCCTTCTTTACTATTTTTGATGCTTATATGCTATCAAACCTCTTTAAAGGATCTTTTTAATTCAATCACAAGGATTTTGAGGCGTTTCTAAACAGAGTAATTAAAATCCACTACTACTTATTTCTCTAATTTGTGTTAGACTGTTTGTTACCCATCTGCCACGTCACGTGTAAGAGCCCTAGGTTCTCAAAGACTGAAGCTGACTTTTCTTTTTAAGTCATTTTTATAGCCTGCAGAAATTATGGATGGAGAATATAACACAATAATGTGTTTCATTTTGGTTCACCTGCACATACTATCGTTTCAGGTTGTTCTAAGATCTTCTCTAGTGATATTTTATAGAAAATAAGATGTAGTCTTAAGGAACATAAATATGTAAGGAATATAATTTTTTCCAAATCATCATGCTGTTTGTCACAGCAACTCATACTTTAAACAATTCCCTTTTCTTTTTATACTTCCCCTGTCTTTGAAGCATTTGCAAGCTTTTCTATATCCCATATACAAAGAGGAGTGGTCCTTGGAAAATGAAATTACTGATAAACATTCCCTATAGCCAAATAAACTTCATTTGAAGAAAAGCTGAGATTTGTGTAGTATGGCTCAGCTGAAGAAAAACTGATAGTTGAGTAACACTTTGTTTTGGCTTTTTTCCTAACTGGCAATTACTTGATCTTAGGACATCCAGGACTGCATAAATATTTAACTAGAAAGGCCATGCATATGCGTGCATGCATTTAGTATCTAAAAATAGTTTTCCTTGAACAGGATTCAATTCTGACTTTTTTACATGGAGCAGACTCTATGTGGAAAAATGAATGCCCTTTTATTGGCCAGCTAGAATTCCCCTTGCTTGGCACTACCTCTTTTCAACTCTTCAGTACTATGTACTTCCATTTAGTCAGCAGCAATATATGTAATCTATTTCTGGGCATGAAGGAATAAAGAACAGATGGCATAGGAAATGCTTTTACAATTATTGGGCTTTTTTTTTTAAGTAGTTTTGAATGCCACCTAATTTTTCCAACTTCTTTTGCTGATTATTTCCACTTACCCTTCCTTAATTCTAAGTTTAACATAAACATTGTGGAGTAAATATTTTTTAAATGTGGTATTTAACATGCCAGACTTCATTCATTTTTCTAACAGAAGAATTGACAGAAAAATACAGCGTTGAATAAAACTGTAAAATCAAATTCTAAGGCTACAAAAGTACGGATATGTACAGTTTCTCTTGTGCCAGATAAGAATGTTGATGACCCACAGTTACATGGTGATTTTTTTATTCTGAGTTCAGACCAGTGACAAGCTTTTGAGGAAAGCAAGCATTGCCTTGTCCTGTTTTCTGTTTGCTGGGAGTTGGTTATCAAGAGGCACATGGCAAGTGCAGTGACGTGGCAGGGGAGGCCCAGGTCTGAATTTCCATCCATAGATGTTTGTGGAGTGTGTGAGTTGGATGGCAAGGGCTAAACTGCTGCCTGTAGAAACTGTTTCTCTTTCTTGCCAGAACAGGAGTGGCAAAAGTAAAAGATCATGCAAGGATTTTTTTTCCTTGCTGACTGTGTTGACATCTGCTGACATTTCTGAGAGTGATACCAGTCTGTCAAGCATTGAGAGCTGAGACTTGTGTAAAGTGGAAGCTGCCCTTGAGGAACCACTGAGCACCATCCACTTCTTCCACTGTCACCATCAGAACAGTCATAGATGGTGATTTCTTCACTACCCACAGAGATTAAGTTTAAACTCAAGGATAATGGCTGAGTTCTGAAGGGAAGCACCTCTAATGCCATATGTCTCCTGCTAGCCAGGCATTGGGAAATGCAAAAATGAAAGCAGTTCATCTGTGAAGAGGTTTTAGAAAGCTGGTGTTCTTTTAGGCTTTGCAAAGGTATCTGGAACTTACTGTAGAGTTTGGACTGTGGTAGCAATAATAGAATGATAGAGAAGATGACTGGTATTCATTCTAACTGTAATATAAAGCATGATAAAACAGGTCTTGGTTTTTTAAGCAGTATGTGATGTCCAAACTCATTAGGAAAAGGTACAAAGGTTTAAGGTAATTATTCTAAAGCTGGCACCTGATAACATTTTTGTTTCATAAATTTTGTATTTCATTTGTATTCACAGTATTTCATGTGTAGCTAATAGTATATGCTCTCTTGTTGGCATTTCCCTTCAGTAGGTTTTATTCCAGTTCCTGATTGTCAACACAAGTTTCTCCAGGTAAATTTAGGTTTTGCTTACGAAACAACAGAGGTAAAAGCTATTTTGAAAGATGGAAAGGGTCTGAAGACAGGCTAAGGAGGATTAAAATCACAGCAATATCTGTCTGGAGTAGTCACAGTGGTGTCAGAGGCTGTTACTCAAATCTCTAGTCTTACTCTGCCAGGCTTCTCACTTACCTCCAGCAGCAGGAGTTTTGAGGTAGGATCTGTGCACCAGTGTCTGTAGCTGTGGAGTGTTGAGGAGAAATTTTCCAGCATGCTGTACAGATGGAATGGCACCTGGCAGTTCAGCAGGAGTTAGTTATAATTGAAACGGCTCTATCATTTGATAGCAATATTTTAGTTCTCATGAGGTGGTTATGTGAAGACAAGGTATTTGTGCCAGTGTCATTGCTGAAGAATGGAGCAGGGCAGCTGAGCTTGCTGCTCAGCGTGTGCTGGGCACTGCATGGCACTGCTTTCTCTGGAACTGAACTACTTGGCTGGTTCTGTGTGCCTGAGGCTTTTTCACCTTTGTGTGCCTTCCTGCTCCCACTGTTCACCTGAAGGTTTCATATCTCAGCTTTTTATCAATATTTAAATATGTCGTGATTTCAGTCTTCTTGTTTCAAATTATTAGCTCAGCATTTAGGTGGGGTAGCTGAGCTGGGCTGTCGTGCACAGGGCCAGGAGTTGATGATCCTGATGTGTCCCTTCTAATTTAGGATATTCTGTGTTTCTGTGAGACATGGCTTACAGGAGCATGTGATGAGGTTTGTTTCTGCACAACTTGAAGAATGTTAAATTACAGATGGTTTATCATCTAGCAATGCCAGTGTAGCAGATCTTCAGTGAGTAGGAATTTGCTGGAGACTTCCGCTGCTACCTTTGTGGGGATCAGGCTTACACCCACAGCACACAGACAACCTTTGCCTCAAAAAGTTGAAATTTACAGTAGATTTTGGCAGCTATAGGAGTTGGAATTCAGATACAAACTCCTAGTACCAAGTTGTGCAAAAAAGAAAAAAAATCTTTTGAAGGTTTGAAATTCTTGCATTAGGGAAAGAGTTTGGCTTGGCAAGATGGTTGCATAAATTTCAAGAAACAGATTTAAAGTAACATTAACAGTATCTGTGCATGCAGTTGTTTGTGGGGATAACTGAATTTGTTGTTTGTTGATGAAATAATGCTTGTCTGTCTGGGTGCTTCTCAGTAGAGCATTCACATAGATAGGTTATGTGACAGAAATGCAGGAGACCTCGGGGAAATGAGCCATCTGCAAATAAGCAAACCTGTAGTAGCAATGTATTTGAGTAGCAATGTATTTGAGGATTAGGGGTTCCAATAATAATTTTTTATTAAAAAGGGGGGTAAAGTGTTATAAGTGTGTATGCATGAACTTAAAAAAAAAATAAAATTCAGAAGAGCTTTAAAGTGATCCCATCTCTGACTCAAAATACCTAAGCTATAAATAACTGGATTCCTGGAGAGTATTCTAGGAAGGTACCACTGGATATTTGCTGTGACCATGTGCTTGTACTCACTCATTTTGCTAACTGCTCTTGGTAAGGACTTACTACTAGATAGGCTTAAAGCTAGATAGACTTTTGGGTTGAGCTGTCCCTGTGTTCTGAGTGTCCTCCCTTCACATACGTGTGTTTATTTATTTTCACCACCATGTGGGGGGATTTAAAAGCCGAGTTGGGTTATTGGTATCTCGGGATGTTGTTGGTATGCTGTGGCTGTAGGAGTTATCTCTGATGTTGCTCTGAACACCAGAGAGCAGAGGATGATAACTCTGCCTGGTTCCAGCAGTTTCAAAGCTGGCCTGGAAAATCCCATCAGCATTACCTGCTTTGGATTGATACAACTTCAGTGGAAGTCATTAGTTAAATATCATAGGCCTTATGCTTTAAATCTCTTTAGTGTCCCCAGTTCTTCACAGGTCTGTGTAGAAATGGAGTCTGAATTTCAATACTGTGTTGTGTTTTGTAATATCTGCAACAAAAAAAATTGCCTTCCTTCCCACGCTAGAATAATGTAGGCTCTATTTTAACTCTTCAGTTTATGGTTCTTGATGGGAAACTATTTCTGGTTATACATATGATGATTTCCTTTAGTTAAACTTTACGTGTTGTGGTTTTATTCTCACGTGTTTTTACGTGGTCTGATGTAATGGAGTTCCATTGCTCTTTACAAAAAACAGTGAATTCTGGTGCAAAGCCTGCAGCCATTATTTTGACACCTTGGCCATGGCTGTGATTATATCAGCTAAGGGGCAGCCACTGGCTCCAGGCCAAGTAAAACGATTAAGAACAATCTAATTGTTAGATGAAGCAATGAGACAGGTGAAGAGCTTGGTAGTATTTCAGTGTCTTAAATTCTCTTTACTCCTCCATAAGTTCAGTTAGCAGATCGCTGGTTTTGTTGGTTCATATCCACATCATATTTCAAAGCTTAAGAGAATAAAAGATTGAGATGCCATCCTCACATTAACCTTCCCTTTGCCAATTTAACTGGTTCTTAACCAAATTTATGCAAGTAGGTTTTAGAAGTGTTCTTACTCACGTGTTGCTTGCTGTGTGTTTGCAGGCGTGCTGGCCTGTGCACAGGTAGCTCCCTCAGTGTGGGTTTTACCCCAGTAGGTCTCTGTCTGTCTGTAGAATGGTATGTCATCCATGAATTAGCTGTTTGCAAGCTTCCCTGTTACTAATCCTGAATCTGCTTTGCAGAACTTCAAGTCCTGTAGATTTACAGGTCTGTAGAGGCCTTGGATGTTTTCACCTTTTTATATTCCACCTTTGCTAGTAAGCATGAATATTAGTCTTTTTTAGAGAATATTCCGCTGGTTTGGATTTTTTTTTTTGACTGAATAATTAAATTCTACAATTTGATTAGTGTATTAAGTGTTTGGTCACTGCAGGCTATAGAACTTCCACCTTCACTTTGTGTTGAGTTTAATCCTTTTTGAAAGGGCTTACAAGTGAAAGAGCTGTTGCTTTTGTAACTTTTTTTCAAAAGCTTTCTGCTTCTGTAATAATAAGATTGTCACAGTAGCAAAACCAGCTCAGGAAGGAATGACCCTCAGAACATCATCTGATTGGCCAGCCAAGAACCAAAACAAATGTCTAAGGAAAAAGCTGGAAATGTTGATCAGAGTGTATGTTACACCGGTGACTGGGTAATCAAACTGGTCATCATTTCATCGGGATTTTTTTTTTCCTTTATACTCTTCAGATTAGATCCTTGAAGTAAAAAAAAAAAAAATCCTTTGAAATTCTGTTTTGTCTTCAACAGTGCCCTTAAAGATAGTCGTTTCCCCCCAATGACGAGGGATGAGCTGCCACGGCTTTTCTGCTCAGTGTCTCTACTCACTAACTTTGAAGATGTGTGTGACTACATGGATTGGGAGGTAAGAATGTCAGATATCTTTCATGAAAATGAACATCTGTAGCTGAAGTAACACTGTTCAAATGATCTGCATGTATTAGTGCAGCTGTCACTGTTTTGCACTCTATTCACATGGGTATGTGCACAGATGCAAAAGACACTTTTTGATAAAACTGTTGTGACCTCAAGAGTCTGAGCCATGCAAATGCAATAAAGTTGTGGTTTTGCCCACAAAGACACTCCGAGTGGTCTGCATGGGTGTCTTTATGTCTAAGACTCCATCAAGGAAGGTATTGTCTGAGCAAGGCTGTCCTGAGGTCTCATTTGCAGCATCTATCTGGTAGATCAGTCCCTTGGCTCTGGAAGGGGCTGTTTCAGTATGGAAGTTAGCAGTCTGGTGTATACTTCCAGAAACAAAATGCACAAAATAGCAGTCCCAGAACAAGCTGCTTCATTTAGCTTGGAGGGTCATTCATCTTCCCCCAAACTTGCTTTACTTTCAGAGTGAGCATCCTGCACAGCCCTCCCAAAGCCTTTGTGCAGTGAGGCCACAGAAATCACTGCTCTCATGCTGCTTACGCATGCAGCTGAATCTGTTCTAATTGCCAGGTTCTAGGAAACCTGCATGCATCCTCTTGGAACAGCAGCATTAAAGAGATTGAAAAGCACATGCTGACGTGTGTATGACAGTGTATACTGATGGAAGTGTTAGTCTGTAATGTTCTTTCCCCAAATTATTTAGCATTAGATGCTTGCAAAAAACAAGGTACTTGACTTAAGATGAACTCCTCATCTCGGTCATCATGTTGCATTCCTCATTCCTCTTTGAATCTATTTTTGAGTGGACATAAGAAAAATTTTGAAATTGTCATAGAATTGCAGACATTATAATGACAGAGACATCACAAAAGCTACAGTATTTGCTTTTAATAATAACTTGGCCTGACTAAATATTTAGAACTTCCTAGGAGAAAAAGAGACTTTCTGTTGTATTTAGAGATAAAAAAATGTAAATTCAATAGCTTTTCCTTAAGGAAAAGCTGAAAGCAAAGCCCAACTTCAAAAATCCACTTCCCTTGGAAAGACTGGTTTTAGCTTTGTTTCTTGGGCAACTGCTGATTCATAACTAATAGGAAAAAAGGAGACTTTTACTTTCTATATTTTTCTGCAGAACTTGTGGGACTTTAACAACAGTGTAAGTAAGCATAATGCTGAACTCTAGTGGTTTTGAATTCTGATAGATTTTATGGATTCTTGCAGTTGTTCTTATTGGAAACCCCTGACTTACAAGGGAAAAATGCAGGGGTCAAAAATAGAAAAGGCCTTGTATTGCTTAGTTGCTCTCTCCTATTTCATTTAAGGTTTTCTAGTGGTGAGTTGTTAAAACCCTTCATAAATTCCTACAATTGTAAGAAATGGTCACAAACTTGGTTTCCATACAAAAGGACCCAGAGGAGGGGGGTGTCATATAAATATAAGATTATAAAATTTGTGGTTGTTAGTCCTTAAAAGAGTGATTCATCACTGTGTGTGCCTGGCAGTGAGATAGCTTATGTCACCCATGTGTCTTTTAAGAGAGCTGCAGTTATGCAATATTAATGGCAGAACGACATTTCAGGATGTCTAGAGTATGATGTAAAGAGTCTGCATCTGTCATCTGTCATGCTGGGATCATCCTGAAAAACATCAGCCTAGTTAGGAGTCCCTGCTTTTGTAGGTGTGCTGCTGATGATCTTGTGGGAGCCAGGTCAGCAATTTGCTGACACGGGTCCCAATATTTCAAAATTACCAATTCAGACAAGTCAGTGTTCTGAGACTTAGAGACAATGTCATCTGGAGTCAGGAGTGAAGCTGTCTGGAGACAGCTCAGGAGTGTCTTCTCTGTGCTGAAGCAGAGTGATGGATGTTTTCTCACATTAAAAAATTACCTTCCCAAACAAAATAAATGAATATTTCAGCTGTGAAAAGCAATGTGAAACCCCTTAGTGGCAGAAACTTCCATCAAGTAAACAGGAGTGTGAATTCACTGCTGTTAGTTCCCACATGACTTCTCATATGACTGCATTTTCATGTTTTATAAAAGTAATTAGAGGAAAGTACACATCTTTAAAGGACCACTTCAGTGCCATGTTCACAAGGATGCTTCCTGAAATACAACTTAGCGTTCCTACATACCTGTGACTTTGTCTGAGTTGCACTGCTGAACAGATGTAGGGTTTTGAAAGGAACACCAGGAGTGTAAGAGCTGCATCTCCAGTAATGCTTGACAGAGCCCATGAGAGACTGCTGTGGCCCAGTTGCTGCTGGGATGGAGCTGCACAGTTGCACAGCCTTTCCACCTCAGAGAGATGGACAGCATGAACAACTCAAAGATGTGCGGATTTTTGGTGGTATTACTGCTCTTTTATTAAACATCAGGCAGCAAAGGACTAGTTACAAGACAAGTGATAAAGACCATTTATTTTTAAACACGTGCTATTGACAGCAGTCATTCCTTCCGTACATCAACTAATTCAGACCTGCTGATTCAGATCCTCTCCTTTTTTATAAGGAGATCTTAAAGCATTGCAATTGTATGTAATTATAACAAAGAACTTTTTTGTTAGACTTGAGCAGTACCTCTTCCTTAAAATACCTTGAGAGAGCTCTTTGCTCCAAAGTTGTTCTTCAGTAAAGTAAAATCTGCAGAATTGTATGTGCTGTCTTGATACAAAAGGCCTTTAACCTGTGTGCAGTGGTTTAAATATTAGCTTAAATAGTTGTAGCCAATAATGTTGCCTGAAAGGCAGCTTTTCATTGTTGACAAAGTGGGTATATTCAGGAGTTGTGGAAGTTCTTTCCTGCCTGCAAGTGCAGTGACACCAGTGGCTCTCAGCTTCTGTTCTGTAGAACTGAGAAGAAAGTCTGGATCACAATGTTATTCTCTTTGGACAATATGTAGTGATCCCATGTATGTAAATGAATGATTATGCTTGACATGAAGTAGAGAAGAAGCCAACAAGCCTCCTGAGGAGTCTTTTTCCTCTGCTGTTAAATCAGAGTGTAGTATTTAGATGCTACTAAAGATGGTCAGAAAGAAGCCAGCATATTTGCTGCAAATGTGGGGCTAAAAAGCTGTAGAATTGAGCTAATGCCAAGTGGGATCAGCTTCAAGAAATCCTTGAAAAATTCTCCAAGAAAGTAGCAATAGTCACTTAATCTGAAGGTTTCCATTTCCAAAACATTTGTGTACAGCTATTTCTGTAGTATTGGTGAGGTAAATAAAGGGGAAAGTTACTGTTCTGTGGTATCACAAGGAATACTGTGCAAGTTCTAGGCCAGCTTTTATGCTGAAAAAGGAAAAAACCTTTTTTCTAGGTTGGTGCAGAGATTGAGGTGACAAAAGAAGGGCTGTCCCTAACCCAGAGCAGGGTGTCACAGTGCCACTGGCACGTAGGCACGGGCTGTGCAGCAGGTCTGGGGTGCAGAACACAGAAAGTGAGTGGACAAAAGGAACAGGCAGATGCTTGTCCCTGTCACCAAGGGGTGTTACACTGCTCCAGCTCTGGAGCATTCCATGTGGATTCTCTGTAACAGGCCCTTTGTTACCTGCTTTAATGTATTTCTGAACAGCTGCTTTACAATTGATTAATCTTACACCAATTAGTGGTGATTGCATGTAAATAGCTAACAGATTTCAGTGCAGTAGATATAACCAAACAGAACCAATATTTGGGTAATTTTCTCCACAGTGGAGTCCACAGAAACTGAAATGTCAACAAGGCCTGATGTTGAGGTGCTTATCCAAATTCCCCATGGACACTCTAATGAGAATAATGTTGTTTCTTCCTCTCAGTGTGGTTGGAGAGTCAGTCCAAGAGGAACAAATTAATGAACTGCTTTTGGAGCCTTGGGGCAGAACAGTCCATCAGGAGAGTTGTTTCAGCTTTGGTGTCAGAGGGGACTTTGGAACCATTTTTTCTTAGATATATAGAGAGGTATTATGGGCAGTAATCTGGCTAGTGCCATAGGTACTTGGCAAAACAATAAATGTGACATGTACATGTTTCCTCTCATCCCAAAGTGTATGGGAATAAAGAATGATGTGTATAAATGAATATGAATGTGTTTAAATACACAACAAAGTCTTAAGTTTTGTAAAGGTAATTTCAGAAGTAAAATAATGTAGCTTAATGCAATCCTTAGATGTAATGAAAGGTCTATTAATTTAATTCATATTGTCACAGAACCTAATTTTAGATGGCCTCTGTCCACTTACACAACTGATCAGAAAGCTTATATCTACAAGTACTGCTTAGATAGAACACTGTATTTCATGATCTAAAACTCCATAGAAATATTTCTGATGTCAGAGATTGTTTTTTGCCTAAGTCTCTCTCCTTATCTTGCTTTCCTCTCCCAATAGCAACAATTTAAATAGGTTCTTATCCACGTGGGAGGCTGAAGCAGCAATTGTGTGGTCCCTTTTCAGCTCCAGAGGTACCTGTAGGCATTTGTTTCCCTAATGAATGGTAATAGGTGAGGCAGAACTCCAGCTCTGTCTGCACAAGATTGGTTTGTTTTTCTAAAGTTCACAGACAGATGCTGTTGTTCTGCAGAATGCTGCCTGTAGTGCATCAGTATTTTTAGTCTGAGAAGCAGACCTGAGGCTGTGTAGGAAGGTGTTTGCTGGTCCTGGTAGCAGGGCAGTTAATGCCATCCACAGACCCAGCCCCTACTTCCCATCTTGGAAGAGGGCTATTTTCGGAAATCTCACAGAAGTTTGCATCAGTTGAACACCAGTCTCTTGAGGAAAATAAGTTCCACACCGTGCCCATGGCAGTCTTAGTGTGGATCATTTTTACTTTGCTTGTGTGTGGCTTCCATTTATTTAACTCAAGCCTGATAGCTGGAATTTAACAATGAGAAGCTGTTTGTCCTGCTCAGCTACACAGTTGGAATTCATGCTCCACAGGATGCTGTGAAATTCTCCCCTGATGTACATCCCTTTTTCTGCAGACATAGGCCTAAAAGTCCATTAAAATGGTTAATGGGAAACATCCAAAACAATTGGAATGTTGCATCATACTTCAGTGCATCGCTAGTGCTCCTGTTATTCTGCAAAACACTTGTGTAGCATTTAGAATCTCATATTCTGCAGGATTTAAAGGTGTGCAAACTCTGGAAATGTTTAATCTTAGTACTGAATATACACAGTTACAAAATCACCAGCTGCAGAAACTTACTTGTTTGGGCATAAACTCTGTAGGCTGTTTTCAGTTTCTGACATAATTTCATTTTACTTTCAGGCCTTTGGGCTTATAATTGTATCTTCTGAGTATACAGATTTAATCTCTCTGGTGATTATATGTATCAGTGTAATGAAAGTTGGGGTTTAGGAATGTTTGGTAATGAAATAATACGTTAAAAGTTGCAGTGAATTAAATTTGTTAGTCACAACGTTACATTTTTCCTATTTATGAACAATGTTAGATTCATAGGGAAGAATGGTTATGGCCATGGCCAGCCACAAGGGACTCTTCCTCCCATTTCCCCTGCTTATATCATATATAAAGAATGAAAAGTTTGAAAATCAAAGTCTTAATATAAGTAAATATGTTGACTGAAGAAGTGGTAGAGCTTTGTAAATATTCCTTACTTGTTTTTTGACTGCCCTGCAGTTATGGTAAAGTAAGTAAATTGTTACTGGAGAACATTTTGCAGCATTTTTTGATTAAATTTGTGTCCTCAAGGATGTGCCACACCAGACAATGTGATATCCTTTTAAAACATTGACTCATTTTCACATGCAGTGTTTGGATTCAAATGGAAATAACATCTTGGTTATGTGGGCATAAAAATGTCCATCTAATAATGCTTTGTGTTTGTGCACAGAATTCAAAAGCAGCTGAAAACCTTCTGGCAATGGAATATCTTTTATGGCCTGATCCCAGTGCAGGTACTCTCCACAGAATTACTGTAACCTGAAAATAGGGGCCTTGAGCAATGCCCTGGAAATGTGCCCAGCCTCTTGGTTCTTTTTCTCCCAATATTTTCAGCATTTTGATTTTTACCTGCATCCAGTTCCTTGATATTAGTAATCTTGGTTTCTGTGCTGTCATTTCGTCACCTTACAGTTCTTAGTAGCACAGAAACAGGAATTTGAGGCTGGGTACTTTGTTATATTTCCATTTCCTCCTCATACATGAGGTGAAATTTTGAAGGCTCCAGGCTCGAGTCCATAGTGTGACAAATCTTTGATTGTTCAGTTGCTGCTTTGAACAAAAGTATTGCTCTTAATTGAAGCCTCATTAGATTTGGCAGCTGTTTTGCCTGCAGATTATAGCTGGTGACCAGGTGATTTTATCAGCAACAACAGTGGTGACAGTGTCAGAGGAGACAGAACAACTTTAGCTCCTCAGCTGGATTTCCTCCAGCCCAGGAATGAAGCTCTGTGGTGAGGAGCAGAGGAACATCCTGTGTACCTGTGCTGCTGCTGAGCTTACATGGCAGTAAGTGAACACCTCTCCAAAACATGCCACCCACTGCAGTGCCACCTCCTTGAAACTCTGTGAAATGCTGTTAACCGCTGTTCTGGATTTCACCATGCCAGTTCCCATGTTGTCTCTTTTCTCTGGTGATGTACTAATGGGTGCCAATCTCTTGCAGGTGGGTGTGCATGGCATTAGAATAGAGTTCATCAACGAGAAAGGATCAAAGCGCACGGCCACCTACTTACCCGAGGTTGCCAAGGAGCAAGGTCATTGTTGCACTTTATTTCCTATGATCTGGTGAAGAGTTTAACGTACCTGTAAATCTAAAATGCACTGTTTGACCTTGCACTGATGTCAGATGATGGAGCAGTGTTTAATTGTAAGAAGGCTCTTATAGAAAATGCCAATGACATGTCTGTGTCAGTCTCCTAGAGGGCTTCAGTAAACTGTAGCTGTTTTTTGAGCCAGTCATAAATGCATGGAGCTATAGGAAAATAAAATGTGGAGGAATGGTACAGTGCTGTCAGCCAGGCTAACAGCTGTTAAAAGCTGCCAATTTCTGTGTGGCTTGGGTATAAGGGAGGTGCAGAAGCTCTGTTAAGCATTGGCATGGTAGGACAATTATCTTAATCATCATTTATTCCTGAATTCCTGATGATCAAGTTGTTTTACAGTTAGGTACTTTCTGCTAGTACTCAATTCCTGTTACAAAAACTGACTTCACAGGGTTTTTAACAGATGGAAGGAAATTATTTTCAATATGGAAGTACAAAAGAATGTTGTTAAAAGTCCCTTTTAATAGAGACACAGACTTAAGTTTGTGAATTTAAAAAAATAGAGTAGATTTTGTTGAACAGTCTTTTGCTGACTCTGAACACTCCCTATGTTTTTTTTATTTCCAAGGTTGATAGTGTGTCTCAGTCATTTATAGTCTGCATTACTGCTGCTTTTTTTACCTTTTTATATATATTTGTCTACAAAGAGTTCAGCTGATATCTTTACTGAGAATTCTTTTTAATTGATAATTTTGTTTCCAGATAGATTAATAAAAGTCTAGGGGTGTTCCAAGCTTTTATTGAAATTCAGGAATTGTGAAGGGAATGTGTCTAAATTTCTGAATAGTTTTAGTAGACCATGAATTGCAGTCTGATTCTTTAAAGTCTTCAGAACTACTCGTTTGTATTTTGTATGTGTCCAAATCTACTGTGGTTTTTGCAGGTTTTTTTAATGTAACAATGTGACTAATTATTGCATCTTTAGGAAATAACATGTCTAACAGCAATTTAAAATATGGGAGTTTTTTGAATAAATAGGTTTGGATAGCATGAATATTTTATTGAGAACAGTAATGAATCTGTATTTTAAATCCATCACTTCTTTCATTATCCAGACACCTATAATATATAGTTGTTCTAAAATCAGCCATATCTCTGTAAAGTGAAATTATGTTTATGAAGAAGTCTGATTTCAAGTTCTCTGCACATGTTCAACTAATTATCATTTTAAATGTTACACATAAATTTAGTTTTCCATATTGTTATAACCATTTATAATGTCAAAAGTGGCTGTGATACATGATCATACCAGAATGTTTTGGAAAAATTTACTGTTGTAACACGCACCCATTTTAGGACACTTGGGCAGAGTGGGTTCACTTCTATTATATTTCAGCTTTGAGATGAGAATTAAATGTTGTTTGTAGAGTGAGGTGTGTGTGTAAAGATAGCCTGAATGTGGTATTTCCTTCAGCTGTTCTGAAATGGGGAAGAATGTTTTGGTTTATCCCAGATTGCCAGCAGAGCCCTTGCACCCTCAGCAGCACCACACACTGTACTGTGCTTTTGTAACATCTGTTCCTATTGCTTCATTTCTCACTAATTTGTGCTACTGTAAAATTCAACAGGATGGGACCACATTCAGACCATAGATTCCTTGTTGAGGAAAGGAGGCTACAAAGCTCCAATTACTAATGAATTCAGGAAAACAATAAAGCTAACCAGGTATGCACTGGGATACCACACACAGCCCTGTTCTTGTAATGCTCCTTCCTGGTAAGTGCTCCTGCAGATGGAATGGTGAACTCTCCTGGATGTGTCATTCATGATTGCTTTGTTCCACAAGAGCAGTACAGACTTAGGAGAGGCTCTGCCCAGGGATGAGTGGCCCTAAGCAGGAGTGAGAGGTGGCTGTTCAGCACCATGGTATGGCAGTTCCTGCAGATCTGGGCTGATAACTCTGCACCTTCACAGCTGGTTTAGCTCTGCCTTCTCACAGAGGGATTTTTGGCTGTAGTGGGTGTTCAGGGCTGTGGTTAACAGGGATTACTTGCTCTTGTTAGATTTATTTGGGCAGATGGTGCATGGTGGGGCTGCTGCTGTATTGCCATGGAAGCCCCTCAGAGCCCTGGATCCTCAGAGAAACCTCTGGGTTATGCCCTGTGTAGTGAAGGTTTCCCTAATCCTGAGGTGTGAGACATGCAAGCCATGCACTGCTTCCACAGCCAGTGTTCTAGTGAAACTGTGTCAGGGTATTCCCAGGAGTGAGGACAAGAATTTAATATTTTATTTCATACTAGTTTTGTTTGTTTTTTCAAATTTAATAAAACGTGTTCTTGAGGGCTCCTTAGTGTGTGGCTGCCCAAGTATTTCAGAATTAGCAGCAGATACTCTGCCCATAATATTGTCCTTAGGTGGTGAAGGGTAGAGGAGATGTATTAATGTCTGTAGGAATGGTTTAAAGCTATTTATTTGTATAAGCCTGCAGTGTAAAACAGCTGCTGAACTCCAATTATTTAGTCATGCATGGAGAAATAGCATTTTTTTAAATCTTAGGTTATAAGGAAGTTTTGACCATTTGTCTTCTTCGAGGAGATAAAAACTTTGGGTCTCAATGAATGCTTGGAATTCTGGATTCTTATAGGAACCTAACTACTGTGGAGTAGCTCTGAGTAAGGGAAATATTTTATTCTGAAGGTTAAATTAGGGAGGAAGGATTTACAGAAGCCAGCTAAATTTCCAAGTGCAGAGCCCCAGTTTCCCTGTAATTCATTTCAGCTGTACACCTTGTTATCTTATTTTCAAAAAGAGTATCTGGAGATCACTGAGGGCAAGAGTAATAATGCAGTAGATCATTTCTGTGCACCTCAGCAAATAAGGAGCATATTTTTCCCTTAAACAAACATTCTGTATAGCACTCATTTTCTTCCTGCTGCATGATTTTGCTTGGAGCAATGGCATGGAGCACAAAACCAAACAAAAAACTCCTAAAGTTCACCCCCACTCCTCTCAAAAAACCCCACAAAAAGCCTTATATTTA
Organism: Emberiza elegans; assembly: GCA_024865655.1. Lineage (NCBI taxonomy): Eukaryota > Metazoa > Chordata > Aves > Passeriformes > Fringillidae > Emberiza > Emberiza elegans. The sequence continues at coordinate 37,093,179 of JALJVW010000129.1, read as the reverse complement.
GTGTATTTAAGTGTACAGCAATGAAACTGCTACCACAATCAATTGCCTGATAGGTGAAAGGAGCAAACCATCTTTTTTTTGATGTTCAGAAAAAGGGTTTTTTTGCCTGTTCTGCTTTACTTGCTTAAAATCTCAGGTACTGCTGACAGATTAGGGACAGCATTATTAAATTACTAATTGTTTTCCAGCATTAGACAACCTGTTTTAGAACCTCATTTTAATAATTTATTGTTATACATGAAAATATCTACTGGATGAGTGAGTAAGGGCCTTTAACTTCTTCTTCAAGTCTTCTGAATTAAAGTAAACGTCCTGTGTGTGAAGAAAGCTTTAGGCTGATCATGAGTCTGTCACTCCCTTCAGGTTCACACCCGGTAGTTCTGGCCCTGGTTTGAAAGTGAGAGCTAAACAGTGGCACAGAGGGACTCAGAGCAGTCAGAGGGGTCTGGAATGCAGCTGGGGATGCAGAGCTGTGCAGGGGCTGTGCAGCTGCCCCTGATGTCTGTCACTGTCACCTGCAGAGCCCTCCTTGTGTCCCGTGGGAGGAGTCATTCACTGGTGCCGTGTACCATCCACAGATTCCAGAGGAGCTGCTGCTTTCTCTGCAAGGCCCAGCAGCCACTGGTGCCTTGTGTTCCTCATTGGCAGACAATATTGATGCAGATGTAGTCAGAATATTTGTTGTCAGGACCTGGATTCTGCTTTTAGTTACAAGGAGCTGGGCAGTGTTCTTGTGGGGCCATTCTTCATTATTTTTCAACTGACTTGAGAGTCAGGAGAAGTCCCAGTCAAGTGGAAGCTGGCAGATGTTGTTCCATTTGGAAGAAGGGAGATCCTTGTTATTACAGGCCTGCTGCTCTCACTTCAGGGCCTGGTAAAATTAGTTTGGTGCCTCTTTCTGAGGACATCTAACTCTAAAGTGTGATGAAAGTGACCAGAAATGGTGAAAGGCCTCAAGGGCAAGACTCGGGAGGAGTAGCTGAACATGTTTTGTTCGGTTTGAAGAGGGCTGAGAAAGATCTCACTGGGGTCTACAGGTTCCTGGGGGGGAAGTGGAACAGAGCTGCTTATCTCCTCTTTCAGATGACCAGCAATAGAATGAGGGAAGGGAATGAAGCTGCCTCAGGGGAAGTTCAAGCTGGACATTAGGAAAATGTTCTTTACTGAGAAGGTAGTCAGGCACTGGAACAAGCTGTCCAGGGTCATGGCATCCAGCCTGTTGGAGGCCAGGGGTGTCTGAACAATGCTTTTAACCATATGGTTTAGTTTTAGGTAGTTGCGTGAGGAGCAGGGAGTTGGACTCGATATTCATGATGGGTCCCTTCCAACTGGAGATATTCTGTGATTCTAGTCTAAAAAGAATGTAGCTATATTTAATGTAGCTGGGATAATTTTAAAAGCAGAATTTGGCAGACAGTTGATACTGATTGTTTAAAAACAGCCCAAAAATCTATAGTGCTTGTTTATGGTTTTTCCTACTATGTTTTTGTAGAGGGTTGGCTGACGCTACAGGACATTCTCTATTCCCTCTACCTCAACCAACATAGTAACCAACCATTTTTAACAATTCTGTTTGCTTAAAGTATTTTTTCATAAGCAGTTCCATTGTGATTTGTCACATGATTCAGGAAATGACCCTGGCATTTGTGGCAGTTCCCTTGTTTAGCTGAAGTCAGTCTTATTCCTAGCATCAGAAGTAGAGAGCTCTTACCACTAAACAAAGCAGCAGTGCAGCATTTCTGGTGCTACTCGCATCTTTCTGGTAACAGTTCCTGAATTGGCCTCTCTGCTCTTTGCCAGGTACCGCAGTGAGAAGATGACGATGAGCTACACAGAGTACCTGGCCCATCGTCAGCATCATCACTTCCAGAATGGTATTGGGCACCCCCTTCCACCATACAACCATTATTCCTGACACTGAGCCGCATGACCAGTCACTGGACCTCTCTGCAGACCTCTTCCCAGGAGACCCTGCCCCTTCTTGGTCTAGCTATCTCTATTACTGTACCATTTTATGATGATAGTTTCCGTTGCCATGTTGAGGCTCCTTGGTTGGTTCAGCTCATCATGGCAACGGGAGGGAAAACTGCATTACTACAAAGATCCCATACCTTTTTCTTACTGATTCACTGCAGATTTTTTTGCAGCATATACCCTTGGGTTTTTTATGAAAATTTAAATTTCTACTTCATTAACATTGAATTATATCAATCAAGGCTTTCTGTAACTGTGGATGGAAGGAAGAGTTTAAGGATTGCAGTTAGGGATGCTTTGCTTAGCAAAAAGGCATTCATGGCTTTTGCATTAATGGGTGTGATAGGGAATGAAACATATCAGATTCAGGTATTGAAGTAGACAATGAATTGCATTTTCATAACATTCTTAATGACATTGTGTGTACAATATCTCACCTTCACAGTAAAGATTCCATGTAGCTCTGTACAGGATCTCCAGATCCAGCACAAACAGCCGGAGCACCAAGGCTGACATGCAAAATGCTTTTTTGGGATGAAGAGAAGCGACTCATGTACAGCGAGAGGTGATGTTAACATGGCAGCATTTTCAGAATCAAGTGGCCTAAATGATTTGGGCACAATCCAACCCAGGACCCTTTTGTGTCCCATCCTATGCTGGGAATCACAGGCAGCCCAGGCCTGTCAGGAGTAGTCACGAGAATGCATTCGTAATGAGACGATGCCTTTCTGATGACTCAAATTAGGAGTGACATTTGTGTCCTAAAAACAGATTGGTGAGTAGCAGATGTCACATTAGGAAGGAAATGGATTTAGATTTTAGTGCCTTTGACTATAACATAATTATATACTTATATATAAAATGCATAGAAAACATATACTCCAGACATTTTAGCAAACCCTGTTGAGGCTGCTCTGGCATCAGGGTTTTGGACACTTTTTTTTCTCTTTAAAGTGAGATTTACTTTTTTTTATTATTATTAGTCAACTTATTTTGGAAAAGAGAAATCCCTGTTTTGTTCTTCATCTACTTTTGAACTTCCTGAATTTTATCAAGTCTTGAATAGTTGGATCAAGTGAACATCTGTTTAATAAAAGCAAAAAGACTCTTGTGAGAGAGCCAGGACAAGTATGCCATAATGTTACATGTTTTCATCTATTGCAGGAATAGTGCTTGAGAGCTGTAAGTACTGTGTAATAATTCTGATACCCCTCCACACGGTGGAAGAAAGAAAACCGATTGGAACTTTTTCCTGCTGTAAAAGTAGGATTTAGTAAAAGGTATGTGTGGTCTGTTTGCAAGGCCAGTCGATGGCAGAAGCTCACTGCTTCCTCCTGTGCCTGCAGAACTCCCACTGCTGCCTGTTGCAGCACAGGCTGCCTGTTACAGAAAAGACCTTCCTGATCTGAGTGAGTAAACCACAGCAAGCAGAAATTCCAGTTACTTTGAATAATGAATGTTTGTAAATACATAGATATATAAAAATCAAATAGATTAAATTCAGTTTAAAAAAATTGGATTAACTGTAAAAGTGTTTCAATAGGGTTTCAAAGTCGGATAAAGATAAATTATGCTCATCCCTTATGGGAGGTTAGGTCTGCCACCTAATTTCTATGGAGGTTCTTGTAGAAGGTCTTTGGTATTCCTTCATCCACAGCATTTATGTCCAAATATTACCATTTTCAGTTGCGATGCCTTAATTTTTAAGCAGAGGGCCTGAAATTTCAGGAGCCAAGAGATGCCAGCCAGAAGCTGCAAAAATGAGTAAATGTTTATACAGAGGCTATTTTGGATGATACTGTTGTCTTGTTTCTACTTGGGGAACACTTTTAGATTAATTAGTCTTCAAGTGGAAATGTGAACAAGTGGCTACCTGATAGAGTTGTGTTGGTTTTTTTTCTTGCCCTTATAGGGAACCTGAGCACAAACTGAATCATTCTGCTGCGAAAAAAAGTCATCCAACCCCATCTTTATCTGTCATCTCGTTACAGCTCGCTCGTGCTTCTGCATGAGCTCATTGTTAGAAGTTTTTTAAAAAGATCTATTATATATAAAAATATATATGTATTGAAAGGTGCTAATCAACCTCAAGAAGGTCACGTGACTGGTCATGCGGATCTAAAATCATATCAGATTTTTTAAGAAATCTTCGATATATGCAGATGTTATACAGAATTTCTTACCAGTGTAATAATGATATACTGATGAATAAGCAATCCTGCAGGATTTTAAGGACAAGGTCAGCAATACTTCCCACCATGGCTTGGGGGAGAAAAGGATAGTTTTGTCTCCTTTTTGTATACAGCATAATGCACAATGCATTTTGTCTATCTCTTAGTAGCTGTTGCTTAAAAATATAGTTCAAGGGTGTTATACAAACTGTAAAGGTGTGCTTTTGAACCGAGCTCATGCCAGACCCTTCTGGACCAGAGTTTTGTATCACTAATTTAAAAACTGTTACAGAGTCTGTGGTCAATCATATATATAAAATGCATAGAAAAACATATACTCCAGACATTTTAGCAAACCCTGTTGAGGCTGCTCTGGCATCAGGGTTTTGGACACTTTTTTTTCTCTTTAAAGTGAGATTTACTTTTTTTTATTATTATTAGGAAACTTATTTTGGAAAAGAGCAATCCCTGTTTTGTTCTTCATCTACTTTTGAACTTCCTGAATTTTATCAAGTCTTGAATAGTTGGATCAAGTGAACATCTGTTTAATAAAAGCAAAAAGACTCTTGTGAGAGAGCCAGGACAAGTATGCCATAATGTTACATGTTTTCATCTATTGCAGGAATAGTGCTTGAGAGCTGTAAGTACTGTGTAATAATTCTGATACCCCTCCACACGGTGGAAGAAAGAAAACCGATTGGAACTTTTTCCTGCTGTAAAAATAGGATTTAGTAAAAGGTATGTGTGGTCTGTTTGCAAGGCCAGTCGATGGCAGGAGCTCACTGCTTCCTCCTGTGCCTGCAGAACTCCCACTGCTGCCTGTTGCAGCACAGGCTGCCTGTTACAGAAAAGACCTTCCTGATCTGAGTGAGTAAACCACAGCAAGCAGAAATTCCAGTTACTTTGAATAATGAATGTTTGTAAATACATAGATATATAAAAATCAAATAGATTAAATTCAGTTAAAAAAAATTGGATTAACTGTAAAAGTGTTTCAATAGGGTTTCAAAGTTGGATAAAGATAAATTATGCTCATCCCTTATGGGAGGTTAGGTCTACCACCTAATTTCTATGGAGGTTCTTGTAGAAGGTCTTTGGTATTCCTTCATCCACAGCATTTATGTCCAAATATTACCATTTTCAGTTGCGATGCCTTAATTTTTAAGCAGAGGGCCTGAAATTTCAGGAGCCAAGAGATGCCAGCCAGAAGCTGCAAAAATGAGTAAATGTTTATACAGAGGCTATTTTGGATGATACTGTTGTCTTGTTTCTACTTGGGGAACACTTTTAGATTAATTAGTCTTCAAGTGGAAATGTGAACAAGTGGCTACCTGATAGAGTTGTGTTGGTTTTTTTTCTTGCCCTTATAGGGAACCTGAGCACAAACTGAATCATTCTGCTGCGAAAAAAAGTCATCCAACCCCATCTTTATCTGTCATCTCGTTACAGCTCGCTCGTGCTTCTGCATGAGCTCATTGTTAGAAGTTTTTTAAAAAGATCTATTATATATAAAAATATATATGTATTGAAAGGTGCTAATCAACCTCAAGAAGGTCACGTGACTGGTCATGCGGATCTAAAATCATATCAGATTTTTTAAGAAATCTTCGATATATGCAGATGTTATACAGAATTTCTTACCAGTGTAATAATGATATACTGATGAATAAGCAATCCTGCAGGATTTTAAGGACAAGGTCAGCAATACTTCCCACCATGGCTTGGGGGAGAAAAGGATAGTTTTGTCTCCTTTTTGTATACAGCATAATGCACAATGCATTTTTGTCTATCTCTTAGTAGCTGTTGCTTAAAAATATAGTTCAAGGGTGTTATACAAACTGTAAAGGTGTGCTTTTGAACCGAGCTCATGCCAGACCCTTCTGGACCAGAGTTTTGTATCACTAATTTAAAAACTGTTACAGAGTCTGTGGTCAATCAGATTGTATGACTTTTTTTTTTAAGATTGGAATAATCAGTCTACCTACAGTGTTTCTAGGGCACCTACCTCCTCAGCACACTGTGCTGAACTGCTGCAGATTGTTTCTCTGTAATTGTGGGATTCTTTGTACCAAACGTGCAGCTCACTGTGACATGCACTGGCACAGCACAGGTCTGTTTGCTTAAAGCTAATCAGCAACTGCTCTCACAAATGTTATTCCCTCATAGTTACATTTAGTAGCTTTTAGCTGTATTGTTGGGGTTAGCTACAGATTTGTTTTTCATTTGGGGTACTTTATAGAAATTAAGGTACAACCAAGTAGCTTATTTCACTGTTTGTTAAGTTGAAATGCTGATTTTTTTTTTTTTAATGAGCACTACTCAGTTTGCCTTATTCCATTGAAGAGATTGTTGGGTTTGGGTTTTTTTTCATTCTCTTGCCTAACGTTCCTAAAAACTCTGTTCTGTAAACTGAGTTAGACAACCAAACCATAGACTTGACACGAAGCTGTTACTCGGTGATGCTTCAAGCGTCCTTCCTGCTGCCATCACAGCGGATGCTGCTCCAGCAGGGGGGGACGCTCCGGTCCTGACCTCAGCCCCGCTCTGGAACCAAGGTGGGCACAGCCCTGGCACACCTGGAGTTTGTATATGGACCTCTACTTGTCTCAACTGTGCGGGTTTTTAAAACTGTTGTCTGGAGTAGGTTACATCTCTTATGTGTGTTAGATCGAACCAAAGAAGCCTCCAGCCATGCCCAAATGCTGCTCCTAAAGCCTGCCTTCCAGTCCTTACAAAATCCCTGCAGGATTAAATGTGTTAACTTTTTTATTTTTGTACAGTTTCTAACTGATTTTTGCTAGTGATGTTAATTGAATTAAGTTTATTTGGGGAGTATGAGTATCTCCTCCATTTAAATAAACTGGTGACTTTCATTTTATGTTAAAAAAAAAAAAAAGTTAAAAAAAAAGAGAAACCCAAAGTGTGCCTCTCAGATTTAAGGGTTTCTGGTTACATTTATTCTTAAGACCAGCAATGATTCTTTATATACAAAGATATGTTTTCCTCATTTTTTATTACTGTTAAGAAAAAAAAATAAAAAAGAAAAACCTCTTTCTTTGCTCTGGACTCAGTAATTGCGCTGGTACATAAACGCACTGAGAAAACAAACTTTTGTTTGAAACTTTTGTAACAACTTATGACTGTTTTTGTATATCAAAGTTGATTCTTTTCAAGATATTTGGATCTAGTTTCTAAGTTATTTTAGTGTTTTATATGTTACAAAAAAAAAAACAAACTTACTTTAAATTGTTCACCAGCATCTTGAGTTATCTTCAATGCCATGGTGACACACAGTGGGCTTAGAGCTACCTGGAGTAGCTTGTAAGGCCTCAATCTTTTCCTTCCTTCCTTAGCAACTCAATTGATTACAGTAATATCACAGATTACCTGAACCCCCTTCCTTTATAACTAGATCCTTCTTCCTTCCACATTTAATTGCTATTAGTGTGAAGAAACTGTTGAAATGGGCATTTTAATATAAGTACGGCTTAAGAAGAGAAAAATGAGGAAAAAGAAAAAAAAATTCTAGAAGGTTATCTGTGGGTCTGTGAGATATGGCTGTGGAAAGATATTGTAGTAGTTTTAACACTATTGTTATTACCTTTTAAATCATTTACCCAATAAAATAAGGAAAAAGAATCACCATTTCTTTTTATGTTTCTCTGCTTAACTGTGTGGCTTGATCAGTGTTTTTATTGAAGCATTTGTACCTGGTGTTAATGTCAAAGGCTAATGGTGTTTTAGAAATATTTTCCTGTCTTGTCTGCTGTAGGAACAAACTGGGGACAGGTATGTGCAGCTTTCACTAAACACTCCCAGTGAAATCATCATTTATATCAGCTGCATCAGTTATTTGTCTCAATATATTCATCAGTATTTATATCAATTGCCAGTTCAGTTTTATACTTCTTGTCTAACTTTACACATGGAATTCTGTCCAGACCTGAGCTCTCTCCTGTGAGAGGCAGAAATGGTTTCAGTCTTTTGAAGCAAAACTTCTTTGCAGAACCAATTATACTGGTGTCAGCAACGTAGCACTGGTACCCCTTAACAGCCAGATTGTTCAACAGAACCTTGTGCCAATGTGTATTGAAGAATCTCTGTCAAAGCAACAGCACAGCTGCTGCCAAAACTGAGTTGGAGAACTCTGGTCCCTCAGCCAAATTCTTGGTGCACTGAGACACTTTCTACTGAGTCTGAGTGAAAGGGAGCATATTTCCTCTGTAGGATAATTCCTGAGACAAAGCATTCCATCTCCCTGGAATTCAGCTCTGAGTTTAGAAGGGCTTTGTTTGCCTCATGCTCTATTAAAAGCTCTGCTGGCTGTAGCTGCAGTGCCTTTGAAAGCAGAGCAATAGAATCCATGTAACCTTTGGATGCTGAAGTCTGATGCAGCCATTCCTTCACTTGCTCTGAAGCTTTGATTTAGGAGAGTAACAAACATCTGAAGGGAAACCTGCCTGGGTAAATACTAAACCAGTGATGGAAGCTTGGCTCACAGATTTGGTAAAATTTAGTGTAAAACCTACACTAAACCTAATCTAAAACCCTGAGGCCATTGAAAGGCAGAGCTAATTACCACTTCCTACAATGAGTTTCCACTCTTCTCACTGCTTTAGCTCTCCAGTTCCCATGCTGTAAAAATCAAACCAAGCCAGTAGCATTAAGGGTGTTTCAGATGTAGAAACTTGCTTATTCTTACATATTTGTTGGTATTAACTAATAAAAGGCTGATTTCCAAGTAGTTATAGAGCGCTACTGCCAGTAAGCAGCAGTGCCTGCAATGGGAAATTGCTTGCTTGGTTCAACTCAGGCTGCCATAAAGCACTTCACACTGGATTTCTACTTAAGCTGTTTCATCAGTCTTTATGCTCTTCCAGAGAAATTAAGCTGGGAAATTGATTCTTTTCCCCAGCCACATGAAAAAATTGAATCCTCTGCAAGGGATGTATAATAACACAGGGTGAGCACATCCAGTATGTTCTTTTTCCAAGAACAGTGTTTGCCAAGAACTGCACACAAGGCAATAACCTGCTTGTCTGGGATGTACTGGGTCACAAGAATACATTTAGCTATGCTGCAATCATGTTTATTACAGCCAGAAGCATTTTCAAAGTACATTAAAACTACTTTGCCATTCTGTGATGTGGGCCTGAGTGCAGTCCTACAGCAGCTTTCTGAACAAAGGTGTGAGCTGAAAACTTCTGTGCGTGTTCTCCCATCTTCTGCTAAAGTGCTGTGAAATGGGAATTACAGGACATTGCCCAAGCTGGGGTAGGAACAGTCAGGAAGCCTGGAGAAAGGATCCTTGCACTGTAACAGTTCCCTGAGCTTGCACCTGAAAGACAAGGACAGGTCCTGTTTAAACAGTGATTAAAGGATTTATACCCTGCAGTGAGCTCTGCCAGTAAACTGCTCTTGACTGACAGGTAACAGGCAAAAGTCAGACTGAACTGCTTAGAGTTCCCAAAATCCCAGTACCCACTGTTCTCCCAGGAACTGCTGTGTGCAAGGTAGACATCAGATTCAGACAGGAGCCTCAAATCTTCTTACCGGATTTATAAAGAGCTAATATTACGTGCCTCTGTGATTCTTACCTAGTTATACAAAGTCCTAAGCAAGACAGACTCAGACCTGGCACAATTAGAATGATAACAAAACTATCCAGTAAAATGCATTTATTTGTTTTAATTCCAAGGTTTAACAACTATTTGCCCAATGATCTGAACTTAGGGCACAACAACAAAAAAGCCCACCAGAGCAAAATACAAAAACAAGTACACAAATTACCCCTCATTTGTAAATGTTACCTCATAACCAAAGTTTAGCACATTAAAAAGTTTACAAAATTTATAACACTCTTACAAATTATTCAGAACTAACAGCATATGTGGCAGTTGAGCCCATCCAGATTCATCCTTGCCCTTTCCAACCCATTCTGTGCCTGGATAATGCCACGCTGGGACTGGAGTGTGGGGAAAGCAGCCCTGCAGGCTCCTGCAGGCCCCTGGTGCTCCAGCCCAGCCCCTGGCATAGGATGGTCAGGGAGAGGGGGGTGTGCTCACTGCTCTGCCTGCTATGTCCTCTGCAGCATTGGGATAATGACTCAGGAAATGCAGAAAGAGTTTTAAAAGTACAAAATTGACCCTGAAGAAAAACAAAATTATTTATAAAACAGCTTGGCTTTGACTAAGTTACACCAACAGCTGCAAGATTTACAGCAATATCACTTGAAGTACAAGGTTACAAAAATCAGCAGATTTGTTAAGAGTCCTGTCACTGTAGAACTGAAAACACCAAAGCTGACATGTCTGCCTGCAGAAACCTCCCACCCCAGGCCTGACCTACACCCTCTGCCTGGGTTTTGGCTTTTTCAGAGCTTTGTTAACTAGAAAGATGAATTCAATTCCTAAGGATCCACCTAGAGTGAAACAATTGTCACACTGAAGAAAACACCACAACTCTATTTTCCATTAGCCATGGATGCATAGAAAACAAATGCTTCTGGTTTAGATGCAAGATTTAGGACATAGAAGTACACAGTATAGTCAGTTAACAGTTGCAAATAGCCATTTCTGAAAAATACAATTGAATTTTATAAAATTATCTCAAATATACAGAAATATCAAAACTCTGTGGCCAGAAACAGAAACCTACTCTTAGGTACTTCTGACCTCAAGGTTTGACTGGACTGCAAATGGACTTTTCCTCAAGCACACATAAGTTTTGCTTAGGGCAGAATCTTTGAACTAAGAAGCCGAACCAAAACCAGCTCCAGGTGTGTGTTCATAGACTGTGGCTTTTCATCAATTTACAGACACATGGGCAAGAGCTATTTGTTTGCACCTCTCAAAAGAAACAATGCAAATTCTCCTTTGATGCTTAAAAGAGGAAGTTGAACAAATAGATCCAGCTCAGGCACTGTACAGTGTCTGAATCCCTGGAAAAAGAGCACTGCAGGGATCCTGGACAGCTGAAGCCATGGCACAAGGTGGTGGGGGCAGAAACATTGCTGGTTTGGAGAGCTACTTACTCCAAGGCTGCATAAACAAACCATCATTAAACAGGTTTATTACAGCAAATAATGCTGCATTCATGGGTACACTTGGAGGGAAATGCAGCCAGTGGCAGCTAGAGTAATGAGTTTGTTTCTTTTAAATGCCTACAATACCAACACTTGGAGGGCTCTGTTCAGACCCCTTCACCCATACCAGCATCTCTGAAGGCCAGCCAGTGGCACTGCACAAGAATTTTTGGGGCATTCTGGCCAGCAAATGAAGAAACTCTGGGGTGAGATTTTACACTCTGCTTCAGCTGCTGCTGCTGAAATTCCCAGTGCCATGACACATCTGGGCACATTGCACCAGGAGGCCCAGGACAGCCCTTTCTGTTGCATTGCACTGCAGCACTGTAAAATCTCATCACCAGGACAGGGCAACAGCTTCAAGTTATCTTGACATGGATTGAGTGTGTAACAACCCAGGAGAGAATGCAATTGCCTCCCAGGAACAGCAGTAGAGTTTTGTGCTTTCATTTCCAGCATAAATGAGCATAAAGCAACCAAAGAAATCTGCATAGTGTAACTGCCTATAAAATAAACCATTCAGGGAAAAGAAGAATCAGCCTCTGCCAGGGAAAAAAACAAATAAGTGCTATAGAGATGAAGTACTCTGCTTTCCCATTTCCTGCACATATGGCAAGCTCTGGCTAATGCATATTCCCAGCAGATACCAGAGATAGGTGAGGAATGAAGGATGTGAAGTTCCACCATTGCTTCAGAAGTTTTTTTTTTCCTTTTTCCTGCTCCCATTCTGACCTGTCCTTCCCCTTCTGTGGAGCCTGTCTCAGCTACACTAACTTTTAGACTTCCATGTTGATTTATGGTACCGCACCACTCAAAACTGCTGTTTTAAGTGGTGGGTCACCATAAATCAACATGAAGTCTAAAAGCCTTCAAAGGAAGGGCATGGGGAAGGAGGGAATAATTTTAAATTTTGGGCTGTCACTACAGGAAAGACAGAGGCTCTGGAGCACATCCAAAGCAAAGCATTAGAGCTGGGGAAGGGTCTGGAGCACACACCTAAGGAATGGCTGAGGGTTTAGTCTGGGGAAAAGGAGGCTCAGGGTGGACCTGTCACTCTGCAACTGCTTGAAGGAAGGATGAGGGTCAGCCTCTTGTCCCAGGATAAGCAACATGACAAGAGGAAACAGCCTCGAGTGGCACCAGGGAAGGTTTAAATTGGACTTTAGGAAAAATTTCTTCACCAGAAGGGTTATCAAGCCTTGAACAGGCTGCAGTGGAGTCCCCAACCCTGAGGAGTTTCAAAGAGAGTGTAGGTGTGGCACCTGGGGATAAGGGTTGGTGGGCTCAGCAGTGCTGGGTTAATGCTTGGTTTTCTCCAACCTAAATTATTCTGTTCTAACTCAACCAGCCTCATGGACAGTGCACAACAACAAAGAAGCAACAGCTTATGTTCAAAAGGTGAAGGTTGCACTGCCTGCCTTCCCACCTGACTCCAACTGCACCATTTGATTCCTTCACTGCAGCACCAGTACTTCTAAAATCCTTACTGAGTCCAGTAGGTGGTTGCCTCTCTACTTTTTTGCCTTGTTCAGTTCATTTTCTCAACTTAAATTGGTACAAAAGATTCAACAATCTCCAAAATGTGCCCACACAAGGTTTAGAAGGACAGTCCAAGTGCCCCACTGGCTCTGATGAGCAGCTCCATCAGCAAACCCCATGTGGTGAAATTACACCTCAAATTTCTGTGTGACTCTTAAACAACTGGAGCAGCATAAGAGGGGAGAGCACAGATGGGCCCAGTGACCACCAGGGAGGGAAGGAGGGAGGGCAGGGGCAACCACTCCCAGCAGCTCTGCACCAGGAATCCCTTTGCACTGCCCAGGGATGGCCCTGTCAGCTCTGCTTACATTCCTGCTACTGAATTTTAAGTCAGCCAGAAGAGCTTGCAAATTCTGCTTTCCAAGCACAAAGCCTGCACTGAGTGAGACACCTGAGCTCATTGAAATGCTCCTGCAGTTTTAATTGACCAGAGGCAGTCGATGGTGGCAAACAGCAGCTGCTTTATACTTGTTTGGAATGCCCTGAAGCAGATGATTACAGATAGGAAATGGTATAGTTTAAAAAAGGAAAAAAGAAAAGGCTCCTACTTAGAGAAGTGTTTCCAGTAACTACAGTATCCTGACAGGGGAAAAAAAGGGAAGATGCTAAAAAAAAAGTTAATTAAAAAAACCAAAAACCCCAGAAACCATAAGTTAAGCAAATAAAGCAAATAATAATGCTAAGTAGTATTTGCAAAATTTGTCTGAAGTCCTTCTATTGTAATATTAACACCAGCTGTATATGCCTGAGGGATAGTTTAGGTACATGCTGCATGTTCTCAAGTTGTGAGCATACAATGTATGTTTATATACACACACACAGAGAGCAAGGCATGGAAGAATGCCAGAAACCAATTTGTAAATCAGAATATGGGACAATGTATAGTGACACATTTTTTAGGTAAAAATTTGCAAGAAAAGAAATTTTTTTCTTTTTGTGAGCATACAATGTATGTTGATATACACACACACACAGAAGATGCTAAAAAAAGTTAATTAAAAAAAACAAAAACCCCAGAAACCATAAGTTAAGCAAATAAAGCAAATAATAATGCTAAGTTGTATTTGTTTATGGCTGTATACACATGCACATGTTTCAAGTTGTGAGCATACAATGTATGTTTATATACACACACACAGAGCAAGGCATGGAAGAATGCCAGAAACCAATTTGTAAATCAGAATATGGGACAATGTATTTCTGATTGAGGTGTACTTTTTTTAACCATATGGAGTAAAAATATTTGAAGTAGCCACTTGTTCCCTCTCAAAAGAAATTTTTTTTCTTTTTAAAGAAAAAAAAATCAATTTACTTTTGCTTCCTGAGGTATAAATATCTGTACCTTAACTTCAGCACATACCTTCAGGTGATCCAGCTGGAGGAGGTATGATGGTTTTGGTTTATCTTACAAATCACAGCTTTGACAACACAATTAATCTATAAATTCCCCCAAACTTCTGTACAAGAAAAATCTGCAGCCCTGAAACACAACAGTCTGTACAATGGACTCACAATTCTGGAAGAACACAGTCAGGATCTTCTATCTTTCTGCCCAATGGTTTCTCCTGCAACATTTGAGCAGGTACACACAGTTGATCATTCTGCCCATCCTGTTCTCCAAAAGACATTGATGGGCCATGCTACTAAACTGAACATGCCCTTTGCAGTAGAGGCCTGCACTGATTTGACATTCCTTTTTATACCTGTATTTTAAAATCAATACACATGATATAGAAGAGCTGTAGGGAGAGAACAGTTTCATTTGGTTTCTTCACCAACCAGTCTGGTCAGTGAGGATCAGCACAGACAAAGCAGGAATGTTTCAAAAGCTACTAAGTATAAAAAAACCCTGATGTTTCATTGGACTTGGTATCTCCACTCCTCCAGTATAAGGTAAATAAAAACACCCCACATTTTGTTCTAAGTCAGGACAGAACAGTGGATGCAATATCTTATCATGGCCTATACATAACATGGTCTTTTGAAATTATTTCAACATTCTTTTCTTCCCTCATCAAAATAAAAGCATCTCCAAAGCATCATGATGGGACTTCACTAGATAGGTACTTATCCACTGCAGCTTAGAAATTAAGTAGTTGATTAATTTTTTTTAATGAGTTATTGTTCCCCAACATTTTCAACCAGCTTTAAGAAAATACAGTAGAACTTCACTGTTTTGCACTTCTGATTGGCAGATTAAGTGTGCATGATTTCCTGTGACCATTTTGGAACATTCAAGCTTTAAGAGTTAAGCCAGGTGATGCAGTCCAGCATGTTGGTTCACATCAGTGGAGTGCTACAATTCAGCATTATTTCCTGTCCTAGAAGTGTACAATTCTTTAATGGAAAATGAGTCAAAACGAGGTAGCACTGCCACTCTCTCTGCTGGAATGTGGACAGGTCCTGGCGTAATTTTAAATGGTGGCTTAGCAAGATTCTACTGTAATCTATACAAAATGTATAAAACATGAACCTTCCCCAAAATAAGGCCACTAATTTTGCCATTGGCAATAGGCAGTGAGAAACAGCAGGTAAAAAAAACCTCACTTCATTACAGAGGTGTTTTTGAGGCAAAAAACTGTGGGAAGAAGTATAAAGACATTGTCCTCTCATCCCCCCCTCTTTGTTTTCCAGTATATCTCTGCTTCCTGTATGAATTACTCTGTGGGGAGAAATTTCAGTCTATTTTCTTCACTGGAAGTCCAAGCAAGTCCATACTCCATTTGAGGGTGGGAACAGCACTGTGAAACAGCAGGATTATGAGCTTCCCATGAGTCATGGTCATGACAGTCTGATGTCCAGATGCCCAGATTCGGTACCAGGGCCCATAAAAAGGATCTGAGATGGCTGGGCACAACATGTTGTTCAAATTCACTTCTGTAACCTGAGGAAGCAACAAAAAATTTATCAATTAACAATATTTTTATCTTGCACTGATTCACCTAAAAACAGTGAAAATTTAGAAAATTGCCAAAATAATCAAAAATGTTCAGGTGACACACGTTTGCTCAACACAAGTAGGGCAGCTTTCAGAAAAAAAGCAGATCCAAATTCCATTGTATATTTAATAAATGGATTTATGCAGGTACATAATCAATCTATGAACTATTTTATCAGTACTTGCAAGATATAAGATACAAATGCTCATTAGAACATGCAATTTGCATACAACTAGCCTTATCAAAAAATTTGCATGCAAGTAGTCTTATCCACGTAGGCCTGCACACTCAAACTACTCAGTGTTTTTACTCTGAATGTACTTGCAGACTACCCATTTATTAATCTGGGTTTACTTACCAGTCCCAGGATCTGCAAGATGCTAAAATGATACACAAACATGAACCCCGTGGATAAAAGAGCCCACCAGAAATTGCAGAGCGGTTCAGGGGTGTAGATACCTTGAAAAGAAAGGAATACATTAATGCTCAGCTGCACTGCTGTGCCCACCACACTCTCAATGAATAATCCTCTCTCTCCTGCATGGCAGGACATCTGGCTTGAGCTGATAACCTCCTCAATACCATTATAGTAATTAATATCTGAGAGCTTTATTTCTTACCTGAAGCATCCTGATCAGCTTCTTCCCTCCTCCTTGTCCAGCAGTGAGATGTACAATATGTTACCTCACTAAACCCATTTTTCTCCAACATCAATGATTTTTACTTCATTCTTGCTTCTACCACAGAAGTAATAAATGCAATAATGGTGTACAATAAATCTTTTAAAAATCAGGTTGTCTATACTTAAACCCCTGCTTGTTGCAGGGACTATGATTTCAGCATACACAGAACTGACTTAGGCAGCAGCACGTCCTGCACAGCCTAATTGTCATTTCCTAATTTTATGGTTAACAACTATTAAAAAGGAACTTGCACCAATAATGCTAAGGAACAGAAAAGCTGTATCAGGTGGTCAATCCATTAATGACAGGCTGTGCTTTTAAATGAAAGCTGCTGTGGGGATATTTTCAGATATACACTACAAACAGTTTTATAATCAATAGATATCACAGATACTGTAAAATACTTTTTCCCTTCAAATGAAGTAGCAGATATATTATTCCAACCCCCTCAAAACCAGGCTTTACTGACAAAACACAATGTTCCCTGATCTAGAATGTACCAAGGGAATCAGATTTAATAAAAGTACTCATAGATACAAGACTATCTTGGGAATTAAATATTCAAATTTCATATGGTAAGAACAAAACCAGTTTACAGAGTTCTCTAGACTCTTACTAGCAGACATGAAAATTGCATTGTAACATATGTGGGAAAATATTATTTTCCTTATGACTTTAATAACAGCCTTAGAACATGAAGGAAAGATGCACAATGTCACGCTGTTTGGCTGCTGTAAGAGTTTCAGAGGATTATAAAAATACACTGGCAATTTTTATCTGCCTTTATCTGCTCTCTGATCCATTAGATATTATTAAATACTGGAACATGTATCCAGTACTCAAAGGACAGCTTAGAGCACAGAGTGCAATATTGATACTGGCCTTGGCTGGCCAGCACACTCAGTAATCACCAGGAAGTAATGAAACACTTCAGCATCACTGTACAAGGCTACTGGGAACTTAAATAACTCCACATGCAGAGCAGCTACCACAGCACCCACCAGACCACAGCTGCTAGGAAATCTTTATTTATCTCCATTATATTTATATTGACGGAGATACATTATTATTGCTGTTATTATTATTAATAATAATAATATACCCTATAATTACATTATACATTATATATTGATATATTATGTATTATATATATACTATATATTATATTATATATATCTCCATAATATTTATCTCCATCATCCTGTGGAAATAAATACAAGTAACTGCTGTGACCACATCACTGTTTAATGCTGCATCCCAGCTCAGGTCTAAGGTCTCTAGAGCAATGCTTCCTCAAGCTCTGTGGCCTTTTCAAAATTATTTTCTGTATAGTTTCCTTCTGTAATTTGTACCCATCATGCCAGTTCAAATTGATTTTGCAGTAGCTATCTGAAATAAGTTCAATTAAATAGCATTTTGTGAGTGCTACAGATTCAAAATCATCTACAAGCTGTTGTCTAAAACTGCACATCCACTCCCAAGAACACAAGGCCAGTGAGCAGGCAGGACCCTGGGGAGCCCATGGCACATTTGGGCGCAGGAACTACTTGGAAAGCACAGGGCAGCTTGGAAGGTTTCTTAGACAGTGGGAAGGTGAAGGCCAGAAGTGTCAGAACAGCAAGTAAAACCAAAGGTAAAAGAGAACTCTACAGGAATCACTTTGAGTTCTGCAGGTAAAGGGAAAAAATTCCCAACAGTAATTCTTGGGATGCACTTGGCAAGTGTGAGCTGAGAGCTGGCATCTTATTTAGGAAACAGTACAGAAGTCTTGACTTAGACAGCAATGATATTCATTAAACTCCATGGCCTGAAAACATCAGATAGGTGACACCACCTTGAATATGGTTTTTCATTACAGAGAGAAGAGGAGGAGGAGGAGGAATGAGCCTTGGTGTCAGAGTGCAGGGGATCATGGCTCTATTTCTGGCTGCACCAACTTTAGGTGACCTGGTCAAGCTTTACAGAAACTCTTTGTACTCCCTCTTCTCTTGTAAAGAAAACACTGCTTGACTTGCAAAATTTATTTATATTGTCCTTGCAGTTTTAGGTGCATGTTTAACCTAGATACAAAACACAACATGAAATTTAAATAAGGTATCAAAGCAGCTCCTGGGAACTGGCTGAGCAGTGCTAAACCAAATTAGGTTTCTGTTGGCAGTTGCCTGTGTTATTTCAAAAGTATTTGACAAAGCCTGGTGAGAGTCTAAAGGGGTGAGCTCCCAGGAAAGCTAAAATACAGACACCTCCATATCCAGGTGACTTACAGGGCTGGTAGGGTATAAATACCCATACAGGCAAGTGACCCCAGCTATAAAATGAGACTGGAGGGAGACAGCAGTCATTAAAAGACTAAGGAAATTGCACAAGATGACAACACAGATCCATGGCACAATTTGGCTTTGAACCCAGGCTTCTCATGTCCAGCTTCAGTCTAATCAGGGAATGGGATTTCAGAGGTCTCTTAGCAGAGCTGTTCAGGTTCCTCCAACAAGGAATTTCCCTCCGTTACACCCTTGCTCTGTTGCAAAATTAAAAAAAATACATCAGCAACTTTTGCTCTTGACAGATTTTTGGTCTTGCTTCCTACTAAAAAATATTAGACTTTGCAATCCTGAAAATAAGGGTGTGATTTTCAGCAGTGGCACTATTTGGACATCAAAGGACAAAAAGGAAACACTGACCTCCACACAAAAACATTTTGGAGCATGCTAGATTCTACAGCGTGCTTTGGAAAACTAATTTTAAATTCATACCTGGGATATTTTCTGTACATTTCTCATTATATAAATACCCACTATAGATTTTATTACACTACAGCCCTGCTATTCGGTGGATTGCTGTTTAATGGAGCAGTGTGGTCTATTTTCCATAGTAGAGTCTGTTAAAAGAAAAACACAAACAGGAAAATTGAGAGCCAGCTGAGTGGCTGTTTGAAGGGCCTGTGTTGGCTTTGGCAAAAGCTACTTGCTGCTTGCATAGGAAATCAGTTTCAATGGGTGGGAGCAGAGTTTCACTCTCTGTTTATGAAGGATCATGGGCAGTTCTTATACATTAAGCACTTACAGAAATTTAGTCCAAGTGCCAGTCTGGCACTGATCTCATTCTCAAAACCACTCACTCCCCAGACAGCTGAGACCATTCCAAGCTGGGGCCATCCAGGTAGGCTGCATGTTTGCTCCTGTGTTGAAATAGCATGGCAGGGGATACCTCAGTTTATATTGCATTTCATTACTTCAATAGCATTGATACAAAGGATTCCATATAGACTGAAGAGTTTGGGGCTCTTCATCTGCTTCTAAACAAGACTTTGTTGACCGTGAATATGCCAAAAGGATCACTTTGCCATCTAGGAAATGGAAGCATGGCTTTTAAAAACTAAAAATCAACAAAGAAATGCCTTTTTTTTTTTACTATTCCCACAATGTACTAGTTCAAATGTTCTTATGAACTATTGTTTTTATTTAAAATTCTCAATACACGCACTTCTGAAAATTTGAACACAACTTAATAGAAAGCAATACTCCTTTTGTGTTTCTGTGAAAACATAATGCAGGAGAAAATTACTGCTGTGTTTGAATTAGAGAATTAGAATCTAAATATAGTGCAAATTTTTAATTTAGTAGGGTTTAAAATAATCTCTTTAATGTCTTGCTTTCATTCTCACTACATTTGATAGAGCTTTATGAGTTTTCCAGTGCTTCACACTCTCTTTCAGTTGTCTTACAATTATAAGTAGACCTGCTTAATCCAAAACTCAGAGCAACTATTACAATTCTTTCATTTTCAAGCTTACAAAAATGTGTAGGCAAACTTATTTTCCTTTTATTTCCCTTGATCAGAGGGTTGATTCCACTCGAGTGGCCTATTGAGCTAGCCTAGAGATAAAACTTCCTTTTGCATGGGAACACTGGAAAAAAAATATTTTCAAGAGGATGATTCTGAAATCCATGTTTCCCCTACAGTTCTGACTCCATGTGTAGGTTTCAAACTAGTGCCTTATGCCAGGATGTTTCTGTTTCCCCTCAGTGCCAGCTACTCTCATCAGAACCAGCTCAGACAGAGCTCTTACAGTACCTGCCTCTCTCAGGAATCTTTTTTTATATCCCAAAAAGCAGCAGCAGTAGCTCTTCCTCTACTTTCATATAGTAGCAGTTCTTCCAGATACTGGCACCTGCCCTTCTAAATTTCTCCATCTCCTGGAGAGATATTTCATTTTTCAAACTGTAACTGCCCAGTGCATAAAGCTCAGACAGGGACACATCTCCTCTTCCTCTTCATCTCTCTTAAATCACCAAACAAGATTATCCTCAAATATTCAAGCTACAGAAGAAGCTGCAGCCAGAGTAACAGCACACAAGGTGCCACGGCACAAACACAGCTCAAGACCAAACCACACATTTATGTCTAATACAGGGCATTCAGCAGGTAGAGAAATCTGGAATAGAACATGGAATTGGTAGAAGCAGAGTAGGGAAGCAACATGCAAGAGTCAATAGGCCTCTAAGTAATTCAGTTTCAGCAAAAGAGCTGGATCACACATTATCGAGTATTTCAACGAAGATCGATATGGACTAGATTTATGACTGCCTTAGTATATCAAAATATGAAGTGATATTTCTCCTGTATTACTACTAAAGGTATATAATAAATCCTGCTTGATAACTCCTTTAGAAAGCTAAGGAAAGAATGAGCTAAAGGCAGGGAAGTGCCACAAAGTGGGAAAGCGCCTGACAGAGGGTGCAACAGCTAAAAAAAGGTCTTTAAATATGGTCCTAACAGCCAATGGAAAACACAACTTGAGTGTTTTAATCGCACTTTCTTAATTTACAACCAAAGGAAAAATGATCCTTTCGTGTGTACTTGGTATCTGTGCGCTGCATCTCCCAAGCCCAGGCTGTGCTGAGGGCAGGAGCGCTCCCTGCTCTGAGGGAGCTGCCAGTGCTGGCTGATCCTGCCCGGCTGCTGGGCACAACAGGGGCATCCTCCGTGAGAAGGGAGAGAAGGAAAATAACATCAACAGCTTCAACTGACTGTGTGACAATGGCACAGAGCTATTCTTCTGGTGCCACCTTTGAGAACAGATCAACAAAGAAGAGGCCTTTGGGACTTGAGTCAGACACTGGCTCTTCTCTGCTTATAAAGATACAGCATTTGCCTGAGAAGAAAATTCTGCTTCTATTGCCAGCACACAACTCATTTATTTAGCGGCAAATCGGCCCTTCGGACACACGGGGGCAGCGCACGGGGCTGCCCGGCCCTCGCCAGGCCATCACGGCCCGGCCCGACCGAGGGCATTTCCTGCGGCCCGCACCGGGAGCTGCCCTCCCTCACGGCGCCGGGCACAGCGCCGCCTGCCGGCCGTGCTGCACAGCGCAGCCCGCTGACACCGCAGCTGCCGGACAGACAGGCCCGACAGACGGACCGACAGACCTGCCCGCAGCTGCCGGACAGACAGGCCCGACAGACGGACCGACAGACCAGCTGCCGGACAGACAGGACTGACAGACGGGACAGACCGTCCGACGGACAGGCAGGCCCGACCGGACCGCAGACCTGGAGGGACAGACAGGCCCGACAGACGGACCGACAGACCTGCCCACAGCTGCAGGACAGACTGTCCGACGGACCTGCAGGACAGACCCCCTGCCCGACAGACTCTCAGCATCACTCCCTGCAGCCACAGAATCCCAAACACCTCAACAGCAACAGCCTCTTCTACCTACTGGAGTTTACTAATTCAAATAAATAACACTGGGGATATCAAAACACAGGGCAGGTTATCTCCTGAGCTCTAGGGAGCTGCTACAAATTCAGTCTTATTTCAGTTTGCTGTGGAATAACGTAATTTAGAATATTGTTTGATCACTGCACTAAGGAAATAATTCTGCCTTGATTAACTTTCAGTATGATCTGATGTTCTGAAATAAGGTGCACACCTGACCTTGTCAAATCCACTGCAAAACCTAACCAAACAAGCTTAAGACAGTCAGAAACAAGAGTCATCATCATCAGTCTCTAAACCTGATGTAGTGCAAGCTGGATTTCTTTTTGTTATTTTAAGAACATGCAGTTTAAGAACTTAGCTGTCCTGATCCCATTGAAGGTCTCTGAGCCTCACTTCTTAAGGACAAGAGAAAACAGTGACTTGCAAGGTCTGGTTCAAATGCTCCAGCAAGGTTCTGGAATGCTGCGTCCTGCTCAGATGCATACTACAATTTTGGGAGGCAGGTGACACCAGGTGAGATTCATCCAGTAAAATACAAGTGCCAACTGCAGATACACTTTATGTAAGAACTGACTTGAGGTGGGAATCTTGTGTGCTGGCTTGTTACATCCACACTACATCTATTTTGCATGAGAGCCTCTTAGTGCTGCCAAGAAAGATGAGCCATGGTGTAAAAGCATTTAATTTGTCTAGCCTGGCATGCATGCTATGTACACATGCATATATGCATTTAGAAAGAAAATATGTTAAGAAAGGGAAGTATGGAAATTTATATTCACTCAGTACAGAGAGGAGTGAGAGGGAAGAGGAGTTTTTAATCCCCAGAAGGGATCCATGTCCTTGAGCTCCAGTGAGTTCCCTGTGCAACACTGAACGCTGAGCTCCAAACACCTCTCTCATCCATGTGCTGCTGAGTGTGGCAAAGCCCCCCCCTCTTACAGGGTCAGGAAGGACATGAAAGTTGCCAGTGCAGCATGACCAGTCTGCACCACTGTAATAAGTAGCAGGAAAAGACAGAAAATAAATTACTACAGCCCTTGCTTACTGTCACCAGTTTCCTTTCAAAGAGGAAACACTTCAGCAGGCAGCTGGATGTGTGTACATGGCTGGTGCAATACCTGATTAGGGTATTGCAAGCAAACGTGAGGGTGCAGTTCTCTAGAGCCTGAGTCTCAAATCCACTCTGCCTCAGGTGTTCTGCTCATCCTATCTTTGAGAAACATTTGGATCCTATCAAGGTCACCAGTAATATAGGCAGATTCCCAATAAAACTGAAGTAGTATATTTTTCCAAATACAATCCATTCCTTTTCTTTTTTTTCCATTTTCTACCCTTTGATTACTTCTCTCAATCATAATCCACAGATTCACTGATGGAAATTTCTATTTACAATACTGAAATCAAGCTGCATGCTGATCAATGTCAGTGATGAAAAAGCAATTTTCACAGGATACAGAACTCAGGACAAAGGCCTGTGTGACCTACTCAGAAAGCACTTAAACAGAGGTGCTGGTGAAAATTAACATTAACAAATATTTTTAGGCTGCATAATTTTTCCACCAAAAATGATCCATTAGGTCACCTGTGGCAGGGGTTCATGGGTGTTTTGTTAATTAAGCCACTCAGGTGACGAGGAGCCAAGTGCATAAGAAATGGAGCAGTTGTTAGTTAAACAGCAACCTCAATTGACAGGTTCAGCCAACAAAGTTCTTTCAGCAATTTTACTGCCATCACGTGAACATTAGATGGCAGCAAATACCTGTACATAAACACAGGGCAGGAGTTCAGAATACTGAGCTGGGGTGACAAACTGTCCAACATGAAACCCTTCCAACTGCAAATCCAGTTCTTGTCAGTCCCAGGTCCTGAAGAACCCTGAGAACCTCTACTGCAAAAAAAAGCAAAAAGCCAAACAAAACCACCAAAAGTGCTCTTAAAAGAACACATCAAGCATCATCCAAGGCCAAGCACTTTTTAAAACAAAGGCCTATCTTAAAGTGACCTCAGATGGGAACTCCAAGGCCACCAAGTGATTTATTGACACCACAAGAGCTTTGTCACTACATACAGTTCACTCCATGACTGCTGATGTTTTCTGCCCCCTGCTCCTCATCCTCCTCCTGCAAAGATTATAAGTTCGTCTAACTCCTACAACTACCCTGAACTTTGGCATTATTTGCCAGAATTTTAGGCTATCAAGGGTGGATTAAAATTAAAACATGGCTGGCATATTTCCCTGATAAAAGAAACAAACAGAATCACCTTTATAAGTACAAGCCTTCACTTTTCCTTTGAATAATTTTTCTTAGTTTCACTCAGCAGGTCACAGTGCAATCAGGTCACTGCAACACAAAGGTTACAGTGAAAGGGGGTGAAGGATTGCAAGTGACCACTGGTATAAAACACAATGGATTCAGCAGGATGGAAGAGCCTGACTGCATCCCATTGCTGACATCACATCCTCAGGGCTTTCATTAAAGGCTTCTGAACATGTGGATCACAAATGATCATATTTTATTTCCTGGATGGAACAACCCAGCTCTGCTAGAAAATGCAGCTAGAGGCATGTCAGCACTAGAGGGGGGCAGAGCACCACACCAGCCTGAATGTATAGTGCATTCCCTTGGAGGACTCACAACTGGAAAAATCACTGGCCAGGAAAACAATTTAGGATTCCCAGACTCACTGAGCTGTTATGGCATAAGTGAATGCAAGACATTTCAGTGATACATGTCACTACCTTCCCAGGAGCTTCAGAATTTCTAGGATTTATCTAACTAGACAACTAAAATATTTTTTTTGGCTCATTTTGGGTTCCAGTAGTTCTCTAGAGACATCCAAGAAGGTAAAAATCTTAAAAATACATCCCACCAACAACTGAGAATATTGCAAGATGGCAGAGATGCTGCTCAAGAAGACAATGCACATTGTGCAAATACATTCTTAATATCCCTTCAGGCAAAAGACAATTTTTAAAATTTTTTGTTTAGTGCCTGATACAACTCGTTACCAACATTAGAACACTAGAACATCAGGAACTATTAATTAAAAACAGAGAAAATTGGTTTTAAAAGGGTAAGAACAAAACTGATGGTATCCAGTAAGCACAGTGTTTTCATTCCATAGGACCAGCACAATCCATAGGGAGTAAACTGCCTACCTACCTCCTTTGTGCAGCAGATAGATGGGCACAACATAGAGCATCACATGCTGGATGTAATAAATCTCTGTTTCAAATGGAAGCTGTGGAATATGGAAAATATTTGTAAGTATTTTTCATCATTAACAACCAAGTTCCAAGGAACAATTCTCTTTCTAACCCATGACAATGCTTTCAGTTCAGTAATTTTTTCACCTATGTATAATAACAAACATTAATGGTCAGTGCCATGAAAGTGCAGCTGACTGTACCCATTCCATCCCCCTTAACACAAACACAGCACTTTCAGTAGGTAATTCCCAAAATTAGCCAGAAGCACAACAAAGAAGGAGTAACATGAGGTTGCTCTTTCCCTTTCTTTGCTAGCATGAATTACCAATAACAATGCAAACCACTCAAATAATTAAATCAGAAATTATGCACACCCCCACAGCATAGAAGTCTTTTCAGAAAGAAAAGATACTTGCCACCTTGTGAGAGAATTCGATAAATTAGGTCTTTTATATATAAAAGTATATATATATATATACACAAGTAATATAAGAGGAGGCCTGTGCAAAAAAATTAAAAGACCTGATTTATAACAACCTGCATGCATGTACAGAACTGCTAAGCTTGACCAAATATAAATTAAAATATAAAATTACCAGTCATTTATTTGTTTTAAAGACAAGTTGCAGGATTATGTGTAAGCAAGTTACCAGTTAATAATGAATCAGGTATTTCTCACCTGCTGCCAACTTTTGGGAAATTACAATTAGTCATTTGTGTGTTTATTTGAATTAGTGTAACTGCTCTTCTAAGAAGTTAGACAAATAATACTAAAAATAACTTCAACCATATCTGTGTTTGAGCCTCCTAATCCAGAGCCAACTATTTCTAGCTCTTTATCACTTAGAAAAGGGGATGCACTGTATTTGATAATTACTTCCATCTATAAGTACCTTAGCCTAAATCTATTTATTACACTAAAGCAGCACATTTAAAACTGAACAGAACCGAACAGTAGTAGAAAACACTCAAAAATTCAGAATTCAGCTTTTTACTGCATCTGACTTACAGAGCTGAAAAGCCACACTGTTGCATTATTTTTCTCAATTGCAAATTGGACAATATCACAAGTATGAAATCTCATGGGAATAATAAAAAACCTTGGTTCAAATGCAGACTCATTCTGTCATTTTCCAGCCAGAAGAATTCAGACATGGGACCTACCACTGTGGCTGTGTTGGGAAGCAGGGAGTGGGGAGAAAAGCCTTCCTTTTCTATGACTGTTCTGAGACACTGAAGTCACAGCCTTGAAACTGAAACATTACAGAAATTTCTACATCAACAGAAGAGAGGTTGAAAGAGAGTTTGATTTTCTTCCTAATTAGTAGTCTAACAGTTGGTAAATAACACAGTGATCTTTTAAATTCAACTACAATTCTTATATCCTATTTTGAATGTAGAAGATTCTAAAACCAACAACTGGATTTTGCTAGTCCTGTCATTCACCCACTGGACACTGTGTGTGTCCTGATGGCAACCTCCAAGGTGGTCAGCCAGCTCCTGCAGAGACTAAGCTAAACCAGCCCTCCCATACAATCTGTCAGGTTATTACATTCCAAGTATTCTGTACCAAAACAAACACAAACAAGGTAACTATGCAAAAGCAAGAACTTCATGAAAATTGTGAGACTTCCTAAATCTGAACCTTTCCTACTGTCCTTCATTGAACAAGACAGAGTGAGGGAATTAAAATGATTTGAGACAGGGCTAAAGCAGTAATCCTAACTGGAGAAAAAATTGTACCTCCCCCACTTCAGAAACAATTGCTGCTGATATAAACACTACAACATGAGGCACTCACTCCTGCCAAGGAGCATTCTCCATTTATCTGTGGTGTCAAAAGGGCTTCCACAGCCATGGAGTTGTGAGGATCTGTAACACAAACACTGTGCTGGGACACTCCTGAGAACAGAGTAACAGTTGTTGTGCTGCAGTAGTGTTGACAGTATTTTTTTGTGTGTAAAACAAAACATCTTTTTCCCACTGTAAAAGACGGCTTGTTCTGAAGCCTGGCTGACTCTGCAAGTGCATTTCCTGCTGTAGAGCTGCAGAGTTGCTGTACAACCAAGCACTCAAGTTGTACAGCCAGGCTACAACAAACACAAAAAGCAAGCTGAACTGAGAAACTAACTCACCTGCATCTCGTGCCTTGTCTATAAACAGTTTTATCAATAAAAGCATAAGCACCTTTCACATGTGAGGAGAAACTGGAAATGAAGACAAGGCACAAGGGATTGCCCATCAATCAAGAATTTCAATAATCTCTTTGTGAATCTTTTCATGTTCTACTTAAACTAGCTACTACCCAAATAGTAGTAGTATTAAGTTAATAGTAGCTAATATTGTTCCAAAGGGAACAATGATTTCTTTCCATGCACTGAACTCAGCTTTAGAAAAATCTCTTCAAGGCAGCAGTAGAGTGGAGCTCAGAAGTCAGCTATTTTGAGTTCACCCCAAAAGAGTATGGACATAATACTGATTTAGATTAAACACTCAGACACAGCAGTTGATTTTCAGTAGGCTCACAGGTTGACACTTTGCTCTGGTTTTTGACAGTAGCACTGGCTCAAGCACTGCACTGTGCAAGAGCACCTCCTCCATCATTCTCTACAAAGACTGCAGAGTGTAGCACAAAAGGAGTAGAAGGGGCTCAACTCTCAGATTCTGGTCTTCCCTGTAGGACACCTAGAACAGCCTAATAAACACCAAACTGTACTGTACCAGCCACCTTCTTAGACATTATCAGTAAATGACACACTCACACCATTTTAATGCACACAGCATGTACACGTGCCCAAATATGCACAAACTTTGGCTTTATCACCTACCAGCCACCACCTCTCAACAGCCCCCCACTGCTCCTGTTGTTTCCCTTGTGCCAGACAGATTAAGCCAGTTTAGAGATGACAATGTGCTACCAAACCTATTCCATTCTGCTGTGCAGGCACAGCCATTGCAGGCAAACTATTGAGTGCAGTAAACTATTACCCTAACAATCAGCAACAATACAGCGACCAATGATTGGAGCCTACACAGAATATACTCAAAGTCCTGCTCAGAGTATGATTCTACTCCTAACACAGGTTTAGAATGTGGATCTCTCAGGCCAACTAGTTCTAATAATAGAATACAGCAGCTTCTGGAAACATTAAAACTGCACCATCTCAGCCATGTGAGCTGATACACATGTATCCAACATTTTTGGGACATGTCCTGTTTTTTACTTTATCTGTATGAACATTTTCAGGACATCAGCTTGCAAAAAATCCCCACTTTTAAACCAGTGGAAAGACTTTTTAAAAAATTTTGATTAATGCAACATGAAAGCTCCAGCAAACCCAGTTACTTTCCAAACAGTTGGAGTCTTTGTGGCAGTTAAATGAATTTACATGCATAGCCAGGTTATCAGGACCTACACTGTGTGCCATAGAATATAAATACAGAGTGAAAAGGAATCTTTCTACTCCTGTGTATCCTCTTATACCTTGCTGGATCCCTTTTGGGAGCTTAACAAGCCAATTCCCTCAGCATCTTCTTTTCCTTTATTTCTAAAAGGGCAAGAAGAACTCACAAAAGCACTGACTGGACAAGAAACAGTTTTATCTTTTTATCCAATGTCTATCCCAAAGCACAGAGTTTAATTTCATCAGCACATGGCAAATAATGTAGCAAATAACTGCAATATTTGGATGCCAAACAAATACAAATGGGTGCATCTGTTGCTTAAGTCTGTTAACTGTTGGCACCTCAACCTCATGCCAAGGCAGGAAAATATTTTCTTGGAAAGAACAGAACAGACTGACCTCACCTTTCAGGCTAATTTTTTTGAACACCATCCCAGGTGCCTGTTATAGTCCAACAAGATTTTTAACTGCATTGTTTAGCATAGTCTGTCTGAAAGATTAAAATAACAGAAGGTAGAAACTTTCTACTGTAGTTTCAGTGAATATGTCAACTCTCCATTTTCACTGGCAATACACTACTATTTTAAAAGAATTTTGAAATTACTGAGGTTATAAAAAACAACAAAAAATTAAGAGATACATTACAAGAAAATGGAAACCATGAAATTATGCCAGAAGCTTCCACTTCAGGATAACTGAACAATGAAGCATATTTCCAAAAAGAAATTTGCACTTCATTAAGTAATGTAATTGCTAGCAAAAACACATGACCCTAACAGACTCTGCCACAAAATGTAAGAGGTGTTCTGGAAATTACTTCGAACAAATTAACACTTACAACCCAAACCCTGATACCCACTAAAACATCCATCATCTGCTGAAGCAATGATTGTCTCATTCTGAATGACTGAATCAAGTTTTTCACTTAGGTATTAAAAAACCAGAGCAGCCAGCTTAGAAAAAAATTGAGGTTTTTTATTTTTTTAATTCCTACTAGGTTTCAGGACAATGTTGGTGTTAAAACCACAGTGAGAGTTGTGGAGCAGAATGTGTGTCTGCCATGAGAGAGTCTGATCAAGGCAGTTCTGTACAACATCACCCACATATCCTGTGCCAGAAGAAACAAGGAAAAGTGAAAAGCCTGGCAAGCAGCTGTTAGGCCAAAAATATCTTAAGTTGTAATTATTAAAAAAATATTTACTTTTGGACAGTATCTTTTGGCTACTCTGTTCCAAATTACAGGAACAACTTTGTAAGTAGTCTGTATCTTTTGTGTTTAATCACCACTGCCCTAATATGAATGAGATCTGTGATAATGGCAGAGAAAATACAAGCTGATGATTTATTAAATACTTCAACATCTTTTCTTTCAAAGGTTATCCAGACCAATTTTGTCATGCCTAAGGTTATATATACTTAAAAAGTAGATGGTTTTAAACACAAAATAAGAGTTTTCCTCATCAGGAAAAGAACATTTGTTTTATTAATTTGTTGCCTCTTCAACAGTACCAATTTTTAATAAAATGCAATTGCAACTGTGCATAAGCATAAGTTTATACTTTATCTTATTTAGACAATCAAGACTTGCAAGTGGAGATCCACCAACAAAATCTGAAATGGAATCTGAAGCCCACAACCATTTTTTAATAATATTAATTCACCCTCTATTATGGACATAGTTTGTTTAAATATAAAGTACTCATATCTATCTTAAAACAGACATTAAAATAGCTGCAACAACAGACTTTTGCAGATAAATCATATGAAAAAAAAAAAAATCTAGTCATACATACATATACACCCCCTCTACATATGCATGGAGAACAGCTCTTGAAATAATCCTCAAAAATACTTCATTCAACACACACTCAAAATAGCTTTTTTTACCTTTAAATCTCAGTGGGTTTAAGAATCTCACTAGGAACACCAACAGGCTAATTTTTTGTCCAGGAGACTGACGTTTTACAGCAGGTTTGAAAACTTGTATGGGAAAAAAAAAATCTGCTGTACCTAATCTTGGGGGAGAGGGAATGACAGCCAACAACAACATTTGGCATTTTCCAGGCCTGAGGAACCTTACATTTACAGAGTTCGAAAAGTCTGAAACTGAATTTTGACCACAGGCCACAAAGCTAACCTGTGAAAGCCTCTTTCAAAGCCATCAAGTTTTCCCTCCATTAGTGGCTAGAATGGAGCTAACACTCAATACAGCAGCGCTGTCTTCTCCTGCCAAGTTACAAACATCCAAAAATCCAAGATTGCTATTTTGGCTCCACTGTAGTGACCAGGAGTCTACAGCCTGGTAAAATGAACTTCTAAAAGGCCAAGCAAAGCAAAGATCTGACATCTCTCCAAAGGTAATCTTTTAGAAATAAATAAAAAGGAGAAGGAACCCCACAGTACACTCACCAGGCGTGTATTAACAACAGGAAACAGCAATGCTAAGAGGGCCCCATTCAGCATATGCATCTGCAACCTTAGGAAAGAGATGAGATATTATTTTCACACATGGAAATAAAATGCAATAATAATATTTTCATGTCTTTTATTTAGTATCTCTTCAATAAAAGATAGTAAGACACTTTAAAATGGTTTAGGTTTGAATTTGAATTAAGTCACTATTAAATGCAATAAAACTGAACAAAACCCTATCTTTAAATACACACTTAATTTCCTAAAGTAGGACTACTTTCTATAATGAGCTTTGGATTCCTAGAAAGCCTGGGCTGCCCATAATCCTGTTCATGATGCAAGCTGCTAAATAGTTGGAATTCTGCTGTTCATTTGTCTTGCAGAGCTTAATATAGCATCTTTGATAAATGGTTTTACTCCTCTTTAATGCTGTGCATGCACAGCTTCAAAGTAAAGCTTTAAGAATTTGAAAGAAGTCCCTTAAATAAAATAATTACATTTATCAAAATGCAACAGCAAGTCCTAAGCAAAGCACAAGGCAGGAAAGTAGTATTATACTCCATAATTTGTATAGTTTTCAGACATCTTTTTTCTGAACTACTGTTGGATCACAGGAACAGAAAATTGATATCAGAACTGTTTCAGTCTGTCTCCCACCACTGTCTGTCAAACTCCTAGGAATTTAAGAGTAACTTGAGGGAGGAAAAGGTACTACAATTTTAAAACAGATTTTCAAATATAATTTATATGCTGTCAGGGTGTTAGAAAATAGATATACTCATTCTGAAAAACAACAAATATTGTGGCCTCCACTCTACAGCTGGTCTTTAGCAAAGGTTTCCTGGACAGCAGACATACTTTTCACACTCTCCAAGACAGAGATGCTAATTCAGAGTCTTTGTTCAGCATAATCCCTGCAGAAATAAGGAACAGCAGGGAAAAGCTGCAGAAGGACTGTCTAAGGCATTCCCCCAGCACCATTTTCGCCTAGACTAAGGCAAGGAAAAGCAGAGTTTAATGCCATGGTGGCAGCCATTGCCAAGTACCAGTGCCCAGGAAATCTGTGACCCTCCCCTCAACACATTGGCTGCACCCTCAGCTGCACCATGGGCTCTGCTGCAGTTAGTAACAATATGCAGTGTTTTAGAAAAGACTGCACAGATCTGAGAAATACCCAACCAAGCCAGAGAGAATTTGCTTTGCCTATTTAACTTTATGTATCCACAATTTTGAAATCAGACCCAGACTGCCTGCACAGCTTCCAGCAAGGCCCAGTTACAATTTCTACTGAGGTTGGTAAAAAGGTTCAAGGCCCATGACACAAATTATAGTAGCTCATGCATTAATCTGCATTAATCCACTGTTACTGAGCCAATTCCTGTTCATCAGCAAGGCCAATCCCACCAACACACAAGAAGCAAGGATAAGGGACCCAACACCCTCATTTAAGCCCTGACCTTTTTTCAAAGTGTCATTTTTCAATCCAGCCAATATGCCTTTCCAACTTGATATTTCCCTTAGTATTTTATAAATTATCTTCTAAAATGCATTGTACACGTAGACAGAAATACAGTAAGGAAGAGAAAATACCTGAAGAGAATCATTGCAGTCCGACATGGGGGACAGGCAAGAAGAAAAATCTGAAACGTTAGAAACAAATTTAAATTAATGGCAGTGACCTCTTCTAGAATCCATTTTCTTAATCTTCCTACTCAGTTCTGTATGTCACAAATAATTTCTTGCCAGAAGACATTTTTTACAGCAGAGCTGGAAAAGACTTAAAGTCTTTAACAAATCAAAAGGTGTCCCACTACCTACATATAAAAAGATTTCAACAGTATGAGCAGCACTGAGGGTTCAGCTTCTGCCAGTGCCTATGAAACCAGTACCAGATATTACTGGCATTATAAAAGGTCTTTCATGACCCAGATTACTGTATCACCAATGTTCTTCTACAGCAGCTCCCTCAATCAGGTGAGGTCCTTGCTGTGCTAAATATCAGCATTTACAATATCACCATTGTCCTTCTCTTCACCAGTGCCAAAACCTCACACAGTAACTTCATATTAACAAGTCTTGCTCTAGATATGAGGAGATTACTACTTAAATATTTAGTAATAAAAATTCTTTTTTTTTTTATGTTGACCACTACTGCAAAGAAGAAACTCTGGTTTACTGTTCAGTATTTCAGTAAAATTCAGATCTGAGTTTTTACTGCAGTTCCTAAAATAAACTCACAATACCTTATTTCATTGACAACCAACAAAACAAATTATCACTGAACTGAATGAGAACATTTGGAGAGTATGTCTGCTTTGTGATGTGAGATTGGACAATTCACCAAATGTGTTTCCTTCAAGCATTGCAGGGTTAGGAAGAGGCCTCCAATGGACACTGAAATTAATCACTACCAGACCATGTACTTGCAGCAATAGAAGAAGTGTTGAAGTCTGGATCATCCTACTGAGCCCTTTCATACACACGGGCTTCCTGTCATCACTATACACATCAATGTACATATTCCAAATGTTTTATTTCCAGGTCAAGTTCTTAATAGACAGATATCTGTATGTTCAAGTCTCAACAACAGCTTAGAACACAACACACACTCAAATTGTTTTTCCCAAGTCATACAACGCTCTAACAAAGGCACAGTAAGAGAGGCAGCAATTAAATTTAATGGAATCTACCCCAAGACGTTTTCTCAGTGAATACTGTTAAAATCCAATCAGTTCCTCTGAAGTCTTGCATTTAAAAAGCAAGCTATTTCAACTCATTGGGGCAGGTTAAGGAGGAAGAGAACATAACAGGTGCATGATTAGAATCACTAATGGATGTTTTCCTGTGCTAAGGGAAACAAAGAACCAAAAAGTACATGCCAGAAAAATCTTATGAGAGCTCTGTATATCACCTTGCAAGACCCATACAGCTTCTGGGAAAAGTACCTAACACTTATTATGCTTCATTATTCCATTGTTGCATATTTTGGAATAAATTTTGTTTACTAACTAAAGTTCCTTGAATTGTGGACTATATTTTCCCTTCTTTGGAGACCATAAATACCTTGTGCAGCTCTCCTGCGATAAGTATTTTCTCACATGCAATCTGCATGCAGAGTCAAACATTTTGAACACTCCATGTGGTATGTTAGCAAACAGATATATATCCAGAGACTCACCAGTTCATCTGGAGTTTTAAATTTGATTATTTTATCATTTGCTTAAATTCAGAAATTCGACAGGAGATATGTGTTACTGTTGAAGCAGGGTTAATACTCCCATGAAACAAATTCTGTTCTTCCAAGGGAGAATGCAATTTCTTTTTATCACCTACAACTTAAAAAAGAACAAAACCAAAAAACAAACAAACAAAAAAATCCCAACCCTATAAATTGATCATCATCTTCTCTGTATGCACAAAATAAATGAACTATAAATATGTCTTAATTGCATTAGATTCTTCTTTTTCTAACACCCTGCAGAGTGCTCCAAGTACTACATGGTAGAGCAGAAGCTACAGTCTGAGTCTGAGTACTGTCTGAATCTCAGCACCGGGGACTAAAACAGCTCCCATTTAAAAAGCATGGCACTGTTACAAGGACTGAGATGGACACACCAATTTAAATCACTTCACTATCGTGGAGACAGGCAAAGAAGAGAACACAATTCACAGCTGATTATTTTTATTTCAACTCTACTGAAAGAAACAGTTTCAGACCCTGATGAGGGGAAAATCAAATATTTAACTTTTTTAAGCATGAAAATCCCTCTTTTAAAGGGATCTTTCAGAAAATAAGCCTGGCTTCCATTTTTCACGACAGCAGAGAAATCATAACTAGAATTTT
The DNA here is from genome assembly GCA_024865655.1 of Emberiza elegans. NCBI lineage: Eukaryota > Metazoa > Chordata > Aves > Passeriformes > Fringillidae > Emberiza > Emberiza elegans. The sequence continues at coordinate 37,058,193 of JALJVW010000129.1, read as the reverse complement.
TATGCTAGAAATTTAGGATCATGGAAGAGATTTTCAAATGCTTCAGTTTTAGCAGCTTAATATCAACACTTTCTCTCTACATATGTAGATACTTGCCAGGATAAACAAATCTCAACTTCTTACAGGGAAATTTTAAAGGACACTCTTGCATCTGATTTTTCAAAGATCTGTACCAAATGTGTCATTACTCAGCTCAGAGTATCAGCAGTCTTAAATACACAGTTCACAGCAGACAAGCTCATAAGGTCCAACACAAGTGTTCCCACACTGATCCCATAATCCTATTCACTGTCATATTGGAAATCCAATCCTTTGCCTTGCAGGAGGGAACGGTCCTGTTCCACAAACCAAAGAATCCTGAGTTAAACCAGCAGCAGGGCTGTGCAGAGCTCCCAGCCTCTGCCCTCCTGCAGAACTGCTGAGTTTTGAGGCACTGGGGCTCAGAGTGCCCAGCCCAGCTGGCACTGCAGAGCTCCAGCAGACACAGGCAGCGTGTATGGTAAAGCACAGTGAAGGGGGCTCTCCTTGCCCAAGGCAGGATAACTCAACTTTCAATTTAGAAGAAACACTAGGAAACAAGTTCAATGTCTTCCCTTCTTCTGTCACCTGTTATATTTTCACCTTACAAATGAAAGAAGAACAAAAGAATTAGCCCAAATTAGACAAAATTACTATTTTGGATGGGAAAAATTAACTACAAAATGTACACTGTCTGATAGGCTGGATTATGAACATAGTTCTGACCACTGCCTTTCCCTTCCCACACTCAGAAAAAAACAAGTTACAAAACATCTTCCACACAGAGATTAATATCTGTAAAAGACTGAGGCTAATGGGTACAAGAGAAGGAGGAAGTACAAAATTGTGTGTGACATTGAGGAAATGCAAAGGTAAGAAGGCCTAGACGGGGACAATACTGAGAGACAGGATGGCTGAAGAAAGAAGCAGAGGACCAGAAGATTCTACAACTGTTCTCAGGCAGTAAATTCCAGAGAATCTCCTAACTCTGGTTAACCCACAGAAGTTCACTCCAACCTTGTGGGCCCAGATGAAAATGAAAAATCAGAAATTCTGTCACTGTACTTTGCAAGACCATAAGTACAATTACCCATCCCCTTGGGAAATGTTTCTGACATGAAGAATTGCAAGGCCAGCCCTGCCTTGCACAAGCCCAGAGACAAAGGTCACACCACCAAACATGATGGATCAGCAGGGCTGGAGATCTGGGGACCCCAGTGTCCAGCACAGCACCAATTACCTATTCCTTCCTGAGACAGGAGCTTAGGGACACTGAACTCATGGCTGGTCTGAACTAATGCAGGACAATCATTTCTGGCATGTCAAGCATTATATCTGCTGCAATTATCCCATTAATTTGGAGATATTAGTGGGTTTGATTCTCTTTTTTTAGATTAATATAGAAATAGTTTTATTCAAGAAACCTATTTTACAGTTTGTGTATCTGGACTTCAGCAATAGGTAAGTGCACCAGTTTAAAAGAGGTGGAAAAAAGTGCACAAACCATCAAACATAGCTGGTTTCCTATTTTACATTTAACTGCTAGATTGAAAAATAATTTTAAAAAAAATCATATCTGTGGTTTGACAAGTTCAGACTGCTAAATCTGGGGGAAAAAAGATACCAAAAGATGTTACATTCTAATTGTTAAATAGGAGCATGTTGACTGTATTTAATATTTTAGCATAAAAACCACTGCTGCCTCACTGCAGCTGTCAGACAGGTTCAGGGATTCATGTGTCCTCGTTAATATAGTGCTCAGGATACTCATGATCCAAAGCAAGACTGCTGACAGAGCATTAGGAAATACTACAATAAAAGCAGTTTGTGTGTTACAGAAAGCAGACTCTGGAACACAAGGAGCTGCCTGTCCCAGGTTCCATCCCCAGCTTCCCAGCTCTGCCCAGGGATGGAAGCTGTGTAGCAAGCTGAACAGCTTCCATCTTCTACAGTCTAATGTATTGTACATGATCCATGTCCATTGGGACATTCTTGGTTAGTCTCCCCTTCCACAGGCTTAGTTTGTTTAATCAGCAAACCCATATTCACCTTCTTCCCTTTTAGAGTCTTAGGTGAAAGATTTCTAGACTTCTCATGGTTCAGGGTTAATTATTAACACATGACTCAGGTCCTTCTATGAGTGCATTAGCATTAGCTATCACACCTTAGGAATTAGTATTGCAGAGATCACTGGAGTAACTTTTCCTTTTTCTCTAACTGCTATCTGTATCAGCCCTTCACCAGAAGTGGGTTACTTCATTCCCCATTCTTAAATCAGTGCTTAAACAAAACCTGACAATTAAAAACATATCTGAGGTAAAAGAACAACGAGGCTGAATTTAAAATAAAAACAATTCTAATTCCAATTTCTTAAGAAAATTTTATTTACACTGAATTTAGATTAACTTGCATCTCCCTCTGTCAGTGACACATGAGTTCACAAGAAGATTGTCATATACATATTCACTTTTGTTAGTTTTTTCCCCTGAGAAGGATGTTTTGTATTGGTTTCCTACAAAAGCAAAATCATCATAGAAAAGCCCTGTTCTACTCTGCCTTGAATCACCAACACCTTTTTTCTTGTCACAGTAGAAAATTCCTAATTTTATGGGATTTTTCAACAGAAATTTTTAGTCTTTAAAAACACAAGCCAGTAAGTAACTAATAGCCTTTACTACAGCCAACTCTTACCAATGAAATAGTAACACAATCCATAAAAAGCTGCAGCATACAACACTGTAGTCCTGGTAATTTAAGTTGGCATTTCCCTAACCAACAAAGTATTACAATACAAACCATTAAATTTGCTGGACACTAATTACTTGGCCATCTGAATAAGCAAACCCTCAGCACCTCAATGCAAAGCCCTGAGGAAGTGCCACCAGAAACATGAGACCCATTACACTCTGCAACTCCTGGCACAGGATTTGTTCCTGGTGAGCACTGACATGGTTCAAACTGCTGCAGGGGATGTGGCTGCTGTGAAACCCCTTCAGAAAAACTCCTCAGCTGGGACTGGGACTGCCAACATCGACAGCAGGGCAAGGAGACAGCAAAGGGCTTCTGAGACTGGAAATCATGAGATGAAAGACATCCCAGTCCCTGGAATTTATAAGGTGTCCAGTGTGGTTCCTGCTGCTGTTTTCATTCACCACTCCACTGAAATCCTATGAGATGTAGGATTTCTTTTTTGCCTGTTTCAGGCAGCTACTCATGAAACATCAGTTTAAGTTGCCAGTGAACAACCTACATGGAATGGTGTGTGAAACTGCCAAATAGGATAAAAAAATCCATCCTAAAAATGTATTGCAGCCAACAGCAATACATCATAACACTGAAAGCTCTGTTCTGGAAAAAAAAATCTAAACAACAGAAGAAAAAGAAACAAAAAGAGGCCTTTATCTCCCTAATATCTTGCTCAAACTACACATGTCACACTTTGAATGATATTTGCTTTAAATCTGTGATGATCTCATCAAAACAAACCAATATCTGGTTACCTAATCATTCATCTAGTGGCCTTTAGATGATAACACTCTGTGTAAATATTTGGGGTCAGAGAAAGCTAAGCTTTTTCATCCACAGTTTCCGATCATGCAGTTCCTACTCCTGCTTAGAGAGCAAGATACCTGTTGTCAACTCCCCACTTTTTATGTTCTTTTCTCCTAAGAATATTCAAAACAAAGGAGAGAATTATCTAAGAACGCATTACAGCCTGAAGCACATAAGTGTTTCCAAATTCTAGCAACTTCAAAACAAAGGCTTAACGAAGAGCTTTAGACTCCAATTCCTGAACTGGAACATTCACCAGCACCATAACATGTTCCTGTGGTCCCTGGCACCTGGACTAAAGCTTAGGATAAAGCATCACTGGCCAAATCTTGTTTAAAACAAAAAGGCTGGTCCATAATCACTTCAAACAAAGAAAACTGAATCACGGCCTTAGGACATGTTTGCTATCCTCTTTATATTAAACAAAAAATTACTCTTATTTCTGACTAAGAAACCCTGCCTTGCCTCATAGGAATGTTTTCCCATTTCTCTGCTGTATGCTGGGATTGACTAAAAGTAAACACAATGGTGAAACAAAGTATATACAGGGTTAAAGCTATCACAGAAGAGCTTTTCCTCAGTCCTATATGTAATTATTACAATAATTGCAGCATCAGTAAAAGCCTCTAAACTCCAGTTTTTTAAACACAGAAAATCATTGCTTAAAAACAAGACAAATAAAACAATTAGGACAAAAGTGACAATTAACAAAAAACCTGCCAGTTCTGAGAACCAGGGGCAGATTAAGCTATCCAAGCATGTCCTGGTGCTCTGAAGGCCAGACCAATGGTTCTGGAGCCCTGCAGACTGGGGGTACAGGAACTGATGGATTGTCCCCTGAGCTGTCACTCCCTGTCTGTGTCCCTGAGGCTGCTCTCATCTTCCCAGGAGGAAAATGCACTCCTTTGCAAGAAATGAGCCTTGCCACCAAGAAACACTGGTGCTGTCATTTAATTCTTCATCTGCCCTTTTTCACCACACACCAGCATGAATTTCCTCTCTAGCCATCAGCTGTAAAAAAAAGTATCACAAGTTAACTTCCAGCTGTAAAAAGAAAAAAGAAAGACTTATTTTCAAAAGGAAGTCTGTGTTCACAGATGTACACTTTGAAAAATGCATGCATTTTCATAGGAAATTTTGTCCCTTTAATTTTAATACAAGGTTTAGAAGAACCAGAATATATTTTTTAAAAATACAATTTAACTGATTTTTCCAAATATTAGAAAGCATATAGGAACCATGCATGCAAATTAAAAGGGGAAAAAAAGGGAGTAAGTAATTTTGCTACATATTCCCAAATGATGCAGAATTCAGTCAAGCTATGTTTATTATGTAAGTTCTGAAAACAGCCCATTGTTTCAAAAAACAGTAACATCTTTTGCAAAGGACAGAAAGGATCCAGGTCTCTAAAGAAGCCAGAACTAGAAATAATGAACACAGAATTTAGTATTTACTGAGCTGCAGATGCACTTAGCACTCACTTTATTCATGCAAGCATCAGACCAAAATCACCAGGTGAAACCTATCCTTCTTTCCACCTATTGCTTCCCTTTTACATTTACTTTTCTTTGCCTAAAACAATCACCAAAATAATAACCAGCAAAACAGATGTTTCCTACAAACACACTTTTCTTTATTCCAAAAAAATGTCAGTCCTTAACTGGCTGAAGTGGAATAATTCAGTGAAGAACTAGAAGAGAATTACAATAACTGACCAGCTGAAATTTACCACTGAGAAATTATTTTTGCAAAACTCTTTCTAGAATAAAATAGAATTACAAAATTTATTTAAAGGTTGGTATTAAAACACTCTTCTGGAAGAAGGCCTAGACATACTAAAGTCAAGTTCAAAATCCACAACAGTTTACAAGAACAACTGGCTGTACCTATCATTTTGGGATTAGACTACAGTCATGTTTCTGCCACTTCCTTAAGGTTTCAATAAAATTATACACATGCCATTTTAATTTCTACAGACTGGTCAGTCATAACCTTCAGTGTTTAATATTGAAGATCCTTTTAAAAAGAAAAACACTATAATAATCACATATGCAATGTTGGAAAGGACCTTTTGAGATTACTTCACCCTACCAGCGTTACCTATAACCTCTGCTTTACATGGCTTTTTCCTTACTTTTTTCTTTTTTTTGGCTACAAGTTTCTCTTTTGCAATACAGACTATCTTTACCTCTGGCTCCTGTCTACACCTAATTTTAATTGCCTGTTAACTCCAGCTGGGTGTCTTCAGTACATCAAGAGACACCTGTGTTTACTCATTTGCATTAAGTTACCTTGATTGTGAATAGCAGGTTGCAAATTCTGTGTGTCAAATTACAAACTGGGGGTACAGGAACAAATTATGTAGAACAAGTTTTTGATATAAATTCTAACTGCTCCTTCACTAAATGTGAAACAAAGAACTGCTACATGAAGTCAAGGGTTTTGGCTGAAAAGTAACATCTTAGGTTACAATGTAAGATGTAACCAAAAGTATGTATTCTTTTGCCACCTGTTAAAACCAGGTGGGGCAATGTTCTTCATCTCCTTCACCATCCATCCTCCCTCCAGGGGGACACCTATTAATGGGCATTGGGTCTCACTGCATGACTGATACAGTTACATCATCCCAGTGTGAGATGCTCCATCTGGGGGAGGAGCCAAGCATTCCTACCTGGATATAACCTGAGATTTGGAACACCAGAGCAGCCTTTTCCCACTGGATTCCCAGAGGAATCCCATCTGCACCACCACTGGACCCTCAGAGGAAAACTACACCCTTCTATAGGATCACTGCTTCAACAGAACCACACCTGTCACTGCAGGAGCACTGTAGCCACCTTAATTGCGCTGCTGCCAACATCCTGACCCACAGGGTGTCAGGCTGTATCCTGACTCTGTCACTATTTTTGTACTACTGCATTTATTTTAATTTTCCTATTAAATTGTAGCACTGACTTGAAATCTGTCACTGGTTTGCTTTCAAACTAAAAAAAAAAATAGTTTTTAAAGAATACAGAACAGATAAAGAAAATTGGTTAGAAATCATTTGGTTTGACATTGCAAAGAGTGAAATTTTCCTTTCACCTCACTAAAGCAATGCTCATAGACAGGGACACAACACTTGTGTGCATACTTCTCAACAAGCACAAGACCTGGCTGCTGCTCAAGGTCTCCTTCACAAAGCTTGTAAAGAAATCAATAGTGCTGTATTTGGCTCTCGAGGAAATCTTCCCTCTCACACTGCTCAATCAGAAACTATAAACATTTCCTTCACATAGCCAATTTCAATACCACAGTGATGTCCCCTAAAATATTAGAAAGTATTTATATCTTGAAAAGATAACACCTGGTTCCTTGAACATATGCTGATTTTTGTTTCCTGCAATGGAAAGGCAAATAGGTTTTGAACAGCCTAGAGATTTAATGTTTCCCTTTTATGTCAGGTCTGCAGCAGCGCTGGTCCAATCATATTGCCAGTCCTAAAGGAGAGTGGTTTGTGGCTTTTTTTCCTTACAGAGGTATTCAAATAACTTTCACAAAGACCATTTTTTATGTAAAGATAGAGTTCACTATGAATTCCTTCACAGACTTCCCCCCTTGCTGCAGCACACACTAACTAAAAACACTGTGCTGCACAAACAGTCCCCATCCCCACCCCACAGCTGGCAGAGAAACCACACCAGTTTCCATTCACCTTTGTTACAAATTATATATCATTTTTTTAAGACTAAAAGGATTTCTCTCTCAATGATGCTGCATGCAGGACATTGGTGAAGAAACACCCTTCTTCCTCCAAAAGCTAAGCAAGAAGCCAAAACCCAGAACAGGAAATGAGTGCCACAGCTTCTAGTAATTCAAGCAGATGACAGGGGGGGCAACAAATTCTGAGAAGCTGATTACCCATGAGACCTGTTGGGGCAGTTAAATACATTCATTTGATCAACACTTCATCCTTGCAGTGACACATCTAAATTAGTTCTTTCTACTTATGAAAAGATTTTAATACAGGTTGGCATGATAGGCAAAAATCAGACACCTGGTCAGAACAGACTCATTTCTAAAACTCAGTAGCCATTGTATAACACAATTTTATCTGCCCAAATGCACACACACCTAACTTCCATTTTACTTTGATCTCATTTCAGTCTTAGGTCTTTTAAGAGCAGGAATTTTGCTTTTATGCAGGGAAAATCTGAAGCATAAATTTGTATTTCAAATATTTTTGGCTCAGAGCCCAGATTATTTGTTGCTGAGGTGAAACAGTCTCAGCTGAAGAAAATGAAAACAGAAACAGAGTGAAAGAAGAGACCTTTATCAACAGCTACTGTTGGCTTCCCTTTGAAGTGATCTTGATTGTTGTAGCACATTTCATCTCTTCACCTTCTACTTTGTTCGTGCTATTATTTAGACACGGCAGGATTATGTACACACTACAGCAAGAAGAGAAGTGAAGGGCAAATATATTTTCATATATTTCATCTTACAAATCTGTTGCCCTCAGCAAATTCAGGCTAGGAAAACAATGTTTTCCAACTATGTATTACTTGTCTGCTGGTGAAGGTCATTGACAATCTTTGGCTCTAACTCACTTTGTCTGCTGAAAGCCATTGGTTTTGCCATTATTTTCTTTCTCTACATTAAGCCTAGGCCTATTTCTAATGCATCTTTTTGAGGATGAAAGGGCATGACTTCCACATTTTGCCAATATGCTCACCTTCTCAATTTCACAAATGCTGGAACACCATTTCTAGTGAGTAATTAGCTAGGATTATTTTTCAAACTTCACAATTAGTCAAAAAGAGATTCAGAAATGGCAATGCCTGACTACAGAGCTTAACTCTCAATAGACTCCATCTCCCTTTCAGGAGGCACCATTGAAAGAGGTGAACAGAACTGGCTGTCCCCGGTCTGTGGAAGCATTCAGCTGAACACTTATTGTTAACATCATAACATAAAGACAACTGAACTCTCACCAAATCCTACTGTTAATATATCCTCACCTCTTTTCTAGAGAATTAATAGGAAAATTTTCAAGTTATCATTGAGTACTGCCTAAAAAGGAAATGTGGCCATATTAATTTATTTTAATTATTTCCATATGGCATACCTTCACCCCAATACTGACTGACTGATTTCACAACAATCCTTTCACTTCACAGGAAGGAAGTGTCCTATGCTGTAAATTACTGAGCAAACACTGCATCACAGCCTAGGAATTTACATAACCTACTACTTATTTCTGGAGCTGTAAATTAATTGCTGTAAAGGTCTTGAATATTGCTGTATCAGCTTGTCCCCCTGCCCTTGAAATAAAACTCATCTCTCAAACCGCTGGAACAACCAGAAAAGCTATTTCCCTGCCTTTTAGGAAATGCTCTCCAGCTGTGAATCCAACAACTGGCTAGATCTGATTCTGCCCAGATCACCTCACATACTGCAGTAGGAGACCCAGAATGGCATTGATCTGATTTTCATCTGCTATTGATCTTAGACAGACATTGCTATCATGGCAGCTTTCATGAAAGCCTTTTTGACATTCTTCACTTAATTCTTGACCTTGAATTTTTTAAGCTATTCAGGGCTGAGGGTATAAAATTAGCGAAATAATAATATTTTTGACATCTCCAACACTCCGTAACAAGCTCAGCAAAACTGATCGTTAAGTACATGCACAGAAATATTAACAAACACAGTTCATAAGCTTTAGATAGCCCAGTTCAGTAACAGTTTGTCTATGTATCCATTATTTTGAAATCAACACAAACTGCACATTATTACACATCAACAATCATGCCCCAAGTCATAAAAGGAAATGGATTATCCACACATGTTAGGCCACATCAGTTTGTTCACCCCACATATGAGAAACAGGTAACACCTGTTTCTTTACTATTCAGCCTCTAAAATTAGAAAGGTAAACCAACAGTATCTGCACAATGAGTAATTTGTTTCTCCAACACCTTCACAAAATAGAATCACACCCCTAGAAGGCACTTGCTTGAAAAAGCTGCACGTAAATTATATAGTTGGTTTTGCATGTAATCTGGTTTTCATTAGATTTGGTGCAAATTTTAGCACTGCTGTCAGTGCGAACAGCAGCTCCTATTCTTGAAGCAAGGATCAGGTGAAGGTAAGTGATGAGAAAGCCTTAATTATCTACACTTTCAACCAGGGACCTGGACACTAGTTATAGCTACAATTTCACCTTTTCATCTAACTTGGGTTTTTTTGATAGCTTTTGATTCAACTGACCCAAAACCTATGTTTTTAAATATTTATACAATTCTTGGCATTTGTATTTTTGCTAAGCACTTTTGGTCCACAAACCAACTATAGGGGGAAAAATATTGTTTTGCAAGTACATCACAAAAGCAAACTTCCAGGTGACGCTGCACAAGCCTTACCTGCATCATGGTGACCACGTGGCAGGGATTCAGAAGGTAAATGACAGTCCTGGTGGCGAACTTGAAGCCCACCTCCAGCCCAAAGATGAGGCAGAGCAGCACCAGCAGCACGTTCTTGCCCAGGCTCTCCTGCTTAGTCTGGGGCTGCTGCAGCAGATTCTCCAGCTCCTGGACGTGCTGCTGCCTGAGCTTCCACAGGGACACGAGGATCTCCACGGCGCCCACACTGAGGAAGACCAAACTCTCCAGCAGGCGCTGCTGGCCGGAGAGAAAGGCGGCGCATTCCGGCCCTCCATTGCCCGCAAAGCTGGGGTCCACCCCGCCATACATCCAGTCCAGGAGGTTGTGGAGGCTGTAGCGAGACATGGCGGGGACCTCTTCTCCAGGAACAGGTAGGAGCAAGACGGAATCAAAGCCAAAACACTGCCGGGCCGACGAAGCACGAAACGCTGCCGCTGCAGCCCTTCCTTGCGAGGCTCCGTGAGAAGCGGGCAGCTCCGCTCGGGGCACGGGCACCTCTTCCCTCCCTTCCCTTCCCTTCCGCTGCCCGGAGAGTCCCGCACGCAGCAGCCTGAGGGGAGCAGAGGCCGCAGCTGCACGGAGCCTGCCAGCTCCAGACCCCCACCCGGGACCCTCCTGTGCCCGCCGGCTCTGCCGCCCACCGCTCGCCCTTTCCTCCCCGGTCTGAGCTGCCCTAACCCGCGGCCAGCGCCGTCTCCAGCCCCCTCAGCCCGCCCCGCTGTCCCTGCGCGGCCCCCGCATCCGCGGGCGCGGTACCTGCGCGGGCGGGCGGGTGTCAGGGAGCGGCAGGCCTGGCGCCCCCGGCCATGGCGCCGGCCCCGGCGAGGGACGGGAAGGAGGAAGCACCGCTGCGCCCGGCGGCAGCGCCGGCGCGGCCGAGACTCCGGACCCGAGCGGGCGGGCCGCTCCCCGCGGCTGGCCCGGCCCTTGCCCGGCGCCGCAGCATCACCCCACCGACGTGCCTGACTCACGCCGAAAAATGGACGAGTCCCCCGAATTGGCTGCGCCCGGCCGCCCGCTCCTCCCTCCTGCACGGCTGCGCCCGCCTCCCTCCGCTCCCCACCGCCTCCCTCCGCCGCCGCTCCCTCGGCGGGTGCGCGCTCCCCGCGCCCGGCTCCCTCCCGCCTGTTGCCGCTGATTTCGCCCGGCCGCCCCCCTTTCCTCCTCCTCCTCCTCCTCCTCCTCCTCCCCGCCGATCGCCCCCTCAGTGCCACCGGCCGGGAGGGCGACAAGGACCGGGCACAGCTCTGCACGCCCGTCAGCGCGACCCGATCGGCAGCGACCTTAACTCGATAAACGAGTTTTTCAAGTGCCATTGCAGTAGATATAGGTAGGTCGGCCGAGGAAGGACAAACCCGAGCGGAGCTCTAGCTCCAAACACGAGCGGGGCTCCAGCTCAGGTCCTGGACATGGGCAGGTGCCTCCAGGCACCTGGTGTGCCCAGTGTCACACACAGGTGCCCCCAGTCAGGTGTGCCCAGTGTCACACACAGGTGCCTGCAGTCAGGTGTGCCCAGTGTCGGACACAGGTGCCCCCAGCCAGGTGTGCCCAGTGTCGGACACAGGTGCCCCCAGCCAGGTGTGCCCAGTGTCACACACAGGTGCCCGCAGCCAGGTGTGCCCAGTGTCACACACAGGTGCCCGCAGCCAGGTGTGCCCAGTGTCACACACAGGTGCCCGCAGCCAGGTGTGCCCAGTGTCACACACAGGTGCCCGCAGCCAGGTGTGCCCAGTGTCACACACAGGTGCCCCCAGCCAGGTGTGCCCAGTGTCACACACAGGTGCCATTGCAGCCAGGTGTGCCCAGTGTCACACACAGGTGCCTGCAGCCAGGTGTGCCCAGTGTCGGACACAGGTGCCCCCAGCCAGGTGTGCCCAGTGTCACACACAGGTGCCCCCAGCCAGGTGTGCCCAGTGCCTTGCACAGAGCGCAGACCCCTCCTGTCTCAGTGCTTAGACTGTTTACTGCCATGTGTGCCCTGTGCAGCAGAGCACGGGCTTGGTTCCTGGTTTGTAGCATGGTGAAGAGGTTCTATTGCAAATATGTAACTCTGTCTGGAAGGCAAAGGTCTGTGGGGACTCAGAGAGAGGAGCAGGTTAAGGGGATATTTTCAAGGCAATCAGGGCCAGGTCATCCCCTCAGAGCTGTCTCCTACAGATTTTATTTCACATTAGCTGCATGCAGCACATCGCTCTCCCCATCCTGATTATGTCAGGGTTTCCTTCTCCACAGGACAGCATTAGGACAGCACCATCACTGGCCAAACTGTTGAGCCTGATTAATTGAAAGTAAAAGCTTAGTTCCACAAATAAGTCTGAAAAGACCAGTTAGATATCAATACTGGCTGAGTCAAAAGTGATTTCTATATAGACACAGCAGCAGCAATACCTGGTCTGTAAAGCTGAAGGCTGCATGTCGCTGTCACTGCTGTGGAAGAAATTACTCCCTTTTGGGGAGAGAAGGGACCCCACCTTTTCCAAAATCTTCAAAATCCTTTCCACAATTTGAGCTTAATAAGTATTCTACAAAATGCTGCTTTTTCAGTCACTTACTGATTGATTAAAACCCTTATTGTTGATCTAAACCTGTTCCTGTAAATTCCTGCCCCATTATCCAGACACACACATCCCTGCAACACATACACGCTGCACTACCCTGCTTCACAGCCTGAATTCTCAAAACAAGCAGTTCAGCACTAACACCAATATTTGGCAGTTTTCTTCTTCCTCTATTTCTAAGCTGTAGGATTACTGTTCAAAAAGATATTCTATTTCTTAAACACAGGATTACTGCTCACAAAGCACAGAGTGTTTTCTCTTAGGCGTCTACCAATGAACAGCCTGGGACAGATCTGTCCTTTCCACTCCCTCAGTCACACACAACAGGACAGCTACTGCTGCTGGAAGCAATCCCAGGCAGTTTTATACCTTGTCTCTGCATTTCAGTCTCTCACCTTTGGCAGTGCCTGGGGTCTGGGTCTCTGACTTCTTTCCTGAGCTTATGTCGGGTGAAGTGAAAAACCCTTTCCATTAGAACAGCAGTACATTGTCAGGGGCTGGTATTTCAGATGTAGTGGTTTCTTTAGAATATGGCCTAGCCTCAAGAATATGAGGGCTTGGTTAGGTGGTTTGGGGTTGCTGTGGTTTTTTCAGAGATTGCCAGTGAAGAATTTCTGGCTGAAAACATGAAAGTGGGCAGCATTTTGCTCACAAAAAAAAAAAAAAAAAAAAAAAAAAAAAAGGCATTTGCAAAATGTCAGTTTGTCCATTGAAAAGGAAGGAAAGAGAACAGCTAAATAAAGACAGAAGTCATGAAAGCTAAAGATTTAAGCAATCAATAGTTAAGACTTCACAGGAAAGAAGTTTAAAGAGAGGAGTTAAGAAAAGCAATAATGCTTTAGAAAAGAATTCAAAGGGCCATTATCCCAATTGTGAGTAGAACAGAAATAGCAGTAAGCTTAGCTTGGCCACATCATGAGGTCTCTATTGACCTTAAGCACATGAAGAAAATACAAAGGAAGATGGGTCAAATCACTAAGAATAAGAAAGAAATACTAAAAAATGTACTGCTGCAAAACCATTGAACTGTCAAAAGCTACCAGATAAAAATTGCTCTTTACATATATTTGTACTAAGAAGGATACAGAGAAATTATTAACCCCCCACTCAACAGAGAAGAAAATCTACCAACAAATTCTGAAGACATCTAAAGGGATTGGTGTCTCTGTTGTATTGGACTTACAAAAAAGACCATGCACAAGCAGATAGTTGGGACTGGTGATGCTGAGAACAAAATTATCTCAGCCCAGAGTAGGTAAAGAACAGATAAGGAGCACTCAGATGAACCAAATGTTTTCAGTTTGAGTCTAGTGAATGTGATTGAAAGACAGTTGAAGAATTAAGAAGGTGAATGAGATGGTGGGAAAACAGAAGAAGCAACTGTACATTGCTGTTATCAGAGGGGGGATGGAGCCAGAGAAATACAGCTTAATTTGAGTGTAACTAACTTAAATTAATTAAAAATCCTGGGACAAATAAACCTCACAAGGTATTATTAGCACCTAGATGATAACCAGAGAAAAATTGCAGTCAACATGGATATATCAAAAATAAATCACACCAGATAACTTGATTTTTGCCTCCAATAGGGAACAGGCCTTATGGATAGGACAGAGCCTGCTGTCAGCTTGATTATGTTTATGACACTTACATGACATTTTCTTTAAAAAGTTAAAGAAATACAGTCTGGGTAAATGTATTATGAAGTCAATGCAAAACTTCTTGCATAGCAAGAAATAGTTCACTCACAAAAGGAAAAGATATATTGCTGGTTTTTTAGAGCCTGTCTTCAGTCTGGGTCTCTGTGTTATTGATATTAACAATTGAAATAATGGAACAGAGAAAATTTTAATAATTTTGCAGGTGATGCAAAGCTGGGGGGAGGACACCCAATTACATTTCAAAACATTTTTTGGCCATTCAGGAAACATTTAAAATAAATAATAAAGATGTTCAGTAAGATCAAGTTGAATCATAGTTCAGCACATTATACTGGTATAAATAATTTCTGCCTTTTCTCCTCCCCTTGCTGCTCATTGCCTCACTGTCTTATGCCAGCATTAATTTTTCTGGGGCTCTGAGGAAGCTGATTAACTTTACAATTATAATTCCAGAGTTGGGTGTGACCTGGAGCACTTTGCTGATCTATATGATCCTACTTTAGGTTGTGGCAGTGGATGAGGTAACCTGCTGATTTCTTGTCTTGCTGGATATTCCACTCATTAGAAAGAAGGGACATGGTACAACTGATACTTTGTAACAACAGAATATGGATCAGACTGTGATCCAAAATAAATCCAAAATATCTGCTTCTCTTATCTCAATCTGCTGGATGGCTTATGCACAGTTTGTTCATTCTCACTGAGTTTCTTCAGCTTTTTGAAAAGCACCCTGAAATCTGTGCATAACAACTCAGTATTATTGACTGAATACTAAGCTGTTGCTCTTTTCTGTTTATTAACCATTTCTTCTCATCCTTTGCCTAAGTAAGTTAGGATCTCACTAAGATCCACTGTAAACATATGTATCTCCTGTGTCAATAGAAATGGTTCTCTAAAACAATAAATTCCTGCAACTAAAATGTTTGCATGCGAGCCTGAGGCTTGTTCTTGTATCTGGCATGAGATTTATTTTTATGTCAGTGGCTTCTTTAAACATAAAAATGGTGAAATCTCACATTAATCCATGAAGAAATGCCAGGTCCTGGGCACATCAGGAGTCCTTGACTAGCAGAGCCCCAGTCCAGCCCCAGGCTGGGCTTTAGGCAGACTGTTCTCAGCTCTGGCCTTTGCTGTTCCTGACTTGTTGAGTGCTGGTCCTGGCCTGACCCTGGACCTGGTTTGTCCCCCTTCATTTTTTTAAATGATCACTGGACTCTTACAACCCCTGCCACCATTCCAGCCCTGTCTCCTGCCTGGCTGCATGCTCTGGGATGAGCCCTTGCTCAGGTCAGGGCCTCTCTGTGGGTGCCCTCAGCTCTTGGATGGCTGCCTCAGTGGGTACCACTCTGACAAGGTATGAAATTTAAAGGCAGTTTATGGTCTCTCTGGGAAACAAAGCTCTGCATCTTGTCTCTGCCTAATTATCATTCCCAAATTCCATCTTAAGTGAGTTTGAAAGTAAAGGCAAGACCTGAAATCTTGCATGTGGTAGGTATCATCAAAAAGCATCACAAGCTGGACTTCAAAGCACAAGGAGTAAACAACCTTAATTCTTATTCAAAAAAGCATTTAAGAACATGCTTAGCTTTAGCCTGTCCTCAAATCCTTTGAATTTAATTATATAAATTTCCTTAGCATCAAGCTCTGCTGCTGTACTTTAGAAATGTGATTGTACACATCAGTATGTGGTTACACCTGTAGATGTACTAGACACTTTGTGTCCTTGTTGTATAGGAGGTATTACAAAAAACCAAAACAACAAAAACTCACAAGCTAAATGAGCAACAAAGTTATATTTTAAGTCCTGAAATGTTTCTGGTGAATAACGACATTCACAGATCTTCCTTGTTTGCAGGTTTTTTGGCTGAAGAACAGTACTGGGCACATAATTGCAGTCTGAAAATGCTTTGAGCAGTCAAAATGAGACTTAGAACAGCCCTGGGCAGCACTTGCAGACTATGGGCATGAGTATATTCAAGTTGTGTATGCAGAAAGCAACAACAGTTGTAAACCAGAAGTCTTATTTCTGTACAAAACAGAAACCACAGTCTCTCTGGCTTCCTACTAACATCCTACCTCTTTTCACTTTTCACTTGGCCTTCTTTTTCATTCCTTGTAGCCCATGAATTAAATCAAATGTACTTTCCCTTCACAAATTAGGACAATTGCTCCCCTACTGAGGTTGAATCTTCAGAAGTCTGTACACCTACATCCCTCCTCTGGCCTTATTTTCAATCTGCTTTTTGCTGTTAGGATGGCTTTGACACCCCGGGCTGAGTTCTACCAACTCCTGAAGGGCTTTTATAGTCTTAAGAAAATTCTTCTCATTTTATCCACTTTACAGAAAGTAATCAAACCCTGGATCGCTTGTGAAAGCAGTGGGGCCACAAGCAATGCTTTACTGGCTGTGGCAAGGGCTGATGACTTGCTTTGACCGCAGGATTGTGACAATCTGCTGGCAGTGACACACTGCTGCTGCCTGCCCTGCTCTAGCGGAGCTGCGGCTGGGGATGGATCCATGTCAGGAGCAGGCAATGCACCTTCAGATGTGACATCAAACATTCCTCCCTTGCTGCAGATGTGAGATGCTGGGAAAGGGCTCTCCCAGCCTCGAGGGGCACCCTGAGAGTGTCCCTGCTCCAGGGAGATCAGCACCACAGCTGCCATGCAGGACACTGACAGCAAGCCACTCACTAAGGATGGATTTGTTTGTTCTTATTTTTCCTGTTTTGTTGTGGTTTTTTCCTTCTTGCTACAAATCTAGGTTCACAGAGATTCTTCCATCAGTTATTCTGACTTCCTTCTATTGAATCAGCTGCTCACATGCATTTTTTATGAATTTAAAGAAAGGGTTATGGAAATGTAATTTCTTACTTCCTCTCAAGGATTTTTCTTGAGAGAAAGATGAAAGTCTGTTGCATTTATCATCTCTCTCCCTGTCAGATAATTTAGCTAGAACATATGCTAGACAATACCAAAAAATAAGTAAATGTCAACTAGAAACATTCAAAATAGAAGCATAAAAGCCTATCATGCTGTCATGGTTTTTAACCTGATGGACTGAAAATAATATAAAGCACCAGCAGAACTTGCTAGATGACAACTGCATGAACCAGCTTCTCACTGATTCACATTTCTGTCATGTTCACTATATTAGATTTAGTTTTTCCCTTACATAAAATGCTGCAGTATTAATAGACACAAAAAACAGGTGGATGTAAAAGCAGGGGAAAATACAGAACTATCATGAACCAGCAAAGTTTGCTCTGAGATAAAGAAAATCATAGTTGACAGTTTATCTGCACTTGGATTATTTGTGTTGAAATTAAGAGGTCAAACGATACAGTCAGTCTGCAATACAGGTAGAGGAGCCACCTGAAAAAGGGGAATATTTCTTTGTAGTTTCATATTCTAAATGAGTAAACACAGTCTCTGAAGTTGTTTGGAGCTTGGGAAAAGATATTTTTGTTGAGTCTGAAAAAATGGAACTGCTATAAAACACATGTTCTTAAACTAAAAAACTAAAGCTTCCATCCAGATGTTCTCCTTAATCTTGAAGTATCTTGAGAACTAACAAAAAGAGACTGCTCTTTTCACACATCAGCAACCAAAAATTTATGCCTGAGAGCACTCCCCTTTGTGTTTGTGTCCTGTGTTGTTCAGCCATTTTCCAGTTTTCAAATCATGTGCTTTATTTTATGTCCAGTACTAGCCCCATATTATTGCTAAGTATAATAAAGAACCATCAAATTCTTTCTCTTGGAAGCAGAGCCTTAACAACACTTTTCTCAGTCTCTAATTGTTGTTAGAGTTGAGTTAAGCTGTGACTGGTGTACGTAGGAGGTACACTCTAAATCTACATAGATATTAAGGCAGAAGAATGTGTGCTTTCTATTTTTGTTCTGTTTTGCTATAGTTTATTGAGCACACTGGCCTCCATGATGAATTACTGAAATCCCTTTTGGCTACAACTGAGTTCTCAGTTTTAAAACTAAGAATTAATTTCAGATTATGAAACACTGTCCCTGCTTATGAACCTCAACCTGAGGGATTCAGAACACTGTGTCTTCCCTAACCTTCTGTGTGGAATTTGCCTTTGTTATTAAAACCACAGTGACATTTGGTATTCAAAGTCAGGGAACTGCTATATTTAACATAATGTAAAACAAATGTAACAGCAGTCTCAGAAACAACATGAAAGATGGGAAGGATAACTATAACGTGGTTATATTAATAGTTAATCTCTGGTTAATTAAATTGTATGAAATTTGTACCATTTCATTCCATCATGGAATATTATGTGGTCAGGTCTATTATGTTACATAATTGTGTTATCACAGTGTATTTTTATGTCTTGTGATATTAGGGAAGGAGGTGTTGGATACCTCAGCTTTACAGTGAGTTATCAAGAAGTGTCCATTTTTCACAAAGATTTCTGAGCCAAACCTGGGTGCTCTTAGACCCTCCCATCATTTATTAGCAGGCACAGGTGTCAGTCACACACCTGAACATTTCAGAATACAACCCCTGAAATTTGATGCTTTAAAATACCAAAAGGCTGCTCTTATTGTATTGGGTTTGCATGACAAGGTTTTGGAAGTCAAGGGAGCTACAGGATTGACTTCTGTGAAGCTGCCAGAAGCTTCCTCATGTCCAACAGAGCCAAAGCTGGCCAGCTCCAGGATGGACCTGCTGCTGGATGAGGCTGTGCCCAGCACCAACAGAGACAACAGCTCTGGGATAACAGATTTCAGAAGGGGCAATAACCCCTGTGCAGCTGCAGTGGAAGGAAGGAGCAAGAACAAGTGAAAGAAACAACTGCAGACACCAAGGTCACCAAGGTGAAGAAGGAGGCGCTGGAGCAGAGGTTCCCCTGCAGCCTGTGGTAAGGACATGGTGAGGTAAGTGTTCAGTGTGTCTTAATAAGTTATTGAGGAAAACTTGTATACTGGCAGGGTTTCTGTGCAAGGTAATGCATTTCACAAAGAGTAGGAGCCTCCCACGGGACACAGGTCCCGTTTAACCATTTCATTGAACAGCCTGGAAGGAGCTGCGAGCCCTCTGGTGGTTGGTCACCCCCTGAAATTCTCATCCCAGTGCTCTATTACTAATACAAACCCACACACGCACACACTTTGCTTTCAGTAGCAGTACAAGTTTTGTTGGTTTATCCCTTGAGAATGTTGCTATGATCACTTTTCTACACATAGGAATTGAAATAGTAACAATTTACTATTAATCAGTCTGAGAGAGTTGGGACTGCTCAGTCTGGAGAATTGAAGGCTCCAGGGAGCCTTGGAGCACCTTCCATTGCCTAAAGGGGCTCCAAGAGAGCTGGAGAGGGAGGTTTGACAAGGGCATGGAGTGACAGGACATGGAAGAATGGCTTTAGACTGAAAAAGAGCTGGTTTAGATTAGGTCCCAAGTAGAAATTCTTCCCTGTGAGGATGCAGCAGCCTGGTCTAGCAGAAGGAAGGAGATTCCAACCCTGACCATTCTATGATTCTATGTTTCTATGAATTGAAGCAGTTATATTCCAACAATATATTACACACCTGCATGAGACACAATACTCTTCTACAAGGGAGTTTTACTTTAAATTCCAAGGGTATGTGCCTGCTTCTGCAGAAGGGATGAGGGCCATGTAGTCACTGGGTGGTTGGCTGGGGCCTGGGCACACCAAGCATTCTCATAGAACAGGGGTTGGGAAAAGGAATCGGTGTTTGCAGGAAGGAAGGCAGGAATTGTGTTCTCATGTTAGACCTGAAAGAGTGAAATAGGTTTTGTAGTTCTCAGATGAGATGGGGTAGAAAGGAACTAGCTCTAAACTGCAGCAATCACTGGACTGAAATTTAGTGATAAATAACTTGAACTAAGTTTTCTTGAAACACGTAAGGATTGCATTTATTGTAAAGGAAGTGATGTTTAAATATAAGGGTTTTTTTGGTGTTATTTGCTGAAGCCAATGTAGTGCACTGCGTTTGAAGGAAACAAAAAAATATATATCTTGTGCAGATTTAATATCTCAGCTTATGTTCTCATCTTGGTATCCAGATGAATCATGTAGCCATTGCCTCCTTTATCCATCCCACATCAGTGGATGGTTGCTAACAGTTTCCAGTAATAGAACAGGGGATATAAAAGAGTTTTTCAGGTCTGCGATTTCCAGATGGCTCAGTCCCTCTTAGGCTTTTTCATAAATCTTAAAAATATTTACCACAGAGGTTTCTATATCAGGATTCATGGCTTGTGTAGATGTGAGCATTTTCACAGCTTGGCTGATGGTATTCACATGCTTCAGAGCTGGGGGCTGAGTTTTGTCCTGTGGCTGATTACTTGGAAGGTTTCTTCCACAGTCCCAGCCCTGGCTCAATCCTTTCCTGCCTGGATGGGAGGTCAGTGCTGTGCTACCCAGTGCAGGTTGTTACCCAGCAGATCATATGGACTCAGCAACAAATTTTTCTGTTCAAAACTCTAATTCTGAAGAAATATGCCCAAATTATTTATGTAAAGCCTTTACTAGAAATAGAGACAAAGAGATAAGCTGAAACTGTCATGTGGGCACATAAGCTCAAAGGAGCTCCAGGAGCATGTCATTGAAAAAAATTTCCAAAGAAGGGGAAAGAAGAACAAAATTATATTCCAGCTTGAAACATTTCAGGTTATTCCTGTTTTCAGAGCTGTCTGCTGCTGTTCTGTTAAGTCTGTAGAGCACAAGTAGCTGCTAGATTAGCAAAGAAAATTCTAGAGGTTCAGCCACACAAACAGAATAAAGTACAGTTTTCTCATTAAAAGAATTCTTTAAAATCTTCACTACAATATTAGTGCATGCCTTCTCCTATTTCTGTAGTGCAGTGAAATTCTATGATCTGTAAATTATGTAAGTGAAACAAGGATATTCAAAAAATACTTGGTATCTATATAAAATCTGCTTTTCTCAAAACAAAACAAAAAACCCCAAACAAACACAAACCAACAGGAAAGAAATCATCAGTCAAGCAGACAAGTGCAATTTGGTGAACATTTAGCAGAAAATTTGTATTATCTGTAGGGTTGAAGACAGTTCTTATGCATTCATTCATGTGCTGTATAAAATAGTTCAAATGCTCTCAGGAGTGGGTATTTTGAGATATTTCTTTTGTAGAGGTTGAAGTACATTGGGTTGAACACATTTAGAGAGTGCCCATATGAACTAATGTCACAGAGCAGGTGTGTGTGACCCTCTCAGGTGAGGCTCCAGGCTGTGACCTTGCCTGGACACCCTGTGAGTGTGCACCTGTGAACACACCTGTGCTTCAAGACCTGATTCTCTCCATTTCCACACGGGTCAAATTCCTCTCCTCTAGGTGATTTCTTATGAAGGGAATCAGGTAAGACATCTGCATTTTACAATTAACCTTTTGTTACAAAATGACTCTCTGTGGTAACAGGGAACAAAACTTGCACAGCAGGTGGCAGCCCGGTCCTGCTTGGCTTTAGGAAATCTTCCAGAGCTGGAGTGGTTACTGCTATTGAACAGCTGTGCTTTCCTGTCTGGAAAGCAGGGGATTTTTAGCAAAGAAGTCATTGGTCACTGCCATATTACAAAGGCAGAGCAGTTCAAGAGGAGATAATTTGAAAATATAATGAGTAGCCTATGTGAGCAGCACAACTCACGGGCAGTTTGGGATGGTATCTGTAGTGTAGATTCAAGTTGAGTCAATAGAATGTCAAAATAAGCAGTAAATCAAACTCTTGATAATCCTGCCTGAGTAATGCTCCACAGCCACCCCAATACATCTGCCTGTTAGCAGAAGCAAGAGGTTCCCACAGTGTATTTTTGGATGTTGAATGGTCAGAATACACAGACTTAGATGGTTATTAGGCTTAATTGGTATTATTACTGTAGACCTCCTGAGATATTGAATATGGCTTATTGTGGCTTATTTTAAACATTTAAATCCAGTATTAGGAGTAATTGCCATTAAGTTATACCATAAAAAAGTAATAAGTCTAAAGTTAAATCTTGTGTTGTTGGTTTAAAACTGTTTAAGCCTCCTGTTCATCACAAATCCTCTAACAATTTACTGAACTTCTTTGTGCTTATGCCAACACTTTTTATAGCATGTGAGCCAAGCTTGTGCCCAGTGTAGCACCAGAGAAGTCAGTAGGGTCATAGTGGAGATTAATTTCACAATACTTCAGTCATCTAAGTTGATTCCCTCCAAGTAAGCCCAGAGCCCTGTGCTGCCAAAGTCAGTGGAAGCTCATTAAATGCCTGTTGCAGTTCTCATGGAGTCTTTTTTGTGGAAATACCTGTTCTTGTTCCTTTTTTTGTGTGATAACTTCCTCAGGTTATTTATGTCTATTTGCAAGATCAACTCTGAAAGGTCCTAAATTTTGTACATGGGGTGTAAGGTAATGGAATTTGCATTGAGGTAGCATTTGCTGGGTTTTTTATGTTGAAAAAGTGAAAACTGGAAACAAGAATCAGAAATTGATAGCTTTAGTATTAAATGAGGGTGCAATTTCTGTCTGTAGTGTTTCCCCTGCACTGCAAGGACTCCATGTACTTCAAGTGCTCTTGTAGCACTTTGCAGAAGAGTATATGCAGAAGAGAAGAAGTGTGTAATGTTTGAAATTATTATACAAAATAGGGAAAAAGATGAAACAGTAGCATTGATTATAAATCTAATTTTGTGAGTAAACTTGAACAGGAAGCTGGTGGGTTTTGTTATCTGAAATTCCTACCTGAAGCATGGAACAAAGTAGCTTTCACAGGATAACTAGGAGAGACTCAAGACTTGACAATAAAAGCTCTGTGAGGAAAGGGTGTCCCACCTTTCAAATTTGCTTTTTTGATGAGAATTTGATATTGGGTCAAAGTTGAAGACACACAGGATTTGCATGTGCAGTCACATGGCAACCTAGTTGAGCATGAAACTGGTGAATAACATTGAATGATCTTTTATAGCAACATTAGTTGAGCATCCTTATTAAACAGGGAATCCATGGAAGAAAAAGAGCTAGGGTTTCAAATCTATTAAAAGCCTGTAAGGCTTCATCAGCTCTGCTGCTCGTAGGAGTTCTTGTTTACTCTGCACAGCAATATTTCATCTAAAGGCCTTGTCTCCTGTGGGCAGCCATTTCTGGGAAGGGAGGTGAATGGCACTGGAACATTGAATGACATTGAATAGGGACATAGCTTTTAATTCTCCAGCCACAGCAGTGCTTTGTCAAATGCTCAGTATAAAACAACAGTTGATAGACAGCAGAGGTAAAAAGGGGAAAGAGTGGAGTTATGTTCTGTTATGTGGTTTGTCTCCAGATTATAGAATTCCTTTCTAATATGAGAACTTTGCTTATAAGAAGGAATGAACTTATCATACAAGCCCTACACGTAGCTGGTATCTGGGGAGTTCAGATCTTACTGTAACATCCCTAAGCCCAGTGTGAAAACATGTCTTAGGAAGACATAGAGCTGCTTTGCTTTAAGCAACCCTTTAAATTCTGAGAGCTAGGACTGGTCCTGTGCTACACACTTTGCACATGTTCTGTTTGCTGAGCAGCCTCTGCAGGCAGAACTGACCCTCATTTGTGTGTGAAGGGAGAGAAGGCGCTGCCACTGCTGTGCTCTGGTGTCCTGGGCTGACACTTGGGCTGCTCCTGACTTTTCTCCTAATGGGAGTTATTGTCAATGCCGATCAATAATATTTAAAGGAAAACCAGCCCTACTGCTGTTTGTTTCCTTGATAATGAGGAGATAAGTCAGGCATCTCTTGTTAGGCCTGATAATACAGTGGGATGAAGTAATGAAAAATAATAATCTAAAACTTGGTAAGAGATGGAGTTGCTCAGGCTGCTTGTCCAGTGGATATAATGTACCTTTGTTACCCTGCCTTTTTTTGCACTGCCTTCTCATTTTCTCAAGCTGCTACAAGTCTTTTATGTGAGGATGCTTCCATTGTATACCAATGAAGGAGTTGAATTATCTAGGTAGCAGAGGCTAAAGCCGAAACTCTCTAGCATCATCTGTCTAGTAAGAAAATAGGTCTGTAAGTGATACTATTCATCTGAACAAGAAACTGTTATCGGGGTACTTGTCAGCTGTGTAATACTGATACCTGGGCTGGCCTGTGGAAGCAGATACCATGGCAGATAACGGGGGTGGGGTGTTGGGGGGGAGATGGTGTCTGCTTTTGGGCAGAGTTGGACCCTGACTACCAGAGCAGCAGGGGCAGAGGACACCTCACAGTGCAGCCATTCCCCTCCCCAGCCCCAGGGCCTGTGCATTTCAGAACTCAGCTTCATTCACAAGCGTTTGCTTCTTCTGTAGCTACTACAACAGTAAGAATTATTTTTGCAAACAATTTGCATACATGATCATGTGAATAAATTAAATAACTGACTCCAAGAATTAACTTGTAATAGAATACTGACAGCAACAAAAGCATGTTCATTGGAAGTATTGTGCAAATGAAGTATATTCCATTAATATTTCTTGCATACGTGACGTTAATTGTAAACCTGAGGAACAACGTGTACAAGTAGGTAGCAGCCACTGATCTGACAAACTGATTGAGCAAGTAGAATTCTCTTCTGTTTTGTTGCCAAAAGGGAAGTCCATGTTACAAGTGCAAGCATTTAAGAGTCAGGATTTCTTAACTTTACCACAGTATTATAGACTGACTTCCATCTGCACTCTTCATTACAAATGCTTGTACTTTACAGATCTGAGTGCTGAGTCAAATCCTCCATCTCACAGGAAGAACTTTTTAAGGTAAGAATTTAAATAACTTTTTTGTACTTTGAGGTGCACTTCCCATCTTTATTTGACATTTCTGTTTTTTTCATGGACTAATGTTTTGTGTACCACAGACATTATGAATGGAAACAGACCAATTTAGACCCAAAAGATTTTGGCAATGAAGTTACTATGCAAAGGAAATGACTTGTTGACTGAAGAATGCTATTACGAATGTAGAAAGTTGTTGTTTTGGCATCTTTGTTCATATAAGCAAGAGCTTATACAGACCTAAATGGATGAGAGAGGTAAAAGTGTGTGTGGGGAATGTTTTATGGGTGACTCCTAAAGGGTCTGTAAAAGGTGATCAAATAATCATATACCTTTCTTAAACTGTTCAGTGTAACAGCCAAAATTGCTGAAGAGGTTTGTACCACTACAGAAAACTGTCCATAAATTACATTTTAAAAGACATTTCTCCTGGAGTTTGTGTTCCTTTTTCAATGTTCCACAGTGCTATGGAGGTCATTGTGTTGGGCTGGTGGGAAACAGTGTGGTGATCAATCAGCCTCTGAAGAAAGAGGTTATGCTAGGAAAAACAGGCTGACTCAAAGCTTTGCTGCAAAGACAGAATTAGAAGAATACAATTTGAATTCCAGCAAAATCCTGACTTTTTGACAAGCTGGGTAAATGAGATTCTTATAGGTGCAGTGTCTTGTAAATCATTAAAGAATGGAAGCAGCAGACTGTCTTGTAAGTGCTCCCTTACCATTTCAGGAACAGGCTGAAACAGAATTCCTGGAACATGTCAGGGCAGACTGGCAGCTTGCTGGAGTTCAGACAGGATGCACAGAGGATTTTAGTACCTGAAGGCTGCCTACTTGCTTTAAAGCATATGCAATACTTCTGTCCTTGGGCTAGAGTTCTGTGTTGGCACTCCGTAATTTTACCCTCTGGGCACAGCAATCTCTGAAACAAAAATAAAGTATACCTGATGAAAGCAGGATTAGTTTGTGCTGTTTTTATAGGGATTTACAACCATAGAAACACATGTTCTAAGAGGAACATTTACAGGTTGTTTTAAAAAAATCACACAACACAGTTCACAATAACAAGAAGGCTTGGTGAGGCTTACATATAAGTAGATTGTCAGTCTATCACCAAATAATTTTTAGGATTTTCTCTTAGATTTTTATATTATTATGTACAGAAAAGAGCTCAGTCTCTCAATGTTAAGGACTATGTGTTGATTTGGATTTTCACTTTAAGAAATTAAATATCAAAACCCAAAGAAACACACCATTTAATCTTTGTATTATAGGTAAATTGTTACACAGGAAGCCAGTTACTCTAAAATTAGTTCACCACTCCTTTCTGCACCAAAATACAGCTTGCACACAAGATGATATCTGTCCTTCATGCAATCTACTGATGTATTTGCCCCCAAGGCTTACAGGAATGGCTACAAACAGATAAGCAGTAAGTTGAGTCATTCTAACCTTACCAACATTACTTCTCAATTGTGCAAATTCAGAGGAATTCGTGCACGTGCAACTGCTCCCAGTGAGAACGACATGTACAGGAGCACCTCAGAGGATATTGCTTGTTCTTCCCTGTTCTCTGTTCCTCAGAAATGCAGCTGAAGCAGCAGCCAACCCACAAACACACATGCTTAGGACTACTGCTACTTTTTAAAATGAAGTACTGTTTTGTTTTTTTTAATTGAGCTCAAATGAAAAATTTGAGCAAAGTTAAAGTGAACAAGTAACTTTTTTTCTATCTAGGTTCTAAAGAAAAAAACAGTTGTGGAAAAAAATAACAATTTGGAGCTGGCCTTGCTGTTTCTGTGAAAAACTTCTGCCATCACATATGTAAACAGAAAAACTATTGATGTCAAGGTCCTCACTGAAGTCTAGTGTTTGCTCTAATGAATTCCCCAAATGGTTTCATACTAAATTAGGGCACCATATTTAAAATGTTATGATTCCTTTAAAGGAAACTATAAGACTCAAGAGATCCTGGTGAGAAGAGTACAGAGATGCTGAAAGAAGACCATTTTTAGCCATATTTTTTAGCCATAATGTATCCTAATCTCATGGCCTCTTTGTAGTATGGCTGGCCTGTTGTGGCTACTGTTAGCTGGGGTTATGCACTTTAGACTGAATCTTGTGAAAAATTAAATAAAACATTTCATTTCCATAGGAATTAATTTTCTTTCTTGTGAGTGTTTCTAGGCAACATAGAACATTTTTTACTATGTGCTAACTATTCAATCTTTTTTTGCAATTGCTGCTCAAAGTTTCCTCTGAAGTCTACTTTGAGGTATTTTGTTTTCTGTGGTGATCTACTGATTGTTCTGCCAATAAGACACGTAACTGTTGGCACCAACAACATTAAATTTAAAGTTCCACATCTTTCCCTACATTTATTGCGGTATATATCAGAAATCCCTCTGTCAATACTGTTTTCCTTTCTTAAAATGTATATCCTTCAGTCAGGAATTCCTGGTCCAACACTGCATCCTATTTTTGATCTAATACTTCAAGGCTGTGCTTCAGATAGGGCTTTTCAGTTTTGTGATAAACTGGACAGTAAGAGAACACTGAAACTACATTGTCCTTTGGCTTTGTGTAGTGTGTGACCCAACCAATGGAACTGCCTGTGAGTGCTGATTTGACTCAAGATAGTAAATAACCAGGTGCCCACTTGGAGGAAAGAATCAGGGAAAAGAGAAAACCAGATCATATGTGCTGTCATTGCTCTGGTGTCTTGAAGCCTAAGCAGAGTGTTACTGTCAGCAATTACTTCTGGAAAGCAAAGTACCTTTAAGCTCTGCACACATCTGAGCAGGTAATGAAGCTGATGGTTTTGCAAAATACAAAAGTTATGTCTGCAAGCAGGTATGTGTTTCTGTGTCACACATGGACTAGGGCTTAAACCAATGATTTAATTATGTAATGCAAGTATTTGTTCAATGCTTGCAAGCTGCTGCTCATTTTTCTGCACAATGACTCAAAGGGAGAAGTCATATTTGGGTACATGAGAGGGAAAACTGATGCAGTTCAGAGAAACCATCAGACTTTGTCTCTATGTTCCTCCTGCTCCTTCCCCCAAAGGCCCAGTATTATGGTTGGAGATGCAATAAAGTGTTCTTTGTTTTTCCTATAAAAATATAGAAATTTATTATTCTTTGACAACTGTTACAAACAGATTTCCAGATAATTTTAAAATCTGTTTTACTACATAAGACTAAGGGAGGAATGGAACTAGCTTGAACAAAAACCATCAAAAACCAAAACAATTCATATGTTTGGTAGCAGCCCCTTCTCTTAAAATGCTGCCTTTTATTCACAGCCATCCTTCAGTCCCCCCTACTGGAAATTCCCCCTTGGAGTGCACTTACTAAGGAGATATCAGTAAGCCTTTGAGTCATCAAATGTATATGACTGACTGCTATGTTGGTTTTGTTTTCTTTTAAAACACAAGAGTCAGTTTAAAAAGGTCTGGAGTGAATAAAAGTGCATTACTCTCAATGGGCAGAATTCATGTGAAGGTCCAGTGTGCAAAAAGGGGCACACTAAAACTTCACCAGCCTGAGATGAAACTCAGGCAACTTTTCTGGGAGAATGCTTGCTCCAAAATGGCCATGTTTGTGTACAAATTCTGTTTTCTGTTGTTTTGATTCCAACTGTACAGTCTGTGAAGACAAACAGGATTGTATTTAGGAAATAGTTGATTTCATCAGTCACTTCTCCTAATATAAATAAACAACCCACAAGGCTCCAGATATTGATTTATTACTTAGATTAGAAGTGCTAAGATTATGCAATCCTTTTGCTGATACCAGGAATGAGGTGAGAAGTTCTTTTTGCAATCTTGCACTGAATCCAGGGTGAAAACCAGAGGCCTTGGCTTCAGCCTCTCCTCAAGATCCCTTTCTCTTCTTTTGACCTCTGTGTTAAGGCTGAAAATCAGCGTCAGTACACAGTGACTTCACTGTCTGGGAAGGGCTGTTCCACTCATCACATCCCACAGAGATCTTCAGTGAGTATTTCTTACTGGAAAGATACAAAGGAATTGCAACACGAGAGAGAAGGGAAATCCTTTCAGTCAGATTTGATTTTGAGGATACTGTGACATTTTGTTACATAAAGATAATTTTAATTTTTGTTTCAATACTCCTCTAAAAGTTTGCAAAGACATTTTACACATCTTGTAGTGAATGTCAGCTTCCTGACCATAGGCTTCCTTGTCTTATCTTCCTGTTTTAAAGCCTCTGGAAGTATCACACATCCTCAGGGAATTATTAGTTGACCATAGCTTTATTTATAAAGAGCAAGTAAATCCATTTCTGCTTTGTTTTTGAAGCAGAATGTTTGGTGTCTTTCAAAGAACTGGTTTAAATGAAAATGTATCTTATGACAAACAAAAGAGCATATTCTATATCAGTAAATCCTATGAAAATCAGGCAGATATTTCCATACCTGTAGCTGCTGGAAAGGTTTCCCATAGTGCTGTTTCTAAAGCCTCTAAAAAACAAGGTGTATTTGACTCTTCACTTTGTCTGTAGTAAGTATAATTTTAGGACTCATTATTCTAATGATAACATGACAGGTTATATTTTTTCCTTAATTGTAATTAACCAAAATTTGTTTTCAAATTTGCTGAAATTATTAGTTTGACCTAGATATTCATCCTTGTTGAGCATCCCCAAGAACACCACTGCTGCCTGGGTGTCAGTCAGTGGTGCCTGGCCTGGGGACATGAGTGGACAAACCCTGCAGAGAGGGGCTCCAGCTTGTCCAGGGCCAAGAAGAGGTTGATGAGGTGGTTCCATTGCTTGGTGAGATCTCCAGCAGGGAGGGCATAAAAGGAGAGGAGAGGGAAGAGTTATACTCAGCAGAAGGGCACAACCTGAAGCACCTGGAATCCAGGTGGCAGCTAGGACATGCAGTCTGCATTAGGGAGATGGAAGCTCCGGCTTGTTGGAGGTACTATGAAACTGCACCTGGAAAATATGAGACCTGTCAGCCTAGAAGAGAGATGAGTATGGTAGTAGTGCAAGGAATCTGTGTTAGAAATCTGTAAAACAAGGAGTGGCATGGAGAGAGGTAAGAGAGAATGGTTAACTAATGCAAATTTAGGGGACATCATATGGAAATACCAGACAGAAGGCACAGAACATACAGAAGGGACTGCCAACCAGCAATGACATCAAGCTGTAGATGCTGGAAGCTCAGAGGGCTAAGAAAGCAACTGGATTTCTTTTCCATTGTGTATCAAGATCAGATACAGGCTACCTCTAGCTAAAGGTCTCACAGTTGCACAAGTCCTCATCTTTCCAGGAGATGGCCAGCCACTGTTGAGAACAGCATCGTGTTCTAGCTCAGGCATTGCTCTGATCCACTGTGGTCATTCCAGTGCTTTAGCTGGCTTAGGCACAAGACATGCTTCCTTACCCACCAGCAAGATACATCAAGGTAAACCTGTACCCACTTAATTCAAAATCTAATACTGTAAGAAGTACAAAACAGCTGGAATAAATTACAAGTAGATTTTCTTGCCTATTTACTGTTCATGACAAAGATTTAGAAAAGAAGCTGTGTCAGTGTTCTAGTTGGAAAAAAAATTTGTGGCAAGTTAGTTTGCCCAACCTTTTCTAAGTATTTAGGGAAACTAGATCAAAAAAGTAATCTGCATGAAACAGATATGCCTTTGGGCATCTTGTGCAATCCAGGTTCTCTTATTAGTGATGATGTGACATTAAGAAAAACCTGGGGTTTCCAAATTGGGTTTGCAAGAAATTATAACAAAGTGAGAGTATAACAGACTGCCCCAAGTGTCATATAGTCCAATCCCACAAGTGATTCAGCTCAGCCTCTATCCAAGGAAGTGATGTGCTTTTTGCTTCTCTGGGAATTATTAAATATAACACCCACATTGCATGTGCAGTTGTTGCCAGAACCTTTTACCCTCCTGCAAGGTGCTGTCTTTTATGGAAGCAGACCTGTTACCAAATATAGCAATGACTATGTAATATATGCCAATTTTGTTTTTTCACACTCTGTCCCACTCCATATGGGGCGGGGGAGGATCCTACTGGACTTCTGCTCCACAGAGATGGAGCACCAAATGTTTCCTCTTCCCCTACACACTATTAAGAAGTGGCATTGTCAAAAACAAGTTATTTTGTGCCAGTTCTCTTCCGAAGAAGCCTCAGACTCCAAAACAGCTAAAACCATCTGGCAAACTCTTGCATGAATCATGGGGATATTTGTAGCCTCTGGCTTTTTGAACCGCGCTGTGAGTAATCCCGGTCGCTCTCGTCAGCACTCTGCTGAAACCCGTTCCTTGTGTTCTGAATAAAGACGAAAGGGGCCTCCGACCGGGCCTGGTGGTCTCCAGATTGCCAGGAGCCAAAACTGGGGTACAAACATCTGAGCCGTCTGTTGCAGCCTGTAAGATCCGGACTGGCGGCCTTGCTGCATCCAGCGGGAGCCTGCCCGGGGGTCGGGGCTGGGGCTCCGGCAGCGCCTTTGCCGTGCGCCCGTTGCTCGGCCTGCCCCGCGGCCTGCTCATGAGCCTCAGCGGAGCTGCGACGAGCCCCGCAGAAGGGCCGCGCTAACCGAGCTCTGCCCGAAGCCCGGGTCCCGTGTCACCCCCTCACGAGCCTGCGAATCCCGGGGTCACCTCGGGACGCGGCGGCAGCACTGACCGTGTCCCCGGGCTCGGGTCTGCGACCGCCTCCGCCCCTTCCCCAGCGCGTCACGGAGGCGAGGGGAGGGAGGGAGGATTGGGCGGCCTTGGCGGCGGCGGCGCGGGGCTCGCTCCTCCCCCGCGCCCTCAGCCATTTTAGCAGCCGGTACCGCCACCGGTAGCGCTGTGATCTCCGCCGGCAACGCCGGGGTTGGGCACGGTGAGTGCAGACTGTGCAGCGGGGATGGGATGGAGCGGGATGAGATGGGATGGAGGACAGTGGGGTGAGATGGGACGGAGGACAGTGGGGTGAGATGGGACGAGGTAGAGCTGGTTCCCCCCGTTGCTGCCATTCGGTAGCATCTGGGGAGCGGCGAGGGGCGGGAGGGTCGCCCCGCTCACGAAGAGGGGCTGCGGGGCTGGCACTGCCCCCGGCCCGGGGGCCCGCGGGGCTCCCGTCGGGGCGGAGGCGGCTGGGCCAGCCGGGGAAGGAGCGGGGTTACCCGGGGTCAGATCCGTCCCCGCGGCCGTGGCTCGGGGGGCCGGGCCGAGAGGATGCACCGGGGCTCGGCGCTCCGGTGCGGGCGGGCAGGAGCTGCCTCGGCCGCTGCCCGGAGCAGGTGGCAGCGCCGAAGGCCTCCTGGAAGTGCCGAGGGGGGGTCGAGCGGGCGGCCCTCCGTGAAGCCGGGCGGGAAGCGCCCCTGCTCACCCCAGCACCACCTCGGGCCGTGGCTCCGCTGCGGGTCTTTTCCGCAGCTCCGGGGCAGCGCTGGCGCATCTCGCCGCTCCCCGTCACGCCCGCAGCCCGCGGGGCCGAGCGCGGTCGCTCCCGCCGGCAGCCGGACCCCCGCCCGCCCCTTCCCGGCTCCGCGCCGGGCCGGAGCTTATCCCCGGCCTCTCCCTGGGCCCTGCCCGGTGCTTCGGCCGTGCTCTGGCGTCCCCCGGAGCCCCCCGGCCCCTGGAGCCCCCCGCCCCCCGCCTGGATGCAGGGGAGGAGGCTGGGCTCGGGAGATGGGCTGATGCTGATGAGGAGAGGTGATTCACCGCTCAGCGCATGCTTCCCTGCCCCACGTCACAAAAGCACCTGTTAAAGGAAAGCAAGAAACTGGCTGAATATTTTTGTTGTCGTGTTCCTCTGTGATAAATTTTGCTTTTTGGTGTTCTAGAACATCCCCTTTGTGGATTTCTGAAACTTATTTGAAAAGCAAGTGCATGTGCAGTACCTGGCTCCCCTGCTCTGGCTGCGCAGACCTCTCCTGATCCAGTGCTGCTGTTTGCCCAGTCCCGCAATGAAATAATTGTAGCATATACCTCTATAACATATAATATTTGGGAAAAAATGAAATATGAAACATTTATGTTGGGGAAAAAAGGAGTGATAGTACAAAACGTTTCAGTGAGGATGTTCAGTAAATATAGATGGAGGTTACAGAGGGCTTTGGTGTTGATGAATGTTTTATAGAAAGTAAATGGACAGTTGAAGTCCCTGATGATGATAAAAGATGATTGTCAGGTTAAGGATAATGTTGGTCCTTGCTTGCATCCTCTGTTGGTCCTCTTTGCATCTTAGATTCTTGCAGAAATAAGAATATGATGTGTGTTGTCATTTACCATTATAGACAAACTTGCAGTTGTAGCCTTGCCAATTTCAAGGGCAAAAATGAGCAAATAAAGCTGCAGATAGACCTTAGAAACATACGATGTTTTTTCTATAAGTCTTGCTTTTTGAATCTTTGGAATTTGTCATCTCAGACTAACTGCAATGACTGAAGACATGGATTTTCTTTTTCCATAAGATATGTTTAAGATTTTCATGTCTTCAGTCTTCACCCAATTGAAACACAGGTAGCAAAGTTCTGCAGTCTCTGACAGGATGTCAGGTTTAATTTTTATTTCTTCTGCTCTTTGTGCATGGATACAAAGTTTGAATTTTAATACAGTTCTACAGAAGCCTCAAGTATGTCCTCATAAAAGTTATTTTGAAAACTATTTAATGCATATTTAACATAGCTCTCAGTTCTCTGTATTTACCAGTTCCCCTTTCATTGTTGTCTTAAATTACAGAATTGTATAAACTTGAAAGAGACAATTTCCTCTAGACCCTGCTGTGGGAGTGGGTTTCAGGAGGTTTTCATTATTTAGGTGTTTGCATTTCATGCACACTTAGCTCATGTGTTACCTTTAATGCCCTCTGGAACATGCACTGCCAGTGGTGGTGCTGCCCATTGGCTGCTATTGAATAATCCAACAGCAGCAGCTATAAACTTTCAGCATAATAAATTAGCAGAGTTCAGCAGATGACACCTTCTCCTAATGCAAGGGTAATGCTTCAGGTCTTTTATAAAAATAGAGAAACCACTTCCTAACAAACTACTAAGGCAAGGCTTTGCATACAGATATATGCCAGGTGATGTTATGATATCTATCTAGTAAAATAGATGCAGCCTATTACACTGTTGTAAATGAAGTTAGTACTCAAATTAAATACCAAACAGTAGCCTGAGCCAAGTAAACATGCAAAATATATTGAAGTTAATGATAAATAGAGTTAGGTAGTTAACATGACAAATGAATGAGTGCTCTTTTATAAGAACCCTTCTGAGTGAGGCATTGCTTAAACTAAAAAAGAGTTGGAGTTAATGATTAAGGGGAATTTCGTAGTATACTCAAATAAGCATGTCCTGTGCTTCAGGACGTTTGTTTTTGCAGGAGAGAAGGAAGTTGAATGGAAGGAGGAAAACAATTTCCTGAGAAACAGAGCTTATGGTTTCTTTGTGTTTGTTCATAGATTGGATTGTTATTTAGATGGTGCAACATCTTCAGCCTTTTTTGTGGCAGGCTTATCTCAAAAGTTGTCCACACTGTTCAATTTTATTGCCTTCTGGGGCAGCTGCAGAGTGACTGCTTTGGTGTTCATCGTTGTTCCAAAGTCTCCTGCTCTCCTCCATGTAACTGGGATTACTGCCCTTCACGTTTCCATTTGGAATGGACTAGCTGTATGGAAGGGAGGGCTTAAGAGAGTTTTTCTCCTCTGCTGGTAGAGCTGTGTTTACAGTGGATAGGGATTGTTATTGGGTTTTGGTTGAGTGTGGGGGAGGGAAGATAGGATTGCCCGCTGACACTCCTAGAAGCTGTCTGTTTCTAAATGTTGAACTCTGTAGGTGGGCACATGCAAACAAACTCTGAGTGCAGCACTGGTTGTTCCTTCTGCGCCACTCTCTGAGTGACCTGTGTGGCACTGAAGGTAAGGCACACACTCAGGTGGTGGGACAGGTTTCTCCTACACCTGTGGAGCTTGACATCACCAAGGCCCTTTGTCAGACTGCTCTGTGCGTGGGAGGACCTTGCCTTAGTCCTGAGCATGCTGGAGCTGTGAGTTGGTTTTGCTGGTTTTATATGGACATGACCTAAAAGACACTGTTTGGAAAAAGATTTGGCCAGTGGCCAGTTTTGCCTAGGAGCTGTGGTTTCAGTTTCCTTCTCTGATCCTGCTTTGGGATCAACAGATATGGTTGGGCAGAAGGTAAATAAACTCCAGCACTCTGCTGTGCCTGCCCCACTTCTTATCAGGGCTATCAGTTCCTGCCTAGTGCTGCCTATGAAGTGCACTCCTAATCAACATACAGCTTCCATTGTGTGCCAGGTGTTCATAACATTATTTACCTGACCAAGTGTGTGAGACAGAGGTTAGGAATGAGTGGTGGGGGTGGAAATTCTTGGTGCTGTTGTTGTTGCCCTAGATAGGGAGCCTGTCTCCTCTGCAGGTTACTGTGCTGCTGCTGACCTGTGCTGCCACAGCCCAGAGTAGCTTCTGGGTCAGGACTGGTCTGGGGCTGGCATCAACTTCTTTTTTTCTGTGAGGATGGTGAGATGCTGGCACAGGATGCCCAGGAGGGCTGTGGATGCCCCAACCCTGGCAATGTCCAAAGCCAGGTTGGATGGGGCCTTGAGCCTGCAGAGCTTTGTTACAAGGAGTGTGTGAGTGTGAGGCCTGATGGTACAATTGTCTGGAGAGTTATTTATGGTGATCCCAAATATAGCAGAAAACTCAAAGGCACATTGAACAAATTTTTAGTAAGGAAATAAATAGCACAGGCAGTGTTGGGAAATGGAGGAGCAGAACAAGCAAGGAAAGATGACTGTGGGCACGGGACTGGAAGGAGTAGGAAGTGTTTTCCTTCAGCCAATATGTTGCCAGATTGTCAATTTGTATAATGGATGAATTTTAAAGTTTGAGTGCATGAGTTGCTTAGGATGGATGTGAGGTCAGAGCAAATGCTGCTGCTTCAGAAAGTCAGTGTGCAATTTATTTGCTTTACATTTGGAGTAACAGCTGTGTAATGTGAAGGATGTGAGGAATTGTTTTCCTTTTTTTTTTTGCTTCAGATAGAACTAAGCACTTGGACTTGCCCCTGAAATCAAAGGGTACTTTTCACCTCAGTAAAGTGGTTTTAAGGAATCCTAGATACTGAGAAATTATTTTTAAAAAAATACATTTTTGCATGGGCTTTATAGTACAGTTAATACTAAATCAAGGGCTGTTGTACATCTGGGAGTTGACCAGGCTTCAAGGTGAGATATCTTTATCTCCAAGGTAGAGATAAAGTGATCTACCAATTATCTCAGAGTTAAGAGTCTCGGATTTAAAGTGATCCAAGGTGGATCCTTAGTTATCACTTTAAATCTGAGACTCTTAAATCTGTTATACTTGAATACAACTGTTGTTCCTTGAGGACAAAAACTAATGTACTAGGGTTTGTAGGATTTCCTTCCATGTATATTGATGTGACTATTGATTCCCTATAGTGCATTACTGCTTCATCAGTAGGGCATATTTTTTTAAAAACATACTTGTAACTTTCCTTTTAGGTTAACAAGTTTATATTTCTTTTAAAGGTCTTATTATAAACTCATTGGTCTGGCAATGACAGCTTTAAAAGTCACACTCAGAGCAGAAGACTTCTATACATATCTGTTTTACTTGAAGCTGTAATGATACTGCAGCTCATTGCATGATTTTTGCTCATCACTTTTGTTGGTATACAGGGAAAGTGCCCTTATTTCCAAACCCTGATGTTTTATAGCTTAGGTGTATAATGGCAGTTAGAATATTAATATGTGTATCAATTTTAAAAATAATCTAGGTGTGCTTGAAAGACTGTGAAATTAGAAACAAATTAACATTGCAAGGACAGACTTAAAATAGCACATCACATCCCAGTACTTGTTCTCTTACAGCTTGTACTAATTAAGAGATGTTTAAATTACCATTTTAATAACACTGAGGTGGTGTTCTGTTCTAACTCTCCTTACTACAAAAAATAAGATTGTAAGTGAGCAATAGCCAGGCAGTCACAGAAATGCTTGTTTTAAGGTAATGTTAAAAATTAAACTTATAATAAATGAATTTTTTATTTTTAAAATATATGTTAATGACATATTTACTCTATCCCCCCTTTGTTGTATGAGCTGGGTGAACATGTAAAAGTTTTGACATTAAGCTAATGGTTATGTTTGGCAAAAGTGCTCTTAGGTTTGTACAGCAGACCTGGTTTTTGTTTGGGTTTTTTTTTTAGCTGTATTACAAGACAGTGCAACTTATTTTAAAGGGAAAGTAGTATTAGTGCAATCTCTGATCTTTGTTCCACTTGGCAATGTGCTTCACCCAACTGCATAACATTTTAATTTGAATTGTGCTTAGTAAGTGTGACATGTTCTAGGAGACAGAAGTAGATTGAAGTAACATGAAAGGATGGTGCTTTTTTACACTGTTTTTGGCACGTTATAAGCTACAAAAGGTGCATCTTGCACCCCACCTTCACTGAGGTTTTCCTCTGTACATGCAGTGGCTCACTTTCAGCGGTTCAGTATCCAGTTTATACAGCTGCTAGTTTGGGTGTTTGCTGTGTAACTTTGGAGAAGTAACTGGAGTGCCGGTAGTGCCTTTACTAAGGTTCTTACTGACTGCTGCACGGCAGTCTGAGTGTGCTGTGGGTGCCAGACTGGGCTCTGCTGCTGTCAGCAGTGCCCAACACGCACCCACATGTGCTTTGACATCACTGGAGTTGGGCTTATTGAGGACTGAGAGCTTGAACACTTTCATTTCTGTGCTGAAAATTTTGACCTTCAAATATCCTGACTCAAAAAAGTCAAAGCATCCACATGCTGCTGCTTATTTCCTGAAGTATTTCCTCCCATCCCCAAATGGTTTTGTTTTCAGCCATGTCTCTGCTCACCTTGGCACTGCTGTAATTTATACATCCCTTGTATCCACCTACTCAGCTCATTGTCAGAATAGCCCCTAAAATAGTTGTGTAACTGCCCTTCTTGGTAAGTCACCCTTAAGCTTTTTTAAGGGCCTTATTTGCAGAAGTCCTGCTCACAGAAAAAAACCAAAACATTGGCATAGAGAGGAACTGAAAAAGTTGTAATATTGAACGTGTAATACCACAAAGAGAAAATTCTTTTCTGTCTTGGTAGTTTATAAGCATGTTTATTTGGTATTTCCCAGTTCAGGTTCTGGGAAAAGAAATATAAAGCAAATAACTGATTTCTTCAGAGCACCTGTGTGCCCTAAGGCACTTCTTTCAAAGCTGCCAGAAAATCTTTGTCACGTACCACGGTAAGAACAGCGTTAACACTTGTGTTAAGTTTGCTTTAACAGTCTTCTAGTGCAATTGAATTCTCACTGTCCCTCAGTTGCACAGTTGCTTTTACAGACATCAGCACAGCAGTGTTTCTATCTTTTAGCTTTTCCTGTGATTGTTTTTCTGTCTGTCCATGTCCTGCTGTGGCACCTGAAGGCCCCCGGCTGCAAACTGTGTGAGTCTCTGCCCAGGGCAGGCAGCTCTCCCCACGAGCCTGCTGTAGGCTCTGGAGGAGCCTGGTGTCCTTCATTCCCCCGTCTCTGTGTTCTCCACAGCACCACTGGGCACATCAGGTGATTCCTGTGCTTGGATTTTTTATAGGAGGTGCTTTGCTATAACATAAGAGCTATCTTTTGTGGTTCAGGATAAAATGCACTGATTAGCCTGAAAAAAAAGTGACTCTCCTGCTGGTCTTTTAAGACAAAGCTGAAGGTGTGCTGTACTTTTGGAGACTGAGCAGGTGAGTTGCCCGTTCTACTCTGAGCTTACTCAGCTCCATAGCAAGCCTCCTATACCACAGTGTTTGCTAAAATAAGAACTTTCTCAAAACAAATACATTTTTGTGTTCATATAGTGATTGCTTATCTGGAAACAAGTCTTGATTGGAGGTGTTATAATTTACAAAACAGTAATTTATTTATTAGGTCTGTTTCTGTGCACTTGAACCAAAAAGTGCACTAAGAAGTATGTAGTTAGAGAAACAGAAGATTGTAAATAGTGATTACTGTCAGTTCTTCAAATGCAGTGAAATACAAAGGGCACTTACTACTATCAAGTTAGGCAGGTACTACGAAGTGTTTGCTCTAATTTCACCCTGTGTTGTAGTTCACCATTTTATTGCACATATTTATGACAGGTAGCACATGCAGCAGAATGAATCTTTGCATATTTAAATGTGCACTGACACCAGTGTCCTGTTGAGTGGGTAGGGCTGAAGGAAGCTGGTAAGAACACAAGGAGTCTGTGTTGTCCTTGCTGGTAAGAGGGTGCAAGTGTCTGTCTGGAAAAAAAAGGCAAATTGCTATAACTGGTTGGATTTACTGAAACACTTCACCTTGTCTAAGTGTGATCCATTGGGTACTTTGTTGTTTCCTCCTCAGCAGTCATACATGCAATAGTTTGGAAAAGATCAAATTAAATTCAGTTTATCTAAAGCACATGATAAGTAGAATACACATTGAGTCATTCTCCCATTTGTCTTGGTAGCTAGAGGAGCTGAG
Organism: Emberiza elegans; assembly: GCA_024865655.1. Lineage (NCBI taxonomy): Eukaryota > Metazoa > Chordata > Aves > Passeriformes > Fringillidae > Emberiza > Emberiza elegans. The sequence goes on along the minus strand of JALJVW010000129.1, from coordinate 37,018,693 downwards.
CAGCCTATGAAATGTCACTATTTCAAATATGCCAGTTCAGTCTGAGGAGCTGGACACAGTGTATCATAGCATGCTGAATGGCTCACAGCAAAATCCCAAAAATTTATGAATGAGGGCATTGGTCTCATAGCTTAAGCTGACAGTTTGGCAGCCAGCTACCACACAGTCACTTGGGATTAGGAAAATTACTAACTCCTGACCTTCCACAAATAAAAAAATATGCCTGTTAAAGTATTTTGGAGTGTATAAAATTAATCTGCAATAAAAATTGTTAAGTGGCTAGGTATGGGGGGATTTGGCTTGGGTTGGGGTTTTTTTGGCTTTAAGTAAAGATAAAAGTGGATTATATATCATGGTAGAGCTTTGGTTGCCTTTTTTCCCCCCAGTACACTTCCATGGATGCACTAAGCTTGCAAAGGCTGCAGCCAACAGTCTCTCACTCTGGCTGCTGGTGAAAGGAGGGGATGGACTGGGGCAGCAGCAAATAGGTAGAGGCTGCTTTGTTCAGCAGTAGCTCTGTTTTCAGGCTTATTTCAAGTTCTTGCAAAGCACAGGAGTGGGTTTCAGCAGAACTAAACCAGGTGATCACTTCCTCTCTCTCAGTGGCACTTCCTGGGACTGAATCATGGGTGGGGTCAGACAGCCCATGCAGCTACAGCTTGTGTGAGCAGGTGCCTGCAAACTCTGCAGCCCAGGTGGGACCAACTCAGTCCAGACCTGCATTCAGTTACCTGCCATGAGCCTAAAATGGAAGACTCAGGGAACCAGCCCCCTTGTTGCACTGTTCACTTCTCATTTGGAGTCTCCCTTACACTGAGGTCGTGTTTTTGTCATTCAGCAAAATAATTTGCTGATGCTGTGTTGTATCCATCCTTTGTGGTTCAGGATAAAATGCAATGATTAGCCTGAAAAAAAGTGACTCTCCTGCTGGTCTTTTTAAGACAAAGCTGAAGGTGTGCTGTACTTTTGGAGACTGAGCAGGTGAGTTGCCCGTTCTACTCTGAGCTTACTCAGCTCCATAGCAAGCCTCCTATACCACAGTGTTTGCTAAAATAAGAACTTTCTCAAAACAAATACATTTTTGTGTTCATATAGTGATTGCTTATCTGGAAACAAGTCTTGATTGGAGGTGTTATAATTTACAAAACAGTAATTTATTTATTAGGTCTGTTTCTGTGCACTTGAACCAAAAAGTGCACTAAGAAGTATGTAGTTAGAGAAACAGAAGATTGTAAATAATGATTACTGTCAGTTCTTCAAATGCAGTGAAATACAAAGGGCACTCACTACTATCAAGTTAGGCAGGTACTACGAAGTGTTTGCTCTAATTTCACCCTGTGTTGTAGTTCACCATTTTATTGCACATATTTATGGCAGGTAGCACATGCAGCAGAATGAATCTTTGCATATTTAAATGTGCACTGACACCAGTGTCCTGTTGAGTGGGTAGGGCTGAAGGAAGCTGGTAAGAACACAAGGAGTCTGTGTTGTCCTTGCTGGTAAGAGGGTGCAGGTGTCTGTCTGGAAAAAAAAGGCAAATTGCTGTAACTGGTTGGATTTACTGAAACACTTCACCTTGTCTAAGTGTGATCCATTGGGTACTTTGTTGTTTCCTCCTCAGCAGTCATACATGCAATAGTTTGGAAAAGATCAAATTAAATTCAGTTTATCTAAAGCACATGATAAGTAGAATACACATTGAGTCATTCTCCCATTTGTCTTGGTAGCTAGAGGAGCTGAGCAGCCTATGAAATGTCACTATTTCAAATATGCCAGTTCAGTCTGAGGAGCTGGACACAGTGTATCATAGCATGCTGAATGGCTCACAGCAAAATCCCAAAAATTTATGAATGAGGGCATTGGTCTCATAGCTTAAGCTGACAGTTTGGCAGCCAGCTACCACACAGTCACTTGGGATTAGGAAAATTACTAACTCCTGACCTTCCACAAATAAAAAAATATGCCTGTTAAAGTATTTTGGAGTGTATAAAATAATCTGCAATAAAAATTGTTAAGTGGCTAGGTATGGGGGGATTTGGCTTGTGTTGGGGTTTTTTTGGCTTTAAGTAAAGATAAAAGTGGATTATATATCATGGTAGAGCTTCTGGTTGCCTTTTTTCCCCCCAGTACACTTCCATGGATGCACTAAGCTTGCAAAGGCTGCAGCCAACAGTCTCTCACTCTGGCTGCTGGTGAAAGGAGGGGATGGACTGGGGCAGCAGCAAATAGGTCGAGGCTACTTTGTTCAGCAGTAGCTCTGTTTTCAGGCTTATTTCAAGTTCTTGCAAAGCACAGGAGTGTGTTTCAGCAGAACTAAACCAGGTGATCACTTCCTCTCTCTCAGTGGCACTTCCTGGGACTGAATCATGGGTGGGGTCAGACAGCCCATGCAGCTACAGCTTGTGTGAGCAGGTGCCTGCAGACTCTGCAGCCCAGGTGGGACCAACTCAGTCCAGACCTGCATTCAGTTACCTGCCATGAGCCTAAAATGGAAGACTCAGGGAACCAGCCCCCTTGTTGCACTGTTCACTTCTCATTTGGAGTCTCCCTTACACTGAGGTCATGTTTTGTCATTCAGCAAAATAATTTGCTGATGCTGTGTTGTATCCTAAAAATTGCTTTAAGTACTAACGTCTCTAACCTCTTTTCTACTCCTAGTATGGCACTTTTTGTTTTGGTTTTCTTACACATGAAAATGCAGATACTAAAAGAATTGCAATACTGTATAGGTAAAGTTTAGTTTTACAACAGTATTTTCTATAGCTTTGAATGTTATGTAGAAGAGTAAGCAGTTAGTGGTAATGTCAACTAAGAGCAAAGTGATACAAAAATATTTAAAAAAATGAAAAAGAAGGAAGAGATCTTGGTTTGTGGTGCCTGTGGTCTTTGTGCACCAGATGTAGAAGTAGGAAGGATGGAGTAGTTTCTATCTGCTCATGGTAGCTCGTTAGTTTGTCATTCTGCACGTTACTTTCCATGAGGTATGTACTGCTGATTCATACTGTGTATTTATACAGGGTAAATTAATACTGAACTTGATGGCCTTGGTTTTGTGCCTTTGTTTGATAGATGCATTTAATTTTCATTATGAAAATGGATTATCTGTTTATTTTATAAGCATGCAAATACTTCTGCATTTTTATGAGCTCCTCTGTTTGAGCAAATAAGTCAAAAGTGCTTTCCTTATGAAATGTATTGCCACAGGCAAGAGGAACAACTGGAAAGTGAAACTAAGCTCGCTGTGCTTGAGTGCAAAGCAGGGTGAGACTGGGGACTGGAATAGGACTCAGAGCAAGGTTATGCCTTAGAAAACTATGCAGAGCATTCTCCTTGTAGGAGTGTGCTGCATTTTGCCATTCTGGGATTGCCAGTTCTCCATCTGGCTGCTCTTTCAGGCCTGCTTTTCTTGCATGTCTTTCAATAACAGTACCTATGTAGAATGTTTTACAGCTCCATGAACTCGACTAGGGGGAGAGATGATAAACACCTGGCAGTTTGTCTGCCCTAACTGAAGGAAAAAACCCTCATTCTAGCCTTGAATGAGTTCAGGTTATTTGCATGCTCAAAGGTGGTTTGATGAATGATGACCACATACATTTATTTCTGACTGCTTTGTAAGACTCTCTCCTGATCATATTACCACACCAGTTGTTTTCCCACCTTTCTGGGTCATGATCTATGTCCAGATGTGGGATGAAAAGGTAAAGGGAGGATGTGTTATTCCCTGAAAGACAATGGTGGCAAAAGTTTCTGTTGTCTGTTTCTCTAAGTTGATTCATTGGTGTTCCTCAGACAGAACAAATAGTTTGAGAAATTTTTTACATATTACCTCTTAGCTTTTAGTTCTCCTCGTTAGTGAAATGAGATTTGCACTTGTAACTTGCATAGCATTAAGTAGATTTATCTTTCAGAAGGGTAAGCTTTGACTATTGGGTTGCTGCAGCTTTACTGTTGAGGCTGTTAAAAGCAGTCTGATGCCAGATTTAACCATTGTGAGTACGTGTGAGAACTTTTTGTCTGGCATGCTTTGGCAAACTCCTAAAGGTGCTCAGAACATAAAACTGAGGTGAAAATTAAAAATGATAATGTAATGAGTTTCCAGTGGTATGCCCTGACCTACACCCTGTTCCATATTTCAAGGAGCAGGCAGTGTTTTGCCATTGTACAAATGGCACTGACAACCAACACCAGACAAAGGTCTTATTACCAAGCCAGGAAAGGTTTGGGTTGAGTGGTCTATTCAGATGTGTTTGTAACTTAAGAGGGCCTAGAAATTTCCCTATTTTATTTTTTTCTTTTTTAGATTTTTTGAGTTTATCAACCTGCTCACCCAGATAGATTTGATTTGCAATTCTGTTCAAGGTAAAGTGAATTGTTTTTTGTGTCTACTAGTGAGCAGCAAAATTGACAATAACTAGAGTGGCCCTTAAATAACCCTTACTCAAAACTGCAACAGGGAACTTTGTCCTCCCATCACTGTAAGGATCAATCTGATAGACTTGAAATGGGGACTGTGTATTTTTAAGTAGAATTAGAAACGTTTTCTGACAGTGTTAGATTTTTGAATATCTTTGCATTTGTTAATAAATGAAATTACTAATTGTTTTTTATTACTAACCATGAATTATTGTTGTGATACACTGTCATGCTAAGGATTTTTCAGTGCCTTTTTCAGAGCAAAAAGTTCCTAAAAATAAGTTGAAAGAATGGCCAACCGCGTCAGTTTCCTCTTGAAACTTCCTTCAGAATTTGTCTGAGACCACTTTACTGTCTGTTTAGTCTAGTGCTGCACAGTTTTTTCTTCTGCAGTTGCTACTGTGACTGCTGCTTTATTCGAATTCAAAATTATCCAGTTAGCTAAATAAATAACAAAAGTCATGGCATCAAAGCTATGTGCTTCGCTGCAAAGTCACACACACTCTTTTGTCTTTCGGACTGTCAGGATCCGAACAAATTTCTTTCAGGAAGCTCTGTGGCTGTGCTAGCACCCGGCTGTGTTTTGCTGAGGGATAGGACATGGACACAGGTACGACCACAGAAATGTGGTTGCACAGCTCCTTGGCCAGAGGCAGCTCCAGCTCAGGCCTGCAGTGTGTGATCCTCGGCCCCTCTGCTGCTTTGCGAATGGCACTTGGATATTTTGGACTAAGGACATCAAATGCTTCTGCCTTTGCAACTGGACACCTTCAACACTTTCTTGTCTGTAAATAGGAAGTGCAATACACATTTATTGGGGGGTGGCAAAGTTCAAAACTTTGGTGTGTAAAACTGTTTCAGAGGTATTTTTTCCCTGCATATTTTTTTAAAGACATCTTGAAGAATTGTGCTAGTTTCTGCTGTGTTCTCATTAGTATGAATGATTATACTTTTGAACAAAATATTTTTTAGAGCTGTAAAATCTAAAAACTTGAATGTGCACTTTGCCTTGTAGGGGAAAATGTAATGTGCAATGAGATTTGTTTGGTCACCTCACTTCCTTTTTGAAGTGCAGATAAAAATCAAAGAACTGTTATGAAACAGTACGGCAGTAAAATTGCCTTCCTTGGCAAAAAATGCCAAATAATGTTATTAACAGAAATGTACCCTAAAGGTATCTTGGTCTACCATAACGCACATGAAAGTAGCAGAAGGCAAGTTCACTCACAGAAAGTTTAAAGTCAGTTCAGCAAAAAGTTGCAGTGTGCAGTCCTGTCTTAGATAAGTTACAGCTTGAGAATTCCACATATGGATCCAGAGATGATGAATACTTAGAAATGAAGCTAGGTATGTTTAGCTAGAAAGTAATGGGCTAGGTTCAACATGAACCAAGCAATAGACTGTGCTAAAGTTTTGCATTAAGACTACAATAAAATTCAGTTCCTTAAACATACGAAAAACATCATCACTTTTTCACTGGAAGATACTGTGAATCTGTTCAAAAGATTAAACCTTGCTCCCAAGGCTCCTACTGTTTATTGACCCTCAAAGCATTTGTATTACACAATGAAAATGAAAAATAGAGATGACTCATGCTTGAAGTCTCAGGGGCTACCATCTCAAATGACCATGGGTGGGAGCAACTTTCTTAAACTTGTATTTTTTAAGTGCACACCCAGTCATCTGTGTATCAGAATGTCTGCAAGGAGAGAATTTCTTCAAAATGCAAACGAGAAAGTTTTTTTTTTTTGCTTAGTCAAAAAAAGGGAGGTGTTTGCATTTGAATGTGAGCTCCTAAGAGAAAAAGGAAGGTGTATTTTCCAGCTCTAGTGCTCTTCTTGTTGACTGCCCCTACAGAATTTTGGAAACCGCATACAAACCATAGAAAAATCTCTCCCAGCCTACAGTACACTTTTTGGTAGACAAAAGACTATTAGTGCAGTACACAAGGAGGAGCATTTACTCTCCCCTCTTCCTTTTTTTGAGTATGCAATTAATTTCACTACCTAAATTATGACTCATGTCTGAGAAGAAAACACCATAATGTGAATGATGAGAGGTGATGGAGTTTCTGAAAAGCAAGGAAGGTAAATGTAAGATCGATGGCATTTCTTGCCAAAATGAAAGCTGAAGAGGCCGTCAGGCTCCCAGAAGGAATGGAGAGTTATATTTAGAACTGGGACAAGCATAAGGACATTGTCTGTGGATCAAATTCTGAAAAACACCCAGGGAGATTATTTTCTCCATCTTTATTTGCAAAACAAAAAGCACATTGCATCCTAATTTCCTTACATTGTCAAAGACTGTCATTGAAATGATCATTGGAAGTATAAGAGGGGAAGATGAGAACCCTAATTCTTAAACAGTGAGTTTAAGAATTTTAAATAAAGCACTTGTCAATGCTTATGTTTCTAGTACCAATAGTTTCTAGTGACAATATCTGAAAATAAGATAAAAAGAATGTCACCAGGCCCAGGGAAGCACGTAGCAGTTGGAAGCAAAAAATTAGTTAGAAAGTATGAATGTAACCTGCAGTATCCAGTAATATGCCAGAAACTGGAGTATTACATCTGGCTTTGAAAACTGTAAAACACTGTGAGAACCAAAAGGTGGGCTGGAAATAAACCCCCACAGAGCAGTGTCTATAGAGCAGGTATTTGTTTATGGCAGTGCTGGAGTGAGGGGGATTTCTCTCCTAACTCACCCACCTTTGTCAAGTGCTCTGGTGGATTTACACAGTCAGTGTTGCTCAGTGTCACTGCAACACCATCACATACATGCCAGAACTCATTTATATGGTGTGAGCTCATGGTTATTAGACAGTTCTTTTGCACATGTGCCTCCCCACTTTGGGGGTTGTGGGGTGTCTTTGATGAAGGCTTCCAAAGTCTTCTTCACATCTGAGCTTTTCAACTTTGTCTTTGGAGCATGCACAGTTATGGTGTTCCTCTGTCTGGTCTAAATTCTTTTTTTTGTGCCTAATTGGTTTTACATTTACCAATTTCTCATTAGTTCTATACTTGCCTATCTCTAAAGCTATCCACCTGGTGAATTTTTTCTTCTTTTTTATCTATTCAGCATTAAGCAACTAGTTAACCATATACTAGTTATAGTGTAGTATATACCAGCTAGCATTACATTGTATAGATAATTTTTTCAGGTTATATAGGTATAGATTATATCTGGTTATTAGGTATAAAAGTTATTATTCGGGTTCTACAGATATATAAAAAGTCATGATTTAGCTTATAACAGGTTATATGGATGTATCAGGTTATATTGATATCTTATAACTCAAGCTATATAAGCACCTTGTATTTTTTAACTTGTAACTCTGACCTAAATTATATAGGCACCAACTGTACATCAGTTATTTACTTTCATCGTGCCCTGAAAATGCAGGGGAAGATATGGCAAATAGGGCTTTACGTCTGTAAGTCTCAAATTGATTTGATCTGCACTCTCTTTTTGTGAAGTAGTTTGCTACTGAGAAAGAACTGGAATGTACAAGATGATGATAACTTAAATCTCATGAGTTGGATCATCAGAGCCATGCAAGTCACAACCTTTCCACTGCACAATGCTTGTGTAGCTAAACACAGACCTAGCCAGTCTGTCCATTGTATATTTCTTGTGCGTGGGAGGGAGGATTATCAGTTCTTCTTTGGCTGTTTACAGAGCTTTTGCTGAAGTCTTCTGTGGCCACATGTCCTCTGAAATTTGTCCTTGCTTGTACTGTTTGTCTTTTCGTGTCCTTGTTTAAAAAGTTAGGTGGAAACAGTACATTTGTCTTTGCTGTTGGAACAGCAGAGTAACATTTGTCATAATGCCTGATGAGAGAGGGGTATATATTGAGGGATCAGACTGAAATACTTTATTACTATTGAATATGTCTTTTCTTTGTATTTTTTCCCTTTAGTTCAAGTATATTTTGTAGGTGCTGGTAATAACAGTATTTTTCAGTTGCTCATTTTCTCCTTTTCCATCTTCTTCTGGAATACCCTCTGTCCAAACTACCAGTTTTTAGCCTAGTCATTAACTAAAATGCCAGTGACACAGGAAGATGTCGCTCACTTCCCTCAGCACTGAAACAGATACTGAAACAGCTGTGTTCGTCATCAGTCACAGAGAGTGCATTCACAGTGCTGTAACCCGGATTTACCTGGTGGTTTTCTGCCCTGCCCTTGTGAGACCCAGCCTGGACTATGGCACACAGTTCTGGGGTGTGCAGCATGAGGAGGATTTGGAGCTGTTGGAGCAAGTCCAGAGGAGGCCATGGAGTTGCTGAGAGCGCTGGAGCACCTCCCTTGTGGAGACAGGCCCAGAGAGTTGGGGCTGCTCAGCTGGGAGAGGAGAATGTTGTGGGAGACCTCACAGCCCCTCCTGGTACCCGAAGGGGAGCCAGAGGGAGCCTCTTGAGGAGCTGTGGTGACAGGATAAGGGGAAATGGGTGCAGACTGAAAGAGGGAAAATTTAGGTTAGGTAATAGGAAGAAATTCTTTCTAGGGAGGCTGCCTAGAGAGGCTGTGGATGCCCCATCCTTGGAGTTATTCAAGGCCAGGCTGGATGGGGCCCTGAGCAACCTGTTCTGGTGGAAGGTGTCCCTGCCCAGGGCAGGGGAATAGAACAAAATGAGCTTTGAGGTTCATTCCAACCCCTTAACATTCTGCGGTTCTGTGAGTCAGCCTGTGCAGCCCAGGCTGTGAGCAGGGCTCAGGCTGGGTACAGCCTGCAGGAGAGGCAGTGCTGCCGTGAGAGCCTCAGGTACTCACAGGGCAGCTTCTGGTGGAACTGGAGACAAAGGAACAGGTGGGTCAGGAAATGCTTTCCCAGTTCTGTGTAGTCTTAAATGGACAGTCTTCAGTTGTGAAATCTTGCCTTGGCCTTTAATGTTTTCTGCCTTTGGGGCATGCAAACAGCTCTTACCCTTTCACCAAATATTTGCTTGCACTCATGTTACAAATTAGGAGAGAGCTTTCACACCCAGCTCTTAGGTAATTGAGAACTACTGGGCCAGTGTGGCTGGGCTGGCTTGCACTACAGTACTTGTTGCAGAAATAGATGTTTGACACTTAGAAATGGATTTTTTTTCTGATTGACTTTAAGTGCATATATGTTCTGAGGTAGTAAGCAGAAGCAGTGAACATAAAGGACAACAATATTTTCCCTTTCCTCTCCAAAATATTACCTTTGCTATTAGCTGAGTAAAATATTGTATTAAGCAGCAGTATTTTTTAAGCAGCAGTAAGAGAAACACAGTTTCCTAAGGCTATTTATGATTTTGCTATTTCAAGTAGAATGTATATATTTAAACTTGTGTCAGAGTCCACTGCAGCTGATTTCCCCTCTCCCTGTTTGTTGGGACATAGGTAGCAGTTATTTACACTGTGCAGGCATAGTGAGAGCTCTCAAATCTCAGGCTTTGAGCTTCTACTGCATTGCCAGTGCACAGAAGTGCTTCTGAAAATTGGTTAGGTTTGGTTAGGCTTTCTCTGGATTTCACTGCCCTTTGTGATGTACCAAAATGTGCAAGAGGCAAATACGTAGAAATCTGCCTGTGAGGAAGAAAGAAAAATGATCTTTTTTTCCTATGAGTAACTTGCATTAATATTGCTGGAGTTTGTTTTTTATAAAAGCACCGACATGATGTAAAAACTGAATCATTTCCTTTGGTTTCTTTTCCTTCAATCTTTGTAACCCCAACTAAGCTGTAATTAGCCACCAGATTCTTCTAACTCTTACTGTTATTTCATCACAGTCTTCTTAGCTGTGGAAATGTTCTCTCATTTTAGTGTGTTAGGTATAAATCTGGAAAATCAAAACTTTTGTAGTAAGCCTAACACTATGCACTCATTTGTTTATTGTGATGCATCTTCCTTGCTATGTGGTATTTCTTACCCTTGGAGTAATCTGTTTTTGTGTCATCTCTTTTGGAAATCCCAGCCTTGTCCTGTCCTGTACCGGAACAAATTCAGGACGACTAAATACAAACTAAGTTCCTTTCCAAAGGCTGACTAACTGAACACCCACATACTTAGGTCAACTCAAATTTATTTTTTTTACTGTGTAAAACCACTTTTCCAGTTACAAATCCTGAATGCTCACTGTAGTTTCCAAAATGTTTAGATCTGCCTGGATGCTAGAGAAATTGCAGAAATGGTTGTTACTTACTCAGAGTGGATTGTTTTGGACAATTTCAGAACTTCCTGACTAAAGTCAGAATTGTGTCTCCATTTGAAGTTGGCAAGAGCTCCAAGAGCTCTGGTGCAGAGGAACCAGACTTCCTCTGGTGTTGCTTTTAAACTAAAAACAATCTGCTTTGCAGATTGCAGATTTCTTCACAAACTAGAGCACAACCCTCTTCCTCTCTAATGTCATCTTCCTTACCAGATTACTTTCTTAGCACTATATTTAAAACAGACAGAAAATGAAGTTGTGTTTTCTTCCAAACATGCTATTTCATAGTAAATGGGATCCCTGGCAAGCTTTTTAACACCAGAGGAAGGATTGTAAGCACTGTTGTTGATATACTTACACTATTAAGCCTTTAGAGTGTTTTGGGCTTGGGCTAATTAAAGCCTTTCCTAGTGATGATAATAATTTGCTGCCTTATTAAAGTTACCCTGCATAGGATAAAATTTCTAGCTACTGGTACTTAATTTGTATTTGATTTTGAATTACACATAAAAATTCTAGTAGTGTGTGTAAAAGCTGAGCAAGTTGATTCTGTTCAATTTGGAGAGTCAAATGCAGAGAAGATTAAGGCATTTCCTCCTCTGAGAATAATCACTTCCAGTGGCATAAACCCTCTCTCTGTTCCCCATACACACTTTTGCTCTTAATTAGTCCCATAAGTTTGTGACTATTTAAAAGGAGATTTTTCTATATTAAAAAATATAATTGCTAGTTGTTTCTTAGATTTGAGATAACTTAGGAAGAGAGGAATGTCTCATCTGTTCTGGAGCATGTGCTTTGATTTCAGACTCTGTTCTATGACCCTGGCTACCGGACAGGAATAGAATGTTTTATATTATCTGTCTGAAACTTTTATTTAAGGATATAAAGGTGAGATTATACTTAGATCACATCTCTTCCATCTCTGGCAGCCCATAAAGTACAGTGTCAGTCGGGGTAGACTTGGACTGTAGAATTTTTGTAAACACCCAGCATATAAAAGCCGTAAGTGAAACATTACCTCATGAGTGAGGTTTCCAGCATGAACACTGTAACATGTCACTGCAAAGTTAAATGAACAAACTCCAGACCACTTCAAAATTGATAGAAGCTGATTCACCAGAGGAAAATCCTTTGGAAATGCTGAAAAACAGCTATCTAGGCTGTCCTAGATGGATAGATACAACATCTATTTTGGTTTGGTTTCATTTTTTCTTGTAGTCATGCCTGACGCACGCTGCTCTTTCTGGGAACATGCATTTCCTGCATCAAGAACTGGAAGCTCTGCTGTTTCCAAAACAGCTAGATAAGCATCTAAAGAGGCTGGTTCTGTTCAACAGTCAAGAGAAATAATAAGTTTTGTAAACCAATAGAAAATATTATGTATTCTAAATATTCCAGTGTTAAATACCAGTTTTATCTTATTGTCAAATTTTTAATGAATGCTAAATTTTATTTGTAAGGAATGAAGAAATTGATGAAGAACATAACTGTAATACTTTAGTAATATGTAGTTGTCTTACCTTGAAGTAAGACAACCTTACTTTGTCCTTGATGGTGCATTGACGTGAGCATTGCATCTCATCCTTTCTCTTAAAGTCTAATTAAGTAGGAGATTGAAGTCATAAGGTATAATTTGAATAGCTAAATTTGGCTTCTAACTGAATACAACTGGTATGGAGGTACCTTTGCATGTTGAGTATGTCAGTCTGTCAGTATATTTAAGAGATGATAAATATTTATTTAGCACGAGTTTGGGATGATCCTGCAATGGAGCAAAATCTTATACAGCCACATGCAAATGCCAGTAACTCTAAAAACATTCTGGCACCTCTTTATATTTCAAGAGAAAATTTTGGTAGGAGAATTTTGAAAGGGACATTTAACTCTGTTTCAGTCTGTAAAAACTGATTAGGATCTTTGGCTTATGGGGAAGACCTTTAAAATATAACTAGGTTAAAAAAAAGTTAAAGCTTTCTGCAGTAGACCTCTTGGAGCCTTATCTCTGCAGTTACACACAGCCATCTTTTATTACACTGGTCATGGGACCAAGGAGGCTTCACTGCCCCTATAAACATCCTTTTGTTCTGGAAAGTCTTCTCTTATCTCAATACCCCAAATCCACTTCATGTTCTCTTGGGCAGTGTGTGCCATGGGTAGTCCTGAGTTCGTGTTTCTACTGATATTCATCTCTCAAGAGTGACAAAGGGCTTCTTGTTCTGCCTTGAGAAGAATGAACCATATGCAGTATGAAAGTCTCTTCCTTATCTTTCTGGGTTTCATTGGTAATTAAATTGCATTAAGCTTCTGTTCATAATTTTATTCAGAACATGTTTAAATACAAAAGGGAGGAAGCAGTGTCACATAAAAGTTAAGCTCCTTTTTGGCAGCTTCATCTCTTGTTTGTCCAGTGTAGTTTGGAAGCTGAATCTTTTCCTGTACTGTAATTGCTCTCCCTTGTATGGGTTGTGTTGCACCTCTGTCTGAATTCATAGCCTGTGCTTCTTAGGGGCAGTAGGGTGGAAGTTCTAAAGATTCCTCCTTTCTGCAAGGCAAAAAACATCCCATATTCTAATATGTTCTTTTTTCTGTTTTACTGTAGGTCTAATCAACACTGAAAAAACCTCAGTTACCACTGAGATCCCTTGTAAGTACACCTCTGTGTGTGTGTGTCTGTGTGTGTGTGTGTGAGGTTTGCATGAGCATGTTCAAAGGAAAAAGCCACAGCTGTCTTTTTGGGACTCACTAAGTTTTCCCAATTGATGTCTCTTAAAAATTACAACTGATTTTTGCCAGGATAGAAGTGTGATTCTCTTTTAAATTACTACAAATAGATACAAATTACCTGAGTTTTCTGGTTTTAGAAACAGTTTTTAAAGTATTACAATTAAGTTGAAATTCAAAAATGAAAGAAATGCAACCTTCCTGTCCTCCCTTCCTAAATTAGCCGGTTCTTGATTATTAGTCAGTAGTGTTTCACAGTAGCACCACTTCTGAACAAGCTCCTCTGCAGCCCAAAGAAAAGCTGTGGTACTGTCTCATTGTGTTAAATAGTTTGCAGTATTCCAACAACTCTACTTTTTATCCAAGTCAGTGTGCCTGGTGATGGGTTCATTGTTGGAAGGTGAGGAGCCGCCAGAGTTCCCCCTGGGATCTGTTTTAACTTGTAGCATTATGTGTAACCATGGGTGTGTCCTGACATTTCCTTACCATGTCTTAGAGCCATGGCTGGCTTGTCTTTGAAATGCAGACTCAACTGCTGGTTTTGGAGCACTGAATTACCTGGGATGAAAGTATCATTAAAGATTTGTGTTATAAACCAATAATCCCTCATTTAGAGAACTGGAGCTTTGGGAAATAGACTGGTCTCTTTTCTGCTGAGGTTGATGGTGAGGCTCACTAGAGCAGAATAAACATGTACATTTTGAAAAGAATGTAGCATTCATTTTTTTATAAAAAGAAATATGCAAAATACTTCCATCCATACAAGTCTGAGCTTAGTTTAGTTTAGCTTAGTTTATCGTACTATCATTCAATAGTAATTTTATTTTGTAGCTGTAATTACAAAATTAATGTGGTGGTCATGTTGTTTTAAAATTCTGCAGATCTCTGTCTTACATTACCTTAAAGCTGTTGATATTGGCTACAACACAACTGCTTTTGTTGAAATTCTCATTAAATAACCCACCAACCTGTTAACTGACTTCTGTCTGCTGTAAGTTTCAGTTGTCTTATTTAACCTGAAATGTTAATTGTAGCCTCTCTCATCACCTGAGGGTGGCAAATACATTAATAAAGGTGTATTTTGAGGTGTGCCTACGTTCCTTTAATTCTTGATGGAGCCCTGAGAATTCCCTATTCTCATCCATTCTGTTTATCAGATGGTGTCGATGATGGCCTGGTGGCTGTCAGTGTCACTGGCTCCCCTGCCTGTCTGAGTTCTGCCCTTGGCTGGTGCGCCTGTGCCTTCTCTTTTGCCCACAGTGGGGCGTGGGTGATGTGTTAGCATCATTAGAGATAACCAACCACCCCTGACTCACGTGCCAGGGCAGACTGGTCCCAGGCCAGTGGGCTGGCCCTCACTGGGGTTTACTGGGATGCTTTTGTTTTTCTCCCACTCACCACCAGTCCTTACTCAGGCCCAGTTCTCCTTAATGAGGAAAGATTTCTGAAATGCAGACAAAATCTTGCCAAATTGTACTTTATTTTAAATTGAGTTAAATTGATCAGATTTTATTCTGTTTTCCATACTTGGAGTTTGAAATGCGTGTATTGAAGTATTTTTGAAATTGGAAAAGCAAATCTGCATAATCCCTTTCCAAGAGTCTGACATTCAGAGTTGAAAAGTAGAAGATTAAAAATGCAGTTGCTGGAGCAAAGTTAATAAAGCAGTTTTGGAATATTATATAGTTTTTAGATTACAGCATGTAGACTTTTGAGTCTATATACTATTTTTGAGTATATCAAGATACATTTTAATCTAAATAGAACTTGATAAAATATTCTAAATATCTGCTGTACCTTTTCTCTGTAGTACAAATATTTAGTGGGAAAACAAGGGTTGACCTTTCCCATAATTACACAATTGTGTCATTACTCAAGTAGCTTAAACACAATATTATGTTGTGAAGGACAGACTTCATCTCAACAGCCCTGAACTATTCAAACAGAAATAGTGGGGAAAAGTCTGTGAGAAGTAAATATTTGTGAATGCAAGAAGCAAGTATGGAAAAGATTCATCTTCTTTCATCCCCAGAGCAGTTCACTGCTTTATTGTGCAGTGGTGCTTTTGAAGTGAGCTCTTAGAAGGACTAAAACTAATTAACTGACTATAATATTACTAATTTAATTATTTTTTCTTTCTTTTTCCTGCTCTCTGCTTGGCACTGGTTTTCGCCCGTAGGTGTCCACTGTTGGCTCTCAAAGGTTACTAAAATTTTACAGCTGCTCTGAATCAGCTCTGCCTAAGCTTCACCTCCTGTTGCTTCTCCCTACACCACTCTGCACTGCTGCCTTGCTCTTGCCTGCTTCAGAACTCCATAAGAGCGTTTCTCTTTTAAATACCCACAATGAAATTTAGGCTAGAAATGTGTGCCATTCTCTTGCTGCCTGTGTACTTGTTAATCTGGTTGTACAGTGTGCTGGTATTTATTCCCTGGTATTTTCTTACCAATGCCAAGAAGAAAAAGGCTATGGCAAAGCGGTTAAAAGCTAAACCCATCTCGGACAAGCCGGGGAGCCCCTACCGCTCTGTCACTCACCTGGACTCTCTAGCAAACATAAACATCCCTGGAGCAGACACTCTGGACAAGCTCTTTGACCATGCTTTAGCAAAGTTTGGGAAGAAGGACTGTCTTGGAACCAGGGAAATTCTGAGTGAAGAAAATGAAATGCAACCAAATGGAAAAGTATTCAAAAAGGTAAAACTTGTAATTTTTTACTTAATTCTGACTTGGGTTTGAGCTGCTTTGTGTCTTGCCTCAACAATGCATGTCCCTTTAGAGCTCTTCCTCTGTCATCATCTAATAAACCATTCATTTTATGGTAGTTGAGGAATAACAGAATATACAGGATGCACTTTTATTCTACTTCAAGTAAAATGAAAGCAATTTCTTAATGAATGGCAGACTATGTATTCATTATGTTGTGCACCAACTTACATCAGCCAGTAGAGCTATACCAGAAGCTTCTTGTCATGAAAATTCATTGTTTTTTCCTCTCAAGTTAATTCTAGGAACTTACAGATGGTTATCCTATGAAGAAGTAAATGAGAAAATCACTCGCCTGGGGAATGGGCTGACTGCCCTGGGACTCACCCCCAAAAGCACTGTTGTCATATTCTGTGAGACCCGAGCCGAGTGGATGATTGTAGCTCTCACCTGCTTCAAGTACAACTTCCCTCGTGAGTGCTCAGCTTGGTTACTTCTAATGGATTTTAGAACCAGTTCTCAGCACAGATCTGGCTGTTCAGTACTTTGACTCTGCCAGTCTTGTCATCGGAGGTGTAAGAATTTCATAAATTCTCTGCTGATGATCTGATTCTTAGAAGTTTTCAGTCTATCCTATGCATTGGGGATGTCCCTAAAATTAACTTGCTCATACTTATGAAACTGTATTTTATGATTTTATTGTGCTATGTTCTAGATGTTAAAATGACAAAATAGTACACTTACCATTCAGGTTGTTTTAAATATTCTGAAGATGTCAGTAGTTGCATTTAAGATGTCAGTTGTATTTCTCCCCACAAAATGTGGGATGTTTTTACAGTATTTTCTGTCTGTATCCTAAATTACACATCCAGAAGATGAAATGGTTATCAGAAGACAAGAATGGTGAACAAAATCATATGATAGTCTGTGGGTTGTCTGTTTTGGTGACATTTGTAAGCTGCTCAGGTTCATTACAATTATGTATGGTTTTTCTTTTCTTTTTTATTCAAGCTGTCAGAAATCTCTAATGGGAGTTAAACTTGGTGAGCTGCAGTGGTTACTGAGCACTCCAGTGCCCATTTTGCACACAGCACACTGTGAACCACAGCCTATTTTTTTTTCCTTGCACTGGGCTGTCTCTTTTTCTCCCAGCAGCAGTAGTAGCTGCCTGTGTGAGGAGCAGCTCATACAGCAGAGTGTGCAGAGAGGCTGTTCAGGGGCAGCAGTGGAAGAGGTGAACTTCCTACTGAAGTAGGAGACTATGGTTAATTTGGTCTGGATCCCTATGCTTTGAAATGCAGTAAGAAATAGCTGTATTGTATTATTCTTTCTCCTGTTCTGCCTGAACCCTATCTCACAGCACTGTTAAATTCCTTTAATGGTCTTTGGAGGTTACAGTTTGAGATTGCAAATGATACTAAAGAAGGTTTTATTTCAGTAGAGATAGTGGGGAGAGGTGAACTCCATTGTGCCTGGGAGGCACTTAATGGCATTCCTGTAGTCTGGGTTAAAAATAATCTGGCAGCATGAAAAACAGTCTGATTCCTTAGTCTGATTCTCTGCCTTGCTGCCATCACTAATTCCATGGAAGCAAGGAAAGTAGCTGACAGTGTATAAAGAGCTGCCTGTAGCCATGCCCAGCTTTAAGCTGGTGCCCTGTAATGTCTGAGTGTTACCTGTCCCCCTGAGTTGTGGCTGCAGAGAGCTCAGGGGCAGAACACCTGCTCTTAGTTGCTTACTCTGGGATTGCTTTGTACATTATTGTTGGGGTTTGGTGCATCTGTTTGTTCTGATAATTTCTGCTATAGAAAAAGGAGAATTATTTTGGGAGGCTGTAGATGACCATTACAGGTTCCTTCCAACTGCCTGGCCACTTCAGGGCTGACTAAAAGTTACAGCCTGTTACTTAGAGTATTGTTCAAAGGCCTCCTAAACAGTGGCAGTCTTGGGGCATCAACCATCTGTCCAGGAACCCTGTTCAGTATTTGACCATGCTCTTGCCCAGGACCTGCTTCTTGCCCAGCTGTCCTCCTTGTTCCAGAGGTCTCTTGTGCCATAACATTTCTGATGTGGAAAAATCAAAAGCAGTTTCATTTCCAAATTAGAAAATTCCCAATTGACTGCTTTCCAGTAAGCTAATGCAAGAGCTTTTGCTTTTAGTTTTACTTTTACCCTTCTTTCATGTCCTCTCCCATCCCTGTGACAGTTGTCACTCTCTATGCCACCCTGGGGGAAGAGGCAGTGACCTATGGTCTCAACGAGTGTGGAGCATCATATCTGGTCACCAGTGTGGAACTCCTTGAGAGCAAACTTAAGGTAATTTGGTATCATCTTCACCTGCTAAAAGCAACCACACTGTTCAGTCAGTACACTACTAAAATTTAATTTCTCTTCTGTAGACTGCACTGCCACAAGTCTCCTGTCTGAAACATATCATTTATGTGGACAAGAAGACGGTCAATAAATCAGAATACCCTGAAAATGTGGAGATTCATAGCATGCAGACAGTAGAAGAGCTGGGAGCCAAACCAGAAAACTGTAAGTGAATCACTTCACAGAGGACTGACTAATCAAGCAGTGTTTGCACCTGGGTTAAGAGGGATGTGTAGCAGAAAGCCCCCCCTACCCAGCAAAGGGTGGCCTTTGTCACCAACAAAGGCAGTGGCAGGTTGCCAGTTCATCTTCCAGCTCCCTTTAAATACACAAAAAACTTGGTTTATATCTTTTGTTCATGTGTCATGTATCTGAGGATAAAACTTTGTTTTTAACTTGTAAACCATAACCAGAATAATTTTATAGTTCTTCTTTGTTTTAGGATATGAAATAGAAACTGGTTTAATGTTTCATTTTCTGCTGCTCTTACCTTTTATTTATCTTACTGTCACTAATTTTTTCTGAGAAAAGAGGAGAAAGCACTTAAAGTTTTTTTGGTTTTTTGCTTGAAAATGTCCATTATCTTAACCAAGCTCTAGCTAAAAAGCACTTAAGGCTAGAGGAATAACAGTTACATTCCTTGCTCCTTGGGCAGCCAGGAGTGACAGTAAACATCTGCTTTAAGGAAGGAAAACCCAACCCTGATCTGTTCTCCTTACATCAGCAGTCTGTAATTAACCACGTCTCTCTCTGGAATAAAGGAGGAGATAAAGTGGCAAAGGAGCTTTGGGAAACACACATTCATCCCAGCTGCTTATCTCTGATCAGCCTGAGGTGCTGATACAGACCTGCAGCGACCCTAAGGGGTGTTTTTTCTTGGGCTTAGTCTCTGAAGAGCCTGCTTCCTTGCAGACACTGAAAGCCATGAAGGCTGATGATTGTCATCCTAAAATAAAGAGAATTAAAACAAAAATCAGAAGCCAAGTATTCTAAGCTTACTGTTTTTCTACTAAACTTGCAGTTTACCTGAGGAAGGTTTATTTAAAATGAAAAAAAAAAAGTCAGGAGGGGGAGTTAAAAGGAATCTTACCTCTACAACCTTGGCTTTGAAAGACTGATGGACAGAAAAGCTGGCTTGCAGCTTTTTGGGCTGTTGGGTTTTTGTTTTGTTTTTCACTCACCTTGCTGTTTATCCCCCATATTGTATTTCTCCTCTTTGCTGCCTTTGACAGTTTTATTTGGTCTTCAAAAGGCTCCTTCTATGAAACTTTCAGCCAGCTATAAACCACAACGACAGAAGTGTCACCCAGGTTGTGTAGATGCTCAAATACTCATCATTCCTTTCAAAATTGGCCTTCCCTCTTTTCCTCTTAAAACCAGATGACTGCTCTCTCCAGCACTGACCATGCCACAGCTTGCTGTGCTGGCCTTCCATGAAGCACCTATTTCACACTGATTACAGACATTAACATACTGATTAGTTACAGAAATCATTTAGAAAGTAGATAAGAAAAGAATAAATAACAGTTTTTCTCCTGAATTTTGTAGCAAGCATTCTGCCAAGCAGACCTGTTCCTACAGACTTGGCTTTAGTGATGTACACCAGTGGCTCTACTGGGAGACCCAAAGGAGTGATGATGATACATAAAAACTTAATAGCTGGAATGACAGGACAGTGTGAGAGAATACCTGGACTGGGGTAAGAAACACTTTGTCTTGTGCACAGAGAGCTAAAACAACCTCCAGAAGTGCCACATTTATAGAGTTTGCTGCTGGCATTGTGTTATCAAGTTTCTTCATGTTATTGTGATGCCACTACTTTTTCATTTTTAAGGAATATGTCTTGTGTGTGTGAACTTCCCTTGTATACGCCCTTCTAGCTGTTTTCTCCCGTGCTGCTGCTTTTTTTATTTTTATTACCCTTAGCTCTAAGTCTGTGATGGATTTTTGCACTTTCGAGTATCAGAGGATACCACTAGATAAGAGATTCCTCCTCTGGTGCAACTTGGGAAATATTTTTAGACATTTTCAGGCACCTAAAATCAGTTTAGGAAGCATGTCAGGGCCTAGCACTTCAGTGACCTGGAGACACCACTCTGGATGCACATGCTGCAGAATCTGCTAAAGTACAGTTCAGTGAAGGAGCAGAAAAGTAATAAATAATGCACTGAAATCAGTAAAACCAAGTGCAGATTCCTTCACATTAATGTTTTGATGAAGTTTTTCATGGAAGTGTGTGTATTTGTCTCTGCATTCACAAAATGTTCAATAGCTGAAATAAGCCCTGATGCCAGACTGCTGTTGGGAGAGGATATAAACCCAGGTCTGGGTGCTGAAAGCTGCTCAGTGACAGCTCTGAGGTTCTTGCTGAGAAATCTCTGAGCAATTAGATTCTGAAACCAGCCTCAGTATTTCAGTAATCAGCTCTCTTTCTAGTAATGTATCCTAGAAGATGATGACAGACAGGGCTGTGTCTTTAATTCTTCATTTCATAACTGAAATGAAACCTCCCACAAGGAGAGGAAATAGCAGTAAAGGACTAAGGAATCAGTTTCCTAGAAAAGAAGGTAAATTCTGCAATTTGGACTGATTTCAGTTAGGGCAGATTTCCCCAGTTTGTTTCTGTACTGTGGCTGAAATCACACCCATCTTGTGTGCAGGAAGATAAGCTCACCTGGGATCCAGGTCAATCAAAATGTAATAACTAAGCACACTATAAAATGGTTAAATGGCATTTTCAGTCCACTTGTGACTCATGGTTAATTATTTTTTCTTTCCCAGACCCAAGGACACTTACATTGGTTATTTGCCTCTGGCCCATGTGTTAGAACTAACAGCAGAAGTTTCCTGCATCACTTATGGCTGCAGGATTGGTTACTCCTCTCCTCTCACTCTCTCAGATCAGGTGAGGGCTAGCAGAGCAAGGTGGGGAGCAAACTTCACCTTGTGCAGACTGTTCTCTCCTTGCTCAGCTTCCTCCTTCAGTCAAGAAATGCTCATGTATATGGTACACTTCAGAAATGTACATTTTTTCCAGAAAATGATGCAAATTAACATTCCTGGTGAACAACAATTGTGGGTTGTACCATATAAATTTTATTAAAACTTTTGCTTTTATGATACTTAGGATATCTAAAAGCAATCCTAATAAATGCCTATAGCATTTATTATCCACTGGATAACAGGGTAAGAACAGCTCTTAATAGATCATCTGAACTGTTTAAAGTGATCTTAACTTTTGGTCTCACTTTATCAGTTCTTTATCCAGTTATTGCAGATCTTCTATTTAGTCCTTTGCCTTTTTCCCTTTAGCAGTTCAGATAAATAAGAGTAAATTAAGCCAGAATAGATACCTCTGTATGTTTTGCTTGTAGAGAGATTTGCATCAAGCAAAACAAGCTCCCAAAGGAAGATGGAGGAGAAAGGAAGTACTAGAGGGAGGAAGTAAGAGAAAGATAAACAAAGTGAACCTCTAGAAGATTGAGTATTTTGGCTGAAATAGATGTTGATCATTACCCTTTCCTTAATAATGGGAGCAAAATGACACAGAAACAGGGGAAGATATTTGAACAAATTACATGCTAATCAATCTCCACCTCTTGTTAGTCCTTTTGTTTTCAAGCACTGTTTCCTTTTCAGCTTCATAAATTTACATTTTTTTCCTTATTACAGTCAAGTAAAATTAAGAAGGGAAGCAAAGGCGACTGTACTGTACTTAAGCCTACACTGATGGCAGCTGTGCCTGTAAGTATGGAGAAGCAGATATATCCAGCAAAAAATGTTTTGTCTTTTTTATGCTAGAAAAGTGTATTTACTAACATGTTTTGCTCTTCACATGTAAGTAACTGTCACTCATAGGAAAAGAGCAAACAGACATTCCAGCTGTTGGTGGATTGAACTGAGTACTGGTGCTGCAGATGAGCTCAAGAGTCTGCCTGTACTAAAGCCAAGATCCGTTTTGATCCAAACCTGTCAATGTTTCAGTACTTAGAAGTGGTGTTTTACTGGGCTCCTGACACAGTCAGAGTCTGGAACTCCTTTCTGCAGAGGGACAAACAGGATGGTGCTGGCCAAGAGGAAATCCACTGTAAAAACAGAGATATTTGGCTCAGTCACAGACTCAGCCAGTCAAGGTACCACCGAGGCTGAGTCTCTCTGCCGTGCTCAGGGTTGGCAGGCCAGGCTGAGCCTTCTCTCAGAGGAAAGATGAGGAGGCTGGAACTCCTCCTGCTTCTGCAGGTTCCACTGCTCTGGGAATGACCAGGCTCCTGCACTCCACAAGGCTGTGGTGCTGTCCAGAAACTCCACAAATGTTTGTGTCTTTCTGGTGCCAAGGCCCTCCCCACATGTGCTGCCATCACAGGTGCTGCTTTTAGGATCCTGTCACATCTGTGGCTCATAAAACTGATAGCACTGGGTGGTGCCACATGGTGGTGGGGAGTGAGTAGGAGGATGTAATCTAATTTAGGAATAGTGAGTTTTGGTTGGATCTGTTGTTGTTCTGCAACAAGTTAGAATAGCCAAGAGTTTAAATATCAAATAAGTCACTTGCATTCTTTTGTTTTATAAAATCATAAGCACATAAAGAAGCTTGGTCATCTTCTTAATAATTAACAGAGAGTGACAATAACTGTGTCTGAGAACTCCAACCCTTTGGAAAATATCCATTTAAATTAATTAGGTGGAGAGAAAGCTCATAAATACTTCAAATCATTGTGCTCCAAAACAAACTTGAAGGAGCCAGTCTTTAAACTTTTATTAAATACTTCACCAGCCTGAACAATGTTTTAGGTTCTGTGTATTTGGGTTCTGTGTATAAGCTTATTATTTTAATGGAAATTAATCTCTGGTCTGTGACAGAATTGTGGTGGATTTTTGTCAGGTAATTAGAATTACTGCAACCATATTTCTCTGAAAGTTGAAGAGCTCTCTTGGAAAAGGAAATGGTGCAATGAATTCTTAGTTCACTCCCTTGCACTTAACAATTGCTGTGGGTAAAGTACAGCATCAGCACTCCCAAGCAGGACACACTGTGAGGGGAATATACCAACCTTTAGCAAAGAGATTGAGTTAAACTTGAATTTAAAATTTTCTAAATCAGTTTGTCACAGTTTAAGTAGTGGTTCAGGTGTAAATAGCTCCAGGCTGCACTGGTCTATAAATTGGCTCATTGATCACATGTTAAAAGCATTGCACTTAAGCACTGCCTAAACCCATGATGCAAAGATTTCACTCTTGTTATCCATTTTAAACAAAGGATAATTGGGGCGGGGGGGAGTTTACTTGGGATTTAATTTACACATGCTGGTCTATCCCATGTGGTAATTCTCCTTTTTTTTTAACACTTTGTAGGAAATAATGGACAGAATTTACAAAAATGTCATGAGTAAAGTTCAAGAGATGAACTATATTCAGAGAACTCTGTTCAAGATAGGCTATGACTACAAATTGGAACAGATCAAGAGGGGATATGATGCACCTCTGTGTAATATGTAAGTAGCATTCATGGGCCAAGGGTGTGTTTTGCCTTGGGATCTGTTAGGACAGTGTAAAAGAATGATTCTCTGAGCTATCAGACACTTCTCATCTGCCATGCAAATAACATCCAATGAGTAACTGGCATAGTCCCAGTTCTTACTGGAAACAGCTGAGATATTTCATGGTAATGACTAATCTTCCAAACAGCTGCCTGGTTCATTTTCATTGCATTGTTTTTTTTTTTTTGTGATAAAACTGGAATGTTTGTTAAACTACAGGAACTCTGCCTCCTCAAGTGTAACACAAGAGGTAATGGGTTTGATTAGCCCTGCTGCCTACTAAAATCTGGGCAAAAGTTAATTTTTAAGGCGTTCCAGATAGGAAGAGAGGAAGAAGGTTTGTCTCTTCTTACAAGAGTGGGCTAAGTGAATAATTTGTAATGCTTCTTCCTTTCTTTCAAGACTATTGTTTAAAAAAGTAAAGGCCCTGCTGGGAGGGAATGTCCGAATGATGCTTTCTGGAGGAGCACCACTCTCACCTCAGACACAGAGATTCATGAACATCTGTTTCTGCTGTCCTGTTGGGCAGGGCTATGGACTGACAGAAACATGTGGAGCTGGAACCATTACAGAAGGTAGTTAAAACACCTGTGGAAATACAGAAGTTCAGAAATAGATATGTATGGGTGTTTGGTGATTCTTAATTTTTTTTTAAATAAGTCAAAATGCAACTACAATACTACAGCTGTAGTTCTGCAGTAAAGTAACTTGAGATAAGATACACTCTATTCATATTTCAAATAACAAAAAAAAATCTTGTTTTTCTTTCTTGTTTTCTCCCTAAGTTGCTGATTACAGCACTGGCAGAGTTGGAGCTCCTCTTATTTGTTGTGAAATAAAACTGAGAGACTGGCAAGAAGGTGAGAGTAGTAATTGTTCTGATTTCAGAGTAATTAATTCAGCCTCTTCCTAGCTGGTATCTTTGCCTATCTGCTTATCTAGGTGTAACAAATGAAGAAATTGTTCTTTATCTTTGATAATAGTCATCTGTTAGTGTGATTTAACTTCAAACTGAAGTTTCAAAGTATTTTCTTGGCAGAAGGATATATAAGTTAAAAATAATTGCTTGGGACTGTGTTGTTTATAGGAGGCTATACTAATAAAGACAAGCCTAATCCTAGAGGAGAAATTATAATTGGTGGACCCAATGTCTCCATGGGATATTTTAAAAATGAAGAGAAGACAACAGAAGACTTTACTGTTGATGAGAATGGGCAGAGATGGTTCTGTACAGGAGATATTGGGGAATTTCATCCAGATGGGTGTCTGCAGATCATAGGTGGGTCTCAGTTTTTGATACCTTAATATATTAAAAAGTATTGACTAACCATAATTATAAACGTTATTAATACTGTTGGCTTTGCCTGGGCTAATCTACTTAAGGTTACTTATTTACAAAATCAGTCTAAAACACATTTCTCGAAGTCCTCATAGCTGGAGTAAAATTTTGGAAGTGATGCCATTTCCTGTGACATTATATCATCTAAATTTAGCACATGGACTTTAAAGAATAAATACAAGATTAACTTTTGGATTCATTACAAAGCTTTAAAATCAGAGTCCTTTCCTACAATCTGTGTGACAAGTGTAGTGCTATGACACTTTTTACAGAAATATTTAAAAATTTGGCAGCTATTAGCTGCTTTAAAACTTGTCCATTAAGATCTGGCATAGCACAAAATACATAGGTGGTATGTATGGAAATGAGTCTGTGGAAATGCTCAAGTTGAAATGAAACAAGGTTTTATTTTTTCCCTTCCCCTGACTCCTAGATCGTAAGAAGGACTTGGTAAAGCTCCAAGCAGGAGAATACGTATCTCTGGGCAAAGTAGAGGCAGCACTGAAGAACTGCCCATTGATTGACAATATCTGTGCTTATGCCAAAAGGTAAGAGAGGTATTAATTTAGAAACTGTGCTTAGAGTAAACATGAAGTACAGGCTCTGATCCACTTCTCCAATCAAACTAGTTCTCCATGGTTTCCTTCTAATAACCCTCTCCATCAGAGTACAAGTTACAAACATGTCTGAAGAAGCAAGCTTTCCAGATTCCCTAGAAGCTGAAGAAATTACCTGGTTTTCTGTTGGCATTTCTCCTCTCCAGATATGCCTCTGTTCCATCCCATCCCTTTCTTAAATGGGTATATATCATATTATATATGGTTAGATTTAACATGTGTTCTGGCTGTCAGAATCCCAGTGAAAAGTTAATCTGGACACTTTGCACCTGATGCAAAGCTTTCCAGTGAGTTTTGGAGATAGTCCAAATATATTCCCTTCTCTCTCTATGTAAGGGGGAGCTGCAGAGAAGTGGTTAAACCCCAGGTCTAGCTGGGGAGCTAAACTGAGATGTGCATGAGTGAAATGACAGCAAAGCCTCATTCTTATCAAACCTGATGTTGCAAACCAGCTTAGAATATCTTCTTGATAAGCCTTCAGATGTGAAGACCTAATGCACAAGAAGGGTTCTGTATAGTGGAATAACCTGGGCATTTGTGGGTCCAGCAGCAGGCAATTTACACCCTGAAATGAAGGTCTTGACTGAACCTGTTTTTCTTCCTTCTCTTGCCACTCTGTGTAGTGATCAGTCCTATGTGATCAGTTTTGTGGTTCCTAACCAGAAGAAGCTGACAGCATTGGCTGAGCAGAAGGGCATCAGTGGAAGCTGGGTGGACATTTGTAACAATCCTACAATGGAAGCAGAAATACTGCGAGAGATTAAAGAAGTGGCAAACAAGAGTGAGTACCAAGCACATCCTGCTGCCCATGGGGGCTTATCCAGCAAAAACTGCCATTATCCTCACTAACTGCTCCTCGTCCTTCCAGCTTCTCTGTATCTGCCAGAACTTAACAGTTTATGTAGGCAAAGACCACACAAAATTGTTCCATATTATCTCAGGAATTTACATAATACTGGTTGTATTGATTACTATATTACTTACATTTTTAACCAATTTTCTGAAGGTTTTTTCCAACTAAATTCTGGAGACAAGTTTCTTGTCTAATATGCTTAAAAGAAGGTCCAAAAGAGCCGTTAATTGGAAGAAAAATTGCAAGGCATTTGCTGACAAGGAAACTGGTTAAGCAAGAGATTTCAAAGCATTCTTCCCCATACAACTTTGTTCCTTACAGCTTTGAACAGCTTGATCCTTGTGGTTGTAGAGGCTTAAAAGCCTGCTACTCCTTACTGAGGTACTGAAGGATCAAAAGTGTCATCAGTCATTTATGGGACAAAAAATGAACAAACTCAGTGGGAGAAAGTCTCTAAAGCACTTGGCCCCTCATACAAGGAAGCAGTAAAAGCTGCACTTAAGCACATGCTAAGCACTTTCTCTTGAAAAAGAGAGGAGAAATCTGCCTTCTGAAAATGGGAAAACAAGAAGGAAAGGCACTATTAAGTCTTACCTTTAAAAAAAAAATCAATCCATATGTTTAATGCTTAGGTTTACACTTTAATCCCTGAGGGTTTTTATAATGAATTGGCTAAATAACTATCCATATAGCTTTGTGTACTTAAACCCTTTGCTTATACATTCTTTCTGCCTTCTAGATAGTAATCTACTATTGAGATACAACTAATTTATGTGAAACTATTTTTAAAGCTATTTTAATGAGGTGGTTCTACGTTCTTAGCAGCACATGATGCACCTTCATCATGAGCAGGCACACATCTGAGTGAGAGGTACATGCTGATAGCAGCTGAAGTTAGAAAGGCAGAGGAGCTGCTGGGTGCCGCTGCTGCTGCCCCCCAGAGGCTCTGCTGGAATTCAGCTACAGGTCCGTGGCTGTGGATCCCATTCCCAGCCTGCCTGCAGGAGCTGGCAGGAAACTCCATGTGGTACTGGGCACATGCAGCAGCTCCCTGTGCTGTTCCTGCTGCTCCTGCCCTTCCCTCCTTCCCTTTCTCCTCCCTTGCTCCCCCCTCTTGGGCTATTACCTGTGCAAGAGAGAGAGGCAGTCCTGGTTGCAGTGAGGCTGTGCATGTACCAAGCCACTGCTTCCAGCTGCAGGGAAAGTAAATGGCTAATGTAACAAAAATTCAAAGAACTCCCTTTGTTTTGAACTCTAAACAGACTTTTAGGAATGAAAAATACAGAAAAGAAACATTCAGCCAGGGAAAGTGTACAAGTACTTCATTATAATTTAAATATGAAGCATGTCCAGCTAGTCTGAGTTAACTGGTTATTCCATTCCTGCAACAAAGATACAACTGTAGATTTTAGTATATGCTTTTCTGGCAGTCTCAGAGCTTCAGGCTACTCAGTCATTTGTTTCAAGATTTTTAGATTTTGCATTGTCACATCCAATACAAGCTCTAAACACAGAGTGTATAAGAGTATTTGCACACTAACCAGCACTCAGTGTTGGGACAGGATGAAATTTGCCTGTGGCCCTTGTGTAAGGTTATTTCTTTAAGTAGGACAGCATATTATACAAGCTACAGGGTGCTGACCAGGTTTTTAGGGAACATGAATTAATATTTCATTTGGCTTTGTAATCACAGTTGTGCTTTTCTTTGTTCTTGTCCCCTCAGTGAAATTGGAAAGATTTGAAATACCCATCAAGGTCCGGCTGAGCCCTGAGCCGTGGACCCCCGAGACTGGGCTGGTGACAGATGCTTTCAAGCTGAAAAGGAAAGAACTGAAAAACCATTACCTCAATGACATTGAAAGAATGTATGGAGGCAAATAAACAGCTCAGCTGACCTGGCAGCTGTGCAGGTGGCTCCTTCTCATGCCTCAGTTTTGGATGTCTGTGTGCACTGTAGATATCACACATTCAAAAAATACACCAAATGGACAACTGTTTCTATAACTGCCATCAAGTAAAACAGAATATCTTAGTCTCCAAATTGTTAATTGTTAGCAGATTAGACTCTGATGGTCTTCATAGAATTTTGTGTGATCATCTCCAGTTTTGATACAGACATCATAATGTGAAGCAGTGTGACCAGGTAATTGTAGTGTTTCTCTAGCATATTCAGACTGCTTACAACTTCTCTTTAACTCGTGCTGAAGTTTGGCCTATATTTCAAAGAGGGAAAAATAATGTAATTGTGATGACTCTTCTGTCATAATAAGACACTTGTAATAAGATATTTCTCTCTAGCAAGGAGGGAAAAGGAGTATCCAGTGTCTACCCTTCTCCATTTAAAAACAAATTCAAGACAACAGCAGTAGTCAAGAACTTGCTAGAGATCACTGATAAAGCACTGCTTGAAAATGGATGGATTCTTCTGCACATCAATATCTTGAATATTTACAGTGCCTACAAAAGAATAGACAGTACACTTACTGAAATAAAGGTGAACTGAAAAGCTTTCTAAAAACAAGTTATAAGAAATTTCACTCAAGAGCACTGAAATAACTATTTCAACTTCCAACTCACCAAACAGGTTTTTAATTGCCACTGCATTTTAATTCAAGCAGAGCTTTCCATTGGACACAGAGTGTAAAAGAAAACAAAGATTTGCAGAGCTCTGGGGGTGCTGGTGAGAAATCAGCACCTGAACGCAGAACTTGCATCTGGACTGGCAAACAGCTGTGAAACTGATTGGCAGTGGTCTCTAAACAGACTTGAAACTCAAAAGTTTTTAAAAGAGTTTTGGTGGGTTTTTTTGAGAGCTGGTTGATGTTTTTAAGGCAATGATTCTCTAGGCTCTCACATACATGTGAGTACTGGTTACCTGGGTGTAACTTAGAGGATCAGGTTTTAAATGCCTGCATTCCCTCATGGAAGGTATTTCTGTTCACCTTTTAACTGTGATAAGGCAACCAGAAACCAACAGGAGTTTCCCTGTCTAGTCTTGTTTTAGTTACAGAAAAGTAGTCTCTGGCCAGGGAATCTTTGTTTCTTGGAAACTTGTAAAAAGGGACAAATCACTCTACAGAAATTCATTATAAAAATGTTCTCTTATTAACTGGAAGTCACAGATGTGAAGAAGGAGGAAGATGTAATTTAATAATAGTTCATCATTTTGTGTGCCGAATCCTGTACTGTGTCTTCTTTTGAATTGTAACTGAGCTCCTGCATCCCTGTCAGCTCTTCACACTTGAACCATAAGTGCTGTAAAAAGTGCAGGCTCTTGATACTGTTCTACTTTGCACTTTCTTAATAGTTTTATATATGTTGCTTACATTTTGTACAGCTGTGGCCCTCAACTACTCTATATTGCAAATTCATTTGAAAGTATTTATAGATTTCTATTCATAACATTTGTGTTGTGTATAT
Source organism: Emberiza elegans (assembly GCA_024865655.1). NCBI lineage: Eukaryota > Metazoa > Chordata > Aves > Passeriformes > Fringillidae > Emberiza > Emberiza elegans. The sequence continues at coordinate 36,988,535 of JALJVW010000129.1, read as the reverse complement.
GATGGTTAAAAAACCTATTTGGTATTGTCACTGTACAGAAAGTAAAAGATTTTGTACATTGCTTCTCTTGAACACACAAGCTTGCAATTTCAAGACAAGTTTTTCTTTTTCTGCATGTATATGTATTTTTATTTTCCAGTTAAAACAGACTTTGGCAAAAATAAATGACTCTACACTCCTCAAGTTAAACATCCCTTCTCCTGGGGACCAACTTCTAACTTCACTGTGCATAATTTTCTCTGGCTTGTGCAGAACACTGCCTGCTGACCTTCCAAGAGCCCCAAGGGGAAAGTGAGAAAGAAAATCTGGTATATAAAGGTGTTGGTACCAGTTGTGCATGGAACTACAAGAGTCACTAAAGGAAATAGTTTTTCTAAAAATTTTTTTTTAAGATACACACAGTTGTTTTTTGACAACAGGGAATATATCCTATAGCAGTAGCATCTTTTAAAATTACTTGGTCCTGGAGCCATGGTACCAATTTTTCCATGTTTTAAAACTGGACTCTATTCAGTAGCCTTTAGTCAGCCTATTAGCATCACAAAAGTGAAATACATGTAAGAAAAATACACTTGAGTCTGTCAGCAGGTTCTAAGACTATATTTTTAAGCCATGAATGTATTTATATGAAATGTATTTTATCTTCTGTGTCTTGGTTGACTGAGGATTGCTATTTTCAAAACATATGTACACACATAACACAATGTTAACATTTCAAAAGTGGAATACAACTTAAATGGTTCAACAAATTTGTGTTTTTGAAGATCTTTGTATTGTTCCTGTTCTGTGCCTCACATTCTGTCTAAAACTGAGTCTACCTTACAAAGCAGCAGCAATGGGTCCATACTTCAGGTAATGAAAACCCAGCCTTCAGCAGGCCTGGTTTGTCTTGTGAGGAATGAACTAGAGGTGGATGGGCTGCAAAAGACAATTTGCTACATCATCAGCTTTTCAAGCACCTTTGGGGAAGGATTACATCAGGCTGCCTTCAAAGATGGGGATTGTTTGCAAATCCCTTGCAGTTGGGCAAGAACTGTATCCTTCATTTTAATGAATTCTAAAGCCTTTCTGTGACAGAGCTTGTGGAGAAGAAACAGAATGAGCAAAAATGTTTAATTTTTGCCATTAAAAAGAAGGAACTAGGATGCAGATGAAGAGATAGTTACAGATGCTGTTTATCTTGTGCTGGGCTGAAAGGACATACACCATGGGACTGAAATGTGAGGGAGAGGTTCATGTATTGCTGAGGGTTCCAGAATGCTGAAAGTTCTTCAGAAAGCAGGTTAAGAATTTTAAATCATCCTTGTAAGACTGGGGGAAAAGTTCAAAGAGAAACAAAATGCAGTTTGGGCATATCTGGTATAAGATTGTATTTAGGCTCTCTACCTCCAAAGCCATGGTCTGTCTGGAGAAAGCCAGAGTGTAACTACCACAGCAGGGGACTGGGAAGCTTCAGCTGTGAAGGGAGATTAGAGCTGTTGTTTAGCTGGCCTGAGGAGGAATGGCATGTGCCACCAGATGATTAACCTGCAACTCCATGCACAAGGCACAAAGAGCTGGGCCCAGGGAAAGAGAAAGAACAGGGTCTAAGTTTGCACAGTGAAATGGATAATTTGGCATTTTAAAAGAAACGTGGGATTTTAACCAATTCCTTACTAAATACTGAACTAGCTGCCCAAGATCTCTGCCACTGAAAGTCTTCAGAGCCTCAATGACAGTTCAGCAAAGCCTCTGAGAACAGCCTTGGCACAGACCCATTGGTGACACATGACACAACAGGAATGCTGCCTGTAACAGGCAGATGCCATTAAGTGGCTTGAAAGGGGGGAAAAAAAAAGGCTAAACAGGGAGAGGAAGGAGCTACTCCCTCAGGAGCAGGTGAGGTGGTGTTTAACCACCCCATGCAGTCACAGTGCCCTTGCCAACACACAGAGCATAACCTGCAGGGCACTGCCTGCCAGCTCCCCCAGCACACTGGCAGGCTATAAAAGGAACAGAACACAGTTCACAATGTGGGTCACTCATTTTCCCTAGCAAAAAAAAAAAAAAAAAAGAGACCATATTTACCACATCTCAGAACAATAGTTTTAAGTAACTGTTGTATTCTAATAATAAATTTGTGTTGTTCTGCAATTACATGCAAAACAAGAAATAAATTCTCATTATGCATTTGGTTTTGTTGGGGTTTTTGTTTGTTTGTACCTTGGCTTTGTTTGGTTTTGGTTATTTTTGTCGGTGGTGGGGTTTCTTTTCAGTCATACTGAGCCTACCCCATGGCAAAGCTCTATTTACATGACAGTAAAGCAATTTCCTTTTTGAAGGGTGAAATTTACACTCTCAAAGATTAAAAATAATAAATCTGGTGGGTTTTTTGTATAAGATGGTATAAAGATAATCTACAAAACGCAGTCACTGGCTACATGGAATTGCAAACACTACACAGAGTAAAACTCTGTGTGAACTTAGCTGTATTAATAAAATACATTTCCAGTTAACTCAGTACTGCTGCAAAGTAGATTAGAGATTGCTTTATGATAGGAGTACATCAGCCATGGAGGACCAGGGCTGACTGTATTAAATATACATTTGTACTTAGCCTGTCATTTTCACATAATTTAATTTGAATGAGTTCTGACAGAAATGGGGTAATATTTGCACTATTGCTTTGCTGCTGGGTGCTGTAATAGGTTGAATCTTACTACACTTTTACTGGGGACAGACACATTTTGAACAAAATGAAACCATTCCAGATTGATAAAGTGTTCTAATGAAGCTGATTATCATAGATAATTTATCCAAAATTGTCTTTGGTCAGAAGCATGTAGCCTTGACATTAGACTAGTGCTAATTAATTTAGACAAACAGAGCTCTGGCTACACTGTCTGATCCTCACAGACTTCACTTGCACTTTTAAAGCAAAAAATAACTAAAGCACCAAAACAAAAAATGAAACAAAAAATATGCCCAAACTGTTGAATTTTCCCCTTGTTCTCCCATGTTGAAACCCAATAAGGTGGTAAATGATGAACCCTCCCAGAGATGCCAGAGGTCACTACATGTTTGTCACACCTGCTGATTTCTGCATCTACCCTTGCATGTCTCCAAGTACAGAAGTTTACCCATCACCTCTATGTCATCCCTGTTTTTCTGAGCATCCAGACCCTGATCAGGAATGCCTATCACTCCTTGGACATGACCTCCTATCAATTTAAATGCTAAAACAAGAACGTGTCATTTAGGTTTTACTTTTTTAAAACACAGAAAAGACATTTCCATTTGAAACAGTTTTGGACTATTTCTAACAGGTAAATGGAAATCATTACTTCAGTTCACATGTTGTTCCAGCCCTGGGAGTTCTTGCTAGGGTTTTTTATTGTTTTAAACAACAAACTCCAACTTTTCCTAGCAGATCTAAATCAGCCTATTACTTATTGTGCTCCCCAGGGAGTGAGCATGAAGAATGGATCACTGTTCTCTATAGGTGCCTGCCCTACTTTACTTTCTGCCTTTTGAGTTGCAGCAAACACAATCTCTCCCAGTGAGCCCATTTCTATGGCATTTAATCAAGGTCATTAAACCAGGGCCCCTCTGCCCCCACGTTCAAAACAAAACACTGGCCTCACCTCCCTACACAGCTAATGGAAATTACTTCCCAAAGCCTTTACTTCATCCCAGAACCTGCCTGCTTCTTATGTAATGGGACAGCTCTCACCTTGGGACTTCTTTTTGTGTTGCTACAGAAACATCCCATTTACGAGTGTTCCTTCTGAAGCAACTTGAGAAGCATTATGGAAAATCAACCAATATTTTTTCAATCCTCAACTCAGTACTGCCCACTTGCCTAATGCTGTTTATATAGAAAAGCCCAAGTCAATACTATAGCATTTTGCCTTTTCAGATGGGTACTCATTCTGGGCTGCTGTTAAAATACATCTTTTCCTCCAAAAACATTGAGAGGAAGATGGAATGATCACAATGATCAGCCCCAGCCATCTCCTGGAAAGGAGCAAAGAAACTACACAAGATAAAAACTACTCTAAATGCTGGCAAGATTGTGAATCTCTAACACATGCAGCTGCCACACTCACTTCTATGAATAATGACAATTGAAATTAGAGTTATCAGATAACCTGGGAGCAGGGCAAAATTCAAGACCCTCAGAGCACTCATAGGATTTCAAAAAACCCTTAACTATGGACAGAGACCTTTACAAGAGAGAAAAAATATGAAGAAAACTCACCTGTCTGTGACCTCAGGACCCTCTCCAGCCCAGCCAGACTGGGAACCACCCAGAACTCACCTGGTAACATTCAGTTCTTCCCAGGCCTTTCTGATTAAGGAAACGAGCCTCTAAAGCTGATTACCAATTTAGTGACCCCAATTAATTCTGCCCCTGGGCATCAGACCAGCACAGCTGTTGCTGCTCAAGCTCCAATTCCCCAGCACTGCTCCCTCCAAACTTCCTCCCTTTTCTCTGCTGTGCCCTCAACAGCAAAGCTGCTCTGGGAGCCTGCCCAGGGCCTTTGCTGTTGACCTGCTCTCGTTTTTCAGCTGGGTGCTGGATGATGTTCTCTTGCAGGAGAGGTTTGGATTAGATATTAGGAAGAAATTCATTACGGTGAGGGTGGTGAGGCCCTGGCACAGGCTGTGGAAGCCCCATCCCTCGAGTGTTCAAGGCCAGGTTGGATGGACTTGGAGCAATCTTGTCTAGTGGAAGGTGTCCCTGCTCATGACAAGGGGTTGGGAGAAGATGAGCTTTAAGGTCCCTTCCAACCCAAACCATTCTGTGATTCTGTGACTACAACCAGCTCCTTCCTGCCTTTATTTTGGCAGACCTGCATTTTCCTTGGTTGGAAAAACTACAAAGATGCAAACCCACTGGGGTTTGGGACCTGAAACAGGCTGCAAGAAGACAAAAATCAGCCACTGCAATCCAACATAATTTTGTCATCACCAGGATATTCTAAAGCACTTGTGTTACTGATGCCGGGCAAAATGGTCACTTAATGCCTGTGGTCCATTCAGTCACAAAGTGTAGCAAGATAGATTTATTTATATTATTAAACCCAGTATTCTGAAGGAGTAAGCCCAGCTATCAGTGCCCTACCTTTCTGCAGTTAGGAACAAAAAAGAAAAGCATGCTTTTCTAGGAAGACTTTAATGTTCTTTTCTTCAGCCCAGTGGCAATTTTGAAAGAGCAATTTCTAGATCCACTTTCAATGTATCTGCAAAAACATCTTCTGGTCTGAGTTGATTTATTTTTCCCAGCACTCATAAATCTTTACACTGCATCAGAGCTGTCAGAGCCTTGCTCAGGATCATTACCAAGAGCAACTGCCTGCAAAGCCTCACTGAAATCTATACCCTCAAACACAGCAAGAACTTTCCAATATATTTGGTAGTTTCCAGAATACATTTCTAGAACAACATCAGTTTCTATGCAACTGTTGACCTTACATGGGCATCTTCATCTTTGCAGTGTCAGCATTTAAAAGCTGCTGTCTACACTGAGCAAGTGTGCTTCAGTAATTTAATGTTCTAAACAGCAAAATAGTGAATAAATCACTGGAATTATCACAAAAAGCATTTCTCTTTTCAGCGTTTCATTTCTTCTTAGAGAAACAGCAGAAGCACAACATGTTCTCAGTGAAAACATTTACAACCCAAGGATCTGGCTCAAATTTTGACTTCATCGAGGTATGTGTTGGAGAACAGTCTAAACTTTAGTAAATCTTAGAGGGATATGTTAATTTGACACAGTTACTTTGGGCAGCTCAACATTTACTGCTTGAGAGTGCTTTTGGCCAGGCATTTGCCATAGGGTTATTCCAGACACTTTTCACCCTGGCAGAGCTGCCAGCCTGTTCTGCAGTGCCCCAGCACCACTCAGCAACAATCAGAACTCAGACCTACAACACAAGTAGTAAAGATAAGGAAGCCACAAATTATTTCTTGTACTTTTAATATCATAAGAACAAGCTATGAAAATTTCTAATAATAATAATAATAATAAAAGAAAAAAAGGTAGAGTAACGGGTAGGTTTGGGGTTTTTTGGCGCTTTTTTTTTGTTTGTTTTTTTGTTTGGTTGTTTCTTTCAGTTTTGAAAATTAATCTTACAAGAGGTCTCAAACAATTTCAAAAACTTACAAAATATATTCAAGTGTGGAAAGTTATTTTACTGATAAAACAGCATTTCTTTGTAATGTGCTTTTCTCCAGACAGGTTAAGGAAGCACAGGCATATCAGAACAAACCATTCATACCATCAGTACAAATCCCTTTTCTCCAACATAGGCATTTGAAATCAATTGAACTGTAGTATGCCAAACAAACAAAGCAACAGAAAAGCAGTGACTGCTATAGACAATACAGGGAACATACAAAAAGATCTCTCAAGTCTTCAGTTGCTACAATTTCATAGTGGAAGTGCTTAGCTCTTCAGCTGGCTTTGTTTCACTGACTGGTTGTACAGGAGTAATTTGGTCTCAAACAGAAAAATGGAAGCATTAACTCCAGTTCAGTGTTAGGAGCACAAACATATTCATTTTATAGATGCCCATTGAAAATTTTGGGTATTGCAGTAGAGTCAGCAATGGTCACACTAAACCAGCTGGATGGGTTTGTACAGAATTAAATGAAAGCATTTTTGTGTTTTCTGCTAATTTCAGCACAGAATATTAACAAGCAGCGCAGAGCTAGCAACAAAGAGATTTTTTTGTTTGTGCCATTAGTTACTCCATTGTAAAACCACCACTTGACTGTAATAGCTACAATCTCACTTAGTATAATAAATAAAAATATTTTGCAAACCAGCATTTTCAGTTATAAAGAGCAAGAACTAATTATAGTAGTACTGAATTACCCAAGTGATCCTCACTGAAGATGATGGAAATAGGCAGGAGTAACTGGCACCTCTCCCTGGCCTGAAGCAATTGTGTTCCAGAATTTCCCTACAAAACCCCTGGGTGTGCATAGCAAGTCCTACTCTCCTACTCCATCTACAGATCTTACTGAGTAGGAGCTATAACTGGGTTTGTCCAGCTAGGCCAGTTAGTTATCTTCCTCAGTCATGTTCCAGGTAGTGGTGGGATTTTTTTGTTTGGTCAGTTTTTTTTAACATTAATTGCAAAAGTCAGATTTAAAAGCAGCTTGCATTTAAATAGCATGAAAATAATTGAGAAAAACCTCTGATTGATTGAAACATTACCTCATATATTTTGAATCTCCCAGTCTGCCTAGAAAAAGCTTAAAAATTATTATACAAATTCAAACTTGGATAAAAATATCCAGTAAGTATTTATTCACAGCACAAGCTTATCAGGTACTGATAAGTGTGTGTCCTGGTGACCGCCTTCAAAGTCCAACAAGCCAATGCCACAGCTGCACCCATTGCTGCATTTTAAAAGGCAAAACCTGTTTTGTGTATGCAAAGCAGATCTGTAACACCACTTACACAATCAACAGCAAGTTAAACAGCCAGTAGAATACACCGCGCCAGTGTCACAGCTCAACAATGCTGTACCAGTTACAGGCATGCTTAGGTTATGTTTTCTTTTCAATCTTCTAGAGGAAATACAAATATATGAACATCACATATTCTCTTAAGAACAAACAGTAATTAAATAGAATGATCCTTTCTTCACTACATACAGAAATAACAAGGTATTTACAATATTTACAGTTTTCAAAAATTCTGTTCTTGCACTATTCTGCAGGAATTCATATTCTTCAGCCTGAAAAATAGGTACACAATAGTTCTGATCATAAACAGCCTCTAAACAGAGACAGGTTACTAACTCTAACTTACTGGTGTACAGACTAAAGGGCCTGAAAAGGAAATAAAGCCACTCATTTCAGCTAAACATCCCATTGTTTGTAGGATTACATGGCAAACTACAGATGCTTTATGCTTTACCCAAGTGAGATATTGCTCATTTTCACAGTTTTCTCCATTTAAGTCACTGAACAAGTGAGCTGCAGTTGTAACTGCTTTCAGACTGCTGTTGTCATTGAAACGTAATGATGAGTTACAAGCTCGCCTCCTGCAGTTTCAGTTACAAGCAAGGGTATGCTCAGGGATACAGCTACAGCTATACAGCTACATTTTGGGTTTGTTTTTTGTTTACTCAGCTTAAAACAGAAACACACCAGTTTAAAACAAAGCTGCTGATACTCAGATTTGCCCTTAAGTTCCAAAGGTGGACACTCTTAACTTACAGTCTTGAAGAGTGTTTCAAAGCAGCTGGAAACTTTAAACTACAAATTTAAAGCAAAACACACAAAACCCCCAGAGAATCAATAATTAAAGGCAATTTTAAAAAAGAACATGAAAAAATACAGTAAAAATCTGCATGAGAGGAAGATGGTGCTAGTGGTGCAGAGCTGCTGTTCTCAATTGAAAATAATGCAAGCACCTGTTCTGAGTAACAGTACTGATGAGAAAAATTGAAGGCTTCACAGTAATGCACACTTTCAGTGCCACTTTTTAACTACAATGTTTCTTGAAAAGACAGAAAGGATTCAAAACTTGCAGACTTAATATGAGAACAATAATCCAAACCTCATAGCAACAGAATGCAGAAATAAAGCCAACAGAAATCAGGTACGTGACCTATTTCTAGGCCATGGTAAGACTTCAAAAGAAAAATAATCAGTTTGAAGTCCTTCATGTGAACATAAGAGTTATTGGCACAGGAGCTCCGAATCATTCAGCATGCCCTACATATGAATCCATGGAATTAACAACCAAAGTCTGGGAAGCTCAGACTGAAAGGAAACCCAAAGATATATGGTCCTTTGGCATCAGAGAAGGTAAACATTACCTTTCCAATGGATTGAGAGATTACAAACTTAGGAGCTGTATTTGCTCCTTTCACTAACAGTAGAAACCATAGCAATCCTTCCCAGCCCCTCACAACTGGGAGTAGGGAGCTTTCAAAATTACATCTTCATGCCACAAGCATCTTCTTCAAAAGAGAGAAGATGATACTGTAAAAGCAGATCTTTTCAAGTTGAAAAAAATTACGTTTGGTCAGAATTGTATATGAATAGGATTCTGTGTTCAAACAGAACAGTTTGAGCACTCAGCAGTGGCAGCACAGCTGCATGTAAGGCATTTTAGGAATGATTCGAATACAGCTCACTGCCTTCAGCACTTGACTAAATTCAACTAACACGAGCAACCTCTCACATTTTATTACTACAGCTGTGGTCACTGGAATCAACCCCGAAACATCTGCAGCCCGTCCGTAACACCAGATGCAACACAAAGAGCGCGCGCATTCCCTGTGGGAACAGCTGCCTGCACAGTGGAGTGGTGGTGCCAGAGGGGAGAGGTCACTGCCCGTGCCAGCCCTGCTAACTGGCCCAGTCCTGGAAGCGGAAGCAGTCCCCGGCGATCTTCCACACGGTGTTGGTGGGGGTGGCCTGTGCTGTCAGCAGGAAGTTCTGATTGAAGTAGCGCTGCTTATCCCCATCAAATTTGACAGTCCCACTTGTCACCACGAGGACTGTTGTCTGGCCTTGAGTAGCTTGCTCTTCACAAGGAGGTATGAAATGATGAAGAAAACAACTCAAACAAAGACTAGCAGGTAAAGAGGCAGGAAATGCACACAGAAGCTTGGTTCAAGTGTGGTTACACTGCGCCAGGCTAACAGCTGGGTACAGGCAGGGAAGTGCAGCTCTGGTGCAGCGTTTCTACACAGACAGCGGTGCGTTCACCAACACGGCTCGGCAATGGCTTTGCCACTTTCATCTCCTGCTCTTCATTTTAGAACACTGACAAACACCTCCATTTGTGCTTAGAGTGAGCTCTCATTACTCCAGATATACACACATAGAGATATTTAGCAACTTGCATATACTTTTCCCCCCCCAGTTGTTAGAAATTATATCTTTTTCACAGCAGAGCAAAGCAAGTGTGTTTGACCACAGGCTTTTCCCTTACTTATATTCCCAAAATGTCCATTAGAAGCAATTTATTAACTTCTCAATTATGTAAACCTTTCTTTAGGAGTTGTTAATCAGAAATCTAAAGAACTTAACACCTATTCTAGATGTAAAGAAACCAAAGTACATACAGGTTAATAACCATTTGTTCACATGATACTGCAGGTCAGTACAAGAGGCCACCATAGGGGTCTCCCAAGCACAACATAACCTGGTAAGCCAGACTTTTTCCATACATGAAAATAGATCACATCTGAATATGATCTAAACAAAAAAAGTCCTTAAAGTATTTTCCCAGACATGAAAAAAAAGTGTATAATTGCTGCATCTCTTGATTTGTGCTTTATTTAAGCACAACCTGACATTTCAACCCTTGGTATTTTCTCTAAGCTTATTCCAAAGGAATTATTAAGCCCTATTATAATTGCTCACTTTCAATAGTTAAAAAGAATGAAAAATAACTAAGTAAATTATAATACAACCTTACCGTGAACAGGCTGGCAGTCCAACACATTAACCTGGAATTCACTTGATGGCAACATTTCAAAAAACTTATTTAGTTCTTCTTGCCCAGACACTGCATTTCCATTCCAAACTAATGTTGCTTTGTCCAAATACAGTCTGGTTAAAGCCTGAGTGATTATGAAAATACACATTTAGGGGAAATATGTAAACATATAATGGACAACATACAAAACTTACACTGTGATTTACTGATTTCTTCTGTTTGTTTGACAGATAAAGTGCCTTCCTGAAACATTAGCTCCTTTTAACAACCAGTGCTCCTGACCAAGAATTAAAACTAACAAACACATTTTCCTGTATGAGTGGCACAGTGACTCATATCTCAAATACTGATAAAATCCCTTTAACAAAAGTAATGACAGAACTGAAGTGGTTGCTAACAAAAGGACAGTGCTACCTTTCCACAGTAAGTTTATCACTGATTTTCTTTTTTTTTTTTCTTCTGAGAGAGAAATTTTCCACATAACACAGTATAGGTCAGGAAATTATAATTTCAGGTTAAAAAAAAAAAGTGAACAAGACCAGGAACAGGTGAAACTTGAAAAGCACAGCAGCATACCAGAACTTCCCATATGTTTCATAAGCTGTCAGAGCTGAGTAACTGCCCAACTCTCCTTCAAGGTGTTGACACACCCCTGTCCAACCAAGTCATGTGTGCAGTAACATGGCACTGCTGGTACTTTCCCATATTAAATTGCAACTACAGTCATTTAAAATTCCAAAGATTGGTCTGCAAGGCTCTTTTGGTGAACACATTTGTTACATGGTACCACATCAGTGTGCTCCAGGAAGACTTGCAGAGCCAAACACAGCGGTACTGCTTTAACTTCAGGCACTCAGAAAAATCCCAGAACCAAAGGTGGAAACTGCTAATCAAAGAGGTTTGGGGGAAAAAAAGCTAAATCCTGACCTCAAGGGAAAACAAAGCAAGTTCTGCTGCCCTGTACTGGCCAAATCCTGCAGCTGCAGGACAGAGCTGCACACCAACTGAACGAGGGCCATGAGAAGTCTAAGGCACTGCTGAGCAGCCCCTTTACAGCAAGGCTGCACAGGAGCACAAAATGCTCTGCAGGAGCCTGAGGAGCAGCTCCCAGCTCTGCCACAGCCAGTGCAGCACATGGTCACCATGCTCAGGGGCTTTCTGTGTAATGGCAGCCAGAAATGCAAACAAAGAGTGCCAGGACAGTTTTAACTATTGTCCAAACAGCTACATACCCTTCTTCTCTTGTCCATTGTCTCATAGTAAATGTTGACAAACTCATCTGCAGCTCTACAAGCTTGATCCACATAGGTTTTGAAATCCTGGAGGGAAGAAATCATATCAAATTTCTTTAGTTATGCAACCCAATCATTGACTCCATTTCTCCTGCAAGTCACTTTGACTTCAAATAATGTTGAAATTTATTCTAAGCTCCTTTTCTCCTTGCAGGAGTACCAGATGTTAGGCAGGTGACAATTTCAACATTAGTTCAGCATTCATTCAGCATTAGAATGCTGATATATTTATTGTATTTAAATTGCAAATATTTACATTGGAAAATGGGCTACAGCTGGCTGCAGGTAGTGTGGCCACACAATTATTCAAGGAAAACAGTTGTTGCTGTGATGGCTGTTCTGAAATAAAGTTAAGGAACAAGATTTATTCAGACACTTCTGAGAATGAGCACCCCATCACACTGCCATCTTAGTCTCATTTTTAACATGCCTTTATATAGAGAAATATAAAGTATAGTAAGAGAGAGAACACCAACATCTGCCTGTACTCCTTCTAGAATGGATCAGTGTTGTATCCACAGGTCAAACCCAAACACTCCTCCTCACCCCTCACCATTTTCCTCACACCTCTCCACTTGCATTCAGCCCCAGGTAACAGCCTTTGTGGTCCCACCACTGCACTGTGATCTCACTGGGTTATTGGCTCAGTTTGTGCATCTGTTTGCCTCTCAGTATCTTACAGACCCTGAACGGGGACATCCTGGAAAGCAGATCCTGAATTTCCTGTCCATACATCCATAAATCTTCATTTGATTCTCTTATAAATTGTTTAAAATACTATTATTACTGTCCTATTTCAGTATTATACTCTCAGTATCTGCAGCTCTATCAGTGCTGAACAATTTCACTGCTTGTATTTTCTTGGCTGCTTTTACTGAATATTCTCCAGAACCACCAGGAATCCCTCCACTATTAACACAAGAAAACTCCAATCTCAAAAGAAGCCAAGGCCTATCAAGCAATCCCTGTTTATCCAACAAAGCCAAACATGTGTTTCTGTGAACTCTTTCCTCTCCCCCTGCATGGACACAAACTGCTCTTCACCTCCCTACCCTGCCCTGCAGCTCCCATGCTCACAGGCCACTGCCAGTCCCAGAGGTGCCCAGAGAGCTTCTGGGGTGTCAAAGCTGTCCCCGGGAGCAGTGACTGCAGCTCTGTGCAGTGACAGCAGGGCCCGGGAGCCCCCAGCAGCTCCCCCTGCCCCAAACACGCCCCTGCAGCTCCGCACACACGCAGTGGCTGGGAGAGGGCACTGCAGGGGCCAGCTCTTGGGACACCTGCAAGAGAAGTCTAACAGGAAATCTGCTCTGTCGGTTTTGCAAGTTTTTACAGCCATAACCAACAAAGTTTTAAATTCTGTGAACAGTTCAGGCTGGAATAAACTTCTGGAGGTCATCTAGTCCTAGTCCCTTTTCAAAGCAGAGCTGACCCCAAAGGTTGATCACTTTCCGGGCTGCATCTGACAGCTGAGTCCTCTTCCTGTCTCCTGCCACGTTTGGACATCTCCGAGCATGGAGACGGTCACACATCCTTCGTGTTCCAACGTCCAACCATCTCATCCAGAAACCCTCCTTCCATGCTTTTAACAGGAGAGCCATAATTGAAAAAGCCGACCAACCAACCAGCCCCAAAATCAACTTCTCCAAGCCTCTGGCGCCAACTCCAAGCAGTTTTCCAACGCGCCCGGCCGCTGCCGAGGGCTTCACCGAGCTCCTCTCTGCCCCAAGGCCACTGTAGGAACACGCTCAGGCCGCCCCACACGGGCCCCGCGCTGCCCCGGGACCCTGGGGAGGCCGGAGCGGCCCCTGCCCGCAGCCCGTGCTGAGGCGCTGCCGCCCTGCCCTGCCCGTTCTGTGCCTCACGGAGCCGGGACGCTCCCGGCGGCCTCCCCGCGCTTCCACGCCCGCCCTGTCGCCCGCAGCACCCTCCCGAGGCGGACACCCCGCGCTCCCCGGCCCCGGTTCCCGGCGGTTCCCGGCCCGGCCCGGACTCACCACGGACGCGGCCATGGGGCGGCGAGGCGGGAGGGCGGCGGAAGTGCTCTGCTCCGCCGCTTCCGGCCGCGCGTCCCTCGCCCAAAGCGTTCCGCCGCGGGGCCCTGCCGAGCGTTCCGCTGAGGTTTCCCTCCACCATGGACATTGCCGAGCTTTCACTGCAGCGCTGGAAATGGCCCGGAGAGCTGGAACCGGGAAAAGAATCGAAATTGTAATCACCATTAAACAGCGAATAGTGCTATGTATTCCTCTATTTGTGTGGAGTAATTCTTAGAAATGACTGCTTTAGAACTTCCGTCAAATTTACTCAAAAAACCTAAAAATATCTTTACTGAAGTCCTTCTTAACGTAACATTCTTAACATCCTCATCTTAACATCCTCATCTTAATATCCTTACTGAAGTAAGGATGTATCAAGATTTCAGAAATGCGTTCAGCCATCTAGGTTAAGCCATATTTTCTTCTGTTTACAGCCATTGATTAAAATAAATTAACATTCATAACAAAACACTGAATAATTTCAGAATCATGGACAAACTGCATAGATTTTATTGTCAGTTATTTGAACCTGGGCAAGGAATGACCACTGAATGAAAATGGAATTCAGCCTCCAGTAAGGTAAGAGTTCCCATTTTCCCACGGAACCCTCGTGTGACAATGATGCAGTTTTGCATTAAGGCCCATGCAGAAATGAACACAGGCTGCATCTCAGCCAGGCCACTTTTCAAAGGAACCTTGCTCTGTGTCACAGCAAACTCTGACATTTGGGGCATGAGCTCAGTAATGAACTGCCTCCTAAAACAAGGGAAGCAACTGACACTGGTCAATTCCAGACTCTGATTAATGGGATTCTTGTGAAACTGGATCATGACTCAGTGCTTGAGGGTTTTGCCTGAGCAAGAACTCAATGAAAACTCAGAGATTTGATCTGTTGATTTTAATGAGAACTGGGAGTAGGTCTCAGATGTTTGACTTACAGGATGGATAAAAAATTAATGCTAAAGCTGGATTTGGGATTTACTAAACTGCAGTGGACTCAAGAAAGCCTATTTTGGCCAGTTCCCAGCATAAAAGGTGGGCCTGGGCAGAACCTGTGCTTGTTACAGTCCCATGGGGACTCTCAACTGTGGCCACTCCGCCTCAAATTTCTGCCATACCAGAACTGGAGGAATGCAATGACTCCTGTGCTGATAAATGCCTCCCTTGTTTCTTAGAGCAAAACAGGACTTGCCATATATTGTACTGGGAATTGTATCCAGTGGGATATGCTGAGATAAGTACAAATAATTGTTCCGTTTTACTCCATTCAAACCAGTCCCAAGCTAAATTTTCAGAACAGGTCAGTTCAAAGTGTCACCACATTTTCTTGCTAAAGAAATTTTTAAATCCTCTTCATTTCATTAGGTAATGATGCATTATTTGACCTCTTGAGAAAATCTGACCATGTGTATTTAAAACATATGGCCAGGTAAACATATTTATGGGGGTTTTTCCCTCCAATATCTTCCCCATTTCAAAAAAGAGACATCCTTTGAGACTAGGCAAAATAAAAGTAAATTTTCATTAATTTTTTTTAAATGAATAATTATGGATCAGCCACAGATGGAGCACTAACTGCTGCACATGCTAGATTTAACAGAACTTCTGTGCAGAGCTCTCAGATGAGAGAGGCCTGCAGGGCTGGAACTGGAGTTTCCGTGCTCTCTGAAATTGTCAGCTCAGCTCAGCTTGTAGCATATTCTGAGCTCAGTTTGGGTTCAGCTCAGGCCTGAATGCTGGGCCCTGGCAGGTAGCCCACAAAAATTAAAACTGGTTTGTGGGAGCTCTTAACATCTAACTAAGTACGCTAAGTAATATTTCTCCAGGCCAAATGTACCCGTGACCTTTTAAGGAATCATTTTCCAGTTAAGAACAATTTACTTCCAGCTGGAAATAAAGTGTTTTGTCATTTGCTTTTCTTTACAAATAGGAGAGTTAGGAGAATCCTGTATGATTATTGAGTACATGCTTGCAGATGTTTTACTTCTGTTCCTGAATACACCAAACTATTCAGCCTTGTCTGAGCTCTGACCTGTGGTTGTGTGCTCAGCTGATCTGGCACAGCAGCTCTGCAGCAGGAAAAGCAGCACACGTTTCTTTTGGACTGTCCCTGCTCTCTGTGCTATTACAGGGGTACCCAGTGTTCCCTAAAACATCAGTAACCCAATAGCCAACTGTGAAAAAAATGGCAAAATCCCACTAACTCTAGTGGAAGCCAGACATGGCCTTTGGTTTGTTTACTTTGGCCAAATAGGAAATAAACAAAGTTTCTTCAAAATGTACCTTGAGCCTTTCCATCAGTTCCACAGCCCCAGTGCTCAAGCTCCAGTTTTAGGAAATATCTTGGCTAAATGTCAAACAATTCCATCAGCTCTTTGAAGGCAAATATTAGACAGAGATTGCATCTGAAATAATTACCCAAGCACCATCCAATTAACCTACTTGGCTAAAAGGTGATGCACAAATCAATAGTTTGCAACAGAGGCATGTGTTTCAGATCAAACTAATCAATAAGCATCAGAGTAATTTCAAATTACAGACAAATACAGACAAAGTTAACATTCAAGCAGTTTAGATACTAAATGTATTGCAACTTAAAAGAGCTCTTTTAGGCAGGATATTCTGCAGGTACAATTTCAACATATCATTGATTTTATTGAACTATTTTGTCTCTTTTCTAAAATAAAACAAATTACTGTCATTTTGGGAGAACTCACAAAACAGGTGCAAGTTCCCAGTTGGTCCTTGGCCAGCTAATAACTGAAACTGTGCACTGGATTTCCCCTGAGCACAGTAATTGGAATAGACCTGACTATTGGGAATTTTTCTGTTTGCTTTTCACAACCACTTTTCTCCTCCTTTACCTTCTAACCCTGTACATGTGGAATGAGATGGAACAACAGGAGACCCAGCTCAGAGCCCAGAGGATAAATTTTAGCATCAGAGGGCTTGCTGTTTTCTACCTACCATAAGAAAAGTTTCTTGTTCACAAGCCCTTTTAGCAGGAAGGGCTGTCAGGAAATGAAGAGGAGCTGTACAAAATGAGCTGATTCTCATCTCTGTTTTGCTTTATACTATAAAAATATCTCCAATCAAATTTACTGAAGAAAGTCATAGCACTTCCAGTGGATTGTCTTGGTTCCATGGAATCATTGGTACATTTCTGGCCTGTGGCTGCAATAACCACATTTGCTCTCTGGCAGCATTAATAACTCCGTTTCTACAATTTGTGGGTAGAAGATAAACCTTTTCCAGACAGATAATCCCAGTATGTTACATACATGTTTCTTTGCATGTGCATTCTTTATGTTTGAAGGCACCCGCACTCTGTGCTTCCTTTGAAGTTGTCACAGTAGTTGTGGGACAGCCATGGGGATCCCACATGTCCCCAGAGGTTGCCTGCAGTGACAAAACAGCGAGTCTGCCATCTTTGCTAGTGAAGACTTGCATGGAGGGCACCACCTCCTCTTCTTTTTCCTGAATATTCTCAGCCTTCAGCTAGATCAAAAGTAAAATATAAGATCTGATTGTGAACACTCTCATTTCTCCAATCATTTTAAGGAATATCCATTAAAATAGTGATATTTGGTCCCAGAAATGAAAAGAAAGGCAAGAGCAAGCCCAGACACAAGTTTCCTTTTTACCTTTGCTCTTTTACAGGTTCCATTTATTTACAGAGACCCAAAGCTAGGCCAGTGTCTAATGTCATGTGCAACAGCCTAATCTATTTTTCTGTGACAAGTTACAGCCTTTGGAATGATTGTTTATAATGGTCCTGCAGCATTTGTACTGCATTTACCAAATAGTCAGTGGGATGAACTCCCATTCCCACTGCAGTTATTAATAACAAACTCTGCATTGCTTCAGTGTAAGTACTGACACACCAAAGAACATTAAATGTGATTATTAACTCCCATGATTGCACTAGTCTGCCAAGGAGGAAAATATTTAAAAACCACAGTAGTAAGTAGTGGGGGAACACAGGCTTTGAGTCATTTACAAGGATCTTTTTGGTTTTATCACCAAACAGACAAGTAAGGTAAATACTCAGAAAAAAACATGCCCTATGACAGTGTAAAAATTGTTTTTCTGCATTCCTTCAGAGTTTTTTTTTTCTTGCTTCATCAAAGCAAGAAAAGGGATTATAATCTTTAATAATATTATTTCTTCATGTTGCTTTGCTCTAGTGAAGAGGTTTAAGCATATGAAGATTATTTTCAGAAAGAAGACCAAACATTTCCTTGATGAGAGATTTCCTAGATGACCTTTGGATTTATATTTCAAGATTATTTTGTAGAGATAATGAGACATATTATTTCCTTTTAGGCACTAAAGCAGATAAGGTAAGAGGAGGACTCAGGGTACTGGTAACAGGCTGCAGAATCTCACACATTTAAACCTTCAGCCAAATCCATCTAACTTATTTAGGGGCATAGGTGGCATTTATATGGATCCCCGTTCAGTTCTCAGAAAGTAGACAATGTCCTCTGAAAGGTTCAGACATTGTTTCAGACATTGGGCACAGTGTTGTAATCAGGAAAATTAGGATACAGACAAGCTATTTTTAGATAAAATGCTCTATTTGCTTCTGTACCACTTCAGTATATCTCAAGAACAAAGTACAGGAAATGTAAGAATCTCCTGTAATGGTGGTTAAAAAATCAAGGTGAATGTGCTCACAGAATTATATCAGGCTGTGGCCCTAAATTCTTGTCAAGACTCACTATAAGTCCTCTCCTTATTATTTACATATCAACACATTAATACACCACTGTGCAAAAAATTGTTTCTTAAGTATTGAGAGAAAAACATCCAAGAAATGTGTTTAAATGCCATCAGGACAGGCAGGAATGAACCAACATGCCAATGCTCTGTTGATTTATTCCAGAGCAATGCACCTGGACCCAGCAGCTCTCACACATATTCCATCTGGAGAAACAGCTGTTTGCTCAATAGCTGTCATATTGTCTGACACAAACAATTGCTTGTTCAGTTTGTCATCAGGGATTCTCTTTGGGATTTGAAATACTTGAAAATGTCACATTTTGTTTCTGTCCTTAGGTTTAGAGCATTTTTTCCTACATAATGTGCAGGGTTCCCCTGCAGCTCTGAGTAACTCCAGTCAGAATTACAGGGCCAAAAAGGTCAAGTTCAAGGTGGTTCACTGTGAGCTAAGGATGCCTAAGGAAGGGGAGGTGGAAAGTAATATTTAGTAGGTCAAATGATGTGCCAGAGATAGTGGAAGGATCCTGTCAAATCGCCAGGCTAAGAACATGAGACAATAAATACATTTTATATAAACTGTGGGGGAGAAAGGAGAGGGAAATTCCAGCTCATGGAAACTGTGGAGAAACTGTGGATGATTACAACAGTCAGAGCTGGGGAGTGACCTTAGGGAGTCGTAGCTGCGGGGAAAGAACAAACATGTTTATTAGAAGTGTTATTAGGGAATGTTTTGCATGAAGCAGTGAAATATGAATACTCAATGAATGAAGCAGCATGTTATTATTGCTGAGCAACTGGGAGGACTGTGGTAAAGAAGATAATCAACAGGAAATGAACCAACATTATGGGATAGGAAAGTGCTTAGAAATGGAGAGGTAGACCTGAAAAACATTTGAGCACAGACAAGCTTTGAAATTGAGGGTTGATGAAATCACCAAACAAAAATGTGTAAGAAGAAAATTTGGGAATTGAAGACAGCCATACAATACCTCTGAAGAGCTGAGAGAACAGAACTGTACGCATCCAAACAGATGTTTTATAAACTGTAGGAGATAAGCACCAGGAGTGAAGGTAATGAAAACAGTAGATCAAGTTGCAGCCTGAAAAAATTGGTTTGAAAGTATATTACAGTGGGTAATAATAGAGTCAGTAAAGTGCATAATGGATGGGAAATCCAGTTAGCAGAGATAGAACATCAGACAATTATCCATCTAATTCCTATTTCATAAATACTGTTTGTGGCACAGGAGAAACTGGCATGAATGATAATACTCAGCATGTTAACTTAAACTACTCACAACATACAGCTAATCAAGAGACAGGAAAAATCTCTTCAAAAAACCTTCTCACTGACAGCATGCACTATTAGAAATGTGTGTTTTATGAAACTCTGCACAAGCAGGTCCTGGAGAACGACCTGCTTTCCTGTGTGAATACTGGGCTTGCTGATGCCTCATAGCAGATTTTCTTTCTTTTTTGACCTAAACTGAAGAATAATAAATACCATGAGTACCATATAGTCAACTTTTTAACTGATATATTTTGAATTAACAGTGTGGACTTATCATCATAAATCACCCAAAATGTCACTCCTCCAAAACTGGGATTTAATTAAACATCACTAAGCTCAAGGATTTTTAAAGGGGAAACTGTAGTGAAAATGAACACAGTCAAAGACCAACAGCAGCTAATCTATGTCTCCATCATTCAAGGCACGAAGGATAGGTTTTCTGCTGAACTTGCTGAACTTAAATTCACTGAATATAGAAAAGAGCGATTGAAAGACAAACACATTTTCTGTGAGGAGAGGCTGAGAGATTGTTCAGTCCGGAGAAAAAAAAAGGCTGGGCTGCCTTCCAGTAAAGAGGGCTTGTAAGAAAGATAGGGACAGAGTTTTTTCGCGGGGCCTGTTGTGACAGGAGGTGGGGAAGGGTTTTAAACGAACAGAGGCGGGTTTATGTCACGGCTTTGGGGCTGCCCACAGCAGCGGCTCCAGGACCCTTCCCCTCCTCACCCACAGGCGGCGCGCGCGCAGCGCCCGCGCCACCTGCGCCGCGCTGACGTCACGGCCCATGCACGCTGCGGCGCGGCTGTGACGTCACGGCAGGGCGGCCGTTAATGGCCGGGAGCGGAGCGGGCCCCACGTGTGACAGCACAGCCCGGGGACAGCGCGTGTGTGACAGTGTCACAGCACAGCCCGGGACACCGTGTGTGACAGCACAGCCCGGGACACCGCGTGTGTGACAGTGTCACAGCACAGCCCGGGACACCGTGTGTGACAGTGTCACAGCACAGTCCGGGGACAGCGCCACAGCACAGCCGGGAGACAGCGAGGACACGGCCCGCGGCACCGCGTGTGACAGTGTGACAGCACAGCCTGGGGACAGCGCGTGTGACAGTGTCACAGCACAGCCCGGGACACCGTGTGTGACAGCACAGCCCGGGACACCGTGTGTGACAGTGTCACAGCACAGCCGGGGACAGCGCGTGTGACAGTGTCACAGCACAGCCCGGGGACTTTGCACCGCTGCAGGGACTTTGCTCTCCGGAGCGTGCAGTGACAAACAGCACGATGTGTTTGTCCCCCTGTAGGCACAGGCACGGACACAAGTGTCGCTCTCAGCTCCCTGGGCACTCACGGTCACAGCGATGGGACAGTGAATTTCTTGTCCCACAACTCCCAAAACTTAGAGCATCTTTGTTCACCTTAGATGGGGAGCTGAAAGCTTTCATATTTTCAAAGCTTGTAAAGCCTTTCAGCTGGTCTTGGGGCACTGGTAGGAGTTTAAAAGCTTCACCACAACAAAACTTTATCTAAAGTTGTTCTTGCAAACTCCTTTTACCCCTGGCAGCCACCAGCGGAGCCATCCTCATGCTTCCCAACACCAACAGCATCCCTCTGCAAAACTAGTAACAGTAATTAACAGTAGCATAAATAATTTCATTCCAAGCACAGCACTCTATAAATGGGAATGCAAAAGAACCAGCAGCCTCACGGAGTCCAGGTAGGGTGCCTGTTGCAGTCTGGTAGATCTTTGATTAAATGATGCTGTGAACAATCAAAGAGATTGCTCTGGAAGGAGAAAGAAGTGATGCTTGTGTCTTTAGTGAAGATTTCTGCTTGTTATTCAAACCATTATTGAGATAGAAAGAAAAAAAGGAGAAGGAAGAGTAATATTTATGTATTTAAGATCTGACAACATGGTAGAATTCTTTCCTTTTTGTAATTCAGCAGATTGCAGAAAATGTTCAATATTTTCAAGGACATAGGAGGGAATACTCTGGAAAATATTTTTTTCTTTAGGCCCCTAAAAGGCCACACAGACCTATGGGTTTTTAGTATATTAGTCAGAGTTTAACATCCTAGCCATGAAACCAGAAGATTATTAGTATTACTGAAGTTTGAAAATCTCTTCAAATACAGACAGGACCTTTGAGTGTCTCACAAGTATCACTGAAGCAAAAGTATAGGAAAACATTGGAAAAGTGATTTTTTAAAATATTCCCAGATATTTGGAATAAGGTTGTGTGGCACTTAAGTACAGAATAAACACTTCCAAGTTATTTTTCAGTTTCAAGCAGGAAGACAAGAAGGTACAATGACAGTGATGGAACACACCTTAGTACATTCAACTGCCAAAAAAGAACAAATTATGATAATTTAAACTGGGCTCTGGAGTATGCAGCAGCCTGATAATAGAGACAGGGAGTTTTGTTATTATCTGTGCTAGATGCCCCAAACAATGAGGGCTGCTGAGAACCAAGGAAATTCTGTCATTGATCTGTGAAGCTGTCTGTGCACACTGAATACAAAGTTGGATTTCTGCTCTCACTGAGAGTTCTGGACAGAGCACATCTGTTGCCAGCAGCTTCACTCAGGTTCCAGGGCCAGGCCCTTGCCAGGAGGTGCCATTGTACACCAGAGCAGCACTCACTGGTGCCCTGCCTTGGTGTGCCCAGCGCTGCTCTGGATCCAGCCAAGGCTCCCAGGATTGGTGTCAGTTGATCTCTGCCTGATCTCATTTGAGAAAGGAGACAGAAATGGGCACGAGGGACTTGCTCTAATTTTTATTTTTAGGCAGATCTTCACAACCTTGAACAACTATCAAGGAAAAGAAGCCAGTGCTGTAAACAAACTCTGAACTAGAAATTCTAACACAATTAAAATTCAGACAGTGAAGTCAGGAGATTGTAAAGGCTCTGTGAAGTAACATGCACAGGGGTTCCTCAATTCCATTTCTGTGCTGTCAGAGCGTGTCCCCTCTATCCAGCCACCTGTCTGTAGGTACCATCTGCCTGCTTCTGTGAAAAACTAGAGTGTCACTTGCTGTACAAGTCTGTCTGACTTTCAACACTGTACATCTTCAAGTCAGAAATATTAAAACAGGCATGAAAAATTGTATCTTCATTTACATCCCAGTGAAGATTTGAACTACAATGAAAACATGGCATTGAAAAATTGGTTTACATTAAGGAAAGTTTAGAGGATAAGATTCTAGAGAGAGAAATGTTCTGTTGATTTTCTCAAGTTACTTTAAACATTTTCTTCAGCAGCTTGTTAGGATTCTTTACAGAAATGAGATGCTTGTGTGAAATGGTAATAAACTTTTAGAAGTGTGACATGGACTAGATTAGCTTCTAGATAAATTTCTGTGAATTTTAAAGCAACAGTCAGTTGTACACTTAGTGTACCAGTGTGGGTGGATTAGTAGAACAATTTAAAACAAATTAAATTATTAAGGATTTTAGGCTTAGAGTAGGTGCATATAATGTCTACTCATTTGAGAATGGAAATTTATAGAGAAATGGTGATTTATTAACTTGAACAATATTTTTGTCTTTCTGCATAATGTTTTAGGGTACAGACATAACAGTCCAGGTCTGCACAGGCACTACATGGGCAATAAGTTTTGTTTATTAACTCCAAACCTTTCACACTAATCCTTAGCAGACATGTGAAGAAATCAGCAACAATGGTTTCAGCACAGTAGTTCAATTACTCTGAAAAGTAGACATAGATTTTACTGAGGGAGAATCACAGACAGGAGTACAGAACATTGTCATACTGTGGGGCAGAATGCTCAAAGGGAGGATATCCCATTGCAAAGGGAAATGGTGAGGTAATGGTAACATCATTTTATAAACTGCATACACATCAATGACAACTTAAAGCTTATTGTACTGGAATGTCTTGAAATAACAGAAAAAGAATTCATCTGACTGGATAACAGGCACAGAACACTGTTAATGACAATGCCAGCAGTAAAACCAAGAGGAATTTTGTAAGCTTACATTGACCTGTTGCAGACCAACATTCCTGGTGTGTGTGTCAAAGTTATTTATTTTCTGGTTCCACAAAATGTTAGTGTAAGAAAATATAACAAAATCTCAGATGAATCTACCATATGCTGTTGTCTACTAGAAATGAAGGCCCATGAAAAATGGGCCCAAATTATGCTGCACATTCTCTAAGAAAATACATTGGAAGTTTCTGAATGTACATAAAAAGTAGTGCAATACAAATCAAAATAGTAACAGTGTCCTGAGCACTCTGTTTTTGTGCTGGCAAAGCATCAGTCTGTACTTCCTGAGAGCAACACCCAGCAAAATTGGTGAGAGCAGGGAAAACAGAGGTGTGGTCAAACCATGTCTAGTATGAAATGCTGATGTTGACAATCACCCAGTTTGTTATTTTGTTATTTTCAGTGTGGGAAGTGAAGGCTCATATGTCAGCATAATGTCCAGAAGTTCTGCTAAAAACACCAACTACCATTTAGCAGTTCCTGACAACTGGTGCTGCTTGGGGCTGTAAGAGATCCCAGCAGGGTCACACCGGGCAGACCCCAGCAGCTTCAGCGAGTGCTGAGCGCCTCAGCCAGGCTGGAAGGGAGTTCATGATGTGATGTCACACAGTTAATGATGCTGCCACTGATTTCATGGGAGCCTGTCAGGGCTAAAGATATCCTACAATTTCTGTCTGTTTTATGGCCCCAGCACCAGCCCAACTGTTACAAAAGTTAGCATTATGTCCTTTATTCATGTATTCTGATGCATTGCCCTGGTACAGGGCTCAGTTTTTCTCATTGCAGATATCCTGTTTACAGGACTTTCATGTATTTTCTCCTCTCTCTCTACACTCAGTCTTGACTAAGCCCTCCCCAGTTTCCAGCTGTGTCCAGCTGTGCTCAGGAGGCAAAAGCACACCACTTTTATCATACTACTGGGTCAGACCTTGCTGGTTTTGCTATTAAGACTGTTTCTTTTTATTTCTTTTGGATTTTGTTTGTTGGTTTGTTTTAATGTTTTGTTTTGGGTTTTTTTTGGATTGTTTTTTCTTTGTGTTTTTGTTATTCTTGTTTTACTTTTTGTTTTGGTTTGTTTTGCTTTTGTTTTTTTTTTGTTTTTGCCAGTATGCATTATCTCTCTTGGACTTTCCAAGGGTTTGATTTTGTAAAATGTTGACAACTTTCCATTCCCATTGGCTTCTGTGGAACATAAAGAAGTCTGCATTATATAGGACAGACCCATTATGTTTACATATTTAAACTCAAGCTTAAATTGTCTTAAACTCATCCTGCACTGTTAGGATGTGCCCTTTGTTAGACATTGCATGTGTGCCTCTCCTCCTCTCCTCTCCTCTAACAGCAAATACTTTCCTCTCCTCTTTGCCCCCTCTCCTCTCCTCTCCTCTCTCCTCTCCTCCTCTCCTCCTCTCCTCTCCTCTCCCTCTCTCCTCTCCTCCTCTCCTCTCCTCTCCTCTCCTCCTCTCTCCTCTCCTCTCCTCTCCTCTCCTCTCCTCTCCTCTCCTCTCCTCTCCTCTCCTCTCCTCTCCTCTCCTCTCCTCTCCTCTCCTCCTCTCCTCTCCTCTCCTCCTCTCCTCTCCTCCTCTCCTCTCCTCTCCTCTCCTCCTCCTCTCCTCTCCTCCTCCTCCTCTCCTCTCCTCCTCCTCTCCCTCCTCTCTCCTCTCCTCTTTATCCCTCCCTCCCCTCCTCCTCCTCCTCTCCTCTCCTCTCCCTCCCTCCCTCCCTCCCCCTCCCTCCCTCCCCTCCCCTCCCCTCCCCTCCTTTATGTTTAACTTCTGAGTGTCTACACTTCCCCAAGATATATCTGCTATATTTTATCTTTGTAAATGCTTCCCATAATGCCATCTTCAGTCCACTTTCTTTGAATAATGTCTTTTCCCATTTCTCCTCAGCCACAAACACAAGTACTTTTGCATTCTCTAATGCTGTTCAAGTAGTGCTTCCATTCAAGTGGAGGAAGAGCTATAACTTGCCTCTCCTCTTATAAATCATTTAAAAGTTTAAAAAGCCACAATCACATCAAGCTGATATTTCTTGTGTCCTCAGCCTAAGGGTGAAATAAAATGTGAGGACATTTTAAAAAGTTTCATATTGCTGCTTTTTAAATTTTGAAGCTTGAAAGCTAAATAATGTTTTCATCATTAAAGAACATTTTTGATGTTTTGTTTCACAATAAATGACTCAAAAATAGTTTTACTGTTGGAATTTCTCTCCCTTTTAATGTAAGTGTCAATTAAAGAAGTTGTAATTCTAATAAATAAGCACATAGGCACAAGAAGAACCAGTGCTACTCATTGTTTAGGGAAATGATTTGGCATTTAATGAGTTCTTTATGGCAGCTGAAGAGGATGGTAATTAGGGAGGGCTCTGGGCACTTCCTACTAGGAAGCACTGTAGTTGTGGGTTTATTTATAGTACAATCTTTCATATTTGCTAAATCATATGTGTTCTTGTTACCCCAGCTGTTGTTAAATGAATAAATTAAATCCATATGTAAAATGAAACAACTGGAAAACAACTGAAATGTTATGCTTGTGGGTTCAATCCCTGCATGGCCATTCACTCAGGAATTGGACTTGATGATTCTCATGGGTCCCTTCCAACTCAGAAGATTCTGTGATTCTGTTATCTATAAAAGATTGGTTTGGTACTATCCATCTTGCAGAATGCTCTTGTGAGCAATAGTTGAAAAATAAAGGGAACTCTGAAAGAGGAAATTATATAAAAGTGAAATGAGTTAGGGATTCTTCCTTTCTTCACCATGAATTCAATCAGGAATTACTGACACTGGAGAAATAATTATGTGCTTAGTGGATAGCAGTGGTAGCTGGTGCAGCTATAAAAAGTAATTTTTATTTTCTGCACTGCTCTATATGAAAGTACTTTATTTACAGGGGAGAGTTGCTAGTAGCTGGTACAGGGCTGTGCTTTAATTTTAGTGTGAGATTAATGAACTCATACTGAGTTCTGTGTTTTGTCTTGTTCCTATTCTCCCTAGTTTGGAGGAGTAATCATTAAAACAAAGTCTTGACCTGGAAATACAGACTTCCATTGATTTATAGTCTAGAAAAGACAGAGGAAATAAAAAGCAGAAAGCAGACAAATAAAGGCTGAAATGTTGAAACTGTTAAGTCCAACATACACTAATATATTTTCTTAACCTTCTTAATTTGGTTACACTGATTCTAAATAATTTTTTTTTGCTGTGTAAATCTTTTTTTAGCAGCAAAATAATTCCAAAGAATAGTGCTCAGCATTCTTCAGACTGGTTGCTATATCAAGGCTCAGGAGATGCTCTAAAGAATAACACCACTGTACAGTCTTAAT
The DNA here is from genome assembly GCA_024865655.1 of Emberiza elegans. Classification (NCBI taxonomy): domain Eukaryota; kingdom Metazoa; phylum Chordata; class Aves; order Passeriformes; family Fringillidae; genus Emberiza; species Emberiza elegans. The sequence continues at coordinate 36,961,399 of JALJVW010000129.1, read as the reverse complement.
TACTGACATTTTAAAATAAATGTGCTCAAAAATTTTCTGTCTCATGCTTTTATAGACCTAAGGTATCTGAATAAATCCAACTAAACATTCCACTGACTAAATGTCCAGGTATCATGTAGATAAAAAGAGTGTAAACCAAATCAGTGGCACACCACAAGAAGACCAAATATGAAAATAAAAGGCTGTACATTTTTTTCTTATTGCTAATCTATGGGTTTATAGTGAGGAAGCAGCCAGTGAGTGGGCACAGCAGAAGGGAGCAGCATTCCCTGTCTGAGAGGGCTGAGCTCAGTGCCATGGATGAGCCCACAGATGAAGGCAGACTCTAACACAGCCTCTAACACAGACTCTTCCCCTCCTGCCAGAGGGGACTGGAAGTGATCTAAGTGCAAAAAGAGACAGAAACCACTGACTTCAGTGGAATGTGAAGCATGCTTTCTCCTTTGTTTTCCAGCATGTTTGACTGCTCAAAGAAAACATTGTCTCTAGCTTTGAATCTTTCCAGCTATAACATTGCTCAAAGCTAAAAGGTGCTGAGCCCTTTCTGAGAAGGTCAGAGCCCCATGAATTCCCAGTAAGGCAGGAAATGCTGCAGGAACAGCCTTCCAACACTGAAACATGTTTGCAGCTCTCAAACCCTAGTGTTTCTGTGTAATAAAACTGCCCTGCTGGTACTAAATCTAATCAGTACCACGTGGCCCAGCTCCCATGTAAGCATGTTTTGGAGAATACTTTCTACAATAGCTCATCTGTGGATTCAACCACAAATGAAATGTCTTGCTTACGTTGCACTCCCTTTCCTGCCTGCCTGCACAGAGGAAAATGAACTGTTTCTTCAGTTATCAGGCAGTTTGTCTTTCTCTCTTCTTCAGTCCCAATATATTCAGCATCCCTCCAGGGTTATTGTATTTCTAAATTTGCTGTATGCACATAGATGCATACACATGCAAATATAAAGATAGCATGACAGTTTCCTATAGCAATGCAAATGGGAAAAAATATGGAATTCTTCTGACTGAAAAGACTTTATGAAGCATTCTGTCACTGAAAAGCTTTAAGTTCTAATTATACATATTTGAAATCAACAGAGGCCCATGAATTGCTAAGTATTTTAGGTAACAAAAATAATATATTTCCAGTGAGACCTTAAATCTTGTAAAAAAAATACAGAAATCAAAATTACTAAAATTTTTAAGGTCTTACTTATACACTCCCACTGTCCACTAAGCCACTTGGCCATTCACCAGTATCTCTGAGGAACCTTTCTATCCACAGTTAGAACTTATTACCATTCCCTAGGAAAAATGTTTTGGAAAAAGTATTTTAATCTTCATCCATGTTAAAAGCTTGCAGGTTCTCTTTTTATTTATTGGATTCCTGGGAAAAATGGGCTTTTCTAACCCTTCCACACTGGCCTCTCCATATACTTTCCTGCACTAAAATTCTGTGTTCCTTACACAGTATACAGCAAGGGTCCCTAATTCTTGCCTTCCTGAGAGATGAAAGACTGGATCATTCCTTGTGGATTTGTGATAATATTATCACTGGACTGCCAGCCCAGCTCTGCACACCTTGTATTGCTAAAATGAGCCAGCTTTTGATACAAAACAGTTTCATTTTCTCGACTGAAATTTGAACAAGGTTCCTGTGTGCTTGCCCAGTATACTTTGAGAAAAGTCACATACTAGTTTGGGTTTTTGGGTTTCCTTCTTAGAGGGCTCACTTGTTTTCTGAGGTAACCCTACTGTTGTTTACACACTGTCACTCCTAGATGGTAGAGGAGGATCCTCTGATTTGGATCAGAGGAAATAATGGAGTATTCTCTGATTGACCAAAAGTGCATTTTTTAAGTCAATCATACAGCATATGTGAATGAATGAAAGAAAACCAACTGGAATACATTTGTAATTTCCTCAATATTTTGGTCTACTTAAAAGCTCTCTGAGAAACTAAACATATTTCATTAGCAATAATCAGCCATAATCCACTTGTGAGTTACTGTCCCATTTTAAAGTCAAGGAAATAACAGCAAAAGATCAAATTACTTCTTTTAAGTCATAAGAGAAACATCAATGTTGGTATTCCAGCAACATGCAGAGGCTGCATCTGAAATTTTTGCTTTAAGGACTGCACAAATGAGCAGCCTCCAGTCCCATGGAACTGAAATTGTAAATGAAGATAAATAAGAGGTTATGGTGGGAATGGAAGGACAAGAGGGGTAAGTGACTTTGCTGTAGTCACACAGACAGAAATCCAGTTCTCTGATGCCACACTGAGATATACAGTATAAATGTCAAACCTGCTTCCTAGACAAAGTCCAGACATGTTGTTCTATGCCAGAGGAGCTAAACTACCCTTTTCTCTCCCCCATCAACCTTTTCTCACTCTTCTTCCATTTTCATATGTTCTTAATCACAAATGTTATTCCAAAGCTTTTCTGGTTTTTAGATATCTTCTTGGATAGGGAAACCAAGCCTAAGCTTTCTCAGAAGAGAGAGCCATATTCTCCTGTAAAACAGGTCCATAATCAGCCAGAACATGACCCTCCCTTTAGCTCTCAAAGCTGCAAACACTTTATAATAGATGTTCCATCAATGCTTTGGCAGAACTCTTCCAGTAATGATTGCAGGGAAGCAATAAATTGGGAAACACCTATTATAAAACTTCTTATGTACAAGTCCAGAAGAGATAGTAAATGTTTGCATTTTCCCTATTTCTTTTATTTCAGTTAGCAATCTAAATAGGTTCCTCTCTAATGAAACCAACAAGTCAACCATGCTTTATAAAAAACAAAAGTTAATGGTAATTAGAAGTCCAACAGGAAATTATCAGGATTATTAATATGTTTTTGGGATTCTTTTACAGTTTGATTACCTTCAGGATTTATGTGAAAGATTAAATTACCTACATAACCAGTTTTGGAGCTATTATTTGTTATACTTGATTATCAAGAGTCAATGTCATGGTAAAAATCATATTGCAGAAAGCATGAATTATTGTGGGGTAACCTCTGGTTCACGGAGATCTGGAGTAGCCAAATCACACTCCCAGGGGAGCCAGAATTCTGCTGTATTCCTTCTTCTCATCTCCCAGTTGGACAAGAAGTGCAAAGAAGCAGACAGGGGCCAATCCTTGGTTCTGTTCACAACCAGAGCATTAGTGGGACTGTATGAGCCCAAGTGAAATGTTAAATAAATGTATTTTTTTCAAAATTGCAATCTTTGAAAGACAACAAAAGATTGTTGTCTCTTCCATAGGTTATCTGGGCTGCTTCTAAGAATGGCACAGAAAGAAGTCTTCTGTTAGCTGTAAAGATTATACCACAGTAGGTTTGACCTAAAGTTTATATTGACTATTTAATACCTTATTATTTGAGTGTCTCTTTATAAAGATTAAAAATAAAAGGGTTATTTATTTTGATACTAAAAACTAAGCACCCCTCCTCCTTCACCTAGAAAAGACTGTTATTTTTTTCTGTAAGAAAAGTGTTTTTATACAAAAGCTAAATCTTGTTAAATTGAATCTAAAGCAATTAACCTATTTCTTACTGTCAGATTCAATTGTAATTTGACCTAAATGAAGACTAAAACCTGTGCTATACCAAATGACATTTTTGTGTTGAGCCTGAAACAGGTTGTGCACATCTGAATGAAACAAACTCAAATGAGGGGCTGCTTTAGGATCAGTGTTTTGGGGGCTGGGTAATTTTTTTCAGTAAAGTAAAGCACATAATCAGAAATTCAGTGAGTAATTTGTATTGTGTTTTGGTTTCTTTAAAAAAGTATTTTGAGAAGTGCTTTAATGACACAGTTTGGTCAGGGTTTTAAGCTGAATAATCAGGGAACACACACACACATAAATGTGTATATGTAAATGACATGTTACACCTATAAACAATGCAAAGATCTCCTCTATACCATATCTAGGATTATTTGAGCTTGTTTTGACAATGCCCAAATGTGTTTCCTCTCCATTTTAGTGTCCTGCCCTGAATTACAGACAACCACAAGTGGGAGGCAGTCTGAATATGTACCCAAAAAAAAGTTAAAATAATTTGTAGCAGCTTGTTAGAGCAGAGGAAATCACTTGACTGGACCAAGGTCTGTGGGATTTGTCATTCCAATAGAGCTTATTTTGACTCCAGTGTAGATTGCATGAGATGATTGAATACTTGGGTTTCTACCTCTTCTGCCTGAAAAATGACCAGCAACCAGAATTATCACATTTTGACAGATGGAAAACAACTGTTCTGTATTCTATAAGAGCTAAGGTTTTCTTTTTGTCTTGATGGATGTTCAATGATGTAGTTCCACCTCTGCCTCTTTGTGTTTTAACAGGAGAAGGATAGAGGAGCAATATTTTTAAATTTGACTTAACTCTTGCATTGCTGACCTGCAGCATAATTGCAAAAAGACCTGCACAAAGAGAACCCATGACCCCATAAATCCTGCAAGCTGCAAAAGGCCATGGCTATGTCAATTGATTCATTTCTCTGTTATTGGGAAACCAACTTTGCTACAGTAACATCTTGTGCTTTAAAGGTCACAGTGAACAGGGCTTTGATAAATCAGGGTTAACACCCACATAGGGGGGCCATGATAAGAAAACAAGCTTTAAAATAAGTCAACAAAAAACCAGATAGAACAGCCAGAATTCCATCTTAGCCTGATTAGAACAGAAAAATCGTAAGTAGGAAAGCAGCACATTTTCTGCTGTCTGAGGCATTTTTCAGGTGTCTATTGCAGCATTAATTCCAGGAGGGCAGGAATCTCACACAGTTCTTTATCCTATATGCTTACTACGAGACATATGCAGACAATCTGTTCTTTTCTTCAGAGAAAAACATTTAAATTCCTAAAAAGAAATTTTGCTTCAAACTTCCTGCCCATAATGGTAACTTCAGTTGTCACCTGTAGGACTGAGAATAGAAGGATGAGATCAAATACATTGAAATGAAATTTTAAATACCAGATCTTCTGGAATAACAAAGCAATGTTAGATGACCAAGTTTGAGAGAGTCTGGCAAGAATATCTTGTGGATTTCACAGAGAGCCAGCAAACAAACATTTTACTCTCAGGATATACAAAACTGAGTGCAGTGGTTTTGATTATTGCTTTCTGTTTGTTTTAAGCATGCACAGACTCCCTGTTTATATAATCCAGCCACCTGCATACTCAGTGTGCCCATTTGTCTCAGCAGTCACAAAGACACTTGCATCCACAAGGCCTTGCTCAGACTTTCAAGTTTCTTAGTGAACTTCAAATGTAAGAATTTAATTTATTAAAATACAAGGTGTATATTACACTTATGGAGCATTAACATCATTAATTAAAATTAATATAGCAGGAAGATACAGGTATTTAGCATTAACCAGGATCACTGCATCTAAAGAAAAATGTCTGTTTATCAAAATCCTAACCACCCATATGATTGAAATGCTACAGTATTTTAATTTTGTCTGAATGTATATTTAGTTCTATATCTCCAGAATTGGTTAGAAATTAATTTACTAGATCTCAAATTATCACAGAGTATAGACCTAAGGAAACAATGTCAGACTCTCTTTTCCCCCACACATCCTTGAGCTACTCCAGGAATCCCAACAGTGCTAAATTGTGCTAATTTATTTGGGATTATGTTTGTTTTCCATTATCACAGCAATCATAGTGTGATAGATTAGTTTGCTAACATGAAAATGAGCCACTGTTATGTCTGTTATGTAGAATAAGGTACATTGCAGTGATTCATGAGATACTGCTACCTCAAACTACTACTTTTATATGGCATGACACCCTGTCAGTAGAGATACCATCTTAGGTACAAAGCCCAAAGTAATTGTATTTACTATTTTCTCTGAATAGTAATAATTAGATTTTTTAAAATTAAAAATAAAACCTAAATGTCAAAATACTCTGAGTGCAATGGTGACTAAAAATCTGATTTTTTTTATATGAATGGAACAAAATAAACCTAGGTTAGCTGCAGCAGGTTTTCTTCATAAAGAAGAGCTTAGAGAAAAGGTATCTGACCAAGTAGACAGGCCAGAAAAATGTCAACTGATCCACTGTGGAGAAGCTTGTCACAAACTGTAAATAGTTCTGCTTTGATGTCACAAATAAAGCCCTTCATACAGACTGGAATGCTTGGTTAATTGAATGTGACTTTTTCATTGATGTGATATGAAAACTCCCAAGGCAACTTCTGAATTTTATCTACTACTTCCTTTTCCTCATTTAAAGCTGAATGATTTCCTTCCATGGTTTTATCACTGGGCCAGAAAGGCTGATAATATTGCTTCCTTCCCCTGTTAGATGTGTTTGGACTTCTGCCATCCTGTCTTGAAAAGTAATACATTTGATTTCCTGTCCTGGGTAAAGCAACTGCCTTCATTCATAAAATGGAAGATTAACGTAAGCAATGGAAAATCAAGTTAGGGACAGTTTGTAACTGAGCTATCTGAATTCCCAGCCACTGCCCCCAGTAATTTACTGCTGGAAGGACATGCATGAGCAGCACGAAGCAAAGGTCTCCTCAGAAGCCTGACTGCTGTGAACTGCTGTGACCTTTCTCCAGGAGGGAGGTGCTAAAGGGTCTGAAACTCTCCTCCCACCTCTCCCTTATGGTTCCACTCTTCCCTCCTCTTCCCCATTACACACTTTTGATACAGAGCTCTGTTCTTATCAGCCCTTTGCACACCAGTATGAAGTAGGTGCCAGGGAGATGAAAGCATGACCTCATTTAATCCTTCACTGCACCTCTCCTATGAAGGAGAATTTCTAGGGCTACAGCCAAAAGTGATTCTGCACTTTTGAGGCATAAGAGAAAAACTCTTTTCCTTCCTACTTCATCTCCTCAGCAGGAAGAATAATTTTAGACTTAACAGAATCTTCAGTATTTATCGCAAATGTTCTTGCATCCCCTGTTGGAGCCCAGCCCAACACATGAGGAAGTGCAGCAGCTCCAGGGCAGTGACACAGCTCCTGTACAGAAATGCTACAAAGAGTGAATCATTAAAGTTATCTGGTTCCTGAGCACAAGCACAAAGGCAACAGCTGGATTCACAAGATACACAATACCACATCCTACTGCACCTAAAGAATCAGTCCTGAACTGCTGCATTAAATAAAAAATAGCCCCACTGATTAATATAAAGTTTCACAGCTTGTTTTTTGTGTTAGTTTGAGATATATTTAATTTGCCAGACAATTTTCTAATAGAACTAGCCTCAGTCTGCTGTAGCATTCTCATTTCTTTTCCAGGAAGAACTTTTGCAGCACTCAGGGCAATCTGAATTCCATATTCTCACTTCAGAAAGGGAAGTATTTCATTGAGGAGTGATCTCTCCTCACATGGGCAAGGCTCAGCTCATGACTGCCTCATGGCTCCTCAGCCTGGAATGCAAGGTGCTGTTGCAGCAGCATCAGTGAAGCCATCGGTGCAGACACAGGCCCACTTTGGCAGCTCCTTCATGCAGCTTTACTGTGTGCCTTCCCCAGGGTGAAAGGACCCCAAGGGCACTTCCCAGCCCCCCTACATTCCTGTTAGTGAATCCCCACTTCTCCCCTAAGTTCTCGTACATTTTTCTAGTTACCGTTCCAATCCTTTGCTCCTGTTTTCCTCTCCGCAGACACTTCCCTTTCCTTCATGCCCACCACCCATCTCCGAATTCTTTCTTGGCCCCACTTGGATCAAAGCAGGGTGTGCAGAGCCCTGAGCTGCTGTCCTTACGAGGCTGCACTGAACTGCCAGGTTGTCTTTGTGTTCCTTAACTGTGTACAGCAGGTTCTTTCCTTTCTTTGAAAGACTTACATAAGTTTTCGTTCCCAAGGGTTAGTGAGACAGTATTATTTTAATGTCATTTGAATTGTGATAGTATCTAGAAACTTCATCTCTACATTCTGTGATATCTCCTGAACAAAGTAATAAATTACAGTCCCTGATAATCCTGAAAAAAGCAACCATTAGCTCTGCCAAGGCATGGTGGGCCCCTAGCATTTCCAGTGGATTTTGTTCATCAGCTCCTGAATGTTCCAAGTGATTTTGGTTTTTTGTCCAGCACTTACTCTGGGAGACTATTTCACAATCAAATATGTCACTCTGTCACAAAGTTCCTCCTGCTATTCAGCTGACAATTTCTGTTTCCTTTTAAAGTGTAATGTTTCTGTTTGTATTGCCCAATGCACCTCAGAACAGAATCTCTGGTAAGAACCACAAGAGGATTTTGACTCATTGGGTTCTTTCACATCTGGGATAACTGTACAGGAAATGAAATGCTTCTCCAAATTTTCTCATTTTATGTTTTGAAATATAAACTAAAGTTGTCTATGAACACCTAGAACGAGCCATGCTCAGAAGCAGAATAGTATCAGTTTCTGGTTACACAGACATTAAAAGTTCTTTATCCAAGGCTTAATCTGCAATATTTTCTTTATTTCCTATCCTGCTTGCTGCTGGACTGTTTTTGCTGTCATCATTCTTACACCATATTTTGTTAACAGCCCTACTGTCTAAATTCTATGACATTGTGACAGTCAAAAATGCTCAATCTGTATTATCCTCCCTTTTCCCTGTTCAATTAATATTAAAGAAATTTACTTTTTATTTGTAATTTGGGAGAAGATTGAGGCAACCTGCACAACCTTTGCTTGTGCTCAGACCAGATCTAAGCCTTCGAACATGTAGCTGTTCAGTCCTTCTGTAGCAAAGAGGAAAAAAGAGCTGTGTTTTTAAACTTGAGTTACAACATTTTTGTAATTTGACATGGTAATTGGCAACTGTGAAGCTCTGAGTATCCTAAGAGAAATTAAGAATGTTGTATTTAGTGCCTCAGTTTTCAGATTGTGATTTTTAAAACTAAGTGGCAGAGAAAAAAACCCATTCCTTTATTTGTAAACTGGGCATTTGTAGAGTTTTTATCTCTATGTTTTTCCTAATCCTTCAAGAGCCTTTACAGATACACCATGTATTACATTTAAAGGCATAATTAATCCCTGGAACAAATCTACTAATTTCTACAAATTTCATTCTACATTAAAGAAACATTTGAATCCCCAAACTTTAAAAGAAGATGTGCCACATCTGAATAAGTTAATACCTTTAGTAAGACCATAGTCCTAGTGATCTCACTTCTAAAAACTTATTGTTTGATAAACCTAAGCCACAGCAGATGGAATCATTATTCTGTGTGTCTCTGGATGTCTCCTGGTCACTGCATTCTTCAGGCAGAAGAAATCCTGCTTGTGATTAGAGTGAAAGCAGAGTGGCTGCCAAACATCTGTGAGAAATTGAACATTTTTCATTTATAATCTGAAACCTGAGTGGACAACTAGTTGTTGGCCTCTTCTGTCTAGACTGGTGTTGTTCCCCACCCCCAACTCCATGTATAAGGGTCAGCCAGGAACCTGCAGGATGGAAAGAAAATGGTCCAAAATGACTAATACTTTTTATTCAATAATCAGAGTTCAGTTCTCCACTCATTTCTTCCACCTCCATCAAAGTATAAGTAAGAGGAAAGCGTGATTTTAGAATTGACACCTATGAAAATAAAATGCCTGGCACGGGTTCTAAGAAAAGGCATGCCCTGGTTTTAATTTGTGTTAGTAGAGGGCCCCTAAAAGTGAAAAAGCATGTGCTCAAGGCCCCTTGCAGCTATGAGACTGCAATGGGAGTAAGTTCTTTATGCCCTCACTTTATTTACAGTCCTTTCCTCATGAAGGTGATTTTTTAATTACTCAGAGTTTCATCCTTAACTCTTTCTTGAGCTTTTACTCTAATAAAATTCTCTTACAAAGGACACTGTGGCATGTTAGTTAAGCTTCCCAAATAATGCTTAGGTCAAAAAAGTTAATTATAGTCCTTCCTTTGACAGACTGGAAAAGTGAGTTATGGCAATGTATTTTTAGAAAAAAAGTGGTGAGGAAGATGTTTAAACTTACCTGCCAACATTTCAAATTAGGAGCAATTATAAGTAGTTAGAGGCTGAATTTTGGAAGGTTGATCATTCAGAAACTCAACTAAGGTTAGTAATTAATTAATAACACAAGCCTAGCTATGAAATTGTGCTATGAATTGTACAAATTAAATGTTTTAAGACTGCTACATCCACTGTATCAGTGTGTCCACAATAAATTAAATAAACAGTGTTATGTGGGAAAGGTGGAAAGATTTGGATGCAGTTAATATCAGCATGAAGACAGCACAGCACAGCTCATAGGTCAAGATCTCACCAGAGAGATTCCCAGTGAAACTGCAGCCATGCCACAACAGATCCCAGCACCAGAGGCAGGAAGTTGGAGAAAGATGGTGCTGATGGGATCTCATATATTTAATAGATTTTGAAAATTGACCTTTTTTTGACAATAAGAGCTGTAATTCTACATTTCAGCTTCCTTTTCATCCATGAGATGGGGGAGTATCATCTTGCAAGATGACCCTATTGTTATTTAAATGCAGCTTTTAGCATTTAATCATTATAATACAGTTTTGTACCAGCAGATTATATACAAGAATTTGTATAGTAACATCTGTGATTAACATGACAAATTGCCTCTTTTTTAGTTCCCATGGCATTATCTCTACAGAGAACTGGATTTTATTTCTTTCAAAAATATTAAGAAAATCTCTGAATTCTATTGTACTTTTATCCACTTAACAGTGCAAATGTTCTGATTCATGGGAAGTGTTTTTTGCTAATAATGACAGAGTATCTAAGAGTTTGTGCTAAACCTTTAATCAAATTTTTCCTGGTTTGCTTTTGCTCTTGGGTATAAAACCAGAAATGGTCACATTTCAGAATTGTGAGCTTGGAGAAAGATCAAAGAGACAGTAAAAAAATAAAGCAAGTACACATAACTGCAATGAATATTGTTGATAAGCACATCCCAGTGGGTGCGGAAAACACACAGTACTGTTATGACCACTCTCAAAGTTTGAGTTGAAACTTGATATTTGACTGAACAGAGACACAAAGCTTGTAAATACATTACAGCTTATTTCTAGTAAAATCAGTTTTTATTACCATAGAGTCTAGACTGAATTGAGATTGGAATTCAAATCTTCATCGGTACCATGCAGCTAAAAAAGGATAGAAGGAAATGTTGAAGAAAGGTGGTAATTTTTTCCATTTTATAGGTTGGAAACTAAAACACAAAATGGTTTCAAGCTTAACTCAAACCCCAATGATTTCTATGGGCTGTGGTTAGACTCTTGCATTACTCCCATGGTGGAGCATCTGCTCTGTTCAGGCAGGACAGTGCAAGGCCATTGGCAAGATAAAGCAATAATGCAGGGGGGCTCTGCTGAATATGGGATGAGGCAGCAGAGACACTGCTGACCAGGACCATGGAGCTCTGCAGGGGCTCACACAGGAGTGGGTGTTTCTGGAGACATCCCTTAGTCTACTCACAGTCTGTCTTTCTGACTGCCCAGGAATGATCAAAATTTAACACTGAGATCATGAGGGAATTTGGCTTTAAGGACACTGTAACAGGCATTCTTTTATCCACACACAATATAACTCGATGTTATATAAGCATTTGAATTTAGACCCAAGCTTCCCATAATTCAGGAATAACCCATTCCTCTAGTTTGAGTCCTTCAGAAATCAAACAGTTCAGTTCATCCAAACACATGCAAGTTTGGATGCTTCCCTAAGTCTCCAGAGTCTGCAAAAGTAGGGCAATAAATCTCAAAAAATATGTGTGACTTCAAGGAGAGTTCCCTGCCAGGTGTGGCTGCAGAATCAGACCTGATGAAGCATTCCTTTTGCTCCAATTTCATTTTCCAGACCCCCCCTGGCAGATTTGGTTCCATGCACATGATGTACCTGGGTATGAGCTATACAGACATTCCCTCATCACCCCAAAGTGGGGTGTATTCATGGAAGACTGAGAGAAATTCTCATTCCAATGATTTAAAAAGATTGAGGTTAATGACCTGAATCCATGCCACTGCCAAATAAAACTATATTAAACTAAAGAATTTGAGTGTTTCTGTACATTCCATTCTTGACCGAAAGTTTGTCAGTCAGCTCACTCTTTCTGAAAACACAATGGATTCACAATCATTGGATTTAGTTTTGTATTTTATAGCTTAATTTTTATCACTATTTTGCAAAAAATAGAAATTACTATATATATTGTAAGTTTTGTTCTCATTTAGTCCATACTGCATTTCTCAATGTATTCTTTAAATTTTAAAATTGAAATGATTCTGTATTAATATTGCATTTCCCATTGTCTTCCATGTAAAAATCCCAGCATCATTGCTCTATGATTTCTGATTCATGTGCAACAAAGCACTTGCAGAAGGTGTATTCAGTGCTCAGTTTCAGCAGGGCACACTGGTCCAGCATTTTTAGGCTACAGAATGAACACACCCTTACAATCTCAGACAAATACAGAGCCTTTTCTTGAGATTTTAACTAGCAATATTTAGACATGGGCTCCCTGAAAAGTCAAAGTCCAGCCTGTTTACCACGTACCTTACAAAAGAGTCTTTATTGCTGCAGGTTCTGCAGACTATGTGGTCTGTTAAAAACTTCACAATAGGTCCAAAATAACAAAGTGCAACATTTTTACTATTTTGTTTCTTTATTGCACTTGGTGTTCTTCATTTTAAACAACAAATTTTGTAATCCTGCAGCCTTTGACAGCTGCAGTTGCTCTGCAGCTTTGCTCTTTAAAAATGTCTATCATCATCCTCTTCCTTTAGTATTTTGTGAAATTTCCTACTCTGCAAATAATCTGCCTTTATAAAGTGATGTAGAAATATGACTAAATATTAGGACTCAGATCAGCATGCAAGAATTATGATAATATTTTAAATTACTATTTTATTTTTTTTTTTGACAATATTCCTCATATTTACAAGACATGCTGATCCCCCAAAATCATCTCTAGTAGACAATGTGCTATATTCATATAATAATGCAATGACATACGGAGTGTGTTTGGAATTGCAGCATGAAACATGCAATAACATTGCTTAAAGCTTTCCAGCTTTTCAGCATTTTTACTGCCTCATTTAGGAAAGCATGAAAGAATTAAATAATGCAAAGGTATTTTTAAACTGAAATGTATAGCTTATAGTACTTGCCAGTAATGGGAACAAGCAGTACTATAAGATGCTTAGCTTAGTCAGTGAAAAACTCATGAATTACCATAAGCTTTTAGTCAGACGTTCAACTGAAATCTGTAAAAATTGTTTCCAACAATTTTGAGGCCATCAATCCTTCCTTAAAATGACACACCAACTTCCATAATTCTTTTCAGATTAGTATTTTCTTCTCTTCTGCCTGGGCCTTGAAGGTTACATTATGCATAAATATGCATAAACTACATTTATGTCCATACCATACAAATACTTATTCTCTTTCCTCTGAAAGTCTACTTCCACATGTACAGTACTTTTATTTTACATTGACTTTTAATATAAATTTGTTCAACTCCACATTTTTAAGACATCTGCTTGCCTTACACAATTTATTCTACTGCAATTTTAGCTACAGACACCATATGAGCACACACACAACTCTTCACCACTTCCCTCTGCCACAGCTGCCACCTTGCCCTCCTGTGTGCAGCTCACTCAGGCCCTGCTCTTGCAGTACCAAAGGATGCAGGGGATGCTGTGAGGCCCTCAGTGGGATTTGTCAGTCACAGACTTCTCCCAGCAGGACAGGGAAAGCAGAAGAAGCTTCACCCTCCTGGCAGGGAAGGCTGCAGAGCTCTGTAAGCCCTGCTGTAGTAGTGTAGCTGTATGGAGAGGACCCTTTGTCTGTGGTACCCTGCAGCGGGGCAGCACTGGGGCTGAGTCTCACTGCTCATCCTGGGAAAAGTCCACATTCTCCATATGCAGTCCTGGTCTATTCCACAAAGAATAGCCACAGATTTGAAAACTGCAGCTAAAAGCATGCCCATGAGGAGTTTTAGAGGTTGGGAGCTTGGACAAAGGTCAGATGACTCTGCTCTGCCTGACAATTTGGTTTATGTTGCCTGTCTGTAGCAAGCACTCTTTAAACACGGGTTCAAGTACCTCCTTTCCTACTACTACTCAAATTCAAACCTCCTCATGTAAATCCTAGTCTACCCTCAGTTCGTTCTTGCTAATCAGGAATTCTTGGAACAATACAAACACATTTGTATTTTTAGCACATTATGTCTTTTCCATCTGCAAGACACTTATTTAAGCTACTTCCCTTTTCTACTGGCTAAACTATTTTACTACTCTGTATTGATTATATGGATTTATTATCATAGTAGAGTTTGAGATAATATTAGGATTGCTGACTTCATAAAACAGGCCAAATAAGTAGGATAGCAGAAATAAAATTAAAATTTCAATTAGTGTCTTTTACACTTTTAGCATTTGTGGAACAAAACATATGACTTCTGAACAAGGTAGGGATTTAAGTAAGTATTCCTATCAGAGCACGGCCAGCACACAGGCACAGGGACAGAAGAGCCCGGCGTTTGAGCTCTGCGGGGACAGGCGGAGAGAAGACAGGAGTAGGAAGGAAAGGAAGAGCCGGCAGCAGAGGGGCAGGGTACCCTGGGGGGCTCGCTGGTCATAACAAGTCGCTAATCACCGGCCTAACCCACCTCCTGCTGAACTGACACCGCGCTTCACTTGATAATGCAACTTCTAGCGCTCTGCTACAGAACAAGTTGTACTTGGCACACCGCCATGGTGCTGAGTGATTCTTCTCCTGCGGGATTCCAAAGCTTCCACAAACACAACAGGTCACTTTCCACTAATGTGACATAAAAGAAAGAGATTGAAAATGTCAGTGTTGACATTGGCTGCCTGATGAAATCAGTATGCAGACCAAGCTCTGTTTACAAGGGCAGAGTTGAAGGGAACTCATGAACTCCCTCTGTCCCCCGACCTTCCCCTGTCCCACCCACAGAGTCCCCACCAGTGGAACAGCTGGCTGGAGCCTGACCTGAGTGGCCACCAAGTGATGAATCTGAACCATCTTTAATGAGTGCACAGCTAGTTCAGGATGAGATTGGCTGAATATCAAAGCTGCACAAACAAAACCAATACTTGATGCCTGAATATTACTTATGAATGAGGAGAATGGCATATAAATAAACTGATGACCTGCAAAAATGACCCAGGTTTGATTGTTAGAAAATGTGATCACAAAACTATGAAATTGATAGAAAAATTGCTAATATACTGTGGAACATCATTCATCGGGGTTACTTTTTACAACTTATATCACACTTCAGAAGAGGAAATATCAAAATACACAGGGGACTATTGATTCAACTCTAGCTGCCTTACAGCTATCTGGATAATTTCCCAAAGCTGTGCTGTGTTCATCCCAAGGAGAGTAAATTCTTTAAAGAAATCATGAGAACTAGATCAATTCACACAATGGCAGGTAAACCCCACAGTATTCAGGAAAGAATAACAATTTAAATCAGGATGGTTTTGCTTCCTAAACCGACTTTGGAAACAGCAAAAGCCTTGGTAGGCCATTCTGTAAAAACCACCACCATATGAATGCTAATATTTTAATCATGTGCCATCCTCTATATCTCATTACTTTTACATTAATGAGTAAATGAACTGTGAAAAGACATTAGAAAACACAGGAGACATACACAACACATGAATCTATTCACCAGCCAGGTTTTTAGATTTTTCAAAATTTCATTTGTGTCATGCTTCTCTCATCCAGTTGTATGGCACAGCATACCTGGCTCACCTCTCCTGCTTGTCTGGCTTTATTTCTACCCATTTGTGTTAGTGCTGGAGCTGGCTGCTTACCAATCTCCATAACTCCATGGATTTGCTCTTCTAGTTTCATATATTTTCTGAAGCTCTAGGGCAACTGAATATTAAAATCAATCTAGAGTCTGTATTTGAAACCTTACAGTAAATTTAATAATTTAGTTAGTAAAAGTTTCGCCTATTGTGGGATTCCAGTTAAAATGGGAGATCATAAAGAATGGCTCATGAAGAACAAACACTTGTGACTAATTAGTCAAAAAATGTTATGCCTCATATATCAAAAGATTGACTTTATTTAGTCCTACTGTTCCTGCTAAATTGCTACAGATGTAAAAAAGAAATCAAGAATGACAAATTTCTATCTAGAAATGTAATAGTTTCGCAGATATTTTTTCCCTTTCTTGAAGACAGGCAAGAAAATACCACAATAACTTCTTTCTTCCTTCCTATATCAATTCAGTGAATAAATCTATAAACTGTTTTAGTTTTCAAAACTAAATATACAGTGTTAACAGTTTAGTTTCAAGCAAAGAAAAAAGGAAGTGTTTTAAGAAACATGTAACACTTTTTACAGTAAGCCACTATTTACAGTTAATCACAAAAAGTAGTCTATTAAAATACAACTAAAATTACCTGCAATTAATTTTAGCTTAAAGGTTTGAACTGTAAACAGTTTGCTCTGTAATTGGATAGATGATAATTTAAAAGTTAATAAATTGTATGAAAACAGAAATAATGATTACTTGCCAATAGGATGGAAGAAAGACGAAATGTTATTATAATTAGGAACATGTATCCTCTTTCTGCAAAAACAAAAGTTCAGTTTTCCTCAAGACAAGACACAAATATTTTCTACTTCATCAATTATAAACATACTAGTATAACAGTAAATATATTTAATATATATTAATATAACATTTTTCATTCCAGTAATTGAATGCAAGATAAATACAGCATTTCAAATGCCACTCCTTTCTATCAACTGACAATAAATTACTTATTCGGTTCACCATTAGGCAAATAGTGCTTTGATACAGCTGATCTACTGGAAAAGTAATTAGTAATAAAATACACTTAAATATTTTGAAGGGACTGATCCTACCAGTCTGAGCCAAGCACAGCAGCTTTGTGAATTAAATTCACTTTATAAGGTGTAAATTCTGAGTTCTCTAGACATCCACAGAATGAGATAGGATCTCCCAAACAGGACCCTTTCAAAATTAGATTTGTCCATCTTTACATGGAACATAAAAGGAAATTTAAAATCAAGGGTCTCTGTTGATTTAAATTTTTTATATTGACGTTATTTTAGTTTACAGTTTACAGCTTAGTTTATATTAATTTTAGTAGATCTATTGGCAATTTACTGTCTATAGAAGAATAAAAAACCATTCAGCTGCAGTTTTGTCTGAATAAAAACTGTCCCAGAAAGTTTACAACATTCTTACATGTTGCTAACATATTTTCATAATTAAGACTTTTCCCAAACTTTTATATAATTGTTTATGTTTGGGAACATATGCATGACTAACACCAGCCTGGGTTCTGTGGACCTCTAACTAGCATGTTTCTCCTCACTTTATTGTTGTTACAGAGCCAGTGGAAACAGGCCATGATAGATACAAATATTGTTGCCTTGGTGTAAACGTCCAGTTTTAGTTAATAAAAAAGAGACTTTTTTATTTTTTAGTTATAAAGAAATGTTGCTTCTGGATTCAGTTACTCTTGCAAATTCTGCACTATTTTACAAAAAGCAAGCAGTTGACTCCTGGAGCGCTGCTGCTGTCCTGTGCCTACAGCAGGCTGCACTCCTGCCCAGATTATTACTCATGAACTCTGCCCACTGTTATTGCTACAAAGCCTTGTTCTTGCATGTGACACACCAGTTCACAAACAATACATTTCTACACTCTCTATCTTGGTTGTCAGCTTATCACCTGTGAACTCCCTACAAATATTTAAAAAACAAGCCAGGACAGTTGTGTTGACTCAACAGTGTCAGCACCTCTCGGTCAGGTAATGTTCAGAAGGGGAGTCTCTCTCATTAAAGATCCTGCCAAAGGGTCAAAATCTTACCTTTTCTGGCAAGCCAGGAGAATAGCTCTGTTAGATGCTTTAAAATTTAGAGAAATGTATAAATCTTTGGCACTGTTACTTGCTTCTGCTTGCACAGGCAGGCTCTAACACCCTTATCCCCTTCAAATTAAACCCTAAATGCATGGGATCACAGACAAAATAAAGCCACTTACCAAAACCTCTATCTTTCCTTTTTACAATTCTAAATATCTAAGTCTAACATCTAAATGCAATTTTATCTTAATATTTTCATGCATCAATTATTACATATGCACAAACATTCCAATTTGAACAGACAGACCATAACCAATTATTTTAGCATTCTATAGATTCAACATGAAGCCCAAAAACATTCCCATCCAGCTATGGAAATACTGAGTGCACCAATTTTTGAATAAGACTTTAGACAAACAAGTTCAGACTTCATATAAGCAAACATCCATAGGTGTAAAAAGTTTTAGAAGATACTTGCAAAAAAATACAGTTCTTATCTGAGATTTTACAGGGTAGGTTTTCTACTGTATTGGAATCGAAAAGTTACTCTTTGTCACCTATTCTTCAGTTTTGAATAAATTTATATCTGACTTTCAGCAAAGCAGGTTTAGACATCACCAGCTTTCAATGCTTTGAGATCTTAACCAGTTGGAGCTTGTCAAACTTTTAGAAATATTTCCTGTAACATCAATCAAGAAATCATTTCACAAATATGATCCTACAAAGAGCACACACTATCATATTGGTGTGAAGGCACCAAAGCTCAGAGATAAGGCAGGTGACAAACTGACAGAAACATCCAGTTTCAAGATACAAAACTTTTAATGCAACATAAATATAAATTTCAAAGTAATTCCTGTCTCTGTCAAGTGATCTTACTTTCCACAAAGCTGCTCTAGATTTACTATGCAGCTAAGGATGAGTCTCACAAGGAAGTTAGTCATCCTGTAAGTAACTTCTTTGCAATGAAAGCACAACTTTCCCTTCCTTTTTGCTCTAAAAGTATAAGACAGAATTCTCTTTGCAATGCTTGCAGATAGAAACCAAGCATACAGGAGCACAGGACTCCACCCTGCCTTCCCAGGCTTCAGGCTTGTGCCATGCAGCAATTCACTCCCAGCAGCTCTAGTGGAGGACTGTAGACACAAGCAGAGAACTTAAATAACTCTGTGAGTAGCAAAAAAAATTATATTTATAATTAGATTAAAAAATATTAACCAGGTTCACCTAAGAAATGTAATAGTTGTTTACAAGAACTTTGAGAAATATTGTAATTAAACACATAGCTCGCCCATGCAAATACGAGCAGCCTTATGTAGTTGTCTTTGTTTTCTGTACTTACTCATTACTCCAGCCAGCAATTATTTTAAAAATATCACAACATGATGTTGTTGCAGAATATTATCTGATATTCATTTGAAAACTAATCTCTGTCAGCTCTCCCATGAAACAGATTAAGGCTTTCTATGAAAAATCCCATCCAAAGTAACATTTCTTTTCCTCTATAGCAAGTTCCTTTACCCCCAAAATTTGGAAACACATCAAAACCCCTCTAAAAATACCTCGTTTCTTTTTCCACACAAGAGGCAAAGATAGTTTAAGTGATTTAAGTGTGAATATAATCCAACAACTCATTATCAAGATTACACAATCTTTCCAGAAAACACCAAAGCCGTTAGGAAATGATCCCTAATTGCAGATCTGTTTGTCAGACTATTCCCCAAAGATATTATGAAACACTGTTCTGTTTTTTCAATCTTCAGATTCATGATAGATAATAACACTAACTTCATTAATGACATTTAAATCTTATTCCCAAAGCAGGCAAACTACTTTGCAGACCTTGTAGCCATTATAGTATTTTTTGGCTTCTAATCTAAAGTGCAACACAGGCTCATAAACGGGGTAATTTCCAGAGCCAGCAGCTTTCTGGGTCCCAGAGTTCAGTCTCGTGTAACTAAAACCCAAATTCCTGCTCAGTGAGTGCTTTTCAGCCCCAGACCCCCAGCAGGGCCAGGTGTCTCACGGACCCAACAACAAGGAATTCACTCTGACAAGGACTGAAAAGGTGATTTCAAGACAGAAACTATAATGAAACAGCAGAGGATGTGTTTCTCAGCTGAGTAGAAACACAAGATTTCTGGATAAAGATAAAAGAGTTTTGAATTAATTGATAGTAGCAAAATAAACAGGAATGGAGGAAAGGATTTTATAGTGAGAATTTCCATGTATATTTTATTTTCCCAAGTTTCAAAAATTAACTTTCCCTTTTATCTTCATCAATGTCAATGTTAAATTAATCTCTCTACTTTTTTGTGTGTGAAATGTTGATAGCTACATCAACGACAGAGTGAACCATCAACAGACATTAAATCTTATGGATTCCAAAGCAGCTTTGGAAAAACAAGAAAAAAATCAAATTCAATCTCATAAAAACAACTATAATTTTGGGACCACAATGTGGTTCTAAAAGTATGTATCCACAAAGGTGAATTTTACATAATACCCAAATTGTCAGATTCGGAGGAAATTTTGATTAGAAAGAATGCAATTTCAAAAGTGCAATGATTATACTCTCCTTGCAAAGATCTGTATTTCTTGTATTTTATGATCTTATGGACTAACAGGCTTTAAATATTTTTTTATTTATTCTGTACAAATGCCAGCAGATTTTTGTCAGTGCTGCCATTATTGTCCTTTTATCTTTATCTTCCCATCTCAGTTTTCTACAATTCCTCATTTTCAGCTCATTTGAAGCATCATTTGTCAGGTTTATATTTGTATTGTAGATGTGATACAATTAACATTTACTTATTTAAAAAAAAATTTATCAATTTTCCTCTTTTTTTTACAAGTAAAAAGTCTATGAGCAACAAAGAGATAAGCAGTCAGAGAAACTGTAATGAGGACCATGTTGTACTACTGACTTATGCTGAAGATAAAATGAAAGGTATCAATAATTAATAATACTTGATGTATATTTACATTATTTTAATACTGTATCCCATTATTTTATTTTATTTTATTTTATTTTATTTTATTTTATTTTATTTTATTTTATTTTATTTTATTTTATTTTATTTTATTTTATTTTATTATTTTTTACTGTATTACATTATTTTAATACTGCCAAACTTTGCACATTTCCTATTGTTATGGGAATACATCTGAAAATTCAAGAAAAAAGCTTTCCTAAATGTAATGCCACACAGTGTGGATCCTAATTTAACCTAACCACTGAATGACTCTGGGATGCAATTCCAGCTCAGAAATGTTTCCTTCCCACCAGAGCAAGGACTGACTCAGCAATAACCACCAAACCCAAGCACGGATGTCCTTTCTCGTAATACGATGAATTTTTATTACACATCTTCCATTCAAGTACAAACTAGGCCCAAATCTGCTTCATTTCTGAGATAATACATGATCCTTCCTCAAGCAAAAAAGCATTTAAACAAACATCCTTTCTTAACATTAATGAACATGTTACCTCTTGCTATTTTGTGACTCAAAGAACAAGACATTGCTCATATCTGAAGTTTTGTTACATTTATGTACTTTTCCCACTATTGCAGCAATTGCAGTCTGTATGAAATGAGGCACTAAATGAGACTATTACTATAAAAATCTTTTTCAATACCTATACATAAATTAATTACAGAGATGTGGTAGTATATGTGTAAGAAACCAAATTATTACCTCAAGCCCTATATAATATACTCAATGCTACCAATGATTATCTAATGATTAAATCTGTTAATTTAGATATCTATAAATTACAAGTTGTATATGAATGCTGTTTTCTGGTCTGAAATACTTGCTCCCCAGTGAAGGTAGCTTGTGCATGGATATTGGGCATTATTACACAGACCCACTGGCAAAACTGAACTCCTGTTACGCTGAGGCAAAGCAGCTCTGGAAAACAAAGTCACAAACCACTCATCCATTTCAGAAGAGATTCTGGCTCTACTTGTACTAATATTTACCCTTAAGACAGCAGCATAAAGATAAGAGGACCATTAATTTGTAACACAAAGAGAATTGCCAAATAACATAGGATTAATGTTACTGTTTAGTTTAGTTATTTATTTATTTGATCTTAGAATGTGAAGGAATAATTAAGAGTGACTAAAATAGGTTTGGAACAGGCAAACTTTTTAATATCTCCCTTACCTCTTCCTATATATTCTAATGCCACCAATTCCCATGTTATTCTTTCAGTTCAATTCTTTCTATTAGGCAAATGACTGCTCCCACTCTCTTTGTGTGGCACTCTTAATTGGTAAGAAAATATTTTTGCCTTCCTTCTTTCATCCATATTTTCCCCTTAACTTCTTGGGCTCCACCTTGATAGTCTTCTGAAGATTTGGAATTACCCTGTGTATCAGTGACCCTTTGCTGTAAAATGGGGTTAACAAGGTCACTTTGACAGGACCAGAAGTAATGTTTGTTTTGAAACCGAGTGCTCTGTTTAAATCTATTTATTTCTGAACTAAGTCAAGGCACTTTGAGCTGTCATGATGACTCAGAGCAACGTTGCAAAGCCTCAGTTCTACAAAGAGATTAGTCACTTTGTTTTTTTGCACTGAGCTGCTCTGAGTCAGCTGTAAATTGTTGCACATCGAGTACCTGGGTACAGCTTCAAATGGTGCAGGTAACTTCAGTGCAAATTCCTGAAAGAAAAACAGTCTCTGTATCTGAGCAAATGATTGACTAGGTCACCCTTCTCCAGTATATGACTGGGTTTGACAATGAAAGAAATTAGAACTGTGTGAACATTGATTTACATTTTTTCATTACAAGGAGAAATTTCAGGGTTAGCAGGTTGAGTTTAATAAGCTCTGATACTGAATAATCAGTTGAGCTGTGCTCTTAATTCATTATGTCAGAGATAAAAAAATCTGGACATAAAAAGGTTTACTTTGCTTTTTGTCTTAATCTATAAATGTAAACTTTAAACTTAATAAATACACTAACCCAAACTATCTTCCTAGACAGCAATACCATCCAATAGTTTTTTGGAGAAAAAACCCACAAGAGACAGCATAGAAGAAACTGTGACATTTCTCTGAACCACTCACCTCTATTAATGCTTTCACATGGGTCCAAAGAGAAGAATGTAAAAACAAGCTAAACTGAGCAATTGGTATTTCCTTATGCATTGACAAGGGCATAACTTGTCCCTTAAGTAAATGGTTCAGGTAAAGTCCTCGGAAAATTTTACTAGAAAAGTACAGATTTTTAACACTGAAATAACCTATTTCAATACACACTATCCTATTTATTATAGATTCTCCTTCTTCATAAACCAAGAAATTAAAAAATGCTATTTACTGCCAGGCTTCACAAAGAATAACTGTTGTTCCCAAAGCAGGAATTCTCAGTGTTTGATTCCCAGTTGGCTACAAGAATCATTAACCTCTTTAGACATCAAGAACAACAGACCTTTGCATTGCTAGCTGATCTAATATTAACAAATGAGCACTTTAATCTCAATTTTATTTACAAATAAATCACTTATCATCTGCTAAATCTGCTGCCTGAATCTGTTAGAAAGTCATTGCAGAACTTAATTAGCTGATTGGCTGATTATTTGATTATGCTAACCTTAATTCTTAAATTTAACTGACAAAAAGTGTATTTTTGTTGGTTTCCATGTGAGTGCAACTTGTTTCCTTAAAAAATGCATAAGAACTCAGATTTGTCGAATCATATTGGTGATTATTGCCAAGTCTGCTGGGAATCAAACTTGAACGGTCCTTTGCAAGTCATGTATGCATTGCTGATATCTTCTCTCACTGTGACAATTTTTGCTTCCTATAGGATGAAAAGTGAGTGCCCAAGGAACAAGCACTAGTTTCAGAGCTGACAAGAGAGCAAAATATCTCACCTACCTACACATGAGCAGATAAAATATACTCTGGGTATCTGATGGTCACAGAGTTCTGCATGGAAGTAGTAGGCATTCCTGCATTCTATGCCACCCTTCCTCAAAGCTGTGCTAAAGGCACTAAATTAATGAGCCAACCTCGAAGAGAAATTATTTCCTTCCATGAGCAAGTGGAGAAGTGGGGGGAATTTGGGTCAGAAGCAAACATAATCGTCATTCTGCTCCCTTCTGTGTCAGCACAGGGAACTGGCTGGACATGAAGGAAGGAACGTGCTCCATCTGGCAGGGTCTGATGGCACACTCCCCACTTGTGCAATGCTACAGCTCAGGGGAAATATGATTCAGAGGATGCCTCTGAGTCACAACTTCTCACTGAGCTGCTCCGAACGGGCATGGCCACGTTTTGTCCCATCCTGGAACAGATCCGCCTCACCCTGTGTTCCCAAGTGTGTCAGGCAAGCACTGACTTTGTGAGGGGCACCAAAGCACTGAGCACTAATTCCCTTTGCAATAATTAAACCAGACTCATGTATACTAACGAAAAGGCAACCACTCTGTGCTAATGACGTCAAACAGTAAAGCAGCGCATTAGGTATGTGTATGTGTTGTCCGAGATGTCTGTGGTGTCATGCTACACATGTAAAATAATTCCTTACAGAAGATGAAGGTATTTTCACCGCACCTTTGGGAAGCCGAAATTACGGGTTCTGTGGGGCTCACGGCATTCCCACAGCCAGGGGCAATCCCTGAAGCTCGCTCCGGGAGAGCTAGGAGGGGCGCGCCGTCCGTCCGTCTGTCCGTCCGTCTGTGCGTCCGTCGCCCCGCGGGTCCGGAGGCGCCCTCCCAATGACGGGTACAAAGCCACGTCCTCGGCACTCTCCAGAAGGGCCGCGGCCCCGGACAGAGCTGCCGTGGGCCCACGCCGCCGCCCGGGTGCCAGAGGCTGCCCCAGGGAGCAGGGACAGCGCGGGGACAGCGGAGCGAGCGGGGGCCGACAGGATGGATCCGCTCACACCGGTGGCACTGCTGCGAGCGGAGGGACAAAGGTTAAGGAGCATCAGGGAGTTCCAGAAAGAGACTGGAACCAAGCTCTGCCCTCCCTGAGATGGAAACAGGGACGACCACCAGAGAAAACCCCATAATCACACTTTCCCCCCTTAAATACATCATCCCTGAGGTGCTATCACCGCATAGGCTGGCATTGGCTGTACTGGACATGGGGGATCTCCTGGCAGCTGCTCACAGGAGCCACCCCCAGTCCCTAGGCCCAGCTACCCAACCCTACCAAAATAAACCCACTGCGTGTCACCAACACCACATTGCCTCTGCCAGAAACCAAACACATTCCATCCCTCACCTCCAGGTACCATATGTTTAAGAATTATCATTAAAATACACGGCTATTCTTCAAAGACAATCTGGGAAATTAGTGAATAAGAGTCTGGTTGCTTTAGTAATTTCCCTGTCTTAATGACCTGGACATATGGCCAAACTGTGTATAGCAAAAGGGCACATTTATGTTTCTTTCACTAGCAGAGTTGCATAGTATCACACATAATCCTAAATCTGC
Source organism: Emberiza elegans (assembly GCA_024865655.1). Taxonomy (NCBI): domain Eukaryota; kingdom Metazoa; phylum Chordata; class Aves; order Passeriformes; family Fringillidae; genus Emberiza; species Emberiza elegans. The sequence continues at coordinate 36,936,124 of JALJVW010000129.1, read as the reverse complement.
ATATCCCAAACAGCAACTATCTATCAACAGGAAAACAAACAGGAAGAATAATCTTCCTATTCATTCATGACCCAGTGAGAAAATGTTGTGCAAATGTGAGTGTATGCCTTTGAAAAACAGCATTCTGTGGCTCTTTTCACTGCGTGGTGACACCATCCCCAATTATACAAAACAGTAAAGAAACCAAGGGTCTGAGTATTTCTGTAGACAATGATGTGATAGGATTAGATAGATGGTGAAAGGAGTATAATGGAACAAATAAACAACCAAATCCTCATTATCACAGAGGTGCTGAGGACCCACAGCTCCCTCAAACTGGGAACTTTTTAATATGTCTGCCTTTAATCTTTGTGCCTGAAAATCTTAAATTCAAATCTGTACATTTTCATAAGTGAGCATCATCACAATTGCTGTGAAGATTCCAGAATCTTATTTCAGCCCAGCAAGGAAGGCCTGGGTGAGAGAAATAAGACCCCATGTAGCTTATGCTGAGCAATGCATGTGTAGAGGACTCTTTAAACACAGTGCATTCTACACAACCATAGAGATGAAGGAAAGCCAACCTCAGGCTGGCTTTACAATAATTTTATGTAACCTTGATACCAAAATGTGTGAGGTTCTTTGTCATGAACAGATTTTATCGCTAAAAGAAGAAATATATTTTATCTTTCTCTTTTGAGAAAGGGAGGAATTCTTATTTCCATTAAATGACCAAGGGATTGAAACAAGGTAGAAGGAGAGATTTGCTCATGGAAGTAAGGCAAGCCTGCTGCAAACTGAAGTGAGAACTTAGAACTCCCTGTCTGTACCTGAAACACAGGGTGTTGCTCTCCTCTGGATCTTGGCTAAGAAATGGCACAATAGTTTCATTTTCTTATTCCACTGACATACAGTGGACAGGGAAACTTCCCCATCTGCAGAATGACCCATGCTAACTGATAATTTAAAACCACTGTTCTCTTTGATTTTGTGAGCTAACTTTGCCTCTTGTAAAAATCACTGTATGGCCTGCTGTGAGAGCAGAACTGCTAAGAACTTAATGAGAGTAGGCTACTCTGGAGATGTAAAGTTAAAATGCGGGAAGAATTTGGACCATGAATACACATTATGAACAATTACTTTAATTTCTTTTGCACAAATGTATAGAAATATATGATTAGTGAAAATGTATCACATACAATTAAAAACTGTGAATCTCACCTTTCACTTAACATCCTTTGGTTGCTAAATACTTCTGGGATATTTTTATTCTAAATTTCTACAGAGGTAATTTCTCCAGTTCCTTTTCTTTTATGAACATGTCACAAGCATGACTGAGCCAGGATTGTGTTTTACTACTCAACAAAACTGATTTCCTTTCTGTTTTTTATTGGGTAATTACTCCTGTAGATGTAACTGAGGATGGGCATAAGACAGGCTGTTGTAACTAGAATAAATGAGCAATAAATCATGCAACATCACATCAAAACCATTTACTTCTTCTATCTTAACTAAATTAGTAATATCACTCCTTGTGGAATTTCAGAGATCCCTGCAGGAACCCATTCCTTGCTCCTCAGTACTTCAGCCACAGATTACATATTTGGCCCTCCATTTGGGTCAACAATATGACTGCCAATAGCTTAATTGCTTTATATTACACACATTATAGCCACTTGTGGAAACAGTAATGAAAGAAATGGTTTCAAATTTTTGGCCTTTGACAGTGCCTGCTTCATGCAGACAGGTGGTAGGGTAGAAAGAGCAAACACATGAAACACAAAGCAAACATACCTCTAAGAACTACAGGTTCTTCAAGTCTGGTGAAGATCAAGAGACTTGTGGAGGAGATCTTGATTTCTCTTTAGTTTCTGAAAGACAATGCACCCACAGCTAAGGAAACATTTCATACACAGGCTGTGTTGGTTTCTGTAAACAAAAGTGAAGAATATAAAGCTGATTCTATATAAAAAGTCGGGTACTGACTTTACAAAAGGAACCAATGCTATGTGCCAGACAAGTAGCCAGAGAAATGGTAAGAAAGAAACCTACAGAAATTTGGGAAAGTTACAATCATTTGTGACAAAAAAAAAAAGATAGTAAAATTAGATCCAATCCCATAGCCAGACAATTATGTCAGTAATGGAGGGTTATAATACACTAACAGGTATACTTACATGTTTTATATAAGCAACAAAAATAAAAAATCATTACTACAGGAAACCAGTAATTTTGATTCCACATCTGCACAAAAAACTCTAAACATTATATATTCAAAGAGAGAGAAAACAAATAGTTGTTCTTTCTACTAATGAAAGTTGAGAAGTATGCAAATGTTAGATTAGCTTGTGCTTTCGGTAAGTATTTTTTAGTAGTCACATAGGAAAACATGAACATATTAAGTTTTCAGGAATGCTAAGCACTCCTTTTAAGCCAGAGAGAACCTGGTGGAAAAATCCATTTCTATTAATTCTGTTTCTGCAGGTCCCTACGGGTCTGATCATGTGTCCACCACCCCAAAGTTCTGCATGACTTAATTATGCATAGGTTGCTTTCTCAACTCCCTAGCAAAAGCACTGGAAGTGCAATGTAAGAGCAAAGGACTTTAAAGAGACCAGAAAACAGTGATACGTTTCTTCTTACAGGGACAGATTATTCATAGTTACTGTCAACCCAGAGGTTGATGACTAAAAAAAAAAAAAATATAAACAAACAAAAAAAGAACCCAAGCCCTTTCTTTCATAAGTTTTCCTTTCTTCTTCCCATGTATATCCTTCAGCAACCAGCCCAACTAAGCATGCAATGAACAAAGTTCACCTTGCTCTATACATTTAAAACCACTTTAAATTTTCATGTAAAAGTACAGAATGAAACCCAAACAATTATGGAAATCTCAGCCTTACCCAACTGACAGACCAGGTAGAAAAGAATGAAAAATAAAAGGATTTCATCTTCAGAAACCAGTTTAATTCTACCAAGGGCTATTAACAATATAATGCAATATAATTGTACAGTTAATTCATTACACCATTAACTAATGGACAGTTTAGTTATGTATTTTTGTGCCAACATGTCTGAATGGCTTTAAAAACTATATTTAATCTCAGTTTTCTAGGGCTAATATTCTTGTTTTGGGAATAAATACGTTTTTGTAGTTACAACCTATTTACTGTACTGCCATAACACTTGGGACTGCTAATCGTGTCCAGGAATATGCCATGTTAGATGGTGTAAAAACATAAACCAAAAAGAGTGCAGCTTCAACACTGTGAGCATCCAGTGAATAGAGAATTATGAAAAACAATGAGACATGAACAATCAATATGGCAAGTACACGGCTTGGCATGTCAGCTTTCAAATTGAGTTACCAGACTTCAAAAAAATATTTTTTCCCACACCTGAAAGGGAGAATGAAAGAAAACATAGAGCTATTTATCCCAAAACAAAACAAGTGGGTGATGGAAGCTGGGTGTCAGGAATTGTTGAGAGTTGTCATCTCAATGAATCATAGGGGTGGGAGTCCAAGAATGACCTTGAAAGCAAATCAAGACAGAAAGTAAAGAGACATGTGTGGTCAAAATTACTGGCTAGGGAAATTATCTTTGCTGTTGTATTACAGGAAAAGGATTATTTTTACACTTGACATGACTGGTACACAAATACCAGTCTCCTAACTCAAATAAAACGTACCTTTGGCAGGAACGCTTTTATTAGGAGTGAGAAGGCACCAGGAACAGCTTCCGTGGCCAACACCCTGCCCTGCCCTGCAGTTTACGCACCCCGCACCACAGCACAGGAACATGGCTCGGGCTCAGGGCTGTCACCGACCTGCCGTGTGCTCTGCCCACAACCTGGACAGTGTCCTCTGTGAGCGGGCAGAAGGAGGAGTTAATTACCAGAGGAAAAAAGTGTTGGGGAAGTGGGGAGAGGACTGGAAGTGGCTCCCCGCCCTCCCACATTGCCTCTGAAATGGTGGGGCAGCCGTACTTGTAATAACATCCAGCGCTGTATTTTATCAGTGCAATTCATCTAAAGGGAGCGGAGATTTTTACGTCACAGAAATGCTCAATAACCCCGAAACAGAATGAATTTACTCTTCACTCTTCGTATTTTGACCTAAATCCTAGAATTATGTCAGTGGCCTACTCGGATCCCACAGGCAAAGGATTGCACAGCGGTCACAGGAGTAACGCTGATTGTCATCCCACTGCGACTGACGGCGGGCAATCCCGCACCCGAGACAAGGGTGACACAGCAGCGATTCGAAAATAAACAACGCACTGCACGTCACCAACACCGCGCTGCCTCTGCCAGCGCAGGAAGCGGGGCATGAGGGAGCTGTGAGGGTTCTGAGGGGGCTTGTGAGGACACTGAGGAGGCTATGAGAGAATCTGTGAGGGCTTTGAGAGGGGCTATGAGAGTCTATGAGGGTTTTGAAGGGCTGTGTGGGGGACTATGAAAGAGTCTGTGAGGGCTCTGAGTGGCTGTAGGGGCTGAGAATATGTGTGGGGTCCCTGAGGGCGTGTGAGGCAGAGCCCTAGGGTCGGACATGGCGCCCCGATAGGAGTCACGCGCAGCCCCTCGCGCCGCCGGCCTTCGCACCGGCCGCTCGCGCTGGCGAGTTGTTTACTTCCTCTGCGGCGCGCGCTCCGCCCACGGTCCCCCCCTCCCCCCGCGTGCCCTCCCCCCCGGCCAATGGCAGCCGCCGCCAGCTCCGCGCGCTAGGGGCGGGCCCCGCCCCGAAGGAACCGGGCGAACGCAACGTCGGCCGGTAGTGTTCGTCAGCCGGGGCTTTGCGCTGATTAGGCAAACGGCCTGCCCATCTTGTCAATGCCCCGCCTTCCCCCTTACTCTCGCCGCCGAATACACAACTCCCCCGTCTTGCCTCCCCCGTCTGTGTGTGTGAGGCGCGGATTGGCTGTCGGACCGACCGCTCAACACTCCTGCCAATCACGGTCGTCCCCGCCCCTTTCCCCAGCACAGGAAACACCCCTGCAGATCGCGGCCAGCCCGGGGCGGCCGCCGCCTCCCATTGGTCCGTCGTGGTGTCCGTCCTCTGTAGCCCCGCCTCCCCGGACAGGGCGCAGCGAAGCCCGCCTCTCCTCCTTGCGCCGCCCGCTGATTGGCTCGCTGCCGAAGGACTGCCGTTTCCTATTGGCTCTGCCACTGCCACTCTGGCGCGCGGCCCGGTCGGCTCGCCGCTGCCCCCTCGCCCCGCGCGCCGGGCGCCCCGCCCGCCGCCGCCCCGCCCTCCGCCGGGTCACGTGATGTTTTCGCCGCGGTGCCGCCGCCGCCGCCCGTGAGTGCGAGTGGCCGGAGCGACCGGGGGGAACGCGGACCGGGCTGGGGGCGCAGGAGGCACCGCCCGCTTCCCATGCACGGGGCGCTTCTCCGGTGAGCGCGGATTCCCGCTGCCCGCCCTGTGCCCCGTCCCCGGCGGCACCGGACCCTGCGTGGCCCCTAAGATGGCGAGCGGGATGAATGGCTCGGGCGGCGGCGGCGGCGGTGGCGGCGGCAGCAGCGAGGAGGAGCCGGGCGCCCGGCACACGGGAGGCGGAGCCGCGCCCCAGCAGGAGCCCGGCGTGCTCGGCGCGGCGGCGGGCGAGGGGGAGCCGGCGGCGGGCGAGGGCGGGCGCTGCCCGTCCCCTCAGCCGCACCACCTGCTGCTGCTGCTGCGGCGCTCGCCCAGCGCCTCGCTGTGCCCGGCGCCCGAGGCCGCCCCCGCGCCCGGCCGGGCCGTTCTCTCGGCGGGCCGCGGCGGGCAGCCCCCCCCGGCGGGCCGCGGCGCCGGTGAGGACGTGAGGAAATGCGGGTACCTGCGGAAGCAGAAGCACGGGCACAAGCGTTACTTCGTCCTGCGGGCCGAAAGCCACCTGGCCCCCGCCCGGCTGGAGTACTATGACAGCGAGAAGAAGTTCAAGAGCAGCCTGCGTGCGGCAGGGGCCGGCGGGGCGGCCGCGCTGTGCTGCCCCCCGCCCAAGCGGGTCATCCCCCTGTACCAGTGCTTCACCGTGAGCCGCCGCGCCGATGCTAAGCACAAGCACATCATCGCTCTGTACACCAAGGACGAGTACTTCGCCATGCTGGCCGAGAACGAAGCCGAGCAGGAGGCCTGGTACCAGGCCATCAGCGAGCTCATGAATCAGAGCAAGAGGGGCTTCCTGGAGCAGGAGGACCATGCCGATCAGCAGGTGGATGAGGATGATGAGCACTATGGGGCCACCCTGAGGCCTGGCACCGTGTTCAAGGAGGTGTGGCAGGTCAACGTGAAGCCCAAAGGCTTGGGACAAACGAAAAACCTCACTGGAGTGTACAGGTTGTGCCTCTCTAGCAAGGCCATCCACCTTGTCAAGCTCAACTCGGAGGTGCCCTCTGTTCACTTGCAGCTTATGAACATTCGCCGCTGCGGACACTCGGAGAACTTCTTCTTCATTGAAGTGGGCAGATCTGCCTCTATTGGGCCTGGAGAGCTCTGGATGCAAGTGGATGATTCGGTTGTTGCCCAAAATATGCATGAGACTTTTCTGGATACCATGAAAGCTCTAAAGGCCTTTGCAGAGTTCAGGCCCCGAAGCAAGAGCCAGTCTTCTGGTGGTGGCAGCGGTACCAATCCCATATCCTTCATCACCACCAGAAGGCATTTGGGCAACCTACCCCCCAGCCAGACAGGCTTGCAGAGAAGATCTAGAACTGAGAGCGTTGCTGGAGGCACTCCTCCTACCACCAAAAGCAACAACTCCTATCGCTTCAGAACCTCCAGTGAAGGAGAGGGTACCATGACTAGGCCTTTTAGGTCAGTGACTGGGAGTCTGATACACCTGAATACTGCAAGGATGAATTTGGGCCGGCAGGAAGGGAGTGGAAGGTACGTGAGAGCCGCTTTCAGCTCATCTTACCACACCAGGTCTGCTTCGCTGCCTGTTTCTCATTTTCCCTCCACCACAAGTCCCATCAGTGTTTCTTCCAGCAGTGGCCATGGTTCTGCTTCGGACATGCTGACCAGGCCTTCTAGCTCATCTGTTTGTGGTTCCCCAAGTGATGGGGGATTCATCTCTTCTGATGAGTATGGCTCCAGCCCTGGAGATTTCAGGTACTTCAGAGTGAGGAGTAATACACCAGATTCCCTGGGAAACACACCACCTATCAGAGAGGAGAACTGTCTGAGTGAGTACATGTCCATGAATAAGCAGCAGGGAGATGATGGCTCAAGAGATGATTATATGGAGGCTGAGAAATGCTTCAGGAAAAGAGCTTACTCTCTAACAAAGCCGACTTCTGTGACAGTGCAGCAGAAGACAACGCAAACTACAGCTTTGTTGGACGAAGATTCTGCAGGAAATCATGGGCGATTACTTTACTCTGAAACACCAAAATTGAAAGATAACCATGAATTGGAGTACAGTGATACTAACCTTGATTCCATGTGTAACCAAAGCAGGAGTAAAGCCAGGGATGATGGGTACATGCCAATGATGCCAGGAGTCGCATCTTCTCTATCCAGCACCAGCGATTATTTGCCAATGACTCCTAAAAGCATGTCTGTTCCAAAACAGATTAACAATTCCTGGTCACCATCTCAGGTTGACTCCCGAGGCTATATGATGATGTTTCCAAAGGGCAGCTCTTCACCTGTACGGAGTCCTTTAACTGGATTTGCTTCTAAAGGAAGTAATGAGAAGATTGTAAACAATGAGTATATGGATATGTCACCTGGCAATTCAGTTCCAAAGCACCCTGGTGATTCAAATTATATTCATACTACTTCTGTTTCCAAAGGTTTTAGTTCATATTTTTCTTTGCCCCGAAGCTTTAAGGCGTTATCAGGACAAAATGGCGACCATAGTGAATATGTTCCAATGTCTTCACCTGGAAAACTCTTATATGGTGCACCAGAAAACGTAAAGGGGGTCAGCAGTGAGACTCTGGCTAATGGCATCTCTAAATTGCCAATGTTGAAGGGTTCGGATGAAGGACTCGGGCAGAGCAGGGCTACCAGGCCTACACGACTGCCCCTCGGTACGAGAGGCAGTAATACCATCCCCAGGATGTACGATCGTACAGTTCCACCGGAGCCAGCCAGTCCTGGTGAATACATCAATATTGATTTTAATGAGAAGGCAAGTAACACGCCCTATTCCTTGTCTGCAGAAGGATCTCCATCATCTCTAGGCTCGAGCAGTGACCACAGGCAGTCACCACTCTCTGATTACATGAGTGTTGACTTGGACGTGCAGTCACCAAAAGCAGCAAAGGAACTGTCGAACTCTCTAACAGATATTTCAATTTATGCAAGTTCCAGTATTCCTAGAAACCAACCAAACCCTGACTATGCCAGGCTTTCATTTGGTGCTGCATGTGTTAGCACGGCAAGTAACAGGACTGATGACTACACTGAGATGACGTTCAACATGGCAGCCACACCACCAAGGCCATTTGCCACTGAATCTGACAGTGCTGTAAAGATGGACAGTCCTTCTTCCATCGTTAATAGACTCTGCATTGTGGATCGATATGCTGGTAGCAGTAGCTTCTCTGTCCCTAGCTCTGACCCTCCTATAGGACCGAAAGTGATTCGAGCTGACCCTCAAGGCAGGAGGAGACACAGTTCTGAGACATTCTCTTCTGCTGGGACTGTGACCACCTCATCTTCTTTCTTTACTGACAGTAGCAAAAGACACAGCTCTGCCTCATTCTTAACTGGATTTGCTTCTAAAGGAAGTAATGAGAAGATTGTAAACAATGAGTATATGGATATGTCACCTGGCAATTCAGTTCCAAAGCACCCTGGTGATTCAAATTATATTCATACTACTTCTGTTTCCAAAGGTTTTAGTTCATATTTTTCTTTGCCCCGAAGCTTTAAGGCGTTATCAGGACAAAATGGCGACCACAGTGAATATGTTCCAATGTCTTCACCTGGAAAACTCTTGTATGGTGCACCAGAAAACGTAAAGGGGGTCAGCAGTGAGACTCTGGCTAATGGCATCTCTAAATTGCCAATGTTGAAGGGTTCGGATGAAGGACTTGGGCAGAGCAGGGCTACCAGGCCTACACGACTGCCCCTCGGTACGAGAGGCAGTAATACCATCCCCAGGATGTACGATCGTACAGTTCCACCCGAGCCAGCCAGTCCTGGTGAATACATCAATATTGATTTTAATGAGAAGGCAAGTAACACGCCCTATTCCTTGTCTGCAGAAGGATCTCCATCATCTCTAGGCTCGAGCAGTGACCACAGGCAGTCACCACTCTCTGATTACATGAGTGTTGACTTGGACGTGCAGTCACCAAAAGCAGCAAAGGAACTGTCGAACTCTCTAACAGATATTTCAATTTATGCAAGTTCCAGTATTCCTAGAAACCAACCAAACCCTGACTATGCCAGGCTTTCATTTGGTGCTGCATGTGTTAGCACGGCAAGTAACAGGACTGATGACTACACTGAGATGACGTTCAACATGGCAGCCACACCACCAAGGCCATTTGCCACTGAATCTGACAGTGCTGTAAAGATGGACAGTCCTTCTTCCATCGTTAATAGACTCTGCATTGTGGATCGATATGCTGGTAGCAGTAGCTTCTCTGTCCCTAGCTCTGACCCTCCTATAGGACCGAAAGTGATTCGAGCTGACCCTCAAGGCAGGAGGAGACACAGTTCTGAGACATTCTCTTCTGCTGGGACTGTGACCACCTCATCTTCTTTCTTTACTGACAGTAGCAAAAGACACAGCTCTGCCTCATTCGACAACGTTTGGTTGAAACCGGATGAAAACATTTCTGATGGTCAGGAAAACAAAATGTCCAGGGATACCTCAACTGGATTTCAGAATGGCTTAAACTACATTGCTCTGAATTTACGTGATGACCCTCTAAGCTGTGAGGCGAGTACTACAGCGCCAGCTTGCCATCTCCAAAATGGTACTTCAGGTTTGGACAGTGGAGCTTATGTAAGCATAGATTTCAGCAGATCAGATGGGCTGAAGTGTAACGCGAGAAAAGGTTTGTAACTTTAAAAGCACTTCCCTTTCATGCTTGCTTAACCATAGGAATTAGATTGTCTGCTTAGTGCTGTCTTCAGAGTGGGGTAAATGCTTTTTATAATCTCCTGTGTTATTCTAGTACAACCAGTTTTGTTGTAGTGCAGCATCTGAACCGCTGAACAGCAGTGAAAGGGGATGTGGTCCTTGGCCTGAAGCATTTATGTGTCTCTTCTAGGCAGTCAGAGGTGTTATCAAACTGTCGTCTGCCTTTTTTTTTTCTTTAATTAGTTTTGCCAACATAAGCATTAATGGTATTTCATGTTGTGAATTCTTGTCTTGAGGTTATAGTAGCTCTTTTCTTCACTTCTGTTTGTCTATTTTTCCTTTCTTAGAACTAGATGACTCTTCATTTTTTTTCCTGAACTGAAATTTTTGTTATTTAAAAGCTCAAAATGGCTACATTTGATTTAGACCCCTAAATTGAAGGCTTAAATATAGTTCTTGTTTCTTCTTAACATAGTTGAAATCCATATTATATCTTTTTTCATGTGCAAATCTGCTCAGATTTATTTAGCTGAATCTTATGTAAACAGAACTCAGGCTTTTTTTTCCCTTGAAGGATTCGTGGTTCCTTTTGGGCTTTGGTCTCCACAGCATCTTTTTGTCCTCTGGAGAAGCCTGAGGACTTGGCTGACCAGTGTGGAGCGGGGCTCATGGCCTTCACATTCACCACCTAGGCTCAGCTGAGCTGTCACCTTTCCCTGGGATGTGCCTTTTGTGTAGCAGGTGAGGGGTGCCTGTGGTTGAGGAAGAGCAGGTTCTGAGCAGTGTCTTCAGGTCTGAGACTTGCTGGGGGAGGCTGCTGCCGTTCAGGTTGTCAGTGGTAAGCTAATGCAGTTTGAAGTGTGCAGAAGCATAAAGGTGGTGCAGGTGGGGAGAAAGAGTATGGGCAAGAGGAGGGACACTCCTGTTGATGTGAGGAGCTCTCCTGGTGGGAGCAAACCAGTAATTAGTGGTGTCAGTGCATGTCCCCCGGCTGAGCAGCTGTGTCTGTGAGTGCTGTGCTGGACCTTTGGAAGAATTGCTTCTTCCACTGACTCTGGAAGTCATTGCTTTGGTGCCAGTGACCCACTGAACTCCTTACAGTAATTCACTCTCTGGTAGAAAACCACTTTTGTTAGAAATGATGTTTTCCTCTCTTTGCAAATGTACATATTGTCAGTAATTGTTGGATACCAAGAGGAAATATTTAATCATGGTTGGACATTGATACTTGTCTACTCAATCCACTGATAAAGCAGTAAGGGGGCAGGCTGCTGCTGACTTTTGTATTTTTAATATTTTTAGTTACAATCTTGAACACTGGAATGATTTTTTTCCTAGTATTGCTTTAAAGCTAAGTTTCTAAAGGTAGAAGGTATTGCAGGAGCTTAAAATTGTGCAGCTTTTTACTAGTGGAAAGTAGAAGCCTGACTCAGCTCACATGCCATTCAGAGTCTGGCAGCACTGCTTGGGGCTGCTCAGAAATGTGTGGTTTGCCTTAGTGGTTTTTTTTCCTCTGCTTTGTTTTGTTCGTTGGAATCAAATTTAGAAGACGTTGAAAGCTGCCAGTCCAAGAAGTGCTTTCTTCCAAAGTCAGTCTTTCAGCACTTCAAAGATTTGTCTGCTAAATCTGCAGTCAGAGGCACACTGATTGCTGCAGCTCATTTGTTTGTTTTTTCATGGTTTTGTTTTTTAAAGCACCTCCAAAACCAGCAGAATTTTAAACTTGATCTTATTCCCCTTATATGACTAAAATCTGTGTTATAAAGTATTTTTTTACATAATTAGGATGAAAAAAGAACAAAGGTGTTTTCCTTTCAGCTATATTGTCAATATTATGTTAAAAATATTTTACAAGTGATACTGTGTTTAGAAGTTGTGTTTATGATAAGCATTTTGCTTACTGTTGCTGCAGCAAAGTATCTACAGCCCTGTGCTTGGGGTTTTTTCCTTCCCTGTTAGAAGTTGTAGAGGAGTGAGAGGCATAACAGCTGCTGGCTTTTGTTGGGAATTGAAGTTTTCTGGAAATGAAATACATTAAAAGGAGGCAGAAACGGTTCTGTGCAAAAAACATGGGCTTTGCCAGGAAATCCAGCATCTTTATAGTCCTAATGAGAAACACAAAATTATACAAGGCTTAACAGTTTTCCGTGAAGGCAGTGTAAAATATTTCTGGTATATAGCAGGAGGGTAGATGGGGTGTGGACACTTATCACTTGTAGGGGCTCATGAAGGGGTGAACAGATTTTGGAATAGTCCAGCATAAAAGCAGCTTGCCAGACTTGAATTTAGTACTGTAAATTGGTGGTGTATGTCTGTTTCTCAGGAATGACTTAAAACTCTTGATTATAAGGATAGCTGTTTATTTTCACATATAAAATCATGTCTCTGAGCGAAAGCAAGCACAGTTTTAGAACTCTGTATTCTTTAAACAGCTTATTGGTTTCTATGGTAATAAAGCTTTTATTTTAATGTTTAAGAAGTTTTCTGTAATCCAGAAAAACATTTTCACATTCCAATAAGTAAAAATAAAGCTTCAGTCTTAAACCTCTTGTCTCCTGAAGAGGTGTAGTGTGCCTTTAGGTAATTTATGTTTTTAATACTTTCGGAGACTTAGCAGAACTGTGTGCTGTCTTTCTTACTGCATCTCACTTTTTCAGTCTCTCTGCCTGAAAAAGTGCTCTGTGGCTAAATCCATTCTTAAGGAAAATATTTCACAAATATATTTACCCTTACCTTTCTAGAAAGGAGCTATCCCATCTGTATTAAATTCTGACAGGTAGAGAACTTCATCTTTTCTCCTGGAAGCACAGTTTTATTGGAAGGAAAACACTTCCCAGCTTTGGATTGTTTGCTTTTTGTTTTTGTTTGCTTAAGTGGCATATTGTGTTCTGTGACTCAGCTGTGTTCTCCAAACTGCCGAGGGTGGTGGAGTGATTTCCAATGCATCGCTGCTCCCTCATTGTAATTCCCAAACTACTTTTGGTTCAGGTTCAGTGATGTGAATCAAACGTTTTGTTTTCTCCTTCTCCATTCATGACATGTGTGGAGGAGGGGGAGAGCACAAATGTGGAATGGTAACTAGGCCCGACTTGTTTTTAAACTTTTTTTAGGGCTTTAGGCAAAGCTGAGCTCAGGTTTTATGTTGATAATCATTATAATAATATAAGATACTGATTTTCAGTGCTTGCAGTTTAAGGAGGTCATTAGCAAAACAATTTCATCATGAAATTGTTACACAATATTGAAGCAAGTGGTTTGCAGTTTTGATTACATGAATCTGAGTCATGACATTTTGTGCTAGGAGTACAGAACACTAAAGCTACTTCAAACAGGGCTTAGCTAATGTATACCTTGTTATTGGACCTTGTAGAAACTAAGCAGGGTAATGAGAATGGGCAGTAATAAAATGCATAATGAGTCCTGTATAATACAAGTTTCTTCAGTCTTAATTAGAAATATTACACCTTCAAAGATACCCTGGACTCTAAAACCAGCTGTTTAGAGTAAATGTAATGTTCAGTTTAATAGCAGCTCAGCTATTTTACACCCACTCTTCAATCTTATCTGCTACTCTGTGGTGCTTACCTGATATTCTAGCACTATGCTATTATTTAAGATGTTTTATGAAATGGAGGATTATAACATAATTGTTCCTCACCTTTTTAATCTCTCCTGTTCCAGACTGGGTGAGAGTGCTGTGTATACTTTGGAAAGCTGAGAGGAAGGAAAACAACAGCTATAAAGCAAAACTTATGTTTCAAATTGTCCAAATCCTTTCTGGTAACTTGCATATTTCAAATGCAGAATCTGAAAAAATATAAGGAACAGTATATACTTTAAGAAATTCAGAAGCTGAAAGTTTTAGCTATTACTAATATAGTAAATTACAGTTTATGGGATATGAAGCAAATAACCACTCCTTTTGGGTTTCTAAGTAGTGGTTTTAAAGTTTGTTTCAAACTGAGGCTCTTCTGTATTGGCAGAATACTTAAGGCAGGGGCCCATTTAAAAATAATTTGAAGAACTCTACTGCAGCACATCCAAATGCTGCTGTGTATCCTACATCTTTGAAGTAGTGCTGGGATAATAATTCTTTAAAAAACCCAAACAACTCAAACCATTTTAATCTTGCTGTAACAGATGCCACTTTAATAATATTGGGTAACTTGCAGCTATGCTTAAAAATACCCAGGGTAATTTCTTCTTGAGTAGTATGTGAGCTGCTGAAGGCAGAACAGATTTTTGCCGTGTGGCGTGGGAGTGAGTTAATTATGACATATTTGACCAAGAATCAGTTCAGTTTTACTGGTACTTTGGTGAGAAAGTCTGAGACAAGAATGCTCCCCTGCCATTGAAAGAGAATACTTACTTGGAGTCAGTGTTGAAATACTTCTGGAAATCAGCTTTCCAGACTTCAGATCCACAATTGCAGCTGATGGTGACGTTTGTCTTTTTTGGAAATGTAAAACCTTTCCCTTGCAGCTGTCTAGTAGGTGAAAGCATTGGCTGCAGGATGCAGGGAGGTCTGGGAGTAATCCACCATGGGTTCACCATGCTTTTTGTGGTTGTTTTTGGGTTTGTTTTGTTTCTTATTTTAAAGTCTTTTGTTGATATCTTAAATGCATTATTACCCTTTTACTCTTCCCTCCACAGCTTCACATTTTCCCCTCCTCCCTTGATGTCTGAGGGCCCCTTGTTCCCCTGTTGCTGGGGCAGCAGGTTGGAGCTGCAGAGGGTGGGCAGCGCTTTTTGGTCTTTCCAGGGGCTGTATTCCAGCATGGGATTACTGGGCTGGTTTGTCACTAGGTATTTCTTTGGCGTTTTTGTATGTCCAGTGGTATGTTAGCAGTAGGTAGAGTTTGGGTTTGCTTTTCTCTGCATATGGTCTATTTTTTATGAAAGGATCTTTAATACATTTTCGTCATTTTGATTGCTCGGGGGAGGATTTATACCTTGAGGTTTTGGGTGGTACTAAAAAGAGCTTATAGTGCTGTGTTGTACCTTGGTGTGTGTGTGTGCTCTGTTTGTGGGTCTGTGGTACTCCCAAAACCATGCTGAATTCTGTTGATTGCACTAACAAGTTTGTTTTTCTGAGCTGAAGAAGGAAACAAACTCCAGAGTTCTATTTTAGGTACTGTTGTGATCAAATGTGGCATTCTTCAGCTCTAAGGAAAATGGAGTGATAAAACTGGAAGGCAGGTGTGAGAGAGTCAAACTCTGTGGAGCCTGGGATGTACTATTACTGCTGTTTTCTCTTAAAATGGCCTGTTGTCTTACAACACAACCTTAAATGGTGTGTAGTGACTTGGCTGGAGAACTGTTTGATGGTGCACCCTGAAAATTTGCTCTTTAACTTTCTTCAGTTTGAGTTCTAAATATTCTCAACAATCCTATGAGAATACAAGTTGCAGAAGTTGCACTGTTGTCTTGCAGGTTTAGGTAGTGACAAGGGAAAAATGGAGAAGTGTGTTCCAGTTTTAATCAAGCCCTGCACCTCTGTGAAGGTCACTCAAGCTTAGGGATGGGTTATGATTTACTTGAGAGGCAGAGCTGTGATCAGGAAGGGATTTCTGACATACTTGAGGGCAGTGGGAAGACAAAGGTAAATGAGCCTGACTCATCAAAGGCATTTCAGAGGTGTTCCTGAGTATCTTATCTAAATGATCTTGAACATATATAAGTGTTTGGATTTGTGGAGATTTTGCTTCAGGTGTAGCATTACCCCAGGAGCAACAGTGTTAGTAGACTT
This sequence comes from Emberiza elegans, assembly GCA_024865655.1. Taxonomy (NCBI): domain Eukaryota; kingdom Metazoa; phylum Chordata; class Aves; order Passeriformes; family Fringillidae; genus Emberiza; species Emberiza elegans. The sequence continues at coordinate 36,920,371 of JALJVW010000129.1, read as the reverse complement.
AGCAAGAATTTTCTGCCCTCTTCAAGTCATGAGCTGTATCTTAAGGGCCAGAGGTTGCTTATTTCCAGACATTATTTTTCTGTTGATTTAGATCTGTGGTTGGATGCAAACCATTGAGACTGCACCTGTATGTATACATGTATTTTCTGGCCAGTGACTCGTGAGTTAAGGGTGAAGTCTAATCTTTTTTATTCTTTCAAGAAGAGAGGGTTTTTGAAAGAAGTGGTTTGTACTGAAATTACTATAGTTAAGATTTGGCTGTAATTCTAAGGTAAAGATGCAATTTATTGTGACTCAAGAAAACTGAAAACTTTAATAAATTAATACTAAAGGTAAATAGGGGCTGTATTCACTGCATAGCATATGTACGTTATGAACTTCTATAAATACCAAACTGAATTATTATTTAGGGCATAAATAGATAAGAATAGTACTTCCTTTTTGCTAGGGCATGAAAGGCTGATAAATATGCTGCCTACTTGGGGGAAGGTTCCCTTTTTAGTAGAACAGAATTTTGGAGAAAGACTGAGAATATCAAAATGGCTTTTTTTTTTCTTCTGAAAATTGTAGGAAGTAATATTAAAAGGGCTGCAAAAAAAGCTATTAAAATTGGTTTCTGAATTTATTGAGGCACTGTTGAGGGATACTCTCCTTCCACAGGGAATAGTGTGATTCTGTTCCTGTACTCATGCTGACCCAGTTTGCTTTATTGTTTAGGTTCTTGCTGACCAGATGAATTAGCCATGTAACTTCTTTTTCCTGCTGGATAGCCTGAATCAGAATGATTTTTTGGGAACTAGTGCTTCTTGTTACCCAGATCTCTTAGGCCACCAGGGGTTTGGGAAGTTCTTAGTGACAGTGAAGCAGATGTTGTATCATTGATAAATAAGTCCTGATTGCATACTAGCCCAAGCAGAGCTTTTCTTGTGAGCGGTGGGATAGGTAATCTGTATGAAACCCCTGTTCAAGCTATGGACAGGCAGTGGCATTTCTGTTTTCTGTATGGAATTTTTTTGAATCTTAAGTTAATCTGTTAGAACAATTTGTAAGCTCTTTGCTTTTCCAGTAGTCATTGCTCTGTAACATCATTTGTTTTTTGTGTGAAATGCTTTGGGAGGCCTTGTTTGTCTATATTTCACTGTGTGATGTTTTTTTGGGTGGGTGGGATTTGTATTTAAGTGTTTGTAGAACAAGATGTTTTTAAATAGCAGATTGTGGTGAACAGGAAATCAGTTAGAAATGAGCTGAAAAAATGAACAGATTTGATCTTGAGGTCATTCAGACATTATTACAACAGTCTGGTAATGAAAGCATGTAGCTCCAGACAGGATCTCTCCAGACAGGATCTCTACTTGTTGTGGAACCTGTACAGGTAGACAGGATGGAGGTCCCCATATGGTGCCACAAATGTAAATGTGTTGGTCCCTCTCCTAAGGAGCTTACAATTTAAAGATGAAACTAAAGAGATGGATGAAACTTAATGTGCTGGGGTGGAGAGGAAGATAGAGATCAAGGCTGCTGCCATTGGCAGAGTCCAGATAAGAGCCTGGAAGAGATGAAAGGCTGCTGAGAGTGGTTGTAGGAGAGGAAGCTGGTGTAGGCACTTGGAAGGGTATGCACATGGCAGGGAGCAAGGGAAGGTAGTGTTGTAATGGTTTAAATGACGTGAAAAGGATGAGGTGAATGTCAGAACACTGGCCAGGATATTAATCTTGGTAAGAGGAATGTGGGCCAACATGTATCTCTGAGTTAGGAACACGTCCCAGGGTTTACTTCTCCCTTTTAGATGTGGAATGTGATATTTTTTCCTGTTTTTATTTATTTTTCCTTTCTGTAAGTTAGTTTTCCTGCAGACCTGTGGCTGGTAGATTTGGTGTGAGCAGGTATGCATACCAAAACACAGGATTACCCTGTGCAGCATCCCTTGGCAGTTAATGTGGTGTCTGGGGACTGGGGCCTCTGTTCTTGGTGAGACTTTGCTCCAGAAGCAGCCAGGCTGGTGGAACTGCCTCCATTACTACTGGTTTGTTCTTGGGGCTTTTTAAGGTGGCATCTCTGAGTTTCAGGCAGTCTTCTAGCATTGGAGAGAAGGCACAGTGGGACTTGGAAGATAGTCACTTTTAGGATTTGTAACTGATGCCCCAGAGCATTTGGAGCCCATGTCTAGGTGGGGAGGTCTGCATGGGACCTGCTCATTGCTGCTGGGTGCTGTCAGCTGCAGGAACGATGCCTGTGGAGGCTGGAGTGCACCACAGTCACTTTCACCGGAGAAAGCGACTTTATTTGTTTCTGTGTCTGTAGATCAGGTTGAACCAACACTGCAGTGGTTTTGGGTAAATCTGGAAGTGGTGGCAGCATCAAGGCTTGATTCGCTGTTGAGGGTATAAATGATTGAAATATTAATGTTCCACAAGGCAGACCCTAAACAAGAGTTGGATACTGTTGATTAAACGTTGTCTGTGTTAAGAGTTGGTTTAACTCTGTCCTTGTCAGCTCCCGAACTGTTCCTGGAAGCTGAAAGTGCAATCCTTGGCTCTTGAGCATGTCCTGAGGTTTGAGAAGATGTTGCTTCACACAGGCAGTCCAATCTGAACCTTTCTTTTCCTCTTCTGTGTGAGCCAGGCTTTGGGGTGTCCTAACATTAATGGAGAGTCAATAATGTAAAAATTAGGAAGTGTAAAAAATGGATGCATGGCACTCCAATGTGTGATAGCAGAGAGTGACTGATAGCAAAGATATATTTATTTTTTTATGCAGGCACACATGAGCCTGCACAGGTGTGTAACTGTGTAGGTATTTGGCTGTGTAGTAACTTTTTGCCTTTGACAATCATTTATGGCACTAGAGGTGAAAGAAAAAGGTGCTGAATGCTTGCAGGTGTTGAGGTCTAAAGTGGTTGAGAAGAGGGAAGGGAAGAATTACAACAGGTGAAACTTCATGTAGAAGGGAAGTTTTGGGAAAGGTGGTTTGGAAGGTGGGGAGCTGTTTCATTAGTGGTGAGTGACCCTGCCCTTTCTCTTGCTTGTGTTCCTAAGAACAGTTTGGCTCACTGAGCCCCAGACCTGTGCCTGCAAGCAGACACTACCCAGCAGAGGAAGAGCAGGGCAGGTGTGTATAATACCTCCCACAAACACACACCCAAGCCTCTGATTTTCTTGATTTTCTTTTTTTTTCCCAGCTTGGGGGATTTCTTGAGCCCAATGTAGTTTGTCTGTTTTATAATTCTTTAATCCAAGTACTTTTCCAGTCTCTCTCTGGTCCTGTGTAAACTCCTCATATCCACAGCAGCCCACAATCCATCAGGACATGCTGCCTGCAGACCTCTGTGCATTTTGTACCCTGCTCTGTACCAGCTTAGTTTGGCAGCCCCTGGTTGAAGGAAGAGATAACAAATCTTATCTTTCTTCTCCAGGCCACTTAGGGTTGTGTAGATGCTGTGCCCTCCTCTGCCTTAGGCTTGTCCAGAGTGTTGTACCACATGCAGTGTGGACCTGCGCTGTAATCTGGGCTTTTAAAATTTCCTGTTACGTTCTCTGCAGGCTGAAGGGTTCTTGTTACCAGTCTGTTCCTCACTGGGAAGCTGTGTCACACCTTGCAGGGGTTTTCTCTGCACTACTGAAAGTTCCCAAGTATTCCAAGTCCTTTCTGGATGCAGGAAAGCAGGGCTGTATGCACTGAGGTGTTTGCTGGGGCTGGTTTCTGTCCCGTTTGTTTCCAGACAGTTCATAATGCCCACTTTGCAGCAAGAGCACAGACAGGAAATATTCCTCTCTATTGGCACTCAGGGCTCCTGACCTTTGTCACGGGAGCAGAGGGAATTGCAGCAGGTGGTGTTCTCAGAAGCCACACAAACAACTTTGTTTTTTTTGGCTAAAATTTACCCATATTTTCTGTGGTTCAGGTCAGGTGCAGTAACTCACACACTTGCTGAGAGAATGCTTTTTCAAAAGCAAAACCTTTTTTTTGATTCTTCTGCAACATGAAAATCTGAAGTTTTGAACTATGTATTTTGAGGTGGAGAAGAGTAACTTTTTAGTGTTGTTGTGTTACGTTGTAATAGAAATTAACTTTAAAACCTCCAAAAAAACAAACTCAAAAAAAATCTCCAACAGCTTCTTGTCAAGCTGTCCAGTGCAATTTGAGTTGGTGTTAGACCTCTGCCAAAACTGCAGGCAAGTTTACTAATTCTAGGAATAGTATCAGCAGCAGAGATGACATTAGGGAGTGTGCATCCAGCCTTCCTAGAAACAACCCTGCTGTTTATTCCAACAGGAAAAGAAGCCACTGTTGCAAGAGATAAGGCATTTCTGCTAAGTGAGTAGAAATTATCTGAAAGCATGGGTGAGGTTTTTAGCTCATGAAATTGCTGAGCACTAATAGTAGCAAACCCATGTTTTGAATGAACAATCCTGGGATATTGTTACCAATTGCTGTATTTAAATAGTTTACCCAGTGAAAAGTGGGTCATGCAACAGGGTTTTTATAGACCAAATTTTGCGCTTTTTTTCTTGTGGAAAGTCAATAAAATTATAGGTTCAACATATATTAGTTAAGTGATTTTGAGCATCATTGGTCTGTTGCTGGCTGAAGAAAGTACATGGAGTATGTGCTTGGTGGTCAGCAGGTAGTTGAACACCTTGCCAAATCAGGATGTCTCTCGTTTGGGTCACCCAGGCACTGTAATTCACATGTGAGGGATGCAGCAAGTGGGTCAGGTTTTGATTTGTATTTGTAGACTTGGTGTCTGCCAGGTGCAAATTAAGAAATTTGGCTTTTCTCAAGTAACTCTGTTTGCCTCTAGCAAGGTCTAAAGCTATGCTATTAAAACAAGAATTCCAAGAAATAGGACAATGGCATGGGATAGTATTTGTGTATTTGGTAAAATTCAGAGCAAAAGAAAAATTTTCACTAATTTGTGAAGGAAGTATTTGGACAGATGAGCCCTCCCTGGCCTGCCTGCCATGCGGAGGGCTCCATGTGGAATTCACTGCTGTGCTCCTGCCCCAGCCTGGCTGCTGAACAAAATGCTTTTGGATGCCACATTGTGTCCTGAGGTTGTGCTGGGTTTAGTGCTTTCCTGAACAACAGGAATATTGTGTGGCTGTGTGCACAAAAAATGTAGGGCTGCTCTGCTGCTTTTGATCTGCATAAATCAGATTAATTCTGATTTCCCCCTAACCTGAAGTTCAGGAAATGGAGAACTTCAGCAGTGTTCTCCAGAAAGCATTAAGCTGTCTTAGTCTTTGACATGGAGATTTTAATAATTTAATTATCTTAAATTAATATCTTCTGTAAGCAGAGCTTTTATCCTTTTAGGAATCAATTGCAGAATTATGTCAGTAAAAGCCTTTCCTGTAAAAACAGGTATTATTTAGGATGGATTTCTTTGAGAGAATTAGGGTATGTCTGCTGTGTTCTCAGAACCTCTCAGTATGTTTCAAAGTGTCCTGACTTGTATGGCCTTGATCATTCAGACGGAGGAAATGAAGTGTAAATTCCTTATATTCTCATCTCATACATTTTCAAGTGGAACACACTGGGTTTATATCTAATGAATTACAGCTGATTTATATCTCTGCCCTTAATTTTTATAAAACGATGTGATTTTGCATATAAAACTTGCAGAATGCTTTCTCAGTGTGTTCCTTAGTTTTAAATGAAATGTCTTTCAGCAATGCTGCCATCCTTTTTAAAATATTTGCCCCTTAGTTTCTCTTCTGCCTTGTGATCTTTTTCTTCTGATTGTTCCTCAGCAAAATTCAGACAGCTGCCTGTAGTTTCATAATCTAATCCCATCTTAAACTGATGAATTGAAATGGAATTGTGTAATGAAGAGAATGTCACTTCAATTTCCCAAACTTTGCTTCTATGTTATGCGAGATGAACTTTGAAAATGTTTGGATGCTGTCTAGACTAGTGTTCCATATTAAACATTGATAAGAAGTTGAAATTGTATTGTTGTCAATAGTCTGAAGCAGTAGGGCTCAATTTTGAATAAAGGCTGAAGCTTTTGTGCAAAATCTATTAATAGAGCTGAAGTTTGGACAGAAAAGCCCAGTGTAGGCTGCAATGCAATGAAAACTACTTAGAGTAGTATATTTCTGGGCTGCCTTGAAAGAGGTTTTTTTGCTGCTTGTTTGTTGTCATGATCAGTTATCAGATTTATTTTATTTTTTATTTTTTTTAGACTTTGTAGATTTTCTTAGAAGAGCTTGTGACAGTCCAGGAACAGCTGTGTGTTTACACTGCAAGTGAAAGTTCTGTCTGATCTGGCTACCAAGCTTTACTTGCTGGCATTTTTGTTTGAGAACTTCAGGGGAATGCTGGGTTACTCTGTGAGAATGTGCCTCTTGTCTCTGCTACTTCACATCTCATAATTTGTTTATCTTAATAGAAGAGTTTTTTCATCCCTTTTCCTGTCAGCTTCCTTTACTGTTCAGTCAGTGCTGAGTTAAATCCATTCATATGGGATCTGGTATGAAGTGTTAATCTGGATTTTATTGTTGATCAGCAATTCTCATATCTGTACTATTAACATAGGAAATTGATGTCTAAGGAATCTTACATTATGAGACTGAAATAAGATTATTCAGCTTCACAGAAGCACTGCTGTTTTCTTCGAGCACTGCATGGCCTCATTACGTTTCCTTCACCAACTGGTTAATGAAAAAATGGAAGCAGTTCAGGTGTGGGAGAGAAGAGCCATCAAGAAGCTTAATGTGCAAGTTCTTTTGCAAACTCTGAAAATAAGGCACGTGACCCAGCCCAGCTCCAGGAATGGGGGGTTTGGGAATCCTGCCAGGGCTCTGCTCTGTGACTGTGACTGCACAGCTGCCTTGGGCTGGGCTGCAGACCCCACTCAGCCCTGGCTGCAGCCTCCACTGGTGTGACAGGGGATTTCTGGGATGCTGGAGGCTCCTGCTGGGTGACCTGTGGGCCTTTGGCTGCAGCACAGATGGACTCCTGAGGTGGCCCTTGGGAATGGTGGTGACTGCAGCACTTCGTGGGAGGGATCTTGCAAGACTTCAGTCTCCTCTTAGATTTCAGATGAAATATTTTTCTTTTATGTGGTCAAGTTTCACAAGTGGCTCTTAGCCTTTTCTGTCTGAGAAAAGATATATATGTGTCCAAATATACATATACACATATATGTGTGTATGTGTGTATATATATATATATGTATCTGTCTGCTTGATACTTCCATACCAAAAAAGTGCTGATGACTCAGGACACCAGCCAGCTGTACTGCTCCAAGTGCAGTATTGCAGTTTCCAGCTTTAATAAGGGGATTAGAGAAGTGGTGACAACCAATAGCTCCGTGTATGGAAGACTCAAGACTTTATGGAATGACATCAGGTAGGTGATGTTTATGTGAAACTCACTTATGTTTATTTACAGTTCACACAATTCTGTTTTACCTTAAAAATGGAGAAGAAACATGTTGAAGTGTAGTTTATAATCATGGAGGCAGGAAATTAGGGAGCTCTTGTTTAGGATATGCAGAGTTTTGGGAAGGGGAGATGCTGCAGGGAGGTCCCAGTCTTTCTTCTGGTTTCTGATAAATTAATCTGTGCTGTTTGAGGTCCTTCCCAGAGTTATCTGATGCTCTTGCTTTAGAATTGGTTGCCATGCTGCTTCAGAGAATTAAACTTAGGATTTAAACAGGCATGGGGTTTTTTTGCTCATAAGTCCTTCCCCTTCCCCTCCAAATACCTTAAATGTAATTTGGCATTAGTTTATGAAAATTTTCAAAACATTTTAGGTGTAAATACTGAGCTCTGCCATATGGGACTGTCTGATTCAAGCAACTGGGCCTTTGCTCTTCAAAATGTTTTGGGGATGTGCTTGGAGAGATTAGAATAACTTGTCAAACAGCTTTCAGGTGTGTCTTGTGTGTAAGGCGTGGAGGAAAAATGTCCTGACAAAAGCAGAGACAGTTTTTGAAGTTCCTTTTATGTGAGCTTACAGGTCCACAGCAAGGAAAGGGTGGGGGGTTGCTGGTAAAGTTAATTTTTATTGAGTATAAGTTTAATATAGAAGCTTTAACTGTTTTAATGTTTGACTTGCATGCATCACTGAGGTGTGATTCATTGCAAGCTGTGGTGCATATTTTCATTCTTTGGTCTTAGAACAAAACAATATTTTTCTGAAGAGGAAAATTATTTCAGAAATAATAGTTTCAGTTGGCTTTTGTGAAAACAAAGCCGCTGCTGACCACATCACGCTCTGTGAGTACCAAGCAATAGCTTTTTGTAGTGATCTTATGATGTCTGCGAAATAACTCAAATAGAGATTCTCAACTTGTGGGTGTATTTTGGCTGTTTCTTCCTTTAATTGAGGAAAACTAAGTTGCTGTATTTTTGAAATCACTGAAATATTTGAAAAGCAGCCTGGACCTTGGTGAGGGCTGTGTAGGATTAAAAGGGAGCTTCTCCTGAAGTGGAAGGACCCCTCTATACTTCCCCACTGCTGCCAGCCCTGCCATTGCCTTTGCCCCTCTGTCTCTGGAGCCATGGGCAGCCTTTGCTGAGTGCTGGGATGGGGCAAGGGCTGCTCAGCTGAGCTTTGGTCTTTTTTTCTAGTTTTTTTGCTTTCTTATTTCTTTCAGAAGGAGAGGACTTTTAGCTGGACAGAAGTCAGAATTTCTTTAGCACAGGGTGGAGTTTGTGTGTGCATACCTCATGATTGGGTTTGTAAGTAACCATACAGGTTTGCAGTATTACACATAATACTTGTTCTTTACATGGTCATCTTTTCTTTAGCATATCCTTGGAGTAGAGGCAAGGAAGAGCTATGAGACCTTCAGCAGTGAGGTGTAGCTGATGTCCTTGTGACCCACCAGAAGAGCATGGGCAGGATAAAGCCCTGGGACCACTTCCTCAGTTCCAGGGGCCTGTGCTGCCATTGCTGCACTGTGTAATGAGGTGTTCCCATATTGCAGCTCAAGCAGCTCCTGGAACAGGGAGAGAGCTGGCACTGTGTGGCTTTGAGGGAAAGAGTAGCTGACATTTCTGTATCTTTGTTTTCTTAAGCCTAAACCTCTTGCACTCTTTGTTTCTCAATGAGAGCAAGCAGCTGTTTCCTTCTCCACTGTACTGCAGGGAAACATCCTGCACGTATGTGCCTCCAACCCTGCAGGGAAGGTGAGCAGACACCTGCCTGGCAGAGGACAGTGCCCTCAGTCTTGGCTGAGAGGACAGAAATGGTGGAAGAGGACAGTCTATCTCAGCTGGGAGAGTGTGATTCACTGGCTGGCTTAGCCCTTCAGACTGAAAATTGGTGTTCACATTTGCTCAGCTGGGAGTGGAAGGGGTTTTGTAGAGAGCTGGAAAGTGACTTTTTATATGTTCCTCATTTGTGTTCATGCAACTGCAGAAAGCATTTGCATGCCCTTCATCACTTTGTCTTCCATGTCGGGAAACTCCTGAGTTGCTCTCACCTTGGCATGTGCATGGCTCATTGCAGGGCTGGTGTTGTGCTTTGAGGGCAGGCTCCCTCCTGTTTTCATTTGTGCCTCATGGCCCATCTGTACCTTCCTGCAATACAAGAGTGTATTTTCTGCCCCTCATTTTAGCAAGCACTTGGACTTCTGCCTTTTCCAGTCAGTTTGGAGCCCCTGAAGAAGGGAGCTGGCTGTAGCTGTGTGCTTTGTACTTGGGTGGTGCCTTTCAGTGAGACTTCCTTCAAAAAGGGACGAGCGTGCTGTGAGGTGTTTCTAATGAGAACTAAACAAAGCTTTTTCCTGAAAAGCCGAGGACAGGGCACGCAGCTGTCAGGACTTGCTGCTCCTTGCTTGGAGCAGGCAGTGCAGGAGTGTTGGTGTTGCAGCTGTGCCCTGCTGGCAGTGTTGGCTGCAGGGTCTCTCACACCTGGTGAGGCACTGCTGGGGCTCTCGGTGCTGCACAGCCTCGGCAGGGCAGTGGGGACAGTGCAGGGGGAGCTCTGAGCCTTGGGCTGTCCCAGCATGGGCTGGCAGCACGGGCTGGCTGCTGCCCCAGTTCCTGTCCCATGTACACGTGTCACTCTGGCTGCAGTGGCTCTTCAGTGCTGGTTTCAGGCTCCATCGTTCTTCCTTCCCTCAGGATCTCTGGAGGGTTGGCAGTGCCCTCCCTCTGTGAAGGACCTGCGTTCTGCAGTCAGCAGCTCTCACTCCTGCAGTGGATAAGCTCCATGTGTTCTCCTCCCTAGAAAACATTTTTTTTCTGATATAACTCACATCTGAAATGTCACTGACTTTTTTTTCCCCTCCCTCCTTTCTAGACTGATTGCATTGCCATGGAAACCATTGTTGGAAGAGAAGACTTTTCTGCTGGTAACTCCAGAAACTGTGTGGTGCTTTTGGAAGCAAAGCTCAGCTCCAGCCGGCTACTTTCATTTCCACCAGCACGGACATAGACACACATCCTTCTCATTAGTTTTTTTCATAGACATCGGCTCTCTACAATTGAATTCATTTGAATTGACGTTTTTTCATAGCTGTGCTTTGGTGATGGAATTTGGTCTTTCATGTCATATCTATTTGGGAGGCAGTGTGAATGCTTATAGGAGATCCCTGTATGTCTCTTTCTTCTTTCTGCCTCTCTTGTTAATTTTTTAAAAAAAATTATATTCTGAGAAGTCAAAGCTGGTTTCTGATTGTCTGTTTAACATGGGTTTTACTTCTCTGGTACATTAACAAGTGGTTAGCTTAAAACATGTATTGCTTAGAAATACTTTGGCAGTTCAGGATTTTTCCAGGTGACTGGGCAGAAGGAGGGAGGGAGAAGTGAACATTAGCTTGAGGGGTGAACCCGTGGGACTGGACAGGTCTGAGGAAAAGAGACCTCTTCTGCCTTTTTTTTTTTCCTTTTTTTTAAGGTTTTGCTTTTATGGTACAAGAGGTATTTCTTGAGCATAGGCTAGAGGCTTTTCAGTCAAGTGTCTGTCAGAGCTTAAACGAAAATTTTGTTTTGCTCAGAATTTTGGTATGTACAAAGTAGGATTAATGGGCTGGTTGTCTTGTAGATTGTTTTTGTTCTTGTTTATAAATATGAATTGTGTAAAATGAGGTTTTTGTTCATGGATTCGAATGGAGAACTGCGGAGTCGTATCCAATGTTTGTGACTTCTGCATTAGACTTGTCAGCTGTAGCTTTTTAAAGGGAAACCACCCTAATTGATCTTACTTTCAACCAAAGTCCCACTTTTAATTTGGGACTATTTTTGTTCTTTCTTTCTGGCATAATGGGGAAATAAAATAAAATGTTGGCTCATTGATTGTCTTTATCCCACTGACAGAAATGTGAACAATGACTATTTGACATTTTTTAAAATAAGCCCTGATTTTTCTACAATTTAAGTGCTTCACTCTTGTACTGAATTTTTTTTTGGTTGAAATGAGTTTAGCTTTTTAACACTGCTATGAACTTAAAAGAGCATGACACTAGTCATTGGTACATGCAATGGATTATAAAAGGCACTGACGATTGCTAAAGGGTTTCAAAGTGGTACACAAATCCTGATGCTGTACTGCACCACACAGCTGGGAATCCTCCACATGTATATTGTACAACGGATGGGCCAGGCTGCCTCACCTCCAACAGACAACCTTCACATTGCTGGTACAGTTTGTGTAACAAATCAGACACTGTCAGCTTGGATTGTTCAGTGATGAGTACCCAGATCTATTTCTGAGTAGTAATGAAATGTACATGTCACTAAAATACGAGGTGATTGTTTTGGGGTTTTTTTTAGGAAACATGGTACCAATCAGTTTACACAGTGTCTAGTGACAGGAAAAACTGTTGCTACAGGGTTTAAAAGCACAGACCTGTTTTTGATTCTGAAAGAGAAGTTTCAGTTGGTACAATTACTTGCTGCTAAACATACAGGAATTAAAAATACGACCACTTTTACAGACCATGATACTGTCTTGCCATATAGCTGTTGGTTGGTCTCATAAATGAATAATGCAATACATAGACAGCTTTTTATAAAGCTTTACATCTTTTCTAAGAAATCAAAATTTGGTGAAGATAGTTCTAAACATTTAATGTGAAAGGAAAAGGTTGTTTTGAAGAAATTTGTTACATACTTATTTCATATTAGACTCCCTGAGGCTGCCATTGTACAATATACAGCACTGATTTAATACATGCTGAATAAATAAGTAAATGGGTAACCTCAAGTATAGTGGTACAAATACTAATAGGTACGGCATAATAAATATGCAATCTTTTTGAATCTCTTAGTTTACAGCAACTAATTTATTCAGTATTGTGCTGGAAGAACATTTTCAGATGATGTAAAACATATCACTATATATACTACCTTCCAGCTACCCGTTTATGCTGCTGTATAGTATGAAAATACCAATGATAGAACAATGTTTGTCCTGTAAATTTAATTTGATATTGGACAGTTATTGTCTGTACAAACTAAAACATATATGGTTGAAACTGTTCATTATATTTGCTATTTCTGCTCCACAGATCTGTTTTAAAGTTGGGCTGATTGATCTGGCTTTGTCTTCCATTGTAAATATTGTTCTGTTGTTTTCTTTGTAAAACACATCGCGTTTGCGGTTTTGGGAGACTGGCTTGAAGCTCTGTATAGTGTTTATATTTATCTGACTTGGCTTTCCATAGAGCTACTTGCAGTAAATACGTGTTCATGTAGCTCCGTGTCTGTGTTTTATTTTTAAACAAACTTTTGGGTTTTTCCGTCAGACCTCCTGCTGCAGCTGCTTCTCCTGAAAGCGGTTTTGTCACCCTGGCTCCCTGAAGATTTGGAGAGGTTTTAGCACTGATTCAAGGTAGTGATTCCCCATCTCTCCAGTTTTCTTTGCCTTTTCACTTAGTTTAGAAGGTAAGATACAGAAAAACACACAGAAGTTTTCTTTGTCATGGATTCATAGTGCCTGTAAACAATTACACTTTGGAGTGAAAACAACAACAACAAATAATATATATAAATCAGTGACCAATGCATTTTCTGCTTTAACTGTAGAAGGCATGAACAAAAAATTGCCACAAACTTTGTCCATGACTGGATAGGGAAGTCTCGCGATCAAAAAGTGCTAGTCCTCAAAGAAACTTTCAGCAATGCATTATCAAATAGGGGCCTGACTTTGGGGCAGGAGGCAACAGGTATGTTTTGGTGTTGTATCTTTTGCAGTGACATTTTGGTTTGAAAGGTACACTAAATAGGTCTCAGTATGTGAAACCCAAACAAATAGATAATCTCATCACTTCAAGTAATGCACACACCTGTAAAACAACTGAAGTCAGAAAATACCAACAAAAGGTAGTGCCTTTTCAGATTTCTTACTGGTCTTACATGGAGGATATGGCAAATCATGTTCTATAGAAAGAGGCTTTTATCCATAGATGGGAATGTATATGATCGCCATGGATGTGGGTGATTACTGTGAAATATGTTGGATGAGACCTTTCTTTAAAATTACCCAAATTAATTCTTACCCTGTTACTCAGAATAGTACATTGAAACAACTCCCTGGAAAGGTCAGCTTTGCTGTAAGAATAGGGTTTTCCTCAAATAAACCAGTCTTCTCCTTAGGGCCCCTTTGCATAGTGTGGAGCCTGTGCTGGGAGGGAAAAGAGAATAGTGCTGCTCAAGTACAGCAAAAAGAGCCCTACCAGCAGTGCATACAAATAGTGACAGTTATCCAAACTCTGTCCAGACTCTGTTGTGACAGTGTTACAGTAAGTGCTGCAAACTACCTTTGACTGATTGGGTTTGAAATGGGCCAACTGCTGGAGGGTTGTGGTGTTTTTTATGTGGGAAGACATAATTTTACACTGATTTTTCAAGCCCCTTTGGGTGCCTGAGCTCTCCTGCAGCTGAAGGATAGTGAAAGCTGTCAGCTAAAGCCAAAAGGAAAGACCTTCTGATTTAATCCAAAGGCAGTCACTAGAATGCATCCTAAGTCTTTGGAGATGCATTGCCCAATTCTCATGGCCTGTGCATCTCCCTGAGCCCTGTGGTAGTGGAGATAACCAAATACTGGGGAGTCAGTGATTCACAGCACTGGAAGAAGGACCTTGTTAGGGGTACCAGTTATCAATACAATCTGTACTGCATTGTTTTTTATCCCTGCATCCTCTTTTGGCTATAACAATAGTGATTCCTCAAATAATACAAAGAAGTTTCTCCCCTCTGGTCCATGCAGAGCTGTGGAGCAGCATGTCTTGGGGAGAGCAGGAACTCTGAGCTTGCTTTGCATGTCTGGAAGATGGAAACTTCTCCCCCTCATCCCCTAAAGAAACACACCAAGTTTTGGTTACTTTGGTTTCTTTCCAAGTTAATTTCCAACTTTTGAAAACAGCATTATAGTTACAGCCTGTGAGGCAAGAGCTCAGCAGGCACCAAAGCTGCTGTTGGCAGAGCAGCCTCAGCTCCCAGAGCCCTTTGTAGGGACAGCAGGTGTCTGCTACTGACCAGTTACTGTCACCTTGGCTGAGGCTGTCCTCAGGCACTGCTCACCTGTCTGCTGCAAAGGGGTAGAGTTAATAATCTTTCTTTCCAAAGCTTGGGAGTTCCAGATACTTACCCTACATTTTAAATGTAGAACACTTAAAGCTCCCCTGAGCTAATCACTGCCTCTGTGTCCCATTAGCAAGTGTCCTGCTTTTTTCCCCTGGACTAACCTGGAAAAACAAAATTATTCCAGTCTCTTGTGCAGTTTTCAGCTTGTGCTTCTAGCGGAAGTAGCCATGGCAGCAGAAGTATTGTGTGTCCAGCAGTGCTGGGTTATCTGAAGCACAACTTTTCAGGGAAGGACCTGTTGAAAACACATAATGCTGCTACAGTCCTGAATCTGGCACAACAGCCCTCCCTCAGGTGTGTCCCAAGGATGGCACAGCAGCACAGTTTGGGATGCAAGTACTGCAGCTGGGTATTGAAGGATATAGAAAATATTTGCAGAACATCAGATTTTAGAACTTGAGCATTTGTTGCTTGCAAAATCAGTATGTTGTTTTTTTCAAGTTGTAGAATTACTTTTTAAAACAGATCCGTCCTGCACCCTCTGTTGGAAATGGGCACTAGAGAGGAATTGATTTACACAGCAGAGGACAAAGTGCTGCAGACTTGAGAGCTTCTGCAGCACAAAACTTGTGTGTGACATCTAGCTCAGGGTACAGAAGTGCTGCTGCACTGCCCTGTGTGCCCGTTGAGGTTGTCCTCAGACTGCAGAAGTGTTTAAGTAGTTTAAATCCCACCCTAGAAATGAATATGATGTTGAAGGAAGCTTTTTCCTCTTTGTAATAGGATTTCTAGAGGGACGGAAAAGTCTCTGCCTTAATCAGAACGTTTATTTTTTTAACACTAGAACAGTGTAAATCCAGCCTAGGCGCAAGATTGCTAAATCCTGGTTTTAGGATTAAAACCAGTATTCCTTTAGAAAAATTGGACTTTTTCACTCATCATTCTGGTTGCAATTCACAGTTCCCCACCTCAGTACAAGAACTGGGCCTGTGTAGTGGGTGAGGAAGGGTGAGGACCCCACTCCTGCCGAGCTTTCCTGCAGGGCTCCCTCCTCCAGGCAGGGCCAGCCCTGGCAGTGCTGCTGTCACAGCTGCTGCCAAAGCCACACGGTGCCCTCGAGTGGCTGCAGCATGTCCCCAACAGCTCAGACCTGCCAGGTGCCTGCTGAGATTAACTAAAATAGCCCAAATCTATGGAATTAGTTATGAGAATAAAAACTTGGAAAAACATACCAGATATCAGGAAAAGAGCCTTAACTGGAGCTGAAGTGGTGTCCAGAGCTGCACTGTGTTTAGGTGGTGTTGAGAACTGTTTTAAGGATCCAATGGCCAAAGCACTGTTTTCCTTTTTTAATAATAAAGCTGCAAACACAAACTTTTACCTGTAGTTTAATGTTTATATAGTGATGGATAGCACCTAGAGGCCCCAACCAACATTTGAGCCCCCTCAATGTCTCTGCCCCAAGGAGCTTACAGTCTAAGCATCAAGAAGCAGAAGAGAATAATAACCTTGTTCTCTTTTATAGATCAGTAACTCCGATCCAACACAGGTCAAGTGATTTACCTGCTCTAAGGCACAGAAGGTGTGGTGAGAATTAACCCAACATCTCTTGAATCTCTGCTGCAGATCTCAGAATAAAAGATGTTCCTTCATGTCTAGACCACTTACTTTGGTCACCCCTTTGGAATTCTATGCCTGAAGCTCTTTAAGGTTCAGGACTCCTGTCCAGGTCAAGGTCAGAGCTGCAGGAACAGAAGAGAAAACAGAGCTATCACAAGCACAGCTGCTTTACATACTTCACTTTTCTCTGGTCATCTCAGCTTTGGGCCCTGAAGCTGCCACAAGACCAGTAGGTCTGGGTGCTCTGTACCTTGGGATCTCCTGTCCTGGTTTTACCTGCTGCAAGAGAAGCCCAGATCTTACAAAGCAGCAACAGTTACACACTGGTTTACTAAACGTGGTCCACTCTATTCCATGTCCCCACATCTGAACACTTTGTGTTGATAAACACAAGATGGGGTGTTGGTAGGGAGGGCTGGGAAGGCCCTTTCCTTTGAGAGCTCCTTGGCCTTAGCATCCACTTTTCTGCTGTTTTAGGAATAGGGATTGGCTGGTGTGTTCATTTTAGACTTCTGCAGAGCCAGCAGCAAGATAAGGGCTTGTGTTTACATGAAGAGACTTACTATTTTATTTCAGCTTTGGTAACAAGTTCCTGACTTGGAGGTAGCAGCAGGTTCAGTTTATTACTACGTGCATCAGCAAACCAAACTAAACTGAGCTGAAAGATACACTTTGCTGAATTCCCACTCTCTACCAACAGATATACCTGCAGCTAATGGAAAAAAGACAAAGCTATTATTATTTTGCACTTTAAACTAAAGAACTTCAGTTTCATACTCAGTTGAAAGCTTTAGAAATCAGCACCAATCTCATTGTATATCACTGCCACCTGCTTAGTCACCAGTCCTATATCTTTTGTCACATGTGTAAAGCAAGGAGATGTCGGATGCTCCATGTTTACAGGGACAACTGGAAGGTAAGAACAGCCATTAGCAGATAAATTACTTAACAGTATTCAATAAACAAATACACATCACCTGTAGAGAGCAGTATGTTAATTCACAAGTTAGGCTGTATTGATAGTCGAGGTGGCAATATACAATGAAAATAGGAAGGTGTTGTCACTTGACAGAGTCCTGCATTGTCAGGGAGCTGTTTATACACGAGGGTAAATGAAACGCTCTGACCATAGAAGCTGAACAGTCATGCATACAAAAGTGATCACTTTTCAGCTATTGCACAAGTAGTGACACTCTTTAGACATACATAGGAGGATTCTTATAAACTGACATCAGAAGGACTGCATGCACCATCTTTCAAGGCCTTATGTGAACTATACATACACAGGAGTTGCTGTATACTGTGAATACATTGTGGATGTGTATAAATTCACATAAGATTAAAAGATAAATTTGTAAATAGGAAGGTTTCCACCAGCTTATGCTTTATTTTATTCAAAAGGTTTCTTAGTGTGTATACTATTTTGGATAAAACATATGACACCACTTCAGAGGTGAAGTTTCATGTAAGCATCACCCTAAATGCTTTGGTAACTGGATATTCCCAAAGGACAGGTTTGGTTAAACCAAACTGATTACTAAAATGTGAATGTGACTTGTATTCTTAAAAGAAGGATATAGAATATGGCTAATAATTTCACATATTTTCACAAGATAAAAAACCCCTTTTCAAGTGGATTGGGTTCTCTAAGCACATATAAAACCACTGCTAGTATGGTGTACAACATTTAAAACCCTGATCAAAATTACTTCAGAATAATTGTGCATTCCCCAAATATATCAGGTTGGCAACTGAGGAAGGAAATGAAAAATTAAATGAATAAATTGGCATAAGAGGGGTAAATTCTCTCTGTACCACAAGTTTCATAATAAAATACTGTCTTATCTTTTAATTTTAGACATAAGGATTTTTTATCAGTCTGGTTTGTTTCTAGATGACTGAAAGTTTAGAATAAAAAGATGTTTACACAATATACACATTTCATTACTTACAAAGAGAAATAAGCTTAAAATTTCATATTAAAAATACAGTAGGGTTAGTAGCACCATGAAAAATGTTTTTCAAAACTGCAGTCTTGTTATTTTAAACATACTCAGTGCGTCATGTTCTTCTCAATTCTCTTGGTTGATCAAAAAGGTGCCATTTTGGTACAGGGAGAGAAATGAAAAAATTCATCTTCTGATCCATTGTGAACCTCAAGTGTTCTTTTCTGTTTCCAAGAGGTCAATTCTTTCATCTTAGTGCTGTTGTCAAATATGTACTGAACAACCCTTAGTTTGGCACGTGAGTGAGGTACACTTGAATTTGCATGGTTAAAACAGTTTGGATTTGTTTTTTCTTTTCTTCTGCACAGTAGCACCATTGTTGCAGCTGGAAGACAGTGCATCTTAGGAATTTTCAACTGTTTTATAAAACATTCTCCAAGATGTTACGTCTTCTTCATGCAAACTTGACAACGACTAATCCGCGTCCTCAAGTCTCCAGCTTTCAGTGTCTCAGACTGAGGTTTGCTGACAGACACACACAAAAGAAAGGTTGCATTAGGTTTTTCTTTGTTTACAGTTCAATTTCCACTGTTTCATTTAAAACATTTTTGTTTCATTTAAAACTGAAGTATGTGAGCAGGGAATGAATCCTGAATTGGAGAATTTTTCTAAGAGGGCTCATTCTGTCTGTTGCCAGCAGCAGGTGACAGATGCTCAGTTGTGTCAGTGTCCCCAAGGTATCCCAAGCACCTGTTTCAGTCTGGCAGATGATGGAGCACAAACACAACCCAGGGGGAAGGTGAATTGTGTACATTTGAGACTGTATCTGGGTCTGTTTCTGGCCTTTAGTTGAAGGGTACTTTAACAACACACCAAAAGTACTGCTACAGTCAGAGCTGTATTTAAGTGGTAGCTTTACCAAATAATTTATTTTTATTTTGAAAGGGTAACAAAATGGGAGATCAATGCAGTTAGTGTAATATGTGTGCACACAAGTCAAATGCTTAAAAGCTTCTTTAAAAAAATAGAATGAAGAAGGAAGTTGTTTTAATGGGAGGGACAAAACCATTAAAGACAAATCTCAAGGGTACATGGCAGTTACCAATAGGAAGCTTTCACTGGTGAATTACCAATAATCAACTACCCAGAAAACTGAAGAGTGATGAATTATCACGTCAATTACCCTGACTGAAGGTGTTACACAAAGCCAACTTAGGGGCCACCACTGCTCAGAGCACAGTGCCAGCCCTGTGCCACAAAGCTACACTTGTCAATGAGGTGGCAGTGGGAATATTAAGAGTTTTTTATCAGCACACAAACAGGGCAGTAGCTATTTATTCTATGAAAGATGTTTCTTCAGTTAAAAAATAATTTGCTACTCAACTTGAAAGGGATAAAGTTGTAGGAGCTGAGAGACTCCAGCTGAAATGCTGACTGCAGAGAAGCTGAGGACACAATGGCCACTGGCTTCCTTGCAGCCAAAATATCATCCTGTTTCTTTCTGCCAAGTGTGGAAGAAAATGCTGGCCATGGAGGGAAGGAAACCTTATATAAGATTTTTAAAAACAAGTCATATGAACCTCTGCCTCAAAAGATTTAAGTAGAGTTTTTCTTGCCGTTCACTCCTATCCCTTGTATATCTGTGAATCACCTTTTGAAATATTTGGATTTATTGAAAGGTTTGGCAAGAAAAAAATCAAAATTGTTCTTTTGGACTCCACATATAGTAAACACAGTAGGACTACTTTCAGGGGAGGTACTACAGCAAAATGTGAATGAGAGCTGACACAAAAAGAATCTTGCTCCTTGCAAAACAGAATGTGCCCTAGCAAGTTTTCACATAATATTAAAGGCTTACCAAAGAAACACTTGAAAAACTGGTTGTGAGGGGGAAAACAAGCTAAGTTATTTCCCTATATCCCTATAAACAAATATCTTTTGATCTTTGGAATAAATTCAGTTTCAAAAGCATTCATTCTGGAATAAAGCAATAGACAAGAAACAGGTTTTCTTACCTGAACATTTCTGACACCTCCACAGTTGCCAGCCAGAAGCTGTAGGAATTGGCATAGTAGTTACAGGTGCCCCGGCCATGGCATTCGATGAACGGCGCTGAGCGGAACTCTTCCAAACAGGAGCCAGGAGATGCCAAGGCCTGCCCAGAGCCCTCTGCTCCAGCACTCGTGTGCTAGTGGAGGGAAGGAGGACACAAACAAGGATCTTAGGTGTTAAAAACTGAATAGCACAGCAGCCAGCTACTGAAAAGTCACTGTTCATTTTTGGCAGAGACAGTGTGGTGTCAGACACCTCCATAAATGTCAGTGACACTGGGATCTGTGTGCTGTCAGTCCTGGCCACCTTGGTTAGTGGCTGAAGGTAAAATGCCAACCCTTGCAGTTCTTATCAGTGTCCTAAAGCAGCTGAGGACACAGGTGGGCAGGCAGGAGCTGCTTCTGGAGGAGGAGGCAGTTCTTACCATCATGAAAGAGTAACCAATCCAGAGGGAGTCCCAGCCTGGAGGACATGAAGGGATCTGGATGGTCTGGCTGTGGACAGCTATCACCATAGCAGGAGCTTCACACACAACACAGCTGGACACGGGGGAATACCAGAGAAACACGTGATGTTAAAATATAACGGGAGTATGTTTTATTAAGAATTCTTACACTGAAAAAGGGAACAAAACTCACCTATTAACCTAGACTTCTACTTCTCACACATTTTGTAACTGCAGTAAGAGTATTTTGGAGCTCAAATCTGTTTCTATTTTTACTACATTGGTAAAATATTGAAGCAGTCCCTGAAACAAAAACTGGAAGCTCAAAGTCCCCAGGTGAGTGCTTTAATCCTACAGCCAGTGGCTCCCATGTTCTCTTTCCTGTCCACAGTGATCTCACACTGCTGACTACAGAGATTAGCTTGTCTGAGAAAAGCTGTAAGAGCCTCTTATCACTGCTGCAAGGAGATGAACCTCTGCAGACAATAAATACTTAAAAAACCCCTATTTTTCTAGTCTGTCCCAGAACAAAACATGACAGATTTATCTGTTAATTCCCAAGTTGCATGATGGAAACACGTGGGTAAGATGTACTATTTCTCAGATACTAAAGCAGAGCTGCTGGCCTGCTGTGCCTCACCGGCTAATGAAGGGCTGGATGCTTGGCCCAGTCAGTGGCTCCATGCTCATCGGCATGGACTCGGGGGTTGACAGCCAGTAGGAGTAGTCATTCCTTGATGCAAAGTTACAAACATTGTTGATGTTGCAGAACATGAAGGGCATGGTGCTGAAACGTCTGAGACAGCTCCCAGCAGTACCTACAGAGTAAGACACATAAGACAGCAAAGTTTTCACTTCATTGCTTTTTATAGCAAATCTTTGAGAGCAGTACTTGTGGATCTTTCCTCTCCCTCCTGTGAGTGCACAGCAAGTGCTATCAGATTGTCATGGGGGAAAAAATTCACTTCTCTATTTTGGTTACATTCCTTCATCCTGGATTACGATGCGCATCCTCTGAAGACAGCAGATCTCGGCATGCAATCCCCATCCTCATCTAGAAATCTCCAAGACTGTTCTGTCTTCAGAGAACCCAAGCACTTGAAGAAGCAGCTACAGCATGTTTGGTCTTAAAGAGAGAACATACAGAATATCTCACCCAAATCCTGGCCATGTGCTCTCTCATTTCCTTGCACATATAGAAGAGAGAATCCATCATATATTCTTGCTGTTCCCTGTGGACATAGTGGTGTATCCCTGGTCTGGCTGTGCCGAGTTATAAGGAATCCATGAGCAACAGAAGCTGTTCCAGGAAGACCAGGTGGGCCTTGTAAGCCATCAGGACCAGGAGGTCCTTGTATTCCTCGTGAACCTGTTCACAGAAGAGAAACACAACACACAGTGTTGATTAACACCATTGCTTGCTCTTTTAGGACCAACACATCTCTGGAAGGTTGTTGGTCTCATGATTGAGTGCTTCTGTGTAAGGGCACTTGGTATTTGCTAACACCGCCTTCCTGGATTTTTGTTTTTCAATTTAAGCTTGGTTGAATCAGGGAGATTGTCTCAGGTGGTTGTAACAGTGCAACTTTTCTGTGTTGTAGGGGTATTGTGAAGCTAAATACTCTCAGGGCTGTCAGACATTATCATAATTGCAGAAAACATGGCAGCCACTGGAATAACTTCAGTCATCTTCCCACTCCCAAAACATATCTGGCGTGCAGCTTAAGATAATGTTGAAATTCTGTGCTCAAGATCACAAAATAAGAGCCAAAACAGGGGCAAGTCTTACTCCAGGCCATGCTGTGGTAACACCTGAGCCAAAGCCTATCAAAATGAAAAGCTGCTGCCAGTTTTGGAATAGGTTACTAAAAGTGGAAATAAGCTACAACAACCTTGAATGTTAGCAAAAATTAGTCAAATAACTGAGAAGTGTATAAGAAAAGGCTGTTCTTGAACAGGAATATCAGGAAATATGACTACAGATATTTAGACTGTGTTAAATCTGCAATCATTACTTACATTTTTTTACTAAAATAATGCTAATAGATTTCATAGAGTTGCTCAGACAAAAAGGAAAAAGAGGTGTTATGGATTTTTATATTCTTTTTAACTGCTTTAATTCTAATACTTTTTCCTCACAAGTTGCAATAGAGAGCTATTTAATATCTATTACATTTAGAAAATTTTCCCAATGCCTTGTCTGATTTCTCAAATCCTAGTTCAGTAGTTCTAAGCAGTAGCTAAATGGTAGTCCAATGTCTGACTTAAGTGAGACTCTTTTATGAGTTTACCTGTTTTTCCCCATTCATAATTTCCATGCAAATAAGAAATATTTTACTAATCTCTCTCTTCAGTTTCTTACAATTTTAATTATCGCCTCTGCATCATCGGTGCTGCAAAGGGATGCCATTAAGCTTGAGTTAAAGCACTTGACAATATTATTCAGCAATGACCAGCAGTGTGTTGGTGCTGAGAATATTCCAAATCAAAGTATGTTCTGGTGTTTGTAATATTTTTGCATTAAGAAAATCCTAAAAGTATAATTTTATCATTATTCCCATGAAGCAAAGACATTACTTCCCAGTATTAGCTTCCATTCAGAAATGGTAGTATCTTTTTCCAATGAGTCCTCATAGCATCAGCACCCTACCTGGTTGGCCTGGAAGACCTCTCTCTCCTTTTCGTCCTGCTGGACCATCAAAACCAGGAAGTCCATCTCTCCCTGGGTCACCAGGAAGACCAATTGGACCTAGAACACACAAAAGCATAGCTGAAATAAAAGCTCTTGAAATCACACTACAGAAATCTTCAAGTTGTCAGTGACTCATCTGTTGCTTCTTTCTGACACATAAGAGAAGAACAGCCCATTAAACCAGATGTGTATGGTGGAATCCTGTGTTTATCTGTTACCTGTTAACCTGCATTTCTCTCTTGCCCCTTGCTGAGCTCAGTAACTCATCTCTGCACCTTGTGCCATGTCACTGGCACTGCCACCTCCACTCACACACATTTCTGGCCATGTCCTCTGCAGCCACCTTGGATCATACCTGGCAATCCCTGTGGCCCTGGCAATCCAGGTGGCCCTTTGGAGCCAGGCTGTCCTGGAGGACCCGGGGAACCAGGATCACCTTTGACAACAATGCTTCGTCCAATGGTACCTGGTAAACCTGGTGGACCTGGGAGAAGGAAGATTGGTATTAGATAAACCAAGGAGGAAGTCAGCATTAGAAACAGTTTCTTTATTTCAAAATCAGCAGCCAAGAGCTCCATCATTGCAAGAAAGAGTAAGTGTATATATAGGACAAAAATGTAATCTTGGTGACCCCCCTCAGAGGAGTTAATCCATATAGACTGGATACAGAGAATAAAACATATTAGAATTACCTGTAGGGCTAAAAAGTACAGATTGGAATTATGCTGAACATCTTGCTCACTTCACTTTGACTGGTGGCTGAAACCAACTCATCTATGTAACAAATTCTAAAATGACAGGGAGCAAAAGTGACAGTGCCACTACCCAGAGCTCCTACCTGGTGGGCCTGGCAGTCCCTGGCTGCCCATGAGGCCAGCGGGTCCTGCAGGTCCAGTGGGACCCTTCATACCTGAAACATCAAATTCACACAGTTACCCAGTGAAAGAACATGCTGTTCTACAGAGTCTGCTGCAGGAATGGCCTAAACAGGCTGTTACTGTGTCTGGAGGTTTTGCTCAGAATGCTGGTTAAATACCTGGGAATAGCCAGTGAAATACCTGGGAATCCTGGAACGCCTGGAACCCCGGGGTCACCCTTCATTCCATTCAGACCTGGACGACCAGGATCCCCCTGAAGAGAAGAGCTTTCACGTTATTCCCTCATCTCAGCAGCTCCAGAGAGCCAGGATGGAACAGGTGGCTGGGGACAGCAAAGCCCACTGGGGGCTGTGGAGGGGCCGAGGCCATGGGGGTCTGGCAGTGAGAGAGAGAACATGAGGCTGCATGGACAGCTCCAGCTCCCATGGGAATACAGCAGGGAACATCCTGCCTAGAATGGGGGATAGCTGAGGAAAAGATCATCTTCCTTGCTACAAGACAGGGTGTTAACTATCACATTTTGGCTTTTATTATGTTAAACTGCATGTTCCACCCAAATATATTCCATTTTTATTGGATTGAAAAATTAACTAGGTGAAAACTCCATTTCTTGTCCTACCTGGCGTCCGGGTGGTCCTTGATCTCCCTTTGGACCAGTCAGGCCAGGTGGACCAGGTGGACCTGGGTTCCCTTTTTCCCCTTTAAGTCCTCCACTGCCTGGTGGCCCTCGTGGACCTTCTGGGCCTGGTGGACCTTAACATTGCAGAACAAATATGCACTCATCAGTATATATAATTCATTTCCCCCAAGTTTGTGCCTTCAGTGTTTAAAAAAAAAAAGAAAGATATTTTGGCTTAATTTCCCAGCTTTATTTCAGTGCTAAATTCAGGGTAAACTAAAATGAAAACAAGTAAGAGGAATTATTTGCACTACCCAACTCAGGAACCAAGGCCCCTTATCTGGCTGATGAAGCAGGTCTTTCCAGAAGGCAGTGCAGCTCACCTGCCTGAGCAGCTTACTGGTGACCAGACCAGTGCCTTTACCAGGAGCCAAGAAACCCAAAATGAGATGGTACAAATATCCTCTCTGCTGACCTGCATTACATTCACCATGTCTTAAGTGCTTCTTAACAGCCTGAATTCCTTTTGTAAGCTAGTCTCAACACTAGCACAGTACAGGGTAAACACTGTAGTGCTGCTTACTTGTTAGAATTTGACATAAGTATTTAAGCAGCACACATGTGCTGTCTCCTGACTGCTGGGCAGCAGGAAGCTTGTCATTCTGCCTTGCCTACATAACATGAGTTGCAGAAACTTCCTTATGTTGAATGACTCTCCCTGCAACTGATTTTTTTAATCATTAGTAGACTTACACTCTGTAAATCTAACAGAGAAACTGGGCTGGTCTTTAAATATTTTGCCTTTGTTACAGCCAGATTAATCCAAAACAAAGCAGTGAGTATAAAAGAAATTTTGATATCTGGAGAACTCAAATATGAGACCACCTCCACCTTTGTCCCACCATCTAAATGGAAGGTAACCAGTATAATTTTTGTGGCAAAATAAACCATAAGCAAGTGCAGCAGCAGCTAATAACATTTTACTAGTCAGAGCTCATAACTGGATTAACAAAAGGAGTTTTTTGCAGGACAGTGCTATGACATTCTCTCCTGTAGTAAAAATCTAACATTTATCAGTGTGCTGCATTTTCAGTCCTTCTCAACTTTGAATTGCCTTTGACATCCTCACAGTCTATACCCAATGGATAAAGTTGATGATTTGTGTTTCTGCATGCAAATTTGAGTATAGAATTCCTTCCCTTTTTAAATCAACAGCAGTTTTGTACCAGACTTCACACATATCCTGTAGCAGTTTCAGCTACAGAAAACATCCCATCATGCAAGGAATTTTTGTGTTCACTTCGCTCTTTCATACTGGTCTGGTACTGTACACATGCAAAATAATATCAGGATTACCATCTGGGGCATGCTAATCAAACACACACGGTCTGCAGAGTAACCACAGCCCTTAAAAAGACAATCACAGAGTTACAGGAAAACATCTGTTTCTCTTACATCAAGTGCAATGCAGTAAAACAAATTGCCCGAGTTAAGAGTCTAACCTGGAGGCCCTGGAAGGATCAGAGTTCACCAAAGCCCAATGATCGATGTTAGAAGGGTCAGACATCACAGTACAAAACAAGATTACTAGTTAGAAATAGTACAGATGACAGCATATACACTACACAACAACCCATTTCACCAACATATTTCGTATTTACAGTATAATCCACATGCATGCATAAAACCACACATGAATACACAAACAGGTATTTTCAGATACTAGTTATTCTGGTGACTAGGCTCTACTGAAACTAATTTGACACTTCATTTAACAGCAAACTTAAAGCTTCAGTAGAGAACATATTATTGCTTTAACATTACAGCTAAGGCCTATAAATGGTTAGTCCTGCTCGCAACAGGGTTTGGACTATGCAACCATTTCACTGACAATACTCCACTTCACAGGGGCTGGAGCTTGGCAAATAGGAAAATTGTGAATTACAGCTCACTCTTGTGCAAAATTCTGCTTTGGGCAGGGGCAAAGTGTAACTAACAGAAGGACTTATCACCACTAATCAGGTATGAGCCTCAACTATCTGTGAATACAATTCCAGGACTGAAAAGTAGGCTTATGCCCTCTTTGAAACTGTAAGCAGGATTGACATGGATCAACAGGGCTGCAAATGCTGTAAGCAAAAACACAGCAGAACTTGCAAATTTAGAATTTGTCTTTACTGTTGGCATTATTTTGTCTTGATAAAAATATTTCAAGATGCTAATTTACCTGCTCAAGGTTATATGGAGAACGGCATGTGATAACATCCTTAGAAAAATGATTTAAATGTCCTCTCTCAAAAGATAAGCTGGTTGTCCCTATAATGCTCCTAACTTAATACATATTTTAGCTCCTGTGCCACTTGCATATTTCATGTCAGTGAAATGATTTCAATATATCAACATATCACCATGCAATTTGCAGCTAAAAACTACAATAAATACACAGCAGGTTTACCTCACAGCACTATTTCTTACATATTTGGTAAATTATTTTAAATACTAACTGTAATACAGTTGTTAAAAATAATGACATGGACATTTCATTGTTACTGTTAAGTACTTATAAACTATATTTCACTGATAGGTAAGTTTTGCTATGATTTATAAATCAGTCCTACACATGTTCATCCCTGAATTCTGGGGGATCACAGCCACAGGGTGGAACAAAACTTGATACAATTGTTTAGTTCCTCTCAGCACCCCATGATGGCAGCTCTCTTTGAAAGTGTGGTTACTGCTTGAGTGACCACAGTTAAATTAAAAGGTAAAGCCACATTTCCTTTTTTTGACATGGCTGCATAAAGATAGGACTCAAACATCAGGGGCTACCAAATTTGCTACCTTGTGGTGCTTAGGACAGCAGGCTGAAAACTAAAATGTATTCCTTTATTAAATTTTCATGACAGTTCTTTAACCTGAAAGTCATCATAGCAAAACCTAAAGACATCATTATTATTATTAAATAGATATACCAAGTCATTTTCAGTCTAGAGACAGATGTTAAAATCTTCCCAAGTGCCAGTTTGTGCTCCATGCTGATACACTAAGGTTACAATAAATGTCTCAGAAATGTTCCCACCAATTCTATCCCACAGCCATAACGCTAGGGAGGACATGGCTGTGAGCTTTATTTTCATTAAATACCTGTGGAAGGAAGAACTTTCCTCATTTCCTCTAAATGGGCTACTGAAGTAAAACAATGGAAATAAGGATTTCTCTGCACTGCAAACTTAAAAGGCTCTTAAGTTGGGAATCTAAAGCATCACTGTTAGTCTATATAAATTTTCCTACCAATACTGTTGGTATAAAAGAAGCATCTAATTTATTTAAGTCACTTGAGAGTGTCCAAAATCAACAGTAGCAGGTGCTACAAAAATTACTACTGTCACTTGCCCAAGCTGCAACACACAATTATGCAGCAAGTCATGGGAGGACAGTGCAATGTGCTTTTTTAAAAAAAGATGAAAATCAGAATATATTGTTTCCAACTGCACTGAGGGGAAAAAAAAGCTAAAAACAAGTTTCACAGCTGGGGACACTTTATAAAAGCCTTGCAAATCTAGACTCACATGGTCTTCCACCATGGGCAGATCAACTGTGTCCTTCCAATGTCACTCCCACAACAACATGGAAGAGAGGGCTGAAAGCCAACTCTGAGCATTTTTTCCCCACCACAAATTAAAAGGTGTGTCTGAAACATGACTCTGCATATCTACATTTAGACACTACAACAGTAATACATTCATTTTCATGCAAAGTTATTATTTTGGAGTTACGGGGCTAACCTGAGGGACCTGGGAGTAGGGGGTCAGAATTCACCAAGGTCATCATTAGAACAAGGGGAAAAACATCAAAATTGTTAGAAATATCAACAAACTAACATATTCAACTAAACCTTTCTTTTTAGATTTAGCTCAATATTCCTTTACATACAGTGTGCAAAACACCAAACTATTATTATTCATAGCAAGGAAAACAGACATGTGGAGTAACAGCAGTGTTCTGTTGCCCTGGAAATTGGCTTAATTTCATAATGAATTATTAAATCTATGCCAACACCATCTATCAATGTTTATTTTAGAGGTAACTCAACTGGAGTCAGAGAGCTACATCATGTTTGACTTCATCTCTTTTACTAATCTTAGAATATACCCAGAAGTCAACAACAAACAGTACACGCAAACAGCTTCTGGTTTTATTTCTGTCCCTGGAAGGGGTAATTTGACAGCCACACAGCTGCTTTTATGAGTAACTGCCTTATGTCGAAATGTTACAAAATCAGCATTCCAACAATAGACTCTGTTATCATCAGAAACAAAAGGCTGGAGTGCTGATTGTACCAGAACTGCAATAATAGTTTGGTTTATCCACATTAGTTCACACATAACTGAGCAAAACAAATGCTTCACTTTATACATTGCATGCAACAAAAATGGAAATAAGAGAAAGAAAGAGAAAGAGAGAGAGAACATGGCTGAGCAGAACCTCACTGGTTGCTTCCCCTGCTGATAAACCTGCACAAAATGAGCCCCACCATTGCTCCACCTTCCCAGCTGATCAGAATCAGTAAACATTTGATTTAGGCAGGGAAATGTGAACAGATGAGCAGCTCCATAAAACCCCAATGCTACAGCAGAGCAGAGATCTCACTTGGTACTTCTATTATACCTTAGAGGTTGCTTAGCCTGGTGTACTCTTAAAGACTTCTTTAAAGTTTGGAGATATCCTCTGTATAAGAAGCTTTTAAAAATGAAAGCCTATACTGTTACGGACCAGTCACTGTCCTGGGCCAAAATCTTAATTGCTGCACTACCCCATATAGAGAAAAATTAACAGAAAGTACAAAGCAAACTGGGGCTACAAACATGCTGCAGGGATGCTCCAGTGCCTGGTTAGAGCCCCTGGGGCACAGCAGGGAGTCAGTTCCTCCAGGAAAAGGAGGGAAGGCATGCACTCCTCATTCTACCAGCCAAATAGGAAACCAGGGAGACATTGGGACTGGCTGGGGATTATTAACCCATAGGGTGGTTGTTCCTCATCAGTCACACACAAAGCAGGTTTAGGATGAAACACAACGGAAGTATTTTTACTGGCACTAAAAGAAAACCTCATTATACTGGCAAACATCACCCCAGTTCTAAGGCGTTATAGATTAAAACCAATGTTTATAAGGACTCATTTTTTAAATAGACAGTTAGGGTATATGAGTTCATAGCCTACTCTGCAAAAGAACAAACTCATATTGCCATTGATAATAACATGATTCAATTCCAGCTCTAGGGAAAATATTTTGATAAAATTCCATTCAAAGAAACATTATTCAGTGTGACTGCCTCCTCTTGTGTCAGAAGCAAGCATGAGTAAAATGGGAACCTTTAAATCTTTTCAAGTGTATACTGCAAAGCTAACTCTCCCTTGATACACAAAAATCAACAATATCTGTGTTGCAGCTATTTTACAAATATACTATCTCAAAACTAACTTTCCTCAGAAAAGTCTTTTATTTAAAGAATAACTAGAGGGCAATAAACAAAAATATTACTTCACCATTAATCTGCAAAGGAAAAAAAATCCCTGTCATCAACCAATGGCTTGGTTTGAAAGCAGTCTCCTTTAGGGAGAATATCAAAGTCTGTTATGTGAGATGAATCTTAGATGTAGCAAAGTATTTCTGAATTAAAGATCCAGAACTAAGCTTGAGCTGGAGCTGTGGCAGGTTCATTTAAATTAAATTTTTTCAAGAACAGTAACTAAACGCAAATAAACATTCATAACAAAATAGAAATCAATTTCTAACACAGGCCAGGTAGATGCTCAGCAATGTTAACTCAGTGTAGTGTTTTCTCATTCCCAGAATTAGTTGGTGCAGGAATAAGATGCAAACATGGAATGGAAAGATGAACACGGCACGATGGAGCGCGGAGTCCACGGGAGCCACGATGGAGCAATGACTTGTGTTACATGGCCCGGAGATGAGGAGCAGTGTCCAATCTGACCATGCTGGGATGCTAGTGGGAATTTGATTTTCATGACTCAGAATGATGGGGCTTGTTACATTTGGTGTTTGTGCGCGGTGACGTTTGCTGATGGTGTGACACTGCCAAGGCCTCAGACGTTCAGAGGCCGGATCGTGCTTGTGAGGGATTATTGGGGCAGCATGCGGAGAACCCCCCGCGGGGAAACGCCTTTGATTTTTGCTGCCAGGCATCCGAAATTTAGAGACACTGAAGCTAGTTTATTTATAGATACTGGGGTTCTTTGGCAACAAAATTCTCTAGTTGCTCACACACCCATGCCATGAGGCTTGACCTTATCCATCCAAATAAATGGAGCCAATTTAAAGGCTGATGACCCACCAGCAAAATATCAAAGTACAGGCAGATGTTCACAGGTATGGATCATGCTCTTACCTGGCCTTCCTGGAACACCTGGTGGGCCAGGGCTACCTTTAGGACCTTCCAGAGGTGGCCCTGGTATTCCTGGTGGACCTGGTGGACCCTGCAGACCAGGGAATCCCTGGAAACCTGGTTCTCCCTTCGGTCCTGGAAGTCCAGGGGGTCCCGGTGGGCCAGGTAACCCCAGTTCTCCTTTTTGCCCTGTAAAAAGTCATCTTTGTGAATACTGTTACAAATTTATATAAAGCCCAAAAGCAAACTTGCAAAGCCATTTCTATCTCTTGCAGAAGGCACAAGTCTGGCCACAACTCCCCTTATTTGCAGGGTGAGACAGGGTAAAATTGTCTAACATTCAGAAAAGAGTGAGGGCTAATAATCCTTGCAGGAGAAAGTGCTATAGCTTATAACATGTTAAAAAGTCTTACTAAGTCAGTGATGCTGTAATTCATAAACATCCTTGCAGACTGTAAGCCTACAAATAAGGCTTTCTGTGAAGAAACCTGTCAGTATTAAGACTTCATCCTTTTTTTGAGATGCTGCTAAAAATTAAGACATATTTGCAAAATTTTCAAATAAGCCTGGAGAATGTAGGAGCTTTAATGCTACCAGAGAAGAGCAATGTATCAAGTACCTATACTTGCAAAGCAGCTTCATTTGTCATCTGCTGTATGAATGCTTTATTTACTGACACCAATCAGCAAAGTTCCACACAATGCAATAGGCTATTTCTCTGTGTGCATTTATGCTGGCTGCATAATTGCTAATTTACAAAATACAGTGGTCACTAATAAAATGTCTTTATTGCTGTGGTTAATTTAAAACAATCTGCTGAGGAAAAAAAATTACGTGTAGCTATAGCATTCATTTGTTACAGAAAAAACAACATACCCTTCTTGTTTTTGGTGTGTAAATGTACTTTACATTGAACCTTTTTAACAAAGGCAACATAAAAGCTTTACCTGACAATCCTGGGAGTCCTGGGGGTCCTGGACGCCCAAAACCTGGTAGACCTGAAAAAAAGACAGATTTAGACAAAAATGAATATTTAGCTTTCAGGTCTACAGGAAGAGGAATATGAGGCTTAGAACAATGGAAGTGTAGTTCATCTAAATAAGTGATTCCTTGAGATGATTTGGATTCTCATTCACTCACCAGTCTTCCCCAAAGTCGGAGGGTTTGCTATTGAATGCATCTGTAACCCTCATAACTGTTTCCATCCCCTCGCAATCCACATTCTTTCAGATTTTGGGAGTTACCACGTTTACATTTTTGTTTGAAGATCTATCTTTAGAGCAGGGATTACAGAGTTTATCCACTGTGTAACTGAGCTGAAGCAATACAGCTACCATGGAACAGGGGCTGGTGTTAAAGGCAGGTAATGAAATCCATGAGAGCTGACAATTCTTGTCCTGTGCTTCCCTGGCAGCTTGCCAGTGCCCTTTGTGAACCACCCAGCAGCCAGAAGCCACTGGAACAGCTTTGAAGGTGCAAGGGCAGTTACAGGAAAGAAAGAACAGAGCAAGCAGGACATGTCAATGCAGAGTGAGGAGCAGGAAAGAAACAGGAAAGACACCTAACCTGGTTCACCCTTCTGACCCGCTGGTCCAGGGATACCATCTCGACCAGGTTGTCCCTTTTCCCCTGAAGGACCAGGAGGGCCAGGACGACCAATATCACCTAAAACAGGGATGGAACACATCAGCACAGTCTTGCCTAAACTGCAGTAAAGAAAACCAGCATCCCCCTCACCACTATCTGAATCTAAAGGTGTGGTAATGCAATAAAAGATTTAGAAGGGTGTAATCTTAAATTTAAACCTTTCTCTCCCCCCTGAAAATTTAGAAAAGATTTTTAGGCCTGTGATTTTTCAAGCAGTCACTGCTCACTAAAAATATAATGCTTCCCTTTAGAATAAATTACTATTTTGCTCCTATAAAAACAGGTTAGACCATTGTAATACATAGCATAAATAAAGCTGGTAAGTACAGAAACAGTTAACTTCTTGTTTCAATAGCTAATGAATTGACAGCAAATACAAGTCCTCAAAAGAAAGTTAAAATTTCTTTATCTGCTGTTTAATTTCAGTGAATTAATTGTGTGCAATGGTGTTTGAGCACCCATGTACATTTAGATACATTTCTATGATGCTAAAAGGATAAGAAAGGAAGCGCCTTCATGTGTTATGATTTTCACAGAAGCAGCTGATCTCTGCTGCACCGTCCATGCTCACCTACTGGCCCAGGTGGTCCAGGCAGGCCAGGATTACCTGGAGGGCCCTCAATACCTTTTGGTCCTGGAATTCCTGGTGTTCCTGAAAGTACAGGCATTTCAATCAAATCATGAACAAAACCGACTTTTCGGCAGATCTTGAAATGCTACAGTCTGAGGTGCCCTGAGTAACAAATGAGCTAATTCTACCAAGATACTGTATTTGTGCTCATTTTGCAGATTTACAGCTGGTAAGGAGATGAATTAAAAGCAAAGAATGCAAAACACACTGGTACAAGTGCCCTTACTGCTACTCTCAAGCCTCCCCCTAACTGGTGAGTGCTCATG
The DNA here is from genome assembly GCA_024865655.1 of Emberiza elegans. NCBI lineage: Eukaryota > Metazoa > Chordata > Aves > Passeriformes > Fringillidae > Emberiza > Emberiza elegans. Next base: position 36,886,682 of record JALJVW010000129.1, on the reverse strand, counting down.
GCCAAGGACACAGCAACTCAAAAGTAACCATTTTAAAGACAGATGCTTCTGCTTGACAACAAATTGAAAGCATTCTGAACTGGGATTGAATTCTTTTCCCTTCCTGAAAAAGTAAAAATGGTCTTAGAGTTTACACTGGATTCTCACCCCTACAGCATGAGCTGAGTGGGAGGCAGGAAACTCCTGATCTGTTGCAGTGTCTGCTCTGATCAGCACCTGAGCCTGACCAAGGCAGAGTCTCAATACACCTTGCGGCTGTTCAGCCTTTTAAGCATGACATGAGACAGAGGGTAAAAACTGTCAGGTTCATGGTCAGGTTTTGTTACCTCCTAAGCTTTCTGCTGTCATGACCACAGTTGTAAATTCCCCAATTTTCTGCATCAAAACATCTCAAGCATATTTGTAAAACAGCCTTTAGTGCTGTAAATGCAGCCAAGGTAAAGACTTTGTTTCTTTAAATTTTGAATGAAAAAAACTGACAAACACCTGTGAACAACCACTATTAATATTTTTAAAGAACAAAGTGCAAAACCTAATTGAATTATATTTCAGATATTTCTCTTTAGAACACTTCTTTTTGACAATAAATTATATGAAAAAACTGCTAAGTTTTCTAGGATGGCACTTTTTAATTGATCCATGAAGAAAAAAATAGAGATACTTGGTTTTGACCCCAATATTTGTGTGTTAGAGGAGGTAAGAGTGAGTGCTATGGAGAGTATTAACTAACACAGCTGCTCCATCCCCTCAGAGCAGAAGAACAATTTCAGAAGGCACTCAATAAGGGAGGCATTCCCACACTTTTTCAATGACAATTCCAGCAGCACAAAGCTTAGAAGCAGCAGATTGCCAGAAACTCTGAAAAGCTGCAATCTCCTCCAGTTACCCATTGTGTTTAGCTGTTCATATCAATATTAGCAAGAGGGGAAATGAAAAAAAAAAACTGTTGAGCATTACCTGGGAATCCAGGAAGGCCTGGTTCTCCTTTTGCACCTGGACTGCCTGGAAATCCAGGCAAACCAGGATTTCCAGCTATACCTTTAGAGCCTGGACTACCTGGGTATCCAGGCAAGCCAAGATCTCCCTGGAAAACATTAAGCAGAAATACAAACCCAGATTTCTTAAGATAGGAAAGCCCTTATTGTATGTTCCCCATCCTACCATCACATCAAGGTCACAAGGACATTGTGTACCCCTCTCCTCATGTCCAGTTAATGTGAATCATCTCAACACAAAATGAAGCAAAAACAGCAATAGTAAAGACTTCCACAGTCTTCCCCCATGATTTTGTGTACAGTATCATAGTTTTTCCTCAGAACTGGCCTATGTTAAAGAAAAAAGTACCTTCCTTTCTTCCAGCAGGATCAGAGATTTTTACCCCACGATAATGCAGAATAAAAAGGAAACCAGTGCAGTTTTAATCATGCAACGTTTTTGCTAAGTTAATTGTACACAACATCAATTGCAAGGCATCAGTGAAGACTGCAATACATTCTGAAGATCTTTTCTTCACTTTTTTGTGGGTGGCAGAAAGGATGATGTAGGTAAATATTAATTAAAATACTTTATACAGACTTTAAAATTTTAAGCAGAAATAACCATGCTATATTATTAGTAAATTGTTCTTAAATGCATGTCTGAAATTTTTGGGAATTAGCTACATAATTAGACAGGCGCACAATGATATTAATTGTATAAACTCCTAGCAACTACAAAAGTGTCACAGTGAAGATCAGGCTACTAAGCACTTCCAACTTGAAAACTCTGGTAAACAGCCTCCCTGCTTTAACCTGATTAAGTTTACATATAAATATTTTCACTTCTAAAATTAGAAATTATCTCACCTGAAAAGTCAACCCTGCTTGTTACTAATATATTTATACACATATTTACAGTTATACTTAATATAAATAAAGTAATAGTTGAGGGGAAAAAAACCCCACAAAATTTAATTTCCTCATTTAATTTTCATTTGAAGGATTTTGTAAAGGTACCTTTGGCCCAGGGGGACCAGGAATACCAATGCCTGAAAGACCAGGGTCACCTTTCTCCCCTTTCAGCCCAGGAAATCCTGCAGGCCCAGGCTGCCCTGGACGTCCTGCCAGTCCTTGGCTGCCTTTAAGCCCAGGGGGACCTGTCCAAAAGATAAAATGAAATTTTAAAAAATTTAAATAAAACTTCTGCAGTAATTTACAGAAATCATTCAAATTACAGCAACTGAACTAGAAAGGTTTAACAATTTGACTGGCTGGCCTTGAATACCTAATGTTTTTTTACCTTTAAAACCAAACTAAAACAATTACCTAAAAATCTCCATTATGTATGTAGGGCTGTATGCAATCCTCATCTTTATTGCTATTATTACATGCTAGACACAAGCAGAGTCATCTTTGGGGTATATAAAAGGAGGACATTAGCCCAAATGAACATTCAAGCACAGAAACTGACCTGGAAGGCCCATCTCTCCCATAGCTCCTTTTAATCCTGGAGGTCCTGTTGGTCCTGGCTGCCCAGGAAGCCCCATGTCTCCCTTGATGCCTAGGAAAGGTGTAATTGAGTTCATTAATGGCAGTAATTACAGGTTTCTGATAACCATGCATTCTCATATGAACATGCTTATCATCTGATTACAAGCAATGGATTTGGAGTTGCTTTAGGCCTCATACTGCTCCTACTTGCTTTTCCACACTTATTTGTAGTAAAATATTCAACACCTTCATTTTGTTGCAAGCCAAGATTTGATCAGGGCCACTGCTGATTTTTTTTTTTAATAAGTCTAATGAAATAGGTCAAATCTCAGTCCAGGATTCAGTCACCATCTGGAAGGATTCAGCACTGGTGTGACATGGTCTCTGAGTTCCTCTGCAGAATGAACACATCATCTCCTTCTTATGTGTAACAAGTATTCAGCAGCTTTTACAGAATTGAATGCAACCTACAATGCCCAAACTAGTTTGAGTCCTGGATGTTAACAATATTCCCTAAGCCTAACAAAATATTTATAGCAAGGCCTACATTGGACACAGCTAGCAAGGATTCAAGATCTCAGATAAATTGTTATAGCTGTAGGGAGAAGTGGTGCAAAACAGAATTTGTTTTCTTGGTCCTTGCAATTCTTTAAAACAAATATTTGACACCCAGACAGCCTTTGCAATACATCCATTTGCCCATTTTCAAAAATACAGTGCTTAGCAATATACGAAATAAACATATGAATGTCCTGCTGGCAGGTTCTGCAGTCACATTGCTTGCTCAAGCAGCAACTACATATCCAGTCATCCTGAAAGACACCTTAATCTTCAACGGGATCAGTTTAAACCTGCTCTCGAGTCTGTTTGAAGGAAAGGGCTTCAAGCATGTGTTTGGATAATGACTTTAAATGTCCCAAAACTGTGCTGCAGTTTTAAGTGCAAATCCCTAAGGTTAGTTTAGATATAAGTGGATTAACATCCCAACTCCATGTGATAAAAACACATGCAAATCTTTATTCATCAGAACTGTCCAGCTAAGGCCTTGTTTACTGACCTGGCAATCCTGGCACACCTGGTGGGCCACTAAGTCCTGGTGGGCCTGGGTCACCTGGGAGACCTTGATAACCTTTCTGGCCTGATAAACCAGGAATACCTCAAGGGAAAAAAGACACATTTTATTATTATTACTATCACTACTACTGTATGTTTTCTTTTACCCTAAGAGATCAGATGTAGCTATGGATGAATAAAAAACCAAATAGGGCATTTTTCTTCAGTAAATATAATTCCCCTAGCTTAGCAAAGAAAAGTATCACAGAACACAAAGTATTTGTTCTGGAAAATTTAAAATTACTACAGGAACAGAACAATATAATAAGCAGAGCAAAAAATAACTCCATGACTAATGCCAATATACTTCATTCAAGGGCTATATCTTCTGCATGAGCAGACTCCATTCTAACAGCTGCATTAACCCAGATTATTTATATAAAAGTTAAATTACATTGCTACACCCAAATCACTTTGGGACTAATATGTTATAAAAATTAATGCAGGTGTTTCAGTAGACTTTTATGAATTCTATGTGGCTGTTATCCTATAAGAACTTTGTGTTGCCCTGCTGACATAGTTAAACCTGCCTTCCACAGGAAAAGAAAAATAGTGCCTTAGGAGCCTATCTAGGCTTGTGAGAAATTAATATACAATAGGTAAATTAGCACAATAATGGCTGGGACAACATTAGCAAAAATCATTCTGGCTCTCTCTAGGGTAGAATATCTTTCACTATTTTCAAGACTAAATTAAGAATTCAAAGGAGACATCAGAACCCTTGGTGGGGGAGGAAGGAGAAGCCAGCAAGAATGAGAGAACACAGACTTGAAAAAGACTTCCAGGCTGCCAACTTCCCAAGCAAAAACACCACAGAGATGACATTCAGCTCATAGGTGGTACACAGAGACACCCAAAAGGAGAATACAGAGGTAGTGTATGAGCAGAAGACCTGAGCAACTTCATCCTACATGGCAAAGACCGAAGGGCCTTTGAGACAGCAGGAATGCAGCCAGGACAGCAGCTATGAAAACTCTCTCATCATGCTTAGGAATAACTCCTAGAAGAGTGAATTGTAATCCTGCTGAAAGCACCTTAGTGCTATTACAAAACTGTCATGTGCCAAATAATACTAACAGGTAATGAGCAAGGACACTGCAAACTAACCATAAAGAGGAACTTGGTCACAAAATCCCTATTTAAAAAGCCTAAACATAAGAGACCCTTAACCCACATCTATATCCCAAATTAATTTTTTTCTGTAAGAATGAATGAATAGTAATAGATTCAGTCACAGCTCACTACAATGTTCCCCACAGCCACATGCAAAGTTCCTTACCTGGAACACCCGGCTCGCCTTTTTCTCCTTTAGCTCCCAGCTGTTTGGGATCAAGTGTTCCTGGTGGACCTGGCAGACCTGCTTCACCTTTGATGCCTTTCTGCCCCACTGGTCCAGGAGGTCCTGGTGGACCAGGTAATCCACTATTACCTACAGAAGGTACAGCAACAAAAGGAAAAAATAATCCTTAAATGTAGGCTAATGTATTTGTCATGCTTTGTCTTACATAGACATTCCATGATTTATTCATGAGGTTGGAATTCACTCAATGATCAGGCAGTTCATGGAAGGTGCTCCACAGCACCTTTAGCCCTGGAACAAAGCTGAGTGAATGGAGTGTACGGGGGTGCAGCTCTGGGCAGCAGAGAAAGCAGCTGTGCCTGTCTGAGCCATGCTGTGCTACCAGCACAACAGCTATGGCACCTTTGGATTCAGAGCCTCCTTGTTTTGGAGAGGTGAACTGGGTTTTCTTCTACCAAACTCTTTCAAAATTCTTCTTCAGCAAGGGGGTTGGGAAAATGCAGAGAGAAGAGACTCTCTCTGATACCTATATAGCTAATTCTTGATGAGTCCATAACCCTAAGCTACTGATTTTCTTCTTTCTGCTGTTTTAAGCAGGCTTCAAAACACACTGCAGAAATATTGCCCTACTCCAATGCTATCCATCCAAAGGAAATGTTCCTAAAATAGCTAACAATTCATGACATCAACTAAGTAGTGATTGAATGCTATGGCTTAAAAATGCAAAGCAATACTGAACATCAGTACTGTCACAAGACAATAACTTAGGCAGGTCCCAGAAATTAAAACCTAGATGTTAGTATTACAACACAGGAGAGCGAAAACAGCATTCTGTGTCCCTTTCAGGGGTGAATAAAACAAACATTACCTTTCAAGCCAGGCAGACCATTTCTTCCAGGAGCTCCTGGAGGCCCTGGAGGACCAGGAGCTCCCATGACACCCATCTCACCTTTGGCACCTAAAAGCATTGAAGCAACCACACTGTCATTCTGAACAGAGACTCAAAACCTAACAGGTACCTTAAATTTGCTTCCCTGGATCTCTATGGTATTTATTAACCAGCACATGCCTGTTTTAAGGGAATCACAAGCACTCATTTATTGTATAAATGAATATCAGATAAAAAGACACTTGAAAATTGTGGCCATTTTTCCAGTTAGGTCCTGAGAAGAATATTTGCACTGCTCTGCTATGGTAGAAAGCACATTTATATGTCCAAGAGGTCCAGTTGTCTGGTTTGAAACACAAATACTAGTTGGAACAAATTTGACTTGAGTAAAAGGCAAGAAGACAATTAAGTATACACTACTTCTAGATTCTTTTATATTGCTCCCTCTATCCAAGAGATGATCAAAATTCATTTTTAGCATTTCTATTTCAAAGGCCAAAACAGGCTAGTTTAATTGAATAGTCTAATGCTTAGAATAAGGAAATTAAAACTTAAAACTAGCATTTATTATGATTTTCTTTAAACAAATGTTATTCTTAATTATAGCAGTGACTAGGAAAAAACCACAAAATAAATTAGGCAAGTATCATAACAAAGATGATCAAATCCATACCTGAAAGTTATGAAAAGAAATAATGTATGAAATATTTACATCAAGTTACAGGGAAGAGTGAAAAGGTAACAAGGATTTTAATGCAACAAATCTTGTTGCAATGATTTTTTTTAAAGTATGAGGTGTAACGGTCACATATATCCAACGTTAAATAGGTAGGACAAACACCTAAGCACATTAAGCTGGCATGGCCAAGCATAAAGAGCTTACCACCTGTAACTGCAGTTTGGTATTTCTCCACAGGTAAAATATATGAACTTACCTGGAAATCCAGGTATTCCATCCCTGCCAGGGGGCCCAGGTGAACCCTGAGGCCCTGGTAGTCCAGGGGGTCCTGGATATCCTGGAGCTCCTTGGTCACCTGGAGGACCTGGAATATCGAAGCCTGGAGGACCTGGATCCCCTTTCTCCCCTGGAATGCCTTGCAGCCCTAAACAATGTGGTTAAGACAAAACCTTTTAGCAAGAAGTCAGGCAAGGCTGAGATCTGTGTATCTGTAGGAATAGTTTTAGTTGCAATCCATTCCTAGCACTGCTGAAAACCCTGCAATTCTTTTAAACCAATTATTTTTTAATGGCTTCCAAGTGTTAGAAGGCCATATTCTGCTGAAAAGAAACACAACTAAAATTTTACTAAGGTGCAGCAAATGCAATTCAAATCTCAAAAAGAAAATGACTCTCTTCAAAAACATTTTAAGTCTGATTATTAAAAGAAAAAGCCAAATTTAGTAGACTAGTGTGTATTTTAAAATTAGGTATTCACATACACATATGTCCATGAATTACTCAATTTTCCTATGTTCTAAGAAAACAGCAGCTGAATATTTTTGAAGGTTAGCAAAATTCTGCACTGCACTGTATTTTCCCTAAATGAAAAATAATAATTGTCAAAATATGCTTAAGATTGTTCAGTGCTAATGACCCTGAGCTCCAGGCACTGAAGCAAGCAGGTGGCTCATTTCCCTCCAGTACACAGTCAGTGAAGATGCTCACTCTGGAAATGTAGCTCACCAAAAAGGAGAATTCATAATCTCAAGTTAAGAAAAGGCTTTGGTAAAGAAACCACAGTACCTGGGGGACCTGAGGTTCAAAAGCCAACGAGTTAGAGATCATCAGGAAGTTGAGACAGGTAGCAGTAAGCAGTTGTAATAGTCATTAAGTTAGGAAACAAAATAAAGCACATATGGATTAGAACAAAGACAAAAAAAAAAATCTATTAAAGTTACTGAAAACAGATCTAAATACAAAGAATTCAATGCTAATGCAGCTAAGAGAAACCAGACTGCAGGGAAACTTGGAGATCTTTTAAAAAGTGCATCCATCTCTGTATGCAGAAGCCACAAACAGATATTTTCAAATATTGATAGTACATTTTTAATTTTTTTCCCTCTGTCTCCTTGTCTAGTGTTCCCTACAAAAGTGGGGAAACAAGCTTTTTCTGATATGTTTCTTACAAAACTCTCATTTTCAGACACTGGCTTGGACCCCTTCTGAACATTAGAGTAGCCCCTATCAACCAGCTTCTCATTGATTGGCCTCACATTCTGTTAAATCCCTCCAAATACGGATTTTCAAAACATGTTCTTTCCTTATGACACAAAAACTTTCAATATTTTCCCACATTCTTTTAGTTCTGTTATGTAAGCACACATTGTTACACCACAGATGGTATACTGCACGTTGCATGCCCTGGCATAGTCTGAGATAACTGACACCACCATGCCAAAACCTCATAAATAACTCCAAGGTAGCAAAATTCCAACTCTGTAATGGTGACCCCACTCTCAGCTGCAGGAACAAGTTTAGGAGTGACATCATCATGTGTTCTTTGCACATTGAAAAGGCAGATTGAATTTTCTTGATGGCATAAGCTATAAACTTGCATTTATTTAATTCTAAGCGTGTTCCCCTCTGGCAGCAGCTTATCACTGCTTTAATCCTGGTGTCATGTGCCTGGAGTGGCTATTTTGCACAGAAAACACAGTACCAGATGATGGATACACATGCTGTGTTTTCAAGGGCTTTCTATCAGCAAGTAGAAAAAAAAAGAATATATAGGATAAACTCTATACCTAGAATGGTAAAGATATTTTTTCAAATAGAACTTAATTCCAACCTAATTTCTGGTCTCAAAAAAGTAACCACATCATAATTAGAACAACATAGACAACACGTTAAATTCTAAAGTAATTTGTTACGTATTCAAAAAAGGAAAAACGTTGAGCTATTGCAAGCTACTTGAAAAAATGGTGGTGTAGAGAAAGCAAATTCTGAACAGGGACTTCCTTCCAAGAATTTTCTAAATTACATGAAAAACAGAGTCTCAGAAACTTTAGCCTAATGCTGCATAAAGGACCAGAATCAAAACAGCCCAGTAACACACACGAGGGATGGGAGGAAGGGAATGTAAGGCATTCTGCACAGAACAGAGAGAGCAGTGCCAAGGGGAATAAGGATTTCTCAAGCAGGATCTTCCAGCATGCATCAGATTTCAGAGTCCCATGCTGTTAATAGCCACACTGATTAGTCAGTACAGACATGAAGAGTGAAAACAGACATTTCAAATCCATCAGCTCTAGTAATCATTGTGCATTTGTCAACATTGGTATTTTGCAGAATAAATTGGTGGTCACATGAAATCAAACTCTGGCTAGCACCAGAGAGATGTTACAGGAAGACAAAAGAACATGCATTGGATGAAACATTCAAACCACACTAATCCATCCCCCCCACCCCAAAATCAGTCCCTCGTGTTTCAGTTTAGCCTCCAGTGCAGCTCAGGACCCTACAGTCAGCACAGCCAGCCAGCCACTGCTGCCCCAGGGAACCCCTGTGTGCTTCTCCCAACCCCTCCTGTGCCTTGCTCCCAGCACTGGGGATGCCCCAGGCTTGCTGGTGCCCTGACCACATGCTCCTTGCCCCACTCAGGAAGAACAGATTGAAACCTGACCCACACTGTGCATGCAAGCAGAAATCAAACTCCGTAAGTCTGTTTACTCAAGGGCTTGTCCACCTTCAAGTTCAGCACTTTGCTGAATCTCAGCTCATAGTTCATAAAGATCTGAATAGGACCAACCAACCCATGATCTATGGTCCTAGAGCTGGCCATGGCTTTGTCAGCATGCATTGCAAACAATGACAAGCCCAGTGCTGACACACAAACACATTTAAATAGTGCAGCTCACAGACATGCAACACAAGCATTTTACAGGCATGGCAGAATTAAATATTTTATTTAATACTGGAACTGGATGTGTTTGGAAGGGCTTTGGTGCAAGGCATGCTGAGGACCACAGGAAGTGTTCTCACTGTGGTGACTGCCACATATTTGCAACATCAAGAGTTGGTGCACAGCAAGCCCACTCACTGAATGAAAGGAAAAAGAATTTCCCTGAACAAACTTTGAATAGAATGATGTACATGCACACACATGTACCCTTCTGTGTAGAGATGGAACAAGTTCATAGCTTCATCAATCACCAGTCATTTTAGACAAAAGGCAACCAAACTCCCTTCAGAGACATACACTTAATTACCACTGTCTATCTGCGAGTTGGACCTTCAGCCTCTTGTGTCCCTGCTTGTATATGCCAGAAATAACCTATGGGAACCATTAATGTAAGTTTTACCTGGGGGCCAACAGGACCTGGAGGTCCTGAGATCCAGGAGGACCTTGACCACCAATGCCAGGGATGCCTGGTGGGCCTGGAAGTCCTGGTGGTCCACTTGGTCCAGGGTCACCTAAAAGAACACTCTTGTTTATCACTGCTTTAAATCCTGGTGTCATGTGCCTGGAGTGGCTATTTTGCACAGAAAACACAGTACCAGATGATGGATACACATGCTGTGTTTTCAAGGGCTTTCTATCAGCAAGTAAAAAAAAAGAATATATAGGATAAACTCTATACCTAGAATGGTAAAGATATTTTTTCAAATAGAACTTAATTCCAATCTAATTTCTGGTCTCAAAAAAGTAACCACATCATAATTAGAACAACATAGACAACACGTTAAATTCTAAAGTAATTTGTTACGTATTCAAAAAAGGAAAACGTTGAGCTATTGCAAGCTACTTGAAAAAATGGTGGTGTAGAGAAAGCAAATTCTGAACAGGGACTTCCTTCCAAGAATTTTCTAAATTACATGAAAAACAGAGTCCCAGAAACTTTAGCCTAATGCTGCATAAAGGACCAGAATCAAAACAGCCCAGTAACACACACACGAGGGATGGGAGGAAGGGAATGTAAGGCATTCTGCACAGAACAGAGAGAGCAGTGCCAAGGGAATAAGGATTTCTCAAGCAGGATCTTCCAGCATGCATCAGATTTCAGAGTCCCATGCTGTTAATAGCCACACTGATTAGTCAGTACAGACATGAAGAGTGAAAACAGACATTTCAAATCCATCAGCTCTAGTAATCATTGTGCATTTGTCAACATTGGTATTTTGCAGAATAAATTGGTGGTCACATGAAATCAAACTCTGGCTAGCACCAGAGAGATGTTACAGGAAGACAAAAGAACATGCATTGGATGAAACATTCAAACCACACTAATCCATCCCCCCCCACCCCAAAATCAGTCCCTCGTGTTTCAGTTTAGCCTCCAGTGCAGCTCAGGACCCTACAGTCAGCACAGCCAGCCAGCCACTGCTGCCCCAGGGAACCCCTGTGTGCCTTCTCCCAACCCCTCCTGTGCCTTGCTCCCAGCACTGGGGATGCCCCAGGCTTGCTGGTGCCCTGACCACATGCTCCTCGCCCCACTCAGGAAGAACAGATTGAAACCTGACCCACACTGTGCATGCAAGCAGAAAACAAACTCCGTAAGTCTGTTTACTCAAGGGCTTGTCCACCTTCAAGTTCAGCACTTTGCTGAATCTCAGCTCATAGTTCATAAAGATCTGAATAGGACCAACCAACCCATGATCCATGGTCCTAGAGCTGGCCATGGCTTTGTCAGCATGCATTGCAAACAATGACAAGCCCAGTGCTGACACACAAACACATTTAAATAGTGTAGCTCACAGACATGCAACACAAGCATTTTACAGGCATGGCAGAATTAAATATTTTATTTAATACTGGAACTGGATGTGTTTGGAAGGGCTTTGGTGCAAGGCATGCTGAGGACCACAGGAAGTGTTCTCACTGTGGTGACTGCCACATATTTGCAACATCAAGAGTTGGTGCACAGCAAGCCCACTCACTGAATGAAAGGAAAAAGAATTTCCCTGAACAAACTTTGAATAGAATGATGTACATGCACACACATGTACCCTTCTGTGTAGAGATGGAACAAGTTCATAGCTTCATCAATCACCAGTCATTTTAGACAAAAGGCAACCAAACTCCCTTCAGAGACATACACTTAATTACCACTGTCTATCTGCGAGTTGGACCTTCAGCCTCTTGTGTCCCTGCTTGTATATGCCAGAAATAACCTATGGGAACCATTAATGTAAGTTTTACCTGGGGGGCCAACAGGACCTGGAGGTCCTGGAGATCCAGGAGGACCTTGACCACCAATGCCAGGGATGCCTGGTGGGCCTGGAAGTCCTGGTGGTCCACTTGGTCCAGGGTCACCTAAAAGAACACTCTTGTTTAGTCAAATACTGAACTCATTTCAGAGACATTTGCTTTCAGAGCAGAGTCCCTGCACATTCTACTTGAAATCTCATCCTTGCATGCAAACAAACATTGATCTAACAGAGAAAAAAACACACATTCCAGAGGCTATTTCCCAAGGCCGGAGATCTGTCCTCACTCAACATGGACCACATGAAGTTTATGTTTCTAGGCTACACACACATATATTGCACCATCATCCACATCAAACTCAAAAGATGCTGTCCAGCAAACCAGGCATGCTGGGCATGTCAGTACAGACCATGGTCAAGAGCAGAGATAAATGAATTGTTAACTGTGCATGTGGAAGCACAGTGGATCTAAATGACAATTATTCTATTGATAAAGTTTTACCCCCATAAAAATATTATTTGTCTTTAGAATATAGAGCTTCAGGTACTGACCCACAGATTGGGATTTATTCCCTTAGCTGCCTTTTGAGAACACAATCTTCCATTTAAACAGGCGTGTCTGCTTTGGAAAAATTGATTTACAAGTAATGGCTCTAAAGTCAGCACTGCTTGTGTTTGACTGCCATATGCCTCCCAGCACAGCTACATTTTGAAAAGTTCAATAGGGGAACAAAATAGGGGAGAGTTCTCAATACCTTTGGGCCCTGGGGTTCCATCAAAGCCTGCCCGGCCTGGGAGACCAGGGTTTCCTGGGAAGCCAGGATCACCTTTAGGTCCTTGAACTCCTTTTATGCCAGGGGGTCCTGGGGGCCCAGGTGGTCCTGGAACTCCAAATCCACGCTCACCCTATAACAAATATTAATTAAAAAAATGAAAAGAGGATTTTCTAAGTTTAGCCTCTCCTAAAAATGTTAAAAGTAACAAATTAAAAATGGCCACCATCTTAGAGTTCCATTTCTATTTTACTACCCTCACTCAAACTGTCAAGTAAAATATTTTACTTCCCCACCATCAAAAACTGAGAATGAGAGGGGCAATCCTCCTCAGCATCTTCCCAGTGACACAGAAAAACCTCTAAGGGAAGCTTTATAGTAAACACAGACCTTCTCTCCTGGGAAACCAGGTGGTCCAGGAGGTCCATCCAGCCCAGGGCGACCTGGAGTTCCTGGAGCTCCGGGTGGGCCTGGAGTCCCTGGGAAACCTGCACATGACAGGAAGATTAGGGAGCAGAAAGGACACCAGAGAGCATTAGAACAATTCCTCCAGTCAAGCCTAAAGCCCATGAAAAGAGGTTCTGTGCTAGCCCAAGCACTGAAGGGGTACCCATTCAGCTGAGAGAACTTCTGAGCATTCAGTCTTTGCCACAAAGGGTCTCTGGGACTCTCCGAGGGGGCACTCCCTATGCTCTGAGCTTTACAAAAATCACAAGCAGTTCGCATCAGAAGCATTAACATCTTGAGGCAGCATTTGGAGATCATTTATTGATTCAAGCTCATTTCCCAAAGTTTTACCAAAGTGTTATTGGTTTACTGAAAAAGGTAAGCTACTGAGAGGGAGCCGGACGCTGAACAGAGTAACAAGAGCTCAGCAGTTTTTTCTCCTGGTATTCCTGAAACTATTATAAAGATGTATGGCTTTAGGACAAACATTTTTTAAAGGATGTTAGAGACAGAAATACACTCCCTAATAAAAGTCCCCTCTTCCAGCCAGTACAACACAGTAACAGGGCAGTAGACATACCCTTTGGGCCTGGTGGACCTGGAAGTCCAATGCCAGGAATACCTGGCTCTCCCTTTGCACCTGGGATGCCAGGTAAACCACGCTGACCTGGCTGACCAGGATCTCCTGTAAAACGAAGAACATCAACATAGTTATCCAGAATCAGAATAACAAGCTCTTGCAATCCCCTGGGTATCTAGGTGCTCCTTTACCTGGAAGACCTGGATCACCAATTCTTCCGGGAGGACCAGGGGGACCAGGAACTCCTGGTTCTGTAATAGTCTGGCCAGGGTCACCTTTTGGACCTAAAACCAAAAAAGCAGAAAAATGCATCACTCAATAGGAGTTGTTTTTCTGTTTTTCTTTAAGCAGAAATAATGCCAGCCCCATCCCAAGCTTACAAAGAACTCAGACATCAGCAACACTTTATTCAATAGGTTCCCAAGTCCCAAGCCCCACAAAGTACTTAGAGGCTCAGAAGCCCTGTTCAATGTTCAGACAGTTTTTCTGAACTGTTATTTTTTAATAGCTTCATCCTAGGTGCCATCATGTGAATAGTATTTCCATAGCTGACACCAGCACAACTGATTAGGATCTGTGTAGTTGACAAGAAAGAAACAAAAGCAAACTTGTTCAAAGCAACCCCATTTTCCCCCCAACCTGTTTTAGCTGCAGTATAGCCAAGCACACAGAGGTAGTTACAGTGCATTTCCACTGCAGTCAGTGGGGAAGGAGAAGCTTCCCTGGAGGTCAGCATAGAAGGTGAGGCATGTGCCTAAAGTGACATGGCATAGAGGCTGCCCTCCCTCTGGCTCTGTGAGGACCCTCAGTAAGGGAGCACACAAATAATAGGTCATACAAAGCCTCTAGGAAAAGTTTAAAAACAGCATTATGTTCTGAGAAGGGGCAAAGTTTGGCTTTGCAGCACTTTCTCAACAGCACACAGAGACCAACTCACCTGGGACACCAGGAGGCCCTGGACGGCCAGATACACCCTGGATGCCCTTTTCACCAGGTGAGCCTTGTGGACCAAAACCAGGAGGTCCAGGAAGCCCTTTTTCTCCAGGAAGACCTGGTATCCCTGGGTCACCTGGAATACCCATTTCTCCTTTGAATGCAACACTGCCCTGGAAATAGAAAGAGCTTGATGGGAAAGATAATGTATTTGCTATCAAAACAGTAAAGTGTTTCATTGTTTCTGCTTTGAAACTCCCTGGCAGTTTCCATCCTTCCAGCTCTCATTAGCTGCCTACATCTTGCCAACATGGTAGAGAGCAGGACTAAACCTGGCTACTTAGCTCCTCCCAGTACATAGGTGAAATGTAGACAATGGCAGAAGGGACCCTCTGACACTGCCCAAGAGGAGCCTGAGCTTATTTCTAGAGCACTGGCAGATTCAGGAGGTACCTCAGTGTATCATCACTAGATTGACATCTACCGAAGAGAATTCCTGCCTTATCACATACAGACAAAGTGCATTTGTGCCAGTTCTCTTATCTACATTATTTCAAATGCATGCAGGATTTCCCAAAACATCCATCCAGTCAAAGACTGCCTCAAATGGCACTCACAGGTTCCCCCTTAGGGCCAGGCAAACCTGGCAGTCCATCTCGTCCAGGAGTGCCATCTATGCCAGGGAGACCTGGAGGTCCTGGGAAGCCAGGGTCTCCTTTGTCACCTTTCAGTCTTGGAGAAGTCAGGACATCCCCTGGGTCTCCTTTAGGACCAGGTCTACCAGGAGCACCTGGGGTGCCTGGGAAGCCCTGAGAGAGAAAAATACAAAAAGAAAGAAAAAAAAGAAGGTATTTTAGTTTCTCTTTCACTCCCTGAGTATGGAACACTGTATCAATCATGCATTCAGGATAGTTATGGACCAACAAATACGTATTAGACAATAAATTAAATCTATTGTTTACAGATCTACCTATCATGCAAGACAAATGAGACACTATTTTCCCCACCAGAACATAACACCACCACTTACTGGTGGCCCTACAAGGCCAGTTAATCCAGGAAGCCCCTTTTCACCTTTTGGTCCAGGAAAACCAGGAGAACCTGAGTAGTGCAGAAAAACATAAAAGAAAAACAAATCTGGAGAGGTTGCAATATCAAACATTATGTTTCATTGATAATAGCTTTAAAACTAGACAAAGTTTACTCTGGGTTTTTTTTTTTTTTTTGAGAGCTTCATTATATTTGAGCAGAAACATATTTACAGCTCTAGTTGAACCAGTAGTGTCAAAAAAAAAAAAACCCACACTTTTAAAAAGCTCCAGCTCCTCCATTATTCCAGGAATAGCAGTGGAAGAAGTTGATTTTCTCCCTCATTTAAATCTACAGCAGACCCTAAACCTTCAAAATGCAGAATGCTTGCAAGGCTGTCTTTGAACAGAGAAATATTTCTCAAAGACTAGCTTTTTCAAAGAATGAGTGTTTGTTTTACACATGCCCATCTCGTTTCTTTCCAACTGTGCAAAACACAACATGCACCAACTCTGCACTGGAGCTGACAAATGCGCATTTGAACTCGTACATGATATACAGATAGATTGTGACCATTGTACCCAGACAACTCTGAAAAAAGTGACTTTACGGAACATATTAAGCAATCCAGTGAAGACTCCAGCCCTACCTGGACTACCCGGAGGTCCTGGTGGTCCCCTCTCCCCAGGAGGACCAGTTACTCCAGTTCCTATGCAGTTGAAGCATGTGTCTCCTCGGTCACCTAAAAAGATTTGCATTGAAAAAGTGTACTTGAGCATCAGGTTTTAGAAAATATTAAAAGAATTCAGCAAAACTGCAACTGTTTTCTTGCTACTGATCTATAATACCAGGTCCAAAGTGACTTTAAATAATTATTGCTTAAAATTAGGAGCCTCCCCCCCTCCCCGCAAGTTAAACTAAAGCTTTTTGGTGGCTAGGAGTCAGACAACCAATATCAGCTATGATTAGAATGTAGTTATGACAGTGCAAAATAATTAAAACAAAAGCAGGGCTTTCAGAAATAGAAAATAAAACCATGGACTCTTTCTTCTCAGCAAAAGTGTCCCCTTTTAATGTAGGTACTTGACACTTCTAACTACAACTATAAACCACATGTATCAAAATCCCAAACTTAAAATCCAAGAGTGAAAAATAAATATTGGGAATGTTTCATTGATTTGGAAATAGACTAAAAGTATTTAATGAGGAAAAAAAGATTTGTTTCAAGAAGCTTAGGAATTTCCTTCACATACAGACTTAGGCGACATTCATCAGTGAAATATTTGAGCATTTCATTTAGGTTAATTAGTTAATCTTTACAATCTCCATAACAAAAAATATTTTTCTTTCAAGTGAGTACAAAATTAAGTGAGATGTCTAAAGTAATTTATGATGTCCATGGTTGGGCTAGGAAAAGATTCTCACTTACCCATATCAGCATCCTCATTGCAAGGTTGTCTTTTTGGAAACAAGGATATATATTAAATATGACTTTCTTTTGCTTAGCAAACAAACAAACTCACTGCAGACTGACCAGCTCAAATTAGGAGTCTTGAATTTATAACTCTAATGCTGCTTTCCATAAAAAATGTCAAATTTATTAATGAATAATATTAATGAATTTTCAAACAGACTTCGCCAGTGCTGTTACAAAGCACACAGTTTCTATCTGCCTGGGAGATACTCATAAATCAGGTTCCATTTTACTTTATTCAAGATCACTATTGGTCACACCCTTAGTCACTCAGACTCCTGTGTTTTAATGTTAGTTGTGAAGGAGTATCCTACACAAAGCAAACAGCTTTCTTACAGAGACATAAACATCTGCACTTAACCCTTCTGGGAAGGGGCACCATTAATCATTATTTAATGCAGGCTTTACATTTTTTACCAAGCTTCAAAAAAAGGAGAAAAATAGAAAATATAGCCATGACACTGCACCTTTTTGGCCTCGCTCCCCTGTAAAACCTTGTTGTCCTGGAATTCCTGGAGGACCTGGTGGCCCTTGCTCACATAACCCTTCACCTAAGGAAAACCAGGAGAGGTTTTATTATCTATTTGTGTTAGACTGACAGCAGCACCAAATAGATGTATTCAGTACAAAAATGTATTTGTGTGGAAATTCTAATACACCCACCATAATCACAGACCAAACATTTTGGCAATTCAGACAGGACTGCTGGTGAAAACACACACATGTAATTCAATCTCAAAAAGAAACAGTGATATTACACAACAATCTTCAATTCTTCACAACCTCAACCATCTCCCACTGCTTCCCACAGCCTACACACTTTCATCTCTCCACTTGATTCTGATGTTCAGCCTCATATCATAAAAACATGCCTATGAAACATCATCAGAGCAAGGGCACTTCAGATGCCAATACCATCTAGACACTAAATTCCTTCCTGAACCATGTTAGCCCCTTTCCACTACAGCTTTCCAGTTTTTATATTACATCTGCCATTCCCTATTCTCCTTATACCAAAAAAAGAGCTAAGTGCTTTCATCCAAAGTGTCCACTCCAAAGCTAATTTCACATGGTCTACACACAAGAACATTTACGAAATGGAACTGGAATTCTTTGACAAGTTATACCTTTGACTCTCCTGCTATCACAGCTCTTAGTAGGGAACAAATTCTGTACTTGTCCTTAAGCCTAAGGTTCTCCTACAAATGTCTTGATTTGCAATGGGAGCAACTTGGAGAACCTATAGCAATAGAATCTCATGGACTTCAGCTGCTGATAAACAACATCTTTGGAGGTGGTATTAAAAAAACCCAAACAAACAAACCACAGAAACCCAAACCTAAACAAATGTCAAAGCTGTTTAGTCTCTTCTACTTGCTGTTTATGTGATCATCACTTACCAGGAGCAACAGATGGTGCAGGTGGCCCTGGGGGACCTGGTGGTCCTGGCGGTCCTCGTGGTCCCTCAACTCCTGGTTGCCCAGGAATAGAAACCCCAGGCAAGCCTGGATCTCCCTTCTGTCCTCTCTCACCAGGTAAGCCAGGTGGGCCAGGAGGTCCAACAGTAGTGATCCCTAAAACAGGAAGGACTTAGTTCCTTGCTAGCTTAATGGTTTACATCACATTTTTGTAAGGATGACAATGATACATATTTCACATTTTTGGAGATGTTTGTTTGAAAAATGGACTTGAGACTCAACAACTAAGTTTATTATTAGGGAAAAAAAACCAAAAAAAACAAAAACAGGACTAATGAAAGAATTATTGATGAGAAAACCCCCCATATATAAACTGTATCATTAGAATCAGTATGTTCCTCTCTGTGCATGTATAATGCACATACAGGTGTCACTGCTCACTCCCACTGTAGACTCAGATCATCTACCAGACATGTGGTACACAGAACTTTCTCTGTGTAATGCAATGGACAATATATATTAATTATAGATGAGTGATATGAGATAGATTACCCCTAGAAGCATTAAGCTGGTATCTGATTAGCATCCTCAGTTCACCTCAGCAAGGGCAATGAATGCTCAGAATTCCTCACATTATCCCCAGAAGTTCAAGGCCACCCCTCAAGCTCAAAGGTAGTTCTAAATATTCTGCCTTCTGTTAAAAGGATTGTGTAAAGGATGTGAAGCCAAATACCCAATCACAGGTTTGAGCATACAACTTAATTTAAAGCTTGCCCCCCTACCTGGAGATCCTGGCAAGCCAGGTGGGCCTGGCCTACCAGAGAATCCACGCTCCCCTTTGGCTCCGGGAAGTCCTGGCAATCCTTTGCTACCTTTTGGTCCCACTGTTGCATCAATGCCTGGTCTTGGAACAACCTGTAAATGTTACATGCTCATGTGAAGCTAATTGCCAAGAAAAGACTCATTCCAAAAGAGAATTGGAATCGTAAAGAATGTGAGGGAGGGAAAGTTCAACATACTTTGAACCTTATGCCAATGACAGGATGCTTTCCCCACTCCACTGAATTACCAGGGAAAATTCCAGTAAAGAGCACTCCCCAATAGGAAGCTGTTTGCCTGCCAAGCCAACATAGTTACAACAGGCTTCAGTGAGGCTGACTCAGTCCTGCTGGTCTGAGGTTATAGTCTAGCCTGTGTTTGTGACCCAGCAAATCCCAGAGCACAGAACTGATCTTGAAAGAAGGAAACCATTGTTTCTGTTAGTGTATGTATGAAAAATTTTTTGGTGCTCTTGGTGTTGTACCCAGAGATAGGACTCTCAGTCAGCCAAGAACTACAATGAAACAATACTGTCAAGCAAATGCAAAAAAATTAAGGATCAGCAACTTACAATTCCAGGAGGACCAGGGGGACCCATGTCACCTTTTTCACCCTACCAATGAAATTAAGAGCATTTCTGATACTGTGCAGCACTATATAAACAAGTATTGCAAGTATTCCTCAACACTGTAATAGCAAAGGCAATGCAATTACTACTCAGGCAGAAATTAACTCAGTGATGGCAAATTTTCCATCTATTACAGGAATACTGACAAAAATCCTGGCATACCTTTTCACCATCTCTTCCTGGAGCACCATTTATTCCAGGCCCACCAGGTAAACCCTTCAAGAAAAGGGAAACATAATCACACTCAGATCTTCCCCATATCAAAAGAAAAGCTTATAAAGAGTTTGTTTGGAGTAAAAACATATGAATTACTCACATCCCTACCAGGCTGACCAGGTTCTCCATCTTTTCCAGGCTTTCCCTTCAAAGACAAACATGCATTGAAATAAAATGCTTCAGTGGTAAAGAATTCTTATGGAAATTATGTTACTTGTTTCCCATTTTTCAATAAACCAAACTCTATTCAGAATGTAGTCCTTGGAACAACACAAAGACATCAACCATAACCAGTGGAGTTCCCTAAACTGAGGTTTCCATTTTGAAAACCAGGGCACAAAGCCATGACAGTCTCAGAGTAATGCTGGGTGAACACAGAACAAAATGATCTCCAGTTAACTACTGCTGATTCACTGTGCTTACTACTCCTTTTATTTTAGCAATAGAGAAGTTCTATATTTGGAAAACAGATCTTAAATCCCTAAATAGTGGAACACTATATTTAATTAGTAAATTAGTATAATGTGACCAGAGAAACTAAATACAACTTTGTGTTTGACTTTTAACTGTCCTTTAAAACAACATAACTTTCTCATTAGTATCAACGAAAATATAAGATGAAGTTCTGCTCAAAGAAGTGACTTCTAAAAGGCATATTCTTGCTGAACAGATTTGTCATTGCTGCAATAAAAGCAGGGCAAGCTCCACTTTATCCCAGATGATTCACTGGGCAGACAAATGGCACTTTATTGTCAGAGTCACAGAAGCCATGTCTGGGGGCACCTGCTGGAACAAACTAGAGCAGGTGATGGAGCTTTTCCTAGTGAACCTTCCTCAGTGCCAAGCTCAGCTCTCAGTCATGGAGAAATTGATAATAAGATCTCAGATTTAGTGAATCAGAGTATAATGTGATTTGTGAAGTTTGTTTTCACTAGTGATGAGTTCTAACTCTCAAAACTGAGGTTTTAAGATTTCCAGTGAATGTGCAGAACTATCTATTTGAATATGTAGACTGACATTTTTATATCTGAAATGGGTTTGACCTCACAGAATCATATGGAGCTGTAAAATGTAACTTTAAAGTAACTTAATAGCAAAACTGCACTTCAAGTATGCAACATGCCCAGATTCAGAGCAACAAAACCAAACAAAAATATTGGTTAAACAAGGTTTTGACAAAAGGCATCTGACATATCCCCTCAGGACTTTTATCCTTTCAGATCTTTGCAAATTTATGTGGTTCCCATTTACTTTTGCAGAGAGAAGCAACAATTCAAAGCCCACTCAAAATATAATGAGACTTCTGGCTTGGTAAATCTGCTTTTTGTGTTCTTTAAAAGAGACAAATCAAAGCCCTTCTGTAAATCTCAGCAACTATAAAGGATTTTATCTGCAGCACCAAACATTTTTTCCCACTGTATTTATTTCCTATGGAAATCAGAAAACCTTCTACTAGCATGTTTCTAAAGTGTTTATATATTGTCCAATTAACCAGAGCAGAACTTGTGCCTTCATTTTCAAAGGCACTTTGTTGATGAAACAATGATTCAGAAGTGAAGATACTGAATGTTTTCAGCTGGTTACAGCCTCTTTGCTGGTCCAGCCCATGTTATTTTAATCTTCTTTCTTAGCACTTCCATGATCATCTTCAGCTTTTCTGAGCTGTGATATCCAAGTACATGTAAATTCCAGGATTGATTTGAGTCTGATCAGGAACAAAGCAACTCTTGCTATCCCTAGACATAGCTATCCTGACTCGTGCCCTCCCCAGATAGCACATAAATTGAGGCAGTCTCTTGGGAAGTGACAAACAGACTACTTTTGGTCTTAACAGTACTCAGAGACCTGGTTTTGCGACTCACCTCACAAGCAAACCCACCAAGAATGAGTTTACATGGACCAGTTTATATATATATATCTATCTATACACACACACACCAATCTCATGCTGCTTGGCAACCCAGTATAGGGCAAACTGAATGAAGACCCTTTCTAAAAGGAAACAGAAAACTGCTGCTTCAGACAAGCAGTCCAGCAACTTTGAAGGTTTTCACGTGTTATCCAGATAACATAGTTTAAACTATTTTCTCCTGGCCCCTAAACTAAGATCTACATGTAGATAATTCTATGAGAAAGCACAGAGAGCCACAGCTAGAAGCACTGTCATGACCCCTGTGCGTCATCTGTGAGTTGCCGGGTTACAAGGAGGAAAAAAAGTAGTCTCTTACCCATAAGCTGATGGCCCCACCTGAATTCAACATTTGCTTAATTGTCAAAGATAACACTGAATGGAAAGATAAATGTTTGGTTAAACAGACTACTTACTCTTTTGCCTGGTTCTCCTTGCTCACCTTTTTCACCTTTCACACCACCGGGAAGACCCTGGACACACAAACGTCATCTTAAACTGCGCCCACAAGCCAGAGTAGAATGAAGTTACAGTTCTGATACAGATGTGACAAAATAGAACTAAGAGTTCTACTCACAGGAGGGCCTGGAGGCCCAGGAAGTCCTGGTGGGCCTGGATCACCTGGAATACCCTGTCAAGCATGGGCAGAGAAAAAGAGGATTAAAGCTTCCATCACTCCCTAGCAGCTCAGTTGACTTTTTTCTTAAATAGAATAGTTTTGCTGTCATTTAGATTCCAAGTTATAAAGGATCATATTTATTCTTTGTGTGGAATTTCAAGTCAATCTATAAATTTTATTAACTGCTCATCCTGTTTATTTAGATGATTCACTCCATTAAAAACACAGCTGCCTCTTGCATGCACTGCAGCAGCTGGCTTGGTGGTCTGCAGGTGCTATCCAAGAGTAAAGAGAAGAAAAGAAAAAAGGAAGAAAGAACAAACAAATGCCAAATCCTGCTGAAGTTATTTATAGGAGCAACAGTCATTAGATGACTGGTAATTGCTGAAATTGGGAGGCCATCAGGATCAAAGTATGTTTATCAGAAAAGTATCACAGGATCATTGTGTTAAAAAGTTCTCATTTCCATTTTCCCTTATTACACTTTTGTACAAGTTATTAAATCTTTTCACCATTAACCTAAAGTTACAGGCTACTGAATTCACAAAAAGTTTCTGTGCAGTTTCCACTATTTTCTTGGAGTCATCCCAGACTCAAGCCCATCTACACACTTGATTTTAGTCAGAGATCATAGGAGGCATGTACCAGAACTCCACATGCATTTAATGAAAAAGTAACTGCAATGTTGACATTTTTTACTGATTGTGCACTACCAAGCACAAATTTTGCTGAAATAAGAACCAGTTTGCAGAGTTGGAAATCATTATAAATGTTGGTCAAAGGCAATGCACTCAGAATGTTTATAATTCTTAGTGCTTTAAAGGGAATGGAGGTAGAATGCTTTTACTTTGTGCATTTACATAAATTAGTGCCAGTATAATTAGTCCTTCAGGGGTCCCTAATGACAGAAGCAAATTACTTTGACCCCAATAAAATCAGATGAATTTTTGCTTCAACAGTGTGGTCAAAATGTTTTCTTGTGTTTTCTTAGAATTATAAAGACACAGAGTGCTGCTCTTTACTTTCTGTCCTATCACCCAGTTACAGACAAAACCAGAGACCTTCCTAGGACGACTGTGCACTGCAAGTGTACAGCAGCACATAGTTCTAGTTCATGCCTTAGTGGTGCTTAATGCTCTTCTGAGAGGAAAAGTAACAAATGGTTTTGATCAAGATGAAAGGCAGAACTGCCCTACACCCTACTCAGATAAAATATTGCTGTGTCCCAAAGCTTTCTTCTCTATCTCCCAAGATAAGAAGATGGGAAGGAAGAAACTGACCCAAACACCGATGGAAGAAACTAACAGTTTAAAGTTCTGTTACTACAGTGACATTTACTCAACAATTAGAACACAAAAATGATCACTCAACACTTTCCTCAAAGTATCTACCTCAACTCTTCTATTACCCAGGGTGGTATTTGAGAACATCATGAAAATTTCAAGGAAAATGTGACATCCAGGCACCCATGATCCTGCTGGTTTTGCTCAGACTGTCTATGGCACCCAGAATTAAACAGTACTGCAGAATGTTCCCCAGTGAAAAAGAAAGAGAAGAAAGTATAATAAATTAAAAAATGCTAACTCTCCCAATGACCTTCTGGCATTTATGGGTAGGGAGGGATCCATACAAATCAAACCAGTATTTTGAGCTTACTTGTAACAATATGACTGATATTTACTTTTGAGATGCCAGAAACAGGGAAAGCACTTTATTCAGACCACAAGGAATAAAGATCTTGGGGCATCACTAACAAAAAAGAAGAAATTGAATTAAAATTTTTGAAAGACTTCTTCACAATGGATGACACAGCTTGTTAATTAGTGGGAATTTGAATTCCCAGACTGCTTTGAAAATTGCAATTCTGGGTGTTCCGAAGAATGGGAGTATTTTAACTGCTTTTAATGTTACTATGAACTGCTTTTAGAGAGTTTCTTTAGAATAGTTATTTTACTAAGGGATGTAAAAACTAATGTGACTGGCATGATTTCTATTAACAGAAGAGTACTCAGGCCTGGAATATTCAGTACTCTGAGAAAAAAAAAATAGAACCTCTGCAATAAGCAGGATGTGAACATATATGAGCCAAACCAACAGAGGCTGCAGCTTGATCACATGCTCACCACAGATGGGTGTAGCATCCCACTCACCTGATCTCCTTTCTGAAACTCAATGTCATTTGGTCTTTTCTGTTCTCCAATTTGTCCTGGTGGCCCTGGAGGTCCCTGAAGACCTTGTTCACCCTGATGCATAGGAAGATGCAGCTTGTTACAGGCAATACAAGCAAAAATGGCAAGCACAAGTATTTTGAAAGTAATAAGTAAAAATATCATTATGATCACCTACTCACTTTTTCACCTTTGGGTCCTTGGAAATTCAAACCCATATTACCCTGCAAAAAGTATAACTCATCAGCCCTTACAAGTCACAAACAGAAAGAGAAAGAAAACAGTCCATCAATATGAGAAACAGTACCTTGGGTCCTGGCAGCCCTGGTGGACCAGGAGGTCCCTATTGAAAAAGGCAACAAAAAAACCAAGTCACTTAGAAGCACTTTACAAAACTCTGTGGAAAAAAAAGCCCAACAATGTTGTAGCTTTGATTCCTGTGAATTATCCCCATGCTGACAAGGCACCTTGCCTGCCTTTGAAAACTCATGCTATTCAACTTTAAAAATATGTAAGAAACTTCCCTTAGGTGAGACCATAAAATGAAATTGAACAGTCAGGTATTAAACCATCATAGTCTAAATAAGGTAAATCTTGTCTCATGTTTCACATTAAAAAGCCTGCATGACGATTCAGCACAACTTAAAGCAAAGAGATGTCTGGGAACAGGTTGTTTCAGAAGTATGTTATTTAAAGGTGCACAGTAACAGCTCCAGGCTGAACTGAATGCATGCTTCCTGCTGTCCTCATACCACATCCTGACTACCAATGATCTCTGCACTTTACTGACTGCCTGTGAGAACCTGAAATAAAGTAATAACTGTTCCATTTAAGGCTTGATGAACAACAGGTTAAAGAAATTTACCGTCAAACCTGGGGGCCCTGGAGGGCCAACTGGACCTGGTATTCCCACGGAGCCAGGGGGTCCCTGTTGAGGAAGGGGAGGAGACCATGAGAGGCACCTTTTTATAAAAAAAACAAACAGTGAGAGCTTTAAGCTCAGATAACCCCAACAACTGGCATCCCTTACATGTCAAATCAATGTAGCTGACCACTAACCTACCAGTCTGTCCTCGGGGAAAGACCTAAGGAGTGCACATCATGTTAGGAGAGTTCTGCTCTTAACATCAATGCATCTCTTTGGCTCAGATAAGGGAATGCTTTTTGGTTTGTTTTGAACTACTTTTGCACTTTCTTTCTTTCTCTTCATGCACTGAGAGAGAACAACAAAACACTTTGTATTTGTGATTCCTCCCAGCCAGAAAGAGACAATAGGGAAGCACAGATCAGAGGAGCAGAAATGCTAACAGGCTCAGTCTGGTCACAGAATGGCGTGGGGCTTGCCTCTCTGTCCCAGGAAATGGGGGCCTGGCTCCTGCCCAGCTCAGACCGATAGACTCATTTTCGGCTCCCCTTGTTCTTCCACTAAAGCAATGAATGGCTCAGTGGGGAAGCACAGGGCCTGGAGTCACTGGCTGTTTTCACAGAGCACTGCTGGGAGAGCAGAAACACTGCTCAGGAGGTGCAACATGAGGAGAACAGCTGAGGCATTACCCTCTCCTTCCCACCATCCAAAACAGCAGCAACAGCCAGAAAGCCAGATGGGACTGACTCAGGGTACAGAAGGGAAGGGAGCTCCAGAACTGATACAAAGAATGCCTAGGAAGGGGGAAGAGGCATGGAAAGCAGAGAAGCAAATCAGTAACTCAGTACTGCTGTCTGCTGGATGCCACCTTCCTGACCAGGGGACCTTTCTTGCTTCTGTGGGTCACCCTATTAAGAGCAATATGGAATTACACACTTTCCCTCAAGCCATAAATCAGAGCCATAAATCATTAAATGTGAGCCCTGCGCCTCCAAGAAAACATATGAATCCCCAAGCATCAAGTTGCCAATTTTCCTTTAATAAGAGTACTTTTCATGTTATCTTCTTGGCAGAACACAGCCTAATAGTGCTTTATGCAACTTACAGGTATCCCTGGAAGACCTGGAAATCCTGGGTCACCTTTCTGTCCTGGCAGCAAGGATGTAATTATTTCACCTGCTTCACCCTGGAAAAAAAAACAGTTGAATTTAATTAACAGCACATTTTACAATTCCTTACCACCATTTTGGCTCCAAAGGGCACATAGTGGCTTCTAAGACTCTAAGAGACTCTGAGCTATGCTACACCCTAGCAGTAAACTTTCATATAAGCACTAGATTCTCCAAGAATAGCTCTCTTTAGGAGAGATGAAGGTTCTAAATGGCTAAACTAACAACTATTAAAAGATTTAATTTGTACAAAGATAGCAGCATTGATTTAAATTCCAAAAGATTAGGGGATTGAAACACAAATTCTTCACAAAAGAAACATTCCAGCTTCATATGAAAGCAGTGGATAGGACACAACAGAAAAAAGACTCATTCAGCTTTTTCCAATGTCCCAGCTCATGAGATTAGTGCTGTGCGTGCTGTTACAACAATTATGCTTTGTGGTTCATATTGAAGTAGTTTTTTATTGATTTCAGGGAATATCTTTATTTTGAAAGGTATATGTTCTGATGAGATTATCCTTTAGTATCTTGAAAACAACTGGAAAAATGAGCTAAGAAAGACAATTCAGCTTTAGAGTCCAAATTTTCCAGTACCAGTATTATGCTGTCCTCTCAGGAGTTTAACAGTGTAATTCTGTGGGTGTAATTCAAGTTTCCTCCTAAATAGATCTCAGTTTTGATTGAGATCCCTTCAAAAAACCCTTAAAAATAAAAGGTTCAACATCAGATCATGAGACTGTAGATTAGGAGAAAAGGCCATCTATGTAATATGTAGAGCACAAAAAACCATTTTCAAAAGCACAAAGGATGTTGTACTATTCTTGCGACTGGGTATTTTAGGTCACTATTTTTTAGTCTTTAGGAGTGATTTGAGTATGCACAGGTACAGTAACAGTGCATTTGGGTGTTTGTAGGCATTTTGTTAACTTGATGCCTCAACACTGACCCTTCACAGTCCCAAGGAAACAGCTTCAGGAAAAACTCTGCTACTTCTCGAGCTACTGACCCAAACAAAGCCACTGCAGAATTTCCAGTTAGCTGTACTAGAGTGGCCTGGAAACACCAAGACTGCCCCTCCAGGTTCCAATGGGTGCACACAGTCTTGCAGGAAACAAGCAGGTTGCTCATGGCAGATCCCACTGCACACCCATGTCTGCTAAGTACCTGGATGTGACAGTACAGCACACTCACCTTCATACCTGGCAGCCCAGGGGGTCCCTTTGTTTAAAAGAAACAAAAAAAAATTAAGATCAATAGAAATAAATCACTGGTATGTTGTTTGCAAACCACTAATCAGATCTACACCATGAGGCAAACATTAAAGACAGGAACTTATAACAATGTATGGAACAGGGGAAAATAAATTTTTAATGAACTTCAGAATCAAATGGAAAAATTAGAGAACTTTCATAGAGAAGGTTGAGCATTAGAAGGATTACATTTCCCTTTCTTAGCAATTTGTTTCTATGTTGCCTCCTATTATCCATCCTGTCTACTACATATCTGTTTGTACTTTGGTTCTGACAGTCACTTTGCTCTATCCTTGTGCTTTTAAAAAAACACCCTACCCTGTCTTTTTTTTCTGACCTATTAATCACCAGTAATACTCTTCAGATATACATGATCTTCCTCCTCTAACACATATGCATGTATTTGTATTTTTCTGCAGGTGGTAAAGTACCTCAGCATGTGAGAATTCAAAGGGGTTTTTAAGCTTTACCACAGCATGCAGCAGAAAAACTCACTTTCATTGGACATTTAAAATGCTCTGATTAAATATTTTTAAAAATCCTATTTATTAAAAGAAAAACTGCAAAAAGAGGCTGATGTTTATCTTATTTTTCACAGTAGAAGTCTTTCAGTGAATTACAAGATTGGAAAATCTTTTACTTACAGGAGGCCCTTGTAAACCAGGAAAACCTGGACTGCCTGGGAATCCACGCTCTCCCTTAGTGACGAAGAAAATTATTAGCCAACACAAAACCAAAACATAACAAAACCACATAAAAAATTTTGACTCAAAAGTCTAGTTTGTTAGGTTATGACTCCAGAATAGAAAATTGTATTGGAACAAGATAGAATAATCACTTAGTTAATTCACACAACTGATGGAAACAAATTTCCACAGTCAGGTGTTTCTGCATACTTCCAGGTAAAGTACTACACTACAGAGATGGAAAACTCACAGGATGCTACAGACAACCAACTTCTCCTCTGGGAAAATCCCAACATGAAGCTAAGCAGCACATCAGAATGAAACAGACACTGAAAGTGTTTTAATATAATATTAAAAATTAATAATTAAACAGTCTCACTGTTAAGTAATGAGTTTTTCTTGGTAGCATGAGTCTACTACAATGATGAGAACACAGCATCTGAGGTAATTATCAGACACCTCTCAGCTGCAACTTATACAGGTAAGGATTAGAACACAGTTTAACTACAATGGCTGCAGAGCACACAGTGTTGTGTCTTGGTGCTGACAATTTCTGGCAATGCTTGTGATTTAAGTACCAGACCATGACTCCTTCTCTTAAAGAATTATCTTGGAATTACCTTCACAACTCAGTTACAGCAAGTATTGTTGCACACAACAGAATAAAGCCATTGGGTACAGCCAGGAGAACAAGAGCTTTTTACTCTATTATTGTTGCATTAAGATTTTTTAAGGAATTCCACCTTTGTTCCATTGCATCCTGGGATACCCTGAGGTCCTGGTGGCCCATCTTGTCCTGGCAATCCCTTTAAAGCAGAAAAGGGAAAGAAGAGTTAGAGTGCAGGATGCTCTTCTGGGCTTGAAAGACAAAAGGGAACAGATTTGTATCTACAGAGCCCATTGCTACTCACAGGAAGCCCTGGTGTTCCTGGAAAGCCGGGAAGCCCTGGCGGTCCCTAGAAGGAAATTAACCATGTGTTGGAAATAGTATGGTATGAATGGGTGTGCAAAGGGATTTACCAAGATTTCACTAAATACAATTTATTTTTGCAGATGTAAGTAAAGACAGACAAACATCCGAATCACCTCCTACAAAAAAACCCCCAAAAGAATGCCATACTGACATGGCATTCAAAGTTCTTACTAATTTTCAGGGAAATAGCCACAAAAACATAGAAAAGACAATACAAAATTACTGAAGTAAAAGATTGTAGATATGAAGAGAAAATAAATAAACACTCATGGTGTGAAAAATGGATGCAGCCCAATAAAGTCATAGATGTATCAATTATTACCAGCTGAGGTATCTGACAGAAAAAGCAAAGGCACAAAATCTAAAGGACTTCCAGACAAGTCCACCTCTGCTGTATGGACCACAGACATACTGCCTCTACTTCAGAATACATTGAAACAAAAGTACTGCCACTTGCTTAGGTCCTGAATTGCAAAACAGATCAAATGAGTATTGGAGCTGCTCTCCCTACAAAGTTCATGAAATACAAACAATACGTAAGACAGTATTGCTCATGCAATCTTGTATTAATTTTAAAAAGTAATACAATCTCTTCTGGTGGGTAGATTACTCTTCAGATTTACGTAAAATTTTTTTTCTTGTCAATCACTACTTCTGTTAGGACCCACCCAATGCCTGTTGGTCTTTATCATTATTCCATCACCCTAAAACTGCATCCATACTTACTCTGATTCCTTTGGGTCCAATAGGCCCTGGAAGACCATCATCACCCTAAAAAACAACAGAAACAAACAAGATCCCACACTCAAGCTGCAGTTTGTGTTTCTATCAAATTAATCAGTAAGCCTTAACTTTGTCCAACACGTTCACAGTAAGTGGGCTAAAAGTTATAGTACTTGTCATTTCCTGAGTTAAAGGGCTCAAAATGATTTTAACTTCAAGTATTTGTTCCAGCTGATTAACCAAGCCTTAGAGGAAAGTTTTCCTAAAGGCCACGGTGCTGTCAGGTCCCTGACCCCTGAGGGTCAGCCCTGCCATGGAGCATCCTCCAGCGGCCCCTTGTGGGCAGAGCAGGGCGGTCACGATTGAACACGGGTCAGACTGTAGCAGTGTTACTTTGCATCATGATCACCACGGAATCACAATGCAGAACTTTGCATCAAAACCTTAAGAAAATGCGTTTATGGAATAGAAGTGTAGCAGAAGTTTCTAGTCCAAGACCTCTGTGCTGTTTCACTCCTGTTATATCAAATTAATCTTCTTTTTCAGGGTAGACATCCTCTATTTTTTTCTTATCACCTGCCTATTTTTTCCCTTTGCTTCTTTTTTATGTACTTCTGTTAGGTTTATACTGTGAGCATTTATAAAAGAAATAGCAGATCCTGGCTATCCTTATGTATGTTAAAGGTAAATAAATTCAGAGGAATTTTACTGCCGAAGTACACATTTGAGTTAAGGATGCAATTCAGTAGTAAATGGAAGTAAATGGAACCCCTCCAGGGAAAGCCAGAAGCATTCCTCAGCTCTCTGCACATGGGTTTAATGAGGCCCTCATTTGCATCACCCCACCCAAACCCAGCCCAGGAATCCCATCCCAGGAATGCCACCAGGTGCAAACAATAGTTTACCTACACGGTGAGAGCCCCAGGGCAGCTGAGAGCAAAACTCGGCTCTTATCAGTAAGCTCAGCTAAACCAGGATCTCCTTAGTGCAAGGACTAACAAAGCTGCATCACAGCACCTGCCAAACCTGTTCTTTGACCCTCATGGGCAGTACCTAGTGAAAGGCAGCGCTGGCAAGCAGCTGTGCAGGTGAAGAACTGCATAGGAAACTCAGAGCAATCTTTTTCCACTGGCTGACTATTTAAACTAATCAACCAAAAAACCTGTTCTATCCCAACAGCTGAAGATTTTACCTATCAAACCAATGCTAATCAGGAGTTCTGGAGTTGCTTAGGATCAGCACTACAATTAAGCCAACACTGCTCAGTACCTTCATACCATTCAAGTGAATTGGGACTTACCTTTGAGCCTCTTGGACCAGGTGGTCCTTCTGGTCCTGGAAACCCAGGCAAACCTGGCTGTCCTTCCAAGCCTGGGAATCCTCTTTCACCCTACAAAAAGAATGGGTGGTGGAGGAGGTGAAATATGACAGAAACAAATTATATGATAGAAAAATTTAGAACACATCTGTCTGCTTTTCTGTAGGAAGTCATCACACTGACAAACTAACAGTGACTAAACATCTCACCTGCTTAACTAAAGAAATTCCTGAACACAGATTTACCTTTAATTACAGCACTCAAACTGATTTCATAGGTTTACAAATTTTCATAGAGTGTTCTCCCCTGCAAACCCAATACAAGTACTTCTGCATGCTCTACAGTTGGTCTGCTGCTCATCTGTAAAGTGACACCCTGGAGGAATTAGTTTACTACCTCAGGCCAGGGTATGAAAGGGTTAATGGATCCCTGAAGGAGAGAAAATGAGGAATTCAGGAGTGCCAGATAAAGAAAACATTAGGCAAAACCAGATTTTGGAGCAAGCTCTAGCATGAACTGTGTTTGCACACTGAAAAAAATACACCAGCGTACAAGAAGCATGTCAGATGTGTGAGGGGCAAGCCAGACTAGAGTGCCTCCTAATCTCAACTTGGTCACTCTTCTTCATGTTTGTTACAGCAAGTAGCACCTACAAATGGTTGCTAGAACAGACTTTTAGCAGAGGTTTGGCCTTGTGTGTCATCTGAGGCTGAAGAACTGTTCTCTAAAATGCAACTATGCCAAGGTCTCCACTCCAAACAGTCATGGAATGGGGAAACCAAGGCCTTCAAAGAAAGAGAAACATAAGTCAAACAGCTAAGAGGAGCAGAAGAGGCAACAACAGATGCTAGTGAACTGTAGTATTGAAACTGAAATGAGTAATTTTCCAAGCCCACTTTGAAAGTGAGCAGCAAGAATGAGAGCCTTGCATGAGGAAACTGTTGCCAGGGCAACTCCTGTGCACTTTGCCAGCAAATTACCCCCAAAAGCAAACTGATTATTTGAAGGACTATGACTGGGGGCAGCTGAGGAAGTACATCAGACACGTCCTAAGGGAACTTACATCAAAGTTAAAATAATTACAGTGGAAATAGCTGCACTATAATCCCTATTTTTGATTAAAAAATTGGTTAAAGAAATGTGAGCAAATTTTGTGGGAAGAGAAACTATGCTGATCCAGTTCTCTTTGAGGGTTTTTTTTTTAAACTGTCTTCTACTTAAACAGCCTATAGATGATTCCATAAATGACAACCATTTTCAGATGTTGCTTCTGCCTCCAGATTTTTCCTACTGCCCACACCATACTGATTTTTACGAAGGTTTGGATGCTACAAATTTGGCAGGAAAAAACTGCCTGCTCACTGCAGGAGCATACTGAAACGGAAAAGAAATTTAACAAGTCTTCCACAAAAAGTCAGTGCCAAAAAAGACATTACATTGTTGGGGATAGAATGCAATTGAAGTCCCTGGTTAGGGTGTAATGAATCTTCTTGTAAATTCAAAAGCTCACTAGCTAGTTCTGCTTACACAGAAAGAACAGAGGAAGGTTTGATACTTCTTGTTTCAGACTGAAAGCTACTAAACTAAAACATAAATAGCAAATGTTTAGGTCGACTCAGATCTCCTCTTCCAATCCTGAAAATACAAGATTGTTTCCATGGCAAAATAAAGTTGCCCCAGCTATAAACCATCATTTATTTGCTTGGGGAATGGGCAAGGAGTCAGATTCTGATCTCAATTGCCCTCAATCAGCTACATCAATATGGCAAAACTGTAAGCTCACAAGCTTGAACATGACTGCTGCTTGGGGCAGAGAAAGGAAAAATATAATTGGGAAACACCCTAAAATTATGCTGTGCTGCAGCAAGATATAGCCAATTAAACAGGGATACAGAAAAGTCTAGCAGAGTTCCAAGTACTCTAATAATAGGACACAAGCAGGGATAGATGTAGTTTTAAAGCATGGACAAGTAATTCACATTTCTAGAATTTGTTCTCCAAAATCCCATATTTATAAATAAATGTAAAATATATATAAATATAGACAGTATGGGGAGAGAAACCAGAATAATTACTTACATTGATGTGAAATACTCATGACAAAAAAAAAAAACCAAGTTAAAAACTGGAGCAAAAAAAAACCCCCAAAAAATCAGAAAAGCAGTAGCTGCAGAACCCATTTTAATGTCTAAACGCATTCAAGAGCATGGCTGCAACATTTGATAAGAGTGGCACATACTTGCTTCCTGCCCTTGCTACAAAAATAGTGAACTTTAAAAAAGGGTCCAAAGCCACTTAACTATGGGTGGCTGCTCAAAACTAAATTAAGGTACAAATGTCCATAGTAAGATTAACATGCACGGCATGGAAGAAGTGATGCCACAGCCACCCATATTGTTCTCCACCTTTATAAATAACAGGGTGGAAGTAATGGCTGCCTCACATTACAATGCCAGCCAACAAATTCCTCCTCAACTCCAAGAGCACTAATTCAACACAGTCAAAACTACAGTATTTAATCAAGACAAACAGAGAAATCCCCTCTGACAGGACTTGCATTCTTCAAAACATATCACTCCTGGTTCAGAGGTCACTGCAGAAAGAAGCAGTATTGGATTTGGAAACTTAGATCAAATGTATAAGTAAGTGATACATGGTGAGGGACCCAGCTAATCATCTTAGGACAGCTCTTGACATCTCGTAGTAGTACAAGAATTTAGGAAGATTCAAACAACAATTCAAAAATCTAAGCAAACCAAAGCAAAGAATTTATAAGATAAAGCACTAAAGAATTTCAGTGACAGATCTTGGGGCTCCCCAGAGCTGAACTGCTGAATCCAGCAATGCATCAAATACTGAGGGCTTTGTAATTATAGGGCAACTAACAATGAGGTGTGCACATATATGCTCAAACAAGTTCCACTAGCAACACATCATACCTAGGAAATGTGGGCTTTGTTTTTCATCCTTCCTTTACATAAAGTACATGATGGTCTGCAAGCTTCAGAGGGACTGTTTAAAAACCCTCTGACATGCTTCAGGATTATGCTGTGTTTACCTTGGCTGCAGTGGAAATGAATCACAATTCCCCAATTTCATATCCATTCTATGAACAGATTGCATTAGATCCACATTAACCAGACAACAGCTACTTACTCAGTGAATTCACAAAAGATTTGTGACAAGTGCCAAAAAAAAAAAGCCAACTTAGAATTACAGAAAGTTTCTCCAAAGTTGTACCTGCAATAACTGCACTGGGCACAGAAATCTGATCTTTAAGTGACTTTAAACTGAACCTGAAATAACTTGTGACTAGTCAGGATGCATTTGGTTTGGGCACCTTCATCTGAGATCCTCTAGGAACATTAACCAGGTTCATGTTTGGCTAACCAAATCTAACTTGGAAATCTTGTCATCAAGGGAATATCATTCTTCACTAGGTATATAAATAGGGAATGTACTCAATGAACTAAAAGTAAGTAAATGCCAAGGAATGACCTCATCTGTCTGGAGCTATCTGGATGGCAGGCGTGGCATTGAGCATTACCTTGAATTTGACAGTTGCCTTGTTTAACTTGAGCCAATGGTACAACACTGTACCAGCACATTCTAGTGCCAGTGCCAGTGTTTTGAATTACTTCCGTTCATTTAAGGTTACATTTGTTTATGCAAGTCAAAAACCACCCTTGAAATGTGTCAAATTAGTCTAGAGCACTGAAACCCTCCTAGAACCTTGCTAAGATAGGGTAAGTAGTTGGATAAGACATGCTTCCCAAACTCTGTTATCAGTTCACATCTTTAAGACAACTCCATTGTATCTCAAGCAAACTGTTAACAGGACTAAGAGTGGGAGCATTTTGAGCAACCTCTGCCCCTTGCAGTGATCACATCCCATTCATTCCCTGTGACAAGAGCAGCTACATGGGAACTATTTAAACACAATTTACTCCCATCCAGGCTCCCCCATACTGGAGAAAGAACCCAGTATTTGCTGAGTTCACAGTACTGAGCTGGTTATCTACAGTGCATTGTACCTAAAAGAAATGCTGGGCATCTGCTGTTTCCACAAAGAAAAAAATTATAAAACAGTAAGAAATAATGTGGACAAACTTGAAGTACTGTACAGATGTACTAAGAACAGGCAGTGAGATTAGAAGTCAAAGCTGCAAGGAAGAAGGAAAGCTCCAATATGTTAACATGCATCTCTTGGCCTGAGGATGCCATGTGGACAGACCAAAACAGCTTGCTGCACCTGAATTTGGCACACAGAGGTGCTTTTTGCAGTGGGGATGGTTTTACTCTGCTTGATCCAAGAACACATGTTTGGCCTTGAACTAGCTGCTTACTTGGGTGGCAGCTGTGTTGGGAAAGCTGTATCTGAATTTTGTCACTGCCATGGTGCAGCTCACATCTAGACAGCCACAGCAATCATCATCTTTGCATACAGCTGTACAAATTAAAAGGTGAAAAGCAGTACAAGTTCAGAACACACTAGTGAGCATCAACTACTTATGAACTGACAGTGCAAGAAAAGAGAGAAAACAACCCACACTCACTCCATTTTACAATCCCACTGAAGCATTACTAGCATAGCCATTATGCTACATTCCACACCTTAGCCTGTCAACACTAGCTAGTTAGTATAGGCAGGCCTGGGCTGTAAATAGGAATTCTTTCTATTTTACTAGAATTTGTCTCTTCTGGTTTTGTTTTGGTTTTTTTTTTTTGTTTTGTTTTGTTGTTTTTTTCCCAAATAGTCAGATAGATGGAAAAAATCTGTGCATTAATTCTCCATTCTTGAGAAAAGAATGATATGAAAATCTTACACTGTGAGATGGACCAATCAGTCTGACTCAATATCTGACTGTCAGTAAAGCTCTGCTCTTTGGTGCATGCCCACACTACCATCAAAGAAAAAAGATATGAACAAGAAGCAAAGAACTATCACCCATAAGCTTCAGTTATCTGAAGCTGGCACATGGTTCAGTGGTTTCTGTGCTGGTCTGACAGTTAAAAAAAATAAAAAGAAGAATATTTACCTTTTCACCTTTTACTCCACTGCAATCACATTTGGATAAAGATGTACATCCATGGCAAGCCTTGAAAACATAAGGGGAAAAAATTGTTTTTAATTGGCATAAGACTAGATGAAGTATTTAATATTATCACAGAAAGTTAAAAAATAAACCTACCAAGTTTGTCCTCTAGCCATTCTACAAGTGTTCAAAGCAGACACAGTTAACTGAAAGTTCAATCACCTTTAATAATACCTATGTTTGTTTGGAAGTATTTTACAGTTCATTTGAGACTTCAAAATTTATGCTTAAGCAGTACAATGCAACACTTATAGCCAAAAGCACCAGCACTTTATAAAACAGGCTCTTCAGGGCACCTCCTGCTGAGGAGAGCCCAGTTATGCTTCCCACCAGTAGATGTCAGGTTTTGCACAAGAGTTTAAATCAAGCCTGAAGGCTATGAGCACATCTGTGATGTTATTAGACAAATACTTAATACGTGATTGATTCTTCCCCCATAGCTCAGTTACTGAGAAAACAAATTGAAAATCCTCTAGATTTCATGTAGCTGCATTCTCACACCAGTGCAAAACTTGACAAATCAGCTACAACAGTCTCTAGCATAAGGTGACAGTCAGGTAGATTTCAAGGGGTTCAAAGGAGAGGGATATACAAGTTTGGTTCACAGAGAAGATCCAAGTTATATGACCCTCCCATACCTCATTTGCTTAGATTGTATTCTTCCACCCCTATTTTAACATGGGATATTCATCAGAGCCCTGTGTTGATCTCAGATTAACAAATGTGTTTACAGAAGTGAGATTTCCAGAATGAATCCTTTTTTGGGTAGAATATTTCTACATAATACCCATTTCAGACCTCTTCATAGTTAAAAACAATGAGCCATATTAGAAGATACACCAGCTGAAACACTTCAGGGTTCAACTTATTCTGAGAACAGGTGCAGCATTGTATTAAAAACACAGAGCTTATGCTTTAAAAGTTTGAAAAGCTGAGCACTTGGGGTCCTTCCCTTCAGTAATCAACAGGGAACATTATGTACAAAGTTTCAATCAAGCAAGAAACCAGCCGGTATGTCAGATCTGAAATACACCCACACTTGAATTCTAGCCCTCATTACCACAGAAGCATTTAGAGACATGACCCATCCCCTACCTGGCATTAGGCATGTCCTGGCTCTTAGCCTAAACATACTACTAAGGATCAGACTGAAAATACAGAAGTAACTTAATTCACTTGGAGCTACAAAATCCCAGAATCAATTAAAGCATCTTTTGGCAAAAGGCAGCGCTTTAAGGCCAGCAATGGTGTTACATGACACGACCAAGGTGTCTCTCCTGATCTTCCACGTGGCTTTTGTCACCATGTTGATGTTATGTATATGAAAACTCGAAATTCTTCATTAACAGGGATTATTGAACCATTTCCTAGAATGAAATAGATCTTTCTAGTCCAGCTTTCAAATATCAGACTGGACAAGCAATGTGGCCTGACCTCATGACTGTCCCTGTCCTTCTGACACCTCCTTCAATCCCAGTTATCTCATGAATTTGGTATCTGATCTCTTTCACTTTTAAAAATGGGTTTTAAAAAAGCAAGTTCCTTGTGAACCAGTTTTAAGATTAATCTCTCTAACAAAGTTCTGTTTAAAATGGATTAACCTTAGTTACATGCAGTATTCCCTTCCCTCACAGCACAAACCTTGCTCACTGTGCTGCAGCACCGATTCTGTGTTACACGGATGGAACAGTGAGAGCAACACAGAAAACCTCTGCTGCCTCCAAGTGGTGGGGGAAAATAATAAACTTACCAAAACCCACCAAAAAGTGTGGTACAACACAAGTTAAAATAGCACATACGGAAAAAGCATGATCAAGATCCTGCACAAAGAGAAGGATTTATTCAGCCTATGGAACAAAAGAGACTCATTTAGTGTTCCTTACAGATTCCACAAAATGTTTCTAATAGGAATTTTTTCAGTTTTCAGGTACAAGGGAACTGTTGGGGTGAAGAGGGAGAAAGGGAAGTTGGGAGAGAAAAAGATGGTGTGAGATTACCTGGCCCCTTCACAAAACTGTTAGAGGTGCACTATGTTGTGAAGGTGAGTTTCCAGACAACTAAGCTCAGGAAGCTCTGCCCTTTGTTACTGTATGCAGAAAGCTGCTTTGTCAGTGCTTACACATCTTTAACAGTGATTCAGCATCAAGACCACATGAAATAGATCTGATTAATAAAACAAATGAAATAATTTGGTATGGAAGGAATCACTCAAAGCAGGGCAGCTTAGGCAGTGTGCACAGGTCCTTGTTCAGTTGCAG
Source organism: Emberiza elegans (assembly GCA_024865655.1). NCBI lineage: Eukaryota > Metazoa > Chordata > Aves > Passeriformes > Fringillidae > Emberiza > Emberiza elegans. The sequence continues at coordinate 36,847,412 of JALJVW010000129.1, read as the reverse complement.
GCTGAATAATTACAGTGGTGGAGATCCCACAGCCCCTTCCTTATGTTGCAGCTTGTATCCATTAAAAGTTTCATATATGAGTTTCTAAAAATGTCCTTCTCCCCCTCATCTTGTTTGCACCAAAGTGCTTCGATTTAATCAATGTAGGGGTTCTTTTTAAACCCGTGACTGTCTTCCAAAGCAATTTATATATTCAGACAGGATTTCTTATGTTTTGAGTAACTTAACCTACATAATTAGCCTGACTTGGAGAGTCAGGAGTACTCACTGAATGCTTTTTGACAAGTGGTTTTGGATATCCAGTTCAGATGCATTACTTGCAGGGAGGAAACATGGTCTTCCTCAGACAGCAGTGAAGGGAAACTAAAGGTCTGTAACAGGAAAACTCTTCAAATACCCACTGTAATCAAATGGTAGTAAGTTTTTGGCACAAATCCTGGGAAGATCTATTCACTCACAAGCTTATCAAGAAGCACTCCCCCAGCAGAGTCACTTATCTTCCTGTACAAAAGCTGTATTTGGCAGACTGTGCTTCTCATTTGCATTAACTTATATCTGCACCAAATTAAGGTATTCTTAATTAAACAGTCTGAATTTAAAAAAAAGGCCCTCAGAATCTACACTATCTCAAGATCAATTCATGCCACTTAGAGGTCTTATTGTTGTACAGCTTAAAAAAATCCCAAAGTAAAACATAATGGCACAGAGAAAAAAAAAGCTTAATGACCTACTCTCTGTGAAAGCTTTCTTCTTGTTTAGACTTTTCAGTAATCTCAAGGCCATTTTTTTTTTAACTTGGCAAAGCAGGCACAAAATTGCACTACAGGAGATTGCATACTGCATAACAAGTTAGTACAAGTTTGAAAACCACTCAGCAGCCACAGACTAGAGATTTTTGATGTCACAGAATCAGTTGTGTATCTCACATGAATGCCAAGGAAATCTAGGCTCCACACTAGGAACACTTGGAGTTTCTCCTGCATATGAACAGTAAGTTATCTACACTTCAATCACACAAAGAAAATGGATGCAATGACATTCCAAATGCAGAAAAATCTACATTAAGAGCAAGATTTAGATGGTTACCATCAGTACTTTACCCTTAGTAATCAGCTAACCATTACTAGTTCTGAAAATTACATGACCTTCTGGGTTTCCAGATATGGAAAACTGAATGACTCCAAACCTCAGGGGAACTCCAAGTTACACTTGGCACATGATGCAGTTGGAAAACCAAGCAAGACTCTTGCCTTGTATTATAACCTGGCAGCCAGAAGCCTTCAGCAGCAGTTCAGTTCCTGGCTCTGGCCAGTAGGACAGATTGTCTTAGGTAACAGAAGATAATAAAAAATACTTGATACAATAGCAAGTTGTATCTTGAGCCTAAGGAGCTGGTCACAATCTCAGATCAATCAAAATCTTTTTGTTTTCAACTACACCAAGATGAATAAGGAATCAAAGCAGCTTTTAAGAACTCAAGACAAACTGCTTGGAAGTGCTCCTTCCTGTGCTCCTGTTGCCTCCTTGCTCATGTACCTGTAGAAATGAAGGCACTATCACTGCTAATTTCCTATGCTGTGACACAACCAAAGGCTCTAATTAATCTATTCAAGTTTAGCTAATCCTTTCACTGGATTTTCCTGACAGCTTCTACCCATTGAATCTGTGTGTGGAGAACAAGTTCTTTTCATTAGTATATAAAAGGAGGGATGGTATTGGTTTACTGGTCAAAGGATAATTCTTCCACAACAAGCTTGGTCTTTTGTGTCTTACATGGACTGAGGAAAATTGCTTTATGCCACCAACAGAATGCAGTTTTGTTTGTTTGTTGTTTTTCAGTTTGAAGGAAAAAAGTACACATTCCCACTCCTGGTTTGTTACAGTCAGCTCACTGAAATGAATAGCCTAAGTCATCCTCAAAATGTGTTGTGGTTAAAAGCCTGCCTTATGCATTGGGCACATTCCACTCCTTTCTCATCAGGCCCAAAGACCTTGGTTACAAAGCAATTTCAGCATATTCCATTCCCACCCCACCTCCCAGCTGCCACTCACAACACTGTCGGACAAAATGTTTGTAAAAACTCCCAGGAAGATGAATGCTGCTGCTGGGAGAACAGTAATGTGGGACTTTGAAAAACTGAAGTGCAAAAGAAGAGATTTACCACTACATATTCACAGCTGCAGGGAAACCTAACAGCTAATAGTGTGCATAGGGAGGGGTTTAAGGGAGCACCCAAACCCCTACACTAGAGCACTTAATAATGTATTAGAATTAAAACATACTGGAGTTTAAGAGCAATTTAATACTCTTTCCATAAGCAAGATTAAAGAGGGAAGCCAATAATTTCCAAACCTTGACACTTACAAATTACCAATCAAGAGAAGGTGAGGCTTCTTACAGAAGCACAGTAGGTGACTCAATGAGAGTTCTGACATGACCCAAGTTGTTTACAAATAAATTCTCAATTCAGGTATCAGACAACTGGATAAGAAAAGAAAAGAGAAATAGCTCAAACAATTTATTTATTCTGACATCCTCCTTACATATAATTTTATCACAAATGGAGAATTTCCTGTTTGACAACTTCTCTCATTTCCAGAGGAGCAAAGTGACATTACTGAATGCAGCCATGCAGTTTGTACTAACAGACTGCATGCTTTTCTTGAAAGCTCCATTCTGACAGCAGCAGGAGGTCAGAAAAGAATCAAAAACCTGATTGAGGACAACTGCTGATTTTAAATGCTGGAGTCACCTGTAATGCATTAAGACCCCCTCAGAGACTTAAATGATGAAGCTTCAGTGAGGTTTAACTTGCACACACTAACTTCCTAAATAGATGATGTCCTGAAGGGAACCAGACAGTTATTTGACACAACATTGTCAGCCGCCTCACCAGGTAAGGATTGTTCCCTCTAGTTTGAAAAAGATGCACAGAAATCATTGAAATAAATTCTGTCCAAGTAAAGATGGCCAGAATTTTAAAACAAATTGAAAACTGCAACAGACACTGATGACAGGAACTTGACTGAACTGTAGAATGATGTGAGTTATGAGCAGAGAGCAAGCAGTAAAGACTAGACAAAAAATGTTAATACACATTCATTTCACACGGTGTAGCAATTGCTGTATTTGTTTTTTTTCCCATACTTTTTCCTAACGACTTCCTTACGATTTTTTTGCTACATATAATGAGGCTTTTTGATTGTTTGGTTTTACTAAGCCTTCCGTTCTCAATAGAATAGCCAAAGGAAGAACCATCCATATAACTCGTTCAAAAGCAATTCATCTCTGAGGGCTTCCATACAGCACAGTCTCTCTCCCCTAACAGCTCTTGAACCTGAGACCTGGAAAACTCAGGTTTTTCACAGATAAAAGTAACAGAAGCACTTCTGCAAGGCCGATGTGGTTATGAGTCCTTCCACCACCTGCAGCATGTCTGACTGCACGGCCGATCGGACAAGGAATTGCTGTGATTCAAAGATACAGTCTCAACTTGAGAATAGACACACAGTAACTTTTTATTTGCCTTTCCATCTGAGCATTTTTAAAAGCTGGTAGAGCACTTGCTCCTGTTAGTTTTAGATTATCAAGCACCTCAGGTCTCTCCCTTCTGTATTTACGAGCAACATGTGACCAGATACTCTTCTTAGCAAGTTAATCAGGTAATGAAGTTACCATAGTAGTAAAGAGAAAGCTGAATGAAGCATGAAGTTTTGCATTCAGATAGAATCACACCAAACCACAAAGCAGTGTCAAAAGAACTGCAGGTACATCAAATCCTTCAAGTTCTAGCACAGCAAACATCAGCCACACAAGGTTTTTACTGCCAAAGAGAAGGGCAAGAGGGGTTAGAAACAGTGGAAGTGTTAATTAATCCATAGTTTTGAAGTCTTCTAGTCCAGAAAACAATGAAATAGGACTTTCCAATTCACCAAGTCTGACTCTAGACCACATATTTGGTAAAATAAACTTGTATCTTGGAATTCCTACAGCATCTAACTTAACTCAATTACAACTTTATTGCTGAGAAGCAGTTTAACAGTGTTTTGTAGCTCATGAAAGTTCACTGTGGAAATTAAAGGTTTTCAAGCTGCTGTTGTTCATGATTTAGGGGTGGCAGAAGAGAATTTTCACAGTAGGGGCTCCAATTACCTGTTAGACATCTGTGGAAGATACTCCTAGAATAAAGCTTATACACAGTGAACAAATGCTTAGTGCTACTAACATCACCCTCCACATTCAAATATGACAGCTTACCAGTTGTTAGCATCAGTGCAGCTTCAGGAAAAAAAGGAACATAAATACTGAATAAGTCTATCAATTGTAAAGACTGACTGTTGTTAGAAATTCACTCTGATCCAAATCAGCAAATTCAACATACAACAAAGCATCAGTTACAAATGCCTTTGCTCTAGGAGGATGGCTTGAGTAATCTTCCTGCTGTAACCACACAAAAAAAATATTCATACCTTTATTTATAATGCAAATAAATTAAGCCTTTCAGTTCCAAACAAAGATTTATTTTGGTGGTGGTCCTGAAGAGTATCTTCCTATTCATTAGCCTGCCAAGATCTGTGTAACAAAACACCTGTGCAGTTTTCTAGCTAAGGATTTACTACTCATCCAAGTGAAAGATTTCACCCTTTATCTTAAGCAAGTTGATTTTCCCTTCACTTGCCTGGACAGAAATATAACCAACAAAAAAAAGGTTTTGTGGGGATTTGACAAGCAGAGTTAAAACAGCTATTGTGAGTTCTAATTATGATTTCACATCCATGCTCTTTAGGCTTAAGCAGGAGTACAAATTTGCAGATGATTTATTACTCATATATCTGTGTGAAGTCAGCTATGGCAGCAAAGCCATCACAGGTCTCTAATCCAAATAGCTGTCCTTTTCTCACTGAAGTGGTGTATTTATGAGCAGTAATATTGCTAAAGCAGAATCTGAATTAGAAGCCTTTTACATGCCCTTCTAAGGAATTGTTTCCCTCAATCTACTCAAAGAGGTGAAAAAAATAAATATCATGGTCTAAAATGTAAGAGTCAAAATATGCTTGCAAAAGTTCTTGGCCATTTTTTTTGAACTAAGGGAACTTCTGGCATGTAATTTCATCTGTTGCACCTCGAGGCACTATCTTTCTTTGAAATCTGCACAATATAAGACCTGTTCAGACTGGCAGAGGAAACTTTTAGTTGTAGTAGCTACAGTTCTGGCCACAGTGAATGAGAACACAAAAGGCAGGTTAAAAACCATTCTCAAGCATCTGATAACACCCTTCTTTTTCCTCTGAAGGGGTAGCACTATGTGCTTGCTTAGATACATGAATAGCTACTAATAACAACAACATGGAACAACTGTAAGAGATCTGCTAAGTCTAGTTATCACATCCCAAATGAATAGTCTGATTAAATGGAAAGTTTAAGAATTAATGAATTCTCTTAGAATACAGTTACTACAAGTTGGTTGGAATTAAAGGTGTACTTAGAAGAACCCTAAAATTATCAGCAAGGAAAGCTTGGCATAACTACCTTGAGAATATGCAAAAATCAAAACAAGTTTTTCTGTGTTAAAACTATTATAAGAAATGGACAGGAGCTCTTACCTAAAGAGGATTGAACTTTTCTGCCTCTACCTTGTACTAAAACAATATGAAATTTATTGCTTTAAACAGAACTAATTATGGTTCCTTAACATATAGTTTTGCATAAAGAGTATCTTTCACAGAAGCTTCTAGTTAAAATAATGGCAATACTTGCAGCAACAGATCTTCCCATAGACCAGCCTAACTACAGGCAACTTTCAGAATGAACACCCCAAAACAATTTACTGAATGAAAACCCCAGAACTTGAACAACTTTGATTAATCCCCAAACTGCAACTATTCACCCATTCAGAATGGGAGGTCACACAACCTGACAAGTTCTCTGTACCTGACTCCTGAACCAGAACAAAGGACAGAAAGTAGAAGAGGCCAGCTGGGCATCTTACTCTCCCAAAATCCCAAACTTTTCGCCCTTTCTCAATACTTGGTTTTAAGAGGGCTAAGGCTGACAACTCTTCAGGACATGAAGAAACATTAGGCAGAAACTTTAAGTACAGCGTTGAAGGAACAGTTAGCCCTCAACAACTCACAGAAGTTCACTCCTACTTTCTACACAGCCTTCCATCTTCAAAAATGGTTGTTGCCCTCTGCATTAAGGGGCACTGCCAGCCTTGCACTCAAGTGTAGGTGAGGAAAAGGACATGGACAGTTCCTACCACTTCTGAAAACCCTAAGGTTTCTGCAGTCTATTAGTGTTACAGCACTTACAACAAAATACACTGCACCCCCGAGAATGGGCTTCCGTGCAGTGTATTTTACTGGGTGAGACACACAGAAAGTAAAATAATCAGACCAAGTTCTGCTGCCCTTCTTGCAGGCATTTCAAAGCTACAGTTGAAGAGACCTGAGAAGCCAAGTACTTCTGGCCTAATTGACCACAGACTTCCAAGCAGCTCTACATCAGGCTGTATGAATTGGTAAAAATTTCCTTTAACAGCAACTTAGAAGTACTATATTTATGCTGCCATTCAGAGGCAGCATCTTACAAAGCATCCAAGTTCAGATTTGGCAAGTACACCTCCTGGTAGACAGTGCAAGCTAAGAGCACTAAACCAGAATGTAAACTACCAGGTGGCCTTCTCAACCCACTCCATCTCCACAGTAATGAATTGACAGATGCCAAACACCACATTCATTTCCTTCAGCAAGCACTGCAGCTGCATGAACCTCTAAATACACAGCATATCGAGAGAAACATCCTGAGCAAAGTAACTGGTTGGCTTTGCAGTTTGGGAATGCATAAATTTCACACCACCTCTGGGTCTAAATCTCCCTACTGCTCATTTTAGTTCTAAATGCTGAACTCTGAATGCAAGCCATCTTCTAACTTTCATACAGACCGTAAGTGAATCCCTAAACAAGTACCTAGAAAATTAGAGGAATAGTAAGTTTTAAGCATCTTTACCTGCACAGCTACACATCTCTGCAACTCACACCATCCCTGAGACACCCACATGGAGCACCTGGCAGTCAGTGGCAGGATACAGTAAGCCACTTGACTTTTCAGGAAGTCTCAGTTTTACTTTTATTTTACACACAAGTCTCTAATCACCAGCCTCTTGGGGCTTCCTGATTTTTTCCAGCTGCAAATAAGAAGTGCCATATGGTACTCATTACAGGTTAAGATTTAGTAGTCATTTAGGACCTTTCCCTTGTGACAGGTGTTAGATGTTGCCACTTTCTATAACCATGTCCAAATGTAACACAAACCTAGACCAAACGGTCAGTCAGGCTTCTGAGTCTCCGATGTGCTTGCAAGCCAAGTATTACACACCCCTAGCACCAGTCATTCTGGCACTCTGTTTTCAGTCCTTTCCCTGTTAAAGAAATGGAATAAAGACACATATTCCCTGGAAAATGTTCTGTTCCTCACCCTCGTCCATATAATATGCAATAGAAGAAGCTTCAATTCCAGACTCCTGTTAAGAGAGGTCAGACATTTGCCCCTGACAACTGCACTTTCAAGTGTCAAGAGCATGAAGCAGACCACACAAGAACAGAAACCCACTTCTTCCTAGGAGAACAGAGGCAAAATTGAATAGCATTTCAGATTAATCCAACTCCATTCTGGTCTATTTTGAAACTACTGAGAGCACTAAATTAATACCAAATATTAAGCAAATATACATGCTAAAAAGAATAGAGGCTGTGCAGAGTGATATTGCACTAAGATGTTATCTGAAGAGGTCCACACCCTCTTAACTGCCAGAACAAGACCTAACCCACTTTAAGACTTGGTGGGTGTCTGGGGGATTTTTTTTTTATTTGTGGTGGAGGCGATTATCAGCTCTATTCTCCTTCAGTTCTTGGACCAAGTATCATAGCTTCAAGGTTCTTCTAGTTTGAGCTGTTTTATCATTTGTTTATGCCCGTGGCAGCAGCACACTCTGTGTGTGCACTTTAACACCTAAAGAGAGCACTACAGGCAGCACTTTCTCTGTGGTGCTCAGTGCTAACAGGGAGCTGCTCTCCAGCCTCAGGCAATCAAAGTTGAAAAAGTAAGTGGCACTGAAGAGGGCCTAGTTAAACAAGGAAGCAATGGAGACCAAACAATTCTCCTAACCCTGTAAGTCAGAGGCACTCATAAAAGAATGGAACATCAGGATGTGATGAGATAGGAGACCCTTTTAGCCACATGGGTTCAGACATCCCTAAAGCTGATGAAAGTTGAGTATTTAGTGAGAGGTCTCAGATGCCTGTTTGGGAAGTCACATGTAAAACTTCAGCAGATATGGAGTACCCAGTGTCAGCCTCTCAGGTTCATTCCCTTAAGCACTGGTTATGTGCTACAGCAGTAGCTCAGGGCTCCTTAGAGCACCTGCCACTTCAAGTGAGGAACTTCTGTGCAAAATGCACTTTCCTATGAAAGAGTGACCTTATAGTGAATGGAGAATCACAACAGTAATTTCTCAGACTATTCTTCCAGGAAAAAAAACCACCAAAAACCCAAAAGGGGGCCTGAATGTATTTTATTGCCTTTAAAATGCTGTAAGACAGCCCCAGGCTAGTGCTAGTAGAACATTCTATCTAGCACATGCAGATCTTGGAATTTGATACTCAACTCTGATTAGAAGAAAAAGATTCCACTCCCTTACACCAGAGAAATTACATCTAGAGGCTATAAATTACATTATCCTAAAGAATCATTACATTTAGATTGCACTGATCACTGCTAAACAGAAAGCAAGTCTCAGGAATTAAGTCACACTTCTCAGAGACTTGCAACACTTAAAAATTTGAACCCATGCAAGGAAGTAGCTGAAAGGGCCATAGATTAGATCTTTAAATAGAGCATTAAAACCCCAACTAAATTTTAAAAGTCTTACCATTGTGTCAATTACAGGACAGGCAAAAGAAATCTGATCAGTGCTAGAGAAAGGGGGTACAGAAGGACAGGAAAGACACTTTATATTTTTGTTTCAAAGGGAAACAAAAGGGGAGGGAGGAAATTTTCAGCAGCAGCACTAAGCTCCTCTTTACTTCAACACTTGTAAATTTATGTTATTGCTTTTGTCAGCAATTGATTTTATTCCCAGTCACATTCTGGAGATTCCCCAGTAGCAAGCTGACAATATGAACCTAAAGTATCTCCTTGCAGTGATTCTCTGACAGGGTCCAAGGATGCCAGTGAGCTGTCTTCCTTGCAACACCACACTAAAATACTGTCAGTTTAAAAAAGGGTGGGGGCAGGTAGGCAAGGAGAGAGCACACACTGTTCCAACACCCCAGCAAAGTAATTAAACTGATGAGACCCATTCATAAGAAATAGCCCTCAAGTATTATTAAAACTTGAGATGCAGTTCAGTCTGAAGCTTGGCAGGAGTAAGAAACAGCCCCTGGCATTTGTACTCATTCCAAAACAAAGACACTTTCTCTAAGGGAAATTATTCCCTCAGGCACCCCACTTTTAGGGAGCATACTAACTTCCACAAGTGCTATTTGGAGCCAAACATATGCAAAGAAAACAACCTGCTTCAAGTTTGTGACAGATGCTCTGCATCCTGCAGTAATCAGTAAGTTAACTGCAAATACTGAATTAGGAGCTTTCCCATCAAGTTCTCACATTATTCCTACAGCAAGAAAGGTTTGGAATAGAAGATAGCGTTTCAATGTCTAAGTTCCACTATTACTCCTTAACTGGACAGGGAGGTAAAAATATAGCAAAAGTTCCTGGGCCAAGACAAGCACATGGAGAGATCATTCAGCAATTAGCATCACAAGCAAAACACACTCAGGAAAATAAATTTTATTGCCAATCAAAAGTCAGTGTAGGGTAATGAGAAATAAAAAAAGAACTTCCAACACCTTGCTCCTGCCCTACTTTTTCCCAGGCTTAACTTCACTCTAAATTTCTCCACTCTTATCCCCCCGCCCCCACAAAGCAGCACAGGAGAATTGGGAATGATTTCCTTCAGAAAATTAGTCTTTACACTTTAAATATGAAGTAATTTTCTACCAAAATGATCAGCATACTCAGAGTCACAGAGTAAGCTGAGTTGGAAAGGACTCTCAAGAATCACAAAGTCCAGCTCCTGGCCATGCTTAGCACCATCCCCAGGAGTCGCACCATGTGCCCTTTTCTTGCTTACTCTTTCTGCTATCAAGACAAAAATAGTTACTGAAAAGCTTACACTACAATTTAGAACAATACATCTCAGATTCATCTGCTTACTCTGTTAAACACATCTGCTTAGTCCAACTGTTTAAAAAGACAGGGGAAAAAAACTAATACTATTTCTATTACTATTTCTATAACAGACTGTGCTCTTCCTCCACAATTACTTTTGCAGGATATCAGCAATCTAAGGTTCTTTAAAGAGGCCTGTTCCATTACTCTGATTTTTGGGTACAGGATACCCATGTCCTGAAAATAGACATTTCCTGAGCATGACTAGACTTGTCAACAAGCATTTTCTCATCCAAGCATAAAGAAGTTGTCTAGGTTCACTTAGGATACAAACATTCATACATTAGACAGATGTTTTAACACTTTATTACTATGACTGCTTTAAGAATATGAAAGATTCTAGAACTGAAAAGTGACTTTCTGCTGATACAGGAGTGTCATCCATTCTATTGACAAGAGGTTTCCATTAGCATTCTGGCTCAGAAACGAAATAAATTATGTATATACTCTTCCTTCAATCTAAATTACAAATCCATTTCCACCCAGACAAATACCAACTTCTGCCTGGATGCTTTCACTGTGTGTCTGGGCAGACTCCGGGTACAGCCTTCTACAGCAACTTCCATGGCACTGCCTTTCCTATTAACAAAGGCACCAATTGAATATTGGAAGTTAAACAACCAAAACAGAACACGCTCATGCTTTGCAACTTACAGAATCCCAGAACAAACTAGGTTGGAAGAGACCTTCAAGATCATCTAGTTCAACCTATGACCTGACCTAGCACCTCATCATCAAGTAAAGCACAGCACTGAGTGCCATGTCCAGTCTTTTTTTAAACACATCCAGGGACAGTGACTCTACTGCCTCCCTGGGCAGACAACTCCATTGCCCAATCACTCTTTTAGTAAAGAATTTCTATCTAACCTAAACTTCCCTTGGTGCAGCTTAAGGCTGTGTCCTCTCATTCTGTCAGCTGCTGCCTGGAGAAAGAGACCAAGCCCCACCTGACTACCACCACCCTTCAGAAAGTGATAAGGTCACCCCTGAGTCTCCTTTTTTCCAGGCTAACTTTTCATTCTCTCTAGATTTTCTCATTATTTTAAATATTTTTAAATTCTTAAGTAATTAAATAAGTAATGGTTCTGCAGAAATCTCATTTTTTTCCTCATGTCTGACAACACAGTGAATTGATGAATAGAGATGGCAAAGTCAAATATAAATTCTCATTTCTTAGTGTAGAAGCTTCCTTTTCCTTCTGAATAGCTTTGCCCTTTAAGGTTGAATATACAAGAGAAGTGTTTAACTAATTCAGAACAAGTATTTTCTATTATGAAGCCAATTCCTATTGTCTGAATGACAGCCAGAAATTACCTTTCAGAAACAATGGCTTCTGCTATCTTTCTGTGTGACAGGTTGGTTCTAAGCAAATTGACTCAAAAAAACCCACTGCCTCATAGAAAGGATTATTTTTAAAAGATTTTAAAACTGAGTTCATAAGCTCCTTCACCCAAACATTGTTTTCAGTGGCATTTCTTGTCAGGACATCAATTTCTGGGAGCTGGAGGCTTGTCTAGCCTTGCCTCAAGTCACGTTAGTTTTCATTGCTTTAAGTAAAGCGATTTAATTGTGGGTTTTAATAATTGCTACTTTAATTCAAGGTGTAGAAAGAATGCAGTTCATGGTTCAGGGTGGTCATTTTCTTCTTTCTATCAGATTCCTGGGGCATTTAAGTGCATAATGAGAAAGGTTTGCTTTTGAAGAACTGATGGTGTATTTAACAGACACAGACTGATACTAGATAGAAATATATTTACAACTCACTAATGAAATAAAAACTTTCTTAAGGAAAGCCTTCATTGCTAACATGGTGAATTAGAAAAAATCAACTATAACTGTGGAATTAATGGTTGCCTAGGCTTGACAGCTTAATGTAGTTAATAACTAATGCTTGCTATACTTTCACACAGAATGCAGGAGTTGGAGTGGATAGGAACCAGACAGAAATAAAACTAACTATTCTGAATATACAGTAGATTTTTGATATGTGCAGAATACTGGAGAAATACAGGTAAGTCCAGTACATATAATCACTCCTTAGTTCCCCAAACAACTTTTAAGTAGGTCAAGGATTCCAAGTCACAAGTTTTGCATCATGTTGCTTATACCATAATACAAATTAAGTTACTACTTCCCACAAATTAAGACTCATCAGTCATATCTTTCTAGATTAATACAGAAAAGTAGAAAACTCCTACTATAAGAAAAGCATGAAGGAGTTGATAACAGGAAAATTATGCTGCCAGTCTACAGCAGCGCAGGCAAGCAAAAAATCACAGCATCCATTGATAACTGATTATTTCAAATATCCAGCAAATGACTTGAAACAGCATTCAAAACTCATCACTATTACAAGGGCTCAGTACAATCTCTCCCAGTACAATTGTTGGAGTTTACTACACTTTAGCATTACAGTTGCCAGATAAAGCCAAAATTTTATACTTTGCATAATAAAGTTCTATGGTTTTATCCAACCCAGTAACCATACAAAAAGACAGTCAAACTGGAAAATAAGCTAGAAAGGAACATGTGCACAGTTCTGTTTAATTTTCTACACAAAAGCACAAAGATATTGTGACTTCTGTCACTTGCAGCAGTAGTTCCTAAAGCAAGCTGAGTTGAAGAATCTCTATGAAGCTTCATCTTTCCAGTGAATGGCTCTGAATCTCTGAAATGAAGCCATTCCTCTGCAGCTCTGGGTATTTGCCATGGCTCTCAGGTGAGTGTGGAGCAAACGGCACCAAATGGACCTGAGAAAACTCTATTTCTTCTACCAGAGCCAATGAGGTGATCTTATCCATCAGAAATGTGTCTCCAAATGCAACAGCAGGACAGACAATTACTGCAGTAGAGAAAGATGTCAGGAGATAAAGTCTTGGTTTCATACCAGTGAGCCACATCAACAGCAAGCAAGGATTTCCTCTGTGCTCAGTGTTCCTCCTGGAGAAGGGGTGTCTGCCACATCCACAGACCTCAGCACCAACCAAAGGTTGGGTATATCTGGTTCCTAAAAACATCTAAATTCTCTAGGAAGCAGTGCAGCACAAATATCTTTCTCTAAATTAATGGTTTAAAATTAAGATTCACCTTGCTAAGAACTAAAGCCAGTCCTAGAATAAACACACTTTCCAACATGTTTAATGCATTTCAGCAAAAAAATCCTGACAGATACAGATACTGGCAAAAAAACTTACTAACCTGTATAAGTATTCACTGTATTCACTTCAGGGAAGTGAATAAGCCTTAGCTTATGTTGAGGAAAGAGAGGGAAAAACAGGATTTCAGCAGAGCTGCAGCAGCAAAGCTTATCTAGTATGCACTGGCATCATGTTAGACTAGAGCAGGACAGCTCTGCAGGTCTAGCTATACCTCAATAAAATGAATAATTTTGGAGATAATAAACTAAAACAGCAGTGTGTTGCACACATATCTCTTTTACAGTGCTAGGAGAGAGAAGAGATTGAAATTCAACTCTGACATTTTAATTCTCTGTAGAGATTAGCTAAAAGAAACAAAAGACAGATGAGAGACTAAACTATTTCCCTTGCCCTCGAAAGGGAGGGGACAAAGAAATCCAGCAACAGTGGTGCAATAACCAAGAGCTTCAAGTGAGCTCAAATCCATAGCTTTAAAGCCCCTTTCTTTCCAGCTCCTAACACACACTCCTCAAGTAAAAAAAATATCCCAAACCAAAACCCCTAAACATTATCTATATTGCCACTACAATTTGTCTTCTGTTCCATTATAACAGAATAATACACATATAAATACAAACTTCATAAGACACCTCCACAAAAGTGGAAGACAAAATTAAAATTCTGAATGCTATATACAGACACCATAAGAGATGATTTTTAACTAGTAGAAACTAAATTTAAAAAAAAAATCTGATACCTTGCAAAATGCAATTTAACCTAATGAATTAAAATTAACTTTTAATTACTGGTTATGAAAATTGTCTTAACAGAAAGTACACCTAGGAGCACAACTGTATTTCCATGCAATTTTAGATTTTTAGGATAATTCAGGCTGGAAGGAGCCTTGGGGTTATTTATTCCACTGTCCTACTCAAACATGTAAAAAGAGAGGCAGGGTTTCATAACCAGGAATCACACAATATCAGTCTTTTTGAAGCAGACTGAAGATGTGTCTACTAATAGATTAGTTTCAGCATCATGCCTTCTGGAAGAAGAGAGAGTAAAGGATTAACAGGCTTAAGCTACAATGTAAAACTTGTAATACAGCTTTGCAATTATCTAATTGCCCTTCATTCATCTCTCTTAAAATTAAGACCACATCCTGCAGTCTTTGCTTCTTGCAGTGCTTTACAACAAGTTGCCCAAGAAAGACTTAAGCTCTGCAAGACTTAATCACTTGCAAAGCAATTATTTTAAAATAAGCAATAGATTTATTTTTTATAAATAGGACCATTTCCTCTTCATCTCAACTACATTTATTCTGATGACAATTTCATATCACATTGAAGCTTTTCCTCCCCACATTTAGCAATTACATACCCAGGATGCTCAGCACATTGCCTTTATTTCAGACACTGCACTGTACCAATGATATTTAATGAGGTTTAATCACATTGCAAACCTTTCATAGAAAGATAGAGAACACTGCTTAGTGATCATTAAAACTCATCATAGTGCATCAGCACTATCTTTTGAACAAGTCTTATTTCAGGTACTCTTGAGAATAGATGGTTTACAGCACTAAGAAGTCTGCAGTCAAGACCAGACTGCCAAACACTGCATTGAGCAGGAAGTTCAAAGCACCCCAGTGGTTTTTAATGTTACTGAGTCCACAGGGCCTTATGCAACAAGTGTCTTAATGCAAAACAATTGTGTCTGGTACTACCAGCACTGGCAGAGGCTACTGTCCATTCAGCGCATTTGTGCAATACCACTCCTGGAACTTACACCTGAGCACTGCCTGGCTATCTTGTGCTGGGGTGATTGGGAGTGCTGGCACAGCTGATACAAATGGAAAATGAAGCTTTTTCATCTCAGGGAATGAAAGGTAAAAATGCACAAAGCATCTTCACTGCATGTGCAAAACACATTCCTCCCTGTACTTTGCTCCAGACTGAAAATATGCACATTAGATTTGCTGGGATGCCCTTCATGATTTCAGTAGTTTTGTAATACAGAAAAGTTTGCACATGTTCTAGTAAACTCAACAACAGCTAATTGCATTACAGTAAGCATCATTGCTTATTCATAATAGAAAAAAAATCACTACATAAATTTACATTTGCTATTAAATAAATTAACTAACTTTGTCCAATGAAAATCTCCTTTTCTACTTTAAGAAAGGTAACTAATAATTGGTTATTAGTTACCTTTCTTAAAGTAGATTAAGAAAGGTAACTAATAGATTACTCATTCATGACCAGGAAAATGAAAGCCTAGGAAGTTCCCCTGAAATATCACTCTATTTCCATCATGTGGAAAAACTGAAAAAAATACATAATGATTTTGTAAAAGATTCTGTTATGTTCTAAATTGTTCTTACATTCTGCTTCATTCAAGATTCCTTGGATTTGTTAGCATTTTAGTACATGCTGGAACAGAACTTGAGATATAACTTTTACTATATATCTTCAACTAAAAGCCATGAAAATTCAAAATCAAACCACGTGACAAATGATAATTCGCAAGCAGGAGGCCTTGAGCCTTGATGTTACGAAACCCATCTTGTGCATGACTAATCAAGACATCTACAGAATTTCAGGATTAAATACCTTCTGAATCCTAAGAGCCAGCTTCCACTACTTTCTGCTTTTACAGACCTAGCTTTTGTAACTAGAAAGAGCCACTGCCAGTTATGAAATGGAAAATAAAAACAACCACCACCACTACCATGATAAAATAGTTAGAACGAACAGGAAACACAGATGACCATCAAATTAACCATTTTGATTGTGTACATTGTAATTACTGATATGGTACCATGTATTTGTATATATGGTAACTTCTGAAAGGAAAAAAAGAAATCTCAACTAAACTTAGAGAACTTCCACAAACATTGCTTCCTTTAAAACAAATGACATCCATCTTGCCAGCCTTCCTTACCATACTTGAACAACTCTTTTCAACCCTACACTTTCAGTCAAACTGGAATTATAATGGAAGGCAAAGGAAAAAGACATTGCAGACAGTACTCAATTTTTACTAACTTTTGGGCTGACAAAGTCTATTTACACTTTACAATCCAGGCCTCAGCTATGAGGGAAATTTTTCCAATATAAGCCAATAGTCAGTCACTAACTTCTAGTGAGTTTCACAGACAGAACAATTGATGAATCTAGTCTATCTATGCTCTTTAATTAAACAGATTTCCCAGTCACAGCTTGCAATCACTTTTCTATAACATAGTGCAAGTGTAAGCCTGCCAGGAGAAGAAAAAAATTCTGCTTATAAAAGATTGGCTTATATACATGCATGTAGATTTATATTAAAACTAGCAAGGCAGTTAAGCAATAATTGAAATTGCCCATTGGAATAAGCCCTCATACCCCTCTGCTGAAAGCACACCTAAGCCCTTTAAAAAAATATTCTAACTTCATTCATTGATGAAACCATCTTCCACTTCATTCATTCTCCCATTCAAAAGAAAAACCATTTTCAAACTCCCAGTTACTTTTACCCTGTTCATCAGTTGTTACACACATCACTCTACATCAACAATGAGTCTGCACAAGAGTGCATAGCATGATCCATATGCTGCTCCCCAAGTGTAGACTATGGGCTGTGAAAACTCAGCAATAAAATCTGAACAATGAAATCCATCCCCCTCAGTATGAAACATTGCTTTGGATTTTTTTAATAAGTCACAGAGATTTCTCTGTGATGGGCACACAGGCAGATGACTCTTAACTATCTTCTGTCATTTGGTAACTGATCACATAGCAATACACACTATTACAACAATCTGGAGCAAAGAGGAATTTTTTAAATTGGAAATGTGAATTATGATATTGCAAAACAACTTCAGGTATTATTTGAATAAGGGCACCAGAATTACTTGAAGTCATATGACCAAATTTACCCTTTTGGGGGATGATTCTGACACAGGATCCCAAAACAAAATCTACAGAAGGGACTGTGTGTATAAAACATACTGCTGCAGCATTCAGTCAACCCTTTCTGACAATGGGTAGAAAAAACTGCTGATACCCATTAACAAGGATAAGCAATATTTAGTGTTATCACAGGAAATTCAAAAACATCAGAACACTAAAGTACTGAGAAACCATTACAAAAAAACATATTACAAAAGACCAGTGAGATTTATGTAGTTTGGAACAGAGGTATCTCTCTCTTTCCCCGACCCCCACTTAGCCCTTGGGTCTTCAGTTAATCTTATCTCACTGCAAATCCTAAAAGAGAGGCTACAGCACAAGGGGGTGTTAAGAACCAGAAATTCTACCACTGCTTTTGCTCCCTTCTTCATTTCTCCCATGGTAGGGGACTGCCTTCAGGGTCACCACAGACCCCTTCCCATGCCCCACAGATTCACAGTAATTGCACACACAGAACTCTGCTTGGATGCAGAAAGAAAAGGGCCAGATTTATGCACACAAATCTCCCTATCTTCAACCCCTACCTGCTAAAACAGCCCTGGAGGTGGGACTGCCTGGGTTCTTCTCTGGGGTGGGGGTTATGGCAGGCAGGCTGGGCTGAGGCCTTGCTGAGCAGAGCAGCAGGAGCAGTGCCACAGACAATGTGGAGCCGAGCAGCTCCGTATCAGTGAGCACTGCTGGCACACCAGGATCACTTACACTTGGGTTCCCACCTGGGCACAGCAAGGAGGGGTGGAAGAGGAAGGAAGTATATTACGGCTGGTCTTTGTAGACCTTTCATTTGCCCTCTGAAAAAGCAAAGTTTCACTGTAAAGGAATGCACTTCAAAGGAGAGTTCAAGACAAGTAAGATTTTGTCAGCACTAACTACAGAACTGAAGGGGGGAGTAGCAGAATTATACTCTGCACCTATTACCATAACGTATTATGACTCTTCAACTAGAAAGGAGTTCTGAACAACAGAAATCTGGATTTTTTTCCACTTTCCAAGTAAGCTTTAAAAAAAGTTAAGAAATATACATAGATCATAAAATCTGAAATTGACGCAGGTTAAAGTGGGAGCTTCTTTAGATCATTTCACTACTTGTTAACAGCTAAAGGTCTTAATCAAATAGCTGAAACCTGAAGCTAGCGATCACCTCTCCCACCTCTCAGTCCCAAGGCCCTGCCACTGCAGGGAAGGCGGGACAGCATCTCTTATCCAAGCACAGAGACCCAAAGGCTCCTCCAGGCCACCTCCCGTGCGCTCTGCACCACACCGCACACTTTTACCACCTCCGCTAGCACTTCCACCTGAGTTTTGAGAAAGCAGGAAAACAACCCTCGAAAAAACCAAGTCCCGGTGCGAGGCACAGTCCTCCGACAAGCCATGCCCACATGGCTCCATCTCCCTGCCACATCCAAGTGTTACTCACGGCTGCAGGTGATGGCTCAGCGGCAAGAGCACAGACACCGCTCCATGGAGTTCTTTGGGGGGGGAAAAGGCAGGGGGGGAAATCTTTCCTCCTTTGTCCTGGAGGAACAGCGGGTTCAGAGCCCACACTAAGCTCACCCGAGCTTCCCCCGCCTCGCACTCCCTCTCTCCCCGGAGCCGCCGGCGAACCCAGAGGTGCGGGCGGCCCGCGGGGAGCGGTCCGGTCCGACGGGGCAGCACCGCGGGGCTCTGCCCGGCAAGAGCGGCCCAGGAGCCCCAACACCCGCGGGCAGCCAGAAAGACCCTCCCGCGGCCCAGCCTCGCCGACCCCCGCCCGGAGCCACCGAGCTCCTGTCAGGGCGATGCCACCTTCAGCCGCCCCAGCCCCAGAGGAGCTCCAAAGCTCCCCCCAAGGCTCCACACCGCGGCCGCGCCCGGCAGGGACCGCGGCTCCGGAGGAGAACAAGGAGGGCGCCCCGCACTCACCGCCGCCGCCGCCTCCTGCGGCCCCCAGCACCCCAGCAGCAGCACCAGGCAGCCGGCGGCCAGGCTGCAGCTCCTCCGCCGCGGCTCCATCCCGCCCGCTCAGGAGCTCCGGGGCCGGCCCTGAGGCGCGGGCATAGCCCGGCGGGGCAGCGCGGCTCCTGCAGGCGGCTCGCACCGGCCGCCCCGACGCCAGCGCCCGCCCCTCTGCCGCACTCGCCCGCTTCTCCTGGCTCAAGTCCTCCCGGGACTACAGTATTCCTCCGCTCCGGGGGCGGGCGGTGTGGGGCACGCTGCTACCGCCCCTCCCCAAGGAGGCCACGATCCCCCCCACCCTTCCCTCGGGCGCCGTGGTTTTGTCGGCTCGAAGAGCGGGCGCCGCCTCTCCCCGCCCTGCACCTCCACCGGGCGGGTAGCTGGACCCCGGACTATTTTCTGCAGCGGAAGTTGCAGGGGTGGGTGGGTGAAGGGGCAGTTGTTGCCAGTGCCGGGTCGCCCCTCTGGAGGGGTGGGTGGCGGGCGCGGGGCTCGCCCGGCTCAGTCTCGGCCCATCTGGCCCCGCTCAGGTGCGACGCCTCGGCGGGGACCGCGCAAACTTCCTGCCTGGGCACGCTGTGAGCGCCTGCAGGGGCTGCGCTGCTACGGGAAGCGAGCAGTGACGGAGCCGAGCGGGCACTGCCGGCGCTCGGCGCCCCCGGTGCTCCGCCGTGCCGGGAAGGAGCCCGTGAAGCGGCCGCACCGTGCCCTGCCCGCCCCGAGTGACGGCGGGCCCTCCTCTTCCTCCGGCGGGTACCCGGCCGCGCCGTGCGGGTCCCCGCAGGCTGCCCGGGCCATGGGGCGCACAGGGTGAGTGCCAGCCGCGGCCGCCCCTCCCCGCCTCGCCCCCGGCCCGCCGTGACTGTGTCCCTTTGCCTCCCGCAGGGCGCTGCTGCTGCTGCTGCTCCTCTGGCTGGGCGCGGAGATGGCGAGTGCGGTAAGTGTGTGCAGGTCCCCGCCGCAGCGGTGCTCGCTGGAGGTGAACGTGCCTGGTGGAACCTGTCGGGGTTTGGGCATCCTTCGGCCGGAAAAAAGACGCATCCCACTGCCCTCTAAAAGATGCGCAGGGTTTTTTTTTTTTAGTTGCCGTACACCTTTACTCCAGAGTTCCTTTGTGCCTTTCGTCTGCTTTACTTTGACTAGCCTCTGAAAAGTACACCATCCGTATGCGGTGTAACAGCTTTTAGTGTCTGATAGCGTGATCAGTGTCTGTCTTGGAAACTGACTGCCTTGAGTTCTTTTTTAGCATCTTCTCAAACCTTGCTGTGAAAGATGACCCTCTGGGTCCTTATTCACAAGGGATCCAATCCAGAACACGTCATAACTAAGTGAAAGAGAAGTGAGAAATTAAAGGATTAAGCTTTTAAGTGTTGTATCAACGTTCATGACTATGGATTAGTAAATGTCTTTTAAATTCTAAGTTGGTATACAGAAACAATGACTTTATGATCTATCTGACAACTTTATGATGTAAACATGGATTTTCTCTCGCTGTTCCTAATTAATGTTTAAACAGAGTAGTGGGGGACTACAGATTTTCAAAATGTTCATAGTTTTCTTTTTTGGTGTTGCAATAGGTTTTTGGCAACTTGAATCTGCAATTGTTAGCCCCCTTAACTAGTGAATAAATCTGTAGCCTAAATTAAGTGTCCAACTGATGTACAGTCAGCAGTTCAAAAACACCTCTTTGTTATATTGTAATGTAAATTAAGATCGGCCAATAATGTTTGTGGTGTGGATTTTACAGTGCAAATACAATATTGAATGAATGTTAGTATAACATGTTTTAAGCATGTTTATTTTGATTCAACTTCAGACAGATTTCTAACAAAACCACTTGAAACACGGGTTCTTGACTTGGAAGCCAATGTTTTTCTACTGCTTTTGCTACCCTTGATTAAAATTTTAAGGATCTATAACTTTTCTGTGCAACTGAGAAGAAATCTTTTAAAAAGGGTTTAATAGCAGAGGGGTTTGTGCTTTTTATAAATAGGAAAGGCTTGATTATGTTTTGCATTTTTCATAATCAATTGCAGTAGTAGAATTTCATCATCCTGATCAGGTGGTAGTTACAAGCTCTAATCTTCTCAAAGATTAAAAGATTAGACAGTTTTATTCAACAAAACCAAGAACTGTTCTACCAGAAGTTCTTAGTGCAGTGGAATCTAGGTAAAAATGACTTTAATAAAGCAAGTACTTTAAAGGCAAATGTTAAAATTATTTTGAGACAAGTGGTCTGCATTTTGCAATCATTTAGATAAATTTATGTGATATGGCAGTGAAATTATTGCTGATTGATGCAGATGTAGCTAACAGCAGATTTTCAATTGTTTGCTCCAATTTTGCTCCATACTTGTTGGAAAACATCTCTTAAGCCATCAGATTCCTGTTAGATTTTTTTAACATCTTTCACTGCCCATAAAGGGACTCCTGTCAATTAAGTCAATCACAATAATTAAAATTCATCTTTACATGATATTTCTACATCTTCCTGAGAGTTTTCTTCAGGGCTAGAAAACAATGAACATCTTAGTTGCTGTGTAATCAGTCTAAAAATATGGAGAAGAATCAGAAATAGGTCCATTAAATACTTATACTTACTTTATATGTCTAAGCAGATAATGGATTTAATGATTTCTATTAAAATGCTGTCAAACATGGCCAGCAGGAAAGAGTAAAACTATATTTTTGTCAAATTCAGATACAGCAGTAGGTTAATAACTGACTTTCTGGTATTACTGACTTAAAAATACATCCAAACACCTTCCAGCATGAAGTAAACTGTCAAGAAAAAGTATTGGTGATCAAACTTGCACTAAGCAGAGCTTTTTTAGGAATACTAGGATCTCTGAAACACTTCTTAATAGATCTCTGGTGTATAATTTGAAGTGCTGGAGCATAGTGAAGTATAATGTCAATAAAATGAGGTTAAAGCTTTAGCTTAAGGAGTAACAACTTCTAGATGACGATTCACAGAGACTGCCAACTTGGTGCTGGACATCATGTAATTTATAACTTTGTCCATATTTTTTTTCTTTTAAACAATCTCATTTTAATAACTTACCTGTTGTAAAAGAAACATCACTAAAATATTGTTCCAAGTTCTTGACCACTCTTCAGGAATGGTGCTGTGGACATGACCAGTGGCTGGCATCAGGCCAGCATAGTGTATCAAAGCTGGCTTTGATTTGGAGCTCTCAATTATGAGGTGTGGTCATCTTCCTTTCTGTAAGAATAAGATTTTTAATGTGTATCTGAATTAATATCTTAGTTAATAATTATTTTTATTTGATATATATGATAATTATTTTGAATGGCAGTACAAAATTAGTCTTGTAACATGATCTCTGTTTTCTTGAAGCAAATATTGGAAACATGGATGACTTGATGTTACACATGGGCTTACTTGGCGGAGAGATTGTCACCTTGGAGACCAGTTGCTGGGAGTGACCTAAGAGTTTCCCCCAACAGTTTTCACCCTGAGTCCCTCCAGAAGCTGTGCTTCATTCATTATTTCAGTCTTTTAGTATCAATAATTTTCATTAATAATGAACCAAGACCATTAGTGCAAGATGCTGTGCAAACACAAAACAACAACATAGTGCTGTCTGCAAGACGTTCATTGCACTAAGACAAGTGACAAAAGCTTGTCCAAAGGTAGGGGAGATAACAAAAATATTGGAGCAGTGCAAGAGAGGCAGAGATTTGCCTTGGCTAATTACTGTCCTCCCTGAGGCTGTTGCAGGACTACAGTGCAAAGCAGAGTTTTTAGGAGAGGGACTTTTAAAAGCATAATTGGAGTTTCGCTGATATTTCTGGGATGTCATAAATGTGAGGTGGAGCATGTGGTGAAAATGGTCACTAAACTGAGAGATGGCCTCTTGTAAGGAAATTTGAGGTTCATGTCCCTTCACAAAGCTCTCAGCTGAGCTGCAGTCCTGTGCAGCCAGTCTGTGCCCCCTTGAGAGCATCCCTGACATACAGGGGGGATGGTAACATTTATTCACTTTCTGATATTGAGGTAGTTGAGCACACCTGGAATACCTCCTCTTTTTGATGTAGAGAGCTACTTCCAGTACTTACTGTAAGGACTTATTGTCAGACATGTTCTGTTGGAGCAACTGAACTTTCAGGTGGAATTCAGTAAGGTTTCTTCTGTGGGTGGACTTCACGTCCTGTTGCAACTCATTCAAATCTGAATGGGTTTTTTTTTGTTGTTTTGTGGTCTTTTTGTTTGGTTTTGTTTCTTTCTTTTTGGTTTTTTAGCTAATAAATGTGCGGATTAACTAGAGCCACTTCCTTTTCCTAGCACTTGGTATCTTGTTCAGCAGAATATCTTCAGTATCCAAGTAAGGCAAACAAAAACTGTGTGTAAAACCAGTTCTGAGAAGTCTGCTCTATTTTGAGTAACTGAAGTTCTGCTAGTTTATGACAAGCTAGCCCAAGTGATCTTATTTATCTATGTCTTAATATATCCCAGGTTTTCTGTGTGTTTTCTATTGTTTTTATATCTATGATACAAATGGTTCATAGTGTCTTTTCCTTTAGTATGTACTGGATCAGCTTAATTGAGCTCAACTCCTTGTTTTCAATGGCCAAAAATAAATTTTGTTCCAGAGCCTCTGACAGAGGAGAAAAATTATCTGTTTAATTATGGATATTTAAAAGCAGAGTTGCAGCTCTAACTGTAACTCTTTCCAATTCAGTTTCTGCAAATATGTTATCCATTAAAAGGTTTTTATAAAGTTTTGACCTTTCCTTTGCCATTTTAATCAGTATTTATAAATATGCAACCCTTCTGTAACTTGACTTTTACAGCTGTATTTTTATCTAGCCATAAACTTTATTGGGAAAAAAAACAGTATCTACAGTAAAGTTACTTTTATAATAAGGAATCTTCAGAAATCAAAAAATAATATAAATCTCAGGATTTGTTTACCAGACAAGGCAGCCTCTAATCTGTAAGAATGCATGGCTGTGGAGGCACTTGTTTGTGAAGATTCAGTACTGCATTGAGAATGGTCCTTCTGTAAAGGTCAAGTTTGAATAACAACAGGTCTATGGTAAAATAATAAGAATTCTCCTCTGGTTCTGTAGCAAAATAAGGAGAATTAATAAGGAAAGAAACTGATTGTTGATGAAAGGGCTGATTTTCTAGCTCTTGCTAAGACATTGCATTTTAGGGGAAATTTTCATTTAAAGCTGAATATACTTTTCCGTTTGAACAAATAATTGCTTATTTGCTGAATATTTTCTATGTGCTGAAGACAATTGAGCAAGTGGCATTTTATTTGGCACTTAGATGTTGTGTCAGGTTACAGCAGCTATGAAATGAAGTAATGCATGTGATGGCATTCTGAAGAGCTTTTGTGATAGCATTATCCTTTTAAGGCTGTGGCTGCTTTTTGTGTAGGTATGAGAGGCACTGTGTGACCTGAAGAAGCATTTTATTTCCATTTTATTTCCTCTTGTGGACAATCATTGGCATCAACCACTGTGTTCCCTTGACTTAAGAACTGCTATTGTTATGCTGGTGTCCCTAAAGGAGGTAGAGCTCTCATGCAGGGCCTTCTCCCCTCTTTGTCCATCTTTGCTGTAGTGAACCCCTTTATGAGTAGGGTTTGGTAATGCCTGCATCTCAGCTTAAATGTTATAGTGATGACTAAGAAATAAAAATAAGAGTTTTTGAAAGCTTTCATGGATAGATTATTTTCAAGCTCTCTAAAAATCAAGTCTCAAAATAAGGACTATTATTGTGGAAAAAAAAATGAAAGCTTCTCAGTTGTTAGCTGTGAGAGGGATTGCTCTAGCAAGGTCAGTCTGTGTTTCAAAATGGATTAGAAGGAGGCTGAATTGCTTGTTAGAGGGTATCTGCAAAATGCAGTCTTGATAGTGACTGCAGTGTTGGCTGTTACTGGAGAAAGATCGGGGGAGATCAGGCACTGACATTAGGAACTTAATTTCTTTAGGTGGATGGGGCTTTGTTTTGGGGTTTTTTTTGTTCTTTTTTTCCTAGATACCCACATAACCCAAAAAGGCTCTTACTCTCCTGGAAAGGCTACAAACCCTGACTGAGCTTTAAATGCTTATTTCCATTTACATGTCTAAACAGAAAAAGCATTTAGAGTGGAATCATGCAGTTATTGTTAACTGTACCCTACAAAAAAAGAAATTTAGAGGTGTAGGCAATAAATCTAAAAATACATGGGAAAAGCAAATAATTGATTCCTGTGCCTTTTGCATGGGCTTCCTGCAGTTCAGCCTGCCTTGAGTCTTTCCATATGATTTCCCCTTCCCTGATGGTGTGATTTATATGGAAGTTGTGTTGCTGCAGTTTCCAGGAGTTGTGTTTAACTACTTTAAAAAGTTGTTGACAATAATGTACTACTTATAATCAAATTCATCTTTTCAGAGTGGTTTCCTCTTCTCTCAGGTTTAAGAAACACAAAGAGGAAACATAAATACCGAGTCAAAGGAATGGTTCCATTGATCTGCTTCTTCTTTGGCTTCTTTGCCACATTTTTAACAGTTCTTGCTGGTCAGAGGTGACTTTGCTGGCCTTCTGATGCTGCTGACACCCAAACGGATACAAAGCTATAGACATCCCTCTGGTCTGTGCTTCCCTTGTTGTTTCTGCAGAATTTTGATTAGCTTTGGTTGTGTCAACCTCTTGGGGCCACTAAGCCGGCACCATCCAGTTTGCATAGTCTCTGCTCACTTGGTTACCTTAACACTGAGAGAATCAACTCTGTGAACCAAATTGGTCTGATTTGCTTCAGCCCACTGAGATGTCAATAGCTACTGTATTCTGAGTTTGCCTCATTCACTCACTGCTCTGTTTTCTCCTCTTTGGCTGGAATCTGCTGTACTTCATACAGCCTCCAGCCCTTGCCTCAACGTGCTCATAAGCTGCTCTGCCTTTCTGTGTCTCCTTTGTGCTTTAATAGCCAGGGAGGCTGCCAGGATCACTGCAGTTAATCCTGCAGTGCTCTCTCTGATGCCTCACTCCCAGCAGCAGTGAGGACGTGTCAGTGCCTGTTACCCAGGAATCTCTGTTGCACAAATCTCTTTGAGAGGTTTGCACCTAATGTTCCTTGCTTTCCCTGTTAGTGTAGGAACAGACAATTCCATGCTTGGCACAAGCATCTGGCAAGACCCCTGTGTGATAACACAGGTCAGCTGGGCTAATTGGGAGCTAGCTAGAAAAGGCAATACATCGAAGTAATATATTAAACTAACATTTAATTTTCTTCATTTTTGCATATTTGTCATTTTTCTATTTCCATTGAAGAAGAAAGGTTGGAAACAAGGTAGCAATAGGAAAATTAACTGTTTTCTTAGCATATTTTTTTTGGCTGGTAGATAAATCAAAATCTGTAGCTTTCTAGAGATGAGGATGAAGTGTTTGTACAAAGCTGAAAGCCAACTGCATCAGTTAATTTCTAGCCCTGTTTGGAGGGATTGGTTTTGACCTAAAAATCAGGGGAGAGGAAAATGAAACTGAAGTTAAGCAAGACTTATGAATGATCGTGTGCTTCTTCAAATCTACACAAATTAAATGTCACCAACTCTTTTTTGCTAGCAGCATCACTTGAAAGCTCTAAATAGTGACGTCAGTGCTTTGTCTTTTCTCGACTTTTAAAAATTACTGCATGTACTTTGCCTGCTCACATTGTATTAGAGTGTTTTCAAATCAATTTCTTACATTCCTTATCCATTTGTTTGAATCATTAAAGTTATTAATTTTTTATTAAGGTCATGCCCTCACAAGTAGTAAGGTATCTCTCTGTGGACATGAAATAATGCTTAAAAGAATTTTTGAACCCAAAAATTTCCTCAGAAAACTATAAAATTGTAAAAGAAGTGATGAAACTATTACTCTTAGTACTTTAAGTCTGTACGCTGGCAAGTCGTTTTTTTAGAAATGCACATATAAATGTACTGTAACACATTATTACTGAAACAAAGTTAAATAGATAAAATGACACACTGAATAATGGCTTGACTTTCCCAAAGAGAAGCAGGACCATTTTAAAGTTGTAATAGTTCTCCTTATATAACTTTTGCTGTGAAGTATTGTGCAGATATCACTTGCTCTGTAAAATATATATTTTAAAAACTTTCTTTAAAAGCAGCTTGGAATTATTACTACTACTGTAGTAGAAACACACCAAAACAATAGGAAGGTGAATCATTGTGTTGTACTTGGATGATTAAAGCTATCCACAAAGCTGGGTGTAACTCAACTGGAAGAACATAGCCTGCAGGAACAAAAAGCAAGCTTGGAAAATTAAGAATTTATAGTACTCTTCAGACTTTTCCATAAAAGGAGCCTGTAGGCTTTCAGCTTCAGCCTTGTGAAGTTTTAGACTATTATCAAAGTGTGTGTGAAGGGTTGAAAAGTTGGAACATTATCTGTGTAATCAGTGTATCTCTGTAAATGCCCTCTCCAAGAAGTGCAGCACATATGGAGTGGATTTGGCTGGAAGGTGAGCTTGGCAGGTCCTGTATTGCACTGCACAGTGTATAGAGCATTTTGCATAGAAAATGCTGAGCCTTTATTACCAGAAATGATGGAAATGTGCTGAGTCTTGGTCTCGTGGGATGACTGAGGTGATTTCTAGTGAGCCCTGGGTGCCAGAAGTAAGGTGCTTTGTCCTTTGGGGTGCTTTGGAAATGTGTATGTTTTTTGCTCTACTAGGGAAATAGGTGTGACACAAACACATTGCTTGCTATTTAGCGAGAGTTTTCTGTCTGTATTCACCAGAAACACGGTTTTTTAACAGCTGCCTCTTCTTGTAAGCTTTGTGATCATTTTTACAAAGGAAGAGTAGTGCGTTTTTAACTTAATAAAGTAGTTTTGGCTTGAAGCTAAAACAGCCTATGAAATCTCTTTCCACATACGGTGCTTGGCTTTTTGCTGTGACTTGAAAAGGTGTATGATGTAAGAAAAATGTGGAGAAAATATGCTAATATGGTGATGAAAAGAAGAAGCTTTCAAACCACTTTAACAAATGTGCTCTTGTCACCAAAGTAAATGTCAGATCTTCAGCCCACTTTTACCACAAATAGTACAGAAAATTTCCTTGAATACCACAGAGGTTTTAAAGTTAAATGAGTTGGTGACCATAAACAGAATAGTTAATGGTCTCTTCAGTGTAGTGATTAGATGGTTTGTTCTGTGGTACTTTTAACAACTTTAATCTCTGTGAATGTATAATCTTGTTAGGATTAAACCAGAATCTGCCTAGATAATTAGAGTGAGCTCCAGACTGTGGTTTGACCTGTATCTCTTAGTGGAGCAATTTCCATGTGAATGTGTTGGCCCTGGGGCATGTGGAGTGCTGGGAGCCTTCAGCAGAGTCTCAGGAGCTCCCATCCCTGAAGTGTTCTGTGGAAAATCACACGGGAGGTTTTGCAGTCTGCTCTTCTGGGACTGTGCCAAGCCGGGGCTGGGGCAGAACATCTAATGTGGCACAGCACGTTTTCCATGGGAGGTAAAATGTGTTTGCAGATTCTCCACTGTGCAGAGTTGCAGGATAGGTTGAATCCTGAAATGAACATTCTTGTTGAAGTTACAGCAACATTTGATCTGTTTCGACCTTTCTCTAGGGTTCATTTATTAAATTAATTTCACACAGTTTCCTTATGTAATACAAAGAACCAAGTTGCAGGTTTTGCTTTAATCACGGATGGGGTTGCTGTGTTGTCTGTCACCCCTGGGCGATTTTCAGGATGTCCTTGCACTGGGCCCGGCTGATACTGGTGTTACTGTCCTGCATGGGTGAAGAAGGTTTTGCCTCGAGTCATGCATCGAGTTTTCCTTCTTTGAACTGTTGCACCGAGTGCTTTGTATGCCCTAAGGCTGCTCTCTAAATGAGGGACTTGTACCGTCTGCCTTTGGAGATCTTGAAAGCTTGAACCTCTAACCAATGAGGCACAAAACAGTAAAAAGTTAATTATGGCTCCTTAAAGACTCACCATTCAATTGCACTTTCTTCTATGGGCAAGCGTGAGACTGTGAAGTTTCCAGAGAATCTGCCTGATTTTTATCTTTCAGGTTGGTGCTATCCAGCCAAGTTCTGCAAGTCTTTCAGAGAGGAGGGGCAAGGTTTAAAATCTAGTGAGCTTTAATTACAGTCTGTCAGTGGTAGAGTAGAATTAATTAATATCTATATGGGATCTCCAGTGCTGCTGTAACTTTTCAACTCTATTCAAGGATGCTTTATGAATCACAAACCAAAGTGTTTACCAAGTATTTTGGATAGAAGTAAATAGAGGCTATGAAAAGGGAACTTGAAGGGTTTTTTTGGTTGTTCAGTTAAAGTTTTTATTTTTTACTAAGTTACTGAGTGATTGTTTTACAGTTTTCTCTGCAGAGAAGACTGTCAGCCCAGACATCTTCATGTGTGGTGATATTGGCTACAGATTTTATTTGGATTATATGATAACATTGAACTTACCAGAGATAAATTTTCCTCAAGTGATTCTGTGTTTTCTATATATAATAATCAGTATTCTTTGTGAATAACCAGACAAAATGCTTCAAGCATCTGTTTCATCAAGATGTGTTCTTTTAATTTCCATTAAAGAAATTCCATTGAGAAAGTTACTTCCCTCCCCTTCATTCTGGTGTTATGAACTCACTCAGAGGAGGGTAGAGGGGTACCAGGTTTCAGGCCTAAATTCCTTTGCCAGAGGAATGTGCAGTGAGGCACAGGTACAGACTAGCTCCACGACATACTTGTTTAGAGGGGCCTTTCTGCAGCCCGGCAGCTCACAGATCTCAGATTTACAGCACTTCCTTATCGGGTTTTGTTTTAAAAAGTGAAAAGCAGGATTAGTCTTTGTGAAGAATGTTGTTCTTTAATTTTTCAGAGGGTGGATACTTTTCTAGATAGGCAGTAGAAGTGCTTTGTAAGACCCTTGAAGGCTGTGGATGTGTGAGAAAGGTGAAGTCGATTGCAAAGCACTTACCCTGCTAGCAGTCAGTTGTACTCTGGCTGCTGTGTTCAATTGAGGTCGCTGAATTTAGTCTGCAGCTTACACAGGGTGTCACTGGGGGCCTCACCTTCTGTTGGAATTTTATTTAACGTCTGGCATGAGTTATCCTGATTTTCCTTATATATCAAATGCCAGTGGCATCTTCAACCTGCTTATTTAGATGTTACCTCACACCGTATCAAAGTAGCACCAGTGTCAACTTGTATCTCCAAAAAGTTGCACAGGAGTGCTGAACTGCTTCCCTTAAGTTAATCATAAAACTACTATGGGAAAGGAATTCAAATTCTGCTTGGAACCAGATTATCTCTGTAAGATGAAACCACCACAATTCATTCAATTGCTTGACAGAGTTGTGAAATTTACTGTGCTTGCTCGGTTTATAACCACTGCAGCCTCTGCTCTTGATAAGCCTGAAATCTCTTAATTCCTGTGTGATGGTATCAAGAAACTGTAGCAGGATATTGACTTTTATCAGATATTTTATGGTTAGGGCAGGAAGCTAGCATTTTGTAGATAAAACATGAGGACTTAAAGAAGATTGTGGCATAAAGAATCCTAGATTCTATTATCAATATAGCTTGATGAATGGCTTTGTGTAACTTCCTTAAATGCTCCATACCAGGTTTGTAGCTATCTGTAAAATAATCATACAGCTCCAGTGGTTTGTATGCCTGTTTAACAAAAATTGCATGTATTTCTCCTTTTTTTGAAGTCATTGGCTGGGGGGAGCTGCTTCCAGAGGGGAAGGTATAAGACAGGTAACTGTTGGTAACACTCAAACAAATTTAGTGGGGAGTTGAATGAGCACTTATTTGTGTTTTCCTCAAGTTCCTAAGGTGGTTCAAGTATTTTTCTTTCTTGAGTTTCATAACTAATCTACTAGTTTTTCTAATATGTATTAATAGAGAATAATGATAATAATATACAAAATATATATTTTGTAAAAACTGATCTGAATGCAGCTTTGAATTTCAGTTAAATCTTGTTCTTTACATGTATTCCACTCAAGTGCCATGAGACTGGCTAGAAATTAGTATTACTTTAAAAATTAGACTGTACCAAACAAATAGCATCTGTGTAAAGAAGCAGAACAAAGTTAGTGTTACTTTATTCTGTTCAAATAGAGGCATAATGTAAATAAAACCATAAATTAATATAGTATTTTGCACAGGGATACAGGTGATGCCACATTTTTTCCTTGAAGTATTACAACAGGGTTAGGTTTAAAAGCACCAAAAATTTAGTGTCTTAACTCTACTAGCTTTAGAAAGCTCTTGTTTTAACAATAGCACATGTTTTTTTTTTTTAAATATATAAAATGAAATAGCAGTTTCTATCCCTAAAGCTTATTTGAGGAAACCAGGAGAAAACAAAATTCTCTTTAAAAGTATCAGGGTTTGTTCCACGGCTTTTAGGTCAGGTGCTTGCCTGTAGGGACCTGTCATGTAACATCTGGATGTTTGACTTAAGCACTGCTGAGGAAATCAGAAGAGGAAATCAGGAGATGGTTTTCCTGAGACTGGATTATCTCAAACGTGTCAGCTGTGTGGTTTGCTGCATCTTTGCAGGAAGTAATTGGCACCTGGACCTGTTTGATTAGGATATCTGACAAGCTGGATGGAGATCTGTTTAGAAAGGTCAGAGTTGGACAGCAGGAAAGAAAAATATAAATCATATTTTCTGCCCTGCAGGATCTGCTGTTTTGGTTGTATCATATTTGACTGGACACAGTTAAGTGTTCAGAACAAAGTTGAGTTTTTAGAAGACAGTAATTGCTTGAACCTTTTCTAAATAATGTTTTTAATTGCTGTGTCTTTGGATGAGCTGGAGTGGGAGGAGAAAAGCTGTTAAATGGAGTGAGAAACTCCAGCAGAGAAGGCTGCCAGGTGTCAGGAATCTTGTTTGCTGTTGGCATTTCCTAGCAGAGGCTGTGCCTGGCCTGGAGTGGGTGCACGTGTGTGGAGGGAGGACGGAGGGCAGTGGGACGCCTCTGCTGTGTCCCTTTTGGCAGTTCTGTGTGGGATTTGGTGCAAGCAGGGAATACTTCTATAGCTGGGTTAAATACCAATAAGTTGGACAATTTATATCTTAATACAAGATAACTTATCTAACTAAATAAATTGGGTAATCTTAATTCATTCTTTATTTCCCATTTGCGCCACTGTGTAAGCCTGTGTGCTTTAAAAGTAATCAAATAAAGTATGTTCTTTCTTTCAGTTACTCTTTCCATGCTGTTTTTATCAAAGGTCTTAGCTGAAATTAATTCAGTGAAAAAACTTGAAACCTTCCCGAGGTCATACATTTGGCTGAAACTTGATATTAATTAATTTAGTTTTGTTTGCCAAGTACCTGTGGTATATAAGCTGCCATTGTCAGGACACCTTGGCAAAATCTGAAATGAAATATTTTCTTTTGAGCTCACTGCTTGTAGATAAATGAATACTCATGTAACCTTTTGTTTGGTTTTCTATAGAATTTAATTTACAAACTTTGCTGGAAAATAACCTTTTGCCCTTATTAATGTATTCCGGACCACAAAGGAGTCTGCGGGGTGTCAGGGTGTACAATGCGCAGCCCCTGCTCTGCAGTGGGAAGTTGCTGTTTGTCTCTCATGGGGGGAGGTTAGGAACTTCATGTTTGGATCGGTTCACAGCTGAAATTTTAGCTCTGATATTATTTCTCCCACGGCAAGTGTAGGCCTTGTGCCTGTCACAGCAGGTTTGTCTGTGAGATGAATGTGGGAGTATAGATAGCTGTGAATTGTTTTTCTTGTGGTTAGAGGAAGGAAATCTAGCACTTATCAGAAGTCCAGAGCATGCCATCTTATTCTGA
Source organism: Emberiza elegans (assembly GCA_024865655.1). Classification (NCBI taxonomy): domain Eukaryota; kingdom Metazoa; phylum Chordata; class Aves; order Passeriformes; family Fringillidae; genus Emberiza; species Emberiza elegans. The sequence goes on along the minus strand of JALJVW010000129.1, from coordinate 36,814,263 downwards.
TTTTACTTTTCAAAAATACCCTTTAGATAGTACTTATATCAGCTTTGTTAAAAATCTGAGATTTAAGTATCTCCATGGAATAATTTTTTCTCTGAAACTCACAACTTTGTGAAGCTGTGAACTTTCTTCCACATTTATCTAGGTTTGCAATGCTCCCACCTGTGAACGCAGGTCACCACATCTGACCCTAGTGTGCTCTCATACATGAAAAATCGGAGTTGAAATACAATCCCTACTTCAAAAGATTTGCAACCTGCTAGATATGTGTGAAACCTAAAGAAATCCTGGGAAAATATTGCTCAGCGAGGGGCAGTCTCATCACACCAACTGTAGAATTGTGCTGCTGCTGTTTAAGAAACTGTGTACACACAGCTTCCTCTGCTATTCTAGTTAAGGATGGCAGCTTCTCTGTCTCTAAAAACCTGAAGAATACCTGAGCTAAATGTTGTTCATGGATATAGAAGTGGAGTTTCAAGACTGATTTTAATTTAAAATCACTTACTGCATTAGGAAGGTGTTGGTAATCATCTGGCTGTGAAAAGTCTTGGAAACAATTGTTGCTCCCAAAACTGTTCTTTCTCAGTCTTGTGGCAGGATAGTGAGCTCAGAGCACAGCTGTGCTTTATGCTGCTGCTGTGTAAATAGGGACCATAAAAAAGGAACCTTTCTGCAACAGGATTTTATTGTTAAGCTGATTGTTGATGTGATAGCTCAGATCATAAATCTTTTGAGTCAATGATCCAAAAGAATCATTCTCTTCTTTTCCTTGCAACAACAGAAACATTAGTCTTCTTGAAAACATCAAATTATTTCATTTACTGGGGGAAAATCTGCCCCAGCCAGAAAAGGCATCTCATTTTTCACTCTGAGAACATTGCACACTCCTCTTACAAATAGAGAAATTAATCAGGGTTGTAATCTTTGGGTCAGACTAACATTAGAGTATCCAAAGTTATTATACTTGATTCAAGTAAAAATCCGTGTGGGTGTATGTTTATATACAGCTATTGCTTAGTTTTGACCTCCTGGGAATCTCAAAGAACAGTAACAGCAGGTGGAAAGAGTTTTTGGGGTGAATTTGACATCATATCCAGATTAGTTATTCAGTACCTCTCACTGACACTTTTGATCTCTAGAGGAAGCTTAAAGGAGAAGAGGATATTTAGCTAATCTAGTTTTGGAGCTAATTCATCCATCTAATCGAGGCATGACTTGGAGCATAACCATTAATAACCTGAGTCCTTTTATGGCCAAAGGAGGATGGTAAGAGGGGTGATTTTGTGAGCACCAAGGTCAGATGACTGACCTAAGGAATGTCGGTTCTCACCTCTGACACAAAGATTGTTTTTCATAGTGTGCACGCTTGTAAACTGGCATGTGGGTGTACATGAGAGATCTACAGGAGGATGGGACACAGCACAGCTGGGCACCTGTTCTTTCCTTGCAATGATACTCCAGCAACTCTAAAGGGTTTCATCCATCTAAACTATTTCTGTAGGTCCCAGTGCAGGGTGGGCAGCCTGTCCACTTTCCATCACTCTGGAGAATGGGGCTTCAGGGCAGTTATGCTGGTAACAAAACCTAATATAGCCATTATCAGGCAAGCAGAGAAAACAGATGAAACAAGTGTTTTGCCATTGTGGATTGCAGTGTATTCCTGCAATATTAGTGGTTTGTTATACCAATAAACATTGCACAGCACTTTTGGGGTGCTAGAAGAATATATGATTTTCTCTGAAACAGTGAGGAATTTTTGAGGAAGGCTGAATAAATTTATTTGTCTTGGAATATGACCAGGATTCAATGCCTAATAATTCCAATATCTCTAGCTTCCTAATGGCCACCAGATGCTGGGACCTCTGGCTTTTATCTCATCTGAAAGAAAGTCTAAGTCATCAGAGCCCCTGATAGCTCAGGACGGTCTGAGATATAAATGCTTCCTGCTAATTCCCAGCCCTGTCTGTTCTATCACTTCTGCTTCTGGTGAAGTTTCTTATGACAACACAGTTGTGCTGAGGTTGGGATTTGTGAGATGGGGTTAGGTGCAAAAGGTTGCAACTTTCCTGTGAGATACACACATTCTTTCTTGTCAAGGCAAAGGTTATGGTCACTATTGTCATAACAAAGTCAAAATACATCTAAACACATTTCTCTAAGATAATTTAACAGTATTGGATCTCTCCCTCAAGAGTAACTTAATAGTCAGTCTTTCACATAAGGATTTGTGATCAGTCTTGGATTCAGGGATAGTTTTTGGGCCAGAATTAATTAAAAACCAGCTTGCTGTTCATAATTTCCAGGAGGGATTTCAAAACTAATGAGCCTTTTTTTGCCCTTTTTTCCCCCCTCCTTTTCTAACCATTAAGAAAGCAATCAAATATTAGATCATATGAAAGAAATTAAGTATTTAATGAAGTTTTCTTCAGAAGGCTTCCTTCTGGGATGTTTTGCAAATCTCTGTATTTGTGGGCCTTGTAAGGAAAATATAAAAACAAAAATGTTTCTTCTTCAGTCCAAGTGAAGGTGTCATGCTCTTGTGTCACAATATTCAACAATAGTTTGTGAAATTCTCCTCCTCGCTTGTAGTCAGTGAATGATATCAATGCTTTAATTATTACTAAATTCATGAATTTCCCTCACCTCTTAGGTTCAGTAGTGATTGTATTACATTACATGCTAACAAGAGGATAAAACCAATGCTGTTTGTGAATGGCAAAATATATAGTATTTCTTTAATACAGTAATTTGACAGAAGGAGAATCATACAGCAATATTTTTTATTTCTGTATTTCTTTAGCTATCTAGATACATGTAAAAAACATAACCAGGCATGTTTCAGACACATGAAATAATTTTATTGTATTATATTTGTTAATGTTGTGCTGTCTATGATCAACTACCATTGTTTATAAAGAAAACAGATCTTTTCTTCAGAACTTTCTTTCTTGTATGTTGTGCAGCCAGAAATTTAGGCCTTACAGCCCCTGAAATTTTGGACACAAGCTAGTGTTCAAAATGAGAGTGAAGAGCAACTGTAGTTCTCTCACTGAGCCTCCAAACAGCTGGTTCTTGTTTTAAGCCACCACAATTACCTATAAATACAGAAACTTAGCACATATCTTCCAAGTGAATAAGAAGGAACTTTCTTTTTGACTGCTATTTTGAAGGGCCAGGTTAAATTCCATATGCTGTGCATCTTTGTTAATGGAGCTTGGAGGGTTGCCAAGGGCAGTTTGTTGTCTCTCTCCTTTTAGTGGTGAGTGGGACTAGAAAAAAGCTACTGATACTGTGGGACAGTAATGAGCCTGTGAAGGGTCATCCTACCACCTGCTGCAAGGCAGGATATTGAGCTCCAGCTCCTGCACAACGTGAGTGCAGTGAATGGTTCATGGAAACTCACACCAGAAGTGGAAAGAGGGACATTTCAGTCCTGTCCTCCTCTTTTGACAAACCTTAGGAAATGTTTTATGATCCTGCATCTCTAACTACTGGCCAGCTTCTGTTCCTTTTTTTAAGAATTATCAAAGTTCAGCAATAGCTGCAAACTAGAGCAGCAAGGTTTGTAGCAGTCCTACTTAGAGGGGAAAATGGGGAGCAGCAGAGAGTGATCTCTTAGGGAGATGCATCTCCTTATCCTAGAGGGAGAATGATAGAAAATGAACTTGACTGCAGATCTGAAGGTCAAAAGAAATCTGTGTCCTGGGGAATGCAGTGAAAACTGCAGCACTTTTGGCAGCTGAGAATAAGGTGGATGAATTTGGGAGTTAGGCTAACTAGAGAGATACAAAAGCTGTTTATGGGAATGGAAAAGCTATTTTATTTATTTTTACTACAAGTGCCAATACAGTATTTCAGCAAGAACTTTAATCCTTAAAGCCTTGCAAATGAGTTTCATATAACTCAGCATTTGTAGAAGAGCTGTGAGCAGATTGAATTATCTTTTTTTTTTTTCTTTCCCATCTCTTTTCCCTCCCTCCAGCTAAATTCCAACCTACATCTGCCCTTCCACTGAAAGCTTAAAAACCTTTTTCCTTCTGTGTGACCTTTGCCCTCCCTTTTAAGCAAGTGCAGGAGCAGGGTCAGAAGTCTTGTCCATCTCCTCCCAGCAGCAAGAGCTCTTCCTGAACATGGGAAAAATCCAATGAGAAAATCAGGATTCACATTCAGGCCAGTCCAGCATATGTTAAAACCTTGACACTTGGATGTTATCAAAATATTATTGCCAGTATTGAGCTCTTTTTAGTCCTGTACAATTTTTCTTTTCTTCTTAAAATTTAGGTGGGTACTTCTGCTCTTATTTTTGGAATCAAGGTACTAAAAGCAGAGGGTGATTTCAACACTTCAATTTTTAATAGGTCCATTAAGAAGATAGTACTATTGATGTCAAAATACAATTATTCACACAGCTCTTATATGTCTAATCTGATATGAAAATGCCTTAGACAATGTAGGCTACCTTTGCACTCCAAGGAATCTGACAAGATCAAGACCTACATGTTTCTTTTCACAAACTATGTGCAATTTATTTTCCCTTTAGTATAAATTATTTATTTCCTTTTCATTCTGACCTTTACAGAGGGATGTGAAAAACAGGAACTGCAGCTTTTGAAAAATACCTCTGAATACAAAATGATTGAAGATGATAGTTTTATATTCAATTAGATCTTATGAATGCAGTTTGGAATATATAAGCCATAGGTTGATGGTCAAGGTTGCACAGAATAACTAAAGAAATGTACCTCCTCTAGTCAAAACTCTGGTTTAAGCCACATGAGGAATGAGTACATGTTTTAACATTTTAGATATTAGGTATGTGAAAAGTGGAACATTCTTTGTGTTCCAGCTCTTGCTTTTTCTCTATGTACCATCCTAGCGTTTTTTCCTGAGCACAGAACAGGGAGGGGTGGTTTGCAGTGTCCAAGCTGTGAGGTGGCTCCCTCCTGGTCTATTTTGGCATTTTGCTGACCTGTACTGATGCCAGACTCATATGTTCGTTGTTATTTAGATCTCTTAAGAGATAAATTTGTCTCTGCTCGTAGTTACTAAATTTAAAGGGGCTTATGTATAGCAACTCTGGGGAGTTGCTCAGATAAATAATACTGAGAGATTGTTTGGCCTTGTGTAAATTTAAATGACCAATTACATCATGGTGACATGTTTTGTAATGAGTAGAACCGTGGTCTTGTACAAAAAAAGGAACCATTCTTACTTGCTCTATGCTGTCAGTACTGTAATGTAACAGGATATGCAAGGATACACTAAATAATTTTCTATATTTTGCTCTGAATATGTGAGTGTCAGACAACTCAAAACAAACACGAGGCTGAATTAGGAAAATGAGCCACATGTGTTTTTGGTTGTGTTGACTTGAGTCCCTGCTTGGCATCAGTTGTGAAGTTGGATCCAAGTATTCATGCAAATATATATATCTGTGTCAGAGACAGGAATAAGGAGGCCAGCTGAGCTGTGTCACCCTTGCCTTTCCTGACTCTCTTGACGTTTTGGAAAAGTACTTTCTAAGAACAGCCTGAGTACAGGGAGAAACATATAATGTTCAGACAAGATTGTGTGCAAGTGTTTGGCAGTAAGATTCTAGAGCTCTCCTAGTGAAATCAAAGTTAAATGTGTATGTGGTGAGTAGCTCTAAATACGATGATTTATGACAGGCATTGATACTTGGTGTTGTTATTGACAGATTTTGCTCCATATATTTTATTTCATGTGGGAAGAAATAATGTTCAGAAAGAATGTTCAAAGGACCATGAATTCATCAAGAGTATCAAGGAAGTGGGATCCTGTCTGTATTACCTAGGCTAGCAATGTTTATGAGTGTGATTACAAGAGATACTGTTTTTGGTTCAAAGGAACTGTATTTTAAAAGTTTCAAGTTGCTTGTTTGTTTGTTTGTTTTTATTTTTTGATGTTAAAAAGATCTAAAATCAGCACATTTCAACTGCTGGTATGCAATCTTTCAATCCTGGTCAAAGATACCTGAGCGTTTCCCTATATTCTGGTGCTTCTGCCTTCAACTACTTGATTTCTTCTGCTGCATTCAAGGTGGGTAGAAGTCACAGAACATCCAGTTGTTCCCATAGTCCATTGAGCTGAGTGGGGAGATGCTATGATTTAAGAGGCCCTGGAGTCCTCAGGTAAACAGTCTTCACTGTTTAAAATGTCAGAGAGTTTGTAAAACTCTCCTGGAGCTGTCTTCTTTAAACATGCTGTTTAAATTCCAAACTGAAGCAACAAAGAGCAATTCTAACAGATATCCCTGACAGAATTCTGTTTACTTTGCTCTAACAATGACACCATATATTTGTTTAGAGACAAAATATATATGTACAAATGAAGGCAGAATTGGCCTAATCAAAATGTGGGTGGGAGGAAAGTGAATAACCTTGTTCTGTGAATGAATGTAAATTTCTGTAGTGTGGTCTCTTTAGATATATTCTCAGACGTGTTCTCGTCATTGTTTACATCCCATCAGTTCCTGTTTTCTAAAAGCACTATTTTGCTTCATTGTACACAATGCTGACATGTTGCTGACACAAAAGAAGTCTTTGAAGATGGTCTACTGTAAGAGAAACAACCTTGTGTCATAGTGCAAGTGCCAAGCTGAAATTAAAAAAATCAGAGTTTTGCTTGTGAGAGCGGTGTGTTAGTAATTTTGCTAATGTCCCTCTGTATTTCACTCTGCAGCTGTCAATGGGAATAGTGATAAAGGTGATGAAAAGCTGTTGGCTAACACTGATGAAGTATATAGTATTTCCAGCATACTTTAAGCTCTGAGTATTAGCAGATGCTGTGTATGAAAAAACATTTTGCCAGAAAACCAAGTTTTAAACATTTAACTGTGCTTGACACTGATGTTGTCCTTAATGATGTTGTCCTTATGCTGCATTTGCTTGTTGATTTCACACTGACAGCTCTGATTTCTGAAATATAATTTCTGTAGCCATTCTGAAATCAACCATTAGAAAGAGCATTTGCAGAGGAGAGGAAAAGAATCCAGCTAAGATATTTGTGCAGTAGGTAGAGCTTTTGATGCAGTCTAAGGATCTGGACAGTGCTAAAACTTATCTTCTACAAGATAAAACAGTACAGCATAATAGCAAAACCATGGAGAAATGCAGTTCTGGTGATGCTTCAGCAAATCATATGCTAGTCCTCAGATGACAGTGCCCTGAAGTCTCAGGCTAAGTCATAATGAAAGACACTGAGTTGGCTGTCACATGTTCTTTGAACCTTTATCCCAGCTGGACTAGGTCAGGTAGGTCCTCTTAAAGTTGTAACCATTGAAATAGAGAGCTTCATCCTTTATGATACTGAGCTTGTTCAATCATGTCTTCATTCACATGTTCTCATACAAACAAGGAGTAAAACTTAATTCAATTTATTTTAAAGTGTCAGCTGAACTTGGCAATTGAGCCAGTTTTCAGTGCATCTCGCTGTCCACTTGTCTGACCTGTGCTTTATTAGTTTCTCTGAGGATCTTGAGGCACTCTTGAGCACCTCACTAAGATCAGAGTAAGCAACAGTAACTCCTCTCATCCATCAAGCCTGACATCTCATCCTAATTAATCAGATTAATTAGGCATCACTTTCCCTTTACAAATCTGTGCTGTTTCTGATTATGTTCTTGTCCTCCATGTGTTTGGAATATGTTTTCAGAAGAATTTGCTCTATTGCCTTTGTAGGGACTGAGGGGAGGCTGAGTGCCTTGTAGTTCCCAGATCCTCCTTCATGCCTTTTTTTGAAGACAGGAGTGAGATTTGCATCTTGCAGACCTTAGGAACATCTGGTCACTGTGACTTCTCAGATACAGCCAAGAGTAGCCATGCAACATCAGACGGCTCCCTCAGTACTTTGGGCACACTTTCAGGTTTTATGAACCTATATATGCCCAGTTTGTTTAAATGTCCTATATCCAGCAAGCTTAAGTCTTACAGACTGCAACCAGAATCTAAAAGACCCCGGATCCACAAGCAGGTTAAGATTCAGTAGAGTGCTAAAACATTGGCTTTGCAAATGTAGTTGCGAAATGAAGGAACATTACTATTGTGATTTAGTTTATAAAAGGATATAATGTGACCTTTAAACATCTGCTTATAAAGAGAGGGTGTTAAGCAGGACTATAGGCCAGATCACTTTGTTCTTAAAATGACATTTTTGGAACTTTCATTACAAGGACTGGCTGTTCCTTGCTTTGTGAGAGGCCCCTACAAAAGTGTACTGACATGTGAAATTCCTGTCTCATACTGCTGCCTCTCTGGGCTGCTGTCCTTCTGCCATATGGTCAGTCAAAAGGATTATTTGCTTATAGGTTTGACAATAACAGGAAAGCTATTCAAATGGTGAAAGTTTACTAGTGCTGTTCAAATGTGTTTAGTCTTGGCTTTGCTTCCAACAGCTGAGGCAAGGAAGTTTATCAATCTCAATATAATTATTTACTGCCTTATAATGATGACTGATGGCCTAGTAGCTAATGCATTGCTGGGAAATATGCTCCTCTATCATATGTAGTCTTTATGTTAAAATTCTGTGCAGGAAAGAGCAACGTAAGAGTCCTGTTGTTCCAGTCTTGTAACAACACCAGCAGTCCCTCCAGAGCAAAGCTAATTTTTTGGGACCATCAGCTGGAGTGCATGGATGCAGTGATTGCTGCCCTGGAGCTCCTTCCTTTGTGTGTTTGTCCAGTCATCTCATGTGTCAGGTACAACCACTGCTCCCTTCCTGCCTGGCTTTTGCTGTGGATTGAAATGAAATGGAAAGTCTCTCACAGTATGGGTAGAAAGTAACCCTAAGTAGGGTCTAAACCTCCCCATACTGAGAGCTGAGTAGCTGTGGCTCTTTCCTGTGCTTTGGCAGGAGATGACTGTGAGGCATTTCCAACTGTTGGGGAGCAGCAGTTTAACAAGTTCAAGAGATGGCCAATTATTTTTGTTTCTTGATCATTAATAAGAGCTAAAAAGGAAGCATGGAGCTGAGTACGTAAACTACTTCTTTCCAATAACAGACTGTAGTTGTGGAGTTCTGTGTTTAAAATCCATAGATCCTCTCTTAGTCCTGGTAAACAAGAAGGTACCCTGAAAATGACATTTAAATCTTGTTCATGGCTGGTTCTTATACATAGCTTTAAAATGTGGGCTGTATGGAAAATGTTTTGATAGTTTTACATCTATAGTTTTGTGTGTATATATATATATATAAAATCTACAATTTCTGGTGCATGCATGAGGTGCTTTGTCTAAATATCAATTTAGGATTGGGCGCACAGTACAAAATACTCCCTTGAGACACAGCCAGTACTCAGTCACCAGATAAAATGGCATTTGAATTTGCTTGAGAAGGACATTTTGGTAACAAGCTCAATCTCGCCTCTGTTGGAGTCTGTCAGAAGTTTCCATTGACCCCTCTGAATGCAGGATTCACAAGTGCTTGCAAATCTTTAGCGAGGTCAGATTCTTTGCCCTTTATGCCAGTGCACCCAGCAAAGAAAAAGACTAATCCCACGAGGATCTGAGCCCATCAAAGTGAGAGAGGTAAATACAATTGAATACTTAAATTCAAACCTTGTATCCCCTATCTTCTATGAAGTGCAGTCTTACATTGCACTTAATCCTATCTAAGTGTGGGCTACCCTGTGTCCTGATTGTGGTTTCCTGCCTCCCTTTTGCTGGATCAGTTGGTTAGATGGTGAGGCAGATCAGTTTATTGTTCTGAGAGAAAAGTACCCTCTGCTGTTCTTCTGACCCTTCACAGACTCACAGTTTGCTGGCTCTGAAGGGGTGGGAATGGGGAGCAACCAGACAGGGAGAGGAATCTGTGAGAGTGGAAATGAGACTTGGGGCAGCAGCCTGCAGTCCAGAGGAATTAATGTGAGAACAAGGATGATTGTATGAGTAAACCTTGCCAAATCAAACTCCAAGTGGCCTATTCAGGTACCAAAAATGTACTCAAACTTTTACTGACTGGGCAGAGTGAAGGAACTAAGTCAGCTAGAACAGTGTCAGTGAAAACACTGTGAATGTTGTCGCAGCAGATGTGTTTTGTCCCTGTGTGTTTAGGAGTAATGCAGCACCCATTCCTACTTGCATCAGGCTGAGACTAGCCTAAGTGTATGTGCCATTTTCTTGAAGAAGTTTCATAGCTGTTTATCTTCTAAGAACTGTTACATCCTTCCAAAATCTTGTCACTGATCTTTGTTACTTAAATTTCAGCTAGAGGAAGGAAGAATAAGAGCAGTTCATATTGATGTTGTTTGGTTGGAAAAGGTGGAAAAATAGTTTGAGGCACATTTAGGATTTTTTTTTCAGATAATGACTTTCCAGTCACTTCATGCCATGACAAATACATGATGATTTCAGCAGTCATCAAGAGATGTATTAAGATTTGTCTTAAGGCAAATGAGTAAGTTGCAGAAACTTTTAACTTCAAAGTGCTGTACAAATGAAGGGGGCCTCTCAAACAAACATGCTTTTTCTGTTTAGTGCTATTGCAACCAGATTGTGCTCTGTGTGTGTGTCATAGGTGATAATGTGGCAAAATACCCAGGAGTTGTCTGGGGGAGATTGTTGCTAGCAGGAGGCTTTCAGGGACTGCAGGACCATACAGCTTTTCTCATTGTTCCTTTATATCCACTTCTGGAGAACAATGCAGTGACTACATTGTATTGTAGATGTTCTCAGAGCTCAGGCCTGGAGAATTGAATTTTTTCTTGTGTGAGGCTTTTAAGCAGAAGGAAAATGTGGAAGTCTATTTTAATAATTTTCTTACTCAGTTATTTGTTACAAAAATTTCTCTGGGTTTCATTGGGTTGTGAGCTCAGATGTCAGTCCTATTGAGGAAGACTATCTACTTTTTTTTCCTGTTCAGGTCTCTAACATTGGATAGGGGCCAATAATCCTGATACTTACCTGGAATTATCCTGTGCATGTGTTAGTAGTCCTGGTGATATAGTCTGACTGCTGTACTGAATGGTTCTGCTCTGTGCTCTGTTTCTGCATGTGTTAGGTGCTGTCATGATGCCTGCAGTACAAAGCATTCTCTCAGAAAACACTGATTTTCTTCACCAAAATGGCTTTTGTTTGGTTTGTAGTCCTATAACTACAACACTATTTACATTTTCCTCACTAGATTTTAGATTTTCATTTTTTTTCCTGATGTTCTATGCAAAGAACAATCACATTAAGAGTGGAAAAACAAGGTTTTCAAGGTTTTCAAGACATAGCTGTTTGAAATGGTTTTGTCATCTTCAAGAATTTGAACCAGAATTTGTGGCTGGTTGTTTTGGTGATTTCAATTATTACCACTGTAGTAAATAATATTTTCTAGAGCTTTTGTAGGTTTCTTGGATGTTTGTGTCCTGCAAGCCCAGGAAGGTGATGTCTCTGCCTCTGTATTTACTGTCTCCTAAGCCTTCTATAGCTGAAGTAAAAAAGCAGCTAGGGAAGAAAGGAGGCTGGGGAGTCCAACTAAAGTGTGTTCATTGGCAGAACACACCTGGTCTGCTCAATGTTGGGGGATGTAGATGTGGTCTGTGATTATAACCCACAAGGCCATGGCCAGGTCCATCTGTAGGTGGTTACATGGCTGTAGTGACCTTGCAGCTCTGAGAGTCACATCTGTTGAGAGCTGATGAGTAAAATCATCTTGTAAAAAGCAAATTATTTAATCTGACGTTACCTAAATAACTCAGTCTTACTGGACAGTTCAAAGTATAAACTCTTTCCACTCCTGCATTTTCAGAAATTCTGGGGACCATGAAACACTAAAATTTAAGTTTTCCCTTGTCCAGATCTAAACTGTGTTGCTGCTTAGTTTAACCCTTCAAAGGGCCATGCAATGGCAGTCTTGAAATATTCTCCTAAATTGCAATGCATGTAAATATTACTAACCCTGTTCTGATGCTAGGGCAGAGGTGGCTCTGGGAAATTCAGTGCAGGTCTGTAAGTGTTCTCTCCGTTTAGATGGATAGGTTTTCTTTTTTCATGCTAAATTTGCTGTTTTGTCAAAATTCTCTCCAAATTTTCTTCTTTAGGATATAGTATTATCCTCTAGGCCATTTTTTTTTCTGATGTTGTAGGATCAGAATTCCTCAGTGTGTCATGTTGCAACTGTGTATCCCTGAACAAAGCAACAGGGCTGCAAGGATGTTGGCTTTCATTGCAATCTGCTCTGCTGCTTTTTGGGGCAGGGTTGGTCAAGGGGAATTCAACGGAGTTTTGGTAATAGGCTCCAAAATCAAATGAACTTGTGCAAGGCAAATTTACAGCGTGCCTTTTCTCCTTAAGAAAAATCTCAGTGGCAAACAATCTGAAAGGACCCAACATCTCAATAAGACACGGTCCCTCCCCTCTGCTCCCTGTCCTGAAAGGGCCCTTTGTTCCCAGGTTTCAAGGTGGGCTCATTGACTTTCATGTTACCATGGAGCCAGCGTGTCTTTCTGCCTGAATTATATTTGCTGGTAATCTCCACAGCTTTTTCAGCAAATTCACACAGGTGATTTGTGAGTGGACTTGGTTGGACGAAAGGCCAGCAAAGAACCTGTTTGAGTAACCAGATGAAGAAATAAAAGGTGTAAAAATAAAGTTCTGGGGTAAGCCTTGGTGGAAGGAGGGAGGGCAGCTAACCAGAAATGCTGTTGACTTCTAGTTTCTATTATGTGTAACACAGGAAGGCTGGTATTGGATTTGAACACTGGAAAACTTAAATACAAGTAAATCAAGTAAAGGTCTGCTAAAATTTAGAATTTAAAATTGACAGCAGTACCTAGTATGGAGTTACTTAGATGAAGAAGGAAGAGATACTTTCATGGCAATTAATGGTCCACACAGTTAAAGCTAGATGATTCTGATTAGTTCAATAAAACCTATACATACATTTACTATTTTTTCTCAATACATATCAGCCTGCTGTCTAATAATACAATTGCATTTAACAATTTAAATGGAATAGTTTTTCTACCAAAAATTCTGATTCAGTGAATTTGAGGAATTTGATGAAATAGACCAATTTTGTTGACCTTCTGTGCAGGAATGATAAACATTTTCACAAAATTAAGCCACTTTGATTCTAGTCCTGTTGTGGAAGTTTCATGCTTAGGTATTCCAAGGAAGATTGGGTAATTTCCTAGAAGATAGATATGTGGTTTTTCAGCAGTACTGTGTGTTAGACATATTTTCTGGTGGTTCTGAGAGAATCCTCAATTTGCTGAATGTGCTGTCCTCTCATTGAATCTCAGAGTGCTCAGCTCTTGGTAGGGCAGGTCCCTGCCAATTAGAGCAGTTCCTTTTGCCTGGCATTTCCTTGCGAGTGATAGCACTTGGAAATATCTGAGTCTGTTATTTTAAGAACATCTGTTGTTTCGTGTCACAAACCATGGTATTTTTCAACAGGAGCCAATGTAAAAGTTAGAATCCAGTTTACCAATTAAGGAAAAAATGGTGTAGTCTTTTCTTAATACAGTACAATTTGAACTAAATAGCGTGCAAGTGAAAGTACAATAAGCCAGGCTGTACAAAAACACACAGGAGAAATTAATATCCAGTATGGAGAAGAATTGTTTGTTCTTCCATTCGACTTTTTACTTATATTTGTGATGTTATTATTATGCATGTGGCCAAAAAATAAAAAAAACTGCTTAAGTTGGCAAAGTCCTTGAAAAAAGTTGTTTGAAATAGCGTGGGTGTTTTTTTCTCAGGAGGGACAGCTGTGCTTAGCTAGCACGTTGCTCAGTGAGACCGTAAATTTTAGCACTAATCTTCATTTCATGAATTGTTGGGTTTGCTGTTCTGAGTGATAATGTTCAAGGTTGGATATTAAGTTACTAAGAATTTTCTAGTAGTGTGTTTTCTACATTGCATGTACAGCAACTTCTAATCTCCTGGGTAGGTGCTGTATGTGTAGTGTAGGTCATCCCTTATCACACTATGCCTGACAGCAGAAATAAATGAACTCAAAGCACAGTTTAGGACACTTTGAAAACTTCAGATGAGTTATTTGGTGGTATGGTTTCAACTATTGCAGTGTCCATTCTGAGCAGCAATTCCTTTTTTGTTTCTTTTTTTTTCTTCCTCTTTTTGTTTGGGTTTTTTTTTTTTTTTTTTTTAGTAAAACTCACTTCCAATATGGTGGCAGGTGGTTCTTAAGTGAAAAGCTTTTACCCTCTCAGTCCTCCATGGCTGAGCAATTCTAACTGCACAACAGTGGAGTCAATCCTGATGGTCTGCTTGAGAGAATTTATACAAATAGGTCATAAGATGTTGATTTCAATGAAATTTTGTGATTTTTAACTGCACTGTATTGGTTTCTCTGTTTAGGTGACATTTGTCCATTATTATCTCTAGTGGGTTTCAGGGAAGACAGAGCAAGGTAATGTCCTAAGCAGAATGGATGTACTCTCACAGGACAACTTTATTATTTTACAGACTTACTCCTGTAAACATACTTGCTTGGACTTCCAGAATTAAATAACTGTTTATTTAACATTTTGTCCATTTTTTAATGTTAATTGGTTAAGACTTCATTTTAGCTGCTTTTATTTCCTGAGTTCCTTTTAGTCATCCCCCAAATGAGAAGTCCAGGCAGTATGGCTTTAGGTTGGACAGGGGTAAAAGGGGATTAGAGGGTTAAAAAATTTAACAAGTCACCATTTCAAACAGTTGCTTGCAAGGGCACACACACCTATTGATAAAGATCTATGCCTCTGGCATGAAAGAGTTCTGAAGATTATATTAAGTAGGCATTTCGGTTCTAAATTGCATCAGACTCCACAATCTAATTTTGTAGATAGTTTTAGTCTTTCTGATGACAGATTTTTCTTTGCATGGTTTAATAAAGACTGAAAAAAATATTTATTTAAATTTCATTTTAGGTTCTGTGACAAACTGGCCATCTGAAGGTTGATGTTGAATATGCTCAGTATATGCCTTTTCTTATCTGTAAAACAGTCTGAAACAAAAGCCTTGGTTTCTGTACCCCAACATATAAAATCATACGTGAAACAAAAAATGTCTAAAAAAAGTTTTATTTATATAGAGGAAAAAATGAAATTAAAAGATTAAATTAATGTTTGCATTATTTTCTGCTTGAGGAGTTGTGATAATGATGTCTCCAAAGACGTATTTTCAGTTTTTTTAGCTGTTGCTAAGAATAGTTTCCTTTTGTCTCAGTTTTTCCTTCCCTTATCCAGTACTAGCAAACCAAAACATTTGGTTCTGTGCTTTCTAATACATCATTCTAAAGTTCATACTCTACTTAATAGCCTAGAAATACACCTAAAAAAACCCCAGGATATTTGTAAATAAAATTACACATTTATTCTGCCAGTTCTGTGTTTTGTCCTTTTTTGGTTTCCTGGGAGAAAGTGTGGCAGCACACTTTGTCTCAGATTTAATCAGTACCTATTCCTCAGCAAACATACTCTTATCCTGTCAAAATACTGCATCAAACTATACCTCCTCTGATCTGTTTAATCTAGATAAATGTTATAAAGGCTTTTTGTCTTTTCCCACTCCAGACAGGTAAGATTATCCATAATGGGGATTGTACATTTTGTCTTGGCAAAAGTTTGCAAGATCCACAGTTGATGAATAGACATCCGCTCTGCTCAGAAGTGTTACTTGAAATTAAATAGGCCTAACAGTAAATTAAATACATGGCTACACAATGGAACTACTTAAATTTCCTTAGATATTTTATAGTTGTTTACCTTAGTTTATATTTTCTCACTTCTCCTTTATCAGTGTCACTAAGAAGAGAAGTTGTCACGATATGCCAGGGTCTTCTCCAGCGTTTAGAACACAGCCTTTTTTGGTTTCTCAGGTTGCTGACTAATTTACACATAGCTCAGTTGTGTGCAATGTGCTCTGTAGTGAGTCTGCACTTGCACTGTGCTTGCAGGGCTGACTGCAGGGGAATCCTTAAGCAAAGCAGTTTTGCCCTGCAGGAAGGGCTTGACTGGCTGAATTACTACAAGGGGTTGTTTTACCATGAAAGGATTGTTTGCTTGAAAGCCTCAGTGAAATGAGAAGGGCAGCCCAGAAAACAAATCTGAACCAACAGCTCTAATAGTAAATACAACATTCTGTTGTGCACGTCATGTGCTATATCTACAGATAAAAGTGTGATTATTCTGTGGCAATAAAGTCACAGGTTGATTTTACATCTTGGATTCCTCAGATAAATCAGAACCCTCAGAGTCCTGAGTGATCACTTAGAACTGTGGACTGTGATGCTATGTTTGCCCTGCACATGTGTCCAACCAGGTTTCTGAGATAGATCCAGGAACCTCTTCCAGGGGCTGTGCCATTGCTGCTCTACAGAACAGAAATGCAGCAAAGCACACTTTCAATACTCCTTTTTCTTGGTCTCCCCTCTGAATTTCCAGGGCCTGGGATGAGCTCCCTCAGAACTGTTGTGTGAATGTGAAATAACAGAGGGATTCCTGAGAATGTGCAGGACCTGCATCTTTTAAAGTAACCCAGACATACTCCGTTGGAAAATAGGGAGCAAGCAGACTTGGCTGTAGCTGTTTATACAGGTTGGGCAGAATTTGGAAAGGATGTTATTTCTGTGACCTAAAAGTCTTGAATTCCCAGCCTTGTGTCCTCCAACCACTTGTTATCCTTCTCTGCCTGATCTGAAGCTGTTCTGTCTCTTCCTTGCACCCCTTCACCCCCACCATTTGTATCTGCGTTTTGGGATTGCTTGCTTTTGTTCGCTTCCAACTGATGGACAGGTGTTTTATTTGCTCCCATGGGTTTGAAAAAGCAACTTTCATTTGGAATACTGCTGGGGGTAAAACTTGAAAGGCCCCAAAGAAACTGTTGGTGTAGATGAATGCTGGGAAATAAGTTGGGGTTTTTTTCTGTAGAAAACCTGCCTGGTCTCTTTTTTTTTTTTTTTTTTTTTTTCCCCCCCATCAGCAGCCAGAGCCTGCAGGCTTTTGGGTTCATATGCTGCTGAAACCCAAGCGCCTAGGCCTTGCTATAGAACTTGAAAGGTGTGCCCAGATCTTTCTCCTGTGTCAAAAACATCCATTTTATTTTATCCTGGAAAGACTAATTTTCCAGGTTTTCTTTTTTCCTAACCTTTGTTCCCGATGGAATGAAAAAAATGTAAGAAATGTAGTATTTCCAGTAGATAAAATTTTTGCCCTCCCTGTCTCTTCACAGAGATAGTTTGTTTGAAAAATACTTTGCAGGACCACCACTGTGTTTGTAAAGAACATTAAGATAAATGTGTTTATAGATAAGCTGTGTTTAGAAACATATGGTTATTTTCATCAGTATGATAGGAGGGCTCATCAAAGTCACTTCACTCTCTACAACTATAGCTAGAAAAGGGAATTACTTTAGTAAATCCATGGTTAGTTGTGTAAGCCTGCTTGCATGATGATATAGTATTTCAAATGAACTCTTGGTTTTTTAACAAAATTTACGATTTTCTACCTATTGCTTACTCTTTGTAATTCTGATATTTTTATAGCGTTGGAAAATTCTTAATTGCCAACTGATTTATCCTCTGTTAGGGACTAAATGGGAAGCCTGTGGACTTCAAAGAGCATTTAGACTGCATTTGCTGCTTGGATGGGCCTTTTATGCAACTTTTCTTTTGCAGAGTTGTAGAGCTACAGGCAAACAACATGTCTGAATTTTACTCTTTTTACTTTTAATTTGTTTTAATTTGTTTTACCTTTGTTGAATCTGCACACAGATGTACATGCAGTTTTAAGGATGTACTATATACATCATTCATTATTTTTCATTTTAATGTAGAGGAACTGATTTATCACTGACATTTGTGCTAGCACAGGATGTTTGTAAATGGTACTGATGTCCTGGTGGTATTCTACATTTCTCATAAAGGATAAATGACCAATCAAGAGTGCAAAATTGTTAACAGCCAAGAGTAGACAGTTGTATGCTGCTGGGACATGTTGAGACTTGATAAGTCCCTCTCCCTGAAAATAGAAATAGTACACTAGAAATAGGATAGAGGATAGAGGAGCAGCTCCAAAGATACTTACTTTTTAAAAAAACAACACTTTTTTCTTAATTATGTTTACTGGTGTGGTGCCCAAACATTAGTTAACAACAAGGACCCATTGTGCAAGGACACAAGCATAGTAGCAGACATCTTTTTCCCCTAACGGAGAGCAATTTCTCTGTGATTCTACTCTTTGAAGTATTTTGTGGGTGGAGCATGCAGTGCCTCCCTGGTTTCTTTTGTGATTTAATTAACCAAGAACACGCTATGTGCATGGTACTTTCCAAAGCTGATGTAGTAAATCTTTCTTAGAGGACTTAAAACACAGTGGGATGTCTCACTGTGCTATTTGCAGTGGCTTTACTCTGTTCTTGCCTCAGTCAATGACAAAACCTCCAGGGAAATTTGTGAGGATGCATCCACATCCAAGCCAGCTCTTATTCTCAGGATCACGAAGTGCAAGGGAATGGAATGTTTACAGAGATGGAGGCTAAAGAGTTAATAATGTTGGAACTATAACAAGTAGTCTTCTGACAGTTCCAGGAGATGACTGCATATGTTTTTATTTAGATACTCTATAATTATAGAGACTTTCAGCTGTTTGGGCCTTTTGGCCCTTCTGTAATGTGTGATGAAGATTGTCTATTTAAAAAAATAGGCTGAAAGCTTAGGTGAGAGCAAAAGGGTTGCTGAGTTATCTGTGCCACTCCAAAAGGAAGGAATGACCTTGATGTAGGTACTTTAAGTGAATTGGAAAAGATGGGTAAACTTTAAACCCATGGGCCATAATACTTTGCTAACTTTTGCTGCTCATGAGAGTGGTTCTTGGCAGATTCCACCATCTGCAGCTGATGTGTGCCATTGATTTTGGAAATTTAATCTGGGGAAGTATATTAATAAGGTGAACAGACAAATACTGAGTCTGTAGCCATTAGTTCGGGATACAGGCATAGCTAATTGTTTTTGTGTAAAATGGAGATGCCCAGCTCATCTGTGTATAAATTCTATTATTAATGACAAGCTCTCGAAGCAATAATCTCTTTCTACAGGAACATTTCTTAAAGTAAACTCAGTTCTTAGTCACTCATTTTCATTTTCAAAACTGTAGTCCTCTGGTGATTTAGCATGGGACATCAGAGTTTCTTAATGAGTGGCTTGATAATGTGACCAGGGATTTGAATACAAGGCACTGTGTGAGATTATTTAGTGCAGTTTTGAAGTCCCTGCTGCTGTTAGGAGGAGCGCTTGCATTTCCTCCCCAAAACAGGGACATTGTAGAGTAAGAATTATTTGTCAGAGTAATGTGGTGGTTGAAGTTGTCCCAGATGTTTTTATCATGTACCATGTCATGGGATGGGGATTCAGGAGTTTTCCTATGTATGAATTCTGGAAAACTAGAGGTATAAAAGTGGTTATGGCTATTCAGGATTATTTCTGTCACTTTGCTGTGGAGAAAAGTTGCTGTCTAGGTTTTTTCAATGTCTGTGCAAATGTGCATACCTGTGCATTCAGTGCTGAGGGCAACCTTTTCCTAATCTGACAAGGAAGGAATCTGGAATATTCCAAACATTTTATTTTCTCCAATGGGCTAATCAAGGGAAATGTATGCCACATTCCAGCTAAAATCTACATGACATATTTATTTAAAATAAAGTGTCAGACAAATAGGGATTTTCACACACTTTTCTCATGTGTTTTGGAATAACACCGCTTCTCTTATAGAGGCATTTTCATCTTTCTCAAGTGATTATTCCTAAAGAAGGAATTGTGCTGTTTGGTTTTTCTTCCCATGTCATGTTCAGAGTCATGTGTGGCAGGGAAGGGCAGTCTGCTGTACTGCTTTAGCCTTTGTGGAAGCTGAGGCAAATCCAGGAGGAGCTAATGCATATCCTTATTTCTTCACAGGATTGTTCTGTGCTCAGGGAGGTATCCTGTGGGTGTTTCTGTGGCCTTCTCTGAGCAAAGCCAGCATGTGCCCAAGTTCATCTCTGTTTAGCAGGGCATTCAGCTGTGTTCTTTGGTCCCAATTATATCAGAATTAAGCATGGAATTGTAGAATGGATTCTTTTGGTGTTTTTTCACTAAATATATGTTTAACAGGGTACAGCAGTGTGCAGCCATGTTTTTGGGAAGTCATGTTTTCTATAGGGACATAAAGTAGTAGTTAATAAAGAAATTAATAGTAATGTGGATATGTGTGCCATATGTGCACAAACAGAGCAGACCTAGGGGGATTTTGGTTTATATATATTTTTTTTTTTTTGCCACAAGTTGATTTACTTTGCTTAGGAGAGGAATTTAGTGGAAGAAGCTGGCATGAAAATAATTGAAGCCAATGGAATTCCTTTGAGCAGGACTGGTGATGGCTTCAGTGACCTTGGTGGTTACACAAGTTCTTTAACAATACCTTGAAGGATGCAATCAGAACAGCAAAGGACTAGACTCAAGTGCAGTGAGGGTTGACTGGCTGGAACTCCCATTTTGCAGCTCCCATCTGTGTTTCAGGCAGTGTTTAATGCTGAGTCAGCTGAGCCTGCAGACCGACTTGTCCATGTGAAGAAATGGCTCAAAAGGCCCTTGGCTCAGAGGCTCTGCTCACGAGCAGTTCCTTGTGCTCATCCTGCTGCCAGTGTCTCCCCAGCAGGAAGATCAAACACCCCTCTCCCAGCTGTCTCCCACACATAAGGCTGCATTGACCCCTAGTGTGTCTTCCCTGGAGAAAGCTGTTACAGAAGAGATATTTATTCAGCTGACTCAAATCCAAAAGATACAGAGAGGGAGTTTAGTAGATAGCTTTGGTGTGGGAGGTCAGATGCAGCTCCTACCTTCATTTCTTAATCTACCAGCATTTGGCCACTAAAAATGTGGCCAGATTCTACCAATATTTTCCTTGGGTTTTGCTATTTAACAGTAAGCTCTGGAGGTTTCATTTTGAAAAGGTTTTTAACAGATGACTTTGGGGGCATTTTACTTTTCGAAATTAAAATGCAAATAAAAAGTTGCTGTCATATTTTCTAAGTATGTGGTGTGTGTTATGTACAAATTTGTAGGATGAATCACAGTGGACCCATGCTAGCTTACCTTCTGATATGTCCTTTGCTGATAAATATTGTGAGCACCCCTTTAACTTTCGGTGAAGGTTTTCCTTCTCTAGTAGTTTTGTTAGAACTGTTTGCACATTGGAGGAACTGAACCAGTTTTGGGGCTGATGCCCTGAAGATGGAGCTGTTCAGAGCCAGATTCAAATCTGTTAACGTGGAATAACCAGTATGTGACATTCCTGCTCCTGTAGTGTTTGGAGACCAGTCATTTCCATGGGACTATAAGAAAAACAAGGTGCTATTCAGGGTGAGAGAGGGGCTTAAAGCCTGACTTTATGTGTGGTATGTGAGTTAGTATTTAAACTACAGTCTCTTCCTTTTGAAGGTGTGTTGTTTACACTCTAATTCTGTTAGAGTCAATGAAAAATGCTTTTTCAGGCTTTTCACAATTTCACAGATGATTTTAATGTAGCAGGTCATAGGAGAAATTTGCAGGTGTAGAAAGCAGAGACCTTGAGGACTGCTTCTAAAAATTTTATTTCATGAGGTCGGTTGCTTTGGGTTTTTTACCACTTTTTTGCCTTCCAGACACTATTGGTGCTAAGGGCTGGAACTGGCCTGGATGGGAAGGTGATGCTTTGACATGAAGCACTTCAGGAGCAAAGGAAAAGTGGCAGTCACTAAATATTGCCTCATACTGTGACTGGCCACTGTGTCATATCAATCTCTGTCAAAATGGATTCCCAGTGCAGCAGAATTGTTAAATGTCTTGTCTTTCTGACTGGAAGGTTGTTGCCCTCTGCTTAAAAACTTCAATTCTGCAATTATTTATGGAAACTTATACACACTTGTTTTTGTGCCAGGTTGTCCTTTCCTCTGACTAGTTAGTATAGAACAAGCTAATGTTCAGTCCCCGACAGTCACCCCAGTTGCTGATTTATATATTCTTGCCAGAGATCTGTTTCTGTGCCTTCTCAGTTACTGGTGGCCATGTGAAGTGCTGCTGAGCAGCAGTGGGGTATTGAGAACACTATTTAAATAAAATTTGTTCACTTTTCTGTCATTTTCCTTGCTGATGAATGTATAGGGCCATTATGTCACCCCCCCAAGTCTTCATTCATGAATTTAACTAAAAGCCACAGACACTCACATGAATGAGGTTGTCACAGCAGCTCATGACATGAACAGAGATATTAGGTTTCACTAATTTTTTTTTCAGTGAAATCTTGCAAGGATGTCTGAATGTCTGGTACTGTGAATAAAATTTCCTTATCAGTCATCAGCAGGTAATTCTGAATTATATGAAAATTGTTTATTTGAAGATTCCAGAAATTTTCATTATACTTCCTTTCTGGCTTTTGATTACGATGTTTCTTGTTAAGATTTTATACTGCTGTAATGAAGCAGTTCTTAACTTGAGTTGGGAAGTTACTGGAGACAAAAAGGGGAAAAAAAAGTCATCCCTGCCATATCTCTTTATGAAAGTTAGAGATACTTTCACTTTCTCTTTTATCATCATCATTTTTTTGTCATCATCCTTTTTTCCTCTTTTATCATGAGTATGCTCTTTTTTCAGCGGACTTTACACTTTTGTGTGCTACCATTTCTTAGAATCCATTCTTTACTAAAACTTTCCAATTTCTTTGCCCATTTCCACCACTGCTACTTTAGTTTTCTCATGATAAAGATGATGTTTTTAACCTTTCTGCAGTCTTTTCCCAAAACATGCTCCCTGCCCATTCCTCTGGCTTCATTTTCCTCTCTGATTGAAGTTAATTGTCTTCAGATGAGATTTTTAAGCCTTCTGCAGTTGATGTTTTGAAACAGAGAAGTTTTGATGCCAAATGGAGCCCCAGCTCTGGCATCTGAGCTGTGCTTCCTGGAGGTCTCCCATTAAAGTCCTTTGTTAGATGGTTTACTCCTACCTGCTCCTACCTACAATTTTTGTATTTGTAGGCAGGTCCTTCCAGGCCATGTACTTTTATTCTGTTGCCTTGTTTGTTGCTCTAGAGAAGCTGGAAAGAACATTCTGGGACACCTCTTTTGGCATCACAGCTGTGAGGTCTCTTTACTCTTTGGCTCCAGTCCAGAGCAAGCTGAAGTCAATGGAAAGATTTGAATGCCACTGCTTCTTCATGAATCAACTGTACATAAATGCTTGATAGAGGTACACCAGAAGCATGAGAGGAAAATTGTCCTTACAATGACTCTTAGTTTTGAATGTCTTGTAGTAATAGTTTCTCACTTGTATCAATACTTCTCAAATAGAGTGGATTTTTTCTACATTGAAATCATGGTAGTGATTCTTATGTAAGCCTGAAATAACTCAGTTAAAATCAGGATATGTGTTACTGAGTTGATATTATGGCTGTTTAAATCTCAGAGTATGGGTTTTTGTAACAGTGCTGCTATTTTGTTTTTTCTTTTCAAGATCTTGGTCTGCTTCCATGCAATGAAATGAAAATGGTTTCATTAATTTCTCTTATAGTGCTGTAGCTTACCAGTAAAACTAATAACCTTTTTTTTTTAATTCTTTTTTTTTTTTCAAGAGCATATTCATCAATCTGAAAGGTAGAGTAGTAGGAAAAAATTCCCTTCCCCGAATACATGCACAGAACAAGTATGACAGGCTCATGTTTATGTGGGTCAGGTTACAGTCTGTAAATGTTTGAATGACCTTACATTCATATTTTTGAATGGGAAAATGTATTAATCTTTTCAGAAGAGAACACTGTTGTCTAGAATCTTACATGCAACCTTTAGAGTTGTGTTCACAAATATTATGCACATGGCTGTTTAGGATTTAAATAGCCATGGAGTGTCTGATGTCAGCTACTTCCCCTAAATAAAATACTCAGGACGCATACACCTGGTTTGGAGCCAACTGGCTTTGATTTGCTTCCTTTCCAAATGCCTTCATTCATAAGTGAGCAAAGTGATCCTCATGCTGTGAAAAAGAAACCTAGAAGTATACATGGTGAACACAATTTTACACAAAATACGGACATACTTTCAGTTTTTCACAAAGCTCAGTGAGAGTTTTAACCAGCTTCCTATAAATTAAAGAGAAGCTTCGTATACATTAAAGAGAAATATTTCTTCTGACTTTAGTGGGATTTTGACTAGAGCCATCTTTACTACACTGCATCAATGATGGGAGCAGCAGGAGCCTGAGGGATAGAAAAAATCACGGATATTTGTCCAGTCCTCTGTCACTGGGAAAGACCTGACTGCCACCAGAGCAGGGGATTAGTGCTTGGAGACAGTGACTATTGCAAGGCAGTGAGCTCAGAGGGATACAGAGCTCTGGTGGAAGGAAACTTCTTTGCCACTGCTCACTCCTGGGAGCCATCTGAATGGACAGAACCATGGGCCCCCAGGGCTTGTGAAAGTGACTGCTGGAACAAGGAATAAGCTGGAGAAAATTTTGATTGGAAGTTTAAATCTCTGAAGAATTCAAGGTTGAATAAGTGTCTGGGAAAGCATCATCTGGCTACCTGGAGGCATAAAGCTGTGTGTGAACAGTTTAAACGTAAGGTTAAGTGTCAGGAATAGAGATATGCATTGCTAAGCAATGGGTCCAAATCTGCAATGTGAAATGAGCATATAAGCATGGGAAAATATGTATCTCAGTGCACTTCACTCTAAAAACAGGTTCACAAAGAAATGACCTCTCAGCAGGGTGTCCATTAAGACAGGGACCAGTTTTTCTGTACGGAGCCCTTGCTGTTGCACATCGCAGACTCAAGTGACCATTCCAAGCCAAAAGCTTGGAGATTCTATAACCCCCAGATACAGTTTGTCTCCTTCTCTTTGCTTTTGGGTAGTTTATAGACTGGCTGGTAATTTTTGTTTTCTTAGCTGTTTGGGTTTTTTTTATCTCTATTTCATTCTTGATTTTCTGCTGCTGACAGATGCATTTCCCATTAT
This sequence comes from Emberiza elegans, assembly GCA_024865655.1. Taxonomy (NCBI): domain Eukaryota; kingdom Metazoa; phylum Chordata; class Aves; order Passeriformes; family Fringillidae; genus Emberiza; species Emberiza elegans. Next base: position 36,789,301 of record JALJVW010000129.1, on the reverse strand, counting down.
GGTGCCTCTTTTGTGGTGCCTTTCTTCAGTTCCAGTTTTGTGTTAGATCATACCATAGGATTTTAATGAGTAGTCTAAAAGCCCCATATCTAATGGGGCCTCATCTGAACAAAGCTGCCAAAATGTCTGCAAAGTGGTTTCACAGGACTTTTGAAAACTTGATGCCTCTTAGAATTGCTTGAAGGTTGTTATGACTATTTTGCAGCAAGAAATAACACTCCTTTCTGGGTAGGGAAGTATGGGGAGATTTAAGGCTTTTTGTTAATATCTGTTCATTCTAAGTCCAAAGGTGTTTAATTTAGCAAAACAGTATAAACATTAGCATGTATAGAGGTTTTTGTTTATCTTCAGCAGAACACTGATCAAGTGATATCAAACTAGTTACTTTCTTTGAGAAAGCTGATTCAAAGAAGCTCAAAAGTTGAGAAGCTAGCATGAATTGTCTTTCATTTTTCACGTTCCTCACTGTCAGGAAATTTTGAAGGCTTTGACAATATTTCCTGTGAATGGTTTTAGTAAGGAAATTTTTGGCTCCAGTCTGAACTTGTTTTGGCATTTAGTTTGATCACCTTTATGTGAGAAGCTTAAATATTTATTCCTTTCAGAATTTCAGAGTCTAGGGACCATACCTGAACATGCTGGACAGTGAAAGTTTTCTTTAAGAGCTGTGTTCATAGTGTGTGAAAAAACTACATTGCTAAAGGGACCTTTTTCCAGGACTTACAGTATTGTTAGTAGCATTGCAGGGCTTTGGGAAGCCCAATCCTTCAAACCTGTTTATGTGGAAGCAGGTCAAACTCTATAAAATAAATTCATGTTGTTAACTTTCATGTACTCTATTGGCTGGGAATTAAGCTTGTGATATAGGGACTTCTGATTGACATAAATATTGTAATTATTCTTGGAACAACTAATGCCAGTGCAGCAAATTTGGAATATATTTTCAGTTTAAATCCAAATCCATGGTGATTTCCTACACACTTCATTGGACATGAGTTCTTTAGTTAAAAATGACATTTTCTCTCATCCAGTAGCTTTTGTTCTTGTAGTTTAGGGATGCAGCTTCTTGTTCTTAGAAACATGGAAGGGTCCCAAAATCAAATTTGTCTTGATAGTTTCCTATTGGTGTAAAGATACCTGTTTATGCAGGATGGCTGAGGCACAAGTTGCTGTTACCAATTATGATCCTAGACTAATAGTGAACTGAGTATCTCAAAGCGTAATCTAGTTTCATGGGTTGAGAGCACTGGGAAACACTCTGCTCCTTGCAGAAGAGCACTAACTTGTGTAAAGTCACTTGTCCTCAAAGAATTTCTAGCCCAACATCTTCTGTTTATTTGGTGATTCTGAAAAGGACCCAACTGTGGAAAAATTAAAATATAAGTACACTTTGCCCAATTACTTCTCAGCAAATTCACACAACAAAGGCAATGTAGGTGAAAAGTGTTGAAAGACCAAGTGTTTTATTTAGAGAAAATCTGCAGCTAACAAACAGTTATGAAATTCGATTTTTTTCAAAATTTTTCTTTCTTTTTAGGGTGGAAAGAAGTCCTATATTGGGCCATGTGGGGGCCGGAATTGCAGTGCTGGATGCAAATGTTTTCCAGAGAAGGGTGCACGGGTAAGTTTGTTTATACTAATATAACTTGTCCTTGCCTCTTTTCAATCTTTTTAGAAATAAATGAATAAATAAACACCATGTTAATATGTGTAATTCTTAATCTAATGACCTCATGAAATGACAAATGATGAAGACCGGCTGCATTTCAAATGTTCCTGGCCAAGATTTCAAAAGCTGTTCTAAAGATTTACAAATGGCTCACTTTGTAATGAGTCTTCAGTAGAATCCTATTTCTTTATGGGATCTGAGCCCTTGTTCAAAAGAAGTCAGATGGATTTTAAGTAGGTTGCAACAATTAAAATTAGGAAAATCAAAGTAGTGTGGGCTTCTAGTACAGATTTTGCCAAGGCCTTACTGGAATAGCTTCTGTTTATTTGTGGAAGTGTTTTTGATTTGTGTATTTGGTTGTGGAGGAATTATAACTCAAAATGGATCTAAGCAATTCCCTTTGAGAAAGTTGCTTGTGTAGCTGAAGTCTCTCTCTCTCCAAAGTCTTCATTTGAAGAAGCCAAATGTTTAAGCAAGATTTCTGTAAAAATCTTTAATTTCTTTTGCTTTTATGAACAGACTATAACTTACCTTAATGCAGCTGCTTATCTCCTGTCTTAGGGGAATGCAGTAACTGACTTCACTCTGACTTCAATTTCAATGTTAATTTTTGTCCAGACACCATCTACATAATGCTTTATCTTAAGCTCTAGAGCATTTAAACATGTATGAAAATGAGTCTTACAGATTTTGCTTTTGGGGATGAAAGGAGGAAAGAGCACACAGTAGGTACTTGAGGAATTTGAAAGGCTTAAAGAGAAGGGAAATAATACAAGTTGTCTTGTTTAATTAATCAGCTGTACTTCCTGAAATCATATTGAAAAGTCATCCTCTGAGCAAAACCAAAAGAAATTAAGTATTATTCAAACACTAGCAATCCTGATTTTTTTCCTGTCTATTTCAGTGACACAGTATGTGTATATACAAGGCATTGCTTTTTGGACTGAATTTAGGAAAATGTTGCTATTTAAAAATGATTGTTTTAAAAATGATGGTTTTTCTAATTGCAGACAGAGTTGAGTGTGAATGCTTAATTGATAACTGGTGATGTGTTCACTCTAGAAATATAAAAATTCTTTCAGTCCATCACGTGGCAGAGGAAAAACCCTAGAATATGAGCTAAAGTGAATTGCTCAATACCTTTTGTGATTAGATACAGTAAGGGACAGACCTAGTTTGGTTCTGGAGCACAATATCCTGTAAATGCTTTGACCTTTAGACAGCAATGAGCATCATTCTTCTGTCTCTCTACATTCCTGGGGTCCAACTTGATTGTTTGAAGTGGCCACAATGCTGTTGACCTTGCAGTTTGAGCTCTTGGCATCTCTTTTGTTAAGATGTCACAAAGATTTTAGGCTGTTTTCATTGCTGACCTGAGAACTCATTCGGCTTTTAGCTTATTTCTTATGTGACCTGTATGGGTTGAGCATTTTCAATCCTCCAAACACATATTCCATCCTGCTGAGACCTGTCCATGGAGTGGAGTGTCTGCTACAAGTGGTAATCTTTCCCTTTTACAACACTACTTCTATCGAGTGTGCTGAGCCCTCCTGACGCCTTCTTGGACATCTGCAGGATGCCTGAGGATATGGAGGTGACTGGCTGAAGTGGGAAGGGATGGTGTGATTATGTATCCTGCAGCACAGCTTGTTTCTTGCACTGTACAGCCTGAGGCTAATTCCTTGGCTTCCTGCCTCGCTGCTTCCCCACTGCTGCAAAGCCTTTAAGTTCAGAAGGGGAGACAGAACTTTGTCAATGCCCTGAATCCTTATTTTGTTTAAAAAAATGTTTCAGCTGTCAATTTTCCACAATTAACCAGATCAGAATAAAGCTAAGTTTCCTTTTTGAAAGAAGGAAATAGCTAAAAAGCACAAGAAAAATGACAATAAGCTGACAGCTCAATGAAAATAATATAGACAATGTCCTTAAGTGTCCTCCTTGAATGCACTTTTGATCAGATCAAGCTTTAATTTTTTTTATTTAGGCAATAAAAATGTCAAAACTGCCTCAGACTGCTTGATTAGTAAGAGATGTTTCTAGAAATGGGATGCAGATGTGTGTAGTGCACAGGTGCCCACGTTCTTGTTTTTGCTATAGACTGCTGCTGTATGTGCAGGATATTTTAAAAAAACCCACAAACCACAAAGAAACACTAACCAACCAACCAAAAAAAAACCCACCCCAAAACTCAACAAAGCAGTATAATCTCACTGTCTCTAAGACTGACCTTGTTAGAAGACTAATCTCTATGCAGTGAGTCAGCAATTTGTGGAATAATTGAGATTCTTTTCTGAAGGGTGGTACAGTGCTTGTCTAGCAGCCCCTTAGGGAGCTCTCCTAGCAGTGTGGTAAGGCACATCTCCAAAAAGAGCAAATTTTCCCTTCTGTTGTCCAAATGCTTGTGTTGCATTTGAAAAGCTGTAATGTTACCTTGTACCAATTTTAGGCCGTGCATTGAATCTTGATATGATCCAATTTACTGTGAAGCCTGCACAAGGAGAAATCTGTTAGGGGAGCATTCTTCATCTTAGCCAGTGATTCAGAATTGGTTCTTTTATCTAATGATGAGTTAATGAAGAGCCTGTCTCTGTGTAATTCAGTGGTCAAACTCCTGGCCATTGCAGCAATTTCCCCCTCCTTATCAGTTTTTATCTTGTAAAGATGTGTGAGTAGCAATCCAGTGATTTGTGCAGAAGTCCAGTTCTTCATGGAGAAGTGTTGTTTTCACTGAAGGGTCCCAGCTAGGACCTTGTCTGGAGGTTTTTACTACTGAAGTGCACAAGAGGATATCTACTCATGGTATGATAGGGTAACAGTAAATGTAGTAGCAAGTGAGGCTCAGGAAACTGATTTTAAACCTAGAAGTTTTGGATCTGGTTGTTCTGTTGCCCTGAACTGCTTTGTTAGAACTTGCACTGATTTTGATATGAGAGCTAATGTAATGCTCTGCAAAGAGCTTCCCAGAGGCTACAGAGCCCCTGCCTAGCTGGAGCCTCTAGGTGAATGTGTGGATCTTCTCAATCTCCGTGTCCCTACTCTCATTTTTCTGGCCAGCTGAGTTACCAGTTAACCAGCTTAGGCACTTTGAAAGGGAATTCTGCTGTGACAGTACCCAAATGAACCCTGGTACATACAATTTTTGGGACAGAAGACAGTCTGAACCCACTTTTGCATACAAGACTTACATACAGTCCTCTTTAGGAACAACAGCTGATGGGTAGAAAAAGTGCTTTATATTAAATTATGAAGCACAAGAGGAAAGGTGAAAGAAAAGCAACCATAATAAATAAAAAGTTAAATGAGGAGGTAAATGTAAATTCTTATACTAGTCCCTATCCTAATGCAAGGATATGTTCAGTTTCAGTGCAGGTGAGTGATCTACAGCTAGAAGATTCTTGGGACAGTCAGAAGAATTCACTGTGTTCAAAAAAGTGTTTTTCATTCCACTTGCTCACTGTTTGTCCACAGTTTATGGGCAGGGATAAGGCTGCTGAGAGTTTCATGCTGTATTGGTGGCTGTCTTGTTAAGAATGCTCTGCAGATAAATCAGCAGGGAACAGGAGGCATTTTTCATACTTTCAGAGTATTAAGAAGCACTAAATAGTTGGCAGCCTGCACCATTTCATTTTGCAGCTCATTTTGTATTTGTTTATAATAATGTTGGCTTTTTTGTTTTTATAATGTCATCAACTTTCAAACACTCATGAAGATAAAGTAGCAGACCCAGTCTTTGTTGCAAGTATACCTTCTCCTGATGCCTGTTCACTTATCTTGGAATTTATAACAGTATTAGAGTTTGTTTTAAACTTTGCTTAACATGTGCTGGAGCTAATCTTTTGGGTTTTTTCATTCTCCCCCACCAAAAAAGAAATTAAGGAAAAAAAATTTAAATTTGTTTCCAAGGCTTCACAAACTACTCAGAAGAGGCTGTGTCCCAGGCAGCTTTTACAGCTTACAAGGTGCTGTAAATTGGGTAAACTTGGTGTTACTAATTATATCTATTTTTCCCTGTAATATATAATCATGTCTATATATATATAATACGTTCTTTAAAGCCCATTCAAATATTATGATATGATCAATTAGGAAACTATTAATGGCATTATACAACCACTTTTCTGTCTCAAAAAATATCTCCACAGAGACTGTTTCTAGCAACTGGTGTGGTTGGAAGGGGGTGTATCTGTAGAATGAGGCAGTTGGTTCTGGGGACATGGTGGACACTTTACACTAAAGTGTAGAGTAAAGGACTGCTGGAGTGCACCAGGTATGCCAGGGAACCCATCCCCTGACCTGGTCCCACTCCAACAAAATCCTTTTTGTCTACTCCATGACTACACCACAGGGTGAAGCAAAGCACTGGGAGTAGGAGGAATTGACTAAGATTGAGAGATTTGCTGAAAAATGTGGTTGCTATCTGAATGAAAGGTTGTTGTGCCCAGAGATACATGCAATTCCCCACGGTTTTTCTGAAGTTGAAATGGATGACAGTAAATGTAGTGTAAATTATCTCTGGGCAATCAGTTTTTGATAGAATTACTGTGGCATTCAAAGAAGGAAGAAAAGCTAGACAGATCCTCAACATCCATGCAGTGAACAGTGTAACCTGAGGTCAGAACTTTGGATGATTAATCTAATTGTTATCTAACATAAACTAATGTCGCACTGGCAAGAGATCTTAGATTAACTTTTGTCTGGAACTAATCTCCTCAACTTAATGCTGGGTGTACAAAGTGTCTCTCTTGTGATAATTAGTTGAAGATTGGTTGATCTTTCTTTGTTATGAGATTGTAATAATTATAAATTGTATTGTTAATAATGTTTGCTGATTTCTGCTTTGGCTGGTTAATCACTCTCTTTGGACCAGTCAGAGATTTCCTGATGAAACACAATTTCTTTGAAAGTGTCGACTCAACAAAATTATTCTTTTTTGCAGAAGTGCTTTACACAAACATATTCGCTGGTGACAAAATTCTTTAATGCTGTTGGTTCAAACTTCTCTGTGTTTCAATGTGGCTTCCTACTCCCTGGCTTGACAAGCACTGTGGGACAAAGTGCTGCCATTTGGATACCTATGGCCTGCAGGTTGACCAGTTAAATTCAAATCAGACTGTGGGATTCAGCCGTTTCTTTCAAACTGACAATGCCAAGGTGTGAGCAGCGCTAAATGCACTCACCATGGATACAGGTACAAGTAATACTGGGATTGTTAGCTGGTTATTTTTGTAAAGATGGACTATATGTAAATAATGTCTAATTCTTGTTCCAATTCCCTTCTGGTTAAACATATAAAATGCCATCATTTGGTTTGGGAAGAGGATTATCTATAACATTGAAAAATGTTGACCATCTGTTTGCTGTCATTAAGAAGTTCTGGAAATATTTTGGAAGAAAATGAGGTAATAGTTAAGTCAAACAAGTTACATGCCAGCTGCTTTTTTTAACAACTGCCAAGGTTTGTTTTTTTTTAAAGTAATAAAACAAACTTTGCCAAATGTAGCATTAAACAATTATTGTACATGTCGTCCTGACCGAACCTAAATACACTGAGCTTAGCTCTCTAATGAGAACCATGCCAAACACTAAAGCAGCAGAAATAAAACCAAACTCATTGCATTTGAAAGGGTTCCTTATGCAATGGTTATCAAGACCAAACCTGTTCCTGTGTGTAGTCTTAATCATCATCTCTTTGGGAAGACTTCTGGAGGGGACAGGCCCCCATATTATTGTAGAATTCAGTATCAGTAGCAACTGTGTTGAAGCAGGGTGACCACAGAGGCTCTGGCAGCAAACCCTTCTCTGTGACTGGGTTTGCAGTTTTGTCTGAGAGGACACGTGTACTAAGGGAGGCTAAGTATATTCTAGGAAATGTATCTTGTTAAGAAGATTTCCACAGCTTTCAAAACTAACCAGGATCCATGGCATTTCTGTGTCACCAGGGTGGGTGAGGTAACTCTGTGACCTGAAACTGTTTTTCACTCTGCCTGCAAGGGCAGCAGATTTTGTAATTGCAGTGGGGACCTTTGAAATCAACCAGAACATGGGTCTTCAAGCTGTGCTCCATAGAGCACTTCCAGATGGCTTAGAAAAACCCAGTGAGGATGTGTCACTGTTCAAGTAATTGTGCTCCATGTGAGCTTTAACCCAGGAGTTTAAAGTCTTTACACTATTTTGGAAGCAAATAGAGCATTTAAAAAGCGCCTTGTTTCATCCTACAATGCTGTGAGTTGTCTTAGTTTAAAAAGTTGTGTAGTCTCACTATACCAAGTGAATCTCCTTTTTGTTTCTGTTTTTTAGTCTGAAAGTTTCTCATTTTCCCAAACTGAGCTTCTCAGAGATGAGGTGTCACTGATATGGATGGAAGCTGAGATGACTCCTGGAAGTCGTGTTCAGCTGGCACAGTCAGGTCCCTCTGCCCCGTGCTGTGATAAATCCTCCTCATCCAAAGATACTTGGTGATTCTCTGCTCTGCTGCTGGCACAGCTGAGGGTGCAGGCACGTTGCCCTGGGAATGGGAACTGTATCATTCCTTGTTTGTCCCAGCTGCCATGGCTACCCCAGTAACCTGCAGGAGGAACGTGCTGTTCCCCTTGAAGGCAGCGCCATCACTCCCACTGATTTCATTTTAGGTGTGCAGACAGATGGGAAGGCAGAGCCAGACTAGCCTTGTCTCTCCTTCTTTGGAGCCTTGCCATAACCGACCTTCTGTTCTAACTTTGTATCTGTGGCACTTTCTCCAAGACCAAAAGTGATAAGCTGTGCTGAGGATTTGCTCCATATGGACAAAACAGAGAGTTCAGCAAGAGTTTCCTACTACTGACCCCCTCAGCTTCCTAAGTACTGGAGAATAAAAGCATTCAAAAGTCCAAATTCTTTCTTTGTAAAAATTGTTGTCTTTCTTGGCCATAGAATGGAGGCTTTGATGAGTCTGTGATGTTTTACTTGCCATGTAACTCCTTAGAATAGGACTAGCATCAACCTTTCAATTTCTCTTGTGTATTCATTTATTCTATGTAGGAGAAGAGTTATAAATATTCTTAAAATTGTTTTCTGTCAGCCACTCCACCTTGAAGTCAGAAAGAAAACTTAAGAATTTTTACAGGAAGATAAACTCTCTAGGGGTCCTGCCCAGGACAAGAAAAACAAATGTTATCGTGAGTCTTTGAAACATATAATTGGCTGGTTGGGCTTTTGCCTAACAAAAGCTGTAGAATTTTGTGCAATTAGTCCTGCAGTGCTGTTTCAGTTGAAGAGAGATTTTTGGTACCCTCTTACATCTGAGAAATGGCACAAGACTTTCCTCTCCAAGGATTTGATAGACAAGAAGGGGTAACTGATATCCTGCCTTGAAATTACCCAATTGGCATTTTCTTCCAGCACATTCTATATTACTCATGTACAGTACTCACCACCTAGAGTAGGTCTTTTTATCCAGGTTAATTTTTCTTAAATACCTCATTTTTGTCATGCCTCTTTCCTCTCACCCCACTCCAAAACTTGCTCATCTTCTAACTAAGTGTGATTGGCTCAGAATATTCCTGGTACTAATTATTTTTTAAGCTTCTTAAAATGAGAAGAGGTGCCCTTTGCAGAAACAAGAGTCTTTTTAAAAGAGTTTCCGCTGGCAGCAAGTGAAAGGTGTGACAGCAGTTTCCAGTGTGATTCCTTGAGTAAGTCAGCCTTGGAAACAGAAGGATCACAGAACCAATCTGTGAGCAAGGCCCGGTTTGAGGAGATTTGGCTGACAGTCAGGTTAGCCAGTTCATGAGCCAGGAAGACAGCCAACAGCAGGGATTACTACAAAGCAAACTTAATTAGGCAACAGATAGGCAGGAAGTACGCGAGTCATGGAGCCTGCAGCCAGGGAGAGCACACAATGAAGGGGCTAAGCAGGCAAAGCTGTGTTTGTAGTGGTGGGAGAGGCTGCAGTGCCAATTAGTTGGAAGTAAAGCTGAATGCATAGGTGTCTCAGGCTACCTGTTTTCTGGGAAATATGTGCAGTATTTTTGGTGTGAGTTGTAGCTTTTCCTAGTAGGAGATGGGAGATTTTAGGAGACAGGAGAAGAGATTATACATTGTCCATCAGTGATAGGCAAGGACAATGGGGAGGTGCTGTCTCCTTGTGAATGAAGAACACATGTGTTTGCTGGTGTCCAGGAAAGTGGTAGGGCTGACTTTCTGAACACTTGATGGTGAAGAAAATGAAAAACAGGAATAAAAGGGAATGATGGCACCTTTTTTTAAACAAATAAAGCAATATCCAAATAACAACATAATGGGAACAAGAGAAGAATTAATAACATAATTAATAATTAATAACATAATAATAATTAATCTGGGTAATAAGTCAAGGGGAAAGTTACACCATTTACACCTTGTCGTGTAAATTGTGTAACTTTTACCTTGACTTACTTCTTCAACAAAAATAGGAATGTTCAGGTATTTGCCAGTCTCCTCCTTTAAAGCTTTGATTAGAAACATTTTAGCTATTGCTCTCTAATCAGTCATAAATCCATTGATAGAATGAGCATTATTTTGTGACTGTCCTGATTTTGATTTGATGGGTGACATGTTAGGGTTATTCTTTGACCTTCTGTGGAACTGCCAAAATAGAACACAAATTTGGAGGAAAGGTGCAACATTAGTAAGAATAGGATGCTGTGAATTGTATCAGGTATCTCATCCAGCTACTTGTTTTGGAAATAGAAACAATTTAGTTGTCAGAAAAGTAGCATAGATGCAAATGTCGTTGTTTGTAATGAGTGATTTTTGGAAAGGTTTTTTTGTGAGTCTTTTTTTAAAAAACAGTAGAGCATTGCCAAAACTAATAAGCAGAATGTTAAAATAATTGCAGAATTTCTGGGTTTGATCCATAATAAATACAGTACAAATACTGCACAAGTTTTGAAGGACTATTAAGAAACATCTGGTTGTCGATACTTTTAAATGATCAAAGAAAGCTGTCTGTATAAAATGACTCAGCATGTGCTGAATTCTCAGTGTATGGTAAAGGAAGAATTTTTTAGTACCTGGTGTTTAGCTCTAAGGGTGGTGCAATTCTGCACTAAATTCTGTTTTTCAAAGTTCTATAAAGCTGCTGTCTCTTCAGACAGATCTCTCAGATTTGTGTTCTCATCCATGATACTTTGCTGGAACAGTACAGGAGAGCTTGTTCTGCTTTATACCTGAGCTGTGCTCTGTTCACCTGCTCCTGAAGCTGGGATATATTTTAACAGTGGCAAATCCCCCTGAACACCAAATTTCTTTTGCTTCTATCTCTATTACCAGACTGGCACCATCTGTCTACTTATGTGTCTCTATTTCCTATCAGATTCTACAAACAGAGTCAAAATTTCTAAATGAAGGGGGGGGGAAGAGAAATGCATCAGCCAGGGTATTCTTGCCATAGCTTTTTGCTGCAACTGCTATAGGGAACAGATTTTGGTGTAAAAAGAATTCTAAGCTCCTGGAGTGTGCACATGCAGAGCCTGTGCTCTGGAAGGCAAAATCACTACATACAGCAATTTCAGACTTTACCTTTGTGCTAGTGAATGTAGGTCATGGAACTAAAGGATGTTTTGAGTGTGGACATCCTGTCCTTCAGTAGTTGCAAGATACATGAATGATCCTGTTCAGTAAAGTGGGATGGAGTTTTTTTGTTTATAGTGATTTTATTATTTATGACTGGAGCTCCTAACTGCACTGCTGGTGGTTTGGATTGATCAACACTGATGCCACGCTAAAAAGTGCAGAAACTGTAGCCCGAGCTCCTGGACAGAGACTCTGGGACCTGCCCAGCACAGTGGCTCCCTCTGGTTTGGAGTGGTGCAGGAGAGCTTCACCTCAGCCCTTCCTGGGGGTCTCCATGCAGGTGTACCAGCAACCTCACTGGGAACACTGGGTGGTGGTGCTCCCCAAATATACTGAGGACTGCTGACCCTGGCATCACTGATTATCTAGGAGCAGCTGGAATGTAAATCAGGATGTTTTTATAGGAGAAATATAGGTGATAAGTATTTTTAGAAAAATTTAAAACAAGTTTTGTTTTGTCTTTGTGTAGCTTCATTTCCCTTGATACTCAGTGTTGTGTGTTCTGAATAACTACATGATGTTGTTGTCTCGTTTCCTTTATTGTGATGACTATTGGCTGAGGATCCAGCTGAGATGGGGGAAGTCCTGCAGTGCACAGCAGTTACAAACATACAGTAGGAGAAAGTTGATGCTCCAAAGTGCTTTCACTCTCTGAGAATTACATTAGTTATATGTTTCTTCAAGTTTTAGTTGAGATCTGTTGCTTACTCAACTGTATTTTCAGGAAAGTATGTGACTTCACAGAAAACATTTTTTATATAAAACTCTAAAAAATTAGCTTTCTGTACTCCTTAATAAGAGACCTCTGAAAACAGTTAATCACTTCTTCTGGAATACATTTTCTCTCCAAACTTAGAGACATTTGAAAAAAACATAGCAGAAGAGGTTTTCTTGTCTCATTTTAATTAGGGCATATCTTCCTAAGAGGACAAAATGTTTTTGGAAGATGTTAACCTTTGGAATATCCTTAGCTATGGAAATATAAACCAGCTTGTCTCACAGCAAATTTAAAATAAAGAAGTAAAGTCTGCATGCAAAATCAGGGCAGCAGGTGGTCATTCCCTGTATAACTCCAGCTGTACTTGAGTTGTAAATCCAAAACCATTACAAAACTAGCAATGGGACACCCAGTGATTCCTTGCAGGCTTGGATCTGTGTTTCTGGGACTTTAAAGGAAATTTTCCTGAGATGTAATGTTTTCTTTTGAAACAATAAATGACATAAGTGTTATCTCCAGGTTTTTTACAGAACTGTGAAGTAATTAAACTTCACTTGTTTTTCTAACATCAGGACTAAAACCTGAACTAATCTAGTTTAATCATTCCCTTGTCTTTTATCAGCTGGAATGTGCATTAACCCCTGAGAACATTTGGGTGAACAGAAGTTCTGCTTGCAGTGGCTGGATTTTGTACACTGGGTGACAAAAAGTAATCAGGATTTTCTTCACAGAGTTGATGTAGATGCTGTATTCTGCATTATTCTTTCTTGCAGAATGATGTGGCAGATGTTCCACATTTAGATGTCTTTAGGTTTATTTCATCAGTATCTGCTGTAAGCAGGACTTGGGTTCTGACACACTTTTGTTGTGTTGTGTATCAGTATTATCAGCTCTCCAGCCTGGACTGAAGAGGAAAGCTGGGTTCCATTGGTGTTATTGAGGGGTTTCCCAACATCTGTGAGAAAGACAGGATTTTAATTTTCAAACCTTTAAAGCAAATTGCTTTCAGGCTTCTAAGAATGACTGTTCAAATAAGCATTTATGTGAATTTTATGTGAAATTTGTGTTAAGGAAGCAATTTCAAGGGAAGTATCTCCTGATCTATTTTTCTTTACATTTGTTTAGAAAAGTCGTGTGAGTGCTCCATATAGGGTTGGTAGGATGTTTTAGCTGGAGGAAGTGCATTACTTTAAATTGGATCTCCTCTGCAAAATTGAGACTGTATTCTGCAAATGTTACTCAACTGGGACCATGCTGAGTCAATGTCACATCTCAGAACTTCATCTTGCTTCACTCAGTTCCAGTGCAGAGTTTTACCCTGGGAGGAGTTTTCAGCTCTGTGACCTGGCTGCTAGAAACACACACAAGTTCCTAATGTGAAGTTTTTGATGAGATCAATTACTCTAAAGAGGTGAAGATTTTCTTTTCAGCACATGGACAGACAGGAATAGGCAGGAGGAAGGGAGGAACACTGGGACTTTTCATGTTTTACAGTATCACAGTATAGTTTGCCATGGAGAAAAAAACCAAGCTGTGTGTCCCTCAAGGATGTGGAAATGGAATGATCCTTCCATCTTGTGCAATAGTCTTCTTTGGAACCTGCAGATATGTGATCTTTACCAGACCTCCTCTTTAAGCAGCTCAATTCTGCCATGTTCCAGACTGTCACTTGCAGTGCCTCATGAGAACTGTTTAACAGGGGTTTGAGATTTTAATTGTTATTTTATAAAATGTCTTATCAACTTGTGAGCAACTGTGGTGCTGGTTGTACCCATTTTAATGATGTTTGAATTTTTAGAAACATCATTCTGTTCTTCCATCTTCCACTTTATCAGTAAATACGTCTCTTGGCATATGGGAAATTGAAGTGGGAGTGTGTTTCATTAAAAAAATAACATCCCTGTCAAATAAATCTGAACTTAATTAAATTTCCTCTGTTTTAACTGCAAATAGGAACAGATAACTGTGACAAACAAAAATAAAGAATCTTCAGGAATACTGACTTACCTCTGATAAGAACCATCTGGCATATGCTTATTCTTTTTTTTCGCTTATGCTTTACTAACAAGTTAGCATTTGGTTCACATTTCTTCCTTCTACTTTGGGCTTACCTGGTAGATTAAAGATATGTGACTTGAAGACTAAAGCCCTATTTTAGGATTTTTTTAAGTCACTTTTTTCTTATATACTGAAAAGCATAAGGTACAACTAGCTTTTACCTAGTAATTACATGAGCACAAACAAGTATTTGATAATTTATAATTTTTAATTCTGTAATTAAAACTAATTTGATAGTTTCCCTATTTGATAATTGTTAAGAGACTGAAGAGAACGTGATAACTGGTTTTCACATTGTTAATAGTACAGCTGTGGTTATTATCTTGATAGCCAGCTATGTTAATTGAGATTGCTTTCAGTGCTTCAGACAGTGGCCATAAAAATCTTAGATGACCTGGCAAAATGACCTTGGAAAAACAGTTTCATGTTCCTGTGGCTGTTTCCATTTCCATGTGTTGCTGGTCTCAGCTGTTTGTCCCAGGGCTGTGTGGATGTCTGCAGGAGCAGGGGTCAGAGGCTGCCCAAGGCAGGAGTGTGTGACCTGCACATCCCTGCTCAGGTCACCCAGCTCCCTTCACTTTGCATTTCCTGTCTTTTGGAGAGGGCCAGCTGCCTCTTTTCCCACACTGCTTGTGCTGTGGGACTGCAGGGGATGTTGGGTGCTGTGGTTCAGATGGGGAATGTGGAGCTGAGCTTTTCAAGCTGCATGGGAGCAAGAGTGGAGTTCTCCTTTAATGTCTACCCAGACTTTCCCAACTCTTCCCGCTGCACAGATGCTGCACCTGCCTGCCTGGGTGCCAGCAAAGCACAGGCTTCAGCTTGGAGTCTGGTCCATGCTCAATATACAGTGTTGATCTATCTTACAGGCTTGCTGCTCAAAATGGCAGAGCACATGGATGGAGTTTTGCTCAGCCTGGCACCCTGTTTGGGGATGGAAATTCTGTTAGTGAAAAAGGCAACTTCAGTTCCTGGTAACTCTGTGATTTGTGTTTCTGGCCACATTAGAATCTTAGTTGAGTCATGGGCACACACAATGAAAAATAGGCTTTTTGAATGGCAAGTGATCATATTAAATATAAGTTGATTCACTTCAACAAAGAATTTAAATAATTTCTCTTATTTTGTCTGTGGAAATTTTGATCTGAAAGTAGATGTGAAGTAAACTGTGAACAGAAGAGTTATGAGGCTTTTATGTTTTCATGGGATTTGTAGCTACTTTTCCATTCCCTCAACAGATCAGCCATTGAAATATCCCCTGTGAAGAAGCTGCCTCTCTTCAGTCTTTGATTAATTATGGAGCACTGGGGCAAGTGTGGTTTTAATATATTACTGGTTTGGGCATTTGAAAACTTGTATGCAAAAAAGCTCTGACAGAACAACTGTCTTTTGATCCTGTCTCATCACAAGGCCACACAAAAATAGTCTGATTTTACTGCAGAGGAATAGAATTGATGCATGAGGTGGGAGGGAAAATGTATTGCCACTCACCTTTTGGGGTCCTTTTCTGAAGGAGAGTAACACAGAAATTAAAGATTAAATAGTACATTTTTAATATTTCAACATTTTGGCTGCTCTTGGTCCCATCTGAATTGTCTTTAGCAAATACCTGTGATTCCAGGCTGAGATTTTTCTGTGGGGATATATGAAGCAGGACAGCATCTTCTGGTGGAGTCTGCCATTGATTTTTAACTGGGTCGTGTTCTTCTTTGCCAGTAGAAAGGGGAATGATGCACAGGGAACTTCTCAAGGTGCTTCAGGAAAAGGCATCACCAGGTGAGAGGAGGTTGTGAAGTTGGACCTTTTCCACAGCCCTCTGCAGAGTAAACCCTTCCTCTGTTCCTATACATTACATTATTGGTGAAATGCATCAGGAAATGTTTATAGTCAAGGGAAGTTTGTACTAACACTGTGTCATGCAGCTAATCTGTTTGCATTCTAAAGAGGGAACACTAAGTTAGCTGCATTTTGCTCCAGACTCAAGTGTCTTATTAAATATTTATACATGGATTAGACTGTTTACTTTCCATCTCTACTATAGTTGTATTGGGAAGATCCAGAACACCTGGGATTTAGTGAAGTCTTAAGGAAAGTTTGCTTCAACTTTCCAAATTAAAGATTAGAAACTCACTAAATTACTGAGTATATGCAGGAGAGTTTTAAATCAAGAAATATCAGTTCTAGAAACATGTTTCTAAAATGGTGTATAACTAAATCTTTGTGAATACCAGATCTTGATTTCACTCTATTCTGCTGCATTTCTGCACTTCTCAGAGCAGTGTCAGAAATACCAAAGAAATCCCAGTTTCTCCTTCTTTAGCTTTGCTGGAGGTCTGTTCTTTGCATTAGTGAAAACAGTTGCTAGGATTAAGAAGTCACTTGGCTGACTGTTGTGATGCTATTTCAGCTTTGTGCAAAAAATGGTAAATGAATGGGATCCTGGATCACAATATTTCTAGTATGCTGGCTATATAAAATATCCTTTTTTAAAGAGTAGATCTACCCTTAGTTTCCATATTTAGGTGTAACTACTTGTATGTAATTAATGTCCAGAGGTGGAGATGAAGTGAGAACAGTTTGTCTAGGCAGAAAGCAGAAAAATATAGCCCAAACTTATTTTGCAGAGGATAATCCAGGCTCTTGGTGTGGAAACACTGATTCCCTGTGTATTTAACAGTTGTATCCCCTGGAAGAAACATAAAAAACTTCAATGTTCTTTAAACTACAGACGTGTGAGTGAAAAGCTGCACTTGTAGAATGAAAGCTACAGCTAAACAAAGTTGAAATCTGGTTATTTATGTGTAAGTCATCCTAGGCTGTGCCATTTTATTAGAGAAACTGGGGAGCACTGTTTTAAAGCCATAACCAGTGGTTTTGGTGTTCTGTCTCATCTTGCCCAACACTGGGAACGTTGGTGCTGTCCAACCATTTCCCAAGTCAGCAAGGATTTTTCTGATCAGCACTCACCCCCAGCAAGTATGTGCTCACTTCTCCATGAGATGTGAACATAGAAGACCTTTAACTCTTTCTCTTGGGTGTAGTGGCCTGGGGTCTTGGGCAGCTTGGAATGTGAATGGCTTCTGAACAGATTCACACATTTCTAGGATCTAGTGCCCTTTGCCTGCTCCGCAATGTCACTGCATATCAGAAACTCCCTCCTAAACACAACTAGCTAGTCAAGTTACACACTTTAGAGGGCTTCCAAAAACCATAGCAAGTACTGCTTGTCAGAACTTGTAGATTTTGCTAATTTTTGCTAAACATACATAATTTGATATCATTTCAGCTTTACAGGAGCTAATATTTTAACCACTGTCTTACAAGAGTGAAGGAGCCTTATTCTTGCAAGATGAAGAAATGAAATGTGGCTATGACTAATAATGCACTTTCTTTCTGCTGATTCTGAACTAATGCTTCCTATGTTTAAATTATTTTCCAAATATTTTGGGCAAGTTTTGGAAGTAAATAAAACTTAAATGTCTAGGTATGTACTCTTATAATCTACTTTGCCCCTGAGTTTGTTTGGATAGGATTTAAGAGTTGTATGTGCTGTTGTAAAATTTGTGTTCCAGACTAAACAAAAAATATATTTACAAATTGTCTACTTAGTTTAATTTTTAATGTTCTTTCCACAGAAGGTACTGTTTGAGATACTATTTTGTTGATATATCAATGAAAAAATATTGATATATTTTCACATAACTTTTGTTCTGAAACCTAACAAGAAAAATTAATTGTGGAAGAGATTTTGTTTCAATCAATTACTTTTTCTTTATTTATCACTTGATTACTTTTTCCTTGCATTGAAACTTACATGCTAGTAGAAGTACTACACAGATTTATTTCACCATCTCCTTGGAAGAATCAGTTTATTCCTGTAAATTAGAAATGTATCTGTCCTGTAACAGCTCTGGTAGTGTGGGAGGTAAAAGGCTATTTCCAGTAGAAATGGAAGGCACCATCCAACTGGATCCTATTTTAAAAAGAGCATTTGTGCAAAGACTCTAGTTACTTTGGTCTGGTGATTGTTTTCAATATTTACAGTACAGCAGGGCCTGGGGCCTCAGTTACACATCAGGATCAGTTGTACTTTGTATAAACAATAAAAAAGCCTTGCACCAAATAACTTTTCTTCTAAGCATTAAATGTCCTGATTTTTTAAGGAAAACACACAGCTGGGACAAAACCATGGAATGATCCCAAACCAGCTGGACATAAGGGCAGATCTGTATTTCCTTCCATCTGTGTTCAACTGTGGAGCATTTGGATTTAGTGCTCACTGGAGACATAATAGATTAATAGACATTTAAAGATTCATTTCATGGATCTTAATTTAATTAAAATAAAACAGTCCCAATATACAGCCAGGCAAAGCTGAAGTATAAGACACTCAATGAAGAAGAGCCTGAGAATATTTTTGGTAGAATCTAATTCAGGCAAGCAGAGGAGTTCAGGAGGGCTCTGCCCTGGAGCTGGCTCTGGGCTGGGGGTGGAGTGGGGCAGCAGCCAGCTGGCCACACCTGACTGGGTGTGTGCGTGCTCAGGTCATGCAGCCTCTCAACAGAGTTAAGGAGCCATAAAAGCACCACATGACTCTGTGGAAGGTCCTGTTTCTAATCATCACAGTGTGGATCAAGTTTTAGCATTCTTTTATTTAATTTAGAGAAAGATAGGTCACTAATTTAACCCTTATTGGACGACTGAATGTATGTACACTACATAATTTAGATTGACTTACAGTCAGGGGTACAAAGTATCTTCAAGATAATGTTGTGTTTCTGAGTGTGGCCTGCTAAATACAGGGGAGATCTGATCTGTCTTACTTTCATGGAAGATTGCTAGATTTGGAGATACTTAGAAAAAAAAGCCTTTGATGCTGCTGGAAAAGGATGTGCACTTCACATACTGCCATAGTGGAGAGGAAAGTGAAATAGTTGGTACTAATAGTCAATTGTTTATTTGATAAATACAGTATGAGCTCTTAGCACTAGAAAGATGTAGTGATAGAAAAAATCTATCAAAATAAATAATGTTGATTTGATACTGATAATCACAATCTGAAGGAGTCCCAGATTTTTTCCCCTCTTGCTGCTGCATCTAGTATTGCAAAGACAAGGGAAATATTTTTTATTTTCTTTTACTTATTCAGCAAAGTTTCTGGATAGCTAAATTTTACATCCCCAGGATAAAAACAGCTGTTATTCCAGTTGACTCGTAAGTGCTTTGACACTGCAGTGTTACTTGTGTCAGTGGACAAATGTTGTTTCTAGAAAGCAAAGAGATGATGATGCAGCTTTTGAGACTCAGGTAGAATCCTGATGTTTAGATGCAAGTCCTCTGCTCAGGCACATCCTCTGTGGGAGCTGGGACAATGAAAGCCAGGTTCTGCAGCCTGCCTTTTCCATGGCCACCTGTGGAAGCTCAGCATTCCTGGGGCTGTTTCTTGGATTTACCATTTGGAGCAGCAGTAAGATCAAGGAGGTGGCCACCACAATCACATAATAAGCACCCAGCAACAGTCTCTGATGCACATCCTCGCTGCTTTTATGCTGGAAACAAGGACTGTACATGCAGGACTGTTTGTTGACTTTATGGGCTTCCCTCATGGGTATTCTTCAGCCTGTGCCATAAACTGAAGGTGGACAGTATAGTTGTGCCTCCTCTGTACTTCTGAACATTATCTCCTTTCATTTCTCAGATTCTTTTTCCTTTATTCTGCTTTTATTTTCTATTTCTTTATTTCGATTTCTAGCCTTGACTATTCAGCCTTCCTCAGTGGCATGACTCCTCTCAGGCTTTGGTTGGCAGACACTTGCAAAGCTGGCATTTCCAGTCAGTGGCAGATGTAAGACAACATTTCTGCTGATGCTGCTTCAGCCAAGCAAAGATGGGCTGTGCTGGCCGGAGCAGTGGCAGTGGAGGAGTGATGCCTGTCCCTGGCACAGGGCTGTGCTTCACTGCAGCCATCATGTGTCTGTAGGGATGTCACTGAGAAGATACCACAGTCTTTATGTGATCTAAAACTCTGTAGAAGTGAATGTGTGTTCATTGAACCAGCTCACTGTTCTGCTGTTCTTGCTGGCTAAAAGGCTGTTATAAATGCCTGTGGGGATTATCAAGAGCTTAGCCTGGTGTGAGAAGGGTGGTATGTATGTGTGGGCTCAGGGCAGTCTGTTGCATGCTAGGAGCATGGATTGAAGCTTTAAAAAATATCCTATGGAAAAGCATTGCTGCAGCTAGCTGTGGTTTAACTGGAATTGGAGTGAGTGCAGGAACAAGGGAAGTACAAAGCCAGTTTACAGCAGTGATCAAGAGAGGATTCTTTTTTTCTCTATTCTTTTAAAGTATGGTTTGCTTATTTTTCTCAAATGGCAGCTGGATGGTTGGTCCTGGCTGATGGCTCCAGGGAAAGGGCTTAGAGTAGTTTGTGTAGCTCAACAGTGGCTGTTCTGGCTGCAAAAGGAGCACTGGCAGCAACTTCCAAAGAGTCCTGCTGAGTCTGTACAGACCAGATCCACTTCCAGTGCTTGTCATCCCAGGGTTTCTGGGGGGTTGCATTTTTTTATGAGCTGTGGGAAGGCTGTTTGCAGATCTGAGACAGTTTTGGTTTCTCTGAAATGACATGTCATCATGTTGGCATGTAGTGACACTACTCTTTGATGTAATAGGATGATGTTGAACTAAAACATCACTTTATTGTGGCGTACTGGTCCCCATTTGTTATTTTTTAGCAGAGTTTGCTGTCTAAAACAAATCTGTAGAAGTGGCTATGCTGTGGCTATGCTTTGTGTCTTTCAAACCTTAGATAATGCCTGTCATTCACTGTGCTCTAAGTGAGTGCAAAATACATGAGAAATAAGATATCATCTTTCAGAACAATATGGCTACATCAACATAAATACACCTGGGAGATGTCAGTATTTGCTGTTAAGAGGAATATGTATGCAAAGGAGAAAAGCAAAAAAAATTTAACACCTACTATTTCTTAAAAAGATAAAAAGGGAAATACCTTGTTTTTGTAAAATGTGGTATCTCTCTACAGACTTTTCCTGATTTCCATCATTATACTGTCCTGGTGATTTCTGAACTACTAAACAGACTTAACCAAAGCTTGGAGTTGCCAGCCCTCTGTAAGCTACATTGGGGTAAAGACTACTGTACTCTCCTCAGTCTCTTCTAGCCATCAAGATTAAGGCCTACTAAAGGCTTCTGTTTTTTCAAGTGAAAAGCAGTGGATAAAAGGCATTCAATATCCTTAAGGTTTTTAAATTTATGCTGGTACTTCAGATCTTTTTTCCTTGGTTTTATTTTTAATCATTTTTAGATATGTAACTTTAAAGCATTCTGAAAATAATCAGAAACAATTGCAGCTTTCATTAGCAGCTAAATTAAAACAACTGATGAGCTAGCCTACCTCTCTCTTTGTCTTGTTGGCATGTTTGTTTAACTGCAGGATACATTCCTAACCCTTAGGCTTTTCGGTTTTGTTGGGTGCAGTGAAGGCCATTTTCTGGCTTGCCATCCATCAGAACTGGGAACACTTTCACCTTTTATTTTGAGGAGGAAGAAGCTGCTGAGCTGATATGGAAATAGCAGGCTGGTTATTGTCTGTGAAAAGCTGCTGAGACCTGGTGCAGGACAGCCCCAGTCAGGCTATCCTGTCATCATCCACAGATCGCTGATTATCACACACCAGTGTTTGTGATCTTCTGCAGCGCTGCTTCCTTCTGTCTCCCATCAAGGCCCAGTGAGCACAGACCGTGACAGGTAAAATCTTCTTCCAGACCTCAGATGCTCCCATACAAAGAGCCATGCTTAATCCCTGGCCTAGTGTGTAATTTAGTAATCTGCATGGTCATGAATTCCAGGGATATATGGGCAGGAAGCGCGGAGCAGTGTGGGTAGCAGAGCAGGCCTACAGAGTCATTTAAGTCTTTGTTGTATTGTGTAGTGAGGGATTTTGGGGACAATGAGACCTGTCTGTCAAAGATTAAGCAGACTGGAAGTGTGGTTTATACCAACAAATGAATGAAGCTTTTTGGAGTGTTAATACAGCCACGCAGTAAATGTCCAAGGACTTAAACATACAATTTATGTGATGACAAGCAACATTGGAATAGATCATTTATTCTATATACCTTAGCCAGTGGGAATTAAAATAGGTGAAAAGTTCATTTCCGTCCTTTCCTTGATCAATTTGCAACACTTATATAGGACAAGTGAAAAATCCTTTATTTTTTCTCTCCCAGACTTTGGTTTGAAGTTATTTCTACTAATTGCAGTTTATTCTCTGGCACTGCCCAGTAAACCAGCTGCTGACTGCCTGGCGCTTATGTTATCAGGCTCTGCAGTGAAATTTTGCCTGGACCCACTCTGCTTAAGCCCCTAGAGATAACTGGAATCTGGCCAGATGTTATGTTAGTAGATATTCAGACCTCTGCTACTCTCCACTCCTGCTTTGGCCTGTGTATTTCCAAGCAATGTATGGATGAGAATTCACAGACTCCATTTTTTCCTTTAAAGTGAATTGTTTACGTGTTTGCAAAGCTCCCCTCGGCTCTGCTGTGTAACAGATCTCTGGGAAGAGATTTTGTTCTAAATCTGCTATCTTGAATAAGCACGAGATGGTTCCCATCTGAGTTTTAAATCTTGACTAATATTATCTATTCCAACAGATACTGTTGGTTTTAGCAGAACCTCGTGCAAGGAAAACTGCTCAGACCTTTCTGAAGTGCCAGGAACATGCTGGGAAGGCTATGGGAGGCAAAATGTAGGGGAAACTGCTTGCAGAGAATCTATTGTTTGCTGCTGACCCTGTACTGGCCAGATCTGTGCATGGCCTACTTTCCCTGCCTGCCTTTCTAACTAGAAGCATCCTTTGGGGCTGAATGACCTTAGTGGATAATGAGAAGTTTTGCTGTGTTTCTCCCTTGTAAACATGAGACCTGTCTGTCAAAGATTAAGCAGACTGGAAGTGTGGTTTATACCAACAAATGAATGAAGCTTTTTGGAGTGTTAATACAGCCACGCAGTAAATGTCCAAGGACTTAAACATACAATTTATGTGATGACAAGCAACATTGGAATAGATCATTTATTCTATATACCTTAGCCAGTGGGAATTAAAATAGGTGAAAAGTTCATTTCCGTCCTTACCTTGATCAATTTGCAACACTTATATAGGACAAGTGAAAAATCCTTTATTTTTTCTCTCCCAGACTTTGGTTTGAAGTTATTTCTACTAATTGCAGTTTATTCTCTGGCACTGCCCAGTAAACCAGCTGCTGACTGACTGGTGCTTATGTTATCAGGCTCTGCAATGAAATTTTGCCTGGACCCGCTCTGCTTAAGCCCCTAGAGATAACTGGAATCTGGCCAGATGTTATGTTAGTAGATATTCAGACCTCTGCTACTCTCCACTCCTGCTTTGGCCTGTGTATTTCCAAGCAATGTATGGATGAGAATTCACAGACTCCATTTTTTCCTTTAAAGTGAATTGTTTACGTGTTTGCAAAGCTCCCCTCGGCTCTGCTGTGTAACAGATCTCTGGGAAGAGATTTTGTTCTAAATCTGCTATCTTGAATAAGCACGAGATGGTTCCCATCTGAGTTTTAAATCTTGACTAATATTATCTATTCCAACAGATACTGTTGGTTTTAGCAGAACCCCGTGCAAGGAAAGCTGCTCAGACCTTTCTGAAGTGCCAGGAACATGCTGGGAAGGCTATGGGAGGCAAAATGTAGGGGAAACTGCTTGCAGAGAATCTATTGTTTGCTGCTGACCCTGTACTGGCCAGATCTGTGCATGGCCTACTTTCCCTGCCTGCCTTTCTAACTAGAAGCATCCTTTGGGGCTGAATGACCTTAGTGGATAATGAGAAGTTTTGCTGTGTTTCTCCCTTGTAAACAGAATGTTTAGCATGTGGAACATGGTCTAGTGACTGAGATGGATAATTTTTTCGAAAAAATGTGTGGAGGGGCTTTTTTGTTGTTGTTTGTTTTGTTTTGTTTTTTTTTTTTTATTTTCCAAAAAAGAGGCTACTTTGTTCACTAGACTATTAATGTACATTATATGGTAGTAAGTGTTAGAGGCAGTCATGCTGCATATGTCACATGCCAGGCTCAGACTTGCTTTCAGAATTACATTGTACTCAGCACTAATTTGGTTGTAATAGCACGAACACTGAGTATCAGACAGGGGAAGGGACATGGTAGTGCATCAGTAAGAACAAAGGGAAAAAGACAAGATTGGTTTTCTGGAACATTGCTTAACTTACAGCAATTTACAGATACACATTTTCTGTGTAACAGTGAAATGCCATAGAATAATTAGATTAGAAAAATAATAGGACAATCCAGTATGATAAAATTGAGCCAAAAAAGCAGTCATAAGATTGTTGTCCAGAATAGGTTAGGCTGTGACTGGGATTGCTAGCTAAGACAGAGGAAAGGTTCAGGTTTTAAGTTCAGTTATCTCAGCATTTTACACTTTTTTTTTCTCAGGAATTTGAGACAAATTGAGAGAAACTCCTAGAAGCGTAAATGGATGCAGACATTTAAATCTGCTTTTAGAATAGCAATGTTACGCTTGGGATCCAAATCTCTATTGTTCATCTTCTAATGATACACTTTGCATTCTGCAGAAACAGAGAACACAATAACAATAATTGAAAAGTTTTATTTAATTATGATATTATTACCAACTGAAAAACCACAGCTATGTTTTATTCCAAATATGAAAAGAAATCTGTATTATTTTAGTTAATATTAAGTAATCTCTGCAAAAAATTCATCTTGATATTTAATTTATTGCAAAATGCAGTAAGACAAATGTCATTGATATGAGCAGCCACATTACTGACTAGAATATCTGCAGATAGACAAAGAGCAGAAAGCAAAGACTGAGCACCTTTTATGAAGATTCAAAGACAAGCTGTTAAATATAAAGATTGTTCTCTTAGTTGTTAATTTTCAGCATTTAAACCAAAATAAGTTGTTCTGGTTTAGCTGGAATACCATGAGATGGTTGACAGCAACACAGGAAACTTCTGTAAGAAGTGTGAAAAATAGGGAATTCCTTCCTCCCTCCCTCCCATACAGAGTGCAGCTCTCATTCTCTCCAGGTGCAGCCAGGATTCCCGAGGGCAGTGCCTGTGTGGGATGTGTGACAGTGAGCAGCTCTGCCCCTCCGTGCACCAGGGAATCTCAAACCATCTTTTCTGCTAAGGAATAGCTGTACTTGGAAAATGTGGTACAGGCACTCACTTCCTGCTAGATCTACTCTTTGCCCACATCCCTGTTCAGTCTCTGAGGAAACACTAACTTTTCATAGCCTCTGCTTGCAAAGGGGAATTAGACATTTTTTTAAAAAAGGGTTTGTTGTAAAGGAAAGAACTGGAGAGGAGCCCAAAGCAAATTAACAGATCTGGACACGGCAGACCCTGTGGAGGTTTGGAGACTGCTCGGCTTCAGCATGTGGCTGAACCCTCCCTGCCTTTCTAGATACAATGTCCTTTTAATAGTCTTAACAGGCCTGACACTGGCAGGATTTCACTTGCTCAGTACACTACTTAATACAGCTAATTTTCTACTGACAACATTTTTTTGCAACAATGAATCTTCTGTCACTCCAGTCCATGGGGAAGGCAGCTTGGAAATGCCAGCCAGAGGCAGGGGGAGCGAGTTCATTGTCACTGCTCACTTAAACAGTTCTTTAGAAACACACTGAGATTTCTTTTGGTTTGTTCTTTGGGGTGCTAGGGATAAAATGGAAGGGAAAATAACACAACATTGTATGTTCTTCTTTCCTCATGAGCCCACAGCAGATCCCTGAACATTGTGTGTTGTAGGGGGTATCTTAAGGAGGGGCAGAAGATGTGGGTTTGTGGGCAGCAGTACTGATGTGGCTGCCCACCAAGTTACTATGATTTAACATCTGTTTTCCCCAGGAGACTTGTCTAATATCTGTGATTAATGTTATGTCTTCATCTGTAATGAGTTAAGTAAAACTCCTTTAAATTGTTTGTGGACAATAACTTTCTTGATCTTACCAAATGTGTGGGAGAGATGATAAATATACACATTTATGTAGTCATGGCCATGAGAGCCAGGGGACAGAGAGGCTGTGACCCTCACTTGTCATTCTGTCCATCCCCCTTGTGGGGACTGAGTGCCAAGGAGCTGCCACTTGGTCATTGCCATGCTCTCACCAGAGACGACCTGTGTGCATCCTGGGGAGGAAAACACTTTGCATATGCTGCCTTGTCTGCTTTCCTGTACAGCCACCAGGAGAATGGAAAGAAGTTCTAGGGAAACCCTGTATTTTCTTCCGAAATAACTAATTCTTTTGTATTAAAATTCACCTCAGGACTTATTCTGCTGTCAAGAGATGTACACAATACTCAAATTCTCTTCCTTCAATTAAGGGCAGGAAAATGTTATGACAGCTGCTGTCCTATGTGAACAGGTTGGGGAACTGTAAAGGCTTTCTAAAACATTTTTCAGAGATTAAGCACTGAAGGCTTGAGGGAGAGAATATGAACTGAGGTTGCAAAAGACCATAAAATCTCATAAACCATTCAAACCTTTGGCTGTACTATACTCTTTTGTTCCTTGAAGTCAGGAATGAAAAATTGAAGTCAGTTAGACCTCACTTGCTTCAGCATTTTTGTGAAGTTTTCATAATTGAATATTTCAATATAAGCCCTATTTTTTTGAACGTTGATGAGTGTAATGTAGTGCCAGAGCTCCATGAGGTGCAGCAGCAGTTCCTGCTTGTGTTACCTCCTCCTTCATGTCGCATTTCCTCAGCTGCCTCTAATTCAGGCTTAAACATCTGCATGATTTCAGAGGAGTGCCTGTTGTCAGTCTCATGTGCTGTCTGCATGAATTGTCTTCATTGACAATGAATGTGTATGAAGCTTGTACTGCTCTGCCAGCTGAAAACACAAAAAGGCCCTAAAGATATCAGTCGAGGTAGCAAAAAGAGCTTTTGCTGTGGCAAATAGCAAAAATCGAATCTCAGATGACCAAATATCACCTGGGGCTCACGGCCAATTGGCTTAAACAAACAGTGGGTAAGCTGGGGATTCAGGGGTGATCACCTCTGCTCTGGTGACACTCTGTGATGCAATTCATTGGGATCTAGTCTCTGCAAATCTTTTCTTTTGCTCAAAAAATGGTATAATTTTGACTGATCATGAAAAAGGCAAGTAAATGTAATTCAAATACATAATACAGCTCCTTAAAAATAAGCTTTAACTCATTATTTTCATACATTGGTGACTTGTTTCATTGAAATACAAAGTTATCACTCTGCTTTGTACATCCTGCTGCTGGTTTTTAATTTTAAAAAATCCCCATAACTCAAATCTTTCTGTAGCTGCAGTGCCCATCATTGTGGGTGTTTCCTGTGGCTCCCCTCCTGTCTGGAGCTCAGCCCAGGAGGGCTGGGGCCTCAGTGGTGCTGCTCTCACACAGATGTTACAGCCCAAAGGGCTCTCACAGCCTTTCATGTTATCTGTGCTCTCTGGGGCCTGGAACCTTTCCACAGGAGCTTATTTCTTATCTAACTTGGACATTTCACAACATCAAAGCAAAAAAGCAACCAAAGTTGAAGTCATGCTTTTTCACTTTCCTGCATTTTTCATACTTGCTTCAGAAAGTTGTGAAGTATAAAATGGAATAATTACTCTCAGTTCATATTGAGTCACTCCTGGCATTGTCCATTGTGGGGAAAAAGATGACAGTATGTGGTCTCTTTGTGTGTTTTAAATAGAAATGGCAAATATGTGGAATTGATTGGATCAGGATGTTTCATGAAAGCTTTTAACTGGAAATCAAGCATTCTAAGGAACAAGCTTTTCATAGATTTAAATATCCAATTAAAAAATACAGATATTCTTAAAAATTGTCTAGAGTTCATCTTTAGTTCTGTATTTATAATGTGGTAAATCATTCTTTGCAACTTTGTTACTGAAGTATGGGATTCATCAAATTATTTGTGGAATCAAATTTCAATAACTTTTTTAAGCAGTTAAAAAATAGGATGTAAAACCATATATAAAAATATACACACATACATGCATATACATGCACACACACATTTTCATCACCTAGGTTTTCTACTTGCAGTCATGTCTAGTCAGGCTTAGTGGAAATAACAGAAGTATTTTTTGAAAGTGGATTTTATCATGTGAATTAAAATTTAAATTGTTGTAAGACCCAGCCTGCAGTTGCCCATTATTACATTACCAATTTTACTACATTAAAAATTGGTCCTGAGATGACCAGAGCAGCCTTGACAGTCAGCAGTATGAGCATGCCAAAGGCTGCTTTGCATAAACAGAAAACTTCTGAAAGGCATTGTGATACTAAAGAATTTCATATGGTACACGAAAAAATTGTCTCTTTTGTTAAAATTAAATGAAAAAAAAAATCACCCTAATATCCTTCCTTAAACAGAGAACAAAACAAAACAAAAAAAACCCCAAACAATGGTATTTTTGGGAGGATGCTGAATGAAGCAGGATTGTTGCACAGGATTTTTTTTCTGGTCCATTATTTCTATATGCACATACAGTTTTTTGTCTTCTTCTCGTGCTGTGTAGTTTAAAAGCTGTGTAGAGGAGCAATGAATTATCTGACAGAAATAAAGGAGCCATTTTTAACTTAGGACTTCCCCTAAGTTTTTAGAGGAAAAACTGAAGAATAATTTTCTTTAAAAGTACAAAGCATTTTTCAGTAGGGAGAATAATTACTTACTCTGGAATGTGAGCAGGGCACTGGATACCTGACCTGTAATTTAAGAAAATAGTGAAGGGGTTTTCATCAGTAATTATTATTATTACAGTAGAACTGTGGGGCCCCAGCTGAGAGCAGGACTCTGTTGTGCTACTCCCTGTCTCTCTAGCAGAGAGAACCACTGCTGTGGGAATCTCGCTGTGGAGGCAGAGCAGAGCAGAGAGAGGGGAGGAAGTGGAGGTGGAAAGCTGAAGGGTGGCCCAGGGCTGTGCTGCTCCCAGTG
This sequence comes from Emberiza elegans, assembly GCA_024865655.1. Lineage (NCBI taxonomy): Eukaryota > Metazoa > Chordata > Aves > Passeriformes > Fringillidae > Emberiza > Emberiza elegans. The sequence continues at coordinate 36,760,244 of JALJVW010000129.1, read as the reverse complement.
GACACGGCTGCCTTGCACTGGTAAGTCACTGAGAGCCCTCATCTGAGTTCTGGGAGATCCCTGGGTCAGCTTTTGGAACCTGGTGGCTCTCATCAGGGAGAATGTCCCTGGTTTAAATGGGAAATGCAGTCTGTGTGTGTGAATGAGCATCTTGAGGGACCAGTCCCTTGGATAGGCTGTCCTGTTCAACAGGAATTAGGTACACAGATCTTCCTTAAAAGTTTCAGTCTTAGAGTATGCAGTGTATGAGAACATGTATTTTTAAGGCCAGAATGTAATGAGTTAATGGCTGTTTGGTTCACCTTTATGTCATCAAACAAGCATAAGATGCTTCAAGCAACAAAGCATTTGCTCATGAAGTAAATGTTTCACTAACAAACTTTTGTGTCAATAAAACATGTTTTATGGGGCAAATAATGGTGAAGGAATAGAGAATGTGAATAAGAAACTTAAAAAAAATTTGGTCGCTGAATTCTCATAGAGAAGAAACCACATGTTAGTTTCAGAAGACATGAGCATATTTAAATTCAGTTGCTCTTTTCATATGCCGGACCTTAATTTTGCTTACAAAATTAATAGTACTTTGCTGCTTGAAATATGGCAGTCTACAAATTTGCTAATAAAAGTAGGAATCAGTTCTGCCCTTCCTGATTAGTAGTATTTTCTACTTAGCTACCAAAGCTGCTAGATTCATCTTAGTGGGTTCCAGTGTTTTTGATGGTGATGAATCACTGAGTTGGCATTTGACAGTGACTTAGGCCAGTTGAATTGTTCCCCAAGTAAGTATGTACTTGGTTTTTTTGTCCCAGAAATAAGGGGCCTATCCAGTGGTTCCATACCACTTCCATGTGTGTTCCTTTACACGGTGACAAATCAAATAGATTCATGCTTTATTCTCCAAGCTCACAGAGGCAATGGGAAATAAAAGAATCTTTGGAATTTGCAGTGCTATGTGTAGCAGCTCTGCTTCAGTGGGCGAAAATTTACGTGGGGTTTTAGAGTTGGCAAAAGGGGGAGGGACAATAGAGAAACTGTGATGGGTTGGGTTGGGCAGCAGCAGAGGCCCCATCATTACCCATTGTTCAAGCTTTTCCTCATGACACCCTGGGACACAGGCGAATTTAAAAGGGTGTAAGGAAAAAGGTACATGTTGCAGAACCTTTTCCATCTTGAAAGACACTACCATCAAATTATACTTTCAGGCTGTTTGGTTTTACTGCCTTCTGCAGTGTGGTGACTCAGAAGCAATGGGAGGTTCCTTTTCCAGGCATTCTTTGCTCTTGCTTACCACACATTGAGAATGGAAAGCTGAATGTCTGAGCCAGCTGTGTATTTGTAACGGTTTGCAATGGATATGTGCAGAACAGAGATGCACATGATTCATGCTGATCTTGTGACAACAAACTTGGTTAGAATCCAAAATTATCTATGAAAATGCCCAGGTATATAAGAAAATAACACTATTTTTACCAGCATCATATTCATTACAGACAGGCATCTCATTTAGAGTGCTGCTGCATTATAAAAGCCTGGGGCACAAATATGTTTGAGAATGCAGGTCACAGATTTCAAATATGAAATTCTAGTGGACATTTGAGAGAACAATCACAAGTTACAGTAATTTCATTGGCTTTGTTATTGCTTGGTGTTATTAGCATTCTATAATTTTCCTCTTTTTAAAAACAATTATCATACATCTGGGAAACCAAAATACTTGCGTTAATTTGTAATGGCTTTTCTGCAGATTACTGTGTAATACATGTTGAACATTAAAGATTAAAAATAGGGACCTCTGTTGATTTGTTGTAGTGTTTGATGTAATCCACATTTTATATTTCAGCTTGTCCTCACTGCTAGGAGTTGTTTTATTCTTTTTATCCTTTGGATAAGTAAGAGCAATCCTGGTGCTAAAGCACAGTAAAGACTAGGTAAGCACATTGAGGTCAGACAGAAGTTCCAGCTGGCATTGAGCTCTGTAAGGTTACCTTGTGGTAAAACCTGAGTCTTCATTGTGCTGTTATCCTCGAATTGCTCCTGCATGCCACTGTGCCTGCTCTTTATAATGCTCTAATCTTGGAACAGTTCATGGGAGTGCTGCTGAGTGACGAAAAATACTGCTTTTTTAGCAGTGAAGGCAAGTCCTTTGTTTCAGCATAGAAAACATGATTTCCATCCACACAGACTTCAAAAGAAACAGTGGGAATTCTTGAAAGCCTGATTATCATGGCATAATCACATTATCAGAGAGATTAGAAGCACTTTACTGTGTCCTTATGCTTTAGTGACACTCCAAGGCACTGGACAAAATCTTCAAGTGCTGTTAGAATCTTTCTTGTAGGGCACTAATGGAGGAGAGAGCCCCGAATGGGGCTGTGGGCCCTGAAATCACAGAGAACGTATTTAATTCTTCTGTCAGAGAGCTGCTCATCCAAACACAAGCAGAAGGTGTAGTTGCTTGTCTTTACTCTCCAGTTTAGGTATATTTCTCAGAGCCACCTGCAGCAGAGCAAAACAAAAGCCTCCTAAAATGTTAATTCCCATCAGTTCTAGTCATCGTGAAACACTGTCATTAACCAGGCAATCAAGCTAATGGAATACAGAAGTGTTAGCAATTCAAACAAATGAGGAATTTACTGTGTGTTTTCTTTACAAACTTAGTGGGCTCTTGGATGCCATTTCTTTTGTGAGAGGTAAGTAAGACTGTGAGTGTAACTGTGCCCATTTTCAGGTTGATGCCTCAGCACTGCTGTGATGCCTTGAGGTAAACAGTCCACAATCCATGCTTTGTAATTGAATTGTTGCCTGAAAGCCTCTGAATTGTTTGCGATTATGGGAAATTCAGTCTCAGCTTTAACTTTTTTAAGTGAGAGCAAAGCACGTGATTTTTAACGTTTCTTGTTGTGTATGGTTGCCAAGGGCAGCTGACGATTTGGGGATTAATGTTCTGATTATATAGTTTCCAATATAAAGGATTCCATTGATAATTAGCCCAGAGTGAAGAAAGCTAAAAATAATCAACATAAAATCCTTTTCTGATGTGAGTCTGTGCCTCTGGAAGTGCACACTATGGACAGTGTCTTAGACAGAAAAGGTATGAAATATCAAACATGCACTTGACCTCCGTTAAAAGGCCAGGATGAAACAATCACAAGAGAAAGAGCGATATGGGAGAATTGTTGCAGTTAAAAGAAAAAGAAAACTGCAACAACAGTGAAGAAAGACACATGGAATGTGGGAAAAATATTTTAGCCTAAACAGGTACTAAAAATGGTCCTGGAAAAAGAATTTTTAAAATCTTGTACACACTGTTTCACTTTGCTTGATTTTAAACATGTAACAATGCATTTTTAAATTAACAGTAAAAGTCTTGTACCTGCCAAGCCATGAGTCAGGGCTTTGTATGTCTCCAGCTGAGATTACTAAAACACTTGCAGCAGGGAGCTGCATTCCTTCTGCTTTTTTACGGAGCTAGGGAAAGGGAAACACACTTCCATGGACATGAGAATTAAAAGGAGGGGGAATTATGTGGTGGAATTACTAAAGTGTGGGGATTTTTAAACTCTATTTTATTTTATGTAAATCACGATCCTTTATGCGGGCACCTTTGTGTGATCCATTGATTGTCTTGTCGGTGGAAAGCATAGCCATAAACCGCATTTTCTGCTGATACTGTGGGAGCTCAGCGTGGTGTCTGTGCTGTTCTTTCTGGCACGGCCCCGCAGGGCGCTGAGGGCACGGTAACGCCGGGCCGGGCGCTGTGAGCGCGGTAATGCCGTGCGGGACCGGGCCGGGCGCTGTGGGCGCGGTAACGCCGGGCCGGGCCGGGCACTCGAGGGCACCTCCGAGCCGGGCAGCGCCATCCCGTGGGGGCCGCGCCCTCTGGCGGCAGCGCCCGGCTCTGCACCCGCGGAGCGCGCCGCTCCCTCCTGCGCTTGGGCTCCTTCAGGATGAGGGGATTCCTGACAGCGACCCCGCACTCCGAGCGCTGCGGCGAGTCCGGGCAAGGGCAGCAAAGCCCTTCCTTCCCATCACACCTGTGCTCCAGATCCAGCTGAAGGGTCTGCAGCACGGGTATGATGGGAAGAGCCTGGTGGAGCTGGGCTTGTTTATCCTGGAGCAAAGGAGGCTCAGTAGGGACCCTATGGCTTTCTGAAAGGAGCTTGTGGTGAGGTGGGGATTGGCCTCTTCTGGGCAAGGGGAAATGGCCTCAAGTGCCAGGGGAGACTCAGGCTGGATAGTAGGAAAAGATTCTTCACTGTAAAGAGTGGTTGAGAAGTGGGACGGAGTGGAGTCACCATGCTGGAATTGTTCAAAAAATGAACAAATGTGGCACTTGGCGATATGGTTTAGTGTGCATGGTGGTATTCAGTCAAAGGCTGGACTTGCTCTTGGAGTTCTTCCAACCTTAATGATTCAGCACATCATCACCAGACAGTTTAGGGAGGTGGTTGTCCTTCTCTACTCTGTGTTGGTGTGGCCCCATCGTGAGTCCTGTGTGAAATTTTGGGCAGTCTTTGTCTGAAAATGGACAGAGGAAACTTTAGGATGTCTGAACTACCCAGAGAGGTATCAAATTGTGTTAAAAGTTGAGTTGGAAAGGGTAATAACAAATGAGTTTGTGGACATGATGCATTGACTTGTTTTTAATGTATGTTAGGGTCGACCAGGACCCATTGGGCTTCAAGGACCGATAGGAGCACCTGGATTTACTGGCCCAGAAGGTTTGCCTGGAGCCAAAGGTGAGAGAGGAGCAGTGGGCCCTCCTGGACCAGCTGGACAGAAAGGTGACAAGGTAGGCTCAGCAGTGACTTCTCTGTCCTTGCAATAGTTCTATAGCCTTGTGTATATTTTTGAGTGAATAAAGATAATCTAGGGCTATATGTCCAGGGATAAAAATACAATGGCATTTCAACAGTATCTTTAAAGAATTGTCTGCATTTTTTTTTGAATGAGAATACACATGCTAAAGCTACTGAACAGTGTAGCCATGCTGGTAGGTGAACTACAGCCAAATGAGCATTGCTGTTGCAAGTAGTCTGTCACTTCACATGCCCAGGGGTAGATGGTTATTATCCACACACTGTTCAGGGAGAGATGGAGCTGGTTCCTGTGTAGAAGATCCTGAGCTAGTGTCTAGAAAAGCAAAAAGAATGGGCACTAAACAAAATCTGCAATTTGGTTTTGCAGGTGCAAAGTTATTTCCAACAGAAAGAATACAATAAACTACGTCATAATAAATAGAGCAGCCCATAAGGTATAGGTGTCAATGAATGCAATGTGCAAGATTGGAAACAATTTCTTTGCACTGAAAAAAAATCCCTTTACTCCAGAACTGTTTCTATCCCCTGAAATGATACATATGCAATACCAGCATGCCATAAGATTCTCTCTCTTCATTCCTTGTGGGAGAATTATATTTTACCTTTCCAAAGCAAGAACATTTTAGGGAATTCTGCTTGCACAGTCTGTTTTGCTACTATTCAGAGCAGAGTAACAAGGTGTGGCAATTACTTGCACCTTGGGTAGTCTGTAGTTAATGCAGTGGTCTGCATATCTCTGAGGGTCCTATCCAACTCTGGACAGAAAAATCTGTAAGTTTTGTTGAAACTCTTGGAAAGACAAGGGTTAAATTTATAGCAGATTGTTTATTTTCCTGGCATCTTGTTTTCCCCAGATGTGCAGTAGGAGATTATATTTTTACTTTAAATTGCCTGATTAAAACATTCCTGAAACATTCATTTGGCATCCAGTTAAGCTCAGATGCTCAGTTCCTGTCTTCACTGACCCCTGTGGTCAGAGGGAATCTGCCTGAGACAGTTTGCTCCTTTTGGTTTTGAAAGCAGAAGTCCAAGACTGAGAGTGTTGGAGTGAAAAATACATCACAGATGACTGAAATATACAGACCAATGAAGTGAAATATAATGTGTACTCTTCTTCTTCAGGGTCCAATGGGAGTTCCAGGATTCCAGGGCATCAACGGGATCCCAGTAAGTTTGCATATGTAAATATAAATCACCAGAATGGTAATCACAGCGAAAAGCACCTGAACATGATTAGATTGTCCTAGCACATGCATAGTGCACCTTGCAATTGCTTGCCTCTATCTGGGTGTTTGTTAATCCACCTAGTGATTCCATGCTGTTTTGTAAGACAATAGGAAGCTGATACATATCAGAATGTGAGCCTGAGTTACATGGGGATCGTTTGCATGATTGATTAGCTTTTCTTTCAGCACCATGTTCCCTCAGCACTGCCTAAAAAACCCTGTATCATAAAATCGTAGACTTGCAGAGTTGAAAGAGACCTCAGGGAGTCACAGGCATGGTCAGCTGTGCTTCAGGCCATTTTTAGCATGTGTTTCCTAACCAGTTCTTAAAACCCTGTGATGATGGAGACTAAATTCTCTGATAGGAAAGCTTCTGCTAACTTCAGTCTTTCTTTTTGCAGTTTAAAGCTCTTAGTTCTCATGTTACTGATCAGGGACACAAAGAGAAGATTGTTCACTTTTGCTTTGTAGTAGCCTTCTTGTATGTGATAGCTGTTACCAGGTCTCCCTCAATCATCTTTTGCTATGACATGAATGAAAACAGTGATGAGAGCTGAGGCTCTCCAGATTACCCTTAATTCTCTTCTAGGTTGTAGTCCTGGTTTAGATCAGGTGACAGGTAGGTAACCACTTTCCCTGACCATCAGGAGCATTTTGTTTCTTTCATTCTTTAGAACTTTGCATTCTAGAGACAGTTTATAAAAAATTATGTGGCTAGAGTATTTTTGCCAGCTTTCTTTTGCTTGGTGTCTCCAGTGATTTTTGCAGAGGTATCTTGCTGTATCTCAGGGGAACTTTAACTGGATCAGCTTTAGAAGTTGCCCCAAACTTCCTTACTCTTTCTACACTCTTTGGTTCATCCTGCTTTCTCCTTCTGATATTAGAATGATTTTTATTTTCTTGATGGCATTTTTCCATCCTGTGTGTCACTGTGCCTTCAGACTATGCTCATAATCTTTCTCGTCTTCCCTGCTTTCTCAGATGGCCAGGAGCTCAACAATTGAGCTGTGTTTTCTTACTTCATATCAAAAACGGAATAGTTGTGATAGATTGGCTGAAAATGCACAGTTGGCCTTGTAAATGAACTTGTTTGATTGCAGTTCCTTCCTGGCCCTTGTCCTTTAGTCCCTCTCTGCTCATCCTTGCCTGTTTTCTCTCCTGCTCTACTCCCTTGCTGCTATTTTTTTTTCTTTTACATCAGCCAACTGTCTAGGTCTGAAGAGAACAAGCTGTTCCCATAATACTTAATTTAACTGAACACACTGTGGGAACATGCTGTTCTCAGGGTGTTTTTTCAGATGAGGCTCTGGAGAAAGGGGATTCCCAACAATGAGGGGAGGCAGAGATAGAGCAGCAGCCATTGCCAGGTAGTTGGCAGGGACAGGCATTCCAAGGAGAGAGCAGGGAGGCAGATGAGAGGATTCAAAGCCTCCAGCATATGCAGATCTACTCTGCTTTGCAACATTCTGCAGGTGTCCAAATGGGAAAGAGGCAGATTTTGCTGATCATAAGTAGCAAAGTGCTCAGCACTGTGGCTCCTCTGTGCCACAACTGCAGGGCAGAAAAAGGGGAAAGGGAAACTTGTTCATACTGCTTACATTACAGCCACTAAGATAAATGCTTCCATTGTAGGGTGAAAATAGCAACCACCACTGCTTGAGTAAATATTTTTACTTTTGTCCTTACATTTCAGGATAGGGAGCAATTTAGATTTTTTGTGAAGTGTACACCAATATAGGCACTTTATATGGATGTGTGGAATGTAGAGCAAAGGAGAGAACATGTGTGTGTGTGGGAAAGATGGGAGAAGTAAAAAGATTTTGCTATCTCTGCACATCCAAATATGAAGAGAGATTCTTTGTAGTATGCAGGTGTGTTAGTGTGGGCAGGTGTAGTTTAGTCATGGCCATGGGCAAGGCTCTTTTTCAGAGGGGAATCCCGCTGCTGACCTTAATGGAAGTGGTATTCCACAGAGTTCCCTTGGGGAATGCTGGTGGCAAGTAAATCATGTTGTTGCAGCTGGCCTGACTAATCCCTTTAACCTAGTAAATACAGCAGCTACATGTGTTTATTGCTAGACTTCCATGTCATGCTGTAGGAGAAGCCCTCAAATCCTTAGCCCTACTTGGGAAGTTTATTTTTTCCTATAAGACAGGATTCAAGGACACCTCTGGCAAAGGCTGAAACTGAAGCTGGGAGATGTATATAGCTTTTCATGAGCTGTGCAAGGAGTTCTAGAAGGAAATACTTTTATGATAAGTGAGCCCTTGTCTGTGCCATGAAAGCCAAAGCTGGGTGAAGAGGCAGTTTTGTGACCTTCCTAGAGAAAATGCAAGCACTTGGCAATGGCTGTAGAAAGGCCACTTGCCTTAGCAACCCATGAAACTGTTTATTCAATTAGTTTTGTATTCATCCCTAATTGCATTTGTTTCTCTGTTTTAATTATTCATCAAGCTCTCCTGTTGGGTTTGCCTTTTCCCTGTTCGATTTACAAAAGAGGCCCCTTGAGATCACAGTGTCAGTGTACAGCAAGAGTCTGATAAAGGAGGGCCCAGATAACCAGTTCAAATTTCCTTATCTGTCTCACACCAGATGCCTCCTTTTGTGAGTACAAAGAGCACAAGCATCTCTCCAGCCTGTGTTTTAACTTAGGTCTGTAAACTAATCACCCTGACATGTATAAGTAAAGTCTGTGAAAGTCTTGTGCCTTAGTCAGTTGAGGTGCTTGTGTTCAATTGGCACATCTGCCAAAACAGGAATTAGAGGAGGTGAGAGCAATGAAACTATTAACCACCACTTTTTCAGGTCAAACCAGCTCTTTAAATCAGTATTTTAAACCCCTGGGAAAAAGCTTCTTTTAAGGCATGACTTAGCAACTCTCAGGGAAGTCAGTTGTGAGTGTTCAATATCTCCTCAGATAACAAAAATATTATGAACTCTGATTGCAGATTAGCTTTAAAGTAGGAAATCCTGTGGATTGTTTTCCTAAAGTAAAAGACACAGAATGTGTGTGTGTGCTTGTGTGTCAGTCTGTGTCATGCTTTGGCACAGAACCACAGACACAGATGCCATGGGATTAAGTGACAGGGGCAAGATTTATTTAGCACACATAAGAAATGACTGTGATCAGCATATTTTATGTCCTCTCTCTGAAAGCCCTACTCACATTTTAAGATGATACCAAAGTCCTTTGGGCCTCTTACAGGCTGTCTTGGTTTGAGAGTTAGGGGATCTCACCCCAAGCGTTTCCCAGGATGTGCTCACCCAGCAGCTGTGTGCCACAGGCTGGCTCTGGGCCAGCAGGAAAGCTGGAGTAGCTTGGCTCCCTGCTGTCTCACTCTGAGGGGCAGATGTTGGCCCTTTCAGCTTCACTAAACCTTGCAGCTGGTCACCTTGTGCTGTAACCAGATACATGTGTACCCACATAACTCCTGATCTTGTTTATGCTGTAAACAAAGTGAAAGACCTGATAGACACTGACAGCTCTGGCCGCTGACTCTGCAGCACTGCCTGTCCTGTCAGAGACTTGATGCTCTTGGCTATGATATCCTGCATGGATCAAATTAATCAAGTAATTTCTTAGAGAAAAATCTAAGTGGCGATAAATTGCTGCTTCAGCCTACTCCAGTTGCTTTACCAGGGCCTGGCAAGTTCCTGCTTGCATGCCACGTGGTTATTTTGACAAGCAGACTAATCATCAGAGCAACTGGTACTGTTAATGCAGTGGTCTCTGATGGTAATGCTTTAGAATGACTTCATTCCATTCCTTGTTAAATCTCAAATTTTTACTTGTCTGGGTGAGCTGCCTTAATTGTGCAGTTGAGACACACCTGACATTAATTCAGTTTGTATCTTGTTGGCTGACAGAAAGCAGATCAGGTCCCTCTCAATTTTGTTGGCACAAATCTCAATGAAGTTGCCAAATGAGCTGGACCAAGAACTTAATCTGACTGGAAATTAACCCCATTAAGAAATAGAACAGTTATTTCTCTGCTGTGTTCTGTGTTTGTTTCCAGCACAGGGAGCAGGTATGTGTGAATAAGCAGCCATATGGAACAGCTGTCCTGGCAGCAGCTGAGGCCAGTGATCATCTCAAGTAATTACATATATATGGCCCAAGTAGTTCTGCATCCTTGAGAAAATCCCCCTGCTGCTGTGTGTCCTGAGCTTCCCATCTATAAAATTAGATTATAGTGTTCCCACATTTTTTCAAGGTATTTAAAGATCCTTAGATAAAAAGCTTTACAAGTTCTCGTTGAGTTTCATCACAGTATATGCTATTGGCTTGGACTGGGAAGACCTTTAGTGTTGTTGCAAATGTGCTTTAAGTGTCAGGCTTGAAGAATTGTTAATGCTCTGCTTTATCTCCATTTTATCCTTGTTTGTTTTTTTTTACTTTCCTAATGTGAGTCATAACTTGCTTAGTGCCATATCTTAAGGACAAATCTTTGGGATCAAACAAAAGTACTTTTGGGATGAGTCAAGATCACCGTGTACAGAGAGGGGAGAGAACTGTCAAGTTACCGATACTATCTCCATAAGTTTCATTTTTCTTCTTTCCTTAAAACAATGTTGTTGAGTGCCACAGGACTCACTTATAGGAAAAGCAGTGCAGAATTCAGGAGCTGCCTGACACTTGAGCATTGTGACTAACAGTTCTGCCTTTCTGCCTTCTGCCCTCACATACTCATGTGGCTCTGAAGAAGAACTGCCTGAAGTCCCAAACTTTGATCTCCTTTGCATTAGTACCATGCTGAGTAAACTCCAGTCAAATTAGTAGAGCTATACCAGGGCAAAAGACTTGTGAAATCAGAATTAGGTACAATTATATTTCGCTCTGCTTGATTAATAATTGGCCATTGCAAATAATTTTTAAAAATATTGTTAGTTTAATTGGATCTTTCTTCCAGTTGCTTTGCCTAAGGTCTTATGTTTAATATAACAAATAAAGCTGTCCTGCTTGAATGGCCTGATACTGGAGCTTTAACATCTGTTGATCTATTAAAAGAAGAAATCCACACTGGAGAGGAAGAAAAGTCACTGAAACTCCAAGCAGATTTGGATTATAAATGCTCAGTATTGTTGAGTCTGCCTCTGCCCTTTCTTTCACATGAGCAGCTTCCATTGCTGGTGTCAGGTGCACCCTTGCGTGCTGTTTGACACTGTTACATTCCATATGGTCCACACTGCTGTGGGATGGTCCCTTTTGGGACCTACTCATGCACAAGTTATGTACTTGAGAAAACTGTCTCTTGGAGAAAAAGGTAATCAGATGAATGCAGCCAGTGTTCTAGGATTTAGCCTTTAGGGAGGACAAACAAAGCTGGCTGAAGAAGCTTGTTCTGTTGCACTCTGCCATAGGCTGAACTTGGTTGGGAGTTGTGCAATTCTTTTGGTTTGTGTTGCCATTTGGAAGGAAGATAGCAATTTTCTGGGGACAATAGTATTACTGGCAAATAACAGATCCTGTTGGTCATTCTCTCTCTTTCCCTTCACACAGGGTCACCCTGGGCAGTCTGGACCCAGAGGCCCTCCTGGCCTCGATGGCTGCAATGGCACCACTGGGAGTCCTGGCATTTCTGGACCTGATGGGTTTCCTGGCCTACCTGGACTGCCTGTATGTCCCAACTCAAATGTGTTCTGTTTCACTAAACAAGGATTTGCTTTTTGTGACATTGTTGTAGAAGTAACTGACAAGTACTTAGGAAGAACTCAAAAAACCCTAAGTTTATTAGAATTGTTAGAGCTCAGTTTTCTTATCCACTTTGAGGATACAATTAGGATCCTGTGGATAAAATCCCCTCCCTCACCTGCTGCCATCACTGCTTTGGATGCAGCCCAGGAATATGGGTGGCTGTCTGTGCTACAAATTCACACTGACCGTTTTTCATCCACAAGTACTCCCAAGTCCTTCTCCAGGGCTGCTTTCAATCCAGTCATTGCCCAGCCTGAATCTGTGCTTGGGATTGCCCCAGCTCAGTTGCAGGATCTTGCACTTGGTGAGGTTTACATGGGTCCATCCCTCAAGCCTGCCAAGGTCCCTCTAAATGGCATTGATGTGTATATGAACAGGGAGTTCTACCATGTCAAACAGGTTCAAATAGGATCTAAGGTTGTCAAAGGCCTAAAATGAAAAGGAAATCCTATATAAACAGGAAAATACCAGAGAAAATGTTTGCAGAACCTTGTTTTTCTAAAGCTGCAGGAAGTCTTTGGTTCTCATAATAGCACAGCTTCTCTGGCAAAGCAGCAGTGGTACTTTTACAGTTAACTGGAGCCAGGAGTTTGCCTTGTTCATTATGCTAATTAGAGAGTCTTTCAAAACTAAAGCAGTATTTTTTCAAGAAATTTATTTTTTACTATTTTTTTTAAATCAGGGTCGTCCTGGCCCAAAAGGCCTTAAAGGAGAACCTGTTTTTGCTCAAGGCAGTCTTAAAGGAATGAAGGTAAGACTTGTCATCACACAGGAGAAAATGCAGTACAAGAAACTCTTTGATGTCCCACAGGTTGCAGGGCTGATACTGCAGCTTTGATTGCTCATTGTGTCAGTCCTGGGTGTCTGAGTACAGAGCTGTGCAAAAGGCCTTGTAATAACTTCATTACTGACACAGAATACTCTCAGAACCTGGAATTGCTTGGTCTTTGAAGAGATCTTGTTCATCCCATACTGGGATGCTGAGACATTGCTCATCCTGTTACTGTTCAGTGCATGTTACAGCTTCTGCTGTGAGATTTCAGCTGCCTCTCAGTGTTTCTGGTGCTGGAAGGTACTAGAAGTGTATCAGTCACATTCTCAGTTTACATATATGCTTCATTAAATATTGAAAATATTAAAAAATTCACTCTGTGATATAAGGCCTCTCACACTGACTTTGCTGGTCAAAATTAGGAACTTCTCTAAAATTCTATCCACATTATGTACACTCATAAGTTCTTAAAATAGGTCTTTATTAATTGACTTCTGTATTTATGGGAAATGAAGATAGTTTCTTATTATGATGATGTGCTTTTGCATATTTTATAGCAGTCATATAATAAGAGTTTTTATAGTGTATTTTCAGTGGTTTTGTAATTAATATTTTTAATGCCACTTTATTTCTCTTGTTAAACATAAATAAAATGGTTCAAATTTCTCTAGACCTCTCCATTACCCAATTCAAATATGGAAGCACAGATTTCAAGATGTTTTCCCATTTATGCTTGATCTAATATTAACTAACAGCAAATATTTCTATTTATGCAAAGCTTGATGTTCCTTATAGTTTGCTGCAATAATGTTGTGTAATTTTTATGTATGCATTAATGATTTTTAGGGTGAAAATGGTCTTCCTGGATTGGATGGAGTTCCTGTAAGTTGTTTAATATGGGGCATAATGATTTTAAACAATAATAAGTAGCTACATTTTCAGGCATGGAGTCTCAAAGACCCTTTTCAAATTAGTGGGAAGTGTGTTTACATGTGTGATACCAGTGGTGTAAGGGATTCTGGATTTGTAAGGGTATGAGTGGATCCACATGATGGTAGAGGAAGTCCAATTTTTCCTATTACCTATCTCATTATTCCTTTTCCAAATCAAACTCCCTTCTACCATTGAACTCTGTAACTTTGATTTTCAACGTACATCTAATAATATGAAATCAATTGCTGTAATTTTTAAATTGGCTTACTTAACTAGGGGATATTACTTAATGTTTCCTGATGCTTGCTTGGGTGGGTTAGACGGACTAAATTCTACACATCTTCTATTTGTCCTCTGTTCTTTTTATAGGGCCCAAAAGGTTTTCCAGGTCCAATAGGTCCTGCAGGCCCTATAGGGTTAGCAGGTTTGCAGGTAAGAGACCTCAGCTGTTGCACTTGTTGATGGAACAGTTCCAACTGTTGGCAATTTCCCTTTCCCTTGTCTCTGTTTGTGTCATGGCAGTGAGCAAGAGTGCCTGTGCATCTGAAAACACTGAGCACAGCTGACTTCCAGCACAGGATGCTCATTTTTGGGTAGTTTAATCTGATCACAAGAGCAAAGGCTCCTCTCTGGGCATCCAGAACAGCAAATGAGGGCTCCAGCAGAGCTCTGCAGTGCTCTCTGCAAACACCAACACCTTGTTACACTGCTCTGAGCACTGCCTCATCCCAGAGCTGGGGAATGGGCTGACCTCTGGTCCTTGGAGCCTTTCTTGCCATGAGATGTGTTAGAGTTGCTTTTTCAAGATCCTACAAGAGAATTTCTATTGGGCAAAGGTAAAACCAAACTACATTTTTGTTGGGTTTAAGTTGAAGTTTTCTCTTAATTAATGATGTTTCCAAAGAGCTGTGCTGTTACAGATGTGAAGACTTGAGAGCATTTGTGTTGCTTTTGCTTTGGAGGCAAGAAAGTTCAGGTGCCACTGCAAATCCCAGCCTTGCTCCAGTTGTTTGCATCCTAATTAAGTCAAAAAGAATAAAATCTTGATCTTGTTTACATTTAGGGTCCAGTGGGTCCCCCTGGGCTACCAGGTCCAAAGGTAAGTAGCTACCTTTCCTGTTTTCTTTTTACACCTAATTTTTGGGGTTTAACAGTGCTGTGGGTTTAAATAATAAGGAATGATGTTGTTGCTGTTGTTTTATTAGTCATTCATCCATATTTTTTTTCTCTCCTAGGGTAACATGGGATTAGGCTTTCAAGGAGAGAAAGGAGAAAAGGTAAGTAAAACTTGTTTTATTATGGAAAGAGCATGAAATAATACTGCAGAGTTCCATCATAGCTTGGTCCTCTAGAAAGTGGCTAGATTCTAGCATTTTCTTCTTTTCCTTTTTCTCTTCTTCTCTTGGACTGACTGGCAGTTCAAATACCAAAGAATCTTGATGCTTCCTTATTTGTTGGTACACTAAAAGGATGGGAGCCTATTCTGGGTGAAGAAGAAGGGGAAATCTCAAGTCAGTGCAGTATTTTTTGGTTATCAAGACTGGAGGTTGTTAGACATCTTTTGAATCTCCACTTCTCAGTTTGTTTGCACCATCACCTGTTGCATTGAGTTATTCCAATGACTTCATTCTTCCTGGCTTTCATTACATTATTCAAGTCAACTGCTGTGTGATTTATAGTCTCACTATTCTAAATGGGTGTCTTGCAGTCAGAATTTACACAGGCAAAATGGGGATTCTTCAAGTTCTCAATATGATTCTGCTGATGCTAAAATTGGTTCTCCATCTTTAACAATTCAAATTGTTCCTTTTATTCTTTTTTTTTCATATTTCTCCCCAAAGTTTTTCTGCAATGTTTTCCTGTTGGTTCAATAGCTGAGCCTTTTTTTTTCCTTGGCATGTTTTATATCCACAAGGCTTTGGAAACAGATGTATTTTGTTCATCCTGATTTTCCATCTGATCTTTTGATTCCCATGACCAAAGTCCCATGCCAGCATTCAGGCACACAGATTTATATACAAGAGATATAATTGAAGTGGTTTTTCTTCTGATTTGTAGGCCATTTCCATAGAAAATCAAATATGGTCTGCTATGTTAATATCTTCCTCCTTTGTTTACAGGGTGATGTAGGGCTGCCTGGGCCTCCAGGTCCCCCACCATCCACTGGAATACTGGAATTCATGGGATTTCCAAAGGGGAAGCAAGGAGAAAAGGTCTGTAAATTCAGTTTAAAAACCCTCTCCTTCTCCATTCTCTTTCATTCAAGAATGAACAAAATTACTGAAAAGTGAGAGCTGTTATATTTCCAAATCAGAATAATTTTTTGTACCAGTTTATTCTGCCAAATGGTTATTAAATAAAAATATTCATAGCTCAGAGCATTGTGGACCACTAGAGAATACATACCTCTCAGAAGAAGAAATCTGGAAGCTATTTAAAGGGTTTTGTCATTAATCCTAAAAATAAGTGAACTGTAGCTTGTTTTTGTTGAACCTGTGAAACTGTGTCAGCTGAAGCAAAAAAAATCAATTTAGAAAAATAAATGGAAGCTCCAGCTCTTTTGCCTTAGTGCACACTACTCTGGAATAATCAGATTTTTTCACCTTTGCATTGTTATTACTGGGATGTGAATTTAGCTCATCAGTGTTTTTATGAAAGCTGTGTGGTTTGAGTTAAAGATTGAGTTAAAGATTCTCCAGACACATGAAATTTAGGCATACTGAGTTAATCTGGGACTTATACAGGCTGGTTTGGGAGCCCAGTCTGAGCTTGCTTGAGCCCCTGTGTAAAGTTATGAGAGATTGTTGTACTTGGTCAGTTGACATCAGTATGAGCTGAGGCTCAGACAGACCCCATCCCTTTGGGCTCACTGTGGAGTTTGTGAGCAGAGTTGTGAAAACATTGCTGTCCCATCACGAGCTGTTTGGCTGCTCTCATCAGGCACTGTGCATGTTGCAGTTTCCCAGCTGATGGTGTGACATGGCCCTGGTTTGGCTTGTGGCAGCTGTGGTCAGCAGAGCAGCAGCTGCCAGGCAGTGGCCAGAGGAAGGAACAGCTCTGTGCTGGGAGCCTCTGATGCAGCACTTGGTGACACAAGCCCTGGTGACACAAACCCTGGTCACTCCCTGGCAGACAAAGGACAGAGCTTTGCTTTAGCTGTCAGGAGCATGGTGGGTAGACAGAGAAGGTCTTGCTTTCACGAGCACAGTGATTTATTGTGTTTGTCTCTTCCCCCCTGCCAGGGAGAGCCAGGTCCTCAAGGATTCCCTGGAGACCAAGGATTGCCTGGCATCCCGGTAAGGACAGAGGACATGTGCCCTGTAGGGGTTAGATGGTTCAGGAACCTCTGAATAGCTCACAAGGCCTCTACAGGAGTTTCTAGGCACCAGAGAACTTTGAAAATCTGATAAAAGTGTTCACAAGACTTTTTGAAGAGTGTAACTGTAATCTGATTGTTTTTTGTCCTGTAGGTACAAAGAATAAAATGTTGTCCTACTACAGACTTGCAAAGCTGCCACATTTCAGTATCTGCTGCCTGCTCAGAGCTCTACCTGTGGCATGGCCACTTGATGGCAGTGTTCCTTGTCCCACAGACATTTTTGAAAATCCTATTTTTCCCCTTTTATTATAGCTAAACATATAATTTGTTATTTTACTTTAAAGCTGTAAAGCACATTCAGATCTTTCTTTCTATCCATATACACCCAGTTAAAAGGAGCTGTTGAATATTAGTGCTAATCAACTCAGCATGGTGTTGAATCTCCTCTATATGAATTAAGAAAAACAATTTACTCCTGAATTCCAGAGAGCTATTTCCCAGCTTAAAACATTTTGTAAACAGAGGTTGTTTCAAAAAGTTTAGAGAATAAATATTTTTGGGACTTCTGACTAATAAGATAAATTGTTTGCCAGTTTCTTCAGTTACAGATGTTCTTAGGAGAAATACGTGCAAGAAAAACCTGTACATGAAGCACAGTTTGTTATTAGCCTTTCTGGACATGTTCCATGCTTAGCTTTATGCAGCACAAGAGACCCATTGAAGCTGGTGAAATTGAACATATGTACAAACTTAACCACAACTGTAAGATATTTTAAGATTGAAGCCTGGAAATTGCTTAACTACTGTAACTCTTGCTGAAATTAAATCCCGGTGTTCTGTCTCTGGATTTGATACTTCTTGCTGACTGGGAAAGCCACCAAACATTTCCATATGTTGAGCATGAGAATGCTAGTTTTGTGTCATTCATGGGCTTTGGAAGGGAAAAGCGTGCCCTGAGCATTCCCTTGAGGTGCTGCTGTTAAGAAATGAGACTTCAAAGAATTTCTCAGTGTGGAATAGAATACAGAGTAGCATTGGCAGGTCTTTGCTGTCTGAAACATGGGGTCACTTGCAGTTGCTACTGAAATATATGCCATGGTTTAAGTGGATAGAAGTCTTGGGGAATAAAGCAGGGACTGTACTGCACATCCTGCCAAGTCTGATGGATAGGAGCTTTTTTTCTGGGACAAAGTAGTCCCAGAAGAAACGGTCAGCTCCCTTTGTCTCACTATTGTACTGTTTGTATACATAAATGGGTTTGTGTTCCCTTTACTTAGGGATGTGCTGTTCAATTGCAAACCGATCACAGAGATTTAATGTTGACATTTTTCCTCAGGGCTTTGGAGGTGTTGGAGAAAAAGGAGAAAAAGGTGTGCCTGGCTTACCAGGTGGCAGGGTAGGTAACTTCACCACATCTTTAAGTGCCTGTTCTCAAACACATGGAGTGGGCCTTTCATCAACAGACTCATTCTCTGCCATGATGTGCTCCTGTGCAACAGGAAGACCGAGACATTCTGTTCTGAGTGTGCAAAATAAACTGTCTGATAGAAAGTCTTCATCACACTAAAATGTATTGGTTTTGTGATTACAAAGTAACACCCAAATTCCTAATAAATTGAAACACCGTGACTTCCTTGACTTGAACTTCCAACTAGAAAAACAGTGGTTAAATAAGATAAGCCTGCTTTTATCAGTTATTTTCTTAAATTTTTTACATTGTTAGTGTTAATAATTGAGAGATAAGAAAAGCAGTGGTAGCTTCTCTTTTTGAAAATTTTAACTTTTAATTCTTTGATGCTGAGATATTTGAAGCCTGATCAAACTGGGATGGAGCCTCTAAAAGTTAATGTCTTTGCTGTTCTAGGGTCTTTTGGGACTGGATGGATCTGAAGGAATTCCAGGGAGAAAGGTGAAATTTATTCTATTTTTTACTGTTCTTAAGAGTTACAGAAGCCTGTCTAACTGCTTAAAATCTACCAATTTCCTTATATTGTGGCTTCAAGTTGTCTGATGGATAACTATACCTGCCTTACTGAAATAGTTAAGCTAAGTAGAAAGTACAAAATCCTGCATCTCCCAGTGTTACTTTAAATGTTTTGGTGCCAGTAATTTTTTAGAAGGGGAAAACAGTGGGGGAAAAATGTGTGGGACAAGGAAAAGAATGTTTTAGACTCTTCATTTTGCAAGCATTTCTACAGTTCTGTGAGAACTCCTAGGTGTTCTCCTGATTTGCACACCTTCAGCCTGCTCACAAGTTCTGACCATCTTCACAAGGAGGCCTGAAGGAGCTCTAATATTTTGTGAGTGCTGAGAAATTGATGCCATCAGTTTTCTCTTTCTTTAATTCTTCTTCAAATGTTTGGTAGGACAAAGAATTTGGTTTGTGATTTGAGTCCAGGCTCTGCAGATGTCCCAGCTAAAAAGTAATGCCACTTACTGTCTCAGTGTGTATCACTGTTCCTTTGTGGGGTTTTGCAGGGCCACCCAGGTGTTCCAGGCTATCCAGGACTGGATGGAGTAGAAGGCATGAAGGTAACTTCTCACTAAAGCATTGGTTTTTTAAAGGTATTTGCATGAAAAAATAACTATCATTGCTCCAGTCAAACCTCCTGTTTGCCCCTACATCACTGTAATTTTCAGTATGTTTCAGTTTCTCATTCACTTTATTGTTAAGCACAAAAATGAGTTGTTGCTAAGCCACAAATGGGTATTTTAATAATTTTTCAATGTTAATCATTGAACTTCATGACTTAGAATTGTAGGTGTAGCCTTTCTGGTTTCCTTTATCCTTACAACAATGCCATATTTATTGGACCATTGAGGCAAGATTAGGTGGAAGTGAATTGATGTTAAGATAGTTGCCAAGGCTATCTGAAGTCTTGGATCACAAGTATGGACAAGCCTGAGAACGTGTTCAATTTCTTGTACTAAATATAGGTGATGCATAGCAGACATTTTCTGGGTATCTTACAATTTGGGCAGTCAGACAGCTGGAAACTGAGTGGAAAATGATTGGCTAGTGGTTTGCTGTGAAAACACTGATCTGCTACCAAGATTGCAGACTTGTAAAATGCAAGTACTGAAGGGATGTTTTGTGCAGAGTACATGGAAGAAGTAGTATTAGATGTTTCTGTACAGAGAAGTATTACTGGAAGAAGCAATGAAGTGTGCACTGCCTTGGCTCACTGCATGGTGTTTATATGATAAATATGATGGCAATTTGGACGACAGTCAAATTTTGTGCTTGTGATTTCAAAGAGGATCTGATACTCTTTGAGAGTGTCAGTGAGGGGAAGGAATGACATTGCAGTTTGTCGCAACTTGCCTGTTCTACCTGGACGACTTTATGAAGGAATCCACCTTTCTGTAAGCTTCTGTTATTGAAATTCAGTGTTGCAAGGCAACAGATAGCTACAGTGATGAAAGCTTTTAAACATGAGGTAGCTCATAGCAGCTTTCACCATGAAGTGAACAGATATTATCTACCTGATGCTGGTCAGTGTGCTGACATAACTGGTCTCCGGTACACATTGCATATACATGTCTGTGCTTCCTACTGAGGTAATTGGAGACCTTCAGAGAATGGCTGGACAGCAGCAGCCATCTTATCTGAAGCAGCCATCAGTTTCATCAGACAGGAACGATGTAAGTCAGGAGAGCAGATGATTATGAATAGCAGAACAAAGTGAATTCTTCAGCAAGACAAAGAATGATGGTTACTCAGTGAATGGCTGCAGACATTGGTACCATAATACAGTCTGCTTCCTGACCAGCAGCCTCCTCTCAATCCCCCATCTGAGTGTGGTATGAATCTGTTTTCTTTACAGGGTGAATTAGGTGACATCGGTCCCCCAGGTCCTCCTGTCATTATTGACAGGGAAGGTGTAGTCATTTCAGGTACACATTTCCATTTTCTTTTGGAACGCATCTAAAGCACTTTTTTTGATCCAGCTTTCTTTCTTACTGTATTTTAACACTTTCCCACATTGTATATTGGGTCTAATCCATCTCTTGTTATTTTTTCTTTATTTCTGTATTGTTTGGCTGCACATCTGTTTAGTTCTTTGTTTATAACTTCAGAATTTAAAGAAAGCCATTCAAATGATGTGTCTCAAGACAGAATGAAATGTCCTGCCTGGGACAGACAGACTGTGTGTGAGCAAGGGCAAGTGCTGTGTCTGCTCTGTAGACACACTTCAGTCTGTCTTCATTGTACCAAGGAAAAATGGCTTCCTGGTGCTGCATGGTAAAGGATGCTCTAAATGTCATTCTGCTGTTATTTGTTGTCCAATGAGGTAAGGATATTGTTGAGAAAAATGAGCTTAATTAATGCCACATCTGATTGAGGCCTGCATGGGAACAGTCTCTGAAGCCATAAAGGTAAGGAGACATGGCATGGTCTTTCCTTTTCTTTCTCCTCCAGTCAAGTTTGAAACAACCTCTGTAACAGTTCAGGAGGAATTTTTCCCAGTATTATTAACTTTGACTAACAGACTTCCTGCTCACAGCTTGGCAGCCTTTGCTATCTGAGAGATCAGTGGCCACTACAGTAATTGACTGAACAGTATTTCAGCAGAAATTCTGATGAGATTTTCTTCCTTGCTTTCCTCTTTCTCTAATAGGTGCCCCAGGTGACCCTGGAAACCCAGGAACACCTGGTCCTCCAGGAGATGAAGGGATTGTTGGTTTACCAGGCCTTCCAGGGGCTCCAGGGTTTCCAGGCCTGGAGAGAGGTAAAGCAGCTGGGACAGTGCTCTTGGCAGGCTGTTTGCTCTGGGTTTTGTGGACAAGTTTCTGGGTAGTGGCCTGGAGATGGTGGAGGTATTGGAGCAAGCCTGACCCTGCTCCTTCAGCTGGCTGATTTGCAGGCTGCTGTATGAGAACTAGGAGGCAGGGATGGCACATAGGGAAGCCAATTGTGTTGGCTTAGATGGGAGTAGAATTAGTGCCACAATTATTACAGCTCAGTCTTCACATATGAATATTTGGTGTGGCAGTGTACACAGGAGGCTGTGGTTTGATTTCCATTTTGAATGTGCTGATTGGAAGAACTTTTCCTGCCTTTTAAATTATAATGAATGTTTTTGAATTTTTTTAATGACTTTTTATATTTGCAATAAAGAGCTAACAGATTGGCTTGATAAACCCACTGGGTGTGCAACCCATTTGTCCCATCCAAGATCTCATCCAAAAGTTTTCTTTTCACTTGAATGTCATCTGGGAAAGTCTGGCCTGAAGTAATCCAGAGATTTGGAACTGCCAAGAAAAATCAGAAAATAACCCCCCCTCAGTGTTACATAGTTAATTGTCTGATTGTTGATAGAGATTTAAACAGTGCTGTGAAGTATTTTGGGTCACCAAAGGAGTGTTTAAATGGGAGACAGTTAGTACTGTCTCCAATTAGTACTCCCTCCAATTAGTACTTTTTCCTTGGTGTAAAATTAAGAATTTTTCTGTCCTAACATGATTGCAGTTCAGGGTACAATGTTAATTATCTTAACATTAGAAATACTTAATGTGTTTGCTGCTGGAGAGCTGCTCATTGTGTCATTGTTTCCTAGATGGAATGGGCCCTGGAGGGTCTCCAGGTATTCCAGGAGTGAAGGGTGAAGTTGGAGAACCAGGAAGAGCAACAATTGGAATACCAGGCCCTCCTGGCAGAGGTGGTTTGCCAGGTCTGCCAGGGGCACCAGGATTGCCTGGTTCACCACGTATGTAGAATTTTCACATCTATTTTTGTATTAGATTCAGAGTGAAATAGGATAAATAATCATTTATATATTTAGTTCTTTGCCAGCAAGGATTATTCATCTGTAAGTTGTAAATATTTGACTGACACCTCATTGTGATTGTAGCTCACAAACTTCTATATATGAGTTGACACTCCTATAAAGTAAGACAATAAACCTAATTATTGTTGAGCGTGGTAGCCTGAGAGACTGAAGCACAAAGTTGTGTACACACAGTTTATGACACCAAGGGCTTTGAAGGTCTAGGCTAGTCTCCTGTTGGCTTAGACCTTATGAACACCTGAGGTAAATGTCTGTCTTGTGAACAGGTAGTTTGGGTACCAGGAGTCAGAGAGGATTCCAGACCTAAGGAAATAGTATTTTGTTTTTACATGTTCATTTGCATGGATGTCCATATTAAATTAGTTGTGCATTGTTTTGTTTTCCTCAGAAATTGAGTATTACAGGATCAGGGTTGAGTTTACAAAACTGTCTTTTACCATTCTGCCATAAGCTCATTTTTTTTGAGTCCTTCAGAACAGGGGGCACTCCAGCGACAGAGTCAGTGAGCATGGTCTGATAAACTGGTTTTCTGTGCAGAAGAAATAAGCGTTCTCTTAATTTTTTGCTAGTCAAATCTGGCTCAGTTTTCTGCAGAGTCTGTAAAGCTCCTGTGGCTGTGTTTAGCTGATGGCTGCAATTTGTCTCCATGGAGCATCAGACCATGCTGCTCAGCACTCCATCTTACTGTTGTCACAGAGGGGAAGGGTTTGCAGACAGTGTAATTTTAGATTATGTTTGATTGTTTTCTGCTCCTGTTTCCATGAACTTATGTTTTGTTCTATTCAGCATATAAAGAGATGTAGACAAAAGTCCTGCAGTCATAAACTGAGGGACAGGGAAAGTCCCCTTAACCCTTTTGCCCTTTAGTATCTTTCCTGAGCTGCAACCACTGAATGAAAGTCATTTGCCATTCTTTACACTACCTGTCCACAGTTCTGTTGGTGAGTCCTTTGGTCAGCTGGTAAATCTGTGAAAAAGTGCAGTGGCAGAGTAGAGGAATTAAACTCTGTTGGATCCACACTGTGAGAACTTTTGGTTTTCTGTATGAAGAGCTGGAAGCAAATGTGGCAGAGAACTGCAGAACTACTGTGGGTTCAAGATCCAACCAAGATCCATCTCCTTGTGCTACATCCAGAGATGCAGTTTTGTCTGGTGCCAGTTGCATCACTGATTTTTTAAGTCAGTAATGAGCTGGAATCAGCCTTCTCATGGCTTTTTGTTGCCTTCTTTCTGCTTATAGGCCCTTCATTCTCCCCAGGGATAATCCTGAGTGGAAGGACTGGGGTCCCAGGGGAGCCTGGGCCAAGAGGGCTGCCAGGAGCTTTAGGTCCAAAGGGCTACAAAGGTAACCAACTCTTGTTTTGAGAGAGCTTTTCGGCTGTCATCAGGCTGAAAGATGTTTACATGTGGTTAATATCCTAAGGGATGAGTCGTAAGTGTCTTTATGAGAAATCACAGGAGGGGTTGAAGGAGCCAACAGCCTTTGCAATTTAGAAAGAGTTGTGCCCAGCACTGTCAGTAAAATCCTATTTCTTCTTCTTATTCTGCTCAGGCAAATAAGCTGATAAACATATCATGCAAAGAAAATTGCCTAAGTAAGTTATACTTTAAAGCCATGAGACATAGAAATAAAATCTTATTCAGTGCTTTTTGCAATAGAGGCTGTAAATGACAGAAAAATTTAAATTTATTCTCCCCTGTGCTAAAAATCGTGAGAATTTGGGTCTTAGTGTGTGACAGACCCAGCATCAAAAGCCATGATGACACAGATATCACTGTGCTTAGTGATTATTTGGGTCCATAACCAGTAATAATTCAGGGTGTCATTGTAACCTATTGGGAGGGGGAGTATGGATTTGTTTTCTGATAACTATCTCTTAAAAATGCACAAGACCTCCCTAAAACTCCCCTAAACCCATCTGTTTAGGAAAGTTTGAACCTTTGGGAAGAGGTCTGGAAGTGTTGAGGTTTGTGCCACACATTGTTACTTGGTGATGGGCATTGCATGGAAATTAAATTGGAGAAAATCTGAACTCCACTTGCTTGGCACTCACATCACCTGAGTAGAGGAGAGTGAGAATATGAGAATGGCTTTGTATTAATTGAATCAAATACTGCTTTTGGAGCTCTTTCAACTGAAAAGGGTCTTTATCCAAATGAAACTCAGTTTGGAGTGTTGACTATTTTCCAGGAGAGGCAGGTGATTGTGCTTGTGATGGAGGAGTTACAAGAGCTGGCCTAAAAGGCATCTCAGGCCCACCAGGTCCATCAGGAAGCCCTGGTGTGCCTGGTGCCAAGGGCATTGGTGGGGATCCAGGCTCTGTGGGAGCACCAGGACTGCGAGGCCCTCCGGTAAGGCAGGAACAGTTTGTGTTGGTTACTCTGAATTGTGGCCGTGTGCAATTGCTGGTCTTGAATGTAATCAAAGAACACTTTTTTTTTTCATAGTTGCTTCTATTTGTTTGGATTTTAAAAAAAAATCAACCTAGAAACTGATCTGTGTAAAGAAACTGAAAGTAGAGGTACTATCAGCTATAAAAATGGGAGAACAAATGGTTCTTAAATTCTGAGAACTGCACATTCATTAGTCAAGAGAAAAGCAGTAAGAGTTATTCATCCCAGGACTTCTTGGAAGTAGACCTACATTGGATTAGACCCAGGGGTCTTCCTAAGTGAGGCCTGGCTGGGGAAGCAGTTGTACATGTGCATGGAGAGAAGATCTGAAAAATCAAACAGGGAGATCTTTCCACATCATTGCTCATAGCTGTAAAAACTGTGCTCCACAGATGGAGTCTGCTTCCTAACTGCTGTATGCTAAATACATCAATGAGAGTTGAGCTCTGGTTTTTGTCAAACAGCTACCATAACAAATAGGATTTTCCAAAGTGCTGAGCATTGCTCATTGCAAGGATTTACTTTTGAAAATCGTAGTCCATAAAGATACAAATCATTGGTCTTCAGAGGGTCTTTATCAGTGTCAGTAAGTGCAGCACACCAAGCAATAGGGAAGAAGTTTCATTACCTGGGTCTCATTGTATCATGAGTGATGTCATGTTGCCAGATGCCATGCAAAATTGCTGTCACTGTTACCAAGGTTTGGCTTGCCACTGTGGAGCTGTAGTGACAGTAGAAACAGCTGAAAACAAACCACCCTCTTTCTCCTCCCAAGTTAATGTACACAACAGGAAACCTTCTGGAGATTCTTTCTGATCTGGTCATTGTGTCCTGCCCCCTTGTATGACATTTTTAAGAAGCAAAGCCATTTTCTTTGCACTTTCCTTTTCTTTATCTATTGGTCTGTAGGCTTCAGCTGGTCAGCAAGGACTTCCAGGCCTTAAGGGAGAAAAAGGGGATCCATCCTATGCAACAGTCAAAGGTGCCCGTGGGGACCGTGGTGTGACAGCGCCCAGAGGACCTTCAGGCATCCCAGGAGCTCCGGGCAGGGATGGACTTCCAGGCTTGCCAGGCCCACCAGGCCCTCCAGTAAGTCCAGATTAACCTAGCAGCAGTGCTTCAGAACTGGAGTAAGGAGCAGAGAAAGCAGCCAGGCCTGGCAAACTAGTCCTGATTAGCCCTGTGGTAAAGCTTCAAATACATAAAAAACTCACAGTCCCTGAGCACAAATTTGTGCTGGTCAGGATTAATAATTGGCATTCCTAATGCCTCTATCAAAAGATAAATTTTACTAGACCCTAATGCTGTTCTATGTTGAGTCCTAAAAGACAAAAGCCTTGTGTAGGCATAATTATAAGTGAAATCTTTAAATAAAAAAAAAAACACCAGAATCTTATCAATTAAATGTCTTTCAGAATTTGTAGTATTTGCATTTTGGCAAATGCAACATAAAATATTCTTTGTAATAGTCACCAAGTTTTGCTGCATTTTAAAGTAAGGAGGGATCATTTACAGTGGTTTCTATGTATCTTTTCAGGTTCACCTGAACTTTGCACAGAACCAACCAAACTCTGACACACTTTTAAAAATTATAGTGGTGGATATTCTTTCTGCATCCCTTTGACTCTGAGCTGTAATTGTCTTTGCTGTGCACAGGGTGATGGTGGGCTGGGTTTCCCAGGTGAAAAGGGTCTGCCAGGATTACCTGGCTCCAAGGGCCATCGAGGAGAGCCTGGTTCTCCTGGTGTTGGATACCCAGGCCCTAGTGGAGTTCGTGGACCACCAGGTGACAGTGGAATGGATGGGTTTCCAGGACAAGCAGGTCTTCCAGGCCCTCCAGGTAGGTATTGCTGGGTCTGCTCTTAATTTAAGAAGGGTAAAGCTGCAAGTGAAATGGTACTTAATTTACTGGTGTGTCTGTGGCCAGGCCAGAAGATTGCATTAGGCTAAAGACTGCTCTTCAAATTAATTGAAACTTGTTTTGTGGGCTCACCAGGCCTCACATAGCAGTCTCAGACTTCTCAAGTTGTCATGTTCAGGACACAGATAATGAGCAATAAATACTCAAGCAGTGCTGAAATACTAGGAGTATTAGATGGAACTACTCCCTGGCTATTGCTGGAGAGCCATTTTACACCAAAAGTGGTTATGAAGAGTGATAAAATGAGGTTTTTCAAAAACACCTAAATCATTGTCCAAATAAAAATAGTAATTCACTGATATCTGAGGTGTCTGATTCAGTTTTCAAAACTATTACTATTACTGAAATAAGAGCTCCAGATTTTTTAAAATGAAGAAATGGTATTACATTGTATGAATGAACAGGTGTTGATGAACAAGAGGTTGCCAAGACAGTCAGGTAGGGAGTTCAGTTAAGACTTGTGCAACCAGCTCTGGGCACTGTTTGCTTCCTGAGGTACTGTGGTTTGGCTCAGTTGGTGTGTTGTTATATGCACCTAAAGCATACCATAATGACAGTGATAAAGTAAGTAAATATGGGTTTGACAATACTTCATATATGATGTTTTATGCTCATTCTCAAATTTAGTTATGTGGAAATTCATGTCTAAACATTTATGGAAAAAGTTTTCATTGCAAAATGACTGCAGAAAGCTGGTCCCAGTGTTTTGATTCAATGTCAGCCATTTAAATATAACTTAAGGTAAACAGTATTTTTTCTTTGTCACTGCTGATTTTCAGTTTACTTTGCATGCTATGTATACTTGGGCTTCTAGGTTTGTAATTCTGTGTGTGTCAATAATGCAGAGCTAGTAAAGTATTTGCAGATATAATATAATGGCATGGATTTCTGGACTGATAAAGTGATGCTCTGAGCTCAAAACCCTTGGTGGTAAGACCACCACAGTGAGAAGAGTTGGCAGAGGAATCTCTCACCAGGGAGGTGAGAGCAAGGCCAGGGCAGCCCCAGGAGGTTGCCAGATGTGCTGGATGGGGATAGTACCTCACACCAGTGTCATGCTGCCTTCTTGTTATGGGAGGAGATGTCCATTGTATTGATGTAGCATTAATATTCCCCAGGGATAGTATGCATAAGCTTTTTTTTCCAGTCCAAGTCACATGCTAAGTGCTAAAGGCTTTACTAATTCCTAGTTGTGAAAGCTTACATATTTGTTCAGGAAATTTTCTCCTACAGAATCTGCTAAATTAAAGTTGCATTGTGAGATAAGTAAAAGTAAAATGCTCTGTACATGATGTGAACTCCATTTATTCTGCCGAGTACATCAGAAGCCAGCTTTTTATGAGTGCTACATGAAAGCTTTGGGAACAATGAACAGTCCTTTGTCTTGGAGAGTATTTATAGTCAGGATATGTGAGAAAGGGAGTAAGTCATTAGCCAGTTCAGTTTGCACCTCCACAGAGATGTGTAAGAAAACTTGTGAGTGCCTTTCCTCCCATACTAGGAAATAAAATGCATTCATTAAAATACATAACATCCCTTGATAACATCCTACAAAGTGTGTGGGTAGAAGAAATAATCATTCTAATATTGAAGAAATTTCTAATATTAATTCATTTTAATATTAAAGAAAAGTGTGTGGGTAGAAGAAATAATCATTCCTTATTTGTCCAGATTGAAAGACCTTATTGTAAAAATGAGGAAAAGCATTTAGAGTCTGTGACTTTGTACGAGTTTGAAAGCAAACCAGTGAGAGATCCTAAGTCAGAGCTACAATTTAATAAGAAAATTAAGATAAAGGCAATAATACAGTATCACTGGCTTAAACTGGCAGAATCAGGCTACAACCTTGGTGTTTCTTTGTTATAGGTATCACCTTGCCCTGCATAGTTCCTGGAGCTTATGGGCCCCCAGGGACTCCCGGCTTTCCAGGACTGCCAGGTGGGGACACAAGATGATGCAATGCACTGACTGACTGCCAAACAGCTCTCATTTGTCAAAGATGATAATAACTCCCTAATTAGTCCTCCTCCAAGTAATAGTTATTCCAGAGGGTTAACTGGCAGAACAATGCCCTTTTTTTTTCCCAAAATGACTAGGCCTAAATCCCATGGAGGATCATATTAACTACACCATTTTTTAGCCTTCATGTAGCCTTGAACATGAACCTTCTGCTTCTGTGTAGCCATAGCTTTGAGACTTTATTTAGCTTAAATTTTTTTATCCAGCTTTGCAGAAAAGATTTTATCCCCTTTTCTTGTGCTGTGTTTTTGTCTTCTGCTATTTGTTTGTTGATATTATTAATTAATATATTTTTACCCTTAGGTCCCAAAGGCAACAAAGGCTTTTCTGGCATTCCAGGCCAACCTGGGTTACATGGGTCTAAAGGACAGCCAGGGTCTCCAGGAATAATAGGCTTGCAAGGGGAACCTGGTAAGAGGGAGGTTGCTGGAGGTCTTTTAGTTGTCTGATCTATCTGTACAATACTTTATCAGAAGAGTTGTCTGACCTTCTTGGCCACGTCTGCCTCACACATTCATAATGCTCCACGAGTGTTCCATTGGTCTCCTTGCAAATGCAGGCAAGTGATTGCAGCTTGGGAGAAAACAAGGGAAGTATTCAGGTTGTTTATTACCTGCCTGTAGCACTGTATCACTGATGGGAGACAGGAGAACAGTCAGCAGTTTGTTTCTCCAGAGACCATTGTCATATACTTGGTTCCAGTTTAGGTTAGCCACAAATTTAGTGTAACATTTATTTTAAGCCCCGTGGTACTGTGGTCAAGGCACACTGTATACAGTGCTTGGACTCATTTTAGTCATAGGAATTTCTGATGGTTGTATAAAGAAAGACCAAGAAGCAGAGGTGATAAGGGTTAGGGCTTTTGTTCTTTTGCTTAACCAACCATCTAGCAAAACCAAGCTTGGAATGCATTATATAGCTGCAGCTACACACTTCTACACTATTCTTTTATTTAAAAAAAAGCCAAAAACCCTAAACCTTTCAACAGTTTCATCACTTTCTATCACCAATTGTTGTTTTTAATTCAGTACTGAAAGATTTTGCAACTTTTCAAGCAACTTTTTTCTTTAATAGAAATTTTTTAAATGTATATTTTATTTGAGATGCTACTGGAAGCAGTCTTCTGTACTTCTGTTGAGTGACTTTTATGGATCTTCTCTTTAAGGCTTCCCTGGACCTCGAGGAGAGCAAGGCTCACAAGGACTTCCAGGACTGGATGGAACAGATGGTTTGCCTGGGAAAATGGGTGCCCCAGGCTTAGCTGGAATAAAAGGAACTCTTGGAGATGTATTTGGTGCTGAGAGTGGAACTGTGGGAGAGCGTGGCCGACCTGGACTTCCAGGTGATAAAGGGCTTAAAGGTGATATTGGATTTCCAGGACCAAAAGGTAAGCACTGATATTGCTTGTATCTGGGAATATCAAACTGCTTTTCTTTCAAAGACCATTCCTCTTTCCAATCTCTTTTAGATAATGCAGCTCTTCTGAGCTGCTCATAGATGGTGATTTGCTGGTTTTCTGTTGGAATCTAATGCAACTCAAAGGCTTTTATTAAAACTCACTTTTTAATTAAAAGTGTGAATTTTGCTTTATTTGTTCTGTAACCTCCCATCACTCTGTTTCCAGGGCTGGATGGAAGACCAGGCCTCCTGGGTGTTAAAGGTGAACAGGGCCAACCAGGATATTCCGGTGTCCCTGGGCTGCGGGGTCCTCCTGGCCCTGGAGGCCCTTTTGGCATTAAGGGAAAACCAGGACCCTTGGGGTCAGCTGGCCTTGCAGGGGCACCAGGTATGTGGTGTTTTCAAATGAAGACAAGGAGCTGAGCTGAGCTCTGGGGTGTTGAAGTGTGGGAGAAGTTTGGCGTTGCTCAGAGTGAGCTCCTACCTCTGGTTAGGGATAACAGTGCAGAATTTGAGCCTGTTGACTCTGACTGCTGGGCAATTGCTGCTGGGAAATGTTACCCCAAT
Source organism: Emberiza elegans (assembly GCA_024865655.1). Classification (NCBI taxonomy): domain Eukaryota; kingdom Metazoa; phylum Chordata; class Aves; order Passeriformes; family Fringillidae; genus Emberiza; species Emberiza elegans. Next base: position 36,729,388 of record JALJVW010000129.1, on the reverse strand, counting down.
ACTGTAGGAAGTACAGCAGAAAGATAGAAGAAAGCATCTTAAATGTCACGAAGTTTTTAACATCTTTGCTCTTTAATATTGGCTGTATCATTGACTAATCTTCATTTCCCATTTTCATGACAATTAATTTCTATTGTGTCAGGTCACTTGAAATGTGATTTAGATTGAAAAATTGACTTTCTCAGGACAATCAGTTGTCTTCTCTGTCTTTCTCTTTGCTGGAGCAGAGGAGAGCTTTATTTTCCTTCACTTCAGAGGAAAAAATCCCCATCACTGGAGTACAGCGGTATCTGTAAAGCTGCACTGACTGAAGTGTTTCATAACAGTATATGAAAGATTGCTCACAAGCAAAGAGAGACCTAGGAATTGGTAGATGATGGTCTAGTACATAAAAATGCTCTTCCGACATCTAGAATGACAGTGCTGAAGCACAGTGGCAACAAATGAATGAAAGCAGTAACATCACTTGACATTAAAATTATAGAGTTGTAATTTTTTTAAACTTTAATATTAGCATTCCTTCTGACTCTCTATTGTTTCACATTTGTGGTCTGTATGCCATATTTGACTTTTCTTCAACTGTTTTTAAAACCTCCCATAGCTAGGATGATAAGCTCCAAATAACTAAGTTTTTTTGCAGCTGTTGTCTCCCTGAATCATTAATTTCTTTTGTAGCCTTGTTCTTTCTGTTTACATATTTTGTCTGTTTTTTCCTTCACCATGTTTCTATTCCATTTATCATCAACTCTCCATTTCTGATGTCACACTGTTTGGTTATTGCAGGGGCACCAGGTATGTGGTGTTTTCAAATGAAGACAAGGAGCTGAGCTGAGCTCTGGGGTGTTGAAGTGTGGGAGAAGTTTGGCGTTGCTCAGAGTGAGCTCCTACCTCTGGTTAGGGATAACAGTGCAGAATTTGAGCCTGTTGACTCTGACTGCTGGGCAATTGCTGCTGGGAAATGTTACCCCAATACTGTAGGAAGTACAGCAGAAAGATAGAAGAAAGCATCTTAAATGTCACGAAGTTTTTAACATCTTTGCTCTTACATGTTGGCTGTATCATTGACTAATCTTCATTTCCCATTTTCATGACAATTAATTTCTATTGTGTCAGGTCACTTGAAATGTGATTTAGATTGAAAAATTGACTTTCTCAGGACAATCAGTTGTCTTCTCTGTCTTTCTCTTTGCTGGAGCAGAGGAGAGCCTTATTTTCCTTCACTTCAGAGGAAAAAATCCCCACCACTGGAGTATAGCGGTATCTGTAAAGCTGCACTGACTGAAGTGTTTCATAACAGTATATGAAAGATTGCTCACAAGCAAAGAGAGACCTAGGAATTGGTAGATGATGGTCTGGTACATAAAAATGCTCTTCCCACATCTAGAATGATAGTGCTGAAGCACAGTGGCAACAAATGAATGAAAGCAGTAACATCACTTGACATTAAAATTATAGAGTTGTAATTTTTTTAAATTTTAATATTAGCATTCCTTCTGACTCTCTATTGCTTCACATTTGTGGTCTGTATGCCATATTTGACTTTTCTTCAACTGTTTTTAAAACCTCCCATAGCTAGGATGATAAGCTCCAAATAACTAAGTTTTTTTGCAGCTGTTGTCTCCCTGAATCATTAATTTCTTTTGTAGCCTTGTTCTTTCTGTTTACATATTTTGTCTGTTTTTTCCTTCACCATGTTTCTATTCCATTTATCATCAACTCTCCATTTCTGATGTCACACTGTTTGGTTATGGGTTCTTCACATAGGCTGTCAAGGTGAGAAAATGCAGTGTAGCATAAAAGCTCATGGACTAACAACCCAGCTTTTAATGCTACAAGAATTGCATTGACCATAGGTGATACCCCTTATCATTGCTAATCAAAGCAGGAGGCAAAGAACCATTGTAATGAGAATGCTCAGACAGTAAAAAAGTCTCAAGCCTATAAGGAAATTATTAATATGCAGAGATTTTAGGTCTATGTGGGTTTTTTTGACTTCTAAAATAAAGCAGCTCTTTCATCTGTTTAAAAAAATGCTGGGTTGTAGCACAAAGCCCTGAGTATAACAGAGCTTGAATATTGACTGTTATTGCAGCAAATGTAATTTTTCAGAAGCCACCTGAGTTTTCCTTCTCTTCATTCCTTTGGATCTGAGCATTCTGTTTTCAATGGTTTGAGCCTTTGTTTAAAATTGTAAACCATTACAAAGCTTTAGCTACAAACATTTAGAGGCAAAATAGTTCGTATGGTATTGGTTTTGTGAGAACACAATCAGCTTGTTCCTGTAGTGAGCAATTGGCTCTTGAGAAGTGCAGCTGTACTCCCAAGGTGAAAAAAGAACTTGTGAACTTGCCTAGCTGATTGATCTCTGGTTCACCCCAACAATGGGGTAGGGAGCAGAAGCTGGCATTAATGGTGCTCCCCATTCTGTCTTGGCTGCCCTGATGATGAAGGTAAGACTGTGCATTGCAGGTCAGTGTCTGGTGGTCAAAATAAGGGGTTTCACTCTTGCCAGTTGTGTAGTGATGTAGGCAGTAACCCTCCTTGTAGGTATCTCATTATTAGATGACTAATGCTTTTGCAGTTCTAAGCTTTATGCCTTCTAGTAGGCTGCATGTGCCATAAGGTCCATTTGTCATTAAAAACAGTGCTGTGTTTAAAGAGCTTGGGAAGCTGCCACGAGCTGTCCTAGTTCTGTGCAATATCCTGGATTGAATTCTTTCTTGTGTTGATTCAGGACCTCCTGGAGTCAAAGGTGTGGCTGGGGATGTAGGACCACAAGGTCCTGCTGGTATGAAGGGCTTCCCAGGTCTTGATGGTGCTCCAGGATCCCCTGGGGAAAGAGGATTCATAGGGCCACCCGGGCCCTTTGGTCAAGATGGACATCCAGGTTTCTCTGGGCCAAAAGGTAGGTGTTTCAGTCCTGAGATTACTGGACCCACAAAAAAAAAAAAACCAAACAAACCTTGCTGGTGCTGATGTTAGGCCCAGCTTGCTGGCATGGAATGAATCCCCAGCTAATGTTGGGGTGGATTTGTTTTGCTGCCAAGTCACAAATTATGAATTTAATTATCAATAATGCCCCTAAGAAAATCTATCTTAAAGATAGATTAAATCCTTGTGGACAAAGGATTGTGTAAATCAAAATAGACAAGAAAATTAAAGAAATGAACAGAATGAAATTTATAGAAAGAAGGGAGAGAATCAAGCACAAATCAAATGGGAAGTAAAAATTTACAAACTGTGTGATCTTTAAACACCAATACAGTAGCTGGTTATCTGGAGAATAAGCACAAAGCAATAGAGCTGTGGAACTGCCTGTTGTTCTGTTGGAAACTGATTGTGTTTGATCTTCACTGGAAGCAGGCCTAGGCTCTCAAGGTGACCTGAGAAGTGCTGGTTGAAAGTATTGTGAGTGGAGACAGTGACAGTGCTGTGCCTGTGCCATGTGCTTGTTTTAGTACCCAGATTTGGGTGATTGGCCAGACCCAGGCAGCCTCTCCCTGCCCCAGGGTGGGTGTACAGGGTGTACCAGGAGAGAGTGATATTCCCTTTTTAATTCTCAACATTTCTATGCAGGTGAGAAAGGCTCTTCTGGCCTGCTTGGTTTCCCTGGCATGCCAGGACTGCCTGGTGTCCCTGGAGTGAATGGCTTTAAAGGAGCTCCTGGCACAGCTGGAGGAAAAGGAAGTCCAGGAGTTGTGGGACTTCAAGGTCAAAAAGGTGAGAAACAGCTGAATGGCTTTTGCAGCAGAGGGACTTAGGAGGCAATTCTGAGATATCTGTGTCTATTATTCTTCTAAATATTGCAATCTTCTATTTTTCAAAACTTTGGCCTGTTTACCAAAGAGTACTAATGAATTTGCATCAGGAGACATGGAAGTTCTGTTTTTCTCTGCTAGATTATTTTGCAAGAAGATTTCCTGACTTTTTATTTCTTCAGGTGACAGAGGTGATATAGGTCCACCAGGTCTTCCTGTTCTTGGGACTTCAGAACAGGCACTGCAAATCAAAGGAGACAAAGGAGATCCTGGATTAGCTGGACTGGGAGGATTCCCAGGACCTAGAGGTATTTCACAACATTGCAGTTAGTTGCCAGTATCAGTTGTTCAGTATCTGGCCTTGTTATCAGTGGAGCATGGTCTGTCCTTTTGGCAGTGCCTACAGCGTTGCTGATTTCTGTTCTGCCATTCCCAATCTAGCAAGACTTGCATATGGCACTTCTGAATTTTGAGAGAACTGTTTTCCTTTGGAGTTCTGTTCTGTAGATCTAATGCTATCCCTTCTTCCTCTTTAGGGTAACAGAGCAACCCACCCAAATCAGCTGTATTATATGTCTGTATTATTGAATGAAATTCCACTCTTCTGTATTACCCAGGTGATAAAGGAATGCCAGGAAGCCGTGGACAGCCTGGTCTCCCTGGTCCAGTTGGGTCACCAAGCAAAGAGAGAGGTTCTCATGGTGACCCAGGCTTCCCTGGCCCACCTGGACAACCTGGCCTGCCAGGACAGAAGGGTGCACATGGCATCATGGGATTTCCAGGAATGCCAGGAGAGAGGGTAAATACCTTCTTAAGTGTCATCTTCTTCTCTGGGTGCTCTTTGCAAAACCCTGTGTTCTAATTGGTACTTCTGTAGCACAGCAGCAGAACCTGGCAGGATTTTTCCTTACAAAACTTCCAGATTGTTTCCATTTGGCTCATACATTAAATGGCATTTTACACAGTATTTCTTCCTACACCTTTGTGTTCTGTTATTCCACATGACCCAAACTTGGAACAGCAAGAATAAAAAGCAAAGATTAATTGTGGTTGGATTGGTTTCTTTCAGGGTTCAGATGGCACCACAGGAACACTTGGATTCCCAGGACCTATTGGCCTTCCTGGTCCAAAAGGTAAAAAATCTTTCACAGTGTGTATGGTATTTCATTATGCACAGTCCTAATGTTAATGACACAAAGGAATCAGCAGTGTTCTGGAAGTGCCCATTGCTCTCCAGTGACTGGCTCCAAGTACATGTCCCCTTGTAGGAGCCTTCATTCAGACAAGACCAATACCAAGCCTAAATACTTTATGGTCCTCTGAAACTTTGGCACAGCACTGTGTGAAGCCTGTTGGACAGTGCAAAAAGCCCCCTTTTCTCTCATCTCCTCATGTCAAAAGTGCAGGATGTTGTGGAATTACCTGGAAATGTCTTGTCTTGTGCATTTGCATGAGTGGATCTGCATCCATTGATGGTTATAAGACTGAGGTGCATCATTTGCTATTGTCTTTGTTTGGACCATGAATTTGAAATATAGCAAGGTTTATTTTCTTAAACAAGGCCTGGAAGGTGATGTCCACAGTCAATGACAGAATGGCCTTTCCTTCCTTTTCCAGGTGAACAGGGAGAGTCTGTTGGTGTTCCTGGCATTGCTGGTCCTAAAGGAGAGAGAGGAGACCCAGGGTTTCCAGGTAAAATAGGCCTTCGTTGCTCACTTCAAGAATACAAAATTCTAAAGACCAAACAAGTTGGCATTGCCAAATTTGGGTATTTTTGTAATCCTAAAAGTGAGATTTGAGGAGTCTGCAATCCAGGTGGGTACAAATCTGGGTGATAATGAACAGGCCTGAGACCAGCCCAGTTCTAATGCTGGGTTCCCTTCACTTCTTGAGGAGTGAATTTGCACTGGCATTGGCACCCTGGGAGTCCAGCCCAGGGCCCAGGTGATGGCTGAGCAAACACCAGTGCTGCAACCTCAGCATACCATGTTTCTCACCCTCTTCATGCCTTCCTCCTGTTTGACTTGTATGTTTATATCTTTGTAGGAGAGAGAGGGAGAGAAGGACTCAAGGGTGAACCAGGCTATCCAGGAAACACTGGGGTGAATGGACCCAAAGGCAGCCCAGGAGATCTTGGCCAAGAAGGACCAGCAGGTACTGGACTGAGCACCCAAGTTCTGCAGCTCATGTTGTGACTATGACAACCTCACCTTGATGCTTCCTTAGCCCAGTTTCATCTGTCTCAGCTGAGGCTTAAACAAGAAGTTTGGCAAGAAAATGGGAATTTTCTTGGACAGTAGTGTAAGGTGTCACCTTGTCCTGCTGGTCAAATATGGTGAATCCTGCAACACTGAAACCCAAAGGAATCCCATTAACAAATAGGGAAGATCTCGGTTAGATACAAGCATTAGCAGCTTCTTCACAGCTCTTTAATTGCAACATTTTTGTCTGTTCCCTGTTTAGAGCCAAACCTACCCACACAAATGGCTATAAGTGTCTTTGGGTTCTGGGGTAATTAGCAGGTAGATTCCCAAATGATTATCAAGATCAAGGTTGGAGAACAGTGAAAGTTGTTATTGAAATGTTTTATTTGAAAAAACAATTTAATTAGTTATTTGTGTGTGAACTGTTCATGTGTTACTTAGTGGATGATGAAGAATGTCACTGCTATGATTAAAAAAATCAAAAATAGTTTGATAAATGCGATGCTAATGCTGGCATGAGGAGAGATTTGAATCTGATTTTGCTTTGTTTAAATAATAGTTTATTCACCTATCTTATGAGTTAAGTGCAGGAATGGAAGCTGTAAGATGGAGCTGTGAGCTGTTTCAGCCTGGACATGATGTGAAGTACAGGAATATTTTTTGCTTGCTTTTAGGAATCACTGGAAATGCTGGGCTGAGAGGAGCCCCAGGCCCACCAGGACCTCCAGGACAGCCAGGATCTGTTGGATTCCCTGGAGCTCGTGGAACAGTGGGACCTAAAGGTAGATGTTCAATCTGCAGATGGAAGGAGGATTTGGGTCAGAAAAGCAGAGTTTTGGCCAAGTGTCTCAGGCAGGCAGGTGTGATGGGCCAGCTGGGGAAAGGGCTCCCTCTTGGTAACCTTGTGCAGGCAGCAGCTGCTAGGAATGAGCAGAGGAAGGGCTGGAAAAGGAGGGGCTTTCACTTGCTTTGAATCTCTAATGGGTGTTCATGGAGGGTAAAACTGGAGAGAGCAGTGGGAAGAGTTTCTGTGAAGGGCACCTGTGTGAAGGAAGATTTACAGCTTTATGTACTCTGCTCCCCTGTGCTCACTTTTGTGTTCCCAATGTCTCCTCAGGCTTTCATGGATTTCCAGGTTTAAATGGTCTGAATGGCTTGCCAGGCACAAAAGGCTCTCCTGGAACACCAGGTAAAGGAAATGTGTAGTGGAAGTGTGATAACTAGGAAGATATGTAAGTGCTCCACCGTGAGAGCAACGTTTCCCACAAAATTCCCCTATTTCACCCAGTTCTGGCTTTAATTATGGCCTAAAGAAAAACCTCAGGATACTGAATGTGCATTAACTAACTCTTCTTCAATGCCAGAACAGGATGCAGCCTGTGGAGTTAAAAAGGCTTTTCTGGTGATGGTTCTCCTTGAATTCCTGAGGGATTGTATCACTTCTGGAAAACTAATAGAATGAAATCATAAAACTCTTTCTAATGGATGTTTGATTTGAGCAGAGCAGCACCAAATGCTCGCTTTGAATTGGACTTAGCAATGAAATGTTTCTGTACTGCTTTTCAGAGCCCCCCATTATATGGAGCCCAAGGAAGGCATCAATAAAATCAGAAGCTGATTTCTTTGATTTGTTTCCAGATTCTGCTTTTAGGGAGCTTTTGCTGGACTTTCTCATATTTGAATCATATGAAATGGAATGCAGTTCTGTATTGCAAACAGGGTTTTATTAAAGTAAAGAAGTGAAGAAAGATCTTACCAAAAAGACTTGTTTAGTTACAGTCATGTTGTAAAGTAGCAGCTAAAATTTGTGGCAGCTGTTTTATGGATGAAAATGGATAGACTTCATGTGTACAACTCAAACAACACCTATGTTTTCTTTGTTTAAAACATTATCAGAAGGCAATGATCTGCAGCATATAGATCCTCCACAATTTTCCTGAGAGAGTTGCTTTTAGTGTATGCTTTTTCTAGAGTGGCCTTCTGAACATCTCCCTGCAGCTTTTCAGGGAGCCTCTGACCTGCACCACTTGTGCCTGTGCATTCTGCTGCAGTCTGTGCTAACTGAACTCCTTCCCTGTGCTGCAGCATGAAGCCTACAAGGTTATTTAAAGACCAGAACCTTGAGTCTGGTGTGTCCTAGTGAGAGACAAGCACACAGGCTGGCAGCAGATCCTGTCACAGGACTGCTGTGTTCCCATTCTTGTGCAAGAGCTTGTAGGGAGACCACAACAGTCATGTGCTGTTCTCTCAGCATCTCACAGATTGTTTAAATTCACTCTGCACAACCAGAGTAACATGTGAGCCACCAAATCACCAATTCCAGCTGCTCTACTGAAAACCACAGAGACAGTAGTAAATGGCTAGTTTTTAAATCACCACTCATTTTGTGTAATAATTGACTGCTATTAGGCAATTTGAATGGGCTCTCTTATAGTTGTTAACCATGTTTAATTAGGTCTGAGTGAAGCTGGACTGAAAGGACCTGCAGGTCTCCCAGGTACAAAGGGTGAAGAAGGCTCTCCAGGCTTGGGAAGAGGAGCTGCAGGATTCCCTGGACCAAAAGGCTCAGCAGGAGACATGGGTAAATACTGATGTTCTGAAAGCAGGATGTATTGCAGCTGAGGTTAATGGGTTGCATGGTCAGCAGAACTACCAAAGACAATTCCTGAAGCCTCAAAGGTGGTTAGAAGCTTGACAGGCAAATGTGAAATCTGTGATGTTGCTCTGTATTTTGAGAAACAGTTGGTTGCACAGTTCTGGAAGTATCTATATCTCTCCTGAACAGCACAATATGTGTTGTTTCCCCTCCTGTAGTGAGATGTCTCTTTGTTCTCCTCAATATAAATTCTCCCCAGCCACTGATTCAATGTCTGTGAAGATCCTTTGGTTGTCCCTCACTTTGTGTTTCTTATTCCAGGTCCCCCTGGTCCTATGGGACTGCCTGGCCTGCCAGGAACACCTGGAGTTTCTCTTCCATCTGATATAAGGGGCAGACCTGGAGATGCTGGTGTTCCAGGCACTGATGGCAGTTCAGGTGGGTGTGGTTGGGAAGCTTTGTCATGGTGGCACTGGTACCATTCAGTACCTCACAGCCTTGTCACAGAAGCTGAGACTCCAGCCTTTCCCCACACAGAAAGAAATGCTGGGGATAGCCCCAGAATTTACTTTGCCCCAGCAACAGATTTTGCTGATTAACTCTGTTGTCTGTAGGTTTTCCAGGACCTCCAGGACCACGAGGGCCCCCTGGCCCAGCTTCTGACCAAGGGGACACAGGCACTCCAGGTTTCCCTGGAGTTCTTGGCTTGCGAGGCATTAAGGGTGATGTGGGACCCACTGGTCCAATTGGACTCCCTGGAGCATCTGGATTGAAAGGTAACCTTGCCTTGAAAGGCCCTGGGAGTGCTTTGGCAGCTGTCATGTGACAGTAGGAATGGTTGTTGGGTGGTTAGTGTGGCCTCCTCCTTCAGTTGTAACAGCTGAATTTGGTGTCTCAATATTTCTTTTTGGCTCCTGCAGCTTTTACCTACTGGCTCCAAAAGCAGCAAAGTGGGGCCAGCTCTAGGTGTTCTCAATGTGTCCCTAATTATTCTTTTCCTCTTATCTTTGTTTTTTTCTGAGTAGATGGTGTCCACATGCAATGTTGCTGTGCTTGTTGACCCACTTGTGCTCTCCAGGCAAGGACTGGAGTTGCTGTTTCATCCCACCTGTCCTGTATGCTCAGAGGCATTAGTGTGGCGGATTTAGGTCTCAACAAGAGGCTAAGAGGATTGTAGGAGTTCAGAGATGTTGTTCTGGGCTAAGGCAGGGAGCATGTTGATCTCTCTTTGGTCTGTAGAAAGGAGGCCAAAGAGCAGCTGCACACAGGAACCCCAGGAGCAAGGTTTGAGACAACTCAAAAGCCAGGGCAGGATGGAGAGCCTGGAGAACCACTGCCAGATGAACAGCTGTCTGCTGTCTTTGTAGGCTGGCAGATCCCATCCTTGTGTGCTGTGCCTATATAGAGATGGATTTAATAGTAAAGATGGGTACTCTCCAAAGCCTGTCCATGGCTACCCAAGGAAGGGGAAGGGTACTTTCAATAAAGCACAGTTAGGTAGCACTGGAAATTCTTGTCTTGAGGCTCTCCAGGCATTGTGGATGTGAACTTTGGCACAGACTGCCTTGGGGGTTGTAGTCCCCTCCATCTTGGAGCCCCAGTGCTGTTGCTGCCATCAGTGGGAGCCACAGCTGTGGGTCAGAATTAGTGCTCAGGCCCAGTCTTAGCTGTGTGTCTTTGCAGGTGCAAGAGGTGAGCCTGGCCTAATGGGGATGCCAGGTAAAGATGGGCCTCCAGGGGATCCTGGTTATGCTGGGCTGAAAGGTGAAATGGGCCCTCGAGGTGAGTGCTGGAGGATATAAAAAGCTGTTATTTATTGCACCTGGTTTGGGCTGGGGATGACTTCAGAGCTCCCTTAATGGGCTTATTTGGGAGATTGTTGATTTCTTTTAGATTGAAACAAGTAAGAAAGAGCTTGACATACTTTTTACCAGACACTCAGTGCTGATGTACTAAGGTGGTCTTAATTTCACATTTTTCTTCTTTGTGTCAGGATTAGCATCAAATCTTTATGGTTTTTGTGGGGTTAATGGTTTGCATGGTCAGAGTAACTTACACATCCTTTGCCCATGTGCAGGTCTCCCTGGCAGACCAGGGGCTCCAGGAATAACCCCGCAGCCAGAAGAAGTCACAGCACCTGCAGGATTACCTGGTCTGCCAGGAATTGATGGTGTTCCTGGCTTTGATGGAGATCCTGGATTCCAGGGCCAAGCTGGAAAACCAGGTAAAAAGTACACTCAGATCACCAAAATGCTGTTCTTCTGGAAGAAAAACACTGTTTTATCAAATGCATTAGGAATGTTTACGGTTGTTTTTTTTTAAATTAAGGAAAGAATTCCATCAAAATGCAGACAAATATAATATATATAAATATAATGCTGCATTTTTAACCATGTGCCATACCCAGCTGCACCTCTCAATCCTTTTATAGACAACCAGATCAGGTGGAGCTTCTTTTGGAGGTGGCTGTTTATAACCACAGCTGGTTATAAACAGAGTGAGCTCTTGGCATGGCTGCTGACATCTTATTTCCCTTCTGGAATAAGATTGCAGGAGTCAAAGCCAATAGTATGAGGAAATAATTATAATAATGAGGAAATAATGATACTAATAATTGTGTTTTATTTCAGGCCCAAAAGGTTTGCCAGGAAGATCTGGTTTGAAAGGACGTGATGGCTTACCTGGAACCCCTGGCATAGCTGGGGATCCAGGACTTTCAGGTGCCCCAGGACCACCGGGATTTGAAGGTAAATTTATGATTTGGGGAGCACAGATAAAAAGAAGCAAACAGTAGAACTGTGTTTGCTTACAGCCAAATAGTTTAGGAAAACCAGGGGATTTCTGTGGTATTGTGTTTTGTATCTGCAATGAAGGAAATTTAATCTTCAGTGAGGAAAGTTCTGTCACATGTCTTTGTTGATGTTACAGCTGGTGTTTCTGTAGGGGCATTTCTAAACACCTTTTTGATTTTAATGTTTTGTGGATGTGGGAATGATCTTGACGATCTAGAGGAGTGATATGGTATACACAGTAACCATAGCTCTGAGTCTTGGACAGGAGAGGAAAGGCACAGTGAGAAAGAAGAGAAATGTCATCAAGAAAGGTGCTATAGCAAAAATGAATGAATTAGGTTTTGGTTGGTGCTTTGAGGTCCTCAGAACTACTGTACTGTGAGATATACCTAACACACTGGCACCAGAGTTGTTGGGCAAAGAGGGAGAACTAAAAGAGGAAGGGAATGGGTGGGTGGTGCTGTGAAATGGCTGCTTTTGGAGCTGTTAAGTCTAGTAATTCATATAACAATAATCTAGTAATTCGTATAACAACCATATAGCTTGGGCTCCTCGTTGTACAGAGTGCCATAAGCAATGCCAGGTGGGGTACAGAGGCAGCTGCTGTCCCTCCTGTGGCCTGGCAGTGGTGATTGTTCCTGTGTCCCCCAGGTGCTGCCGGGAAGCTGGGTCCCCCTGGCCTGCCGGGCATGCCGGGCCGCAGCGTGGGCGTTGGCTACACCCTGGTGAAGCACAGCCAGTCAGAGCAGATCCCCCCCTGCCCCATTGGCATGAACAAACTCTGGGATGGATACAGCTTGTTGTATGTGGAGGGGCAGGAGAAGGCCCACAACCAGGATCTCGGTGAGTTGACAGAGTTCTCTCAAGAATGAGCAACACAAAATTGCACTGCCATGGATGGCTTTTTAATGTAGAGGGCTGTGGTGGGGCTGGTGGCAGGTGGCTTGGCCAGAGCCGCACTGGAAGCGATGTCACTCGTGCCATCCTCCCCACTAAATGTTGGTGTGTATGACATGGAGTCTTTAGCAGATGGTTGGCATGACTGCTGCTCTGCTTCTTCCAGGTTTTGCTGGCTCATGTTTGCCTCGCTTCAGCACCATGCCTTTCATTTACTGCAACATCAATGAAGTGTGCTACTACGCCAGCCGAAACGACAAGTCCTACTGGCTCTCCACCACTGCTCCCATCCCCATGATGCCCGTGGACAGCATCCAGATCCCGCAGTACATCAGCAGGTGCTCTGTGTGTGAAGCACCTTCCCAGGCTGTGGCTGTGCACAGCCAGGACATCACCATCCCACAGTGTCCCCTGGGCTGGCGCAGCCTGTGGATAGGATACTCCTTCCTTATGGTAAGGACACTACTGCTGGTGCAAAGGCAGCTTCAAACATTTCCATCTCTCCTCTCTGGTGAGGTCACTGAGGCTGTGTTCTGTGAGTTATTTACAGGAACCTGGAACCCTGTCTCTTCTTGCCTCAGTGCATTTCTTCATCAGCTGAGTTGCTGTAGCTCTGAGTTTGCTCTGTGTAGCACCTGCCCTGAACAGTTTTGGTGGTAACACTGCTGCCTAAGTTCTGTATCGCCACAGATGTTTGTTCTTCAAACCTTTAAATGTGGAAACAGTAATTCAGCTACAGTATTGACTTAATCCCCTTTCTCAGTGGAAAAAAATTTCCAGCGCACTCTCCTAGAAGCTTACTAGTGTAAGATTGTTAGAAAAACATGATGTCAGCATTACTGTTTCCAAATTTTCCCGACTTTCAAGTGAAAAGCTGGTTTTCCATTATTCCAGGCCTGCATATTCAGCCTAAGTATGTTCCTTTGCTCTTTACCTTCTAGCCCTGACTCAAGAGACAGATACACACAGGGGTGTAATTTTGGTTGCCTGTTTACCTCTTTTGAGCTCACTGAATTGCCATCTTTATTTCAGCACACTGCAGCGGGGGCAGAAGGCGGAGGCCAGTCCCTTGTCTCACCTGGCTCCTGCCTGGAGGATTTCCGAGCTACTCCTTTTCATCGAGTGCAACGGTGCTCGGGGCACATGCCACTACTTTGCCAACAAGTACAGCTTCTGGCTGACCACGGTGGAGCAGGAGCAGCAGTTTGTCAGCGCTCCTCCCTCAGAGACTCTCAAGGCGGGGCAGCTTCGGACTCGCGTCAGCCGCTGCCAGGTGTGCATGAAGAACTTGTAGTAACAGAAGTGCTGTTATGGGAACAGTCTTTGTTACCCCACGTTAGACATCACTGACTGGAGAAGGGTAAATTCACAAACCTCTTTTGTGTGTGTTTGGTGGGTGAATCAAGACAGCCAGAACTCTACAGAAATCAAGTTTGAAGTCCAGGCATTTGTGCGCAGAGGAGGGAAAGACCAGTGTTCTGAAGCCATTTTTTAAATGAAACATGGTGCTATGTTTTTACTTCGATGCTTTTTCCCCCTCCTTTATGGCTACCTCAGAAAGTCTCAGTGAGTTCCTTACTCAGACTGAAGAGCAGCTGACACCTCGTACCACTCCTCTGTCCAAGGCACATCCAGTGATCACACAGAGAGACTTTGCCAAAACTAGGCTTACTTAGTGCCTTTGCACACAGCATTTGGTCTAGTGTAAGGGAGTGGAGACTCATTCTCCTGTGAAATGCAGAACTAGCTGAAATTGAAATGTATCAGGATATGCTGGGTGACTTGGAAACACTATGCACTAACGGTTGATAATGGATTTTCTAAGAAAAATTGAAAAATGAATTATTTGCTTTGTAATACACAGATGAAACATTCTTTCCTCCGGTGACAGGTAACCAGTTCTAATCCAGCCTGCTATCCACAGGCTACCTTAATGCAATTTTTCATGTGAAGATAAATCCAAAACACCTCTACCATTTTTCGTTGCTTTCTATTGAAATATATTCCAGGTCTGTTGGCTTCAAGGTCTGTGCTTATCTCCTTGCAGCCACTGATATGCAGCCATACTTTATTAGCCAACATTTATTACTATAAACATAAATTTCCTTTCTGAGGCAGCTTTGGCACACTTATTTTAAGCTTATTATTCAAGCTGTGTGTGTTTGAAAAGTAGAGCCTTCACTAGATGGCATGCAAGCTTATGCAGATACAGGAGTAAGCAGCTATGGGATGTACATTTTTTACTCCTGCAGTCACCATGTGTTGTATACTGCTTCCTCTGGGCTTTATTGCTGTAAGTTTAAGAAAATTGTATCTCTACTGTATGCACTGTTAACTTTCCTTCAGGGCGTAATTAAAGAGAAGTGCCACTAATTGGATTTTCCTTGTATATTTTAGGGGAAAGCCATGACAAAAGTATGGTTATACCTATAATGAATTCATTTAGTAGGACTAAAGTTATTATCATGAACCTCTCTGGAGTGAAGGGTGGAAATCCTTGTCTATTGACATTCCAGGATATTTCAAAGGAGTGCCTTGCAAATACACTGTCACCTTGGCTTAAAAATTTTTAGGATAAAATTATTCAGAAAATTATTAAAAATGCATGACTGAGACATTATTTTAAGCAGATAATAACCAGTAAGGATGAAAGTATTACTTGCATAACACATTATTATCTTCACAGATGGAGGGCAGAGCTCTCCAAGTCCTGGAGTTAAACCACACTAGAGATGAACAGGGAAGTTGAGGAACAATGTAGTCTTTCATCTGACTTATTCCTAATTGTGAAAGATCAGCAACTGCTTTGGATGGATTTTGCAAGTATCTTTAAGGCATTTTAACACTCCTGAGCAGCAGTCCTTTCCTGCAGGATATCCACTCTAGTTCCTAGCTGTCCTCGCACAGACAGAGCATGTGGGATTTACATCCTGGGTTACGCACGTACAACTTTAAAACACTTGTGTGCACAGAGCAAAGCTCAAGACTTCTGAAAAATCACACAGATAACAGACAAGGAAATTTTCATCCACTGGGTTCCCATGGTGCTACAAAGAGTCTGGTTGGTCAGGTCTTTTATCTGCAGGGACTTGGCTTTATTTTTAAATGTGACACATGCAAACACAATTAATTTATGCCCCAGGACCACAGCTTTATGCATTTTAAGCAGTACTGCCTTTAGAGAGCTGCTTCTCCAAAGTAACCAGCTCCACTGCTGTCCCTGTCCAAGCTTCTATCCAGTTCCATGAGCCACTCCTGGCAGGTGCAGGGAGCAGGAATTCCAATCACCCGCTGTTCTGCCATCAGCCCCATTTCCATCCTTCTGTTTACCCCCACCCAGAATCCTTCAAGAGCTCTGCAAGGCTCAGTCTCCTCTCTGAAGAGGCTAAGGGTGGCTTGGGGAATGAGCACCTGGTACTCCACTGAGGGTCTTTTAATTATTTTTTAGCAGGTACTGCTCAAGACTGAGCATTTCAGAGCAAGGGCTCATTTTAATTTTTTGTCTGTGGGGAGGAGAGAGCTGCAACTGATGTCATAAGCACAGTAACTTCATGTATTAATGAAAAAGAAATACTTTGTTTAAAAAAAAATCCACAAAACCTGTGCAGCTACTCCATGGAGAGGGGAAGAAAATTATATTTTTCCTATATGTATAGTTTGCAAACCATGGCTAATAAACATTGAAGGCAAACAAGATGAACTGTGCCCATGTCATGACTATTTTCTTGCAAATCACACTGGCCTTGATGCAGAAGTGCAAGTGAGAGGAGACAGCATTCAGGATTTCTCTACATGGTCATTTATTACTGAAGATGAAAGTGTGTGACTCACATCCATTACACTATTGTGACAGAGTGATCAGAATGGGGACTGTGATAGTAAAAAGGAACTGTAGAATGAATTAAAAGATCTTTGCCTTTATTCTGAGCTGGTTTTCTTAGAGCTGCTACAGAGATATTCTTTCTAAAAAGAAACAAAACTGCACTGGCTCTGCTGATAAAACTGGAGAATTAAGGCACTTTTACCAAAACAGATTTCAAAAGGCAACAAGTCAAACCCCAACAATTAAGTAATTTGCATATGCCTATATATTAAGTTTTAAGATAACCTGGGTTATATTTAGTTCACACAAACAAATTAACAAAATATAGCAGCATACAACCTATGAAAAGCTTAAGAAATTTATTAGATGCACAGATAAAGTGCAGTAACAGAGATACTTGTGTAAATCTTTTTTAAAATAAATAAGGTACAGTTAAACCACCTTTGACTCACTTTAGCTCCGGAAGAAAAGTCAGCCTAAGTTTTAATGATTGAACTTTAAGGTCAAGGTGAAATATATCATAACAGTGGTTGTGATCTGTATCAACTATTTGAGGCTCCTGTTTCTCTTGAGGTCTCCCAGAAACAGGAAGGCTATTGCAAAATGGATACGTTAGACATAGTTCCTTTCACAGAAACATTTTTGTCATAAAGTGTGGTTGCTCAAATACATGTTAAAATATTTAACAAGGAAACAATTTTCTCCTGATCCAGTTGATCTTTTAAACAAGACAATGCATTTTTTCTATGATGCAGCCCACAGGAAGGAACAGAAGTAGACATCCTCCTTAACTGAAGACTCTTGCTTTAAAACTAAACTATTGCATTATATGAGAGCAAGAAATACCCATTTTGTGTTATCCCTTTCTCCAAACATACAGCCCACTGACAGACTTATTTTTGCCTTAATCTCAGAGGTCCATTTGTCTTCAAGAAAGACACACATTAAAAAGAGGTTCCCTTTCAGGGTCTTAATAAAATCTTTCAGTGCCTTTCCATCTGGGGAAGCTCTTTGACAGAAGGAACTGTCCCTGTAGGAGTTTGGATGATACCAGATGTTTGTGCTCTGTTATCCATGATTTCAGGCACTTTTGGGCTAACATGGCTGTGTAATTTATGTCAATGCAATAATATTAGCAATATGTTCAATACTCAGAAGGGTCACCACAGTTTCCTTCATACACTCAGGATTTCAAATTCTTCTTCCAATTCAAATAGCTTGTCAGTAGATTCTATGAGTTCTGAAAAATAAATTAAACCATTTAGAATGTAAAGACACGCCTGATTTTGTTTACAAAAAAAACCCCTCAAACCTCCCCCCACCCTTCTGAAATGCTGCCTTTGAAGTACTTTCAAAGACTTAAAAATATCTTGTGCTAACACATGTAAATTGGACACGGCCTGTTTGGGTAACTGATACTCTGTAAGAGTAAGGCATTTAACCATGCAGTGATTGCTTGATCCTCAGGAAAGCCCAGTTATTCCACCTGTGGTGGTTCTCCTGCTGCCTGAGGAGCCCCACTCTGTTTTCAGTGTACCACACCTGCTCCTGTGGTTGTCACTTCTGGCTTGGTTGGAGGTATGAAAGGAGGCCAGTGGGGTGGGTGCTTCTGGACCAGCTCAAACATCCGCAGGCTCTGCTGCTTTAGAATCTCCTGACAACAGAATACAGACCAAAAACCATTTTTAATATTGTGTATCTATCAAAGAACAAAGGCTGTAAATTCCTGTTAGGTCAGGTACCTGCCATCATGAATCACTGCTTCACACATCTCTAGTATTGAGATATATCCATATATATCTCAATATATCTGTATATATCTCTAGCATATCTCAAGTTTTCTACTTGAAAACACACCTGGAAGATGGATCTCCTAAACTCTTACAAGTTATCAATGCATTGTAACAAGCTTTTATACATCTATAATTTTGTTTACATGGAGCAAACACGTACCAAGAACATACTTCTGCCTTTTAAAAGTAAATTACCTACTTGGACCTCTCTGTGTTCAAGTTTTCTGTTGATCAATGGGAACAAAAGACAGATCTATCTACTCAAAAAAATCCAAGAGATTTTGGAAGATAGGTTTGATCAGGAGAAACAAGTTATTGAAGCAAAATTTCACTGCTATCAGGTGAGCTCCAGCATATCCTCTACTTCAGCTATTTGCAAACTGCTTTCTGTAGCCTTTTTTCAAATAAATGCTTTTGGTTGGTGGTACTTTATATTCACATTCCTGTTGCTTAATATTCCACCTGCTTGCTGTTTCTCAGTAAATGACTTAGGTAGGTATGAGCCACTACCACAGTACTGCTAACAGAAGACAAACTCAGAAGGGGATGGATGCACTTCTTCTCCCAGTGCCAGGGCTCAGGGTTGCAAAATGCTGAACATCAGCAGTGTCAGCTCTCCCTGATCATTAGTGCCACCTTCACTGGGGATCATTTGATTTGAAGGCTGGAAATTTCCATTAACCAAAGAAAGAACAGTATCCCTGATGTCATCCAGAGCAAAAAAAGATAGCAATATTACCTTTTGTACAAGACTACACCAGTTATCAAAATCACATTCTTCTTTGCAAAAGAAGCCCTAAGGAAAGAATACACAGAGTAATATTAAATACAATATGTCAATGAGAAAAGATGCTGTGGTGTCTATGTATGGGTTATATCTCAAGTGACAATCACCCATAACCCAACCAAAGGACACTGGCACGAGATCAGACTGAATTTCTTCAACTACCACAGTATTCTTGTGGTCTATACTGGATTACTACTACAAGTAATTTCACTTGAAGATCTGTAGATTAAATAAAACAAGCTCAGGTAAGTATCTTCTTGAGAGCAACCAATGCACAGATGATAGTGATGGAATAAAATAATGAAACCTGATTCAGTTCCTTGCTTTGATTTTCAAACTACTTCTTGGAAAAGGTCTATGTTGCCCAGGAAAAAAAATTAATTGGCTCCCCAAGATACAAACAGTTGGTTCCCTGCTTGAGCTAAAATTAATGTATCCTATGCAGTTCAACTACTATGTGTTGAATTTTAGATTGCAGAAGAGTGCCCTGAGACCTTGACTGTGATCAAGGAAACATGTTGCTGCCCTTACCAATACACAGAGGTATTGCTCTGAACAAAGTACACACATTTATTATTTTCTAACACCTACTAAAGCTACTGAAGGGTCCAAATTCATGATCTTCATTCTGTGTGGGGCTTGCTGGCAGTGGAAGCTCTTATCATCAACTGTGCCATTTTCTTCTGAATCTACAAAACTCTGAGTGGTGTGAGGGTCCAAGTAGATCAGTTCATTGCCTGGAGGGGTAAAATCCACATGGTGATAACGGGCAAGAAGCAGTAATAAACAATTATTCCATCCAGACTTGTGAAACAAATTGGATTATCAGCACAGTCCATATCTCAACTCTCTACCTAGGCAGTCTTTAAGAGAACTGTACAACAGAAAGGCACAACAGTATCAGTATCCCACAGGGCATTTAGTGCAATTTTCCACTGTTACCTTTTCGGGTAGATATTTTTGGATGTATTTTCTGCCTTTGTCACATACTTTCCTTTATCTACATGAAGTCCAGTACATTTTTCAAAAATCTCAACTGCAGTAATCCCTAACATTCCTTACATCAAAGATACAGGATGACCACAAATCCAATCTGTAATCCCATTAGGCATTCACCCAGAAATTGAACAAATAAGTCTGACTAAAACAGCTCAGGTTTTACAAAAGAAAGAACAAAAATATCCAAGGAGTTACGGATCAGGGTAAAATATCAAAGGCTGAATCTAGGATCAACTATTGCATTAATTAATAAAGACATGGAAGAAGGTGAAAGACATACTGCTTTGAGAAAAAATTGAAAAATATGAGGCAATTTTAAAAAGTCAGGAAGCAAAAGAATAAAACAAGACACTCTTCGCTGGAAAGTATTTAATGATTAGAAAAAATACAGTATTTAAGCAGCAGTGGCATCTGACATTTGTTGAATGCTACCAACTTTTCTTAGTGTCTTGTTCTTGCTTATATCATTCCATATTTTTATATCAAGATTTGCTGCTTCTTTTCTGTTCCTATAAGGATGGTCTCATACTGTTCCTGAATTGTCTGAGGTATGTTTCTTCTTCTCCATTTTCATGCTTAAAATGCTTACTACTGCCCCTTCCCAAAGAAAATCCTTTCTCTTTCAGTCATATGGATATTTGGATTAAGTTTCTTTCTTCCTTACCTAAAAATCCTATAAAATAATAGGCATTATTGGGTTTCCCTCCTAATGCTCCCAAAGACTGTGGCATCTTAAAGCATTCCTAGGAGTCCAAAGAGAGAAAAATTAAATTGATTTGTTTATTGATATACCAGATACCTGAACTTTTTCACATAGACAAACAAGTGACTGAAGAATGCCTTACTTTAAATGCATCAATATACACTGGATTGATGTGATTAATCCCTAGCCGGAGAGGGATAATGAGCAGGAGGGGTTTCCAGCCTGGGCACAATCCTGCTGTGTTCTTGTTTGGGCCAAGAGCACTTCTGTGCAAATGTGCACTGCTGTGGGCAACACTGCTGCTCTGGGCTGGGGACCAGCACATTTTCTCTGGGGGAATGAAAAGAGACATCAGTGAATGCACACAGCAACACAAAGATCTTTCAATCATGAATTAAATTACTTTTCCAGACAGCTTTATAGAGCTCCTGTTTTAAAAAAAAAGGAGCAGGGCATGGAAATCCTGACTATTTAGTAGAAGTAATTCTGGCAGTCAGAGTATGTGCTGGCACATTAGAGAGACATGGGAAAAATGAGGGGATGAATGTTTAAGATTGAAGCTACATTTACTACTTGCAGTATTAAAGCTGTCAAGCTTTGCCTGGGAGATGATATGGCAGGGAGGAAGCATTAGAAACTCTTCAGGGAACTCTTCCCTTCCACTGATGTAGACATAAAATAAGCAGAAGTAGGGACTAAAGTAGAACCAGACTGTGGCTAAATACCACCTGTAAACCCACCCTTCTTACAGTTATAAGTTGAAAATGGGCCACACATTTCTGAAGGATCTGCCCTTCATTTCCCTTTTGCCTGACAAAAGCAAATTTCTGGCAAACTGTATATCACAAGCAATTATCTGTATTTTTACATACTGCAACTCCATTCCATTGCTGGAGTAGGAGTTAAGGTAGCACAGACCAAACTCCACTTTCTCATCCACATGGTATGAGTTGGTCACCAAAAATGCCTCACTGTTCTGTGCTAACTTTACTTTTGGAAACCCCAAACCTGATTATCCATTTTCTTTATTCCTTTTCTTACCCTGGGAACCAATAGGGTTGGTGCCAAGATTTTGCTCATACTTAGATACATTCAGGAGAGTGAATTCAAATAAAAAACTGTCACCAAGGAAATAATCACAGAATCATCAAATCATTTAGGCCAGAAAAGACCTTTAACATCATCAAATCCAACCACTACCCTAATGCTCCCAGAAGTAGTTTGTCCAAACAATGAAATTTGCCCTGAGCTTGAGCTACTCTTTGTTATCTGCTGAGACACTAAAGCAGTCCTGCAGAAACTCCTGTTTCACTTACTGATGTCCTCGATGACCACTGTATTGTCCATAGATACATAAACTGCTAATGAATTCCATTCATCAAATAAAGCAAGTTTCCTAGAAAACACAGAGGCAATAATTAATAAAGGCTTACTAGGACCATGAGGATAGCTTTTAACTCAGGACAGTTAAATAGTTCTTAAGTAAAAAAGTCACTTATCTGGAAGAAAAATTTCTTGTTTTTTTTAAGTCTCCATGTAATAAAAAGATAACTTTCAATGTTTAACATATTCAGAAAAAAAATAATAATGAGTGGTTCCAGGAAAAGCACACACACTATACCATGTGAAAGCTGTTTTGTCCTTTTGCCAAATGCAGGGATAGTAACAGCTCAACCACATGATTAGGTTTATTACTTTTTATTGCACTTAACAGATTCCAATGGGGGATTCTGCCCATGGTGCCTAACATTATGTAGAAAAGAAAAAATTCCTGTGCCAATTTTTCCACATTACTCTGTGCTTAAGAAGTTCAGTGGAACTATTTCAGGTTTTTAAAAGCCAGAGCAGCTCAACATTTTGGCACCCAAAAGTTAGGAGGGTGGCATAACTTTGTGTCCACTTTGTGTGACATCCAGAACTCTGGGGAAGGGAGCTCTCAGGCTTCACAGGCAGTGCTTGTTGTCTAAAATAAGCCTGAAAAAATGGTATGTGAGTCAAGAAGAATTTGTAAGGGAAAGGAGCTGGAGGCCAGGACATCCTTCAGCTCCCTTCTCTCTCCAGAATGTGTCTGTCCCAGGGCTGCAGCAAATGGCATCCAGGAGCTGCAGGATGGGACATTCCCTATCTGGGACATTCCCTATCCCTCAGCAGCCCCGGGCAGCCCCAGGAGCACGTCCAGGGAGCCCCTGCCGTGACTTACTTCAGCACTTGAGCAACTGTATTTGGTCCAAACCACTCTCCAATGGACTTCCCCTCTCCAACACCCATCTGTGCTGTTGTTGAAAGGGAAAACACACAGAGAGGCTGGTCACAGTCTGTGGCACACAGCATGGCCCACTAATACCTTGACAAACACTCCAGACCAAGTGCAAGCTGTATTTAGCAACAACAATTATTTTCTCAACCTATACTCTTTCCAAAACTTAATGACTGCTAGTTCCCTTGGAAGAAGTTTCCAAACTGTAATGACAACTACAAATATGTCCTTACTTACAAATTACAATAATAGCTTTTATGACTGTCTGTTTTAACACTATCAACTCTGCTACCCAAAACCTGCACACTGTATTCCAGAATACAGATTTATTTAGGTCTTAGTGAATAAAATTTCTGAATTATTATACTTCATACCCACTTGCATACATTTTTATTTATACATAAAAATATACATTGTCTTCATAATCACCTTTTAAAAATGTTTAATTAACTTCAAATGAGAAAGTTTCAACACTGCAGGAATTTCAATGGACAAAAGGAAGTTGATGTGTGCTCTTACCCATTTGGTGGATGGAATAACAGCAATCTTTTCTATCCAGAAAGCACCGTAAGATTCTATGATACTCTTCTGGTTGCTTTTTGTGTTTTTCCCATTGCCAATCTTTCAGGAAAAAAAGTTATACAGATTAAAAAATAATGTTTTCATTGTACTGATCAAATTTCTAGATGGCAGAAAGCCATATAATGAGATTCTAAGAGACGATCCATCTCTAATATTTACATTTTATTTAGAGATCCTAGAAGTCACACCTTGTCATTTTTATTATCCAGCTGTCCTTTATCATCACATGCTATGGTGTGAAAATTGAGAAACTAAAATAACAATGCCAACTGCAAGTATATCCTGAGTGATCACTGCTGAGAATTGATAGCTATTGCTCTATGTGAGCTTCCAAGACTATTTAAAACTATCTGTTCTGTTTGGACTTTATCAGATTTGCAAACATTTGTAGGATAATAAGATTCATAAAGCAAAATCCAAACGCAATGCAGGCCCTCTCCCACAGCAAAATCCAAACCATGGCTTGGCCACGTGAGCTTCTGACATAAGGTAGTTACCTGACATTTACTATCAGAGAAACACATACACAGGGCTGGTGCTATTTAGATCCATACTGCAAGTTCAAGGTCCAGTTTTTCTCAGGTAACACGTTTGTTTGCCTACTCTTTCAGTTAAATCTTTGCACTACTGTTCTTTGTATTCAGTTATTAAAGTGGTAAATCCACAAATCGTGCTGCCACAGAAACCATGACAAAAGAGCATAAGGATCACAGACCCAGCCACAGCAAGGTAATGACAGGAGAGTGACACACAGAGCAGACCTAGACACACACCCGTGACCCTGGGATATGGGGTGTCAGCACAGAATTACAGGCGCTAGTGGGGTCTGCTGTGGGGTCTGGACTCAGGCTGATGATGGCTGAGTGGTTTGTGAAGTACTTTGTGTGGTGTCTATCACTCTGTCACTACTGACACCATCACCCTGGGTGTCATTTTGTAATGAAAAGAGGGGAAGAATTGAGACCCATGGTAGCAAGTTTTCCCTTGGCTTCAATTCAGGTATTCCTCAAAAAAATTTATAAAATAACAACAGTGAGATTCCCTATTTGTCCTTCCTCTGTTTTTGTTTCTCTGCTCAAGGCTGACATGGTTTTGCTCCATCAGTCAAGAACACTAGTAACTTTATCAAGGCATCACAGAAAGTTTCATTAATAAATTTAGGTTTTATGCTTTTATGGAAAACAGCCACAAAAATGAAACAGCCTCCAAATAACACAAAAGTTGCCTCTGCAACAGTACTCACCTCTTCCTAAATGTCTGCAGATCAGGGCCTGGGCCAGCATCATCTGCCCGCACCTCAGCATGCATCCCCAGCCTGCGTCGGACGAGGGACCGGTGCCTCCTGCGAACAGAGGGGCTCAAATCAGCACGGGCTCTGCACAGAGCCAGCTCCTGAGAGAACCCACAGCCAAACCTCTGAGAACTGAAACCCACAGTCAAACCTCTGAGAACTGGAACCCACAGCCAAACCTCTGAGAACTGGAACCTACAGCCAAACCTCTGAGAACTGGAACCCACAGCCAAACCTCTGAGAACTGGAACCCACAGCCAAACCTCTGAGAACTGGAACCCACAGCCAAACCTCTAAGAACTGGAACCCACAGCCAAACCTCTGAGAACTGGAACCCACAGCCAAACCTCTGAGAACTGGAACCCACAGCCAAACCTCTGAGAACTGGAACCCACAGCCAAACCTCTGACAACTGGAACCCACAGTCAAACCTCTAACAACTGGAACCTACAGCCAAACCTCTAAGAACTGGAACCCACAGCCAAACCTCTAACAACTGGAACCCACAGTCAAACCTCTAACAACTGGAACCTACAGTCAAACCTCTGACAACTGAAACCCAGAGCCAAACCTCTGACAACTGAAACTCACAGTCAAACCTCTGACAGCTGCCCCACAGCTGAGGGGGAGCCAGCCTGTCCCACTGAGCCAGCTCCTTTCTCCCCACAGTGCTGCTGTCACTTCATTGCTTGCCCCACAAACATGAAGACCTGATTATATACAGGTACAAGCAAACACTGATTTTAATAGCTTTAATCTTTTGTTTGCATACACAGTTAAATTATGATCAAAACGTTCTTGTACTGTAAACACAACTTTTCAGTCCCCGACATCATCACTAATCCTGCTAATCCATAACCAGGCTGCTGGAATGCTGCATACTCACCAATAGGTGAAAACTTTCTTCTATATGTGAACCAGAGACGAGCACTTATATCCAACAATAACTTAGATTTGTCTGGAATAATTTTAAGAGGAAATAAATTATTAAAGCAGACTTTAAACTGAAAAATTCAAATTATCCTTGTACAGTCAATATATAGAGTGCATGGAAGGCTCCTATAGCTTTTACATACAAGACCCTTAGTACTTAAAACATTTTTTAGCAATTCAAACACAGAGAGGTTTTGCAGACTGCTAATTAAAGTTAACTTATTAAAGATGAAATAATTATTAGCCAATGAAATTTTACAAGG
This sequence comes from Emberiza elegans, assembly GCA_024865655.1. Lineage (NCBI taxonomy): Eukaryota > Metazoa > Chordata > Aves > Passeriformes > Fringillidae > Emberiza > Emberiza elegans. The sequence goes on along the minus strand of JALJVW010000129.1, from coordinate 36,703,710 downwards.
TGCTTGGAATGACTATGCCCAGCCTGAATAAAACAACTCTGGAGAACTGTCCTCAGGAAAGAACTGGTAAAGCAGGTTAAGAAGTTCTACGTGCAAATCAACATGGAATTATACATTACCTCCAAACCCAACAGAAAGTATTTTTAAGAAAAGGTTGATAATGTTAAATTGAATGAAACCTCTCTTTTTTCTTGTTTGTTTCAACACATGCACTTACAGAATCCTCCAAAGGCTCTGAAGAATGCTTTAGAATCCTATTTGCTGCATTTTCCCTTAGCTGTGGCTCAGACTGGCTGGCTTTTCCAAAGGATTCTCCAGCTGATCAAGGCTGCCTTGCAGCACCCTGGGCTGTCCTGCATTGGTGGCCACTGCCTTTGACATGTTACACAGGAGGATGGCCTTGTCTTCTCCCGAGGGAGAAAAACTCATTTCTGAAATCTTATTTTTATGTAAATACATTACTCTGCTCTTTTAGGTCATGTACTTATTTTCATTAAAATGCAGTATGTGCCATAGACTAACTTACTGTTGTTATTTGAAATATCATTTCAGTTGCAAGTAACAGGCTGTGGACAGCATCCCTCATAGGAAAATGACATCAGTAATGCTGAACATTTCCCAAAAGTTATTTATATATTCATTTCTGAGGCCCTGACGTTGTGGAGTGATGAGGCTCACAGCCTCTGCTATGAACGTGATTATATTGCATGAATTATGGTGGAAGCACAGTGGCCTTGGTTCTGGTTTCTGTTCAGGAGGAATTCCACTGCTTACACCTGGTGTCTCACTGATGAAGAACAAACTTCCCTCATGAGACATTCAGGGAACACAAGGAAATCAGGAGATGTTGCTGCTTGTGAATCTGTGAATATATACAGATGATACAGATAATTTAATTCTAAAGATACCTGTGTTTAGGTGGTGTTGCCTTCCTAAAATCCACACTGGCTCATCAGTTTCTGGAAATTCTTCTAAGTAGTCTGACAAAATAGTGATCTGGTTTTCATACCTAGACAAAACTGAACAGGAATACACAAAATTCAAACTCCATTTTATCGCCTTGTTCTTTTATACCCAACTTGGAGCTCTCAAACTGAACTAGATTGTAGTAAGTCTTTACAGCCTTTGGGGCTTCTGAGCAGTTCTGCCAGCTGCTTTTAATTTTCTCCCTTAAAAGCTGTTCCAACACTGAAATAACCAATGCCTTGGATTTTATTTAGATCCTCAGAGAGTGCTGAGAGAACACCAGGAATAACACCTTTATAAGCAATCTCACTGAAGCCAGTGACAGAAGTTCAGGATGACTGCAGTGAGGGTGAGATTTGATTCAAGATAATGAGGAAAGGAAAAAAAATTAGGCACCACAGCTTGATCTGAAACGTAGAAAAAATACAAATCAGAGTGATTATGGCCTCGTGCTTAATGGAAAGCATGTGAAAAGTGTTAGCAAGACTGGGCTTTACTTTCCCAACTGGAGATTTGAAACACTTCAGAAAAAAAAAAACCAAAACAGGTGTATTAATGTTATTATTCAACACCACATCTATAAAATAAAAAAATAACAAATGATAATTAATACTACCAAAAGAAGACAGTCCAACAATTTTCTAGATCATTAAAATGGTGCTTTTTGGAAGAGTGCAACAACCCTTCAAGTGTAAAAATTTATGTAAAATCATATATATAAAGCAAGATTCCATTTAAAAAGAATCTACATTCCAGCGATCAGAAGGGATCTGCACCACCCTCTGGCTGGAGCCCGGGGCCAGCAGTGCCGAGCCCCGACACTCGGCGTCCCCGCAGGCAGTGGTGAAACACCGCGCCAGACTCCTCCAGGGCTGTCAGCTCAGCAAAACAACTCCTCGCCCCGTGCTCTGCATTCTCCGCCAGAAAAGCCGTCGCTCACTGCGCTTCCAGAGCAAATTATCTGATTTTTACTCCAATGACTTAAGACACTCTCGACCCCCGAAATCCAAACGGAGGCACCTGCACCCCCTTCGCGGCCGCCTCTCTCGCCCCCGCTGCCGTCCCACACCCCGGAGCACTGGCGAAGGCACCACCGGGTTTTTTTTCCCTTGCCGGGGTCCCCGTCCCTTCCCGGCGCTCCCCCACAGCGCTCCCCGCCGAGCTGCGGAGCGGGGCGGCCAGATCCGGCTCCGGCCCCCCGGCTGAGGCCGCCCCGCGCCCCGGCCGAGCCCCCTCACGCCCGGGCCCCCTCCCGAGCCCCCAGCCCCGGCCCCAGGAGAGGCCGCGGGACCCCAAGCGCCAGGCGACCCCTCAGGGCGGATCGCACCGCGCCGGCCCCCGTCCCTCAGCCCGCGGGCGTCTCCCGCCGCCGGGAGCCCCACTGGAACCCCGGAGCCCTGGCCTAGCCCCTCAGCGCCGCCCCGCCAGCCGTGCCCGCGCCCCGCGCCCCTCACCGGCCTCCATCCTCCCGCTGTCACCATCCTCCTCCCCTTCGCCCCGACACGGAGGCACAACACGGCCGCGCCGCGGGGCGCCCTGGGAGCTGCAGTCCCGCCGCCGGCCGGGAGCGCACCGCCCCCTCGTCCATGGGACTACAAGCCCCAGCAGCCCCCGCGCTCCGGGCGGTGAGAGGAACAGGCGGGTAGGCGCGATTGGCTGGACTGGGCACCGGCGCCCTTTTGATTGGCGGTTCGCGGGCTTGGGCCCGCCCCGCGGGCGGGGAGGCGCGGGGACAGCATGGAGGGCGCGGTGTCGGACGTGGCCGTGTGTAACCTGGCGTTCGCGGGGCGCCTGGAGGAGCTGCGGGCGTTGCTGCTCCGCGACCGGGCCCAGGCCACGCGGGCCGACCAGGTCAGCCGGCTGCGGCCCCGGGCGGCCTGGGGGCGGTTCCTGCCGGCGGTTCCTGCCGGCCGCTGCTCGTCCTTGCCCCGCTGACCGCTTCCTTCCCGCAGGATCACCGCACCGCGCTGCACTGGGCCTGCTCGGCGGGACACACGGACGTGGCGGAGCTCCTGCTCGGGCTCGGCGTGCCTGTCAACGACAAGGACGATGTGAGTGCCGCCGGCCCGGGGCGCCTGAGGGCGCCGCGGGGCGCTCCGGGGCCGCGGGTGCTGCCGGGCCCGCTGCTGTCACAGTTTCAGCCGCGGAGGGGCCCTGACAGCTCCCGGAGCCGCTCCCTCCCCGCCCTCGCCCCTCCTGCCGCCGGCCGGGGCTCCCAGCCGGTGTCTGCCACTTGGGCAGGTCCAGGCTGGTCTGTGTGCGCTGGGCAGGCAGGGTGAAGTGTTCCACATTCAGAAACAGGTGTGAGGAGGAGATTTGAGACCTGCTTATTGTCCCGGAATTTTAGGAGAGCTGTGCTTATGAAGGAAGTGCAAAGCCAGGGGTGTTTGGATGGTTTTGGGGGTTTTCCCATTACCTTTATCGCCGTGTGATCTCTCAAATGTGTGGTGCCAAATCATGAGGCAGCCTGAAGATCTCTCACGCTGGGGAAGGCATTAATAAAGCAGGTGCAGGTTCAGTGGTTTCATAGTTGGAAAGGAGATGGTCTGCTCCTGTTCTAGAGGAAGAGTTGAAATATTTGTATCCATTACAAAGCATCCTAAATGTCATCCATAAAGAAGGAAATGTCTCATCAGTTTAGAGAGTAGGATATAGAAAAAGTTGTTAACACCCTTTCCTACTACTGCTGTTTGTTCTTTAAAAGGCATTAGTGTAAATTCTGCAGGGACCAAGTGTTCTGCAAAGATACCATGCATAACTACATAGCAGAAAAGATTTCTGTCATTTAACTGGCAGCTTTTTCCAGGTACTGAATGCAGACATGTAAGAAGACATGAGCCTTGCATCTAGTGATAATCAGTAATATTTTAGCTTTACACTGGTAAGAATGTGAGCAGTGTGAGTAGTTCAGGTTTGTCTGGGTTATACATTATCATGTTTTTCTTCCTGAAACTCATGGTTTGAATAATGTGGATTTCTTCTTGCCTCTGTAGGCTGGTTGGACTCCCTTGCACATTGCTGCTTCAGCAGGCCGTGATGAAATTGTGAAAGCCCTCATTGCTAAGGGTGCTCATGTAAATGCTGTCAATCAGAATGGCTGCACGCCCCTGCATTATGCAGCCTCCAAAAATAAGCAGGAGGTATGTTTACCTAAGCTACTGGAGCTGGTGTTCTTGGAAGAAGGATTTAGGTATATTAAGCCCACATCCTCCTCCCCTGCTCCTTTCTCTTTCAACATGCTCAGATTGCAATAATGCTTTTGGAGAATGGAGCAGATCCAGATGCAACAGATCATTTTGAATCCACCCCGTTACACAGAGCAGCAGCCAAAGGAAACCTAAAAATGGTACAGATCCTTGTGCAGCACAATGCAACTTTGGATATACGGGACTCTGAAGGGAATACTCCTCTGTAAGTAACTTTTTATTTTTATTTTGCTTAATATAGTGTAATCTCTGTGAAATGCAACTTCATCACCTCAATGTCTTTTTCTTTCTTTAATTTTTTGTTGCTTCAACACACACTCTTGCTTCACATCCCTGTGCAATTAAAAAGTGTTTCAGAAAGTCAAACTTAGTATTTTGCCATAGTGGTCTGCACATGCATACTTTAACTTGTGTTTCTGCATCCACTTCAAGAGCGTAGAACACATTTTGTATTAATCTGGAATACATTGGTTGCTGCAGGGTAGAAAGTGAGCTAATGACATCAGAGTCAATGAAAACTGGTCTTGCAGGCTGATCTACTCTGTCCTGCCAAGCAAGAACTCATTTCAGAAGATTTTTCTTCACCTCTCCAAAGAAAATCAGTTGCAATTGAAGCATGATCAGCCCAATGTTTATTGCTACCTGAGAGATCAATTTGAATCTGTAAGGGTTACAGCTACTTTGAAGTTGGTGTCAAAACCACAGTGGAATCCAGATTTTGCTATGAATAAGATCAAGCAGTAAGTTTTAGCTGTGCATAAACCCCAGGATGGCCCTGGAATGCACACAGTTCTTCCTAGGACACTGTGCCAAATGGAAAAAGCATTTGCTGCATTTGCAGTAACTCATTATTTTTTAGCATCAGACAATTTATTTCTCACCTTCAATTTAATAGAGATTGCCATTTTCCATTCTCACCATGGATTATGTTCTCTTTAGCTTTGCTGACTGCAGAGCCAAATCCTAACCCAAAGAACTGTCTTAACATTGCAAGGAGAGCAGCAGGAGGAATGTTCTTGAGTTGCTTAATGACAGCAGAGGGACTGGACAGCAAGCTTTGGAATCTGTCTAGGTAGTTGGCTGCTTGTGGATTTGTTGTTCTCAGATATATCTCCCCCCAACACTGACACTGTCATTTTGACAAGGTGTAATTGTTGCTCTTTACAAGTTTGGACAGTTTAACAGTGGCTGTGGGTTTCTTGTTCTCACTGCAGTCATTTAGCCTGCGATGAAGAGAGAGTGGAGGAGGCAAAGCTGCTGGTGTCTCATGGTGCAAGTATTCACATTGAGAATAAAGAAGAGCTGACCCCTCTGAAAGTGGCCAAAGGTGGCCTGGGAGCCATCCTTAAAAGAATGGTGGAAGGCTAGAGGGGCTTCATTTGAGTCTCTCTCCTGTTGCACTTCTGCTTAGGATTGCAAACTTCATATTTTGATAGTTCACCTGGGATGTCATGTGTGGTATCAGCATGGTAATGAAATGTTTTTATTGAAGCTGTCCTTCAAGTGCAGTGCCAAAACAACTCTTTGTACTTCCTGTTAATTAAATTGTTCACTGACTTCAAAGTATTTTTCAATATCTTGCAGTTTTCTTTCAGTTTACAGTGTGATGTGTATAAATGTGGTGTTCCTTCTACTTCAGATCCCTGTTTAGAATAATTTCTTTCAAGAAACAGGACCAAAAATGTTTTAACCATTTAAAGCCAATTTTTGTTTTCTTCTAGAATCTTTGTTTTTTTCTCTTAGCCTTTGTGATTTGTGTGTGGGGTTTTGTCTGTGTTTTGTAGGTACTCGTTGTCTTTCTCCGGATGATTCTGAGCTACACTGTATTTCTCTTTGTAGAATGCAGTTTGCTTAGTTACTTAGATAATTGTATCCGTTTTTGCTACTCTTGGTGTATTAAGTGAAATCTGAGTTTTTAAAGCTTTTCTGTTGTTACTGGTTGTTATCCTGTTTTTCTCTGAGTCTTTAAATACATGTATTTGATGAAGTGCACTGGACTGCTTGCAGAATGCAGGCACAGTTTCAGGGTCACCTCTGCAAATACACTGTTTTATAATGGATGGCTCTGGATACTCCTCTGGAATGTACTTCTACTTTAATATTTTTTCTTCTTGTTCCTTTTGAAGGTTTCTTTTTCTGTTCTCTTTGACTCCCATCTGCAGCACTGACACTTGCAGTTTACCATTCTTATTTTATAACAGAAGCCTGGTTTAGCCTTTATTTGCTTATAGCAAATCCTGATATTAAGTTATTACAAGGCAGAGCTAACAAGGTAGAGCCTGAAAAGTGACCTCCTGTCCTGATGTTGTTAAGATAGTTTTTGACACTGGTGGATAGATTTCCACTTGAACAAAGAATGAAATTCTGTGAAATAAAGAACTTTGCTAAACAACAGTTTTGGTATTATAAAACTTTATTAAACTGACATGTAAGAAAACCAGTATCTTCTAAATAGTTTGTATGTTTGGGGTGTGAACAACAAGATGAAACCCTGCCATCCGTTACACAGAATGGAAATGCAACATGTTTGCTCTTCAGCCTCAAGGAAAGGGTGAAATGCAAGCTGGCAGTTTCAACAGTTTGACTGCTAGGGATTTAGGTAATGCACTTTATTTTGACAAGCAAGACAGAAACTTACAACCAACAAATACCTTCACCAAGGACTTTAAATATATCTTAGAACACAAAATGCAGGTTAAATTTCACTGAGGGGACTCATTAAGAACAGGAGGGATAACTTGCCTGTACAGTAAACTCTGCCCATGCAGACCTTGATTGAATGAAGAACCTGACTGAGTAAATGTTTCTTATATATTGCATAGGCATGGCTGAAAATGTGATTGGAGAGCAGCTGAAGCTAAGAGTTCTGTGTTCATTCTTGATCTTTGTATAGCAAAAAACCCTGCTCTGTAGCTTTGTAAATCTGCTTCCTTAGGAGATGGTGGCTTGAATGTTGGCTTAGTTTCTGGTGTCCATATTAATGATCCCTACTCCCTAAGAGAAGATAAATGGGCCATGCAGCACACACTGTTGGAATATCTAAAGCTTATTCTGAAAAGTGTTTGTGCCTCCTGCATAGCTCTGCAGGGTTTTAGAGCTACACACTGTGGATCAGTACCTAATTGGACTTGTGCTTTGCCAAGAGTATCAGTGGGGAGCGGGGAATGGTGCCCCATCCTTCTTAATAAACTTCAGATAAACACCAAAATGAGAACAAACATCTGCCAGAAGGCTTACAGAAAACACCACACTATGGTAAGAAACTCCAAGTACACGTTATTTTCCTTATCTCCTTACTCCCAGCAGCCTGTTTTGCTTCTTATTTTGCCTTTTTACTACCATCTGTTACTCACTGATGGTTAAAACTATGAGAGGAGTCATTAGTCAAGAATGTGGTGAATTGTTCCTTTTTTTCATATAAAAACTTAAACATAACTTGAGTAATTTCCACTTGTTGAACAAATATAAAACCTGTGGTGTTCTAGGAAGATTACTATCTATAGAAGTTAGTGACAACTTCACCAGCATAAGCTCCTACCTTACTTAGCAAGTTAGATAAGGAATACCAGCAGATACATGTGGGAGGTGAGATGAAGGAAAGATTAAAAGAAATATGACCACATGATAGAGTCCCCTCTTGAATCACAATAGTGCTGCTGCAGAGGTGTGGAAGCTGGAAAGGTGTGGCACTAAGATCAATGTGACAAGAACACATACATGCAGGAAATGGCTTTAGAAGAACTAATACAGCTATAGCAGTGACATGAAGCCATTAATCTTTTCCTATGAAGGACAAGAATAAAAGGATGCTTAGGAATGTCAGATAAAGTATTTTAAATTATTGCTGTGAGCCAAGCCTTTGGACCAATAATTGATTTGAATTATAGAATCAGGAAACACCTTTCAGTAGGAAATAGTACCCAAAGAGCAGCAGGCAGTACTGACTGTTCCTTTGCTGATTCTGAGTGTGTTTAATGTCATCATCCTGCAGGTTTGTACAAATGGGCTGTCAATATCAGATCTTTTCAGTAAGCTGCTTAACCTGGATGGCAGGATGTGAGGGAGGAATTTGGCCTGGCACAGAGTCAGTAAGAGCTGCCTGGTTAAGGAGATTTCTGTATAGATCCCAATTTGACATTTAGCCTGGATATTTTGGGGAGGGAGGAGTCTGAGGATACACTGCTACAATGTGGTAGTATTGGTATTAGCAAGGGTGTGACCCTCACAGACTGGCACAAACAGTTTTTGGCTAAAATAGTGTTAGAAGAATACCATTAATTCTATTTTAGTCTGGAATGGAAGCTAACAGTTTGATGGGACGCACCTATCAAAAAAAAAATTTGGAAGTCAGAAAACTGAGGAAAGAGCAATGAATACAATTATGCTTGAAGATCCAAAATAAATATTAACTAGGATCTCATGCCTCACATCCTCAAATATTGTCACATGTTTTTTTTTTCCTTTTATATGTATATTTTTATAACTCACTATTTTGAAAAACATACTTAGAGCTGTCGGAACTGAAGCTGACAATTTTAGCCCAGAAATCTTAAATATAAATGTTGCATATAACTAATGTTTATAGTCTAGGAACAGTTACCAAAGGATTTGTGAATATTAGATCCTATGAAAGACTTAAGTGCCAAAAAACACAAGATCCCTGAGCCAGATATGTTTTCCTGCAGTGCATGAGGCTGAAACCAGTGTCTGCCTGTATCAGCAAGGCTGTGGGTCTGCATTTGCCTGAGCCCCATGGTCCTTGAGCTTTTCTGGGAGTATTATCTTTGCCTTTATGGACACCTGAGTTTGTGTAACCTTAGAAATGAGGCCCAGGGAGAAGGATTGTCTGGTGACCCAGGTGCATATGGTTCAATTCCCTTCTCTTTTTCCAAGAGGGCACTCATGGCTCAACTGCTGGCTCTCAGTGCCATTGCTGGTGTGCTGTGCACCACTTACCTCCCTCTTGATGCTTTCATCTATGGAAGATAGATTGTTACACTGGGATAAGAGACCAGAAGAAAAGTAGCCTGAGTTTGTTGCTTAGTGGGTAGGACTAGCCTGGAAAGAGATTTAAATCATCTCAGACAGAGGAAGTAATCAAAACTCATGTGCTGTATAGAAGGCTGTGGAACTCCTAAGTTTTGAAAGCAGCTTTATCTGTGTGTCATGAGGAATGTGCTGCTGTGCATGCCTATTGGAACAAGCCTTGCAAAGGATTTAGATCTCCAGCTCCTGTTGTGTACAACAGTCATTTGTGTCTGAACTGGGTACCCAAATGCCAGTTTCATTAAACTGAAAACCAGAATTACTGAAACAGACCACTCTGGAACACTGGCACCCTTGGGAGCTTTAGGCCAAGGAGGTCACTGTTAACAGAATGTTTTCCATGTCAGGCAGCAACGGGGTAAAATTTTCCAGGATATTTTTTTTTTTTTTAGCTTAGGTGGAATTCAGACACACAGGATTTCCTTGACTCAGTTCTTAACATCTGTTAAGATGTTAACGGGTGTTTCAGCATTCTGATGACAATAATGTAACCTCTTTTTACTTCTGATGTGCAAAATCAGTTCCTTGAAACACTGCAATGTACTGGCCATGATTACTTGGTGCACATGAAGCAGGCTGGCTAACACTGTTTCTGGACAAGGCTGCTGTGGTTCTGAACTCTGTGCACACACAGCATTACTGGTAGTTGACTGGAAAGCTCTTACTTTGACAAATGCTTCAGCCCATTTCCTAATTAGTTTTGCAAAATAGGTTGATGTTGATGATACTCTTTTTATACTTTTTGTACAGTATAACTAGATAATAAAAGAAATTTCACTTTAAAGGCCAAATCTTCTGCTATTTGCAAAGTGCCTGTGTAACAGACCCTTTTTGATCCACCCCAGTGGGTCACAATACAAATGCCTTGAATACAAGTTTTAGTCATGCTTCTGTGTTAATTCAATGACAAAAATTTTTGTACAAAGGGATCCAAAGGTGCCAAAGAAAACTCTATTGTAAACTCTAGGCTGTTTCTTCTTTTTCTGCTTCTTGCTTCTCATCATTTTCAGGTGTTGCAGGTGCTGCTGTTTCATCAACATTTGGGTATTCATTTGTTGCATTGCTTGATGGAACTGTGGTCACAGGAATGTTTTCTTCATTGGGTACCTGAACATAGTCTGCATTGGATTGTTTCTGAACCATTTCTCTGCAGAAAGACAGGATTAGGGTTGTGATCTCACATGCTGAAATCCCATGTACACTAGAGTCTTTCAAAATAATGAATCTTTGTATTTGCTATCTGAACAGTAACTCTGATGTTATCATGACTGTTTCAAGATTTTGTGAAGAGGTTACAACACCACTGGTGCTGAGACAGAAAGACTGACAGCATATGAGCTAGAAAAACATCTGCATTGCTGGTTTAAGTGATCCCATTAGAATAAAATGGATTTTAGTATGTTTAAATGTTATACCAGGAAAGTGGAAAGGCAAACTGGGTGCTGGCAGCATCTGAGGAGTGATGGCAAAACTTGCTGCTCCATGTGAGCTTTCTGGGAAATTCCATGTAGATCTGGGGTCCCATTGAAGGGCATGAAAAATAGAGTTCAGTCAGAAAAGAATTATGAAAAGACTGAAATCTGGAGAAGTCATATAAAATACATTTAGCATTTTAGAAAATATGGAAATCTAGAAAATATTTCTAGTAACAGGTATTAATTCCTTTTATCTTATCAAAACGATAATCAAACAACTCCCAATACTGAAGCACTTTCACATAGTAAAAAATATCAGATGCTAGTAGGTTAATTCAATGCAGTAAGATTTATTAGGATCCCAAACTAGGTGTTAATGCTGCATCAATTGAAAGCAGAAATCAGGGGCATGAGCAGCTGATCACTGGTCTGGGTTAGCAGAATTCTGTATTAGAAGTCTTAAACCTGTGCTACAGGGAAGTCACAGGTTTTTTTCTGGCCTCAGCTGTATGTAGTTATTTAGCATTTTACATCAATGGGCTGAATACAGTCTATATAGTGCATGAGATTATCCCTATTCTGAAGATTTGGCAATTTAAGGAAAAATGAGCAACCAAAGGACAGAGAAGAAAACATCTCCAGGACAGGATCAAAATGGACATTCTGGGCTCCATTCTGTTGTCTAAACCTTGTGTTTCCTGCAATCTGAGATACTTGGGAGTATCCCAAGTGTGTGTCCTGTAATTTCAGATAGCACTGACCTGAGCCCTCTGTGTTTAAATATCAGTAAATTTCCTGAGGTGACCCTTAGCTGCTCTTTCTTTTTTTACTTCCTCCACCTGCTTTTAACAGACCCCATTAACTTTAAATCTAAAGAGCTGTTTTTATAACTTGCCACTTTAGTTTGTGTTGTTTAAAAACATTTACTTCACTGTTTCAGATGCTGCTAAGTGGTAGCTGCCTGTTAAAACAGGAAGAGGGCAATGGCACCTTCTGTTAAAAGAGCAACAGGTAAAAAAGTCCCCCAAAAGCAGATGTTCACTCTGGAAGTTTTATCAAAACATGTATTATGCATTTTACTTTAGTTCTTTACAGCAGTGGTTTACAAAAATAATTGTCTTAAAATGAAGTAAACAGAAATTCTTACTGCATCTCATTATTTGCTGACTTCCTATTTTTTGCCTTCTTGGTTAAGACCCAGACAATAATGCAGATTATAGCAGCTGCCAGAATTGCTCCAATCAGTGCTCCAGCAACAATACCACCATCTGAATCTGCAAAGGAAAGAAAAAGATTATTTGACTTTTAAAGAAGTAGTAGTATAGCAAAATCCCATGGAAATTTAGGGCAGGAGCCTTTAGCAGAAAAAAGGGATTGGATTCAAAGAACTCTTTGCAGGAGGGTGGCCAAAGATGCTCCAGGAAAGTGAGAGCTCTGTGCTTGGGTGGGTTTTGCTGCCTCCTCTCTCACTGGGCAGCTCCCCATCCCAACAAACTCCCTGTTTGTGCCTGGCTAAGGGAATCACTGGGCTGTAGTACTGACAGTAGGTAAAAGCCTTTGCTTTTCAATCATTGCAAACACATCCTGAAATCCAGGCTGCCTTTAGTTCTGCCTTTCAGCTAGTGGTCACATCTCCAGTGCCCCAGTCCTTGCACTGCCACGTTTCACTGATGGTTGTAATTTCTGGGCTGGGGAGACCTCAGTGGGGCTGTTGGCTGGAAGAAACTGCTCAAAACTCCTTGTCTGTCTGTTCTCAGTAAAGACTCTGCAGTCAGAACCAGGTCCAGCTCCTGCTCCTTGCAGGAAATTAAGGTAAGGATGTTAAATCAGTTTTCTAGGTCATTGTAAAGCCTGGGCAGGTCTGCATGAAAACTCCAAAGCTCTCAAAATCCTATTCTGTTCTTCCTTGAAAAAAAAAAAAATCTAAGCTTCAAAGTTGTTGAAGAATTTTCCTGCAAGCTGTGCATGTCCTCCATCAAAGGTGTGATTGCTTCAGTGTGTTTTACTCACGTTTTGCTGTTAGGTCCAGCTCACAGGTGCTGTTCCCCAGCAGGTTGCTGGCTATGCACCGATAGTAGCCAGTTTCAAAGGTCGTGAGGTTGCCAATGTAAAGGATGCCAGAGTTTGGATCTGTGACAAGTGGGGAGCAGATGCACATTATTTTTATTCTGTAGAGGCAAACACTTCTCTGTAGTGGATAACTCAGAGCTATTCAAATATTAGAAAAAGGGTTCACCAATTATCAATTTATTTGTGTGGTTTTTATATTATTTAAAATAAAACATTTACCTTCCTTGAAAATTACTCCAGTGGATTCTTTGGGGGTGTATTAGAAGCCCCTACTCTACGAACCAGTCTGGCTGATGTTTTACCCACACTGATACTGTGACTGTCTGTGTAACTCCACAAATGAAAATGTAACAGGTCCAGAAAATTTCTGGGAGGAAAGGATGTGCTAGTACTTGAATGACAAATTGATTAAACTTAAATTCATTCAAAGTTCCAGGGGAAAAGAGATGTAAAGACATACATATTTCTCTTATTTTAACAATTTAAAGGCATGGACAGGAGGACTTCAACTTTTAAAATTATATATCATAAATAGAAAAAGCATCCTGTGGTTTTGACAGCTGTCAGTTCATTTGAATAAGTAAAAATATGATTCTGACATTGACTATTGAAAGAGGAGGGTTAATTTTAATTGGCCTGTGTGATACACAGCATTTGGAATGCTGGAATTTCAGATCCTGAGCATGGTATGTTAGTCCTGTGGGTGCATACCAAGTTGTTCTCTCACAGGCTTGAGGGTGTTCTCATCAACTTTGTACCAGTGGTAGGTGGGGCGAGGCAACCCCTCTTCACAGTTGCATAGGAGGTAGATCAGATGGCCTTTCTCAGGGGTTCCTTCTACTTTACAGAAAGGTTTTGATGGTTTAACTGTAAAATAAGAACAGACACATCAGGAGTGCACACCTGAGCTGCAAACATCCACCTCAAGTTCTGGTACCAAGCTGCTCTGAGCAAAGAGCTGAACCCAGTCTACAGATTTCCATCCAAGAGCAGAGTCTCGTTTATGGAACTGACCAAAGCCTCTCCCATTAATAAAAAAGGACTAATATTAAATATATGTACATGGCCTAGGATACAGTTTTATTATCTTTCATTTGTGTATTAACTGTTAGGGAGGTGTTGAAACTACAACTATCAATTATTTTCACCACTACTACTCACTATTCTCCATACACCATTCTGCCACATAACAACATCATTTTCTTTAGACATGGCAGGAGCTTTTCCACAGAGAGGAAGAGGATCAAGGCCCAATTCTTTCAGTATATTAACAGTTGTGAAGAAAATAAATCACCTACAGTTCTGTTAAAAAATGTATCCATTTTTATATAATGTCCTCACTTTGCACAAAAGGGATGATTCTGTCTTCACTTACACCACTGTTTTTCATTTCCTACCTCTAGAAATACTTTTGTGGTTTTTAGAGTGCTGTCAAGGGAAACCACCAGCAATGAAAGTAGCCCAAACCAACAACTTTTCTTGGTTTTCATGTAAAAAGTGTCATCTTTTATTCAACTGCTCCACGATTTACTATTTGTTTTGGGAATTTTAGACAGTAGTGCTTTGGTTTTTCAGGAAATCAGTTTACATATATCTTTTGCTTATCTCTGGAAGATAGGCAAGTGATGCCAAGTTCATCTGCTTTTCACCCTTTCTGCTCTGCCTGTTCATGGTTGAATTGTTGCTTTCTTTCACACAAAACAAACTTTGTACTACTTTCATCCAATAAATGCTAAGTTTCTAGAAGTTTTGGGAATTGATGTGAGTCAGAACTCTTGGGCTGTGCTGCTGTGTCTCCCTAGATTTTTGCAAGGCACCATGACCAACATTGGGTACAATTAGCAAAGTTTTGGACTGTGCTGGGGCTGCATGAAGCGGTTTCAGTGAGAAGTTGTCACTCCCAGCTAAAATGGTGTTTTATTTTAACCAAAACTGGTACCACTTTGTTTTCCAGTATGAAAAATGGAGTGAAGCTGGGTAATTCTAGCCACCCTCTTACCTGCTTACAGAAGGGAACTTTTGAGAGCACAGAGAGACTCTGAAGGGCAGTGGAGGGAGAGTGAGGTTTGCCTGCAGTTGAGGCAGAGGCAGATGGAGAGGGAGCAGGTCAGCTGTGGCTGGAAGCTAGAGGGCAGCCAGGCTCTGCTGCCTCCAGAGCCCTTGGAACACTGCAGCAGTGACTCAGGGAGCTCCCTCTGCGTCACGGGCCTTGTTTACCACAGCCTGTTATTCCCTCTGGCCCTACGTATTTTGAGCTGTGAATTCAGTGTTTCATAATATGGGATGGAAAAGACAATACAGCAATAGAGAGGGGAGGCACTTACCCAGCACATTGACAATCACAGATTTTTGACTCTGTCCAGCATCACCCTGAGGGCTGAAAACTTCACAGGTGTAGGAGCCAGTGTCTGAGGGCTGCATGTTGGAGATTGTTATTGATGCATTCCCTGGACTTGTTGAAGCTGTTATCCTGTTCTTAAATGCTCCATAGGAGTAAGACTGGCCTCCTGAATAATAATAGATCTGTGATAAAGAAACAATTGTTAGTTTAATAACAAAAGATCTTCTTGCTGCTTTGTTTGGTACTCAGAATATATTTGATTTTTGATTAAAGCCAAGCAATGTCACCCCCTTTCTTGCCTCCTCCCCCAAGAAAGCAGAAATGAAAACATAGTACATATGACTACATACTTCTAAAGGTTTTTAAAAAACAAGCTTTTCAGAAATGGTAGTTTTAATTGTGTAATTGACAATGGGTAAATCTTTGTGCATACTCCTAGCACAGACTGATGCAATTGCAAAAACAAAAGCGAGACCATTGACCATCAAATGACAATTTTGTGAAAAACTGCTAAGTCATGCACAGTGAATAATGGTATTAAGTGAAGCACTGATAATTTGTGATAGCATTAATAAGAGGCTGAGTAGAAGATTATGACAAGGATGGACATGTCATTGAAAAAAGTGGGTGGCTGCAGAGCTTTCCAGATACAGAATCTGGAAAGATTCTGTAAAATTCTGCAAACAGAGGACTGAAATGAATTCGCAAGACAAAGGTCTAAGCAAACAAGGCACCTGATCTGTTGGCAGGAAATTTGAAAACCATGAGGATGCAGTACAAGAACAGAGCAGAGTCATCACACATGTAATTATAGCAGCCATGCTCTTTTTGTTTGTGTCATCAGCTTTGGAGGCAGTATCATGGACTATCTTGGCTTTTTGAATTTATATCAGGGAGGAGGTAAAGAATACCTGCTGGCCTCAGTGCTTGGGGGGTTCCTATTTGGGATCAAGAAGTTCCCCTTTTACTAAATAGCAATAAAATGGTTTGCCAAATGATAGGCATAGTAAGGATAAATGTTTCTAAGGAATGCAGCATTTCCTCCCAAATAAAAATTGCTGATTTAACATTGACTGATTTCACTGACTTCAGTAGCATTAACTGCTCTTAGCAGCATTGTGGAGTAGAAGTGGCCTCCTAAGCCCAAAGTTGTTGTCTGCTGATGGAGAGGAGAGGCAGAATTGTGTTCACTGCAGAGCCTGGATGGCAGTCTGAGCCTTGGGCCTGAGTCTCTTTAGGAACTGCAGTATCTCCTCTGCTCTGGTTAAGTGTAGTAGTTCTCAAGGAGTACCTGCCCTCTGTCCAATCTAACTCTGCTCTGAAACCAAGACCTGAAAGAACCAGTTGTTGAAAACTACAATTCATTACTTGTTTTTCTGAGGTGTTAATGATAGTGTAGTATGAAAGTGACAGAGTTCAGGATAGGCAATATGTTCCCCTGTGTCTACATACACACCCTAGGCAAAGTGAACAGTTCCAGCAGTCAGTCATTTCTTGAAACTTGTGAGAGGTGTCCATATAGAATTATAGGTTGTGACCCAAATAGATCTAACATTGTTCCTACTGGCAATATTCCAGAATCATCAGTGAAATTGAAGTAACAACATGTTTTTTAATGGAAATAGTAGGAAAATACTTGTAGGAAAAAGTTTCACAGACTCCTCTTCACAGGCCATTCTCACTTGACTAGTATCAAAATTTCCTTTTGGTCAAAGTTCCCTGCCTTTTAGGGATACTGAAGATCCCTGGTGAGAAGTACAATTTGCTTTACTTCACAAATCAACTGATTGCATTTTGAATTAAGAATATTAATTCTTAATTCTGTTTATCCTCCCTGATATGGTGTTGACTGAAGTCTTTAAGAAATGTTATCTAAAACCTTTATTAGCTTAAAGCAAGGTACACTCCAAAACTGTCAGAGCACAGCTGGTTTATGCAAAGATATGGCTTTGAATTGAAGGTCAGAATCAGCTTGCACAACACCAGCAGCTCCAGGACTGCAGCTTGGCCCTCTCTCAAGAGCAGCTTTGCATACTCCTCAGCCAGACTTTATCTTTCCCTGCCCCAGGATTACAAACACCAGGTACAATTGAGGCAGGGCTCTGAACACCAAAGCATTCCCAAGGTGTGGAACACTGCTGGCACAGTGGGGAAGTGTAAGAGGTCCAGGGTCAGCTCGATGGCAGACCTGGTTGGAAAGTGCTGAAGCTGGATGCTGCTCCCGGTTTCCATTTAGTACATGCAATACCATCAGTTTTAAAACTGATTTTGTGCTTTGCAAATGTCTAGAGATGGAACTCTACTGCCAAACCAGAGTCTGGATGGACATACTGTATTCCCTGGGGAAGGAGAGTGTTCAAAATAGGGAGTTTGGTTTAAACAAATCACTCGTCAAAAAAGTTGTGTACCTGGAATTACAAAAACACACCGGCTACATTAGTCTCATTCTACATTTGTCTGAGTGTGAGCAATAGCTGAGTATTATTTATCACTGTTTCTTGCAAGAGTCTGAAGTTACAAGAACTGTGACTTCTGACTTCAGCCTCTTCTGAGGCTGATGTTCCTGATAGCTCTCAACAGGGATGGGCTGGATTTCCATCTCCTCTCCAACTGCACTCTTGGAGTAGGGCAGTGAAAGGGGTTCCATCAGCTCTTCACACTAATGTGAAATTAAGCTCTACAATGATTTAAATGAAGTAATGTGTGTCTTGCTGCAGCATGAAAGGAGTGGCAAGCCCATCATACCCTATTAAAGGCTTGGTTGTTGGAAAAAGGGGCTAAATTCTACTCAATCTACCTCAGAGTGATCTGGGATTATGTGAGAGTAAGGAGTAGCAGAAGGGGTCCATGGAATGCTCATTTAGATACAGCCCATCTTCCTGGGAACAGGTTGTAAATGCAGTTGGGGCATGCCAGTAAACCCTGCAGAGGAGCCAGTGCTCCTTGGTGTATTTGACCTGGAGTCAGGGTGAATTATGTGCTCAAGTCCTCATACAATGCACTGCAAAACTAATCCTGTGTTCTCTCCTTCTGAGTCAATGAATGCAGAGAAAATATTTTGTGTACGCTGTTCAATCTGAGGCAGGTGTCAACACAGCAGAGATTATTTCTTCTCTTCATAGATTCAAACAGAGTCTTACTGGGTCATTTTTTGTCAGCCATGAACATGAAGTCTGTGAAACATTCTCAGGCAAAGTGTTCAGTTCCTCTGCAGGCTCCTGCCTGTTCTCTATTCTCTCCTGTTCCATGCTTATCTCCCTGGCTCTGGAGTTCATTGCCTGAAGGAAGGTGGTAAACACCAAAAAGGCTGAATAATGTTCTGATTAATTGCTGAGTGTATCTCTTGTCCCAGAGGTATGATTGGACTGTGCACACAGGAAATTTCATTTAAGAGGAATATGTTTCAGTTAATTGGCTGTGAATTCCTAGTCCATTTTAAACAATTCGCTCAAAATGGATATTTTAAACCCTGGTTCAAAGCGGTTTTATGCTGTCCTTGAAAAGCTGGCTTGTGGCTTTCAGAAAACTGAAATGAAAATCTTTGCAAAAGTGTTTCTATTTCGATTCAAAAGTAAAAAAACATTGCTTTCTGTTGAAGATATGGAAAAGTTTTTAGTTTTGGGCAACTGCCAGCTAATGTTTTCTCCTACAGACATATATCACTGACTTTTCTTTCCATATTATTTAAAATGCGTGTATATGAGAAAACTGTATATTTAGTCAATGGTAATCTTTTTAATCTTGTGTGATAAATATATATCAAGCACACCATCTTGAATGCAAAAGAAACCAAAAAAACACAACCAAACAAAAAAACCCCAACAAACCAAAAGAAATCTGCTGTGCTTCCCTTCAAACAAGCTTTTCATGTCCTCTAGCAAATCATGAACAGCTGTAGTGAAGTTGATGATTTACCAGAGCAGAAACAATATTGAGGGTGCACTACCAGCTAGTTTATTCAGGCAAGTTATTATATAATGGTGGCTTTTCACATTTCATGGAAGCAGCTGCCTGGGTGACTAATCAAACAACTGACAGAAAAAGGAGTGGAGATTATCACTTCTAAAACTGTTGTCCCTAATAACTTCATAATCTGAGACACTAGTTCCTGCTGAGCAGCACAGTTGCCCAGGAGGCATGTGTGACCTTAGAAAGGGCTGCAGTTTAGTTGGTTGTTCAACCTGTGGCCAGGCAGTGCCGGGAGCTGCTGTCCAGCCATCCTAACCAGGGCTGTGGTTACCCTTCATGTCCACAGGCAGTTTCTCCCAGAGTGAGGGTGTAGAATATATTTGCCTGTAGAGGAAGCAGTCAGCAGAGCTGAGGCTGAGTTGAGGACTTGGAAAAGCTGCCAGATGTTCAGCAGAGTGTGTGGAACCCACCTACAGGTTTTTGTTGTACAACTTCTGTAGAAAAATCTTCCTTAGGGTGGGAACGGGGTGTGTGAAGAAGCAGCAGGAAATTAGAAGAAACATTGCTCCTTCTGCTTCTCTTCTTCTTTTGGCAGGACAAATATATACTAGAATTTGTGTAAATATGTGTCTTTCAGATGGCTTTGGATGGACTCCTTCATAATTTCCTGGTCAATACTCCTCCCATCCCCATCTCCTGGAGTCACTGCATCACAATGCTCTACATGCCTAGTATACTTATGGATATCAGAGTTATGAGATGCACTTGAAGGGACATTACAAAGTGTCCTCCTAATCTCCACAGAATCCTGATTTCCTGACTGGAGGACACTTTTAGGACATGACCTCTTTTCCAGTACCTGTCTTTCCTCCCCCAGCCTTTTCTCCCTTTCCAGCACATGTAAAGCTCTAGGATCCTGTTGGATGATGTTTTTCTGGTGGATTCAGTGTGTGACTCACAGTCTTTGCCTGGAGAGCTGAAAAGCTCCAGCATCCACAGGGCCATCTCATTGGGTTGTCTGTCATTTTCTGTTTGACATTTTCTCAAGCTACTAGAAAATGGAGGACACTAACCACTTTACTGGTTTGAGATCATGATCTCTCTTTTTGAATTCTGAGGACAGACAGAATTCATAAAATAACAAGGGGAAAAATGTTCATCACTTCCTTAAGCATCTTACCATGTAATGAGAGAACAAATGCCACACAGTCAGAGTGGCAACGAGGCCCCGATTCAAAAGTAAAAAACATTGCTTTCTGTTGAAGATATGGAAAAGTTTTTAGTTTTGGGCAACTGCCAGCTAATGTTTTCTCCTACAGACATATATCACTGACTTTTCTTTCCATATTATTTAAAATGCGTGTATATGAGAAAACTGTATATTTAGTCAATGGTAATCTTTTTAATCTTGTGTGATAAATATATATCAAGCACACCATCTTGAATGCAAAAGAAACCAAAAAACACAACCAAACAAAAAAAAACCCCAACAAACCAAAAGAAAATCTGCTGTGCTTCCTTCAAACAAGCTTTTCATGTCCTCTAGCAAATCATGAACAGCTGTAGTGAAGTTGATGATTTACCAGAGCAGAAACAAAATTGAGGGTGCATTACCAGCTAGTTTATTCAGGCAAGTTATTATATAATGGTGGCTTTTCACATTTCATGGAAGCAGCTGCCTGGGTGACTAATCAAACAACTGACAGAAAAAGGAGTGGAGATTATCACTTCTAAAACTGTTGTCCCTAATAACTTCATAATCTGAGACACTAGTTCCTGCTGAGCAGCACAGTTGCCCAGGAGGCATGTGTGACCTTAGAAAGGGCTGCAGTTGATTTTGGTTGTTCAACCTGTGGCCAGGCAGTGCCTGGAGCTGCTGTCCAGCCATCCTAACCAGGGCTGTGGTTACCCTTCATGTCCACAGGCAGTTTCTCCCAGAGTGAGGGTTCAGAATATATTTGCCTGTAGAGGAAGCAGTCAGCAGAGCTGAGGCTGAGTTGAGGACTTGGAAAAAGCTGCCAGATGTTCAGCAGAGTGTGTGGAACCCACCTACAGGTTTTGTTGTACAACTTCTGTAGAAAAGTCTTCCTTAGGGTGGGAAGGGGTGTGTGAAGAAGCAGCAGGAAATTAGAAGAAACATTGCTCCTTCTGCTTCTCTTCTTCTTTTGGCAGGACAAATATATACTAGAATTTGTGTAAATATGTGTCTTTCAGATGGCTTTGGATGGACTCCTTCATAATTTCCTGGTCAATACTCCTCCCATCCCCATCTCCTGGAGTCACTGCATCACAATGCTCTACATGCCTAGTACTTATGGATATCAGAGTTATGAGATGCACTTGAAGGGGCATTACAAAGTGTCCTCCTAATCTCCACAGAATCCTGATTTCCTGACTGGAGGACACTTTCAGGACATGACCTCTTTTCCAGTACCTGTCTTTCCTCCCCCAGCCTTTTCTCCCTTTCCAGCACATGTAAAGCTCTAGGATCCTGTTGGATGTTTTTCTGGTGGATTCAGTGTGTGACTCACAGTCTTTGCCTGGAGAGCTGAAAAGCTCCAGCATCCACAGGGCCATCTCATTGGGTTGTCTGTCATTTTCTGTTTGACATTTTCTCAAGCTACTAGAAAATGGAGGACACTAACCACTTTACTGGTTTGAGATCATGATCTCTCTTTTTGAATTCTGAGGACAGACAGAATTCATAAAATAACAAGGGGAAAAATGTTCATCACTTCCTTAAGCATCTTACCATGTAATGAGAGAACAAATGCCACACAGTCAGAGTGGCAATGAAGGCCCAAAGCTCAGATTCTGAGCTCAGCTAGATGAGAAAGCAAATGTTCACACATGTGTTGGTTACTTTGACACATGTCACATGACTGAGTCTGGGCCCAAATCCCTTCTTTCACCCACAGCTTCTTTTCACACATTTTTGTCAAAACTCTGATCTCAGAAGGTAGTAGGGATAACAGGGATATCCTTTACTGGGCTTTTTGCACAAGGAATTGAAGATAGTAATAATGACAAGAAGTGTCTTGTCACAATAGTGCAATGGTAGAAGAAGAAAGGGAGGGAGTCAGAAGCCTTTAGAGGATTAATCATGCAGCAGCTTTAACTGATGCAAATATATTGAAGGAGCAGCTCTTTCATGTTCTCACAGTATCATTCTTGTGGCTGAATTATTAGTGAATAATTCCCACCAAGAACAAATGTGTTTTCTCAGTGCATTTGGTGTAACTGCTCTTCAGCAGTCATTATTGGATGTCAGTTTACGTTAGGCTGTACCCTGTACCCCATGGTGAGATGGGAACCCTGCTGCAGTCAGAGAGTTTGGAATGGATTAGAGCTGGAACACTGAGCTGACAGCTGAGAGGGAGCTGGTTCAGCTCAGTGTCCTTGATATCCATTACATCTCAAAATCCTTTTATATTCTAGAAAGGAGATCCAGGATGATTTTGTTTTTTCTATGTAAATATGTAGCCCCAAGTTTGGGCTGTCCAGTCTGGCTCACATTCAGCCCAGAGGCTCCTTGTGGGTGCACACACCCTTCAGATACCCTTTGGGTAGAATATTCCTGAAGGTGCCAGTTCAGCCACCTAGAATAGGTGGGGAGGAAAAGCCCCAACACAACAGCTGCATCCAAAATAATTTTGACAGAAGAAAAATGCAATAAAAAATAGGGTGAGTTAAAAATTCTCGATCATGCATCCGATTCAACTTATTTCAGTCATGTGCAGCTTTTGAGATTTCAGTACAGAATATGAATACAGGTTTCACAGTAGCACAAATCTAGTAGAAGCTATTTAGCTCTGTTTCCCCCTTAAGATTATGGGGATGGTTTTCTTACCTTGTATCTCCAGCTACATCTTCCCCGTGCATCTGTCACATACACCGTCTTTTGACAAATACTGACTGACTTTTCATCCATACTCAGAATACCATGGCATGGGGAATGCTGCATTTGAGTAAAAATGTACTGATCTGAGAGTTAAATGAGACTTTAAATGTTCCCCCAAAACCAAAGAGCCATTTCTCACACAGCTCCCCACCTACCATGCGTGCTGACCACTAGGGCAGGGTGCCTCATGTTCAGGGTTTTGTGCAGAAAGTACCTCAGGCCTTGTCAACCACAAGGTGAAACCAGCTTATTCCTAAGATCTACCTAAAATTAGGCACACTAAGATTAAAGTTCAATGTTTGCTCCAAACACCCCAGTTACAGCCTGATTGTTTTCTTCTTGTCTGCACTTCCCTTTGTGACAGCCACAGGCAGTGCCCCATGGTCCCACTGACACCCAGAGTCACTCCAGTGGCAGTGACACGTGCCCCATGGTCCCACTGACACCCAGAGTCACTGCAGTGACAGTGACACGTGCCCCATGGTCCCACTGACACCCAGAGCCACTCCAATGGCAGTGACACGTGCCCCATGGTCCCACTGACACCCAGAGTCACTGCAGTGGCAGTGACACGTGCCCCATGGTCCCACTGACACCCAGAGTCACTGCAGTGACAGTGACACATGCCCCATGGTCCCAGTGACACCCAGAGTCACTGCAGTGGCAGTGACACATGCCCCATGGTCCCAGTGACACCCAGAGTCACTGCAGTGGCAGTGACACGTGCCCCATGGTCCCACTGACACCCAAAGTCACTGCAGTGACAGTGACACGTGCCCCATGGTCCCACTGACACCCAGAGTCACTGCAGTGACAGTGACATGTGTCCCATGGTCCCAGTGACACCCAGAGTCACTGCAGTGACAGTGACACGGCCCCATGGTCCCAGTGACACCCAGAGTCACTGCAGTGACAGTGACACGTGCCCCGTGGTCCCAGTGACACCCAAAGTCACTGCAGTGGCAGTGACACGACCCCATGGTCCCAGTGACACCCAGAGTCACTGCAGTGACATGGACTGTGCCCCATGGTCCCAGGCATCCCAGCTTGTCACTGCAGTTTTAAAAACACATGCCCCATGGTCCCAGTGACACCCAGAGTCACTGCAGTGACAGTGACACGACACCAGCAGCTCCATTCTGTCTGCAGGTGCTGCCTCTGCTCCCCATGGAGCTGTTCCTTACAGTGCCTGCTCAGGCATCCAAGTGCTTGATACAACCCAGTTTTAAAAAATCAGCTCTAGGCAGAAAGAGGGGATTGCTTCAGAGGATGAGGGCTGGCTATCCTTTCTTTTCCAGGGGTTTTGCCCTGTTCTGCCTCAGGAGGAGGTGCTTGGGACACAGGCTCATGAATTTCTCACGGGCTGGCTGGACTGCTCTGCTCCCACTCTTTTGGTGTTCCAGGGGATGCACTGACTTGCTGTTGCAGGAGCATCTCAGGTGTCTTGTGGCTCAAAGTGTGTGAAGGTGTCCCCTGAACTGCTCAGACTACAAGGAGGGGAACTTGTTCTTTCAGAGGCTTTAATGGAAACCCCCATATACAGGGCTGGTCCTTCTCTATCTCTCACCTTGGTGGCCCAGTGGATGGCTGTGCAGGCCTTGGAAACACCACAGCAAACAGAGTTGTGCTGCTATTGGGACTACTGATAACCTGAAATTTGGGGAACAGATGGAGGAAGCAGGAGCTGAAACATCTACAACTCAGGTCAGGCTGTGATGGACCCTGGGCAAGCCTTTGGGAAACACCCTCCTTGTTGGGATGTTGCTGACCACCCATGGGAAGTTCTCAAGTTTCCTTTTTTCTGGAGAAGATTTTCAACCTAAACAGCAATAAAAGGGCATGTTTTTGGCTAAATGGGAAAAAAAGGCATAAAAATACCTTGGCATCATATAGTGATTTTAACAATTTTAAGTTCAGTGAAGAATCCTACTAGCAAAATATCTTCAGAAAACACCAGGCAGTGTCTCAATTAGTAAAAAACATTTTATTGCCCACTAAAGCTGTGGGTCTTCCTGGGCTGAGGCTCAGGGCTCTGTTTGCTTGCCCCCAGGTTGGCAGGGCCTGGAAACACCTGCTTTGCAAGGCTCCAGCCACCCCTGAAGAACAACAGATGGCTGGAGCTGGAAACCTGTGGCAGCCCTGGGGATGGGCTTTACACAGGGGGGCCAGCCAGTGACTCAGAGCATGAAATGAAGCACAGACAGAGGTCTTAGCAGGAGCTGGGACTTTGCCTTTTGAACCAGGCCAGGCTGTGATGGACCCTGGGTGAGCAGAGCAGTGCTAGCCTCAGTTTGTTGGGATGTAAAATAGAGATCACTCAGTGTTGGGAAGTTCTCAAGATCCTTGGCTGGGAGTTATTATTCCAGACCTAAATTCAGCATTAAAGGGCATGTTGCTAAGGGCTAAATGGGAAAAAAAAAGTTAAAAATATGTATGGCATCCTATTTTGGATGATTTTATATTTACATTATTAAGTTCAAGTGAGGGAGATTACTTCTACTAGAGAAACTTCTCAGGAAAAGAGCAGAGTTAGGCTCAATTAGTAAAAAAACATTTATATTCGCCCACTAAAGCTGTGCTGTCTTCAAAAGAGTGCTGTGAACACCTGGCTCTGTTTGCTTGCCCCCTTTTCACTTTTCACTGTGCTGCCTGTGAGCAGCCTGGCTGTGGTGGCTCCTCCTTGCCCCTGGTGTAACTGCCATGGCTGGAGCTGGGAACCTGTGGCAGCCCTGGGGAGGGGGGACAAGGCAGGGCAGGGCAGGGAAACACCACAGCAAGCAGGGGATGGAAACACCACAGCAAACAGGGGATGGAAACACCACAGCAAACAGGGAAGGGAAACACCACAGCAGACAGGGGATGGAAACACCACAGCAAACAGGGGATGGAAACACCACAGCAAACAGGGCAGGGAAACACCACAGCAAACAGGGGATGGAAACACCACAGCAAACAGGGAAGGGAAACATCACAGCAAACAGGGGATGGAAACACCACAGCAAACAGGGGATGGAAACACCACAGCAGACAGGGGATGGAAACACCACAGCAAACAGGGGATGGAAACACCACAGCAAACAGGGGAGGGAAACACCACAGCAAACAGGGGATGGAAACACCACAGCAAGCAGGGCAGGGAAACACCACAGCAAACAGGGGATGGAAACACCACAGCAAGCAGCAAAAGACAAAGCCAACCTCACCAAGGCTGTGCTGGGAGGCAGATCTGCATCAGCAGCAGGGCTGCAAAGTAAAGAAAAGCACAGCCTGCCCTTGTGGCAAGGTAAAATCTGCTGCTGAGTACTTAGGGATGTTAAATTAATACTGGCACTAGTCCTGCTCCTGGCATTACTGATTTCACGCCAGGACTGTACCTGAGTTTATAGATCTCAAAACATTGTAAAATCTGGACTGTAAGTGGCAGTGTAAAGTAAAGGCGTACCTATGGCCTCTGCTTTTTGTCCTAAAACCTAGTAATTTAACCCTCCCATTCATTAATGCTTAAAGCCAAAAACTCCTTAATGGTATAGATTTGCCTTAATTATATCTAACGTTTATAAATGTATATAATGTTTACAGCTTGCTCTGTTACTTGTTGCCACTGTAGAGAGAAAGGGCCATGTTCTCAGTTGTTTAAATAAACAGTATTTATTAAAATAAATAATTTTTTTCCACACATATTTGCTATAGAGAATATCTCTTCTGCTTAATCTTATTATTTTCGGTATAGTGTCTTTGTGAATAACATGGTCATCAAGACATCTAGCATTTAGTAAGATGTCAGGAATATTTTAAAATTTAGTAGGTGGGAGAAGATGTATTTTCTGTAATTTTTAACAGAAATTGTAAGTCTCTTCAAAATATTTGACAGAATTTTCCAATAGCCAAAATGGAATTTGAAAATGTTATCCAATTAGTTGCTGAAAAAAAGGGCAAATTTTTAGTAGAGCCAGAATTTTCAACAAAATTTTCAGGGCAAACATATGCTATTTACAAGGAAGTGTTTGTTATGGATCTGTTAGAAGAATCCAAATATCCCATAAAATTAAATAATTTTATTCCAGTTAAAATTCAAGCTATTGTTCTCTTATTCAGTAAGATATGGTGCCCGTCTTTCCAATATAGTTGTGTTTACCATTTTACCATATTAAATAAATTTTTGCATTGCATATTAGTATTGTTTTACCTAAACAATGAAAGCCAAAGCTGGCAACCTCCTCCATTTTCATGCATATGTTTCCTACTTGGAACAAAATGTGAAACTCAATTCAGCAATGTGCCAAGCCACCAGGGCAGAGCCAGGTTTGCAGAGAGATTATATTTTTGTTTAAACTTGTGAGAGGAAAACATGCAGGCTTTCAGGCTCCCAGTCCTTTCTGAAATTCAGCCTGAAATAGAAATACCAGCCTCATTCAGAGGGAGGGTGAAAATCCAACTTCATGTTCAGCTGTGTTGTGTGATTTCCTAAACCATATTTTCCACAAGCAGTCACAAGCCTTTCTTCCCAGTGTTTGCATTAGCACCATTAATTTTATTGTGAATAGGTTGAAAATGGTAAGGAATTGCCAGGTGGTGGTGAAAGGATACAGGGTCAAGTAATGCAAGGCTGAATGGGTTGCTGAAAGCATTTTAAAAAGAGCAGTGCCCAGTCCTGCACCCTCCAGGGACAGCAGCAGCATCCAGGGAGCAAAGGGAGGGAATCCTCTGAGCCCCCCTGCCAGCCCAGGAGAGCTGGAGCTGCAGGGAGAGGGGATTGTGCCTTGGTGTTCAAGGAGAGGGGGATTAGCACTAACCCAGGGCCTTTCCACACTGAACTGACTTCAGGGAATGAAAATGCAAATCACCCATCACAAGCACAGCCATTCAAATGTGTGAATTTGCTGTGAAATGAGTTTCAGATGGGGGAATCCTGCTGCAATTTTTCCCAGCAGTGCTTCCCATGCACAGGCACAGCTTTCCCACTGCCTGCAGTGAGAGCTGCAGAAGCCGGGAGGGAGCGCTGGGGGCACTGATCCATGCGGTTCCCTGACATCTGGTAGTCTTGCATTGGGTAGTTCTTGTTGAGTGTATTCTGAACCACCCACAGTATTTTATGATTGTAATTTTCAGGGGGTATTTTTCTCATCCTTAGCCACAGTTTACAAATGGTTTTCCCCTCCTGGATCTCTTGAAAGTGTGTGATTGTCCCTCTAAAATACTTATAACTGCAATCTGCTTATTTCTCTCGATTGTGACCAGAAAAAATATGGCATTTAGTGTGTTGCAATATGGAAAATTTGATGCAAGTAGAACAGAAAGACTCTAACCAAACCTGAATGAGATGAGCTTGATTTTATGTCAGTGCTGTACTTCCCACCTGAACAAGCAGTTATAATTTAAGATGTAACATACTGGATCAAAATAATAATATATTGTACTATATACAATGTAGGAAATCTGTAGCTGCCACTCTTTCAGGAATAATTCTTCATTTAATAAAATAGTTTTAACTTGAGGAAAGCAAACAATGAGTAACAACTACTCAGCTACACAATCAGGGAAGGTGTGCCTACATCAGTCTGGCATTCAGCTGGAGTCAGAATTTGGGATGGGCCCAGAGTTTGTACTTAGCACTGATACAGGCTTTATCTGTGGCTGTGATATACTGCAGGTGAGTGAGCAGCTCTGTCTTGGGTTAAATTGCCATTTCTTACATTTTGGCTATTGCTGTTCAATGCCAAATACATTACAACCTGCACATTCTGCAAATTACAGGCTAATTCTGCTGTAATTGATAAATCAAATGGAAGGTACAGCTGTATCAGCAATGGCAAGCCTCCTAGTGAAATATTATTAGGAAATAATAATGAACAGGACAAAAATATCCTGAGTGTGGACTGTGACACTCCTCTAAGTCAAATCTCTTGACATCAACTTTCAGCTGTAACACCAGGCAGGAGGATTGAATTTTCAGAATTTCAGAAAAAAAATGTTGGCAACAGGATAAAATCAACGGGAAATGATTGTTCCACAAGCACAAGCCAGGGCATGGAAAAGAAATCCCAGTAATCTTCAAGGATTCGGCAACACTTCCAATCAGGATTTCTTCTTCTAAAGGAATGTGTTGCTTACTGCTCACCACCTGTCAGGACTGAGCTGATGGGAGCTCATTCCCTGTGTGTTATCCTGGTAATGAAATTCATGGGTTCATTTCCCCACCAAAACATAAAATTAACAGATAGTTCTTGAGGTTTGGGCAGTAGTGTGAGTACACATAGGCAGATCCCATCCCTGACCCCTTCCAGGCAGACCAGGCTGCTCTGCAGGGTCCTTACAGCTGCACAACAGGCTCAGGCTTAGACCAAGTCACTGCTGGTATTGGTGTCCTTCCCAATCCCCTCCATGCTGACCCTCCAGCCCTGTCTCATTATCCCCCAGAGTGTCATATGGTTCGGCTGTGCAGCTTTTGGGGTCTCAGGAAGGGCAGGGACCATTTGCCCTTGACCTGTAATTGTTCTGTTTCCACAGTGACAGCCATGGGATGCTGGGAAATACCAATGCAAGTTTGCTGTGGCAAATTTCCTGCTATGACAACTTTCTGCAGAGTGCTGCCAACACTTGCTGCTCAATTTATTCACAGCCCACCATCATGCACAGCTCCCCTCACTGAGCTGCCAAAAGGCAGGGCCTGATCAAGGAGCTCTCATTTGACCCTTAAATGGGGAACAACACATTGTCATAGGCAAGGGCGTCTCACCAGGAAAGCAGCATTCACAAAGGCAGGAAATATCTGCCAGACAAGAGAAAAGGGGGCTGGTTCAGGAGCTGCAGCCCTTGTGTGATTTTTGGACACCTGGTCTTTGCTTCACATTTCCTGTGTGACTCGGAGCAAGTTGTTTGAGCATCTGAATCACTTTTGTACTTTCTCATCAGTTTGTGAAGGCAGTCAGGCATGTCAGTGGGAGCTAGGAGCCTAGATAGTTCATCTGCCCCTTAATTTCACTGCACCCCAGTCCTTAATCTCTAGGGTAGGAACCCCAACATTACCTGGTCTGTAGTAAGGATAACCCCATCAAACATAACAAGACTCTTTGAGGACTTAAGGATATCTCAAATATCATTTCATAGTAATAATAAACAAATGTCTTACGGTATGCAGCTGGCTCTCTTTGGCACTGTAAAAACTCCACTGAATAAAGAAATTCCCCAGGGCTCCAGAACTGGTATATGTGCAGAGGAGGGTTGCATTTCCACCCGTAGTGACATTCACTGTCTTCTCAGGGACTGTCACCACGACCCCGCTGGTGTGGCCTGTGGGCAGGGAGAGTGGAGAGGAGAGATCAGCTGGGGCTGCCCTGGGAGCCATGCAGGAATTATTGCTCTCTGTGTGATTGAACAAACTGTAGGATGGATCGGGCTGTTCTCCTTTTCAGCACAGCTTCCCTTGTGCTTTGTGTGGAAATTTCAAAGGTAACAAGCTGGAACTGGGTAAAAGCTAGCAAGCAAGTGAATCCCCCAGAATACTCGTGCCCTGACAACAAATCATATTCTTAAAAAGCAGAGTTCCTAAATGCTGATACTCATCTTCTCACTAAGAGTCTGTGGTTAAACTGAAGATTTTGTCTGCACTCACAGTGCTCTCCTGTGTTGCAGTTTCATTCACAGCTGTGTCTACCACCCTTTTACACCTTTCTTGACCTTTTTGGTTTTTTTGCAGTTATTTCATTAGATATCTGGTCTCCTTCACTGAGGAGCATCATCACCTCCAGTATTCTCACTTCATACACCTTTTATGTTCTGACTGGGACTCAATGGCACTGTTGGATCCCTCAGGCTCGAGTCCAGCAGCTTTTCTCTGCCTTTCTTTGCCAATTATTTTGGTTTTGTTTAGGTTTCTAAGTGTTTACCTCCAGAAGCTGTTTTTTTTCCCCAATGCTATTACATTGGAAAATCAAACTAAACTTTTTGGAAGTGCTTTTACCGTGTGGGTTGTAGGGAGTTCTTTGGTAACTCAATCAACCCTTTCTGTCAATGAGCTCAGAGCAGAAAGGGAGCAAACACAACTTGCGAGCCCTTCCCCACAGTGCTCTGATCAGCCTTGACCACACAGTCACAGTACTGGAAGTAATCCAGCACCACCTCACAGTATTTATCTGTTTCTATCCTCTGTGAATTACTAGCCATGATGACACATGACAGCAAAGAGAGAGCTGTCAGAAAAATAAGCCTGAATTTCAGGTTATTGAGTCCAGTTTGAAAGCTAATGTCTATAGATTCAGACTGAGAATGTTTTTCTTTTCAATGGGATGGAAACCATTAAACATTTTTGAGCTTTCTATGCAAAAGAGGCAAGGTGAGAATTTAATGTTATAATAATTTTCATGTGGGTTTATTGCATATATTAATGATTGAGACAAAGATGTAAAATATTTTTCTCAATGCAGGATCTGTGCATCTTATTTTGGGGTGCTGCTTTTGAGAGTTTAAGCAGAATCTGCAGTAATACTAAAGAGTATTTTGCTGAAATTAACAGCCCTGTGAGAGAAAACATTGTTTATAAAAGAATCTATTTTGTCATTGCAATATTTAATAGTTAAAAGTGAAAAAATAGATTGTTTCTTTTGATAAACAATCTATTTTGTCATTTTTAACTATTAAACATTGCAAATTCATGAGTTAATACAGTGTGCAAAGCTATCTAAACTGTTTTCCTTTTTTGATGGCTTCAATAGTAAAATCTCACTGCAAGGAAGAAGGGAATAATATACTTTCTGTGGTGATGGTAGGTAGGATGAAAATTAATGGGTTTAAACTACAACAAGATTTATATTACATGTGAAGACATATAGTGTAGTGTCACAGGAATGGCTGGAGCCTGACCTAAATGTGTCAGAGCTGCCTTGGGGAAAGGGGATCCCAGGACTGGCTGCCAGTTCTGCTTGTCTTGTGAGTTCAGCAGCTTAATCCTTACTGAGATCTAATAGAAAAGCTGTGCCATCTTATTTTAGGCATCTCAGTTCACTCTTCTCAGCTTTAAGAATTCCTGTTGGCCAGACGATGATTGTTTCCTGCCACAGTTTGCATGTATTTATTTCCTGCTCTTTGCAGGATTAAAGGCACTCTCTTTCAACACAGTGTTATTCTGCTGAAAACATCAATTTCCCAGTCATCTGCTCCACATGTTTACTTTATCATTTTCTGGTTTTAGAGTCAGGAGTGCCACAGAGTCTGACTGTTAAAAGATTTTCCAGAAGAAATTAATTTTAGCAAAAATTACTCCACAAAACATTCTAATTTCCATAAAACTATATTTTGAAGAAATACATTTAATTGAAATAATCTTCCCTTGAGTCAAAAGGCTGTTTAAACCAATGGTAATTGCAATATGGATCTTTTGACTGACAGCAGAGTGAACTGTCCCCACAGAGCCTGTTCTGTTTCCTCACCATGAATATTGGCACTTTCACTTTGCATTTGTGGCTTCCAACCCCTAACCCCATTCCTACATACAGGCCTTTTGGTTTAAGTTTTAAAAAGTGCACAAATAAGAAATAACTCAGTGAAAACAGCTAAAGTGAATAGGACCATAACTTGTTAAAAATGGCTGATCTGTGTCTGTACTCATGAATATTATAGTGAGACTCTTTCCTTGCCGCAAAGTCACAGTTAATTTGGAATCTCCCACTTTCATGAAGTCCTTTGCAGTTTTTAACGTTCATGAAATAAATCCAAGTTTGCTGATCTTTTCTGAGCCACAGCAGGAGCCCCCAGTCAGTAGTGCCCACTCATATGGGCGCATTGCTGGCCTTAACCCCAGAACTTTCAAATTAGAGGACATTGCTCTGAAAAGTATATATGGTACCAATTCAGAATTGCTTGTCATAGCTAAGGCAAAAATCTGTTGGGTTTATATGTGTGTGAGAGTTAGAACACTGAAACTCCAGGAGTAGCTACTTAAAATATTTTTATGGCACCCAAATTAGATAATTCCATCTGGAAAAGAAGATGTGGAAACTAACTTTCATTTTCTGTAGTGGATACAGGGGCTGTTTATCTCCATGGAGCATTAAAATGCTTCTGTATATATTAAACATAAAGCTTAGCACAACCAAAATGCTCTTGAAATATGAATAATACATAGTTTTTACTATACCATAAAATTCCTGGATTTTACAAAATATTATGTCCTCATTTAATTAAAAGATTATTTGCATGCTTAAAGTTAAGCATCCCCCCCAAAATTTTTTGGTGGTTGAGGGACTGAGGCATCCTTTTCCAGCCCTATTATCAAGGGGAGACAAAAGCCAGATATGGAAAAACCTGACCTTGAAACACATGAAAGACCTGAACCCTCCACACAAGAGCTCTTTGCCACTTCCTGACATCAGAGCAAGGCAATAATCTACCAAAACCAAAATTCTGTTCTTAAGCAAAAAGCTCTTTTTGCTCTTTTTGCTCTTTTGCAGGCAGGGGTCAGTTTGTGGATTTCCAGAGGATGGTCTGGCAGCACAGCCATGATTTTTATTCCACCCTGAAATAATTCATCTCTAAAGTTGTCCCATTTTTCTAGTCAGGCTCACCTGCTCTCTTACCCCCACAGGCTCCTTTGTTCCAGCACTATTTTGATCAGTTTGTTATTCTTACCTGCAAGGATGGCTAGAATTGGAAATATCTTCAGCACTGTTGCACACATCTTCTTGATGCTGGGAGAGAAGAGAGACCAGATGTTGCTTCTGGCTTTGGCTGAAACTGAACTGGTTTATTTTTTGAGGTTGGTTTTTTGTGTTCCTTATCAGCTGTGTCTCAACACGTCAGTGAGCTGTTTCATTCTCCTTTATCACATGTGTGCCTTTCTCCAACTAGTGGTGTGACTGTTCACTTGAAACCATTTTGTGGGGTTTGAGCAACCTAGGGTTTTGTTAATAATAAACCTTTGAATCAGAGAAGCCCAAATTCTCCCACTTTTGCCAGGCCCTGCAGTATTTGCCTACTTAAGTACTTTCACTGAGTACAAGAAAAGTATTTGTGGAGCTATTTGGCAATCAACCTGATTACTAGTGTTGGGGTCAGGCCTAATATGAATAATCTTTATTTCCTGTTAATTCTGTAATTTCCTTTTAAAAATGGGCATGTGTAGATAATACATTGTCAGTACATTCTCAATTCAAAGCGTGTATCTCATACATTTTGTTCAGCTTCCTGCAGGAGCCAGATTTGCTTTTTGTGCTCCGTGGTGTTTGACTGAGGCTGACTCAGAGCCTGAGCTGGCTCTGTACCCAGCCATGGGCAGTGAGTGCCCGAGGACAGAGCAGAGGGCAGCATTGCCTTGTGCATGTGCCTGCACTGGGACCAAGGCAGGCAACGTGGCCAGGGACTCTTCCTGTGCTTGTTGAAAACATGGGACTAATTCATGCCTGAGGATCCCATGGGAAGCCCTTTTGGAAGGGGGGGTTCAGCATCTGGCATGTGAGGTTGGAGGGGAAGGGTCTAACCAGGGTCTCCCTCATGTCTCATGTGATATGGTGGCAGACTCCTCAGCATAGAAGTCAGGTTGCTGGTGTCATCAGTTACTGTTGGGACCAGGTTTATGGATTATTTTATTCTGCCAGATATTTTTGTGCATGGCAGATGCTTGAATAATCTCTAGGCAGATGGCAGGGTTTGGTGATATTTTTATATGAGCCATCTCCAAAAGTTTTGGAGATGTCTTCTCCTTGGTTCTGACTGTCAGCACTTCACACAGAGTCCCACAGAGCGGGCAGTGCCTGGCTTTAAACTAGAGAATAGGCCAATCTTCCCTTCTGTTAAATGTCTTGTCCAAGAAGCACAGGGGACCCAGAGTCCAAAAAGAAAAATGTACATTAAAAGACTGAAATTCAAATTCAGATTTCTTCCAAAAGTTGAAAAGCATTTAGATTCACCTCCACTGAGGAAGTGTGGAGGCATCACAAGCACTCATGGGAAATTTCACTGGCTTTTCCCAAAGCCTAAAATGGGAGCTGCTGCTGATTTCCAGTCATTTAACCATGGATGAGTGCAAATGATCTGAACATGAGACAACCTACAGACACATTTCAGTGACTGCCTGTGGCAGCTCCGTCATACCCAGGAGTCTGACTGGTGGCTCACAGAGCCCTGATCCTTTGCATAAGACAGCAATTTTCAAGAAGATGCAAAAAACCACTGCCACCCTGCTGAGTAAGCCAGCACCTGCCGGATCCTGTATCTTTACCACAGTACCAGTGTGTCCTCCAATTCCCTCTCATCTATCAACACCAAAGTCCTTTCCCTGGCATTTAAAGCTCCCTCAGCTAACATGTATTTTTGCTTTGTTACATTCACTTTTTGCCAATTTAAAAAATGACGGAACTACATTCCTGGAGAGTGAAATGCTCAGTTTGACCAGAGAACAGGAGCCAAGAACACAAATTCTGTATCAACATGGGGCCCTTTAATCTTGGGAAGAAGGGCTGAGATTACCAGTTACAGAATGGGTAGAGCTCATAGCAAAGATTACAACCATTACCCTGTTTTAGAGAATTCTGAACAGCAGGAGGAGTGCTTATGTTTGATGTTACCCACCAGGGGCTCATTCCTCTCAAACCAGAGGTTCCCCAGCACTAATCCTGCAGGCCCTCCAGGGTTACTCTGCTGTGAAGGGGATGGATGGCACCTCTCAGCTGCTGACTTTGCTTCTAACTCACTGCTCCTGGAGAACAGCACTGCCTGCTCTGGAGAACTGAACACAGAAAACAAAATCTGCTTTGGTTTGATGTTTTAAATTACAGTAGGAAAAAGAGCCTCTCACTCACAGTGCTCAGCTAAGAGGAGAGCGCAGCCCAGAGTGCAGCAGCACAGCAGTCACTGTGCTCTGGGTGGAGAAAAGGCTCCTATCTCGAGATAAAGTGGAAGGGGCCACTACCAGGAGCTGTGTGTTACAGACTTTGTGAGTCAAGCCTGTGTACATTGAAATGTATTCAGAAATGTTCCCTTTTCAAGCAGCTCCCATGTATTCACTCTCTAAATAGAAGTGTCAGTCATTAAAAAATGAAGCCCAGAGGCAAACCCCAAGGAAGGCAGCATCACCCAGACAAAGCCCTGCCAGGATATTTAGGAGTTTCTTCCGTTGGCCTGAAACCTAATTAAAAAACTTCCTGTAGAATTCCATGTTTTGCTTGACAAATTTCAGCAGTGTTCCAGCTGTCCTGTCTTCCTGAAATAAGCTAAATCTGTAATTGTGTGGTGACACTAAACCCAGTATAACCCAGGGATTTATAAAGCTCTCTAGTTCAGCATCACAGCTGATGGCTGAGGATGAAGAGAAGTGTGTAATTAAAGATTCCAACAAGTGCAGTGAAAGAATTGCTTTAAGCCTCTAAATCCATCCTTAGGTTGATTTTCAAATGCACAGTACACTTTGCTTGCTTATTGCACAGCCCTGTTTGTGGTTTAAAAAACATTTATAAGTTTTTGTGGAGTGTTTGCAGCCTAAAAGCTAATTAATGAACTCAGTGTTATTTTTAATCTTGTAGAAAGTCTGTAAGGTAACAAAAATATGAACTCTTCTGAGGAGAGCACCATGGCTTGTCACTTCAAAGTAACTTGGTCAGAAATATACCTAACCCTGTGTATTCAATCCCCTGATGAATATTATCAAATATTATCAAATATCAAATTATCGGTTTCTTATCAAAAAGCACAATTCCATTTCCTTGTAAAGGGTCTAGAATGCTCTTTTTTTTTTTTTTAAATATTGTCCTTTTCTCACTAGAAAGAAGGTTTATTTTCCTTTTAGCCATTCAAAAGCCAGAGTTTCCTAGTGCAAAATCCTTGTCCAGCAAGCTTTCCTCTTTCTGGGGGGGAGAAAAAGAAAAACAAGCACCAAAGTGAGATGAAGCAGCCACCCAGTGCTCTGGTCCTGGCACAGAGGATGCTCCCAGTGCCTCTGCCTGCCCGTGCTCTGCTCTGGCCCCCACACAGGTGGGCAGGGTGGGGAGCAGACCCAGCCTCTCTGACACACACAGACCATGCAGGGAGTTTTCTTATCCTCTATTGCTTTGGGAAAGTGATGCCTGCTGCAGTCAAAAGGATTTGTTGGTGTGCAACACCTTGCAATAGAACTGTGACTCCTGTACCCACAGCAGTGTGTATTTAGTCACAAGTTCCATGGGAAATGGATGGGAATGTCAGCATCTGGACACATTTGTGGATCTGGCTCAGGCTGTTTGGGTTGACAGGAGCACTCCTCTGATCTTCCCCACCTTCTGACCTGAGGAAAAAATGAAAAGCAGAGGAACAGCTGCTCAGGGTGCTGCCCCAGACCTCCTGGGGATGCTGCTGGAGCATCCACATGCCCTGGGATTAGCTGCCCTAATTGTGCTGGGCCAGGATGATGGAAATGCTGGAGGGAGCTTTGTTGCAGAAGCAGGGATGGTTACACGTGGTAAATTTAAACACCTTGTGTGCAGGGGAGCTGAGCACCACGAGCACCCTGATGGAGGCAGGATAAAGAATGACTTCCTAACATAAAGTGCCACCCTCAGAGAATCATTTCTGCTCTGTGGCTCAAGTGTTAAAGCCAAAGCAAGCTCTCCTCTGTGTGGTAAATCACAGTAAAATGGTTCTGCGTTTGTACCATTGCTGTTCCCTTGGATTCTCATTGACTGCATAACCTTTTCCCTGCATATGATTAACTCTCCTTAAGTCTTTTTTGTTTTGATCTTTCTATTTTTCATGTAGTTTCACAATTGAAGCTAATGAAATAAAATCAAAACAAAACACAAAAGCAAAACAACAAGCAAACAAATACAACAGCAAAAAAGGAAAATAAGGAAAATTCACACAGAGGATCTGGGGATTAAGCTGTCTATCAGCCTTATCAGAGGGAAAGGTCTTTTTTCTAATAATTGTTTGCATTTTTATAGATTAACAATCTTTTGAAACTATTAAGTGGTCTTGTTCTTTTGATTTGGCAGCATTTGCTGTCCTTGTCTAAAATGAAAAATGCTTTCAGTTTAAAAGTGCATGGAACTGCATCATTTATATGGTGGCTGCTTGCCTTAACAGGTATGATAATGTAATTTTAGGGTTACTCTGCCATATTAAAACCTGGCATAAAATTAATGCAATTGGGCTGAACTCTAGGCTTTCCACCTGCTCCTGCTGTCCCTGAGTTGGAGGGTTCAGGTGCATTGATGTTAAAAGGATGTGTTTGTGCTTTCAAACACAACAGTTCATGCTGTCAAATGACTACAAGGTGACCTCATTCTTTATTTTAAAAAATAGCCTGTTTTAAAATTCTCACTGTTTCAAGGAAATTCTTGGACTCACTGCTGACCTCAGCTGCTCCCTGTTCCATGTGCTGCTACAAATCTCTTTGCTTTTGGCACACTCCACTTTAGGAGGAGACTAAAGCAGCTTCTGTGTCTGAGCATTGCTTTGCCTGCCTGAGTTTGACCTGGCTGTGAATCCCTTTCATTTTAATTCACATAACTGGCCCCTGGAGGGAACTGAGAAGCTGTTTCTGCATCCAGGCTCTGCAACTCAGCTGCCCTCTGAAGGAGCCTGCATTTAGTGGGACTGTGTGCCCTTTTTCTTGGGAAAGCAGAATAATATTTGTATATGCCATTAGTTATTAATTAATGTTGTACAGCTGGTTTTGCCCCAGCTGCCCTTCTCCCAGCAGAAATGCCATGGGGTCCCTGGTGGCAGCAGGGCCTGGCTGTGCCTGCTGGCAGCAGCTTCCCAGGCTGCTCTGGCACTGGCCCCTGGTGTCTGATGGGGCACTTTCCTTGGGAAGCTCTGGGCTCCCAGAAGCTGGGCAGTGCTTTGGAAATAGCATGTAAGGTGAGCAAGCTAACGTGGAGTGAACCAAGAGCCACTGCTTCCTTGGTGCCTGGCTTCATGAGACTTTTCCTTTTGATTCCCAGGAGTTTTCCAGAAGAAGGTTACTTGTTAACTTGGGTTTAATTCCCAGGAAGAATGATAAGATGCTTCCTTTCCTGCTTTGCTAAAAATCTCATTAGACTTCTCTTAATTATTTTCATTACACTGAGTATGGCAACACGATGATGTTACAAAGTTGTGGAGCAGAGGATCAGCAATCCTGAATACAAAACAGGGCAGGAGACAAACACTTGTTTTGTCCTGCTTCTGACTTGCTTGTGACAGGCAGCCCAAGTTCAATTCAGCAACTGATGGGGACTCAGATCCTGTAGCCCGACTGCTTTGTTGCACGCTGCTGTTCAAACTCTTTGGAAGCACTTGTTATCCTTCAGTGATCAAGTGGGCACTGAGTTTACAAAGTGTAGGGAAGTGATGGAAAATGAAACTGTCAGCAGCCTGTACATCGTGGGAGCAGCTGGGAAAGCAATAGCTCAGATGATTTCAGATGAAGTCATCTGAAAAACAGATGAATCTTAATGGTGTGTAGGGTGTAACCTTTGAAAAACAACTGTCTAATCCAGTTGTACACGGCAATTTGATTCAAACGAGCTACCGAAAGCCGCGGGGCAGCCCAGCCCGGCACAGTTACATCCCTGTCCCGCCTTGCCCGGGGGTTGGCAGCGCCAAACCGGGCCGGTCCGGTGCCGGTGGTGGCAGCCTGCGCACAGGCGTGTCCGGCAGCACGGCCCGTGTCCTGCACAGCCGCGGGTGCCCGTGTCCCTGCTCCGTGTCACACCCGGCTGTGCCCGTGTCCCTGTGCCCGTGTCCCTGCTCCGTGCCGCGGGTGCCCGTGTGTCCCTGCTGTGCCCGTGTGTCAGACTGGCCTGTGCTGTGCCCGTGTCCCTGCTCCGTGCCAGAGCCGGCTGTGCCCGTGTCCCTGTGCCCGTGTCCCTGCTCCGTGTCACACCCGGCTGTGCCCGTGTCCCCTGTCCGTGTCCCTGTGCCCGTGTCCCCGCTCCGTGTCACTCCCGGCTGTGCCCGTGTCCCCGCCCGTGTCCCCGCTCCGTGTCCCCGCTCCGTGTCCCTGTGCCCGTGTCCCCGCTCCGTGTCCGCCCGGCTGTGCCCGTGTCCCTGTGTCCGTGTCCCCGCTCCGTGTCAGGGCCGGCTGTGCCCGTGTCCCCGCTCCGTGTCCCCGCTCTGTGTCACGCCCGGCTGTGCCCGTGTCCCCGCTCCGTGTTCCCGCTCCGTGTCACGCCCGGCCGTGCCCGTGCCAGGCGGGCGGTGCTGCGGAGCCCCGGGCGGTGCCCCTCGATCCCCCCGTGCCCGGGGCACCCCCAGCTGCAGCAGCCTCCCCTCGGTGGCTCGTCCTGCCCGTGCACCTGCAGAGCATCCCCCTGGCTGCATCATCTCGGGCTATAAACTGCCCTGGAGCTCCCGCTCTCACAAGGAAAAGGCAAAAAGCTTGTACGGGCTTTCCCAAAGGGTGAAATGGCTTTGTAAAATTATCAGAAATGCAGTTGGGATCTTTCTTTGCTCTTTTGCTTCCCAAGCACTGAATACTGATTCTGTGCCAGAGATGATGTAAAACTCCTACTGGGTGGCCTTTTCTATAATGTTCAATAAGTGATATGTTCTCAGAGTCTGTATGAAATGCTGAAAAGCTTCCAACTCCATAAACAGACAGCCCTTAGAAAGAAAAAACAGCTTAAAACCCAGTGCAGGGACTTATCTATCAGCACCACTGATGTGACTGGTATTTAATTAGCATCAGATTTTCATTTTGCCCCCTTTCATTCTGCAGGTTACCATCACATATCCAGCTGGGACTGTTCTGGTTGGCATCATCATGGTCGCTGCCTGTGCACAGCTAGAAAAAGCTGGCTCTGTTCACTGGGATTTTGGGAGCCAGGTCACACCCCAGATGACAACTGACCTGCAGCAGATAGATTAGAGTGGTTGTACCTTCTAGCAGTAATTACATGTAATTAGAGTGCCTTCCTGGGACAGGAAGCCCCTGACCTTCCAAAGGAGGGTTTGCAGCCTTGATTTGATGCCGTGGTGTCAGTGAGATTCCTGCAGCACTGGAACCATCCACGAGCACACAGCTGTGCGAGCAGGGCCGAGCCTGGCCACGAGGATGGATGGCACCACTGAGCACATTGCTGCAGAAAGTTGCTGGTTAGCCTCTGTGTTTCACCATTAAAATATGTCATAGATGGGAGACACTGACCTAAGGTGGGCCAGGACTGTCAAATTTATCATGACCCCTGCAATAATTAATGGTTTCCCTACCTTTCTACCTCTGGGTATGGTGGTGGTGAATAATGACATGAAAGGTCAGTTTCATTTGATCTTTCATTAAGGAAATGCTGCTTCTATCCTGTGGATTGCAAGGAAAAAAATCTTAAAATAGTTCCAAGAATACACTTAAAGAGCAAAAATCAGAAAGCAAATCAATGGCTTACATAATTTTTATTTTAAAAAAATACAGCCCTACTGAAGCACACAGTGACCTTGAATATATCACCATCATAAAGGATTAAAAACTATTAGCAGCTTCTTGCAGTTTGGACTTTTAAACCAAAGAGGCCAATGCTTTTTCCTGATATTTCTACTTCAACATTGTATTAATAATAACATAGTTGACAGTTGCTAAGTTCTAGAAATAAGTTTGAACAACATAATCTCTTTTGCAGTTCAAATGCCATTCATAGGGTGCTTGCATTTTTTGCAAATGTTTCCTGTTTTAGGACATGAACTGAACAAATAGATAATCAAATGGTGTGGGAGTTCAATACATGGGCTGGCTCTTGACAATTAAAAAGGACTTTTTTTGTTGTGATTGAGCACAAATCCATGTGACAGTTTTTAAATACCTTTTATGTGTTATCCCTCAAGTAGCAGCTTAATTTGTACTTCCAAAGAACATCAGCAAATCTTTCCTGTTTCCTTAGAAAATGCTATTTTTGTGATCTTATTCCTGTAAGCCATACTCATCTTGTTCAGTAGTCCCTCAGGTCAAATACAGCAAAAGCAATACTTCCTCTAAGTGAATATCAGCATAATGTAGTTAGGCATCTTTTTTCATGTTTTAATAACATAAAAGTCTGTCAGAGTCCTGGTTTATTCCAGGCATGTTAAGCAAACAGCCTATTTTGATGGCCTTTTTTGCAATACAAAACTTTATGTACTTTAGTAGCTTAAAACCTCCTTGGACCCTTTTGAGATGGGAATCTCAGGTGAGTGTTTCAGCCTGGCTTGGGTGGATGGGACCAGGGAGGAAAGGAAGGGGTACCTGTTCTAAGGGGTCAGGGAGAAACATTCTGGTATTGCATAATGAGAAATCATCTTCAAACTAAGGTTCCCTTTTCCTTTTTAAAGAATTATTCTCAAGAATTGTCCTTTCTGCTTTGACTGCTTGTTAAGGCACTAGATACCAAATGCATTTTGTCCTTCAAAATGATGCCTATGTAAGCAGTTTTGAAACCCATTTGAGAAGAGTTCTCACACTGATGTCTGGCACTTCAGTTCTCTCAAGATGGGTGTTTACTTATAGTACTTCAAAAATACCTGGGAAAATGTGGACTTTTAGTTCAGAAAAGAAATTCCAAAGCTGACTATGTGCAGTTTGATTGTGACAAGCAGAACTGAAATGCTTATGTGCTGACTCTTGTGCTGGAGCAGAGCATGGGTTCATTCTGCTAAACACCATTTCTGCTTAGATTTGCTATTTTACATGACAGATCCATGAACAAATCCAGCCTCTGCTTACCCTGGGGGTTGGAGGGTGGGTTGGGCAGGCCTGGCTCTCCAGGATGCTGGTGCCCTGCTGGTACAAGCTTTCTCATCATGCAGTGCCACAGGCTGTGCAGTGCTGCTGGTGAAACAGCAGCTGTGGGGAAGGCTGTGCCACTGTAGGTAATTTTATCCTTCACTTTTATTCACTGGACTTTGCTCAGTAATCTAGCTGCAGATATTTTCATTAAGCAGAAAAAAATCTGCTCCTGTTTTTGCATTTTGCAAGCAGCTTTGCCTCTGTGTTACCTTTCCTTGTGTGGTGTGTGCAGCACTGTAGTCTCTACTTAGGGCATCCTGTGAGAACCAAAGAGAACAATTTCTTAAATGTGATTTGGACTGCAAGAGGGGCAGCAAACTCACTAATATTTCAAAGAAACCTCTACATGAGAGAAGATTCATTGTTTGCTTGTTTTAAAGGAATGCCAGGATGTGTTCCCAACAGGAGAGACTATTATTTCCTCTTACAACAAAGGGCAATTTTAAAGCCAGTTAGCAGCAAAGATGTGTCTCAGGGCTTCCTGCTGACAAGGAGGGAGCATGCAGGGCATCCAGGGGGCAGGGATGGAACAGTGTGGGAAGGGATATCAGGCAGTGTCACTTAATCATCAACAGCACTTTGGTCTGAAAATGGTAAAGCTTTGCTAATTGTCTGCCTTTGATAAGTCACTTTCTGCTCCATGTTGTCTTCTGCTCTAAGCCAGATTATGGCATTTATTGGAAGCCAGAGAACAGATTCCTCAGGATGCTTTTTGCCATGTGTCTAGCCTAACTCCTCAGCTCAGCACAGCAAACCTGGAATCACAATGGTGGCATGAGCCACTGTGTGGTGTTTCCTTTTCTGTGCTGGTTCCACCCTGGTCAGAAATAAACACATTGCAACGGAGCAGTACAAAAACAACCCATGCTGGTTTATCTCATGCATGTGGAAATTCTCCCATTTCCCTTATGAACACTGATCAATACCAGTCTTGAGACACGGCTGGAGGTCTCAGGCCTGTAGGTGTGTGTTCCTGAAGGATTTTGCTTTTCTGCAGGTGCCTGTTTCTCTTTTCTGCAGGGAAACCTCACCTTTATTAACCATCTCCTCTCACTGCAGGGAGGAGTCTGGACCTTGCCCTGTACCTGGTGCAGGCTCAAGCCCCTGGTGTTGCTTGAGCCATGGGTGGCTGTGTGCACTTTGCATCCCACTCTGTCACTGCTAGCTGGGATGAACATGGCCCTACAAAAACTGTTGGCTTTGCTGTAAGCAATTAGTAACACCTTTCCCATGACTTGGGCTACGTGATTTGTAAGTTTCTCAGAAAGCTCCCTGAAACATCTACCAATTTCTCTTTTAAAACTCTTATTACATTAAAAGAAAAAAAAATCATCTTGCACTGCTGAGCAAGATGGTATCAAAAATACAGTTCTTGCTGCCAACCAATAGAGATTTATACCTTACAGCAGAAAGGACACAGAGCCTCAGGTTTTGATTAGAACTGCTCAGCTTTTCATCAGTAAAAATTGAGGTACACAGTGCCAAATAAAATAAAGCCAGCCT
Source organism: Emberiza elegans (assembly GCA_024865655.1). NCBI lineage: Eukaryota > Metazoa > Chordata > Aves > Passeriformes > Fringillidae > Emberiza > Emberiza elegans. Next base: position 36,659,654 of record JALJVW010000129.1, on the reverse strand, counting down.
CTTAGCTGGTTTAAACTGGATGACCTCCATTTAGGTGCACTTGATCTGCACTGAATTTTACTTGTTGAATTTTGGCTGTAACATGACTCACCATCTCTCACCAAGTAAGACATGCAGCAGGATTGCAAAGGATGTGTCTAAAGAGATGTGTTGCTATTCTGCTCCTGTCCAGTCCTAGATGCCCAGATAGAAGTAGAACCCTGTTCAGACACACATTTACCAAGGTTTTTTTCCTTCTTTGGAGTCTGCATTTGTGTTTATGGCTTGCTGATGGAGCATTTGTCCTAGTGGAGTGGGGATTTTATCTGTTTCTTTATTCTGGCAAGCTGTAAACCAAAATTTTAACACCCAGTAAACGAAACTGAGAAGCAGTTTGTTCTCAGTAAAACATTTTTGTGATACAACAGTGGGAAGTAAAAATGGCATCTCCAAAGCACCATGTTCTTCCCTTCGTGCTTTTAATAATTTTAGCACTGCAGTAGGGTAGCTGGGGACGAAATTTTGGGGTTGCAAAAATTTCAATGAAAACCTCCACTGAAATCGTTGTTGGTGATTTTGTCATGCTTCCACATTTAGTTCCTCTAGAGGAGGCTGAATTGTGAAGAAACACTGAGAGCATTAATCACACTGATATGTACTTTTCAGCTATCTTCTGGCAGCCTTTTGAAAGTCACAGCTAAAAATACTGAAAACACTCCAGGCTTAATGGGATATGAGTTAAGAAAAAGGACAGCATAGAAGGAAAATCCTTAGAACAACGGGTTGGGCTATGGCTGTACTTGCAGAGGTCCCAGTTTAGCTGAGATAACAAAAGGATTGTTCATCTGAACTTGAGGTGCATCTCCTGTAAAGGGGAGTCCCACATTGTACTCTGAAAAAACTGTGGGTTTTGAGGGGTTTATCACTGTGATGGGAATATGAATGGACAAACCTTTTGGTGGTGGGTTTACCTTGGCTGGATGCTAAGTGCTCACCAAGCTGCTCTATCACTGCCTTCCTCAGCAGGACAAGATGGGGTGCAGGAAAATAAGATGGAAAAAACCCATGGGTCAAGATACAGGCAGTTTAATAAAGCAAAAGCAAAGGATGCACATGCAAGTAAAGGAAAACAAACCATTTATTCTCTGCTTCCCATCAGCAGGCAATGTCCAGCCATTTTCTAGGAAGCAGGGCTTTGGGACACAGAGCAGTTGTTCTGGAAGAGAAAGGTCATAATAATGAATGACATAAGGGCAGGCAGCAATCAGCATCTCTCAGACTCAGAAGACCTCCTGATGCTTTAAGCTTAATAGCCCAAGTCTTAGACTTGAATCAGCAGTTCACTTTAGGATATGAACTATGAAAGCCTAAATAGAAATCAGCAAGTAAATCCATTTTTTCCCCATCTCTGCCTACTAATTTAGTGTTTTACATGATTTCTGCCAGATGTTCTCCTGAAGATATTTAAAGACTGAAACGTGAGAAAAGCATGGGAGGCACAGGCTGTGGTAATAAAATGCATTTCTTCACTGATTTTACAGGCTGCTATAAAGTCCCCATGTGCCTGTATTGACTCCCTCCCAAGTCACGTTTTTGTCTAGCATTGAGCAGGAGTGGCCAGAAATAAACCCTACACTAAGCTCTTGTTCTTGCCTCCACTGGATGCAGAAGCATTGACTGAATTCCAGCAGCCAGAAATTCAAACTCTTAGTGATGTCAAAGTGTGACTGGTTTTGCTTCAGCTTTCTCTGCTGTAGAAGATGAAACCTGGGGGAGCTGCCGTGTCTGCGGCGGTGGGACAGCAGGGACAGCAGGGACAGCAGGGACAGCTGAGTGCTGCTCCCCGTGTCTGCGGCGGTGGGACAGCAGGGACAGCAGGGACAGCCAGCAGCTGTGCTGCATCCTTTCAGGGATGCGCTGCTTTCCTCCAAACATGGCTCTGGCACGTTGTAAACTGCCCCTGGGGAATGAGCGAGGCGGGCACATTCCCCAGGTCTCCTGTCACCCTTAGGTCGGACGCGACATACACGCACATGATCAGGGTCTAAGAAGAAAAAAAGGTTTTATTTTGTGTGTTCTCTAGCTTATATACTCTTAACAAAGTGTGATCTTAAGTCATTAACTACATCATGATAACTTATTTTATTTATTGGTTTAAAGCAATTAGCGTTAATAAAATTGTTAATAGTTTAACAGGAATTCAATAAGGCATATGCACATTTACTTATGCATGTAGTCTAGCTTACAAAAATTCTTATGTATCTTTTTTAATCCGTTCCCATGCTGACGGCTTTATCTTCTTCCCTGCCATGGATACACTGGAAAATCATTAATTATTGTTTCTTCTATTAACTCGGCTTTGCTTGCAAGCCAGCTGTCAAGCCCCTCCATAGCCTCCTGATTTTTCCTCCCCATCTAAGATTTATTAGTGTATCCATTACTGTTTCTTCTTGGGAGCCGTGCCCGGTGCGAGGGAGCCGCGGAGGCACTGAGGGGGCAGCGTCACAGGTCTGGACTGAGTTACCGAGGTAAACAGCAGGGAGTAGAAATCCCAATAAACTGGAATTGCTGGAAATATACCTTCAAATCCTAGTTTGGAGCTTAAATTTTTGCTGGTTTGGGTTAGAACAGGGGCTGGGCAGGTTCACTCTTGGTTACCCTGCCGGAGTTGAACACTGGCATAGCGCTCGGTCCCCAGCATCGCTCTTCATTCCCTCCTGTCCCCAGGCACAGAGCGAGGGAGAGGAACAGGTTTTGTTTCACAAGGAGGCAGCTTTGCCATGCTGGAGGGACATGGGGCGGCTGCTCTGCCTGCTCCGAGCCCCGGGGGTGCCTTCCTGCCTACGCCTCCCCTCCGAACACCCGACAACTTATATCTGCTCTGCTTACCTGACACCTCTCCTAACACCTTGCCCTTCCAAGGCGGGCCCTGCCCTGGCTGAGACAAGGGTGGCACTAATTACTTTGTATTAATATACAATAACAGAATTTGACAAGACTGAAAGGATCCCCAACCCAGGCTGCCTCCAGCCCCTCGCGGGTCCCGCTGACCTGCCTGACCCGTGCTCCGGCCCGGGTTTTCCGTCTGCTCCCGGGATGGGCACGGCCCCGGGATGGAGAGCCCCGATCCCGCCCCTGGGATGGACAGCCCCGCCCGGGATAGCCCCGATCCCGCCCCGGGATGGATAGCCCGGCCCCGGGATGGATAGCCCGGCCCCGGGATGGATAGCCCGGCCCCGGCGTGGACAGCCCCGATTCGGGACGGACAGCCCCGCCCCGGCATAGCCCCGCTCCCGCCCCGCGCCGCCGAGGGCAGGTAAGGGCTGCGGGGCTTCGCCGTGCCGGGCACAGCCCCGGTGTGCGGGGGGGCGGGAGCGCTGCCCCGGCCGGGCTCGGTGCGAGCGCTCCGTGTGCCGGGTCCGTGTCCGTGTGCCGTGTCCGTGTGCCGTGTCCGTGTCCGTGTGCCGTGTCCGTGTGCCGTGTCCGTGTCCGTGTCCGTGTGCCGTGTCCGTGTCCGTGTCCGTGTGCCGGGTCCGTGTCCGTGTGCCGTGTCCGTGTGCCGGGTCCGTGTCCGTGTGCCGAGCCCGTGTCCGTGTCCGTGTGCCGTGTCCGTGTCCGTGTCCGTGTCCGTGTGCCGTGTCCGTGTGCCGGGTCCGTGTCCGTGTGCCGGGTCCGTGTCCGTGTCCGTGTCCGTGTCCCGGGCACAGCCGACGCCGGGACGCACCGGTGCCTGCCGGCGCTGGGAGCGGGCGGAGGTGCCGCTGCCCTCTGCCCCGGGCCGGCCGAGCCGCGGGTGCCCGGAGGGTCCGGGGCTTCCCCTCCATCCGGGTCTGGCCTCGGGGCACCGTGCGCTGGGCACGCGTGGCCCGGCAGCGGTGGGAGTGTGGGTTCGAGCTGCTGCACGGAGCAGCTGCCGGGCAGGACAGCGGGCAGGACACGGGGACAGCCTCGGTGGCCGTGGCGGGCGGCAGTGCCGGCGGGGACGCGGGTTACCGGTGCTCCGCGGCAGCGCTCGGGGCCCGGACGGCGCCCGGCACAGCGGCAGCACAGCTCGGAGCTGGCCGGGCCTGCCCCAGCCCGGCACGGCACGGCACGGCCCGGGGCATCGTTCCCCTGCGTCTGGCCGGGACTTTGGGCTGTCAAATCAAAGTGTATCTGATCTTGCATTGATGAATTGCATTATCAAAGCCTTTTGCAATTAGTCACAGGGTGGGTTTTGTCCCATCTATTAAAATGAAGTTTGTGAGGCAGCCGCTGGTTTTCAGAGAGATCATAGAATCAGAATAGTTTGGGTTGGAAGATCATCTCATTCCAAGGCAGGTACTTACTCCAAACCAAGTTGCTCAAGCCCCATCCAACCTGGCCTTGGACACTGCCAGGGATGGGGCATCCACAATTTTCTCTGTAGAGAAAAATCTGACATAAAATCTTTCAAAAAAGTAAAGTCCTAGTAAATAAGGGGTACTTTTGATGATGTATAGTGTACTTTTTATTATTACTTCCCCACTTTGTATTCTAAGTAACTTGTAAAAATGTGGAATGTGGTAACTTCCCTGTGACTTCTGCTGTTTTGTCTGTATTTTCCTAGTCTCCCCTCTCCTTACTGGTTTTATTTACTTCCCTGTTCATGCTTCATTGTTGTAAATGCTTGACATGGCAATAAAACCAGCATTTATTAACTTCTGCTCCCTTTGCAGCCGTCTCTCCAGTGTGATCAATGCTGTTGTATGAGCCATGGTACTATGACCTGTTTGGTCCTTGTGCCTTTTTTGGATTGCTTTGGCACTGAGTCATTCTCACATAAAATAGTCTGCAGTGGAGCTTATTCTCTCCAGTGATGCTGTAAACCATTCCAGGCCCCTGCATCTCTGCCCCTGGGGCAGACCACAGGGCATGGTCAGACAGTGCAGATCTGCTGACCTGTCCCTGTGGAACTTGTGTGAGGTGTCAGCAGGCAGGAGTTAGCTGGTTCTGAGGGCTGAACCCATTTCCCTCACCTCCGTCCCTGTTCCACCTTTGGCAGAATATCTGAAAAACTCCACGTGGTGACCCAAGTTTCTGCTCTCCTGCACAATCCTGTAATTGAAGTGCAAACTTGTTTTTTTCCTCCTGAACTCATAAATTGTATCCCTTTAATGGGCCTCCATCCCTGGGAAAGAGGCTGCCCTTGCCACAGTATGGCACAACGTGGGACAAAGTGTTCATTGTACATGAGGCTCGCTTTGATTGCATTTAAATCAATATTGTTATCTGCAGTCAGAGATGTAGCAGGGGAGTGTGTGTGTTGGGGGGAGAAAAACAAAGCAATGATAAATGTTTGCAACAAAGTTGACAGGAGTACAAGGCTGTCCTGGAGTGTGCGCTGGTATCAGAGCCTGAGAAAAATAAGGACTTGTTAGTGACACTTGATTCAAAACCAAGTTACTTTTTTTTTTTTTTTTGCAAATTAAACCTACTGGTACAGTTCATCTTGGAGAGCCAAACCAGATGGGATTAGAAACTCATCCAGGGAGGATGCTGCTGGGAACTGTGCTCTGGGTGGCTGCTTGGCTGAGCCCCCATGGCTTCAGGAGCTTCAGCCCAAGCTGTTCCCTTCCTGCAGACCTGCACTCCCAGGGTGACACCACAGAGCAGAGTCACCAGTGTGGATGGAGTGTCCCTGGGCAGGCACCTTACCCCCTGCAGCATAATGTGCATTTCACACAACAGCTTCACCGTATCTGGGCAGAATTAGAGTAGTTACTGCTCATATAAAAGTCCCCAGTCGTATTCAGCTTAAGCACCTAGAAATAAATCTACATTGTTCAACAGTTCAGATGACCTTGTTATTTTTATCCAAAAAAGTCTGTTTTCTCCCCTTCCTTCAAGATTTGCTAAGTATTTGTGGAGCTGCACAGATGGGGAAGCACCTTTGTCTGTGTAAGGAAGTGGTACCAGATGATCAGCTGATGCTGATTTTATTTTTAGTGATTTAATTTAATCAGTGCAATCTGTGTTTAGATTTCTCACTTGAGTTTGTCAAAACTTTTATGTTAAGCTGAACTAAATGACAGGCCATGGCCACCTGCAGATTTGTGCTGGTTTAAGCACATCTGTTTATAGCTGTGCTTGTAGCTAATTAACCTACCTCAGCTTTGTCCAGAAGAGAGAACCTACTATGAGAACTGTGGTTTTGTGTTGAAATTAGTGAATCTGATTCACTTTTAATCTCCTTGTGAATTGAGACTACCCATCTCTGGTAGTGCTAGCCTCCTCATGGCTGTGGGTGTTGGATGTCACCCTTCACTGGGCAGAGTTAAACCTTTCACCTACCTATAACCACCTCAGGGGACAGACACTGGAATCAGGTGCCCTTTTCCTTCTTGTAAGCAATGGGTGCTGCCAGGGCCTCCTGTGCCACTTGGGTCATCCTGCTCCTAGGGCACAGACATGGCTGCAGTGGGTGAATTAATGACTGTTTGCATTGGAAAGTCACATGATTTCTGGAAGTGGCCAGTTTAAAAGAAAAAGAATATTCCCATCTATGAATTTGTTTTCTCGTGGAACAAGGTCTGTGAAAGCAGATCAGACATGGGCTTATTCCTCCTGCATTTCCTTTCACTGTATGCCAGGGTGACAAAGTAAAACAGCTTTAGTTAAAATTTTAGTGTAGTGCATTTCTGCACTAGAACTGGACCCAGCACAAACCAGCCTAGGCCTCAGCACATGTTTGGGAATTAGAAGAGAAAAAGTCATGGATCCCAGACAGCCATGGACCTTGGGCACCATTTCTCTCCCTCCATCATGGGGAGGGTGACCCCAGCCTCTGGATGCAGACCCTCTTTGTTTTGGCATCAATAACTAGAAGCTACAGGTTGGGTGATACTTCCTAAGAGTGTTTCTAAAACTCATTTTAAGAGTGTTTCTAAAACTCCTTTTCCTGGGTGTTGGAGGGAATTGTACCTGCCAGATATCTCAAACAATGCAATGTGCCCTGCTGTTTTACAGTTAACTCAAAACTGGAATGAAGGTATTTCAGAATCACCCAGGCGTGGCTGAGGCTTAAAAATAATCAGTGACCAGAAGGAAGGATCCCTCAGTATGCAAAGTTTCCTAAACAAACAGCACTGTTTTCCCTTGGGATTTATCACCACGCCTCATGCCTCGAGCTCAGCAGGCACAGGAGTACAAAGGAACTGGGCCCTGCATATTTTCAACTTCACCCTGTTACAAAACGAGGTGGTTTTAGCATTGTGTTTTTTTAAATGAAATGTCTTCTGGTCTGGAGGGCTCCTGACCAGGGTAGGTGTTGCAAGCTCACAATTATTGGGGCATAACAAGCAGGGTCAGGAAAGCAATTTAAGACATGTCACCACTGCAGGCAAACATGGAGAAATTATGTTTGGAAGAAAGCACAGTTGAGGTCAGCAAATATTTTTCTGGGTCAAAAATAATAACAGAAGTTCTCATGGGTGGTTGCTTTTTTCTTCATCTTCCATTTCTGCAGTTTCTTTGTTTGAACTCAGCCAAAACCCCATTCCACCTCCCATTTTTCATATTGAAAATATCTGGGTTCTGAGGATGAGTGAGTGACAAAGGAGGACAGGGAGGTGATTAATCTAAATACTTGCAATGTTCTAGCTTTAAGCTGCTACTGCTCAGCTTTAGATACCATACATTTAATTGTCCTTACCTTTTCAAGTGTAACAGCTGAGGAGATGCTTTTAGGAGCACCCATCATACCAGGTGGCATCTAGAAACCCTGCTAGCAGGACACCTGAGTTTTTAAAGGTGATGTAACAAGTCTGTTCTCCCTCGGCTGAGAGGGAAGCCTGGACACCAGCATGTTCTCTGATGGAAATGTCAGCGTGTCAGAAGCGCAGCAAGATGTCCATGAGACGCCCTGAGCTAAGCTGTGGGGGTGAAGGGCTGTTACAAACTAATAAACAGGGAATGTAAATCCTTGTAGAACTCGTTTTCTTGAGGACCTAAGTGCAGATTCAGAGCAAAGCTCAGCACAAGCCCCTGCCCCCACCCCAAAGCCATTTAGTGGAGGTGTGGGAGGCTTCCCCCTCGCCTCCAGCAAAGCTCTTGGGGGAGGAATGCCTGTGCTGGGACTGAGTGGAGGCACAGTGGGTCCAGCAGGGGACAGAGCAAAGTCTCTGGGGTACTGGAATCCTCTCTGGAGATCCAGCCACCCCTGTTCACTGGGATATATTGGGGATTTTTTGGTGTCCCAGGTGGCTGTGCTTGTTTATTTGTGTTCTGGCAATTTACAGAATTACAATGAACTACATCCTGCAAGTTTTGCAAATAGTTCCCACCTATCAAAAAACCAGAACTCTCAAATATTTAGACTATAGCATTGCATTATCAGTTTATTACCAGTTAAAGGACTTGTTGACCTTAAGGAGTCTGAGTCAGACTTCTCCTCCGATGGGTGTTTTTATTTTGGCAATGTTGGTTCTAGGAAATAATGATTAAGACTGAGAAGCTCAGTCTTTTGTTTACCCTAGGTGGTAACCAAAGGATGGTTCATTTAATTAAAAATGGCTAAAAGGAAGTAGATTGTGTGTAATGCAAATTCCACCCATGCAGTTCCTTGTTAGAAGGAGATGAGTAGAGTTCAGTGAAGATAATTATTCATGTGATGGTTATATTGCATTGTGTAGAAATATAGAAGGGAGGAAAAATCCTTCTGCATCCATAACTGACCCTTCTGTAATATCCTGGGTTTGGGATGTTCTTTGGAAGCCAAGGTATTTCTGAGGCTGAGTGCAAACAGGCAGAATTCACCCATTTCCTCAGTTAAGCATTCCTCGCATGCACTGAACAGGGGAGTTTGCTCATTTTTTTGGCTTAGCATTGTATTGTTGTTCTAAAATATCTTCTGCTGGCTGCTCTTGAGGGGCTGGGCTGGAGACCTGCTTGTTCTGATAAATTCCTGCAATTCCTCTGTGCCATCTCAGGGCCATTCCTGATCAATGGACATCCTTCACTGAAGCTGCCTAAGGGGAGGGGGAGGGAAGAGATTTTAATAAAGCAGCAGAGATTCTCCATCATGCTGGACATTATTGGAAAGTGTGATGTGAAGCAATGTCTTGATCTGAGAGAAACCACCAGGGCTGTGCTCAGAATGAACTGAGCAGTGGTTTTTTGTTCTGGGATGCACACTGGAGGGGAGAACCATCTCTACCATCAGAGCTGCTCTCTTCTAGCTCAGGGCCTGCCAAAGTTGCCCTAATGGGGGTTACCAGCAGCATGAGCTGCTCATTGTTCTGTCTGAGGTGGGAATGGGACTCTGTCATGTACAGCCCTTACTGAATAGAGAAAAATATGTGTAAAGTCTGTGAGTAGTTGAGCTTGAGCAATTCTGGCATTTGTGCCTGGCATTGCCAGAATTGGGCCTTGACATTTCCTGTGTGATGGTAACAGATGTGTTGGACTGCTCTTGGAGACCACAGTTGCCTGCTTTGTTTGAAGTTATTCTTTATCTTATCAGCTGTCTCTCCACCTGAAGGCCATATGACTTAGCTGCTTAGGAGGGTTTTGGGTAGGAGGTTTTTGGGTAGGAGCTGTAGGCCTCTCTCTCTCATTTTTCTGCAACAAGTCAGACAAAATATCATTGCAGTCAGTGCAGTGACACATTTTTAGTGGGGTAGTTTTTCAGAAAGCAATTGAACATATTTTCTGTTCTGTAGTTCACAGCTGTTCTTAGTCAGCAGAGGAGTAGACAGTTCAGAACTGCAAGTGGTTTATTGCAAATTAGGAGAGAGTAATGCACCTTGGAAGAGCTCTCCTGAGGCTGTGGAGTTTCACAAGAACAAAACAAAAGGCAGGTATTTTCTATATTCATTTCATTACAGTGAGAGGGGAGATGTGAGAAGGAGGGTTGGTGGTGTGAGTGTGGCCACAGGCAGAACAGACTGGGCTAGGGGTGTCTGCTGTTCAGCCATGTGCCTTAGGAGCACTGTCCCACTGCCCAGCAGTTCCATTCTTTAAGAGCAGTGGCTGTAAGCTTGTGCAATACCTTTTCCCATCTGTGTTTTTGCACCTTGAGGGCTTGTCTGTGTGTGAAAGGGAGCACTTGGATCAGTTGAGCTGCCACAGGATAGAGTGGGGCTCCCACCTGGCCCCTGCAGCTGCCCCAGGGCCTGGGACTGCCCCTGCCTTGGTGACAGTGGCCAGTGCCAGCCCTGAGGACAAATACAGGGCACCAACAGGGATCACAGCTCCCTCTGCACTGCAGCACAGCCCAGCCCCACAGACAGGAGGGTTTAATGTTGGTTTTCAGCCCATCCTTCACAAAGAGAAAGACCATCCTACACGTTGCTTTTTAATTTTTTCTCTGCTGGCAAAGGACATCCATTAAAAATTATAGTATTATGACAGTGAGCATTATAATGGCTGTCACTGTTTTGCCTGATAATAAAAATGAAATAATAGTAAAATAAAAGTAAAAGAATGATGGCAATGCCTCTGCATATTTCACTGATTGCAGAAGCAATCAGATGGGAGGAAGAGTGGGGCTGGACTTTCCAACATGAGACAGAGAGAGGCACATGGCTGATCATGGGCTCTCTGGGTATGGTGGTTTTGGCACTGAATCCTTCTGGTGCTGTTACCTACAGCACATACTGGGAGCTGCAGGGTGACTGTGGGTGCCAGGAGCACATCCATCATTTTTAATACAATGCTGCTCTTGGGTCTGACCTGCCCTACAGGGGCTGTCTTGACTAATGAGGGTACTGGGAAGTGTCCACACATTGAAAAACAAAAGAAGGTTATTTCCTTACATTGTGACATGATGTATGATAAAGAGGTATGGACAGCAGCCTTTTCAGCTGCTGTTTTCACTGGGCTATGAATAGTCTTGTGAGATCAGTATGATCTGTTCCAGGTTTTCTTATGCTTTGTGTTAGGAGGTTTTCATATCTTTATTACATGGACCTATGTGCAACTCCAGGTCTAAAGGGTGAGGTGGGTCTAGATGGTCCTATGCTCACCTAGGTGATGGAATTGGGTCTTGACTACCAGTCTGTCAGGTTACAGTTCCTAAATTCCTCCTCTCCCTTTACGTGCCACTCAGTGTCTAGCCAATAAAATCTGCTGGGCCTGGGGTGTATGTTATTAATCTGTGCCCATCCCAGTACTGAGGAAGATGTGCAGCAATTTGAAGGAAAGGTGCATGCTGAGAAATCAGAACCAAGACTGGAGTGCCCTGCAGATGGCCTACAAATAATTTGTGTCTGTAGGAGATGTCAGCAAGGGCACTGAGCTGTACTGGGTATCTGAGCAGTTCATGCTTTGGTTGTGCAGAGTATTACCATAGTTCTGAGCTCAGTTAAACCTCCCAGAAAGAAAATGAAGATTCAGCACAAAGAAGGTGTCAGCCCCTTCAGCATCTGCCTTTTGGAAAGGGAATGTTTCACACTTGCCAGGCCAAGCAAGCTTTTAATTTTTATCTGATCAAGTTATTTGAAAGAGAGTTACTTTAAAAACCCCAAACAGCTTCTGGAACAACAGCCTTCTCCAGTACTTTTATTAGTAACCTTCTAGCTTTTCTGCAGGTGATCAGAGCTCTCCTCCCTCTGAGGGCTTGGCAGAGGCATTTGCTGTGCCCTGTGTGAAGGCTGGCATTGCCTGTCCCTCCCAGCTGGGCATGGCTTACAGCTGGCGCTGCAAAACCAGTCCCACAGGGAATATCCCCAGGGCTGCAGCTGTTGGAAAGAGCCTCTTTGCACCTGAACACTGCCAAGCAGTTCTGTAGTAAACTACATCTGGGGCTGAGAAGGGTGTGAGGAATGAGCAAAGGTCCCTGAGTAACACCTGGAATGAGCAAACAACAAACCTCCTTTGTCTGTAAAGAGGAGCCATGGCTGTGACACAGGTCTGCAAGATGGAGCAGGTGATTGCAGAGTGATCCTTACTGGGTTTTCTAATAAAATACTTGAGGATATAAAATGAAACAAGCAAGTGGCAGGTCAAAACAAATCAAGGACAAGTCCTTTTGTGTTTAAAATGTAGTGAGGCTGAGGGACTGTGGGGCATTGGGGATATTGCAAATGCTTAAAATTAATGTGAGTTCAGAAAGTAAATGGAAAAACTGTGAAATGCAGGGACAGTGCTCCTGTCAAGGCATCCCTGCCTGGTACCTTGCAGAAGCTGGAGCACAGGATGGCTCTGCTGTAAGCTGCTAGCCTGTGGTGAAGATCAGCTGATGCATTACAGGGACCTTCAGTCCAGCTGTGTGAGGCTTTCTCTGCCCTGCACTGGCACCGAGAGTCTGTTCAGAGTTGAAATGCACATCTGGCAGACAGATGAGATGCACGCATGCCAGGGCAGCCTCACGTCTCCAGCCAGCCTGGGCTCTGTGTTTGATGGCAGTGCCATGCACCAGCACAGATCTTTTCTGGAGACTGTGGCACTGGCTGCTTCCTGGGGAGGTGGCCACAAGAAATCAGAAGCTGTCACAGCAGGAGATGCAGCCAGTTATGGCACATGATGGGTCCTGCTGCTGCTTGTCTCCACACCCCCTCCACACCCAGCATTTGTCAACAGGGCTGGGCATGGGAGGTGATCTTTGTGGTGTTCTCTTCCCCAGAAAAGCAGGCAGAGGAGTGAAGGTCCTTTGCACACCCAGAGTGCTTCTCTGTTCACATCTGTGGTGTTTCCTGTAGCCAGGACAGTTTTCCTCATCTGCTTTGCTGTGAGATGTCAGCGCTCCCTGTGTTGGGTGTTGTGGTGCTGCAGGACCTGAGGGCAGCCCAGATTTGTTCTGCATGGTGGTCCATAGGCCTTGAGCAGAAGTTGCCTGTCTGGACACAAACAATTCACTTTTTTATGATTCTCCATTTTGCTTCTGTCACCAGAGAGTAATCCTAACCCTAGGAGGGGTCTCCCACTGGTGAGAGGGAAGGAGAGTGCAGCCAATTTGTGCTTGTCACAGTTTGTCCCCAACCAGCTTCCATCAGAGAGCTAAATAAAGTGCTTGCACTGAAGAAGTCTCAGTGTGGGGTAAATCTGCCCCAGCACTGTGCAATGACTCTGTACTGCCCCACAGAGCTGCAAGGCTTTTGTGTTTTCCTTCCCAGCTGTTTGCAGAGATGGCAAGGCCGGGGCTGGGCAGGACACACAGAAATTGTTTTTATCTGTGTGGGACCCATGAGGTCCTGGCTTTCCTGCTGCCTTAGGTGTTTGTACTACATCACCCCTGTGGTGTCCAAACTGTCCAGTGACAAGGCTTTGTTAGGGGAGAGGGTTGTGTGCAATCTACCAGAGCAAACCCAGCTGTGTGGTGCTGCAGCAGGAGCGTGAGCTGCCCCAGGGATGAAGCAATGGGTGATGGCTGGCACTGAGCCCTGTGCCTGCCTGATAACGTTCTGTACCTGCCCGCTCATTCTTATCCTCCATCTATGGCACCTGTAGACCCAGGTGAGCATCAGCACCCTGTCCCTTGGTGCTCTGCACCTCAGTGGTTCATGGAGGGCTCTCCTCTGGGGCCTCTGCACTGCCCAAGACACACATGGGGCACCCGTGAGAGGCTGCCAGGCTCAGTGGGGACAGCCCTGTGGAGATCATTCCCCAGGCTTGTTAATTCCTGCAGGGCTGGGGCAGCAGCTTTGCAGCTCCTGACACTTCCAGCAAAGCCTCCAGCTCTGGTGGAGCAGTCTCCTGGAGCAGCTCCCTTCCCACAGCAGGTGCATCAAGTGGTTTGATTTTTAACTATATAAACAAAAGGAGTTGGCTGTTGGTTTCTGTTAACCTTTTCCTTCTAATATCGCTATTTCAGTAAGAGAAAACATTTTCATGGAGAAAAAAAATGGCTCTTTACAAAGAAGTAGCCTTTTTCTCAAGATGTAGCCTTTATTTTTAATTGACTGCCATACTGATGAATAAAGATGAGTCTTCTCTGAAAATATTTTCTGAAGTAGTTTCAGCCCACATGTCATGGGGTTTGTTAAAAATAAATAAAAGTTCTCGAGAAGCAAATACTGTGATATGTCCCTAGATACCTTTTCAAAAATAAAATCTGTCCCAGAAAATCTGTGAATGTCTTTGTAGAAGTAGGATTGTGCCTGAGAGCCAGAAAAGAGTAGATGGAACTAAGCATGGAATATCCATGACAAGCTGGATGAAATATGGGTTTAAACGGTACAGATTCACCAGGGCTTTTTTATTATTGTTTCTGTTTAAACTATTTAGAGTGGTATGGATAGTTTCTCACATGATAAAGGCTATATTGTAGTGTGACAACCACAGCCATTCTTGCCTTAAAGAAATAGGAAATGTTGCTTCCTTTCCTCCAGCAATTTTTTACAAAAACAATAACAGTTTTTATGACAATGCCATTCCTTTTATTAGCTTTTTCCTGCAGTGTTCTGTGGTCCTTATTTGTAAACATTATGGTCAGATGCCTGTTCTTTCTTTTAACACATTGTTACACCATTACAAAAAGCACAAACTTTTGTGAGTTTATCATCTGTAAAATAAGGTAAGTCCATGAAATGATGTCAAATGATGAGCACAGTTCAGCTGAAGCACCAGTTCTCAGCTTTGGATGGGTCCCTTGATGAAAGAGGTGCACCATGTACAGTCCAAAGTGACAAAAATGATGAAGATGCCAGCTTTGAGGGGTCTGAAGGATGGTTAACATGGAGGCTGAGGTGTCCAGCCCAGTGAGGATGGCTGCAAAGGGATAATTCCTGTGTCAGCTAGGGTGGGCTGACACCCATCAGCTGTCAACCTGTCAAGGTAGCAATAGGGAGAAGTTCTTGCTGACAGCAAAGCACTGAAATAGGTGGCCTGAAAGGGCTGAGGTTGGTGTCCTCAAAGGCACAGATTAGAAACTAAGGGTGATACAAGCTTGGAGGTTAGGGAATGGGCCTGATGACCTTCAGATCATGTTTGCCATGAAAGATGGGATTTATTGATTTTTAATCTGATCTGACTCCCAAGGCTGTGGCTTTGGAAGAAATAGCAAAGTATCATGAAACCCACAAATATCTGAAAGGTTTGCAAACAGCAGAAAAATTGAGTGAGGTAGAAACTGCCTACATGGACAGGAGCAGAACTTTTCCTCCCTCAAAGGTGGGCCTTACTGCCCTCAAGTTGGCCAGGAGAGAGGAAAAGGAATAAAGTGGCAAGGCAGTGCTTGCTTTACCTTTCCTCCACGCCCTGCAGCCTCTGGCCATTTTCACCGTCTTTTGAATCACAAAGTGATCTGCACCAGTAGTGTTTGAATAGCAAATATCAGTGCAGCATAAAGCAAAGGGCACACATATTAGGAAATGAGCAGCCCCTGGTATTTCATAGCATAACATACAGCAGAAATACTTGCAGGTTGCTGTTCTGTCATCTTCTGATTGCTTTACAAAGGTTGTCTGTTTATGCTTGGTCTCATTTAGGGCATAAAGAAGTGAAGGATAAGAAAGGAGGTAAAAAGCAAGCAAGCAATTTGGTAATTTATATACATATTTTGTTTGTAGCATGCTGAGTTGACTGTTTATCTGTTAGTAGGAAAGGGCTAAAATAAAACATTGTCTTGGTTGGGTTAATACCACGTGAGGAGCTCTAGGACAGGGAGGAAAGTAGGGCAGCTTGTTTTGGAACTTGCTGGAGAACAAATAAAAACCCCCAATGTACACATTCACTTGCCATATGTCACGCTTATCTGAAAGGCATCTTGGTGCTGTTTCTTTGCAGGGATGCTTGGACTCCACAGAGCAGACTTCCCTGCTGAGGAGAGCGCATGCCAGAGGTGCTGGGGCTGCTGTGGGTGAGAGGAGCTGTGGTGCCTGTTGAGGCAGGAGCTGCTCCTTCCCCCGCTCCCCTCTGTGACTGACGCTGGCACCGGAATCGCTGCAACTGAGCCTGAGGAAAAGCAAAGAGCCTGACTTTGCTGAGAGGATTCTCCTGGCAGGGGAAGGCATGCAGTGCAGAGAGCTGTGCCAGCCCAGAGCCTGCAAGTGCAAGTCCAGGTGCTAGGGTGGGTTCCACCCAAGCCATGCTGTGGTGATTCCTTTCTCTGCACCGCGTCTTGCTCGGCACCAGGGCGCTGTGAGGGGCTGCCCATGGCCCTGGGCTGGATTAGTGCCTGCTCTGAGTCCCCTGGAGCCATCTGAGGAACTGAAGAAGACAGTAGGGAAGATGTTGGACTTGAGCTTCCTGACCGAGGAGGAGTATGAGCAGCTGATGAAAGTTCTGCAGAGAGATGCAGAGCTGAAGAAGAAGGATGGGGATCGCATCAGGTGAGAGAGAGTGTGACAGCAGTGTGTGAGCTTCCCTTGCGGGAGACTTCCTCACTTCTTTGAGAGAGGAGCATGTGTGTGTGTGCAGGTTGCAGCAGTGCTGTCCCTTTTGCTCAGATCCTGATAGATCTTTTCATTGCACCTCGTCTTTCTCAGCCATGGCTCTGTTGCTGCTGTCCTCTCCTGGCAGGAGGGGATTCTCCTTTTGAGTTCATCATCAGCCCTCAGAGATGCCAAGGGCAGTCATCCCTTTCCTGTTTGGTGGGGGAAGATGCTGATTTCTTGGTGGCAGAAGTCTGAGCAGGGGAGCAGCTGCTACCTTGTTTTACTCACCTGGTAGCCCAGAAATGCCGTAGTGTGTTTTAATATGAGATTTTACAAAATGAGATTTTACATGCCCTTCTCTGTTGCCCCGTTGCTTTTTGAGGTTGGTGTGTGTGCACCATCTGTCACACAGAGAGGGGTGATTAAAGGCTACATGATCTGCCAGAGGTTTGCAGGGAGCTGTTCCAGAGCCAGGGGTTCTGGCTCAGTTCAGCTCCTGTGCCACTGGCCATCCTGGAGCTCAGGTCTGGTTGATCAGGATTGCTTGCTGCTGCTGTTGCTTTTTAAATGCCAGCCATCAGACCATGTGGGCTGACAGTGTGCACCAGGCTCAGGGAGCTGGCGCTGAATTCTCCATGGTAAGAAATTAGAACCTCAGTGGGTGCGGGTGGCACAGTGCCAGTTTACCCCAGCTAAGGATGTGAGTCTTCCATTGCTGTTGAGCCAGAAAAAGAGTAAACCCTGTACAGAAAGGCTGCTCAGGGCTTGAAGAGGGAGCAGGAAGCTTTGCTGCAGGCTCCTGGGAGCCTGTGTGCCCTGGCCTCTGCTTGGAGGTGGGAGCTGGGGAAACAGCTGGAAGCCAAAGCCTGGACTTGGGGTGTATGTGTCTGCATGCTCTTCTTACCTCTCCTCTGAGTTGAAACAATTTCAAAAAGGCTTGTTTTTATTCACTTTGGGTTTTGTTTGTTTCTGAAATGAAGTACATTTTGCCTCTGAAATGGAGGTTTGGTAAAAAGAATGTTTGGATTATTTTGGTTTTGTTTCCCTTCTCTTTGAAAGCTGTTGCACAGGAGGCTTTGATTTGGGAGTGAAGTGAATTAGAGCCCCAGAGCCCCTTGCTGTCAGTTTGGCTACCTGCAGTAAGACATGTTGGGTTTCAACACAACCTGCCTGCAGGGCTAAATGAAGTCAATGGCATTTCCTTGATGTGCTGTCAGCAAGATTAAAATAACTATTTCCTCTGGCCCAGCACCTTGAGACCCTCATGGAGGCAGTGCAGCCCTGGACCAGGTGGGAATTTCTGTTGAGTGCCCAGCATGGCCTGCAGAGGCTTGAGCCCAGTTATCCCTGCTCCCTCCTGGGAAATGTGACCCTTCCAGGCTCCAGGGTTACCTGGGGGTTTGCCTTTTTCCTGCTGAGGGCTGGGCTGAGGAGGAGCTTCCTCTGGCCTCCCAGATTTCACAGGAACCCTGACCTGTGCTGAGCTGTGCCGGCTGAAAGGCAGCTAATTCAGCAAGCCATTGGTGAGGAGCATTAGAGTACAGAGCACTGACAGGTTCAGGTGCCACAAACCAGCCCTGGGTGTGGGCAAGAGAGGAACAGTAGGAGAAGCCGTGCTTAGGAGGGAGAGCTAACTGTGCAAGTGCCAAAATAGGCATGGCAGGGAGAGGAGCAGTGTCCAGGGAGAGTGCTGCAGGGACAGGTGGCTTCCCTAAATATCATTATTTGTTTCTGTGGTTTGCAGCAAATTTGATCCAAAAGGTTTTGCCATAAATAGATTAATAAACAAATAAAATGGAGAAGTGCAAGACAGGCAAACAGCCCCACCCCTTCCTTAACCCTCAGGGCAGCCAAGCAAGTGGACAAATCTCCTTGTCAGATGAATGATTTGGATTTGTGAAATTTGGAAGAGGTGAAAGCCTGTGTTTACAAGGTGCTGTTACCATTTCAGATAAAGAGTAAATCAGGTGTTTAATTCCTGCTGTTTTAATGCTGGTTTGGCTCTAGTGATTGCAGAGAATAATCCCTGGATCCTTCATAGTGTCAGGCAGGTGAACCCATGGACATATTGCAAAGGTGGCTCAGGGGAAGTGGAAACCTGGAAGATCTGTTTGGTGTGTAATTCTTGCCCTGCCTTTCAGGAGGATTCAAGGCTCCATCACAGATGAAAAGAAGAAGAAGTTTGTGACAGGTGAATGGTTTTCAGAAGTGAAGGCAAAACGGTTCCAGGAAGACTTGGCAGGGCCAGATCTCCTTCGGGCATCCATTAGAAGGAAAAAGGGCAAACCAGAAAGTGAGTATGTTAGTGCACATCTTCACAAAACAAACTGATGGACCAGATAAAAATTGGTCCAGGGTGGGAGTCTCCCTGTACTGGCAGTCTGTTGAGAGCCAGTCCCTGTGTTGTGATAAGGGGATTCTCATCTATGTTTTTAGTACCAGAAAAGCATCCCTTGTAAGAAAATTACAGTGTGGCCAAGAATCAAGGCAAAAGCCACATGCAGTGAATGCCTTTTCCCCACTTCAGCTACTTTCTTCTTTTTTTTTTTTTTTTTTTTCTTATTTTTCCAAAAATTTCTGTTCGCTAGAGGTCACTGGTGTCATTTCTTACCGCAGAAGTAAAAAGAGAAGGGGATGATGTGGGCAGTTTCTGGCATCCAGCTGGCATGTGTGGGTCAAACACATCCCCCTGCCCCAGTCCCTGAAGTGCTCTGCCAAGAGCTGCTCTCCCAGGCCTCTGGAGTGGGGAGGTCCGTCACATTTCTGCTAAGGGAGAGGGGGCCTCTCTCCTCCTGCCATGTGTTGTTTGCCCACTTGAGAGGGTCTATGCATTGCTTCTTACATGGAAATAATTTCAAGGCAAAATGTGGTTTTCAAAGTAGAAAGGGCTTTGAGGCCCAGTCTGTGCCCTGTGTGCCACATGTGCCCATTGGAAGAAAATGTGTTGTGTGTTGTTTGACACAGATAAACTTCCATGGTGCTGTGTAAAACAGATCACAGCAGAATTGTCAGCTCAGGGCAAGAGGTCAGCCCTGTGTGAAACAAGCAGGACTGCGTTTAGAGTCCAAATGTAACTGGCCTGGAGCTGGAACTTTGTGCTGAACATGTGTGCAGAGCAGAGCTGGGGATGATTCACATTGTCCTCAGCACGAGGACAGGCCAGCAGCCCAGGGTCACAAGCTTCTGATGGTTTGCCAGGGTGGGCAGTCACACATCCCCCCATGGCTGGGGGCACATCTGTCCAGCACCCAAATGTCATCTCCAGCAGTTCAGTTCAGCCACCATTCCTGGGCCCAGCTTCCCCTTCCTGCCAGGGGAGCAGCAGTACAGATCATTCCTTTGTTTGGTGAAACTCCTTGGCCAGGATGTGTCAGTAGCAGGAATTGCCTGGATTTAGGGTACTCCTCCTTGCTCCATGTTCTGAAAGCTAAATGCTGACTAGAGACTTCACTGAGAGCCTTATTTTCTTTTTGCTCTTTACCTACCCCTGACAGCTCTCATAACTTAGCACAGATTCATTGGAGCCTCTCATGCAGAACTGGCCCATCATATTTCATATGAAGTTGCTTTTATCCTTGGTATTATGAATTCACGATGTCATTACATTTACTATTTTATCATACATTCAGAATGCTAAAACATACAAAACCTTTTCCATCTTGTTAGAGGTGCCTGGCTTTTCTGCAGAGCATGTTCTCCTTTTTGAGGATGTGCATTTGTGCTTGCAGCCTCTTGGCATGAAGGGGCAGAGCTTCAGCAGCCTCTCTGCCAGCACCCAGGTCAGGCAAATGCTCTGTCATCTGCAGCCCAGCCAGCAGCCTGCAGTGGATAGGATTGTCTGCCCTTTGCCTTGCACCCTTAGCTCTCTGCCCACTTCAGGAAAGCAGGATTTGAAGTACTGTTGGTTTTAGATTTAACTTTTAGGGCTGATGTGCCTAAAAGTATCAGATGATGTCTCGGGTCCTGTATAAAATAATGTCCTTACTAATGCAGCAGTGTTATGCAGGAGTGGTTGCATGTGCATTGCTTGACTAATGCTGATTTAAGAAGGAAGATGCAAATGTTATTAAATTACTGTAATAGTCATATCTAGATTTAG
Source organism: Emberiza elegans (assembly GCA_024865655.1). Classification (NCBI taxonomy): domain Eukaryota; kingdom Metazoa; phylum Chordata; class Aves; order Passeriformes; family Fringillidae; genus Emberiza; species Emberiza elegans. The sequence continues at coordinate 36,639,302 of JALJVW010000129.1, read as the reverse complement.
CCTTTATTCCCTTTTCAACTTTTTTTTCTTCTCTTTTTCCTCTATTTGTATTCTCAGACTAATTTTGATAAAGCACAGATATAACATGTGACTTTATTCCTTCCTCTTGCTTTTTCCACTGTAATTTTACATCACTGGTTGTGCATCAAGACTCTGCAGCTAATCTATCCACCTTAGATGAGATAAGGGCCCTTGCTTGCCATATTGACACTTTTTTTCCTTCCCCTGGAAAGATCAGTCATTCACCTCTGCTGGCTTTGAAGGTGATGAATGGGTGCATGTTCATTTAGTCAAATCTGTGTTCATAACTCCTGATTTAAGTCTTTGGACTTAACTCTGTGTTAGGGAGTGAAATGAAAAAATTCTCTCATGGAAAAGCCCCACTGAGATAATTGCTGGCATTCCATTGGCAAGGTAAGTGGGCTGAGGAGGGGTGGAAATTTGTGCTTGCAAAGGAAAATTCCCAGTGATCTTTTCTGGAGGAGGGTTTTAGCCTTCAGAAGGGAGGGTTGTGGGGATCCCTGAGGGTTTTCACAGTTGGTATTGATTGTAGTAGAAAACACTAGTCATGGGCAGTAATATAGATCTATAAAACAGGTAGATACCCTATATTTACACTACAGCCTGCAGAGCAGCACAGATGGATGAATTTGATGATAACTTCTCCTTGTGCTTATGTGCAATACTTGAGGGCTAAAAATCACCTACCATTGAGAGAGACCATTTTATCCACCTGCTGTGACAAGTGAGCCCTAATGCACAGTTAGTTATCCATGTCCCAGGTACTAAGAGTCTTTGTTTTAGAGTGGTAGGAAATGAGTGAAAGTGTTAGAGCAGGAGTGCCTGCCAGTTTTATACACATGTATAAAAATGCATGTATGGGCAAGTTAAACTGGTCAGGCCACTCCTGATTGCTGTTGGAATTTGCTTCTTATATTGTCTCATCCCAGAGTTAGCAAGGGCATAGTGCTCATCTTGATGGATTGTAATGCACTAAGCTGTTTGTGGTGACAGGAGCCAGGTGTAGCTGTCGCAGGGGCTGAACCATTTTTAGGGCAGGGATTTGGATGGGTGGAAGTGAAGGCTTCCTGTTGCCTCTGCCAGCCAGGAATGAGGAGCTCTGTCTGAGGGGGAGGTGTCAGTGAAGAGCAAGTACAACACAGGGCCTTTGCAAGTGGGATGAGAAATGAATGCAGTCTTTGGTTGTCAAGTTCTTTTCAGCCGTGACAGGCACAGGGAAAGCGTGGGAGCTCTGTGTTTGGGTCCTTTTCTTCCAGCACAGCTACCTGCTGGCACCTCCCTCCCCAGGCCTGAGGCAGAAGAGGAGGATGTGGCTCACTGTATCAATACATGTCCTCAGTGTGCCCTGCTGTGCCTGCACGTGCCGTGGCCAGCACGTGCCACCAGCCATGCCTGGGGTTCTCTCTCCTAAAGCAATGTTCAGTGATGCTTTGTGCACATCAGTGTTGGCATGGGCAGGACAGTCCCTCTCTCAGAAACATGCTCTCTAAAACTGGCTCATTCCTACACACTCAGACTCTTGTTTTTCAGCAGGAGCAGCTCCCTGACTTCCACTGCTCTGGAAACCACGGGGCCCCCAGCTGCCCCCCTTGTCTGCCAGACATGCAGCCCTAATGGCACAGCTCTGAGCAGTGCCTGCTCTGTTCCTGACTCAGGGCCAGGTGTGAGAGGGCAGGAGGATTGGGAATGCAGCATTTTTCTCCATAGGAGTGCACAGGCAGGGGAGAGAATCTTTGGATATTGCTGTGACTTGCAGGTTGACCCTGCTGGATGGCACCACCAGGCCGTGTTGAGTCTTGAGATTCTCACCATAGGACTGACCTGCCCTTGGGCCTCATGAGGTTTTCCAACCAGATAACGAGCAAGGCTATACTGTTTAATATCACTTCTGAATCCTCTGAACTTCCTTTTCTATTGAATTGTTTAATGAAATATATCCTAAAATGGTTTGGAAGTTCTTGTAATAGGTAGATTTTCTCTTTAAAATAGACCTAGGTGCATGAATGAATATGTGCAGATCTTGTTGACCAGACTAAGCTTACTTTTTATTCTCTGTTTGAGAGTTTAATCCTTTTAGTTTTGCAGTAGCAAGAAAACCCATTTGCTAACAAAATATCTAATGCAGCATTATACCCTGCAGTCTGCTGCAAAAGTTACCATCCTCTATTGTTTTTAATTTGGGGTCTTTGGGAGCTCACAAGATATAGCTGGGCCTTGTGCCAGTAAAAATAACAGGGATCTCCTCATTAACTGTATTGGCCTCCTCCTTTGTTTGCCAAGATCGGATGACTTGAGTCAAAACAGGAAATGGCTGAATTTAAATCCTGGAACAGATTAACTTTATTGACAGTCAGTGGCAGCATCCTGTGGACGTTTCCAGTGATGTGACAGCTCCTGGCATGAGCTGGGCATTGGGCAGCGTTGTCCTCTTGGACCTGTGGGGTCTGGAAGTACCTTTGCTGCCCTGGGACCTCCCCATCCCTGGGGAGAGCAGGCAGAACCCCTGAAAACCCTCTGAAAACCCTCTGAAAACCCCTGAAAACCCCTGAAAACCCTCTCCTCTTAGCCCCCAGGCATTGCGCGGGTGGGACTCTTTTTCATTGGGCAAAGCATTTTCTTACCCCAAACAAAACCCACCAAACATGGCAAGTTTAATGAAATGTCATTTCTCAGATGTCTCTGTTGTATTACAGATGAGGACAAGAAGCACATCCAGACGAGTCTGGAAAGCAAAGCTGCCCCAGTTCCTGCCTTTCCTGAGGATATTACTGGTGCAGGAGAGGAAAGGTAACTCTGCTGCATGTGTGCTCAGGCTGCTGCTTTTACTTCTAATGAAAATTGAATGCTACCCATTAAACCCTGGTCTCTAAGTGAGTTTCCAAGACTCTATAAATAATAAGTTCTATAGGGTATTTTTAAGTCCTTCTTCGAGGAATTGTCAGAATATCAATCCACCCCTAATAATCAAGTGCTAATATGCTTAGCCCACAAAGGTCTTTTCCTGCATGATTTGATAAGGGGCCAGTAAAATGGAAGCTGTCTCTAATGCCAGGATGTGCTGGTTAGTTTTTCAAAGTAATTATGGTTTTATTTGTTTAATTTTTGCTATGGAGCAACACTAACAAAATGAATGGTTTGAGGAAACTGCTCATTTCCTGCTGGTGCCAACCTTTGTGTCCAGTGCTCAGCGCTCTCCATCAAGGCTTGGTAGGATTTCACGTTGTGCTGACTGAGCAGAAACATCTATTAAAAGCACTCCAGTGAGCAAGTCAGTGACCTCACTCAATATCCATGGACTATGGAGAAGCATTTAAAATATTCACATATTCATGTATTATTGTTCCCATCTTATTTGCCTTTTTTTTGTCAGCAGAATGAGGAATCATTCTCCACAGGTGGCAGTTGCTCCAGTTAAATATTAAATGTGGGCCTTGACAACACTTGGAAACCTTTTGTGGCTGATTAGTGGGTGTTGTTTAATGAAGGATCCAGAGGCAACAGGCCCTTGGTAGTCCTGCTTTGCTGGCACAACACCCAGTGGGTTTTTTGCAGGGGGTTGGTTAAATCCTGAAATGCTAGTTTTATTTTTCTCATTCAGTCCTAAGCAAGGTGTGGCCTGTTCCTTCCTGGCCATAGTATAGAAATGTCTCCCTTCTGCATGGCCCTTGGGCTCTTCTGGCACTTCCCAGAAGGGGAAAGTCTGAATAAACCTAGTAGTTGACACACATTGTTTTTATTGAGCAAGTTCTGCATCTGAGCAGAACTGAGGTGGCGTTGAAGACTGCCTGAGCACCCAAACAGGCACATCACTACCACAGACCTCCTTGTTCAGGCATTTCTCCTCTCCCACAGATCCAGTACACCTCCTCTTGAGACCACAGAGCAGAAAATTTTGCCAAAACCGAAACCAAGACTTCCTGTCCATTTATCTGCATCATACAAGGTAGTACAGGCACAGCCTCTGCACTTTGTTTTGTTACTCCTTGAGGCTTCACACAATCTATACATGCTGACAGGGGCTCCACAGGCTGCCTGCCCTGGTGTCTCTGCTCAAATAAAACACATTTTTTCCAGCTTTACCAGTATTTATACACTGATAAGATTTGTTTTCTGTTCAGAGTTCCAGCATACATGATGTCTCTTCCTCAGAGAGTGACACTGGAACAAGTCCAGTTGTGACTGCAACAAACAACTTTAATTTGTCTGGAAAAGGTAAGTTTTTTGTTCAGTGAGCTGTTGGTACTTTTGTTACTCACATCAAACACCAAGAGACAACATGCTTTTCAGTGTGTATACAAATAAATAACAGAGTACCTTGGCATATAAGAATGGGCTGCCAGCACTTAGTGAATTGCAGGCAGGGCAGCAGGGACCAAGGCAGAAAGCAATCTGATGAAACTTCTCCAGGCTCTCAGTACATATTGAACTGAGTGCTTAGCTCTCAGCTCTTTAATCCAAAAGAGGACTTACCCTCCTTTTCCAGCATTGACTGTACAGTGTAGTTTTGGAACACAGCAAATAGCCATCAGGGAAACTGTCAAATTGAAAGTGAACCTACAAACAAATCCACAACTCGCAGCAACAGTTTAGAGCTCAGTGGATTTTCTCTGTGCCCTGTTGCAGGGAGAAGGACTGGGGTTTTCAGGGCTTTCGTCAGATAGAAGGGAGCTTTCTAGAGTCTGAATATGGAAAAGAGCTAGGAATATATTGATGATTTCTAAAAATTCCCGGTCTTCTCATTGAGAAATTGCAGCCCAGGCCTTCTGGGGAGATTGGATGTGATGCAGTGGGACAGGCTCTGAGCATTTGTTGTTGTTGTAGGTCATGGAGATTCTCCAGTGCCCACCAGGCTTTCAGAGGATGCTGTGCCTCAGCCCAGCACTGCAGCTGGAGGAGAAGCTGCTGATGGAGCCACAGAGGGACCAAAAACTCCTCCCGAGGAAACTTATCCTCCCAGTAAAATCCCAGTTAAGAAGAAAACAAGCAGGACCTTCCTGAGGTGTGAGCAGGCTGTGAATGACGCGGGGCCAGCAGAGAACAGCCCTGCCAAGGAGGAGGCCCAGGCAGGCCCCAGAGCGCGGCCCACAGACGGGGAGAGCAGCCGGGCCGGCAGGCAGGGGGTGAACTACACCATCTCAGCCATGAGCAGCAGGGAGGAGGAGATCGGCCTGGACCGTGAGCACTTCAGGAGCCTGAAGAACTTTTGGGAGAAGGGAGCAGAGTCTTTAGGGGCAGGGGGCAGCCCGGGGGCAGGGCTGGGTGAGGCAGACCCTCGGCAGCTCAGGCTGTGCCGCTCGCTCTCCCTGCAGCCCGGACCGGGCCAGGCTGCTGAAGGGAAACCTGGTGCCTTCACCAGAACAAGAACCCCCCACAAAAGGACAATAACCCTGTCTTCCAGTGAGGAAGAGCCAAGCTGTGCCACTCCTGCAAGAAAGGGCTCTGTTTCTGTCACCCCCAGCTCCAGCTGTGCCAAGAGCAAAGGGGGCCTGGTTACAAGAAATGATGTGCTGGGTGAAAGCAGTGGGAAGCTGCTGATGCCAGAGGAAGAAAAGGTGGTTCAGCACTGCCACAAGAAATCCAGGCTGCCTGTGAGAGCACCTTCCATCCAGCTCGAGTCACCCACCAAGGATGTGTCTGGCAGCACGTTGGGGCCAGGGACACCCGTGGAGGAGGAGCTGGTGGTGGCAGGAGAGCGCAAGCCCACAGGGAGGTCCCCAGCAAGCAGGGTGCAGATACTGATAGAGCCTGTGCCCACAGATGGGGAAAGTGAAGATGAGAAAGAGGAAAGGTCTGATTTGGGCACTCAAGACAACATGGAAATAAATGGAGAGCTACCTGAGGAAAAAATGTGCAAGTCTTCAGACCAGCCAACACCTGGTGAACCATCTGGAGAGAGAGAAGCTGTTCAGGGAACAGACTCAGCTGTTTACTCAGGTACTGAGGGCTGTGACTGCACCCCGTGAAATCCAAATAGAGAGCCATCCCTAAGCTGGTTTTATTCCCTAACCCTTCTGCATTTTGCACATTTTCTTCATCTGCCCATTTATCCTATATTGCAATTTGTGCAGAGTTAGCTTGTGTGGAATGTGTTCCACACACAGCTCTGGAAACAAATCTTGTGTAGCCTAGTGTGAGTGCAGATGGGGACAATGCCATGTTCCCTTGCTTTCCTCCCCACTCCCAGCCCCTTGCCTTACCTGCCAGTAGCTCACCTTGGGACAGCCCTCCACTGCCTACAACACACCACAGCAACTCACTTTATGTTGCTCACTGGCAAGATTGTATTTTCTTCAAATGTGGGACTGGAAGAATTCTTTGTGGTAGTAGAGATAAGTCTAACCCAGAGGAAGAAATAAAATGTGAAGCAAAGTGTTTAATAAATACACTGGGTCTTAGAGTACCTTGATATAGCCACTGGCTGTCAGTACCTAAATTACATTTTGTGTTTTTTGGAATGCACAAGTGAACTTTGATATTAAACTTTACCAAAGTGGACTGAACAAGGAGTCTGTTTTTCCTGGTTCTGATTCCATGTTCTCAACCATGATGGTGTCAATAGCATCACCATTTTAGCAGCCTCTTCCTTAGGGTTTGATGGGCTCTTGTAGTGACTATTACTATGAGAAAACATTATTGTTATTTGCAACTCATTTTACATTTGGACTCTGATTACCCTCAGCTCTGCTCTCTTCCAAGCAAAGACCTATGAAGAGAGATCATCTTCCCTTGTTTTTCCAAATGTTCTGTCCTCATGTACCTGGGTAAGACCTGTTTGAGAGGATTTTCCACAGACCCATCTGATTTTTATTTTTTAATTGTGTCATTTCTTGGCTTATTTCCTACCTCATATAACATTCCTATGAAAATCCTGAGTTGCACTTCAGGTCAAATATTGCAAATATTTTCTTTATCAAGTATTTTGGGTTGTGAAAGATACCTAAGATCATTAAGTTCAACCATTTATACACAAGATCATTCTAGTATTTTTCCAGGCTTTTTCCTTTATTAATTCATTCATTTCAGGATGATATTAGCAGATGGCTCAGTTTCTCTGAAAGCTCTTCACAAGAGTTGGTCTGTCTAGGGGACTGGGTTAATCCAGTATTTGCATTTCCTGACACAGTGTGAAGAGCTTTTCCCAGGGGAGACATCAGAGCACCTGGATGATTGGGAAGCAGCCCTGAGCAGGGTGACTGCAGTGTGCTCTAGGCAGGGGGACCAGGGGAGGCACACACACACACACAGGCCTGTTGATGCACTGCCCATTTGTGTTTATTTATTTATTTACCATGTTGATTTGGCTTTTTGTGTGTTCCAGAGGAAGATGGGGATCATTCTCCTGCTGCTCAGGCACTGGCCCGAGCAAATAGCATTAATCTTGCAAAGAGCATGGTGAACATTTACACAACCACAGAGAGTGAGTAACATATTTCTTTCTTCTTTTTGGTCTACATTTGGTAAAGGTGATATATTATGCCAGTTTTTCATCACCATGCTTCTGTGCATGTATCAGGCTAGGAAAATGACATATTGTTTCATCATCAAATTAGAGAGTTTATACTGCCTAAAATTAAATTCAGAGCCAGGAAATTACAGCTAGATTGATGGTTTGTTACTTCAGCAAAACCACAAGGGCTTTAAAGGGTTGGCAAGAAGCTTGTGCTCATCTCTCCTGTTCCTGCACGAGGCAGTGGGATCTGCTGGCAGCCTGGAGATTAATCTGAGGTGCCAAAGCTGGTGTCACCTGTCACTCCTGCTCACGAGGCCTCTCCCTCACCCAGAGCAGAGCCCGTGGCTGGACTGATGTCCCCAGCTGGGACATGTTTTATGGTGACAGTCTCTCCCTGAGAAACCCAGAGGAGCTGAGGAGAAGGCCACCAAGGAAGCAGCAGCCTGCCTGAAGAAGCCCAGGAAAGCTGCAGCCATGGAAAGCACCTGAGGGGAGGCAGCAGCAGCCTCTGTGCCCAAGAAAGCCAATGACAATCCCCAGAGGGACTGGCAAGCCCAAAAAGACAGCCAAGAGCTGGCCTCAAAGGGAAGGGGTGAGGCCAAGGCTGCCAGGACTGAAATGAGAACATGGGAAGGCAATGCCCAAGGAAAGGTAAAGGTAAAGCCACTTAGAGGCTTTGATTGAGCCAGTTTAAGTCCAAGGCTGTCATTGGGGAGGCAGTTTGCTGGCAGGTCCCTGTGGCTGTGCCCACCCTGGCTGGCACCTTGTGCCAAGCACTGCCCATCATGGGGTGCCTGATGTGTCACAGGGAACATTGGCTCAAAGCTCCAGGCCCACATTGCTGTCCAGGGATGTGGTCTCCACCAAGACAATGAAGATTTCAGCTTCCCCTTATCTAGAGTGTCCTGGTTTAGGGCAAATTTGGGAGAAAACATAATATCCAGTATAAACAGAACACATGAATGGGGATACAAGCATCATAACATCACCCTTGGGCACTGAGCCCCAAAGCTCATCCTTGGAACCCCTCCTGTAACAGAGTTACAGCTTCATGTTTGCAGTATAGCAAATAGTCTGTGGATACTATTATTTATTCAAGGTTGGAAACAAAAATAGTAAATATCAAATGAATGTTAAATCAAGAATCTCTTGGGCATTTTGAGCAATGTATCATCATGCCTAAAATGCCAAACAAGTGTGTATATGAACATGCACATGTACATGTACATGTACATGTCTTTCCAAACCAAATTCTTCTGGGATAGAGAAAGTCATCTTCAAGAGAGTTATTGGAAGAAGATAAAAATACAAACAATAAGTTTTAGTTAGATATTTAAGCAGTACAGTAACTATCTTTCTATTGATAGGAAACTTTCTAACTTTTTTTTCCTAGATAATCTGGCTATTGTTCACCATTTGAGAGGTGTACGCAATGGTGAAATGTGGGTATAAATATTTTAGTGCTCTTTTCTACAGGGCAGTGTGCTATGATATAAAAATGTGAACCTGATTGGTTTCTTTGACAAGGAGGCAGATTTGGGTGGATTTAGTGTAAATTCACTCTACACAAAGGAGGCAACATCCCCGTCCTTGTGCCGATGAGGAATTAGATGAGCCACTAGAGGGAGTTCCACACTCCCACACAGGGAATGAAAATCACTGAAAATACTTCAGGATGTTAATTAGCAGATTTTGTCTTGGGGAGGATCAGCTTCAATAACAGGTGACACAGACCAACTAGGTAGTGCTCCAGTGCCTTCCACAAGCTTTTCCTCCTTCCTTGTGCCCTTTAATAAAAGTGTGACTTATAATTAATTTCCTGATTCTGACAAGCTATCTTGATGCCTTTTTTTTATATACCTGCAGCATACAATAAACCTCATTTGATACCACATCAATTTCTTGAACCTGAAAGAGTCAAAGAACTGAGCAGATCCTCTCCCCTCCTGTTGTCTGAGGTGGGTTGATGCCAGAAATGGCTGAAATAGTGTTCACAGCATCCCCTGGATGGCAGTTAGTATCATGAGAATGTTTCTCCTGGAGACCAACAGTACTTGCTTTAGAGCATGCCTTGGTTATGTCATGAATAAATGAGAATGTGAAAACCCAGGGCACTGGGAATATTTCTCTGTCTGCTCTGGGGTGCCCTGACCCTAGGGGAGCACTGATTTTGACCCTCATTCATGGAGAAAGTTTCCTAGACTTCAAGATAGACTAGAATCCACAAAAGTGTGAAATAGATTATAGAGAGCAGTGTAGGTGTATCACTTGGTGAGAAATTTAGGTTTTGGAATTTTTAGTGTGGTGTGGATGGAAGCAAGATGGAGGGCACAGGGTTTCTTCTTCATGCTTCTTCTTCCTTCTTCATGGGTTTGGGTGGCATTTTGTAATTGGGCAGAAAAGTCCCCATTGCAGCTCTTTCGGATCAGTTATTGGGTTAAAAGGGGAAATAATCTAGGTGTCAGTTCTTAATTGGATAATTTAGTCTTAAAAGACCTTGTAACAAGAGATTGTTGGCCATTTTGTGCCTTAATGAAAAGCTGCCGGAACTCACAGTAGTGAGACTGTTTTACTGATAAGAAATAATAAACACCTGAGTCCCAACATGAACTACCACCTCAAGTACCTTCAATCCAGACCCAGAGAAACCCACAACTGGATTCCCCACATGAGAAATGCCCTAAGAGAAAAGCCCCCAGCAGGCAGAGCAGCTGTTCCATGCTGGAGGATGCTGCCCTGTGTGTCCAGCCACGCTGCTGTGTGCCCTTCCCAGAGCCCAGGCGGGGCCTGCAGCTCTGTTTGGAGGCAGTGAGTGATGACGTTCAGTGCTGCTTGGAGGGGATGCCCTGGGGAGGCTCCCTGCACTCTCCTGCAGCTCTGCTAACCTGATCTCTGCTCATGGCACTCTGCTGAGCAATTCCTTTTTCTCTCCAGTGTTGCAAAGCGCTCCTTCGGCACACCCTAAAGATGCTTCTTGTTTTCTGAGCAGACGGAGTCAGACACGGCCTCGGAGCTCAGCTTCCAGCTGGGCAGGCACAAGAAGTCCCCCAGCACTGGCAGCCACTCCTCTGACATGGCTTCTGTCTCCTCGGTAGGTCCCGAGCGCGGGGGCTCTGCCCAGGCTCCTCAGCTGGAGGCAGGGATGCTGCAGTTGGGCTGCTGCTGCTGGTGGGGCCTCCAGAGCAGCCTGCTGGTCTCTGCAGGGTACATTGGTAAAGGAAAGGGGGTGATTAATTAGTGTCTCAGGTTAAATCCAGGTGCCACCTCAAAATAGAGCCCCACTGAGTTATCGCTGGTGAAATTCCCCACAAGCGACACCCCCCCTGCCAGGGGTGGGTGCTCTGGGTCCTGCTGGTGCAGAAGGTTGGGAAGAGGTTTCTAGGTGGGAAAATGAGGCACACAGCTGTTAAGTGGCATGTTTGTGGTTCAGGACTGTGGGTACCCTCTGCAAGCTCATCCTTTATCAGCAGATAAGAGGGAACTCAGAGCTGGACAGCAAAAACATGTTTTAGAGCTTCAGCTTTTAAGGAAAGCTGAAAAAAGCTGAATGTGTTTAGTTGAGTGTTTTTAAGAGACTCTTTAGAGACAGTATTTGGGGAGGGATCTGCTTAAAAGTGCTTGAATTTGCTGTGTTACTGTTATGGATTTCTCCAAGGAGAATATTTGAGACTTACAGAATAAATGTGAAGCAAAGCTGGTAGGGAGAGGCCACGAATGTAGATAAATATGTTAAAAACTTTGTGGCACATGAGTTCTTCTCCTAATTTGGAGCATCTAGGAGCTGAAAATGAGTCCAGGTCATGCAAGTGTTCTTGAAAATCTCATTCAGGATTCTCTGCTGGGGTGAGAATCCTGATGGGATGGTAAATGCAGTTCCAAGGACTGACTGGAGATGTTTAGCAGGTTTTTGGAGGTTATAATAAAATTCAGAACCAAAGTAAGTTGGGAAAGACAGAGAAGAATTGGGTTAATTACTGGGAGGGTTTTTGATAAATGTTCATGGCGGTACCACAGAGAGGTGCCAAGAGGGTTAATGCTTTGCTTTGTAAACAGCATTAGCTTTTATGAAATCCTGTCAGGAATCATGACTGATTGGTGCAAGAGAAAATTATCTCAGCTTTCTGTGGCTGAGCTTTGCCTGTGCTTCGTGACTTTCTATCAGTGAAAGACAAAGACTTGAACAAAGAAGCCCAAGCTGTCTGGGTAAATTGCAGTTTTTTTCTGGGAAAGTAAATAACTCCTGGGTGCCTAGCTGCAGATTTGTGTTTGGAGAAACCTGATGTTCTGTGCCTTTGGGGCAAGCACAGACTGTTTCTGGTGGGGCAGTGGCTCTTCAGAACAGGGTTGTGTCTGTTTTGTGCTGCTCCATGCACATTGTGGGTAAGCAACAAGAAAGGAATAGTTCTTCCTACATTTCTAGTCTATAGGGTTTTTATTAGCCTATTTTATAACTGGATTGACAATTGTGTGGCTATACACAATTGTCTCTACCTGAAATAACAAGTACTTATACTATAGTTCAAGTTCTCTCAATATCTTTCTTTCTTAGAGATGACATTAGGTCACGATATCAGTTATTTGTTCTGTAAGCATAGGGAAGAGACATGTGAGGTCCCCCCAGGCCTATCTGAGTCCATTTCCCAAAGTTTGGGATTTAGGAGTGAAAAAACTTCTGTATTTCTTGAACATTCAGTGCTTCTAAGTCATGGTCTAGGATAGCACATCCTTGTGAGACCCTTATAGTGATTTCCCTGTGGTGGTGTTTGCAGGGGTCCCAGGACGAGGGAAGAGATGAGGATCTTGACTCCATGTTTCAGAAGGCTGATTTATTATTTTATGATATATATTATATTAAAAAAGAAAATGATATATTAAAACTATACTAAAAGAATAGAAGAAAGGATTTCATCAGAAGGCTTGGAAAGGAAGGGAATGGAATGATAATAAAATCTTGCGACTGACCAGAGAGTCTGAGACAGCTGGACTGGTATTGGCCATTAATAAAAAACAACCACATGAGACCAATCAAAGATCCACCTGTTGCATTCCACAGCAGCAGATAATTATTGTTTACATTTTGTTTCTGAGGCCTCTCAGCTTCTCAGGAGAAAAATCCTAGCAAAAGGATTTTTCATAAAATATGTCTGTGACATTTCCCAGCCCTGGCTTGCTTGAGAGCAGCCACAGCTGTGAACCCTCTCTGTGTCATGAGCACCACACTGCACAAGAGCAGGAACACCACAGTTTTTCTCTGGGGATGCATTTCTCAGACTCTCATCTTTGCCCAGAACCAAGTCCGACGGTTCCTGTTTCAGTGGCACTGACCTTGCTCTTCCCCCTGGCAGGTGAGTGGCAGTGTGCTCAGTGTCTACAGTGGTGATTTTGGGAGTGTGGATGCCCAAGGAACCGTGGAATTTGCTCTGGACTATGATGAGAAGAACCGGGAGTTCCAGGTGCACGTGTCCCAGTGCAGGGGCTTGGCTGTGGTGGATGAGAGGAAAGGCAGATCTGACCCGTGAGTGATCTTTCAATGCCTGAATTCTGTCTTCTGGAGGACTTTGATTTTCTTTAGATGTATTGGTTCCTTCCTTCCTGCCAGCTTAGTGGAGAGCTTGGCAGTGTGGGGCACTATCCAACTGGAGTTTGTTTTCTAGGTATGTTAAAACTTACCTGCTCCCAGACAAAGCCAGGATGGGTAAGAGGAAAACATCAGTGAAGAAGAGGACAGTGAACCCCGTGTACAATGAGGTGTTACGGGTAAGAACAAACACACACTCTGAAAAGCTCTGTTGTAAAAGGCACCTCTATCAGGCAGGTCTGGAAAGATCCTGCCTTCTTGGCCAAATTCTTAACTGCCTCCTGCCAGCACTGCACTGCTCTTCCCTGGGCTTTGAGAGCCCTGGGGTGTTAAAGGCTCCTCTGCACCCATCCATGTGGCACCCAAGATTTCTCTGCCAAAGCCACACAGATCTTTGGATGCAATGGGGTTCTGCAGTCAGAGCAAGGGCTGTTTGTCCTCCCCCTTCCCTGGCATGCAGTTACAAGGCACAGGACTGGTAAGAAACGTCTGCATAATGTGATCATACTCATCAAAGCATAGAGGATTATTTAACAACTGCCAGGCCTGTGTTAATAATTCTTGAAAGAATATTGGTTTTGCCTTGTGATGAATGGAATGCCAGGTTTCCCTGTGCTCAGCAGAAAAGCTTTGTCAGAGTAGTAGTGCTGCTATAGGACAAAAAAAGGGATGTTCAGACTGAAGCCAGTCAATTGGTAGGGCATGTGTGGGGTGGGTTTGGGTGTCTCAGAGCTTATTCAAACTTTGAGTAGTTTATTTCTGTTTGTGAAAGAAACAGAAGAAATATTTGAGCAACCTGACTTCTCTTTCTTCCTCTAGTATAAAATAGAGAAAATGGTGTTGCTGATCCAAAAACTAAATCTCTCTGTTTGGCACAATGATCCATTGGGACGTAACAGTTTTTTGGGAGAGATTGAGATAGACTTGGCCAGCTGGGACTGGAGCAACAGGAAACTCAACTGGTACCCACTGAAGCCCCGGGTAAGTGTCTCACTGCAGTCCTGCTTTCCAGCCCAGCCCTGAAGCCTGGAGGGTGGCAGTCAGTAGTCCTTCCTGACTCCTTGAGGTCTCTGGGTGGAGCAGGACAGTGTGAACTGCAGGAGGGAACAACCCTGGGCACCTTAGTGCAGCTCAGTGCTCAGAACAATGCCCTTCTCAGGTCTGTTTTGGTGACTGATCTGCAGGGACACTGTCATAAATGCAACCTGACACTAATCACAGCAACTTTGACATGACTTTGCCATTCTCTCCACTCACATGAAGACTTTTAAAAAAGCAGAGTCTTAAAGTCATAAAACCAGAAGATTTCTAGGTGAAGCAGCTGATGTGCCTTGAGAGGTGAATATTCAGGTGCCACTGTTTGTAAAGCCTGTACAGCTTCCTGCATGCTTCTGGATTCACAGGTCTGATATGAAGTCCCTTTTAAGCAATTAGAGGACATTTATCTTTCAGAACAGAGATGCTTAATTATATCCAGCTGGACATGTCTGGAAGGGCAACCTTGTACTCTCAATTCTCAGGCTTTTGCCTCTGAGAGGCTGAGTTTGAGAACAAACCCACAGAGAAATGACCTGCCCTAAGAATGGGCTGCTTCAGCCATGGAAAATCAGAGTTTGTCCATTTGTGCTCCTCCACTGAAGTCAAAAGCTGTTTGCCTTGCTGTGTTTTCACAATCCTCCATTTAGTCAGTCATAACCCCTTCCATTTCAGAGCCTTTCTGCTGTTAATGGTGTGGATCATCGAGGAGTGATGAGTCTGTCCATTAAGTATGTCCCCCCTGGAAGCCTGGGTGAGTGTGGTTTGTGCATTAAGGGCAAACATGAGCTTGCAGTGCCTCATCTGCTTAGGGGCTGCCTAAAGAGCAATCTCATCAGAGCAAGATCTTAGACATCAGCACAAAGGCAGGGTTTGACAGCACTGCCTGCAGCCTACATCTGATTTCCACATCTGGATTTACTGGGAAAGTCTTGGGGAGAGAGGAAGAGCTCAAAAACCCCCAATTTATGAGTGTGTGGGCACTCTAGGGTGCTGTGATGAGGTAGGAGCAGCACAGAACCCTTGTTACTGTGGGGCAGGCTTTGGCTCAGCAGTTCCATCTCTTTTCCTGTCTGATACAGCACTGGCAGGCTGTGTCAGGAGCTGGCTGTGGTGCTGAGATGCCCAGGGAGGGGCAGTGGGCACACAGGAACCATGTGGGTCCCACAGGAGAGGAGCCCTGTCATTCTGAGCTGTGGCTCTAGCTGCCATGACAGCTTTTCCCTTCTCACAAACTGCAGGACCCAGGAATCCTCCCTCTGGTGAAGTTCACATTTGGGTCAAAGACGTCAAGGACCTGCTGCAGTTGCGTCCGTCCGGAGTTGACTCCTTTGTGAAGTGGTGAGTGCCTGAGCATGGGGCTGCTCCTGCTCTGGGCTGTGCTTCCCACAAAGGCTGTGCTTCCTACTCTGCTCTCAGGCTCACCAAGCTGTGCCTCCACACTGGAAGGCCTTTGTGTTGCACTGGGAGAAGTGTAGGGGAGAATTGCTCTTGTTTTTCATGTGTAGGAAAAGCAGGAAAATCCTTGCTGTGATAAAGCTTTTGGTCAATGTTCAGTGCTTCACACTGTGTGTTTTCTCCTCCCAAAGCTATGTGCTTCCAGACACCAGTAAGAAGAGCTACCAAAAGACCAGAGTCATAAAGAGAGACACAAACCCTGTTTTCAATCACACCATTGTGTATGATGGCTTTCACACGGAGGATCTGAAGGATGCCTGTGTTGAACTCACTGTGTGGGATCATGAGAAACTTACCAACCATTTCCTTGGAGGAATCAGGCTGGGCCTTGGGACAGGTCAGTATTTTCCTTTATATTAACTCAAAACTGTTCCTGTAGTGCTGAGCTACAAGGTGAAGTGAGAAGTTACAGAGTATTTTGCTGTTGGAGAGAAACCAGGGATGGGGTGTATCAGTAACTGGTACCAGCACTGTGTCTTGGATGGAGGGGGCTCTGGAGCCATGGTAACAACCCTCTGGTCCCACATTTTCTGCCAACATCAGATCTGAGGTCTGGCAAAACTCAAGAGAGTTTTCCTGCTGTTACAAACCAACATTATATTGGTGCTCCTCCCAGGGAAGAGTGCTCAGGAAGGGACTGGAATGTCACACGGGACAGCACCTGGTGCCTGCCCATCCTTGAGGTGCTCTCTGAGACATCTCACAGTGTTGCAATCCAGGATAAGTGTTCCCTGGGGGACAAGGCTCATGGTAGCTGGCAGGTCTGCCTGGCAGGCGCACACACTGTGGCTGTTGGATTTGCCTGTATGTTCTCTGTTTTCCACCTCTAATGTCACCAGGTGGGTTGTGGACTCTCCAGAGGGAAGGGGCAACAAGAATATGACATAAAAATACCAAACCCAAGATTAACTGTGATCTAAATTTAGACTTCTCTCTCACTGACAAATAATTGGCACCTAAAATTTTGTCTGAATTGGAATGGATGTACACTTTTTTCTGCTATGGTATGTTTGATTCCTATAGAAATGAAAGAAGAGTGTTTTCATAAATACTCCACCTTGTCCACAAGAAAATCTTTTGAGAGGAAAACCAAGCCTTTAAGACCTTTCTTACCATTCAAAAATATGCAGGAAGGGCTTGAGCCCAATATTGCTTTCCTTGGCAGGTTATGTTTAGGGTTCTTGCATTTTGTGGCTGTTGCAGGGACTTCATTCTGAACTCTGGTGTAGAATGGGCATTTGCAAGAAAACAGGAGGTGCTCAGGGTGCAGCTTGCTGAGGGGGAGCCAGCAGCTTTTATGTTAAGACATTGCCTGCAGCAGTTACATCCCATTGAGTGTTTCTGCATGGAGTGGGAACTCTTCCTGTAGCTCTCAAAGTTTCTCACTCTTTTCAGGTTTGAGCTATGGCATCTCTGTGGACTGGATGGACTCCACCCAGGAGGAGGTGGCCTTTTGGCAGGAGATGATGTTGGCTGCCAATGAATGGATCGAGGGATTGCTGCCACTGCGCTCACTGGCAGGGAGGAAAAAGCTGAAATAACCCATTGCTGGTGCCATGGAAATGCCCAATGTGCTCGTTAGAAGAATTAGGAAGCTTCCTGCACCAGGGAGAGACCATCCACAGGCTGCAAGTGTCAGGGTAATAAGGCAGTTAATGGGCATCACCTTGGAGGTGTTAATGTTCAGTACTAATCCACTCACAGAGGACATGGAAGATGCCATACAGGATTTTAACCAAGAAGAAACTTAATTTGCCTTTTTGTTTAATCATTTATGTATTCAGTATATTTGAATTCCATTAAGCTCTGGGAACACTGGCAGAAGGAAAAGGAGATATGGATACTTTTTTCTTTTTACCATTTCTTGTGCCATTTTTCTTCCATGGAGAGATGCAGTTGTACTGCAGCAGCCTGGTATTATTCATACTCCCTGCAAGGGGTACACTTTGTACTTGGTGTACAATTGCTCCAAATCACCAGCACAGTTTGAAAATGGGAGCTTTGCATTTGTCACTGGTGATAACACCTCTTTAACGTGAGGAAAATTGAGTTCCAAGGTGCATCTAAAGAAAGAGAGGACTATTTGCAGCAGAAAATGAAGAAACCTGAGGAGGATGACAATGAGGAATTTGATATATTAATTTCTTTGTACTTTAATCTGAAAGAGTGCAGGGATGCTCTTAGGGATAGTGGGATTTTACAAGCAGGGACTGTTTTCCTGGCTTTCCCACAGGCTCCCTCAGAGACCTCAGGAAAGTCTCTTTGTGGAAGGAGAGTTTGAGTGCAATATAAACTAAAATGTTTGCCCAGAAGTAAAACATGGTTACATTGCTGAGGGGCCTTTGCAATGCCTTGTGTGCAAAACATTTCAATATGAACTGATGAGGTGGGGGACAGTGTCACACTGGCCTGGCATCAGGCTCAGGGGGGAGAGGTCACAGCCACAGTGACACAGGAGGCACTGGGAGCTGGGGCAGAGGTAAGGATGGGTGAGAGAATGTGCAGGGAGTGCAGAGCTGCAGTTTCCTGGGGGTCTCCTGCATCCACATCCCCTGCTGCCCTTCCCTTCACCTGCTGCCCTTCTCCCCTTCCCCTCATGCCTACTGTGAGCTGTCAGTGGCTGGAATTCCCCTTTTGCCAGTAGCTTGCAAAAAAGTCTTTGCATCTGGCACAGGGACTGTGGTGGAGTAATGTTGTGAATACATTTTGAATTGCAGCTTTGTAATTTCTGTTTTGGATGTACATACTGTGATTAAATAGAACGTTTTTCTTTAGTCATCAGTTGGTTGTCTTGTACCTATTTTCATCGTGCTCCAAATAACAAAAAATCAAAGCAGGTGTTAAATTTTGTTATGTCAAAATGAGGCATTTTTGCCAAAGGACAAATGAAATGTCATGAAGAAATACTTTTTATAACTATCCTACTTTAGATTTTGGCTCTTTGATTATTTTGATATTCTTCTTTAATGGATTGATTTTATTTAAGTCAAGCCTACTGTGAATTTTCAGCTTAGCAAAGATGGTTGTAAATAAATTAATGGAAAAATGTACACTTAGAGTAATAAGACTTTTTCTTTAAATGGAAACATTTAGGATATAATCAGCTTTCGTGGGAAAAAAGAAAGAATTAAAGTGGTTTTGCAGTTGGAAAAAGACAATAATTGGAAATGCACCAGACACAGTCATAAAAGCACTAGGAGAGAGTCCACAGAGCAGCAGAATTAAGCAGCGACTGTCTAATGAAGGAGCTGATTCATCTGTAACATCAGCCCACAAATACTTTGTAGGGGGTCCAGCCTGACATGTTTTGTTTACCAAGATTTGGTCACTTATTACCTTTGTGGGATAAAATAACAATACTGGGCCTAAGTTGAGAGTTTAAAAAAAATATTATCCTTACCTTAGGTGCTGAACATGTGAATATTTATACATCAGTGGACCTGACCTGCTGTGAGGAGCCCTGGTGGCAGGGGTGAGGGATTTGAGCTGGAATTGATGTGCACACATCAGGGGGTGGCTTGCTGCAGTGAAGTTACCCACAGGTCTGCTGCTTTCCTCCTGGTGCTCCCCTATCCCCAGGGACAGGGATATTCCTGGGACAGACTTTCTGCTGGGGCTGGAAAAGTAGTTGGACGCACCAGGGGCTCTGTCTCAGGTCCAGATCTCTTCCTGGTGGGTTCAGCTCCTCCTCCTCATCAGCATTACTGCATGGCAATGTTGCCAGAAGTGCTGGTTGCATCAATGGAGCTGGAAATGGTTGTGTTGGTGTGTCAGGAAGTTAAGAGATTTTTCATTGGTGGTGCCAGAAGGGCAGAAAAAGGGGGCCAGTGGGCCAGTTCATCCCAGCAGACTTACTTTTATGAACTTGGCACAGGACTTTGTGAGACTATTTTTGTATTCAGATTCCATTGAGGATTTTTTTTGTTAATCTTTTGCTGGCTTGTTTATTTAAATTAATCCCTGATTAACTTAAGAAGCTTTCTTTGGCACTTAATAGTTTATCAGAGTAAAAGATTACACTGCCAAACCACACACACTTTAGTCACACAGCTGATCCTGGGGCAGTAAAATTTGCTATGCTCTCTGTTTCAGTTACTGCACAGAAAGCACTTTATCATAAAATGACTTAAGGCACATTTATTGCCAGTGTCCTGTGGAGGAGCAGAGGATCTTGTGGGTATAAGGTTAATGGCCTGTTTGCTTGTGGTTTATGATGCTGACATTTGTTGTCTGTGGATGCTGAACCTCACAGACTCTGGCCTGTAAGTGCGTGCTGGTGGCACAAGAGTGGGGTTGTAACTGGTGAAAATAAAAGAAAAAACAGATGGAAAGTTTTCTGACTGTATTTACTGGTTAGTTGTAGAATGGGTCAAGCAAAGCTACATGCAAAGGTGAGAGCCTGTGGTGCCAGTGGATGTGGTTTGTGTCCCTCCTTTCCCTGCACAGGAAGGTGCAGTGCCAGCAGTGGGAGCTGAGGGGACCCCTGGGCTCTTGCTGGACACAGGAGTGACCCCTGGGTGTGCAGTGACATCCTTTAATATCAAACACAAACCTCAGCACCTACAGGAGAACTGGCAGCTGCTTTCTGTCACAGACATCTTTTATGAAAAATCCTTTCCTTAGGATTTTTCCTCCTGAGAAGCTGAGACGCCTCAGGAACAAAATGCAAACAATGGTTATCTGCTGCTGTGGAATGCAACAGGTGCATCTGGGATTGGTCTCATGTGGTTGTTTCTAATTAATGTCCAATCACACTGAGCTGGCCTCAGACTCTGTCCAAGCCACAAACCTTTGTTATCATTCTTTCTTTTTCTATTCTTAGCTAGCATTCTGATGAAATCCTTTCTTCTATTCTTTTAGTATAGTTTTAATATAATATATATCATAAAATAATAAATCAAGCCTTCTGAAACATGGAGTCAGATCCTTGTCTCTTCCCTCATCCTCAGACCCCTGTGAACACGGTCACAGCTTTCCATGAGGCTTCTGCATTTGTGAGCCAGTGTGCTCTCTTCTAGGTTATGTTTGATTTATGTAACTTTTTATTGGAAATCTTCCAGCATTAAAAGAAAATGGAGAAAAAGCAAAATTCTAGAAAATATTTCTGCTTCATCAGGCAAATAAAATATGTGGCCTATGGCTATTCAATATGTAACATGAATAATTACAAGTATCAGAAACTACTGAAAATAGTTTAGAAGCTAACTAAAGAAGAGAAATAAATAAAGATTTGTTGAATCTTGAATGAGTGTTTCAGCAGGGATGAAAAGAAGTGGCTGAATTAATTATCCATTACTAAATATTTGCCTAGCTTTATCCTTCACCAAGACAGGGAAAAATTGAAGTACTGTAGAGATTTGGAGATAAAAAATGCTGGCTAAACAAACGCTTGTAATAACGTGATCTATAGAAATTAAAAGTGCTGCATTTTTGCAGGCTTAAGTCAAAAAATGTATCAAATAGACTGGTGTATCAAAAACGGAATAAATACATTTCTCATCCTGATAACTAAGCATTTGTGTATTCAGCACCAGGTTGGATTATTGGTTTTAATTGCCTGGTTTGTACTTGAAGATTTTCCATGGCTCAATCCTTTCTCTTTTCCACCTGCTTATTTTGCACCCCTCAGGTGTTAGAGGGGGTGTCTGGGAGCTGATGTCCCAATTGTCACAGAGGTTGTCAGCAGAAATTGGGAAGCTCACTGTGAAGGCCCTTGCAAAATCAGTGCCCAGATTTAGGTCCATGTTCTTGGAGCTCCCAAGAGCACGAGATCCACTGAGAGATCTCCACACTGGAGAGCCCTTGAAACAGAAATCCCTTCCCATTAGGAACCACTGTTTCCAGGGGTGCATTTTGGGAGGTTCCTGGAACTGGTGGCTCTGCCAGAAGGAGCAGCTCTGCCAGGGTGAACTCTGTGAGGCTGCAGGAGGACTCAGAGAGTCTGGGGACAGCAGGACCAGCTCCTGGCCTGTCCTGAACAGGAGATGGCTCCTTTGGAGAAATGAGGTTTGAGCAGCAGTGGGCACAGGTGGCCCCACTTTTGGGGTGTTTGCCACCTTCACCCACGCCTCTGAACAGGTTGGTTGGTTGGTTGGTTGAAGGTGCAAAAACTGAACATCAGTTTCCAGAAGACCCACAGAAAATTACTATAAATGGTTTATATGAGATCTCTTTCTTCTGGGAGAGGGATGGGAGTGATGGAGAGCTGGATATGTCTCCTTCAGGAGCCCTGCAGGAGTCTGGCAGCCCCAGCCCAAGCTTTTTTTTGTTTTGCATTAATTTCCCATTCACTCATCTTAGATGCCTTATGTCAGACAGTAAAGTCTGAATGAAGGGTGAAGCTGTCAGCAGGCAGAGTGGAAAAACACAAACAGGAGCAGGGGCTGAGCTTGCCAGGTTGGCTGGTCTCAGCAGGTTCATGCCTGAGGGCTCCAGTAAATATTCCTGCTGGAAAGGGGCTGATGTTCAGTCACTGCCCTGCAAGTGACCTGAAATATGTGCTCACTTAAGCAGCCAGATATCTGCTTTTTAAAATGTTGTAAAATCATATAATGGTTGAACTTGTCTCTGGGCTGTGGCAATTCAGCCTCTAGTGTGGACCCAAACGAGCTAAACCAGCCCTGCTTTAGGAGGAAAGGAAGGAATCCTGTGCATGAAGGCATTTCTGTGGGTCAGTTTTCCTTCTTTTTTTCCAGGACTGCTGTCAGGGTTTAGTGAATTACTTGGCATCCTATATATTACAAAATGAAAACTATAAAACACCACAGAGCCACAAGTCCTACCCCCTGCAGCACCTTAAAGACCCCACAACTAACCCTTAACAAGCGTGGCAGGTTGTGATGGAAGGGGCTGATCAGAGACTGCTCGTGTGTTTTCCTTGTCCCTTCACACCAGCCTGAGCAGCTGCTCAACTACAGACACCACCAGCAGGAACAGAAATCAGATTTCATGCATCTAACAACCCATAATACCATTACAGAAGTTGTTAACCATCCAAAGTAGCTCTTGAGCTGTAAGCAAGCAGTCTGAACTCTGGACTGGAGGGGAAGCCAGGGAGCTGTTTTCTGGCAATATAAGTAGCTCAGACACCCACTTCATAGCAAGAAAAATCACAATAACCTCCTTCCCTCCTCTCTCTCCCCCACTCACCGTTACTAATTTATCCTGATTGTAATGGCTTCTATTTGCTCTAAGCAGATCCTGTTCCCTTCCTGGGAAGAACAGCTACAAGGACATAATATTCCCAGAGGAGGATCTGTGCTAGGATTCGGGCAGGCTCAGGCAGATATAATGATCTCTTGATGGGAGGCCCCTTTTCGATCAGGCAGCCCATGGCCATTCTAATGTGATTGTAATCTGAAACAAGACACCGGGAGCTGCATCTGGAGTGAGCCCTCCCGTGGTAAGGAGCTGCTGTTTAATTTATTGTCACATTTTGCAAATGTTTTATGTCTCTTCAAAAAGCCCAGCTGAGCTGCTTGTATGTGCCTGCTGATGGGGCTAGAGGCTGTGTCATGGGTGCTGAGGGGCACCAGAGAGTGGCTCTGACACTTGCAGGGATGTGGGGACAGCCTCATTCTCTGTGCACATCCACCCAGGTGGGTGACACTGTATGAGAACTCAATCTTCCCTGTCCATTCTGGCTGCAAAGCAAATGCTAACACTGCCCTGGAGCACTGCTACTAACTCAAGAGGATTCTCTGGTTATTTCTGAAGTTTCTCTGCATTTGTGTCTCTCACTTTCTCCCAGTGTCAGGATCCTGGCTGGATTTGCAGCCCCGTCTCTGTGCCATGTTGAGCTCCTTGTGAGGGGGCAGAGCCTCCTGCTCAGGGATGGGGCAATTGAAGCTGTCTGAAGCTGCTCTGTGCTGGGCCCTTTGCTCCTCTGTGGCCAAGGGAGAGAGAAGTGCTGCTGGAGGATGGTTCTTCCCATCAAGCTGAGTGGGCTAAATAGCTCTCAAGATGTTCCTGCCTCTCTCAGCTGGGTACAGAAGGAGCCTGGGCACCCAGTGCAAGAGATCCATTTAGGTAATGGGTTCCTCTATTGATGGGGGCCCACTAATGGAACAGCCAGCACCACTCACAGGACTCTCTTTATCAAGCCTGTGTGTGCTTTACTGCTTTTGTTTTGTTTAGTGACACTGGGGGGGCAGTGGTAGCTCTGCAGGATTCCCCCCTGGAGCCCCAGCCAGCATGCCTGGAGCTGCCTGGTGGGCAGTGCTCACTCCCCTGCGCACCAGAGGCATGTTGCTGAGGGGGGGAGTTTGGGGAGGGAGGACACACAAGTTCTGGGGGCAGAGGCTGCCAGTCTGCCAGAGAGCTGCACCTCTCCAAAGGGCACAAAAGCCAAGGTGGGACAGGAGCTACACCATGTTCCTCCTGCACTCAGCCCTGCCTGCTCTCTGCTGCTGGAGGCTGTAAGGCTGTCACCCCATCACAAAGTCCTAAATTATGCTCCCAGTGCCTGCTGTCAGCTGGGCTGTCAGCACCAGAGCACTGTGTGGTGCCCTTGCCTTTACGCTTGTCTGCACCACCCTGACTAACTGTGGCCATGGTATAAATAATAAACACTGATAAACACTTAATACCTTCCCTCTGTCCTGGTTTTTACAGCAACACACTCAGCCATAGGTCATGGGTGCAATCACATCCCTGTCATCAGTGCAATCTGTCTCCATGTCACATCTGGACAGGCCTAATTTAACAGAGGTGTTTTTTAGAACTAGCTAATAAATTGTTTGCTCTGTGTGGTTCCCAGCCCTGCTCTCAGCACTCCCATCACCCTGGTGTGTGGCCTGGGACTGTTTTCAGTCTGTTTTGGAGGGACTCAGGGCTCTGCTTGGGTGCAGTTTGTCTCTGCATCAATGACCAGCTCCACTGTGCACGTGGCTGGGATGTCACACCTGGCAGGGCCAGGGGCTGCAGCTCACCAGTGTGATGTGATCACTGCTCTGTCCCAGGCTGGGGCACAGACACAGGCTGCCTCACAGAGCTGCAGGCCTGCAGAGAGGGATTGTGGCTGATTGATTGTTTTTTGTATCCTTGGAAACTGAAAGGGCATTAAAATTGCATGGTGTGTGCAGTGCTGATGCACTCTGCTCCTTGAAGTGCAGCCTTGGGCCTGGAGATGGCTTCAGCCTCCAGCTGCCCTGCAAAGGGCACTGCTTTGGGAGAAAAGCTAAGCTACAGCTGAACACCAAACTGCTTAGAGGGAATGCTATCAGTTTAGAGGGAATCCAACCAAGGCCAGGTTGGATGGGCCTTTGAGCAGCCTGGTCTTAGTGGAAGGTGGCCCTGCACATGGCAGGGGTTTGGAACTGAGGTTGCCTTCCAACCCAAACCATTCTGTGAAGTACCTTTGTGAATTGCAGTGCTGGGTCCAGGAGGGTGTCTGGCTCTGAGACATCCCTGACCACAGCTCAGCACCTTCTCTGTTGTGTTTCTCACAGCAGAGTTCCTGTCCAAGAGGAGTTGTCTGCTCCAGACCATCCCACCCCAGCCACAGGGACTGCTGGGGCAGGGGCCAGGCCTAAGGTGGAGTTCCTGCACAGCAACCACCACCCAGCAGCCTGAGGAACGGGGCTTGCAAAAGGCCCCAGTATCTGCTCAGGGCTTCATCATCTAACACTGAAAGGGAGTGAATATGATCCCTCTGGGATGGAGACTACAGGGAGCAACAGAGTCATTCTCCAGCCTTTGCCTCATTTTGTCTCAGCTTTTATGCCTTAAAATAAATGTACTAAATAAGAAATCCTTGCTGCAGTGGCTGATGTGTGGATGTTTGTCATCTAGTGTGCACAGAGCCCTTGGGCAGGGCTGTCACCCATGTTTGCTGCACCCAGCACAGGGTGTAGGCCAGCACTGCCTACACGAGAGCTGCCCTTGGCTTCCCAGTGTGGTGCTGGCTGCTGGGCTGGGCCCTGCTTGTGGTATCCCAAAGTGCTGCCAGCAGGTGGGATAGCCCTGGGATCAGCCCTGCCCTCACCTGTGCCCTGGCTGCTGGGCTGGGCCCTGCTTGTGGTGTCCCAAAGTGGTGCCAGCAGGTGGGAGAGCCCTGGGACCAGCCCTGCCCTCACCTGTGCTCAGGTGGTTCCCAGGCAGCTCTCCCCAGCACTGCCAGCTCTGAGGGGAAAGGGGGTCTCTGGAATTGCCCCCAGGGCCACGGGAAGGAGCACTGAAGGGCTGTTCCCAGTCCTGAGCTGCCATCAGCCCACGGGGGCTGCTCCCAGTGCTGCCATCAGGGCACACACTCTCATGGTGAATCACCAGCACCTGCCTGACCTCAGCCAACAAACCTCATTTTGCATCAGATCTGGGTTACTGTCTCTCAGACACCAGGTTTTCCATTTTCTACAACAGCACCAGAACAAAGGCTCTCCCAGGATCTCATTTGCTCCTACCTTCTCATTGCTGCTAATTAACGCTGTGGCTGCCTAGTCACGCAGTGGGTGTTCATCTTTATGCATGTGTTCACAGAGGATGAACAAAATATCTGCATCACGGGCTCCTGTGAGTTGATTTGCTGGGGGACAGGTGCCTGATGCTTCAGGAATTCCTCTAGCTACGACAGGATCTGCTGGGCACCTACCTTGGTGCTCTCCTCAGCAATTCACAGGCTGCTCCTTGTCAAAGTCACACCAGGAAATGTCAGTGGGCCTGGAGCTGCTGCTGGTGGGCGACTCAAGGGTGCTACCGAGTGCCCTGTGCCTGCCTGAGCACAGCCAGACCCGTGGGAGAAAGGGAATGGAGCAAATGGAGCAACTCTGTGTGTGTGAGCACATGGG
This sequence comes from Emberiza elegans, assembly GCA_024865655.1. Taxonomy (NCBI): domain Eukaryota; kingdom Metazoa; phylum Chordata; class Aves; order Passeriformes; family Fringillidae; genus Emberiza; species Emberiza elegans. Next base: position 36,612,976 of record JALJVW010000129.1, on the reverse strand, counting down.
GAGGAGAGAAAAACAGGGAAGAGAAACCACAATTGGTTGTGGGCTTCAACTAATGGGCATGGAGTACTCAGAAATCATTCTGTAAAGTGCACCAGATCCCCACAAAGGCTCGCTGGCAATGAGTCACTGGTTAATGTACCACTAACTTGGATTTATAGGTTTAATATTTTTCTGTTGCGCTGTTGCTGTTGCTGTGTAGATTGCTTCATCAATTTTCTTTCCTGTTCTGAGGTAGGTTAAAGTAGGATCTTTTGGGGTTGTTATTTTTAATAAATAGATTATATTTCAAAGAATATTGAAAAAGTTCCTTGCCATTTATTCTTCAAGACTTGAAATGGTCTCTCTGATGTCCTAGTCCAATTTACATGGTGGTTAACTGTCCCATGCCTATATAAATGTCCTTTTTCTGAGGACCTAATGAATATAACAGCCAGTCTCAATGCATTTATTTCAATAGTAGTCACGAAGGAGAAGCTTTTAAATGAAACCATCTTTATTTTTTAAAAAACCCACCAATATATTAATAACTTTTTAAAAAGTGTCAATATTCCTCCTTTCTGTGTCCGACTGAATACAGACATTTTACTGCTTTTAATAAATATACATGTCAATTTTCCCTTCCAGAGATCAAAACTCTGCTCTGGCAAGAGATTTTAAAGTAGGTGCTCAAACTGAGCCATATCCCAGGGAGCCAGGGGAGAGTGGCTGTGTGCTGTGACACCCCCTGCGTGGGACAGGCTGGCAGAACTGGGACGGGCAGCCCGAGGCGTTTGTGCTTGCAGTGTGAGATGTTCAGGGCTGCTCGGGCTCTGGGACACCACACATCACCCTGCCGAGCCCGGAACCCACGCCAGCAAAGTCACGGAAAATGGATTTAAGACTGGTGGTATTTAAGTTGCTGGGTACTTCATGTCCGTCATTACTAATTTTTGAGAGTGTGCACACAGCGTACATACACACACTACACATACACAGACACACAGGTATGTGTGAGCATGTGTACTTGTTGGGTTTCCTGAGCAGGACGCTCCTGTTAGCACTGTCCCTTTCCGGACAGGCTGCTGCGGCGCAGGTGACCCTGGGCGGTGCAGAGGCTCTCCAGAAGTGCCTGGATTTCAATGGGAACGGAGCCCCCAGTGCAGTAGTGAGGAGCCCGGATCTCTCCAGAAACGAGTCTGGGTTTAAACCACAGAAAGGCGATGCGCACCTTGCTCGAGTCCCCCTTCCCTTGGCGGAGGAGGATGAGCTCTCCGCGGCCGTGGGCCCGGCGCGGCCTCTCCGGTGCCGGGGATCCCCCCGGTGCCCTCGGCACGGTCCCGCCCCGCCCCGCCCCGCCCGGCTCCCGCACCGCCGCGTTCCGGGGCTGGCGGCTCCTCCCGGCAGTGCGGTACCGCGCGGCCGCCATTGCATCACCGGCACCGCGCCGGCCGCGCCTGCAGCCCGCACCCCATCCCGCACCCCGCATCCCTCATCTCCATCACCCATCCCCATCCCGCACCCCGGCTCGGGCGGGGAGCGCGGGGCTCGGCGGTTCCGCGGCGGCGGGGCAGGCACTCGGGCCGGGCTCCAGCGCCGGTTCGGCGGCTCCGGGCCCCCCCCGGGCCCGCGTAGGGCGCAGCGCGGAGGCGGCGGGGGCTCGGCGGGGCTCGGCGGGATGCGGCGGTGGTGACGGGCCCGCGGCAGCCGCGCAGGTCCCGCCATGGGCCCCGCCTGAGCGGCGCGGCCGCGGCCGGCCCCGGGCCCGGGCCGGGCATGGGCGGCGCGGCGGCGGCGGGCGGGCGCTGAGGGCCGGCGGCAGCATGGAGGCGATCTGGCTGTACCAGTTCCGCCTGATCGTCATCGGCGACTCCACCGTGGGCAAGTCCTGCCTCATCCGCCGCTTCACCGAGGGCCGCTTCGCCCAGATCTCCGACCCCACCGTGGGCGTGGATTTCTTCTCCAGGCTGGTGGAGATCGAGCCTGGCAAGAGGATCAAGCTGCAGATCTGGGACACGGCCGGGCAGGAGCGGTTCCGGTGAGACCCGCGGGGCCGGGGGCTGCGGGCCGGGTGAGGCGCGTGGAAACGAGACAAAGAAGAGTCAAATTGGCACCTTTTGTGCCCCCCATCCCCACCCCGCATCCTTCCCCCATCCCCGGGACCCGTGTCCGCCCCGGATGGCCGCAGGCAGGTGTGCGGAATGTGCCGGTGTGCGGGATGTGCAGGTGTGCGGGATGATGTGCCGGTGTGCGGGATGTGCAGGTGTGCGGGGTGATGTGCCGGTGTGCGGGAGGATGTGCCGGTGTGCGGGATGTGCCGGTGTGCGGGATGTGCCGGTGTGCGGGATGTGCAGGTGTGCGGGATGATGTGCAGGTGTGCGGGATGATGTGCCGGTGTGCGGGATGATGTGCCGGTGTGCGGGATGATGTGCCGGTGTGCGGGATGATGTGCAGGTGTGCGGGATGATGTGCCGGTGTGCGGGATGATGTGCAGGTGTGCGGGATGTGCCGGTGTGCGGGATGTGCAGGTGTGCGGGATGATGTGCAGGTGTGCGGGATGATGTGCAGGTGTGCGGGATGTGCCGGTGTGCGGGATGATGTGCAGGTGTGCGGGATGTGCCGGTGTGCGGGATGATGTGCCGGTGTGCGGGATGATGTCCGGTGTGCGGGATGATGTGCAGGTGATGTGCGGGATGATGTGCCGGTGCGGATGCCGAGGGGCGGCCCCGCTGCCGCCAGGGAGGGATGCGAGGCCCGAGGCAGCGCTGGGTCCGCGCTTTGCCAGCCTTGAGCTGTCCTTGCATCGGCGGATGCTGCTGGCAGGGAGAGCAGAGCGCCCTTTCCTGCTTCCCCCGGTGCGGAGGCAGGGCCGGGATGTTTCCCAGGCGAACACTACGGAACGCAGTGGAAAATGCGTTTTGGTGCTCTGCTGCGACAGCAGAGCTCAGCTCTCCTCCGTAGGACAGAGAAAGGTCGGGACAAACCTTTGGCTGTGGCTGTGCAGGATGACAGGTGCTTTCTGGAGAGTGCCAGCGCTGCATGGGCGCAGACAATTTGGGACCTTGAGCAACAGTAACCAAGTCTCGATGAAGTAGAATAAAGGCAGCATGTGGGACCATGCCAAGTTTCCCACAGGACTGTGTGGGAAAAACAGCAGCCCCCCAGCCAAAGAGGGGCTCAGACCTGCTGCTCACAGTGCTCATTTTGAGGCTGTGTGAGTGTACCCGCAGCTCCTGGCCTCCTGTTTGCTTGTCTGTGTTTTTCATGAGTCTTTAACCCTGATCCACTCCTCCATCCTGCTCCCTTGGGATCACTTCCTGTGCTCCACATCTCTGTGCAGCATCACAGAGCTTCTACGTCTGTGCTGTAATGACTCGCCTGAGGAATGTTTTGGTTTCATTCAGTGGATGAAAACTCCCCTACCCCACCCCTCTCACCACCTTCCCTCGCATCTGTGGCGCTGGCATCTGGCCCAGGATGTGCAGTAGTTGGTCCTTATCCACTGACAGGATTTTCCTCTGCTGCCTTGATGCCTTGCAGGCAAGGAGCTGCTGCTTTATTCTGCTGAGAGAGGAGGTGCTTTAGCTTGCAGTTGCATCAGCTCCCAGCTCTGGCTCTCTGGCTGAGGTCTCTAGAAAACACACCTGAGAGCTGTGCCCTGTTCTGCCGTTGCTGTGAGGAGCAAGAGCTCTCGGATGGCTTCAGTTTCCTTTCCTTTGCACATCAGGAACTCCAGGGCCCTGGAGGCTGCTGGCCCTCGGTGCTGGGCTGACCCAGCCCCGCACTCGGGCTGTCAGCATGATGAGCTGGTGACCTTCAGAGCAAGGGCAGCTGCACTGGTGCCCTGGGCAGCAGCCTGCAAAGGCAGGCAGGGTGCAGGGGGCAGGAATGGTCAGTGACAGTAAAAAAGCCCCACTGTGCAACTTTGAAATGCCCTTGCCAAAGTGCAGGCTTGAATGCCCAATGTGCAAAGCTGGAGCAAAGCCAGGGGCCTTTATGGTTCACTCTGAAATGTGGAAAAAATACAAGGTAAAATCTGGTTTGTGTTTACCCTTTTCAAATTGCTCTCAGCTCTGTGTGACAAATTGTGCCCCAAGAAGGCAAGTCTTGGTCTCCTCCTTCAAGGAATGTTTCTTGGCCAGAGACAAGAATTAGCTGTTACTGGAATAAGCCAAAGCCCCTTGCACTTGTCATAGGCAAGGAGCACAATGGAGCAGGTACTCTGCAGAAACCTGAAACTGTTTTTGTCATTTGTCAAGCACAGGGAGTTTTTGAAGAGGGAAATCTGTAAGAATGAGCTCCCCGTTTTCAGATTTGAGCCTTTCCAGTCTGTTTTACATAGTTTAACAGCTGCCCCACGAGGACAAAACCACTGTAGTTATTTTGAAAACACCTTGGCATTCTCTGAGCAGCAGCTGCGTTACAATTTTGCTCTTCCTGACCCCCTGTTGTGAGCTCTTTCACTCTCCATAAATTAGTAGCATTTTCTGTGCAGTCAAGGCTTAAATTGCGGTTAAACACGTGCCGCTCTCTTTTGCCAGACCAGGCCCCAGCCCATGCTGCCTGGGGCAGTGTTGGGGCTGCTTTGGAGCTATAGAAGAGCAGGGTCCAATTCTTGCCAGATCCAGCAGGTTTTGCCCATCTCTGGTTGCTCAGATACTGCTGTTCCCTTGTCAGAAACGTGATGTTGTGTAATGCTAGCAAAAGCAAAAGCCTGTGCAGCCCTCTCTCCCTGGAGCTGTGTCCCACCACCCACAGAAGAGCTGTTTCCTCCCAGCCAGCAGCTCTGCCTTGGCTGAGAGGGGAATACTCGAGCAAACAGGCCCTGGCTGCAGGAGTCCCACCATGGGCACAGAGCAGGGGACAGTTCCCACACAGAAACATTGTCTGTGTGTTAAAACTTGGCCAAAGTGGCTGCAAGCCCTGTTCCGCTCTGGTCGGTGTGTGTGTGTGGCAGGAGGAGGGAAGGTAGAGACCTCAGAAGGGAATTGGGGAGGGATGTGCAGCATGAAGGCAATATAGGCTTTGCCTCCTGCAGATTGGTGAGGAAAATAGTTGTGGAAAAGGCTTTAAGAAAGGCACTGAGACCTTCACCTGAATTTACCTTGAAGCAGCATTCAGCTTAGATCCCATCATGTCTTTCAGAAGTACCTGGGGCATTGTTGTTGCTGGCAGGAGGAGCCAGGGCTGATGGCACAGAACACAAGGGAGAAGCAGAAATGTCTGTGACAGTGTTGGGGTGAATTCAAAGTGCCAGTATCTGTTTGCAGCTGGCCAGATAGCAAAAGGCAGATCTAATTCCCTCAGTGCCAAATGTGCAGAGTGACTATTGTCCCTAAGCCAAACAGTTGGAGAGGAGAAATGATCCGAACATTGCCAGCTATGTTTTTTCCCCTGCTACTGGCTTTCTTCAGTTTTGTCTGTGAATTTTCACCCATCACTGTATGTTTATCGATAAAACAATTCTTGGAAACTCTAGTTCATCCTTTCTTGGGGCAATTTTGACAGATACACATACTACAGGATCAAATGGCACCTAACAACAGTCTTGCATAGCCAAAAAAAGATTGTCCTAAGGTAAAAATGCAGCAGTGCTTGTATTACTCCAGCAAAGAAAGTTCAGGCCTGAGTGTGAATTCCTCCAGAGACTGAAATCAATCAATGCTTCTGGATTCAGAGCAAATCCATGACTTGCAGAAACACCACTGTTCATCAGCTTCTTGGTTTCCCCTTGTGCAGCAGTCACTGAACTGTAGCTCTGCTCAGCCCCATGGCCTCAGCTTGGCTCCTTTGCCCTGAGTTTGCTGATTTCCTGTGCTGCTTCTGGCTGCCTTGGGCTGGCCTGGCTCAGAAGAGCTGTGGGACATGTACTTCATTTTCCAGCCTGTAGTTCCAGGGTCCTTTTGGTGACTATTTAATGTCAGTATTTGGCAGGAACATGACCACTGTTAGTGCAGCTTCTCCTTGGAAGCTCTTGTATTATTTTGCTGTTTCTCAGTCAGTGCCATGAACAGTAACGGTGCCCTGTCACTGCAATGTCACTTTCATCCAGTTGTGTAGAGGAGGAAGCTGTAGGGATGGGTGGTATTCCCAGAATGGGAATGGGCTCTGGGTACATGGAGGGGAGCTACAACCCCATGGGCAGCCTTTTCAGATCTCTGACCTCCTGCTTTTATGTGGCTGTCAGAGAGGGGTGTTTGGTTTCAAATGAATCCTTTGATTTGTCACAGTGCTTCTAAACCCATGGGTTAGATGAGGTGTCCAGAGAACTGACATGGTGGGGGTGGGACTCAACAGCCAGGGACATAAAAAAATCCATGAGGGAAAAAAGTGGTTGGGTGTCTCAGACAACTTTTATGAAAAATCCTTTCCTCAGGATTTTTCCTCCTGAGAAGCTGAGAGGCCTCAGGAACAAAATGTAAACAATGGTTATCTGCTGCTGTGGAATGCAACCAATGGATCTTTAATTGGTCTCATGTAGTTGTTTGTAATTAATGGCCAATCACAGCCCAGCTGGCTTGGACACAGAGCCTGAGCCACAAACCTTTGTTATCATTCTTTGCTATTCTATTCTTAGCCAGCCTTCTGATGAAACCTTTTCTTCTATTCTTTTGGTATAGTTTTAATGTAATACATATCATAAAATAATAAACCAAGCCCTCTGAAACATGGAGTCAGATCCTCATCTCTTCCATCATCCTCAGACCCCTGTGAACACGGTCACAGTGGGGGCATTTTGAAGAGAGCCATAATCAGTGGGGCAGCTACCCAAGTGTGTAATCTTTAAGCCAAAATAAGTTTTCCTTTTAAATGACAAACTCTACAGAGCACAAGCTGGAAGTTCTAAGGTGTTGCCTGAATGGCCTTCTCTTGCCCTGCAGGGCAGGCAGGGTGGTGGAAATGCTGCTTTCTTAAAGGACATGTGTTCAGAGAGCTGTGAGCTAACTCTGCTGTGGCTCCTTGGCTTGCAGGTCCATCACCAGAGCCTACTACAGGAACTCGGTGGGAGGACTGCTCCTCTTTGACATCACAAACCGCAGATCTTTCCAGAACGTGCACGAGTGGCTGGAGGAGACCAAGGTGCACGTGCAGCCCTACCAGATCGTGTTTGTGCTGGTGGGGCACAAGTGTGACCTGGACACGCAGCGGCAGGTGACCCGGCACGAGGCAGAGAAACTGGCTGCTGCCTACGGCATGAGGTACATCGAGACCTCGGCCCGCGACGCCATCAACGTGGAGAAGGCCTTCACCGACCTGACCCGGGACATCTACGAGCTGGTGAAAAGGGGGGACATTTCCATCCAGGAGGGATGGGAAGGGGTAAAGAGCGGCTTTGTCCCGAACGTAGTGCACTCCTCAGAAGAAGTGGTGAAATCAGATAGAAGGTGCTTGTGCTGAGCTCCTCTAGGGAGGCCGTGGTGATGAACTCTACTAACCAAACGTTCTTTACTAAGTGAACTCAGTGTGACAGAAGGGAGAGCCCTTCACTCCCATTGTGAACAGCCTCCCACGTTGTTTTGGACACCAGGACAGACCCTGGAAAGAAATATTCCGTTCCAAATAAGCTTTCAGAACTGGGGGCTACAAACCTGAAGGAGAGTGAGTGAGGATGCATGTGGATGTTGTAAGGAGACAGGAAGCAGAAATGAGGGGCTGCACAACACAGGAGAGGGTATGCAGAGCTGAATGGGCTGGTACTTGCCAGGGTACTGTACATGTTCTCTTTTAAGTAAACCCATAGCTCCCTGCTGGCTTTTGGAGCCACAGGATGGATATTCAGTCGTATGACAGGCAGACAGAGAGAAAGCAGGAGGACATTTTGGTTTGTGTCAGCTATTTCTTTCCAGGAAGGTCTAAAGGCAGCACAGATACCATTTCCTCATAAGGTCAGTTCCACAGGAGAGGTTTACTGACATGGTATGCACACTTCTGAGTTTTCTTTCTTATGTTCTTGAACCTAGTTCAATAGCAAAGAATATTTTGTGAGGTTTAAAAAGGAGAACAGTACTTATTTGATTGGTAATTAAAGTTTAAATTATTCCTCCCTTAACAGTGTTTTTCTTGCTGTGCTGAACCAAGACTCTAAGTGGCAACTCTTGCTGCACTAGAAATTATTCAATGCAGTTTTTACTCAGTGCCTGGGTGAGTACCTTGAAAGTACCCCAAGTTCAGGCTTTCCAGCAGAATTAAGTGATCAAGAGCATAAAGAGAGAACCATGTCCTCAGGTGTTATGTGTTAAGACTGGGGTGTTGCAGCCAGGTGGGACACACCATTTCTGTCTCAGTAACAGCACTGTGCTGACCTTACCAGCCAGGTCACAAGGAGGAATGGAAAGGAAGGAGGGAAAAAAGAAACCCAACAAAATAAAAAACTTGAAAAGCTTAACTCAGGTGCATCAGACATCCTAAAAGGTGAGATTAGCTCTTAAAGAAGTATAATAGCATTGAAAGTAACAGCTTCTATCAGTAGTTCTGCTGTTAAAATGTCATTTTCTGTCTTGGCCTCTGTGGAAGAGAACTGGCACTGGGAAGGTGGAACACACAGCAGGAGTGTCTGAGCAGGTGGGAAGGAAAGCCTCAAGACACACTCAAGAGTAAAATTTGTTTTCCTCCATGTTTTAGTTTGACAAAAGAGGATCCATCTCAGGCTGGCCATCATGGGATGGCAGCCATATCACAAAAGCTGGATGTAGGTGGATGTTTTCTGGGAATATCATTCACCACTTTAAAGCTTTGCTTCTGCCAAATTTTAACCCAAGCTTTTGAAGTGCAATGGGGTGACTGTGCTCCTGTAGCAAATTAGGGAACTTGAGCCTATTGAAAGTGAGCAAACAAAACTATAGTGACTTTTTTTACTTGTGTTTGAAAGCTTTATACACCAAACTGCAGTGGGCAGGATGGGGGATTAGGTAAAAGCCACAGGAAGCATCTAGTGTTTATTTTTGGCCTCTGAGTAGAGAAAAAGAAAATATTTGTTCCAGCTTTTTAATCTACAGAAATACAGGTGTTGATTGCTGTTGAGTTCAGACTGTTTCTCCTTCTGAACCCGTTCTCACAGTTTGCAGCAGCACATGGGCAGCTCTCTATTAAGAAAAAACCTGTGGTTTCCATATTGAAGCTGTAAAAAACCCAAACCCACAGCAAGCCCAACCCAGCAACCCAAACCCTGAACACTTTTGCTTGTGGCGTTCAAGTAACAATTTCAGTTCCTGGGCTCTGCAGGGGAGCAGCACAGCTGCACCTGCTGGGAGGGCACAGGGAGCAAATGCCAGGAGGGGGTGGCAGTGCCTGGTGCTTCTTGGTGAGCTTGTCACTGCTGAGTAGGCTGTGAGTGCATCCAACAGCTCCTGCTGAAGGGCAGTGAGTGCCAGGCACCTGTGGTTGAGTGGAGTGCCCTGAAGATTAAAAAGAAAAAGAAACGTGTGCCCTTTACAAAATCTGTTTCTGGGTGAGCAAAGGTGGGTGCAGGGAGCACCCCAGGAACTGGGCAGATGCCAGGGCAGAGTGAGGGGGTTGCTCAGACCAGCCCAGTCAGTTGCATTTCACAAAGGCAGGGCCAGACAGTACCAAAGGGTCGGTTTCTTTGTTCCCTGGATGGAAAGTCCACCTAGCAGCTGCTTCAGGGGCCAGCTGGACACTGGGTGTGCCCAGGGGTGCCTGGCTGAGCCCCCAGGGCCACAGAGCCAGGGTGTGACATGAGGGGCAGTGAGGAGTTGGAGCAGACATTTTAGCAATAGTCAAATTCCGTAATTCCCTGTGTGAGAGCCTGGCCAGAGGGGAAAGATCACTTTTCATGAGACAGACAATATTTTATTTAATGGGTTTTGGACATTCCCCGTTACTGCTCCCAGGGAGAAATTCCAGAAAGCCTAAGCCAGGAAGTGCGTTCTGGCCTTCAGAGTAAATCTTCACTTTAAATACAGAAGTGTTGTAATTCTAAAGAGGAACAGTACAGAAGAAAATGTACATGGTCTTAACTATTTAGAGTTAATAAATTGTTATATTAAATTATAGAGAAATCATTATCTACATCTTTTTCTAATTCCTTGCATTTTCTAGACAGCTTATTAAAATATAGGAAATGTAGATTCATCTGTACAAAATTTGGAATGTTTTTTCTAAGATGAAGAACTTATTGGATATGCTAAGAATTCTTTTCTAACAACTGGTTTTAATGCTTTGACTTAGAGGGACTTTGAGAAATCAGGTGGTGATACCTCTCACAGGCTAAAGGTCAGGAGCTCTTATACTCTAGGACAAAAAAGAGAAAAAAAAAAGCAAAAGCTAACTTTCTGTGGTGTCTACCACATGTTAAAAACAATCTGCATGTTAAACTGAACTTGCTCAGAACCTCCAGAATAAAAGCATACTTTACACTGTCCTCGCTTTGTTATGCACTGTAACGAAATGTGAAAATAATGCTGTATTTAGCTGTCTGTATGTGACTGAAAATATGCTTGTATTTAGCAAAATGGTTACTACGTGATAATGTGAAATTCAAAACTTGTAAAGAAACTTTGGTGGTTTTTTTTTCCCCTTTCCCCCTGCCCATTCTGTCTTAGTGTGTTCCCTGCTCCCTGTCCCTGCTCTGTATTCCAGCCAGGGCTGGATCCACCATTCCCAGCACTGCCTCACAGCCACTGGCCAGGGCCTGCCTCACTCTGCAGAGCCTGTCCTCTGCCTTGCTGAGAAAAGCCAGACCAGCTCCTCGGAGAGAACAGAGAACACCACCCCCTGCTCCCAGCAGTTGCAGCCTCCGCAGCCTTGGCCCCTCCAGGCAGCCTCCGCAGGTCTGGTGGCAACAGCAAAGGGCAGAGCAGACCCAAGCAAGGATTAGCCATGGAGCTCATCTGGGACTTCTGGGGTTTTTTATTTACCTCAGATCAAACACACAAACACCAAACCCTGAGTTATGATGGCCACAGCCACCTCCCATTGCCCAGGAAGCAGAGCCCTTTGAACACAGGAGCCATTTCAGATCCAAGCTGTCACCCTGTCTCCTCTGACAGGAGGCAGCAGCTTCCTGGCAGTGGCATACAGCTGATTTTGCTCGGTTCTGCTTTTGCTGTGCAAAAAATGCTTAACTGGTCATTTTGTTGTGCCCAACAAAGGCAATTGCTGCCTTAGGACCAGCCAGGGGTGGGGGGGAGGAGCACAGCCTGTTGGGATCTCATTAATCCAAACTGAAGAAAAAACTGAGAGAAATCAGGCTGTATTTGCAGCTGCCTTTCCATCATTGCTGATGCTAGAAAAGGAAAATGGAGAGCAGCAGCCTGCAGCCTGAGCAGTGCCACATCCTGCTGCTGTGGCAGACACCTGTTGGAGCACTGCACTGCTGCAGGTTCCTCTGCTGCAGCCACAGACACTGAAACATCAGCATGACCCTGGGGAAGGAAGAGATGAGCCCAGGCACTTACTGCTGACCAGGGTTTACCTGCACTCTGCCCTTCCCTGCAGCTCACTTTCTGACAGGCACAGTGCTGGTGAATTGCCTGCTTTCAGTCACCAATTCAGATGTGCTGACTCACACTCCCCCTTTCATTCACACCAGCATCCAGCAGCCACACTTTTCACGTCTGCTGCTTCCACGGAATTTTTCACTCCCCCATGCCCAGTTAAGGGAGGGAAACATTATAGAAGATCACACGTCACATTCATGACTTCCACACAAAGAAAAATGCATAAAAACAGCTGTTTGCTACAACTGTTTAGTTTTACTATTTTAATATAATGAAATAAAAGTACAAAAAATTTACAGGTATATTGTTTCTTACATGAAGATTGAACAGTTAACATTTGCATTTATTTTGCAGTGAAACCTGTACTCTCAGTCACAGAATGTGATTATTAGCCACTGACATCACCACTGAGCATTTCATTTTAGAAAGAAACTGCAAAGGTAAGAGGCAACAGTCTCGCAAGGCTTCGTAAGGACCAAAAAATGCTCCAACTGTACCAGCAGAGGTCATGCTCCATTCAGCCATCCCGACCTAAGCCACATTTCCCATGTGAGAGGCTGTGTTCAGACATCTGAACTGGACATCTGGGCCAAGGGGCTGGGAATGGGAGGCTCTCACAAGCTGGGGGCTCTCGGGTCCCTGTTCAGCGCCTTCCCTGAAATAACCCCCATGGGCACAGGTATGGAAAACAAGGGTGAGGCCTGCAGGCCTGACATGCCCTGTGCTGCTCACTCCCTTCCCACTGCTCTGAGGACAATCACAAACTGCTGCCTGTGAGGTGCTGAGAGCTCAGTGACAGGCAGGCAGCTAACCCAGAGTTACCACAAGTTTATCCATACCCAGGAATGCCTGCAGGCTGGTGCTGCCATGAACTGACTGAAACCCCAAGATTCCACTCTATTTTTGTTGTTTCCTAGAACATTACAGCTGCTCATCTTCCAGCCCAAGTCAAAGTTAACTCCATCAGCTCCACAGAGATGAGAAAGAAAAACCCTGCATTGCCTTAGCCTGTGAACATGTCAGGCTCCATTTCATACATGCCCCTCAGCTTTTCAGACAGGCTTTCAGGTAGAAATTTATTTATGATGGACTGTTCTGATCAAAATACTACATCCTTTGCTGGACTGTGTGGTGCCTTTTCAAATAATTCATTTCATGAAGCATGCATGAAACCAAATTTTGAGTTTACAAATAAATAAAATGGTGCTCACCATTAGTTTTTATATATTTTACCATTTACTGAAATGCTGAAAGTAACTCAGTCCTGAATGAGGTTTGGGGGTGTTTAAATAAAAAATACTTGGAAATTGAAACCACATTTAAAATTGGAAAAACTATGCTTTGTTTTTGGATGGGTCTTGCTTGTTTCTTCTCTTTACATCCCAGTTATAAACTCTAGCCATATCTGAGGATGTGGAATTAAGGAAACAGCTTGCTCATGCTATCAGAAAAGAGAAAAAAAAGATTTTTAAAAAAGGAGAAAGAGCAGTTTACAGAGTTGGCCACTTAGTTAAAACAGTCAGTACAGAAACCATTTCATGAAAGGGCTGATTTGGTGCAGAGCTTCAGCACTGGCAACTGTTCGTAACTGCAGTATTTAAATCATTAATTAAAAAACCTCCAAAAAGACATTGCAGAGAAACACAGTTTTAGTTTTGCCTAACTCTTTGCTGATTTCAGTGGAGCTGCCCATATCAGCTGTATTTGCCTCTTTCAGGCATCCCAAACTCCTGCTGCCCTAAGACAGCTCAAGTATTGACCTGAAAGAACAAGCAGTTGTGCCTTCATTAAACTAAATCTAATGGCTACAGTCAATGGCTACACTCATTAAAATAATTTTTAACTAGAAAGTATAAAAAACAACACCACACACTGAGGAGGTGGTTCATGACAATTTAAAGAAATTTAAAAAACACTGAGCACAGCCCAAGCCAGTCCCTAGCTTGCTGCAGCAGGGCTTGTGCTGCTTGGAGGCAGCTGCAAAGGCTGTGATGGGCAGCAAAGAACAATGCTCATGTGCTCTGAGGAAGGGTCACTGTGCTTTACGGCCATCACCTGGCTTCAACCCAACTTTCCAACTCACTCTGCAGCCAGTCTGGGTTGCAAGCACTGCACTAGATTTCATGAGGACATACACACAGGTTTTGTTACCTCTCACACACCAACCTCCAACTTAGCCCTGCCAACACAATATTCCTTTACATTGCTAGGACCGTTAAGTTCACAGGTGCTATAGAATTTTGAGGCAGCCAGTCTAAGATAAATACACATCAGAAAGTTGGTTGTTACCTGGATGTTGGCTTTCAGATACATCTCCTCCCCGCCCATGAATGAAAAGGATACTGACTTCTGTAGTGGTGAACTGATCTCTGAGAAAATCCAGGTCTTCCTCTAGAAGATCGAGGTTTTTTGTGGCTGTTGACAAATTCTTCTCTAACAGAGCCTGAGCTTCATCAATATCATATTCAAGCATCACATTGGCCTGAAAAAGAAAGATTGATAGAAGTTTTTAATCTTGCATTGTAAGGACTAAGCCCCACCAAGTGTATTTTAGGCTGCTGTTCAAAACTAATCCCGTTAACAGCAGACTGTCCTGACAGGCCAAGCAAGATTCAGGACAGGCAATACCCAAATCCACTTGAGGCCTCCACCCCTTCAGGAACTGAGTAATAAATCTCCCTAGTGACTTCAAGTTAAGCTCTCTTCCTACAGCTAAGCAAGAAGGGATTTCTTCCCCTGTGGATCACATTCAGCCTTTCAGGTATTAGCATCTCATCCTCACTGTATTTGAAAAGTGAGACCTTACATTTCTTAGCAGCACCTTTCAGGTGCCACACAACTCTAGAAACAGTTTTTGTTGGATTCAAGATAAGCCTCAGGCTCTGTGTGGAACTCTGACAAACAGCTGGCACTGTCAGTAACAACAGGTATTAGAGATACAACAGGTATAAAAGTCCTCTCTGATGCTGTGGTGATGGTTTTTAATCCACACATGGTTGTTTCAGTAAGAAGCCACCACAGGACAAGATAAAAGAGCAGTATCAGGTGAAAATGTACCAATGAAGCTTTGTCCTCTTCAAGAACTGTGCCCTGAATGAAGGCACAGTCTGTGACTGACAGGATCCCACAGAAGGCAGCACTGAGCTGCCAGAGCTGGTTAATTTGTTCTCTAAAGCAAGTGGAGGACAGAGAGCCCCAGTAACAGTGACACACAGCCCAACACAGAGTGTAGGCAACAAGCAGGAGAAAGGCAGAAGGCAAAGAACACCTAAATAAAATTAATTGTGTGTGGCATTCCATTACAGCTTTCCAGTGTGAACTGCCAGTAAGATGAACCTTCTCTGATGTTCTGTTAGAAAATAAACCTGCGATGTTCCATGAAAGTCAGTGTTTACGAATTCTGAAGAAGGTCTTCTAATAGTAACAGGTATCAGAAAATTGTTTTCTTTTTATTATAGAAGTGGGAAAGGTTGGGAGCAGCTGTCCAATTAGTCTGTGTGGTTCGTGTGTCCACAGTGTTTCTGTCCTAACCAAGAGGCTTTGTTTGGCAGCCAATACTGGGATTTAGGAACATCCATGATTTAAAAGTCTCAAAATAAGCATCAGCAGGTTAATCTCCACATATAATGAAGCCTCTAAATACAAAATGCTCCAACCTTAGTGCTTAAGTACTTAGGAATCTGGGCTGTGAATGCTGATCCCAGTAGGCTTTAGTGCAAAGTCCACTCTAAGTGCTGGCAGATACCTGTGAGCAACAGAAATCCCATCTTTCCCTAAAAAGGTGCATGAAAAGGGAAAGCAAGATGCTGAATACAAAGAACATAGAGAAGATGGGAAGCTACTTGCCAAACTAAGTTATTTTGCTGGGCACATTCCCATGCCAGGGCATGTCATTAATTTGAACCAAAAAGTGACAGAAATGGTAAGGGAAACATAAACAAGGTTTTGGAAACACCAATCCAGCAAAAAGACAATTCTCTGCAGTCTTACTGTTCAGGAACCAAATAGAATGGAACAAGAAATCTTCACTAACACACTGAAGTTGCCTGGTTAGATGTGCTCTGCTGCCAGGGCACAGCACCACCATGCACCCATCAACAGAATCGTGCCCACTACAACCAGGGCAGTAGCAACCAAAACTCCTTCACAAGCCTTTTATAAGTTATTGAAACAGTTTCAGAGAAAGTTCCATTTTACTTACCCCCAACCACAAACAAACTTTATCTGTAGGAGGAACTGAAGCTTTGCAGTAGAGATTATCTGCCAATAAAAATCTGGTTTCCATTGGATGTGTGGAATCCTTAAGACAAATGATAAAATTTGCAATTGTTATTTTCACTGGAAATATGTTAAAGACATAAAACTTAGAATAAAGAGCACACTTTTCTGCTGTCTGCCATTGATACAGTATTAACTTGTGTGGAATTCTACATAACTTTACTTCAACACTAAAGTTAGAACTCCAAGAATAATGCATTTTTAAAAGATTATTTAAAAACAATATAGAAATCTCTACAAAGAATGGAGATGAAGTCAAAGCTTAGCTGCAATCTATACACTATTAAAAATGAAGTTTGCATTACAAACATTAACTGGTTTTGAACTAGCTTTCCAAAAGTACTACATACCTTTAAAAATAATTCTGTTATTTATAAAGGCATATTAAGTGTGCTCTCCAAAACATTTCTTGCAATGTGTTCTGTTAGGGTGGAAAGGTAGTTAGCTTTTCTCATACTCATTAGATATTCAAAATAATTTACCTTTTTCTTCTGCATGTGTTTTAAAATTTCTAATGTCTGTTTAATTTCAGGAATCTGACTTTTTAGCCTGTGAATTAACAACAGTCATAATTTATTATTTTACAGAGACACAAAGTTTCCTAAACAAGTGATCAGTTTTATTATACAGTCCACCCTCCATTTAAAAACTTGTTAACAGCTTTTTCCAGCTTACAGAAGCAGGTTTGAAAGACATGGCATGTAAAGGCAGCTCAGCTCCAGCTTCACCTGCCCTCACAACAGCGAGGCTGGCTGGCTTTGGAAGCACAGCAATCCACTCAGCTTGCACATGAACAACAACAGTAACAGTAACACACCCCCTTTCACTAAAACACTACATTCCAAATATTTGTCATCTCCCAGAGGACAGGGAAACCTCAGCAGAAACAGAGGGTGAAACCACTGCAGGTAAAACAAAACAAGCGTGTTTCTTCTGAGCTTCATGGGCTATTCTGACAGTGAGAGCCACAGGACTGTGCTCTGTTCAAGCAAAAGCTCCCCAGAGCTGAGGGCACTGCTCTCCCTGACAGCCCTGGCAGAGGCACTGGCATCCCCACAGCCCCCCAGGCCACCAGACTTATTATCTTAAAAAATGGAACTGCGCCAAACATTTCCCAAATCTGCAAAAATTACAACTTACCTCCTTTTCTTTTGAGCAAGATTAAGTTCCAGAAATTTATACTTCTGATACTGCTCATCCAACTTCTTAAGAACTACATCTGCTGTCTCATTTCCAGGCTGCTTCATAAAAGAATCTACATCTTCCTTTAAGGGGAGAAAAAAACCCTCAGTGTTAGAAGAGTTTCATGGAAATCCTAAACACAGACATGCTATCATCTTACTGCAGCTACATCTAGAGGGGGTTTGAAATGGAAACAACTCTGGACTGGGGTATGAAAACATTTTGTTTCTTTTCTTAGTCATCTCTTCATTTCCCCTTCCCTGCTTTTTTTTGGTAGGGAAGTAAGGGATTGGTGCAAGGATTACCTTATAACCATATGTGTGGGTACATGGTTAGTGGTGCTTTCTGTCCTGGCTGATGGCAAGTGCCACCTTACAGGGGTGGGTGTCCATGGGGCATGGCTGAACCTGGGTTTCCTACCTGTAAAGCAGGGATGATGCTTCTCTGTGGCTAACTATTTTGATTAACTATTTAACTATTAGATTATGAACTATTTTGGATAAAACTGATGAAGGCAAAGAGCCTGATCAAGCATGTTGTGGCAGAGAAAGATGCAAAGGGGGGAAAACTGAGGTATCTGCTCAGACAGGCACTATGGAAGTGAACAGCCTGGTTTCAAAAGCTCCTTCCATAGTTAGCTGGAAGCCACAGAAACCTCCAGAGAACAACTCCAGGCAGTCCTACCATCAACTGACAGTGAGAGCCAGGGACTGGCAGGAAAAGCTGCCAAAGAAAGGCCTGAGTGGGCAAGGATGTCAACCTTGGCATGTGCCTCCTTCAGAACCCCAGGAAGCAGCTCATCTGCTGGGGCCAATGTTCCCAGCTGCTGAAAGGTACATCAGGCCAGGCCAGGCATGTCTGGCCTCAGCACCACGTACACACACAATTCCACACAACCCCAGCCCCCAGTGAGGTAATTCTGCCCTTGTCTACACAGCTCAGTAAAATCGGATGGAAGCCCTACCACAGGCCTCTTCAGCTCCTCCTTTTTGACTTGGTGTCTCCATTCCAGAAAAAGACTGTAATATTTTACTAAAGTGGTATCAGAGATGGAGCTGCTCCCCTTCATTATGATGCCTTAACTCTCTTGGCTAAAGAGACTTACTAGGAAGTCACTGAATCTGGTAAGGAGTCCCTGCCTTCCTTATCATAAAGGAAATCTGTAGCAGAACACAAACTCCACAATCTACACAGGCAGCACTGTCCAGGTGGTAGATCCAGACTCCAGAGACCACACCTCAGACTGCCTGAAAAATGTCTTGAGCTATCTCACAGTCAGGGAAGCATTCCTGCCTCTGGATAAAGTTCCCAGAGAAGCCTTCAACAAAGAAAACAAGGATTAGGTTTGGGAAAGTGTTGTCAAAGTGAGGCCTGGGGATAGTGTGAAATGGAACTCCCTCTTGTGGAAGCAGCTCTGCTTGTTTAAACCACCCAGGGCAGAGAGCAAAAGCAGGGGGCAGCAGCTCCCATCTGTGTGTGCACAGGGACAGGACTGAAACAAAGATGCTGAGAAATGAATGCAGAAGTAAATCCAGACCCCCCTATACTGGTGATCTCCTTCCACTACACAATGTCCCAGCTCAAGGTGAGCTCAGATTTACCCCTAGGGTTTTCCAGCTGGGGCTTCCAGGCCTGGTCAGGCTCTTGTCCCATCTCCCCATCTGCAAGGCTGAGGCACAGTCACCTCTTTAAGCTTGACCAGAGCAGCTCTGAGGCACAGCTGGCTGCCAAAGCCATTAGGATCCCCACTTTGTGGTGTGTCCCACAGCACCTCCACTGCAGAATTCTTACAACACTTACAGCTACTGCAGGGACCTGCCAAAACTCATCTCTATCTTCTTAGGAAGAGAATTCACTGGCAAAGCAGCATTTTGCAAAGCTCAAGCCAAGGCCCAGGAATGCTCTGCAGAGCCATGAAGTGCAGCAGGATAGCACACTCCCACATGTCCCTAGGGTTCTCTTCTGAGTGATGACCCAAATACAGAGCTGCAGGCACTCTGCCGAGCTTATCACCTGGGGGCATGTGCAGAGAGCATGACAAGAGACACCTACTGCAGACCTGCAGCCTCACACCTGCTGAAGAAGGCAGAACAAAGAAGGCATTTTATTTGGAAATGTCTGGGCAACAGCTCAAAACCACCACAGCTGAAACTTCTGTTTTGAGAGTTTGTTATCCAGTAAAACCCTGTGTCTTAACATGACTTACTCTGAGTGCTCAACATCACTTGGAACCTGGAGAGGGACAGGAGTGTACAGAACAACTGCCTCAGAGAAGACATGAGCCATAAATCGTGTGAGGAGCCTCTACTGAACCAAGGCACTGACAGGAAACATCTCTGAAGACAAGATCCACAGTAAGACTGCCCATGCAGCATGTGGGGGGGAAAATGCCAAGCAAGAGATCAGCAAGTCTTTAAATGTTTTTGAAATAGAAACCTATTTTCTGAAATAAAAAAAGCTCTAGTAAAACCTACCCTCAAGACAATAGTATTTTCACTCTGCAGAGCAGAATACCATTACAACTTCTCAGTACAGGCTGATTTTGAATAAAAGAAAATCTATTTTAAGATGTACACCCAAATACTCTATGATCACCACAGAGGACCTCTTCTGCAGACACACCTGTATTTGATCAGAGCACCTCTCAAAACTGAGAATTAGGGAGCTTCCAAGATGTTCAGATTCAGAGATTAGGAAGATCCACACGGTTCTGAAGAACTGAAAAGAAGCACAGGACTTAGGCACAGCCCCAGTACTCCTGGAGACGTGTGATACAGCACAGAAGATACTTCAGACACGGGTACTGAAAGGAAACTACATGAAACCAAACAAAGGCAGCCACCAGCATGGGATGAGGGATGCGACAGATGCCCTTAAAGTGTTTGCTGAGGTTGTTTATGTCCTGCTTCCTGCCAGGGTGGCCACCTTGACTGCAGAGTCAGCAGAGACCACAGGTTCTCCTCTGTCAGGATCAGTGAGGTCTCACAGGGCAGCTGAAGACATGGCCCTTCCCTTTCACTTTCATCTATGCTGGTCTCTCAAGAGGCAGGGAAGGAAAGTTGGAAGAAGCAACGGTTTTCCAGCCCTCTAAGGATTTGCCAGATCCTAATTATTGTTAAAAAACCTTAAAGGAAAAGGAGGAACTGTATCACTGGAAGTAAATGCACTGTACCTATCTGGTCAGGTCCTATGCCCAGACAAGACACAGCAGCAGTACAAGCACTACATCTAGAAACACCAAAATAGAAGTCAAACAAATTTATAAAAGCAGTTGTATCAAATGGGGCAGACATCCAACACTTCCCAAGATCCCCAAGGCAGCTAGGTACAGCCACTGTGATCAATAGTTATTGATCAAAGGAAATAAAACAGCAATCAAGACTGTGTACCAAGAGTGAGCTCACAGCTGAAAGTGGACAAGAGATGATTGTGAGATTATGCCACTGCATCAGTCACATTTGAACCCCTCAACAGAATTATCAAACCCTCGGTACATCCGTTTTTAAAGCTGAATAAACAAGTTCGGCCTGTTTTCCAAAGGTATACATTTGCTGGTTTTCAAGAACACATAGGCGCTTCTGAACAGTGAATCTTCTCAGCAGTGTAGAACTCGACTAAGAGGCGAAGATGCACGGAGAGGTGTTTGGAGCAGGGCACGTTATCCATGGAGCAGGAGCGCCAGGCGTGCCCCGCCCGGTGCGTGCCGAGGGCTCTCCCCACACGGGGCTCCCTGCCGAGCCCGGCAGTGCAATAACGCGGTACTGCTGAACGCGGGCAGCTCGGGATGGAACAGGGCAATCACCCGGGAAAAGGCCCGGATTGAGGCCGTGCAGGGCCTCCGCCACCCTCACGCCCGGGTACCTACCACCCGCCCGCCGAGGTGCCGCCTCACGGGGCCGGGCCCGGCTGGCGGAGCGCAGCCCCCACCCCTCGGCCCCGCACCGCGTGAACGGCGCCTCGGGGATGCCCAGCCCCACTGCCCGGAGCCTTCCCCAGGAACCCTACCCCAGGGCTGCCCAGCCGCGCTCGCCGGCCCCGCTCACCACGAACGCCGCCTCAGGGATGCCGAGCGGGCCGCGCTTCCCGCCCGCCGCCGCCGCCTCGCTGCCTCCGGCCGCCGCCATTTGGGAACGGACGGTGCATGCGCGGCGTGCGCCACAGGCGTCATCGCGTCAGCGCCGAGCGCGGCGGCAGGCGGGGCGCGGGCACCGCCCATTGGCTCAGGAGGGTGAGGGGCGGGGCAGGAAGGGAAGGCTCCTGCAGAGAGGGGCAGCTCCGGTGTGAAAGGGAAGGCTCGGGCAGGAAGGGAAAGGCTCTGCTATGAAAGGGAAGGCTCCGGCAGAGAGGGCAGCTCCGGTGTGAAAGGGAAGGCTCGGGCAGGAAGGGAAAGGCTCTGCTATGAAAGGGAAGGCTCCGGCAGCGGCCGGAACTGTGAGCGCCTTGCCTGCCCTATCCCGGGAAGGAGATGCCGCCTGTCCCACCCTGTGTTTCTGCCTGCGGAGGAAGCGCCCTGGTTTCTAAACGCAGCTGCTCTGCCTCTCCCGGAGCGTGACAAGGCAAATGGAGCAAACAGGAGCAATGCCTTTAGCAGTCTACAGTAACCATTCCTAAAGGATCAGCGGTAATGCCTGCCCTGTGTCCACATGCACAGGCTGCTCCCCGGCCCGTGCCCTCGCAGCCGCCTCACTGCAGCCCGGCCGAGCCCGCAGCTCATCGCTGCTGCCCGGGCCTCGGCACTGAGATGGAGACCAACACCAATGAACTACTAAACAGTCCAAGCTTACAACTGAAAACACATCTCTGAAAGCTAAAGAAACAAAAATACTACTATTAAAAATAGAGTTTTCTGCTGTAGAAAGAAGGAGCAGCTGCAGCACCCCCATGTCCTTACCCTTTCCGCGGGCCCTCCACGCTGCTGGAATGATGATGGCTGGGTAATGAACCCAGCTCCAGGCAAACCCAGCCAAGGCTCACAGTGTCCCTAGAGCCTTCTCTTCTCCAATGTAAACACAGAGGTGGAACAAGCCAGTTAAACACCCTAATTCAGCCATGGCTTACAGGCATTATAGGAAGCCTTAAACCTGAGACACAAAAAATGATCACATATACACATACCTTGCATATGCCAAAGTTTATTTTTTTTCCAAAACCTGTTTCATCAAATATGTGGATATGAGCAGTTTTTTAAAAAATGAACAATTTGCATATTAACAAATTGTGAAGTTCCACAATTAAAATATCAACACAGCCAGTCTTGTGCTTAGGCTTATTTTTTAAAAAATTCATAGAACATAAATGCTTAGATTTTTTTTCCAGTTTGTGGCTAGTATATTTTCCACACATTCTGTATTCTTATAAAATGAAGGAACTCACATAAAGGAACATCTGTACAAGAATACGTCTGAAAACAAGCAACCTAAATTATCATAGCTCCTTTTAAATAAATATCCAATAAAAGGCACAAACCTGTAATGGGAGAAAACATAACATACAAAACAAGACCTATTAAATAAATAAAGTGTGGTTTGGGGTGAGGGAAATCTGTTCCAGCACCTATTTTGTCATTGCTCCAAGATGAGATTCCAGCCAAACATTTGGTAAAGGATTAAGCTTAATCACAAGGATACACATCTGAGATATACTCAAAGATTTGATGTTACAATTCCTGTTGTAACTGTACCAGTTACTACAATCTCTTTAAATAGATGATCATGAGAATCTGCATAAAGTAGTGATGCAGCAATGTACAGATCAGTGACAAGTCAGATACATCTTCAGAGTCATAGCAACAGGTTTCCTATAGTCCTAGCTATCAGTTATGTATAAATGATAACATGTACAGTTTCCATCGCTCAAAAATATAATCTTTTCAATGGAAATAAATGACTGATACAGTGCCTTTAGATGTTATCCTTACAATACAAACTACCCCAAACAAAGTTTTCCTTTTTATGTACAAATTAAGCACCGATCCACAGTGCATACTATTCTAATTGTAACCCCCTACCCCCCATCCCTGCCACACATCAAAATACCCAGCTGGGGATAGATACACCCTGTATTCAATCTTGTAGTCAGAAGTTCTGTTGTTACTTTTGTGTGTGTGGTTTTTACTGTTGGCTTTGTTTTTTTCTTAAACAAAAGTCCATTTGTTATTTTACCTACAAATACTCCACCACTATGTGCACAGAACAGATTTTTCTAGTACACATGTCCAAAATTTATTTTAAAAAATCAATAACTTCTTGGAGGCAAAGTCAAACTATATCTAGAGAACATTAGAAAACCCCAGTTATTTAGAGAGGTACATGTTCAAGTCCAAGAGGCCTCACACAATCCACCTTTCCAAAGTCCCTCAGAAGCCATCCTATGGCATGTTCCATGACAGCCTGCCTGTAGCAGCACCAGGTCCCAACAGTGAGGCTCAAGTGACCCACTAAAGTACAATAATGCAAAGTGTACAGCACAAATCAAAGTCTTCCTCCTTGTTCAGACAAACATGGAGAGACATCTTAGTCATCAGCTTCCTGAAGTATTCAGAACATGATTGTGATCCAATGAGTTGGAAGGAAAAATCACATTTATTTACATCTCTCTTCACGCCTCACAACTACTGTTGGCAGTTTCTGCAGGCTGGTACAGTCACCCTCAAGAACAACCTTGATGTTCAAAGTGGGTTTTTTTGTGGAGAAGAGCCATAAAAGCCTTGACACAGCATCCTAAGTCCTTGGTTTTCACTTCTCATGTATGTTTTTTAAACACATACTCTGCCATTTTATGTGTTCCAATATGCGCACAAGGAAGAGTTGGGCAAAACCCAACTCTTCCTCGTACATGTATTGGAACACATAAAAAAACTCAAGTCCTGTGCACTTGTGTGCAGAGAGAAGGTACAAAGTGATCTTTGCTTCCCAAGGACCAAGCTGTAAGCTGTGTTTCAAAGCAACAAAAGAAGGTAGGTTATGAAGTTCTTAAAACATACTTTGTGGCTGTTTCTCCTTTTTTAATACTAATAAGTTGGTTTCAGACAGCTCTGCTACAAGAAAGCAGACCAAAAGAACCATTAAAAGATCCAGAGCAAATCAGAAGTAGTGCAAGCTCTTATCCAGTACTAAATCCATTTCTGAGCCAGGTATATTCCAGATATTCAGAATGCTCTGAAATAAAGTTATAACAAATATATACTGCTTGCCAGGCATTTATTTGCATATTTTATTAAAATAATGTGTTACTACTTATACAACTCGGTATAAGAAAGAGACCTAACAGCTTACAGTGCTAGGAACTGCCTGCTTGTAGCACTCTCACTTCTGCCATTAATGCCCAGACATTTATAACTACATGGACTGATCTAATTTGAACACAAGACTTTTGACTGCTGAATGAATCTATGGAATTCACTATTTCTTAAATAAACAGTCCCCTCAACACAACGACCCATTCTAAATGGCATCTATTCCCTCAGCATGTGGAGGGCAACTATAGGCACTGAAGAACTCATTGGCTTAAAATTGTACAACTGTTCAACCCAATAAAGGTGGATTAAAGCTTGAAGCCCTTTGTAATTCAAACTTGAACATTAAACTACCATCTACTGAGTCCGAATTCTTTCAAAATCAATATACACCAAGGAACACTGAGTTTTAAATTTCTGCAAGGTTTCATTTTCCAGGAAATCAGCAGTTACAGATTTCAAGGGTTGAGGAGAGGAGTTTTATTTTGTTTCTTTTGTATTGATTCATTGGGCAAAATATTTACCATAGGGTTAAGAAATACTACTTTTGCACTCTTTGGACAGAATTAAGCATTTTGAAAAATAGAAGGGCTCTTCTCACTCTGAGGAATGTGCTTTATTTTGAAGTTCTCTACAGGAGAGTTTGACAAGATTCTCAGTCCTATCTGCATTTATAGTGAGAGTGAGAGATATTTCTGCAATTACAGACTCTCCCAAAAGATAGAAGATACACTATGCTGGAAGGCTATTGTAACAATAGAAAGCCCAGCTTTAATATTAATCACTATTAGAAGTAATTTTACAGGAGAGCTTTTGCATTTTGCCACAAAACTTCTGGAGGAAAGGTTTCCACTTCTATCTACTTAATTATAACTAATGGGTTTTTTTAATGCTATCATTTTTAATCAGACAGTGAAAAATACAAGATAAGGCATTTTCATAGCCAATTTCAGTTCTGGAGGAAGATTCTTAAGTACAAAATATGTTCCAGAAGTCTGTACACATCTGACCCATTGTGAACAGCAATATTTCATAAATTAGTTGATTTTAAAGATTTTCCTCTCAAAAAGAGTCCGAATTTCTTAACATAGCATTTTTACATTGAAATTACTACAGAAGAAAAAGACTACTGCAGCATCAAAGAAACAACTATCTAAAAGTTTACATGTATTTACACATTTAAAAATAATTATTTTATATGGTTTACAACTAGGTTCTTATTTCAAAAAAGAAGCACAAGCTATTCTCTACAGCTGGATAATTTCAAAATAGTTGCCAGTTCATGAGTGTCAGCATGATGCAAGGTTTGAGTCTTTTGACCTAATGGACTTTAGAAAGAAGAACTGGCTCTCTTGCCTCCACTGCAGTTATCAGCAAGGCTCTCAGAGTGCTGCAGGGTGCTGTGGTTGGGGCACTGACAGACCCTGGCTCTCCCCTGAGCCCGTGGGAGGTGCCACCTGCAGAGAAGGTACTCGTGGAGGTGCACCTGCTGGAGCTGTTCTGGAACACACTCGTTTCCCCTACTCCATCACAGACTTGCAGCTGCTGGCTCTTTTTACTTAGCCCTGTAATACTGACATACCAATGGAGCAATTTATTATTTTTACTATGTCTGTGTAATATGTGTCTTGATGATTCACAGCATTTCAAACTCACATTTAAAGTCTGCAAATTACTGTAAGTTATTCTAATGTGAAAAAACTGTCTGATTTCACACAATGTTGGCCTTATGATAATGCAAGCATTGCTCTATCAGAGTATTTATTAGAGCACATAAAAATTTTATTGCTCAACTTGATTTTGTGTTGTGTCTTGGTTACAGCAGCCACAGAATTTATGAACAAAATAAATAACTTTGACATTCTCAGTCAATTCCTAAAGTAATCCACTGATGATTAAGGTTGTAGAGCAATCATGTAACCTTCTCCTTGATTTTGAACATGGTAATCCAGCTTGCACCTTCTGAGTCAACCTCAATAAAAATACAATTTTCTGCTGAGCAGTTAAAAAATCAGGAAACAAACATGACTTCACACTGCAGTGACTGTTATAAACAAGAATCTCTAAAGCATTACAGTTCAAAATAATATTGTATTATACAGGGAATAAGCAGTTGCCCTGTTCAGGAATACATCATGGAAAGATTGAAATTCAGTCTTTTCTTTTTTACCAGTATTTGGTTGTTGTCACATCTTGTTGCTTTGGTGGTTCTACATGAACTGTATCTGTGAAACAAAGATTATGTATTAATGCCACTTACATAACAAATGCTTTCCCAGTGTTTTAGAATAAAGAATCTATTTGGCTGCTTTGTTAGTTTTAAGTTAAGTCTATAGGCTTTGTCACTTAAAAAAAAACCCCAAAGAGTATTAAGACCTATGAATTTGGATGACGAGTACAGTTTCTCCAGCTTGAATGATATCTTGTCCATGCCTTTTTCCCTCCCACATCACCTGATCCTTGAAGAAGCTTCCAGCACTGCTCTGGTCAGCATGACTAAACCAAGTATCCAGCTAATACCATAGGGAGACTAAAACCTACATACCTTCACCACTCCTGTTTACTTAATATTGAAACAGTGAGAAGTAAAAATCTGATTTTAACTTTCTTCCTTGCTTCCTGCAATTCCATCATCTGAATTTGCCTCCTCACCAGAAAAAACTGCTGCCCTTGAGGAACCCATCACTTTCACATGCAGAAATACACCTGCAGCCTTTTGTGAAGCATTTGGTTGTGTTTGCCAAGGCTGAAGAATATTAACAAGATTAAAGAGCACTGTTCACCTGAGTTTCAGAAACGGGTGCAAAAGGATTTGTTGGCCTTAGACCAGGCTGTGTGTACATCATTGTCTGGGGTGCCATCAAAGGAGCAGCTCCAACCTGAGGAGGTACCTGTGAGGAAAACAAAAACCCCACAAAACCAAATATATAAAATGCAAACTACTTCCACAAGATACATCTTTTTTTGCATTTGAAGTATAGTAGAAAATAAAAATATAGACACACAGAATAAAGTCAAAGCTTTTAACAGCCACCACTGTATCAACCTCAGAGTCATCTCTTGCAATGCAGTGTGAGAAACATACCAGATTTCACACACTACTGCAAATACATTTAATTTTCAGGATGGCTTAACATAATTCATAACATAGGGAGAACTCAGTTTTCAGGAATACAAAACAAATCAAGCTTCTTACCATTCCATATACAGGCACTTGAGGTGTGGTCAATGGGTATGTGATAGGAGCAGGTACCTTTAAACATGAAAATTTTAAATTTTAGATAAACTCATGCATACTTAGTAATAGATATACAGAACTTTGAAAGCTACACATTTTTCAGTACTAAAATAACCAATGAATTGACTTACATATGCAGGATAGTGTACTCCATTCTGGCATAGCAAAAGGATAAGATAGAAAATTATTTAATAGATATTCATGCTGGAAATTCTAACTAAGGGATGGATTCAAGTCCAGTAACTAACAATTTCTAACTATGCTTATTTATTAAAACCATTAAAGTGTGAGGAAAAAAGTGCAATGACAGTAACATAAGTTAATAAGCTTAGAAAGTTACCACTAGTAACTTTCAGCAAAATTAGAAATTTTACTACACCTAGCCAGATTTGAGCATATTGCTTGCACAAGCATGTGTGTGAGAACCTTTTGGAGGGCATGGCATGCAATGCTCCTTCCTCCTGCTATTAGAGAAGGGCATGAAAAAAAAACCAAGAAAGCCAGTGACCATTTGGTTTAGGAATTGAATAGCAACAGATGTTTAGTCATGTTGGTGTTGCCCACATACTAACATCTGATGTCAGCACACATCACAATATGACAAAAGAAAAATGAAGAGCATTTTTAGCCTTCTATCAGGTTACATTCACAGGCCCAGCAATGCATGTGCTTCCTAAGGCCATGCTTTAAGCTGTGCTAATTCCACTGAATCCCAGGTGCTGGTTAAACCCTTGGTATGGGACAGGATGTGTGGTTCATGAATTGGAGGGTGACCTCTGAGTGCCAGAGGCCAGCCAGGACACTGAGACCTCTGCAGTTCTGGGGCACACATTTTAAAGAGGCTCATAGCTGAGCTAGATCTTCACATCAGTAATTGCTGGGAGTTCCAGGAAAATGCATGACCAGACACCTGGCATAAAAGAGTCAAATGCTCAGACCTGATGAACACATGAAATAAAAACATAACTTGAAATCCACAGTGAGCAATGGATACTAAAGTACCCTCCAGGTTCCAGAAATAGAAATGCATCAGCACTCTAAGAACACATTCTAGAGCACCTAGAGGGGATAAAGAGATTGTATGGTCTCAAAAAAGTCTCACATGAGAGTGCAATACAACTGTGCCCTCTCACCAAATTTTTTAGTTTCATTTTTGAGTCCAATACTGGATTTAATACTGTATTCAACTTCTCTAATTCTGAATGAGCAGTCATAAGACAAGGAAAATCATCATTAGAGGCAAAACTATGGTTATTGCAAAATTAAGTCAGACAGCAGTCCAAAACTCACAGGAAATGTGGTAATTATCCTAGTTGTCTATGTTACTGAGATGAACATCTACTTCCCTCTAAGAGCTCTATTTTAGAAGTGATTCATATTTCTATGAATATAACACATTTGAAAAATCTTTTAAAATCATAGAAAAGTCAGTTGCCTATAAATACCCCTCCTAGAACTGAAAATTCTTCATTTAAATAACTATAAAAGATACACTTAACATTTTGTACTGTGTTAAAAATCTGAAGTTGCTGTTGAGCATTATCAAAAGTCCAAAGTGTTGCTTGACCTCATTATTATGGTGCCTTGCAGGGGTTGCAGCAGTGTTTCATGATAAAACTGAGAAAGGAGCAAAGACTGGAAAGAACTGCAGTTTTGCCCTTAAAACACAGTCTTTGGATTCTTAAAGGTGAATTTTTGTGTGCACATGTGCGTGTCAAGGGGAGTGGGAACATCTCAAACATACACATCAGGAATTTTCTGGACTGGGATCATTTGTTTCAATCCTGAAAGAATTTATGAACTGAGACAGGTAACCCACCCTTCACTTGAGATGTAAGCCCTTAATGGACAAGTTTTTCAGTGAGGAAAATAAAGCATGCTGTACTATCCTATGATCCTGTAAGCATTCCCTGCTACCCCCAGTCTTGTATCAAATGCCTTTGCTGTTCTTTATCAATGAATGCAAGCAGAGAAGCAGCATTTGCTAGAATGAAGTGTGATTTCACAGTACAGAAATTACCATGTGTGGAATAGTAGGTAAGGGAGTTGGGGTCCACGTGGTTGATGTGCTTGTTTTTGCTTGCCAGTTTGTTCCACCAGTAAGTTTTTTCTCTGTAGGCTGAGACCACTGCATATCTGATCTAAAATGAAGCCATGGTGTTAGTTTTCATGGAGAGACAACAGCTAGAGTAAAAGAACATGACAGGAAACCCAAACATCCCTTAATGCATGCACACAGCTGAAATCTATGAAGAAACACTCAGAATTTCAGTAATTACTTTTGTATCTCTTCTCCAGTAAGTGTGAAGGGGCTTCTGTTTGTGTTAAAAGTGAACTATCAGTATTGCACTGGGCATATAATGACTAACTGGAGTTGGAGATAAAACTTTTTTAGTGTTTCATAAAAATAAAAATACTTCAATAAAAATACACAATTGCAAAACTAATTAAAGTGAGTTTCTTTAAAAGTTAAGGTTGGCCACGTTGTGCTGACTGACCACAAACACACTGTTCCAATGCACTTCTCAGTTATTTTGGATTGTTTCAAGAGATGAGATCCTTGCCATGTTAGTGCCAGAGAGTTTCAAACAGTCCCATGAGAATATTCTAAGTATATATATGCACTTACTTTTTGGATGGAGTTCCTCCAAAGCCAAGATCTGTGGGGGAAAAGAAGCAGACAAAATTCTTAAGTATTTTAATTTGGGAGGGGGAAAAAAGCTTATTTTGCTTTTAGTAAAAAAGGGGAAAGTAAATTTTAAAAGCTTCACACTTACTTCCTACTAGATTTGCAAGTGAAGAATCAAGGTCATTTGCTAAAATTTTTCCACTTTGCTGGCTGGCTACAGTGGCTCTTTGACTTTGTGGTGGCATTGTGGGTTGCAATACATCATCTAGAAATTTAAAACCTAAACAAAAAAAATGAAAGCAACTGTTAACAAAATGGTTACATTACATTTAATAAATGACATCTATAGGCCAGGGTGGTATTTTCTTTATAGAGCACTAATTTGAGTATTTATATGTGAGGGTTCAACATGATGGAAGTATTTAGGACTTTGACAGAAGCATAGTTTAACTTCTTATTTTTTATGGAATACTGTATTGTACCTACCAATCTAAAAGAATCTTGAACTGTACTTTAACAAAACTTTGGATACAGCAGAGAAACACTCTAACTCAGGTATTCTTCAAGAAACACACACAACCAGTTCTGCACTTCTGCAAGTGCTGTGCCTCTGAATGGAATCAGAGGGAAATCATCACCATGCATCAAGAGAAAGCACAGAAGAAAAAGGAACATGAGCTTACCCATTAGGAGAATCCAGTGGGCCACATTCAAAGTTTGTTGCCCCAGAGAGAGAAAAAACAGTTATTACACAGAGAACGAAATCAGTCAAAGCTAATTTTAAAGTAAATAATGAACAACTAAACTGACTGCCTCTTATCAGCCCATAATCACCTTGCAAATATATTAAGTTATTAAATTTCCAATTGCAATAGCAATTATGCTAAATTGTTAAGCAATTTTTGCCTGTAGGGTATAAATTAGTCATGAGGCAGTTTTTACCACTTGCAGTCTTGTACTCTGGTGCTGTAGATTTTCCTCCAAAAACAGCATCAAAGTCCACATTAATTGTTGAAGAGGCAGTACTCGGAGAAGCTGAATGAAGAGGAAAACCTGAAAAAAAAGTTGAGTAATGAAATGCAGCCATAAAGTAATATCGCTCATTCTAGTGAAACCAGAAAGTTTTAAAAAACAAAAAGAAAAAAAATCGAATTACCATCAACAGTCACAGGATGATACACAGAAGCATATGTTGGTTTATGACCACTAAAGTCATCTTGGCAAAAAGAGAGAAGAAAATAAGATCAGTTTTAAAAAGAAAAAGGAAGAGGGAACCCAACAATTAAGTCTGCAGTTAAAAATTAGGAAATTTTACTTATATAAACAGTTTTGGCTTTTTAATTTTACAGAGCAAGAAACTCCTGCATTCCGCATTACAAAAGAGAAAGGAGGCTGCAGTTTGAAAGAAATCAGCTGCAGGTCCTAGGACGTCTAGACTGGGCAAGCAGAACAAAATAATAATTTATTTCAACTACAGAAATAAAATTTAAAGAAACATATAATTTACTACACCTCGAATTAATGCACCATTTTTACTTGTTAATATAACGTGAAGATGGGCCCATATCACAAAAAAGATTACATGGCCCACATTATTAGCATTGTCACCTCCACTCGCAAATAAATTACATGGGGTTTGGTTTTTTTACCACTAAACAGTTCCACTGTTTGTTTGGAGGAAAAAGAAGAATTGATGAAAGGGGTGGCAGATTTTACAGCTTCTTCAACTGGCTTCATGTCAAAGATGTCCAGATGAGGTGGAGAACCAACACAACCATTTGAAGACGAGAAAGGACCTTTCAGATGCAGAAGTGAAGGAAAGAATACAGAGTACAAATAATGGAAAAGAAAAACAGACTGAAAATGATTGAATATGAGAATCTCTAGACAAAGTCATATTGTAAATATTTTACCTAATGATCAAAGTTAGATACAAATTTTAGATAGATATTATCTAGATACAAATTTTAGATACAAATTTTTAGTTTCAGATAAAAATCTTAACAGCTCTTTGTTTAGGGAAAATAATTCTAGTATTGATATAAGGTGGGAGGGAGAGAATGACAGAACATATATGAAAGTAGTTAGATACTGCATTTTTGGCTTCAATAATCTACCTTTTAAATAGCATATAAGAGTATCAATTCCACCAATTAAAATACTAACATTTACC
Source organism: Emberiza elegans (assembly GCA_024865655.1). Lineage (NCBI taxonomy): Eukaryota > Metazoa > Chordata > Aves > Passeriformes > Fringillidae > Emberiza > Emberiza elegans. The sequence continues at coordinate 36,580,807 of JALJVW010000129.1, read as the reverse complement.
ATGGTGTTATCACTGCCTTCTTCTGGCATTTAAGCCATTTCTCTGACATCTAACCTGACCATTCTTTGGAAGGATGGGTGAAGAAACTGGGGTCCACAGCTTTTTTACAAGAACCCTAAAATTACCAACACCTTTTAAATGAGAAGTGTATTAAATATCGCTTAATTAAATGGAAACACTGGTCCAGGATCTTCTCAGTTACACCTGCTTAGGTTTTATTTGCCAGTGTTTTTCAACTTAGATCTTGAGTTGTATTTCTTCTCCCTGTCCCCTTTATTGAACAGCTCCCACTCCTTTGTTCCATCAACACTAATGCTATGTGTTCAAGGAAGTTAGTCAGAATTTTCAGATTACTTACTTCATCTTTTGTTATGAATGTTTGGATGCAAAATAGTTAAGGTTTAAGATGCAGATTCAATTAAGTATGAACCTTGTATTCTAAGAATTCCCTTATCATTTAGACAGTCAAATCAAGTTATGAGCTCACCTCCCCAAGCATTGCTTGCTGATGTTGATATAGCTGGAGTACTTTGCACAGTTGGAACAAATGCAGGCTGAAGATCAAAAAGATCACTGGAAAGGTTGGGCATGCTGAATAAGAAATGAGAGAGAGAAAAAAATATAAAGATATGTAACAGGCATGGTATTCTTGCTTTTATGAACATTCCTACCAATCTCATTTTCTCTTATTTGCTAGCAGCCCATCAACAAGAGGGATACAATAAACTAGTAATTAAGCACTTACTGACAAAATTATTGTGGGTACACCAAGAAAACATCAGCAAAAGATACCTGAGAGGTAACCAGGATCACAGTTTTGCAGTTGATTGTGGAGCTACAGGTCAATGCAGTAATTTGGAAAGCAAAATCTCTCTCACCTATTTGTTGTGGGTGCTGGTGCAGCAAAGAGGTCAACAGCTACAGTGGTATTCACACTTTTTCCTGATAAAGTGCTTGGGGATGCTGATGTGGAAGTGGAATTTGATACTACAGAGATTTCTCTTAATCGCTGCTCCTGAAAGGTGGAGAGACAGTTGGCATTTTAGTCTTATTAATTTATTAACACTTTGGTCCTAGAGACATTTTCAAAGAAAAAAAAAATTCTATAAAGTCCTAAAACCAGAAAAATAACTGAAATTTTAATAGAGATAAGAGTATTTGTTTTAACAAAGCATGTAAAAATCAAGGTGAGACTTGATGTTTTAAATAATTCTTTTTTAATCCACATCTGCCTAGAAGTAAATCACTTCTACTCAAGCTACACATTCCAGGCTCCCTCCGCAGTCGCTCAGAGAAACAGCTCAGTGGACCTTTGTTCAGGAAGGCTCATTTCCCTACTTTATGAGTTTCTCCATGGTTCAATTCAGATGTTCAAAAATCAGTATAACAACATGTAACCCAATCATAATGTAGCAATGTAACAGCCTTGTTTAGATTAATTTCAGGTTTACATCCCTCACTACTTCTAGATATGTTCACTGCATTTTTACAGCACTGGTCAAAACACAGGTGTATGCTTTACACAGCTCACATTCCTCACATAAAACACTGAGTGACCTTGCAAGCTTCATCACCATTCACTATTTTATCCAGTTCCAAAAAAATCTTTGAATACAAAACTTGATAAAAACATCCTACCTTAAGTGCCTGCAGTCTAACTTGTTCCTCCTCCAATGCCTGCTGCTTTTCTTTCTCATCCATCCGGCTGAAGGACATTCCTGTATTGGCAAGTGTGGAAACAGCACTGGATAGGGCACTGGCTCTAAAATGAGCAAGAATTCAAAAAAATATTATTAAAAAACCCATGGTCAGGTACACATCACTCAGTTTCATCATCAAGTGCCTCATCTAGTCCTGTGTCATCCTCCTTCCCAGTCACTTCTTCCCTTACTCTCTGGCACATAAAAGCAGACACCTCAAAAACAGTTTGGTGACAGAGGCACAAGTGCACAGAGTGACTCCCTTGAGTTTCAGTGGGTAGGAACTGGAAAATGTGGAACATAGCAGTTGTCTTTCCTTTTAAAGTTATCTAGACTAGACTGGAATGTTATTCAAATGTCAGAGGCACAGAAAGCTTGTTTGCACACTATGTAACAGCAAAGAAAGCACAGCACTATACATGTGAACAGAATATTGTGGTGGAGAATCCTTAGATTCTTGAAAAAATAATCTGAGGGGAAAGACAGCAAATTGGGAACATAGCTCAGCCTGATACATTATCAATATTTACCAAGTTTCTGTGGGAGAATGTCTATGCCAAAAGAGATCTCTCATTATTCAGTCAAAAATATTTTCATACATACTGATACTGTACCTGACAGAAAGAAGAACACACTTTTTTTCAGCACAACACATCTAAACTAATTTGGCTACTCTGAGAAGGGGCTGAAGAACTTTTATGAGAAGGTTAAGATAAATTCATGGTCTGAGAGGTAGCCCATGAATATAGAAATAATAACAATTTGGATAAATACAATCCTGTCTTGGGTAAGAAGAGTATCAAATCCAAGCACCTTATAAATGTTACAAGTCAAAGGACTTGAAAAAAGTAGAAGCTAAAATGAATAATATACAAGGTCTCAGCTCAGTGGTTTATTGCAGCATAATCAGAAGTCTGTCTGAGACACAGGCAGACATACCTACACTTCAAATGTGGCTAAGCTATCAGACTATTACTCACTAGATATTTCATTTATATTTCTAGGAAGATACATTCAGCAGTGAATAAAAATCAAGAATAGCACACAACTGAATCCTGAAAATTGTTAGAATGACAATGGCAAATCTTTAGTATGGGCACTGTTGTAATTCATTGGGTGCTCACCTGCTGGCAGCAGAGACTTCCTTTGTTTTCTTTCCCTCCACAGAAGCCAAATGCTGTTCCAGTGCCTCAAGCAAGCTGCTGGGTGCCTAAAATTAAAAGTATTTTATAAACACTGCTTCTATCAACACATCATTGTTTAGTACACAGACTGGTTTTCTCACCAACTAAAAACAAACAAAATCTCACACATCAGTAATGGTGCCTTTGGGTTTTGCTGCCATCCTACACACCCAAATTCCATCTACTCAGTGGTGATTCCTTCAAAGGAATGGGATCACAGAGGCAGGAGGGAAGGATTCTCCAGAGTGGCTCTGCTTCTGTGCATGCAAGTGAGATTCTTGGTTTTGGCAACAGTATTTGTTATGTTAGAATTAACTGAATAACCAAAGCTGATGAAGCACTATTCCCTTAAACTCAAAGAAGTCCCCAGACAAAGAATGGGCATTTTTAATATATTTTCCCAAGTAACAACAAAAACCCAGTCACTCTCCACTCAAATATTTACAGTCAAAGACTTGCAGTAGGAACACCTGACAACAGCAGGATGTCAGGTTTGATAAAACAGGGAATCAAATCCAATCTGATCCCAAGGACACTACGGCAGATTGAGTAGCTATTCAACATGTAACTGTACAATAAACCAACTCAATTACTCTACATGAAATAAATCCTACTTCAGATTTAGATGAAGGGAAGGTACCTCTAAAATGTAAATCTATTTGCCAGCTCAGTCCTCCTCATTTGGCAGGGTTTCAGAGACATTAAGCCTCTCTTACCACTTGCCAACTTTCAGGAGGTTGAACAGATATAACAGCCATTGTTTGGAGGAAAAATAAACTTGCCCTTTCTAGCCCTTCTGTACCAAAAGCTAGAACAAGGCATTTCCTGGAAAGAGGAAAATATTATTCACACAAGGCTTTGGCAGGCAAGGTCCCCTTTGAAATACTGAGCACAATTCTACCTTCACACTTTCATTGAAGCTAGATTAATTCAGAGATGAAAAAAAAAAAAAAGGCCATCAAAATAATCCTATAAAACTGCTTGTCTTAAAATGAAGACTTGAGCTTATATATTTTTTAAGTAGAGCAAGGTAAGCTAAGACAGTGTAGTTACCTCACCCCAGGTCATGAATAAATTCAGCGTTCGACCCAGACAGCTAAATCCCAAGGGGGATATTTTGAAATAACCTTTTGGAAAGGTACCAGGGACAAAAAAACCCAAATCAACCAAACAAAAACAAGTAAAAAACCAAAACAAAAAAACCAAACAAATCAAATCAAACCTCCCCATACTTTCATCTTTCAGGAGGCACAATAGCTTGCAAAAGGCTCAGCTGCTTAGATAATCTTAGTAACAGGAGACCATGCCCTAATTCCAGAAAGCTTCTCCTCGTATTTTTTCCTCTCAAATCCACTCAAATTTATTTGTACAGAAATGCATATTCTGTACTTACTTTTTTAAAACGCTCTGAACAACCCCCTCAACCACAAGAGCTAAACTAAACAATCCAGTAACCTCCTCTGAACTTTCTCACTACTGCAGATAGCCCACAAAACTTCAGACTTGGAGTGAACAGGGTAGTTTTATATCAGAAATTATACCTGGGCTAATCCAGCCACTGACTTGAGAAAGGCTGTATTTCATGATTCACCTCCATCCCTCACCCCTCAAAACCCAAGAGACTGACATCCATACAGAGGGAAACAACCCCGTTACATTCATGAAATACAAGAACACCTATTAACAGAAAGCAACATCATTGTTAAACAGGGCACCTACAAAGGAAAATATTTTCTTCACAGAAACAGGCAAAAGTGGCAGTACTAAGAAATTACAGCAAATCCTTTTGAAGTGGCACTAAATGGATTGACAATTATTCAACTCATATTAAATGCCATGAAATTTTCTAAGTGGAATGTTTAATAGTGGCACTGAAATTGCCAAAATGCACAGGATGCTGAGGTCTACCACCAGCTCAGAACTGCTTTTCTTATGTAAGTGCTCTTACAACAAAACAGCTGAGCTATTAGAAATAAAATGTTGTGGGCATAGTAGATATTATGTATTTTCTCACTGAAAGTTTCAGATTAAAAAAAGCAGCAAAATGAAGTTAAATACCCCTATTCCCAGTAAATAAAAAAAGCCCACTTGCTTTCAAGAGCCTTTTAATGACCCAATTAAGTGGCCAAGTGCACACTAACCCAGTGAGGTATAAATAACTTCAGTATAATGTGATTAGCATAATACAGCCCAGCTGAATACTGCAGTACTAATCAAAAGACAAAGTATGACGCTAAGATCAAACAGCAACAGAAAACTTCAAACTACTGTTTTCAATCATTACCTGCCCTTACCCTGATGGCTTCAGTCATAGTTCCTTTATACCACATAGGCAAGTTCTTAAAGTGATTAATATTAAACGCTAGGAACAAGCATTAGAGATTTGTGCTTTGAAGCATGCATGATTTCAGTTGGAAATCATACTGTAGGCAGTAATGAACACCACTGACAATGGAAGTTTGTGACTTAGGTTTGATTTCCATAGTAAAAAGACACTGATTAAGGTTAGGCAAATCTTCACACTAGATATATTTTTCATTATTAGCCCATGAAATTGAATTTCAAGAAGCTAGTGTAGGATTAGATGTGACTGTTCAAACATTACACATTTGATTGTTGGTTTGTCACTGACTGCACTCCAACAGCTCCAGTTTGTGCCCGAGCCTCCTCAGGCTGTTTATTGCACCCTGCAGGTTACTCCATGCTACAGAAATAATGACAAACACTCTGCTCTGTTGGGCTGGCCCTAGGTAAGAAATAAAACATCCCTATAAACTGAAGGGACTCACAAAGAATAACCTTGTTGACCTGTGTGGACTATCAGTGTTTCCTGTTCACCAGGTCAAAGCATTTTCTCACCTCCCTTCTGCCCCCCAGTTTATCCTCACTGGAAGGTGTTTCCCTACATTCCACCTTTCAGACTGAGTTTTCCAGCACACAACCTGCACTGCACATGTCCCTCCTACTACTGAGTAAAATAAACGCCAGCATTAAGAACTGATATAGAAACATCAAATTTATTCTTCAGACTTCAGGGGACAGAAAAAAATTTAAACTGAGCCAGCTCAGTACCATCTTTAAGTGTGTTGGAAGACATGTAGCGAAATAGAAGGCTTTCCTGTAGGTATGGCAAGATACTTCTGCCTACCTGCCAAGGAATCCTCTGTGATAAAAACCAGAAGTTCTTGAAAAATATTATTTTCTGTGGGTTTTATTGCTTTAAACGACCAAAAAATCTCATTAAGAACTGCAAAGTGTAATTATTGAATACATTTAATCCATGTGAGAAGCTACTATACATATTTCTCACATATAAATACAAGAAAGAGAATACAGCCTCAAGAAGAAAGATTACTATTCTACATACCAGCCTTTAAAAGTAAAAAGAACAAAATAACTGGGTTAATCAACATGCAATGAATACTGACCTGAGTAAGATCTGGAATGTCACCCTGATCAATTCCAACTTGCTGGGTTTACAAAAAAAAGGAAAAAAAGTACATTATTACATGCAGTGCCAATGAACATAAAAACCAACTGTGTCTGAAAAACCAGCAATGTTACATAGAAGCTAGCATATTAAAAAAGGATATTAATAATTTTCTGAACTGCTACAAGTTTCACTAGGAACACACCTTAGAAATCAAAAATGCATTAAACTGCATCTCAAGGCAAACTCAGCTTTTCACCCAGCCTAACTTTCATGCAGAAAAGCCTGCTAGAAGCATTAGAAACAGCCACATTGCTTACTGGAACTAGTTATCAATTTTTAAGTACTTACAGTAAAGGAGAGCCCTATAAATATCTTTAAATAGACTGCAATAATCAGTTTATACATTCTGGAGCATTCATAAAATTTATAGTGATACTTCAGAAAGTTTACTGTGTGGTCTGGCTAATAAAAAGGATATACCCAAGAATCCCCTGCATGTTAACAAGCATATACAATCTTTAAAATACTTAATCTCTAGAAAAATTCCTCGTATAGTGAAATTAAACAAACAAACAAAGTGTTTCTGTGAATTTTGATTGTGTACCAATACAGACAGCTAAATTATATCCTTTCCATACACATAGATTTATTTACCTCTGCTACTTTGAGGAACTCTGACAATTTGGTCATTCTGGCTAGAAATTTTTTGTAAATATCCAAGCCTTCTTTGCACTGGTTCTTCTTCATATCAAAATATCTTTCTGAGGATGCAAATAAAACTCTTGTAAGATAATACCCTCCCAGGCAAAAGGCTGACACAGTACAATACAAGTTAATTTGACACAAAGTTCAGTAACAGGACAGTAGTAACTCAAAGCTATTCAGATATTCAAGCTTATAGGAATACCTGAAACCTTTTATAATAAGTCAGTCAATAGAAAACCACCGATTTTTCTGTTTCAGTGTGTAAGACTATAATGCAAAAATTTATTAAACATGGATGTGAATCAGTGCAAATCGTTAAATTAGGTATTATGGTGAATATTATCAAAAAGTCAGTTTGCTCTATATACTTACAAATATGGCACTGAGTAAAAATTAATAGATTAACAGAACAAATTGATGGCTTCATTCATAAATTTGCTTAAATAGTAATGAAAAGGCTTTGCTAGGAGCTTATCACCCTTTAAAAAAATCAGTTTCATCTCATCAGCTCAGGCAGATTCAGGTACCAGTCAAAGGTGACCAGTCAAGTTTTAAAGAAAGAACAGGAAAACAGAATTCAGCCGTACTGTGAGTATATTAAATACTCAAAACCCCACATATCTCACCAAACATTTAAAGTCCAATTACAAAGGTTATCCATTGCACTTCCACGGTATTTTTGTTTCAGTCTCATCAATCACCCTCTCACTTCACTTTCTGTTTCAATATGTATTCTTCCAGGTAGAAGTGGCTGTGTAAGCCTACGCTCCTGGTCACTAAAGCTAACACAAGCTTCATTTAACAGCAACAAAGCAGAGAAAATTTATTAAGAAATTGAAGTAATAAATTGTCTATGTTCTTTAGTTTTTTCAATATCTTTCACAAAATTCAAAAGCTAAAAAAATTCTCACATACCTAAAAGATTAATAATCCCCTCATTGTATGCTGCAAAAAGTCTAATGGAATCTTTAAAGAGGAGCATAAAGGCAGCATTTATAACACCGTTTGTTAGTTCATTTGGATTTGCCTGTGTAGAAAGCAATGAGAAAGTAAATTAGTATTTAACAAAATAATGAAACTCTCACTTCAAAGTGAGACAATGTTACTTAACACTGGGCTTAAAGTACTTACATCAAAATCAAGGAGTGCATCAAGCTGGTTCTGTATGATTGGAAGGGTTTTCAGAAGCTTTTCAGGATTCATAGTTCTCATCACTCCATCTATCCTACAGAGTAAAGGACACACATTTACAAGATACAGAGATCTCAGCACACGCTGTATTGTTTCAGCAATGCAACATTGCTTCCAAGGGCCAAAAGAGCACCATTCTATGACAAGCTCAGGAACAACTGTGGCCCTCTTTGTCCCACCCCCTGCAACAGGAAGGGTCAAACACAAGTAGCAGAGTAGTCTTACCCTCTTTTCATTTTGGTGAAGTCAACTGCTACAAGTCTATATGAAAGTGCTTTTTCATTCAAGTATCTGCTGTATCGCCTAATGAAGGTAGACATATCATAGCCTAGAAGTTAAGCATTTGTAAGTTAGACATTTTGAAGGGAAAACTGAAGTTCTTCAGTTCTTTTCAAGAGGTGTTCTCCTACTAGCCTATTTTACATCAGCTTGCATAAAAAGTCCTTCCTAGGCACTTTCCAGGATCTTGAGATAAGACATTAATTTCTTCCCAAGTGGCTAAGATTAGGAAAGCATTTGGTGCAATTATGAGAATAAACACCTAAACACATTAAAATATTAGACAAGAACTGAGCATGAAAGATTAGGCAAGTACCAAGCAGTTACTGTTAAAATGTACTTGAAATTAGAATAAAAATATATTCCTGGTAAAATGCTGAAGAGACTGGTAACTTATCTGCCATCCCTCAAAACCCACATAATAAAAACCTAAAAAAGTTTTCTAGCACGAGCAAGTAATTGAAGGACTTATCAGAGATTTGAAGAAGTTCTCCCTATTTATACAGCACATCTTAGTTTCCATTTCATGCACCTTAACAGTAAATAGAGGCTTTAAAATGCAACAACAAAAATTATTATTGTGCTGATAATTCATCAGGTTTATCCTGATGAGCATCAAGAGCCCACTTTGTAAAATTTAAAGCTGTGTGTGCAATGCCACATACATTACAGACACATTTCTAGTACTCACCTAGGTAACTCAGAATCTCACTTTACCTGTGTCTACATTCTTGGCTGGACATTCTTTGGTGTCTCACACAATAAAAATCAAAACAGCCTTCCACTTCAATGTCATTTAGCTCCTAGTGTGCACCAATGCATGCACCATCACAGAGAAAAAGGAGTAACCTCCTTCAGTGAAACCTCCTTACCCTGCATGGCACTTTTGTCCAGGTAGTTATTTAGGTTGAACAAAGTGTTCCGGGATGCAAGATACTGGATAAAGCGCTGTTGAAGAAAAATGGAGAATGGAATTGTTGTGAGAGTTAAAACAGAAGCATTTTACAATCAAACGACACTTACCTTGTAGCTATTTCTAATCTATGTACAACAGAAATTAGTCAAAAGGGAAAAATTAAGAGGAAAACCTGAAAATACTCATTGGCAAACCTCTGATGTCCAAAACTCGATTTGGCAGGAATATAAACTTAAACTAAACAAAGAGACATCACTGCTCATGAACAAAATGCAAATAATCCTAGAAGAAGCTGCCTAGTTAACTTTGTACTTTAGAACAGACAAGCTGGAAAAAACAAAACAAAAATACTACTTGCATAACCCAGGCTCCTGAAGTTTGCTGTAGCTCAGCTGCTGCAGTGTGAAGAGCACACTATGTTTTACAGGTCATTTCTATCAAGTTCACAGAGCTTGGCAGAGAGGAGGAACACCAAGCTTTCACAGCAGGGTAATGGCTGGAAAGCACTTCTAAGAATTGTCACTTCGGTGTTACCAGTGGTGAACAATCATTTCTTAGGTCAATGACCACACACAGGTTCAGGACTGTCCCCTGACCAAAGTTTAGCTTTTAACATAAGGCTTGTGCAAGAGAGGCCACATTCCTAACTCCATGTTATTGACTAGGAAGCTTTTAATAAAGTGTGATGAAATAATTTAAGTGAATTAAATGCAACAGATCAGTGCTTCAGAGGAATGTTAACTGGAACAACATATGAAGACTCAGCCCATTAGATGAGGTCTTGCAAGATCAAATATTCCAGTCACCATATTCCTTCCCCCTTTACCAAGTATTCTTTCTTATCTGTTATTAGGTTGGCTGCACATTTACAGAGTGCTAACAAGACTCTTCTGCTGTGCTCTTACTGATAAGCACTACCCTAATGAAGTAAAGCTCATCAGAAGTCTTTCAAGCCTTTATTCTAGAAAGGTCACTCATTATTCCCTCACTGACCAACCCAGATACCTGCAGGTAAACTGCAAACACTGATATATTTTGGCATTGAAATAATGAAGGAATATTTTTTTTTCTTCTGGACAGATACTAAAGCGCTATCAGCAGAGGAAAAACCAAATCTTTGAAAAACTGAAGTACATATCTAACGCTTCACAGATTGAGACAATTTTTTAAAAGCTGTCTAGTAGGCTTGAAGAGAATAAATCATGTCTTACCTCATTTCCATACATCATGAGGTGGTGTGTTGTAATTAGAGCTTTGAACACTACAACCCAGCTACTGTTTGCAGTTCTCTCAAAGAGTGTATCTGCCAACTGTGGAATATTCACATTCATTTCATTTGTGCACTGTATTAGATCTAAATTAAAGGAAAAAAATCAAAGCATTACAATGAATTACATGCTCAGAGGATCAACATGTTATTTTGTGGTTTTTACATTGAGAATACATACTGGAAGCATTAACTTCAGTTGTTTAAGAAGTAATTGAGCTTCTTTACTCTCCTTGCTCAGATTCACTACATTTTACTGAAACACTCCAAGTATGAACTTCAAAGGCATTTCAATGATTTGATGGAGTCCCAATACCTCATCAATGAATAACCTGTTCCATTAAAATGGAGCCCAAATTGGTCTCTGAAAACCAGTGTGAGCTGGCTGGATGTGTGACGTTCTGGATGATCAATGCTCGAGGCCACTCCATCTAACCAAAATAATGAAAATCTGAGAAGCAACAAAAAGCTGAGACATCCCAACCTCATGAGATCAACAGGCAGCACAATCTTGCCACTCTCAACTAGGCCTGAGTACTCACACATGGTGGCAATGAGATGCTATGAATCTGTAAAATACACCTCTTTTCTGTAAGAATTAAGAGCAAGAATTTGCATCTATCCACCCTTCCACTTAGCTATAAACACCTGATCACAAGCCTATGAGTATTTTTTGATGGATCATGGTAGGTCTTGGGCTTTCATACAGAAAAGCTCTTTGTGTCCTAGACTGACAATAAACTCAATAGTAGAACATTAACTTGGGAGGTCAGAGACAGAGAGGTTCAAGACTTCACCTGAGATTTAGCACAAAACCAGGACAGGCTCCAGCACACACATGGGAAGAGCTCTTGCCTGAGAAGGCTAAAGAAGGCACTTGCTGAGAAAAGAGCAGACAACTGAACCCGGGACTACTCTAAACCCCTCAGGACATGTACATCAGACATTTATTCTCTCTCTGTGCTAAATTTGGCTCAGGTGTGATCAAAGTACACCCTAAGGACTGGGCAAGGCCAGTAAAACAAACATTTGGTTTGAAAAGCTTCCTTTGTGGCCTCTCATTTAAGCTGAGCCTGTGAGCAGCCCATTGGCAGCAGAGCCCAGTGCTGTTTGTGCAGCTTGTCTGGATGAAGAGCTGAAGGAGGGCAGGTGCCTGGGCAGCCAGGCAGCAGCTGAGAGCTCAGACTCCTGTCATCAGAAGCACTTGAAATGTCAACTTAGAGCTCACACACTGATAATTTAGGACAAAATATTTCACAGAAATACTGCACTTAAAAATTATATCTTTCCAGTGTATAGAGTATATTACAGATGGATCTTAACTGAAGATTAAGAAAGTCTTTGATTAAGGATCGCTGTTTAAAATAGTTTAATAACCAGAGTAATTTTAATAGAGTAAAGAATTTTAGTATCTCATCAAGGTAAAAACCTATAAAATGCAAGTTATAAGAAGTTACTAATTTCATTCAGATGTCAGAGATTTCCAAGTAAGTACAAAACATGGAAGCTGGGATGAAAACTTTCACTTTTATTAGCAACACACAAAAATGCTGAAATAGCTGCACAAAAAGAAGAGCACCAGAAAGCAGCTTTAAGCAAGCTATGCATCAAAATCTTATTGCTGAGTAGTATTAAAATAGTTCACATTTGTAAATATTGAACTTTCTCAAAACCCAAGTCATTTGTTAGCTACTGCTCCCCACTCATGGTTATACCACCATCAGATGCTCTGTCAAATTAATAAATACTTTAACCTGGAAGTCCAAACAGTCTATAGGCAATTATTGCCCCATATAATGAAGCAACAGCCTCATCAATTGAATGAGAATCTTGTTGTGACATTTCTAAGTAGTTACCTCAAAACACACTAAGGCAACTAAGTCTTCCTGAATCCAATCAGTTTACAATCAGGTATTACAGAAATACATGGAAAATACTGAGCAGTATCTAAGAGCAGCAGCTGATGTGCCTGTACCCCACACAGAAATGTGACAGGACTATCAAAAGTTCTACTCTCAGTTTATAAAAACAAACCAACCAACAAAAAAAATCTCACAAACTCTTTCAAGAGCAATACCTATAAAACTAGGTAACAGTTAAAGAAATTCTATTGATCTGCTGAGGTCAAAGACCACACAGCTTATCGAAAATATTAATTCAGCACAAAGTCCTTTTGCTTCACATAACCAGTAAGCAAGTCAAAATTTTCACTGAAGATTTTTCAATATTAAATGTGCTTATTAAATAACAGATGAAACTAGAAGGAAGATCCAGGTTAAAAACAAAATCTCGCTGCTCTCGAGTCAAGCTAGCCAAAGTATTTTAATTCGTATTTTGCCAGTGCTCCCCAGAGATTTCTGTCCTGTCACCTTCCCTCAAGCTAAGGTCTCCCAGCAGATGTTCCAGCAGGCCCCAAGATGATGCTAACACTGGGAGATCCTTTGCACATTCTAATAATGTCTGTGACTGCTGTTGAGTGTTCTTACAGCGCTGCTCAGGCACAATGTGACAGGAATCCTCCTGTTACACCTGCATGCAGTGCTCTAAGTGGAGAGCTCTCCTTAAGCCCCACATCCGTAAAACAAGTTTTGCTTTATGCCAGAATAAAGGTTTACTTCCACAAGAAGCCATGCAGATCTCTCCTGTCAAGTGTCAGTAACAGAGTGAAGCTGACACAGCTCTGCTGCATTTGAGAAGCTCTTTTGTTATTGTTTAATTCTCAAGTGTGGACGGTTCTGTGTAAGTTACACATCTGTTCATTTCAAAAGGCAACCAAAATTAAATACCTCACATAGGCAGGGCCACTAGGAGTCTAATTCAAGCTGTGGCTGAGTGAGCTGCCACCCCTGCACTCGAGACATGCTGAGGACAACACTCACTGGCTGCCCTGAAGACAATTTTTACAGGGGGCACTCGGCACAGCCTGGTCTTTGATTCCAAACCTCCTTCAACACCAAAGCACTTAAGTCACAGTTACCAATACCAGAGAACACATGCTTAGACAAACAAAATGTCTCTGAAACACTAAACTAAGCAAAACATGGCAGTGCATTTTATAGGCCAAAACTGGACTTTCTTAAGATCATGTTGCAAAAGACCAAGTTTAAAAATAAGGCTACTTGGGGTAATTAAAAAAAAATTATTTTACAGCTAGCAATAAAAATAAAGCTGGCATTACATTTTAATCCTACAATTGAGATACATAAAAAGAAATGCAAGTGCCATTTCTCTAACATGACTCTTCTAAGCCTCCTGGGAGTAGGAGTATCTATATAGAGACAACTGTAGGGATCTATTACAGCTGGTGGCACAGAAGGAAGAGGCTATTATCCCCATACAGCTGGAAGTAGAAAGGAACACATGCACCTGAGAGACTGACAGCTGGGCAACACTAACATGGATATTGGCAGCAAAAACTGGAATGAAATGCACAGGGTGAGTGATGCTCATTTTCTTATTGCAGTACTTATATAAACACTTCACAACTCAAAGCATTTTGCCAATTACCCAGAGGAATCATTTCAACTGCAAGTGAAACTGCAGCACTATTTCTAGAATGGAATTTAGAGACATGTTAACATCACACAGGGAAAAAAAAAGAAGAAAGGAAAAATGAAAATAAAATAATAAATCTAACAGCTTTAAACCAGAAGAGTACCATAGGGGTTTTTCAAGCAGCCTGGAAGAGCTGTGGGAATCTTAGTGCCTAGAAGAGTACTTAGTATTTCTTTTCCACAATTCATCTGAAATACTGGCACATCATCTATGAAGCTACACAGCTCTTCAGAGAACAGCATAAATGCAAGGTATTAAAAACAAAAAAAAAAATCAGTTTTTTTGGAAAATTGTCAGAAAAAAAGTGACATACTTTTCAACTTTTAAGTAATAGGAAAAGCCATAATTTTCTTGAGTCAGGAATCTCTCTCAAGAGAGCTGTAAATACATAAGATAAAGGCAACCACAATAGTTTAATATTAATGTATTTCTTCCATTTTGTCACATGACTGTAAGTACTTTAAGACAGATATAAGAACGAAGACCATTTTCCTCAGTCCCAGCAGTCTTAAAAAAATACATTTTCTTCTAGAAAGTAGCATCATTGACGGCACATCACAAAAATGTAAAACATCAGAGCCACTTCAGCTGACTTTCTCAGTGTAGCCAAGGAATGCAACAATTTCGGCTGGAAGACTTAAAAGACAGCATTCAAGTGTTATAAACATTGTTTTGCCCATGTTTGCTCATAGTGCATGTCTGAGAGCAATCTTTAAATTTCAGTTATTACATAACAGCTAAATCTGAATTTTGAGTTACTTTACCACAAGTAAAGCAACTCAGCTATTCTGTCCCACTCCCCCACTAAACAAGGACACAGGACAGATAGCTCATGTTTTAACAAAAGCTATATACAACCCCCATTTATAGATCTCCACAATATTAACTCTTTTTTTTTTGTTCAAGTTAAATTCCTCAATTATTGTACTGAAAAACTTCACAAATTGCTAAAGAACTTCAAATGAATGGCAGCCACTGGTGTGTATAAAGGATTCCAAAAAATGACTTTGTTCTGTATCACAACTTGCTCATCCTCTGCAAGAACCACACTGCATCAGCATTCACTTGACAGTCAAAAGCTCAGGTTGCCAAAAGAAAGAATGGGCAGTACTAGAATTCCAGTGCCAGAATTACCACTTCTTAGAAGGTTTCCAAAGCTTGTATACAGATGGGAGTTTGAAGTTTTGATTAGCAACATTAACTACATTCCCCTCCCCTGCGCTTCTTTAGTGGGTTGTATACAAGTTAAACAGAAGCTGTTTTTTCATTACTGTGTTAATTTGAAAGTTTAAGCTGCAATTAATTTAGGGGTTTGTTTTTTCCAAGTTTTGGTCTACACACAAGTCTACTCAGCCAGTTACCAGCTTGGCTAGAGCTTTAATTTATTCTTTTTTCTTTTGATTCTTCAGTGGTTAGACAAGAGGATGTTTGCCTCCAAAGGTCTAAGAGCCCCACTCTGCTGTAACCCAGACTCTGAGGGCTGAGGGAGTGACAGAACTGTCACCAGGAAAGAAGACAAGACCTTCAGGTGCTCCACTATCAGCCTCTATAGAACATTTTATATTATCCGAAAATACTACAAAATATTACAGAAATAGATCTGTTTACTTATTTAGGACACCATGACCTACTTTAAAAGGTAAATCCCCAAGTATGCCCATTGACATTGCTTAGGTTTTTGGGGTGGATGTTTTGTGGGTGCTTTTTCACTCTTGAAATAAGATATGACTGCACTACTCAGCAGTTAGTAGTCAGATAAACCACAAGACTCCTAAATACTCACAGACACTGCGTATGTAACACCTTTCTGCAAAAACCTATATTGTAATACCACAGTTTTTCTTTCTGAGGAAACTTGGCAATAAGGGGATTTTAAGAATTAATTTGAACAGAGGGCACAAACTGATACTCCTCCACAATCCCTGATACAACCGCAGCAACTCTCAAAAATTGTTCCTGGTAAAGCTTTTTCCTGAGCAGCAATTACAAATAATACCAGATGGCATTTTGAATGACACACACATGTAGTGACCAGAGTACAACTACCAGAGTTTTACATTAAATCCAAGCTATGTTTTCCTTCATAATGTACTTAAATGGGGAAGTACTTGCACTGTATCTTCGAAAAATATATTGTATGATTTTTTTTTTCCCCAGAGATTGCTGTATTTTGTATCTACCTGCCCACATTTAATACAAGTAGGTCTTGTGTCAAGTGAAAAAATAAAAATGCCACTCAAAGGGTTGCAGATGTTTGAAAAGCAGTGCCTGGGTAGGCTCAATGAAGACAGGAACTCGTTCACCGGGAATTTTTAAACCCTTTCAGACATATTTAAGGTACCATATTTCACATCTTTTTTTTCCCCTACCCCACCTCTAAAGCATTCCTCTATTTCATATACCAAGTGATAATAAGATTTTTGTCTGTCTTAGGCCAAAGTCTGAGCAAATGAATTACACCAGAATACAGAACTCACGTGGCACAGAAGGGGACTGTCAGGAGACTGACTGACAGCTCTAAACAGCCTGGGATCAAAAGGAACTTGCTAATCAAAAGGCACTATCAGTTTATGGTATTCTCAAGTTAAGAATTGTTCCATGTTTCCATTTTCTTATTTTGTAAGGGTGACTTACAGCTGATGACATTATTTCAATAGTATTTTCAAACACACTACCTTTTTTAGGATTCAGAACCTTTGAAACTATTGAGCAAGCTGTCACCACTTTCTGGCTTCCTGTTATGTTGCCATTTCTGGACTCAAAGGTTACCTCACTGAACTTGTACCACAGGCAGAACACAAGACCAGAAGAAATAAGGTAATTTAAAAAGGTATCTTTAGAAAACAAATTGTACGTTACCCAGTTTTAAGGCTTTTCATTTCAACACAATAGCTGCAATGTTCACTACCCATTCAGATCAGTAACAAATGAAATATGTATTTGGCTGCTTTTAACTGTTTGATCCACACCAAAAGCTCTCACACAAACCAGTATGAGCAGACCAGTGTCACAGGGTCACACATCCCAACTATCCTCAAACAATGTAACCCAGAACACTTCTGCGAGAGCCTGAACCAGCAGCACCTTTAGTACCATCAACTTGCATGAATCCTGCAAAACTACCCGGCTGCCTTTGAAGAAACCAGCAAAAGGCTTCAAGCCTTTTTTCCTCTCTTTAACGGAAACACACACACTTATTTCGCTTTTACAAGCTCCAGAGCGGGTATGCTACAGAATGTACAAGGTTTGTGCACTTTTGAGCAATCAGACAAGAACTCCAATTGCTACTCTGTTACTAAAGCGAAGCAACACCACTGACACTTCGGTAGATTTCAGGGGTAACTCTCTGCATCTTTTGGTGTAGACAAAGAGGTTTTAACATACTTAGTTTAAACGTATTAACGGCAGTACACTCTCATCCAGAAGAAACGCACTGATCAACCTACGCCCTTCCCTGTACCTCGTTTTTAATCTTTTACCTCGTTTCGCGATTTGTAAAACAGAAAACTATGGTATTTCGGGAAATGTTCGAAATGTTTAAACGGCTGTAGTCCACGGGATGAACAGAAGAACTAAACAGTGCTTAAAAAATATTAAATTCTGCCTTGCAACAGTAAACACACCTTTTCCCCAGGTGTCGGATTAATAAGCACCACTGTATCCAGAGCACAAGAGCTAAGCAGCTCTCAGCGGGAACAGCTCATGAGCTTGGAATATTTTTGCTCCCCGGGCGCGACCAGGTGTTACTAACCTCGCTCCCTCCACGTGGAAAATAAGTTCTGGAGATCACAGCAGTCAGGTCCACCCAGATTTACCCTACACCCCCCTCCAGGTGCAAGCGGCCGGCTCTCCCCTGTCCCCCGCCCGTGCCCGACGGGCTGCCCCGGGCTCGGAGCTCCAACTCCAGGCCCACCCGGCCGGCTCCTACTCACAGTCCAGGTGCTTCTTCTTGGGGCCCATCACCTCGTGGGTCGTCGCCTTGCACACAGCCTTGGCGACGGCCGAGCCGGTCACGCTGTGCTGCGCCGCCGTGATGCGGTCGGTGATCGACTGTCCCGACATCATCGCCGCGGCTCTGGCGGCGGCTCCGCCGCGTCCCCCCGCAAGGCCGGGCCGGCGGCTCCCCCGCGGCCGGGGGCGAGCGCAGCCTCCCGGAGGAAGGGCGCCGGCGGCTCCCTCCGGCAGGAGCGCTCGCCGGGCTCCGCCTCAGCGGCTCCGGTCGGCCGCCGCCGCCGCCGGGGCTGTTCCCGCTGCTCCGCGGAGCGGCGGCGGTGATCGCTCGGCTGCCGGCACCGCTCGGCGCTGCCGCCTCCGCCCGCGGGTGCGCCCCGGCTTTCCCTTTCACATTACGCTCACAGACAAAATGGCGGCGGCCGCGGCGTCAGGTGACCGCGCGCCCGCCCCGCTCCCGCCCCGCCGCTGCCGAGCGGGGCCGGGACCCGGCCGGGTCGGCGCCGGGAGAGGAGCGGGAGCGGAACGGGGCCGGCAGCGGGAGAGGGGCCGGCAGCGGGGCAGGAGCCGAGGCCGCCCCCCACGCCGGGCCTCAGGTGTCCGCGGGCGGTGGGACCCACCCCCGCCGAGGCGCTCCGTGACTCGCCGCCCGCAGCACCGGAAAATCACACAATCAGCTTGGATGGAAAAGACCTGTGCGATCATTGATCTCAGGCTGTGACCCGACACTACCGTGTCAAGCACACCAGGCCACTGAGTCCTTTCTTAAACACCTCGGGGTCGGTGACTCCACCACCTCCCTGGGCTGTCCATTCCAGTGTCTAATCACCTTTTCTGTGAAGAAATTCCTCCCAATGCCCAACCTAAACTTCCCCCGGGTACAGCTGGAGACTGTGATCTCTGTTTCTGTCACTATCTACGTGGGAGACGAGGCCACTCCCCAGCCGGCTGAGCCTCCTTTCGGGGAATTGCCCGCCGGCTCTTTGTTCGTGGGTGGGTGAGAATGACGGACGGGACTGGCCGGGCCCTCACGGCCGGGACGGCGGGACAAGCACCGGCGAGAGGCGGGGGCCGAGGGGAATGATCGAGATGAGATTTTCATCACAGACCACAACGGGTTGGAGTGGAAGGGACGTCTGGCATGGTCTAGTTCCACCTGGCCCATGGGCAGGGACACCTGCTAGACGTGGTCACAGTAGTTTTTGTGGTGATAACTTTTCTTTTCTCTTGCAGACTTTACTTTCAGAAGTAACGTCTGGGGAAAAAAAAAAAAAGCCCAACCACTCATGCTGAGCCTGTTTCAAGGGGCTGTAGACGCATTTCGGTTTGAAAAGACCTCTGAGCTCATCGAGTGAAACCCTTAACCCAGCACTGCCAAGCCCACCACTAAAACCTGTCACCAAGCGGTGCCACATTTACCTGGCTTTTAAATCCCTCCAGGGCTGCTGACTCCACCACTGTCCTGTGGAGCCTGTTCCTGGGCTTGACAGCCCTTTTGGTGAAGAATTTTTTCATACTATCCAATCTAAACCTCCCCTGGCACAACTGGAGGCTAATTGCTCTTGTCCTGTCACTTGTGGCTTGGGAGAAGAGACAAAGCTACAGCCTGGATGCTGTGGAGCTCTACTCACAAGTAGCCAAACCACTGGTGGGTTCTCAAAACCTTTCCAGCTACTGATACCCAGCACAACCCTGTGAGGGCTGCCATGAGGAAAATCCATCCCAGCCAGACCCAAAACTGTGACAAAAGAATGCAGCATCACTACTACTCAGTCAGAGCAAACATTTCCCAGGCCATTCCACAGAGAAGTATTTTTTAACTTCTGCATTTATAGTACACTAATATAAGTGGGAACACTCATACAAACAGAAGATAGAACATGGCAATAGTTATTTTTACTTTGAAGTAAAAATACAAAAAGTAAGGAGAGTAAAAAGTAGGCAGTTGAATAAGAGTGTTATAAACAAAAATCTAGCAGCTTCTGACAGTCAACTCATATTTTAGGGTGCTGATTAAAACTGTATTGCTTAAATTATCCCTAAAAGAGAAATACACCATAAATATGTGGGTAGACTGCCACAACACCCACCATTTGCTGTTGCAGTGCACATATAAAAGCACTAAAGCAGGAAATACTTGCACTCACAGTACTGTGTATTTCACTAGTACATAAAACTTTTGTCTTTTCATAATATTTGTATGCTATAGAGAGTGTTTCTTAGGTGCTTCAGCATATTCTTTACTGATCATGACATGGAACAAAGACTACTGAAAATCTTCTTACCAACTTATTCTGCATACTTAAACCATCTTTGTACCCAGCACAAAGGTTTATACATTCATATTAAATGCTGTCCCCTGTCCTTTAACAGGCACTTCCATGCTGTGGGTTTCCTCTACTCCTCCAAATGTTCATAAGAACAGGCTATAGTTTGAGCCCATCTTTCTGGATGGGTGCTGAGGGCAGGAGAAGCAGCATGTGAAGTTGTTGGGCACCAACACCAGCTTGGTTTATGTCATCATTGCAGTCACTCAATTCCTTGTGTAACTCCCTCTTTTTCAGCCCAGTTCATTCCTGGTGGTTGCTCCTACTGTGGTGAGTATGTAGTGCTCACCTTGGCATCTCTGTGGCTGTGTCCAGAACAGAACATTGCCAGGACCTGCCATATCAAAACCCAGGCATAACCCTCTCTGGCAGAGGGATTTAACTTGATTGCAGCACGTTTCACATCCATGGATTACCAGTGTGATGGTCTCCATGGTCAGGTCCCCTCCTTGATCGTGAGCCCATCTGTATACTCAGCACGAGGGATGGGGAAAAAATTAAAATTGAATACCAGTACACATGACAAGCCTATGAGGGCTGCTGAGGGGAAGATTAACTCCATTCCAGCCAGACCCAATAAATGTAAAGAGAACAACAAAGGCGAGCAGGGTCAGCAGCAGAGATGTCTCTTTTGATACCATTGAAAAGCACAATAACACTGAACAAATATTAGTGAATGAACTGGGGTGTGTAATGCTGTGAATGAAGGATTTCTATAGACCTAAGGGCATAAATGCATTAATACATGGTCACTGATATTAAATTATTGAACATTTCCTGTGCTGGGAAAAGTTACAACCTCTTCAGTCTCACTGGCAGCAGGCAATTTCCAGCTGCCTTATTTTTGTTTTAAGGCTTGTAGTTTCTGAGGAAAAAAGTGATCTTGAATCTTCAAAGCCTGAGGGAACATCAAAACAGTAAGAAAAGAAGAGATGGAAAGATTAAATACACATTACAAATGTCTACATCTCTTTGGGCCTGTCTAAACAGGGAAGTTTTGCAATAAAGGAGGGTGTGAGCTGAAGCACAGCAGCCATTCTGTACTACCTCCTTTCCCAGCAGGGACTCACTTATTTTCTTCTGTTTCAGAAATTCCACATAAAAGTGCCTGAGTTGAGTGTTTTCCCTTAGCCATGGTTCTGTCTTTACTCCATCTGCTGGTCAGGCCCAAATCTGAGTTCAAATGTCCTTCTTCAGCCAGTGCATTGACTTGCCCTGGGTTCAGGCCATCCTGTGCACCCCCTGGATGGCTGCAGGTAGAATCACAGAATCATTTAGGTTGGAAATTACCTTTAAGATAATTAAGTCCAGCCATTAATCCAGTATTGCCACAGCTACAACTAAACCATGTCTCCAAGTACATCTACACAGCTTTTAAATATCTCCAGGGATGGTGCCTCCACCACTGCCCTGGGCAACCTGTTCCAATGCTTGACAACCCTTTTGGTAAAGAAATTTTTCCTAATACCAAATCTGAACGTCCTCTGGCACAACTTGAGGCTATTTCCTCTTGTCCTGCCCCTTGTTATTTGGAGGAAGAATCTGCCCTTCAGGCCCTGATGTCTGCCCAGGCTAATGCAAAAAGCCTTGCTCATGGCTACTCTCCTGCACCTATGCTTTAGTTTATTTTAGTAAAGATGAAAAGTGGAAATTATATGTACAGTTTACATCTCATTCATTTTGCTGCCTTCTGTTTACTATTGGGCAGGTAATGAAGGCATCAGACAGGAAATGTGGTCCAGGCTTGGATGCACATAAATAGTGCTTGGGGATAGTGGCAGTGGAGGGAATGGATGGTTCTGGGCTTCTGCCATGGCTGAATGACTCAGATAGTTTTCCAGGGAAATGGGTATTTTACCAATGAGTAGTGAGTGTGCTGTGGACCTACAGCTCCAGGAATGCAAACAGTTTAGCAGCAGGTTTGTCAATAAATACCATCTGCTCAGTAACACTGAATCCAAAATAGACCACAACCTACCTTACTGGAGGCTGTTGTTTTGCTGATAGAGATAAAAATCACAACTCAATTATTTTTTTTAATACTGTGATTGTGATCTCAAATGATAAAACTAAATGTATTCAGGCTTGTTCAATCCCAGTTTAAACCCAGGAGAGTTAAAATGCTGTCATTAGCATTTTTCCTGGTGGCCAGTAAGACATCTGCATGGAGGAGTGAGCTGTAAACAAGGCTGCTTCTTTCACAGTTCAGGCACTGAAGTGTCTGAGAAACACCTCGATTCCATGCTGCCTGCAAGGAAGGAAGCAAACCATGGCAGCAGCAGAGATGGGATTCCAGGGGGCTGAGATGGGGCTTGAGGCTGATTTCCTGATCCAGCACTCCAATCATGAACAATGAGTGAACCCTTGTCCCAGCCTTTCTCCATACAGGGGCACCAAAACTTCTTCTTGACTCCCAGTTTTCCATGAGCTTTGCCAAAGCAGAGTGCTTTGGGGATCTTTGCTGCCGTCTGGTGTGGTTAAAATTGGATGAGGAGGTTTCTGGGAGAGAAACAAGGCATCAGCATCATCTAAAAAGCCTAATACCAGAAGGAGTTTCAATGTTAGTTAATTAATTCTTACCTGAACAGAGATATGACAGGAAAAAACTCCACACTCTGTTGTCCAGTTTGGATTTATGGGTACCATATTCTGCCAGTCTCTTTTAAAGATCTTTGTTTCCCCCTCTCTGAGTTGTAAAATGTTGATAAGAAATTGAGCTCCAGAACTGGGACCTTCTATACCTGGGTTCATTCAAACCTTGCAGAAAGGCGAAATATGAGAAGATGAGATCATGATCCCCTTCCTCCAGGACCTCACCTCAAGAGACCCTGACCAGTGACCAGGTTTGTCTCAGGGCTGGTTTTGGAGCCCACAGGATGCAAAAATTGTACACAATGCCTGGGCCTTTAAGCCCCTTTTCCAAGCACCCTGCAGACATGATATTTATGCTGAACAGTGTAGGAGTGCTAAAGCCACAGACTGGTTGTCACCTCTCCTGTCACATGAGGGAAGAATGTCTCACTTCCTCTGTCCCTCCCGTTCAGCCCCTGCCGGGGAGCAGTGACTGGGGCAGGATTTGGGAGCTGTCTCTCCTCTTCCCAGCCATCTCCAACTTCTGCCTCCCAAACTTGACTGCTGGTGAAGTTTGAACTTTTAAAGTGCTGGCTTTGTATAGAGAAGAGAGAAAAGAAAGAGGAAAAGAAAGAAAGGGAAGGAAAAATGAATCTGGAGTTATGCCACAGTTGCAAAAAGTGCTGGGAGGCAGAAAGGCAGAACTCCCGTGGCTCCCATTGCAGCAGCTGGTTGCTGTTCCTGCCCTTAGGCTCCTCGTGTTCTTTGCAGGTGTATGGCTGTCAATAACAACAGATTTGAGAAGATTTCTGATTTATTTCTGAAGTACTTCTCTGTGAAAGAGTTTCTGTTTGGTGAAGAAGCTGTTCTGGTTCCGTCTACTGAGCAATTGACCAAGGTTCATGGAAGTCTCTGCCTGACTTTGTTTAACATTACAATTCAATGTTTTTAAAAAGAAAAAATAAAATAAATACTACAATATGATGCAATTGGTGTAATAGAATTTTTCTTGGTTTGGTCTGTTACTTCCTGAGTAGGTTTATGAGAAGGGTTTTGAAAAGCAGGAACTGAGTATGGGATCTCATACAAATTTAGGATTGAGGCTTAGTCTTGGTTTATGGGGGGAGGGCTCAGTTTTGGCTTTGGGACTGTCCCAGGACAAACTTTGTTTATATTGTAGAACCATATGTGTGTGTATGTATCTGTGTGTGTTTGTACACTGATCAGCTCTGACACAACCAGTCACTGCTGGCGTTAGCAGACACTTAAGGAGGTGTAATTGTCACCTGAGGAAATGGCATGGCTGCCCTGCTCCAAACACTTCAGAGGGTTTGGTTGACAGATGACCAATGAATTCATTCATTGTTTCCATCACCTTGGGGTTCATTCCAGGGGCCTGTCTGTGAGAGGGGACTCACAGACTAAGACAAGGTGTGATACAGGTGCTGGAGATGTTTTGGAAACCTCAGAGGCTGCACCTTGGAGAACCCTTGGTCAGGACCAGGAGAGCCATTCCCTGCCCTTACACTCATCATTTTAACTATAGACCAAATAAAACCTGCAGAAGCAAGAAAGCTAAAATCATCAGCCTAATCAAATTCTACAAATTGTGGACCAAAGCAGATTCCCAATGTTTCTGTCCCTGCCAAGGAAAAGGAGCATACCTGGCTTGGGGAAAAAGGATCTGGGTGTGTGTGTGGGGGGCTGTGCCATGGCAACAGAGGAAGGAGCTAGCAGCACAGCCTCCAAAAAAATATAACACTGCCAATGGAAATCAATCTTTTATTAAAATCAGTTTAAAGCACTCCTGGAAATTACAGCCCATCAGGCATTAGTTTCACACCACAGAAATAAATGGGGACAAAAAATAACAATAAAAATGAGACATTTGGCTAAGCAGGAATAAAGAGGGACAAAGCTGCAGATGCTTATAAAGGAAAATCTTCCATTTCAGTTCCTTAAGTGTGTCAGTGAAATGGAAGATAAGGGCAGCACATATCTTTTATCTAGAGTTACAAAAAAAAAAAAAAACCTCAACAAACCAGAAAAAGGTTGGACAAATGAGCTTAGGCACTTGTGAGATGCCATCAAGGCATCTCTCACATTGTTACTGAGTGCTCACAAGCCTCTGAAAAGCTGATCCTGAAAGAGAGACACAGAATTAGATGCAAACAGTAGAATTACAAATATTTTGAAATTGAAATGCTTATTTGCAATATCTTGCTTGATAGAATGAGCACCAAGTCAATGGCACTGAAACACGGTGGGTTCAAAATTGTCCAAGAGATGGATTTTTTTTTTAATGTGGGACTAATTTTTTTCATACAAACTGAAATAAACCAAATAAAGATACTTGAGTTTAGAATTTAGCACAAGCACTAAGAATTTAACCAAACCTGGATGTTCACAGAGGTAACTGAGAGGCTTTAGAGACAGACGAGAGGTTGGTCACAGTGGAGGAAGGAGCTTGAGCTGGTGTTGTACCAGGTACTGTCAGATGGAGTGGCTCCCACTGAACACAACCTGCCTTTGCCACTTGTCCTTTTGCCAAAATTTTCCATTTTTCTGGGAAATGCTGCATCTAACAAGCAGCCTCATGTGCCACAGAACTAATAAAAAAATGAAGGGATAATTTTCTATGGGTTTATGCTGGGGGACTGGCAGACTGAGTTCTCCAAGGCTGCAGCACAACTCTGTTGCTTAAAAGACATCAGAGAAGCCACACACTGCAAATGTTCTAACCACAGGAAAAACTCAAATGGAAGTTCATGCTTTACTAAGCACCATTGAGTCCACATGAGAGAGAAACCCTAAGTGAAGAGTGGATTTTCTGGTGTCTAATATCCACTGACTCCCAATCAAGTTTTTTTCCAGGGTTTAATTCATTCTCTTGCCTCTTTTGGTTTTTTTCAGCCTGATTACCTGCTCTTACAAAATTTGCAAGCAAGGCATTTACTTCTTTGAAAATAAGGTGGGCAGTGGGCTCAAGAATCCTCAGGGAGAGGATGGATGGAGCGTGATCTTCCAGGAAAACGTTGAAAATCAGATCCCATCAGCCTGGCAGGGACAGGAGAAGCTGCTGTGCTGAGCGTGCAGATGAGAGCTGAGCATGGTATTTTTAGAAAGTCAGCCAAGCAGAGAGTGCCACTGTTCCTTTCTGTGCTCTTCCCTTCTTTTTACACCAACCATCATCATTCCAGAGGTGAGAATGGGTGTACCAAGCATCAGCTATAATATAGCTGGTTTCACCAGGTAGCACTGCTGGAGAGGTGAAGTTTTGTTATTGCCTGGGAGGGAAAAAAATGTCAAGGGCTGGACATGTTTCAGGGCACAAGAATGCTGAGCACAGGACAGTGCCCTGTGCTCCATGGGCAGCTGGCAGAAGGATGCTCTGGCTGCTGCTGAAAGCCCTGTGGCCAAATTTCATGCCCATTTCCAAAGTGTGGAACACACACATGTTAACAGCACAAGCCTGTGCACATGCTTTGCTCTCAGCAAGCATGGGTTTATTTTGCCTTTCTTTGTGATCAGCTGAAATGAAAATGTTTATTAGCTGCCTGTTGTTATTACTTTCACAGCTATGAAGTGGCCTTTGCATTACAATCAGTTGCTTTGGCTCCTATTGTTTTTTGAAGAGTTAAGGTTGTGCAGGCTGAGAGTGTGCAGGCAGTGACAGAGACATTTGTTTGCTGAAAAGCCATTTGCTTGGTTTCCAACACTGTCATGCCTATTGAACAATATCCCCTCTTCCCCTGGGTTTCATCATCCCTACACCCTTAAACATCACAGCATAACCCCAGTCTTGTTTTTTGCAAGAATTCTCCTTCTGTGTATAAAATTAATCAGCAAAAATGGAAAGGGACTACTGGTAACCCCCCATGAATCCCCACTTCTCTGGGGGCAGGTTTTTCTCTGATGAATGCAAGTGTGGGGTTTAGTATGCAAGCACACACAGCATCTTGGTGATGGATGAGCCTCCCATTCCTCACACAGTGGTGGGTTGGTGTTATGGGGCAGTGCAGTCACAGACACTGGGCTCTGCAGTGTCATGCAGAATCTTTTCCTGCACCCAGCAGAAGGTGCACAGAGAAGGTGATGGCAGTTTCTGTGTCCCTGCATGGGGGGAGCAGCAAAACCCTACTTGAGAACTGATAGTGGCAGTGTGGCCACAGCAGGGCTGCCTGGGAATTGAGCTCATAAGGAAATGGCATCCCTGTCTTCTTAGGGCAGCAGCTGAGAAGGGCCTGGGGCTGTGAGGGCTGCAGAGGCAGCCAGAGAGGGTGTTCATTGCAAACACCATCAGCTGGGCCATCCTTCACCAGGGTGCCACCCAGCCCTGGAGGTCATGGGTTTGGAGTGGGGGGCAATGGGCCGACATCAGACCAGGATTGACTGTGGTGGGTGTTGCTGGGGCTCAGATATCTCTGAGTCTGGCCTAGGAACACCACCCACCGTGGGGTGTCTGGGGAACCATCCAGCAGCCACACAAGTGCCCGTGCTAGAGGGCACAGGCAACTACATTAACATGGACAGTTTTCTGCCTGCTTCAAAAGGTAAAACATGGCAAAAATTACCCAAACAGGGACTACAAAGAATCCTGCATGCAAAATTGTCATGGAATGGACAGCCACGATGCAGCTTGGGGCCCTTCCACCTTAAAGGCTCTGGGTGTTGGCAGGTTCCCACCCATGGCTGGTGCACCCTGCTCTGCCTGGGCACAGCCTGATACTGCTGGTTATCTCCCTGGGACAAGGAGCCCAAGGCTCTGGAGGGGAGATGTTTGTACCAAGGCATTTCCAGCTCATGCAGTGCTCACCTCTGCCTTGCTGTTTGCCAGAACCCTGTGACAGCAGCACTGGCACTGCTGGTGGAGCTGCAGAGTTGGTGTCACCAGTGCCATCCCAGTTCTGCAGTAGTGGCCACTTCCTGCAAGCCAAACCCCCTGACCAGTATTGCAATGGATCTCACAGACAGCATGGGAACTGCTAGGAGTGAACCTGGCTGTAGTCATCCCTCACTGACCTGATCAGGAGCAGAGTTGTTACAGGTGGCTGTGCCTTATTTGTCTTAACTGTCCCTTAAAAGCCGACCCCAGGAGCCACAGCACGGGCTCAGACCCACACGGCACTGAGAGCAGAGAGAGCACATTTCCCATGGCAATAAATGCAGCTGAAAACTGAACTCATCATGGCTGGAGTTCTGCACCATCCCTGTCACAGCCCAAGCTGCTGGTGGTGGTCACACTGCCCCCAGGCAGCTCTGCACAGGGAAGGTGACAGGGAAAACTGGCATTTTCCTGTCTCTTTCCCAGGCAGCACAGGGAGCTGCTGGGGTGGGCAGGGCCTCCAAGGTTTTGGTGTGCACAGGCATGGCAGAGCAGGCCCTGGGCAGCCAGGCAGACACAGAAATGGAAACTCTGGTGTTCCCTGAGGAGCAGTGCAGCTCCAGGCCAGCCCCCACATGCTGTGTCCCAGTGTAAGAGACAGATGCCTTCTGCTTCTTGAGACTATATACATAGATGTGTCCTCAAGCTATATATAGATACACATTACAGAGATAAAAATCTTTTATACAGATAGAGGTCTGCTTGCTTTTCAGTTCCAGCATGTACTGTTCCACTGGCAGCCCCTCAGGGCTGGGAGTCTTTCAGATGGGCTGTGAAGTGAAGCAGCAGCACATAGGGAAGGTGTCTGACAGCCTGAGACATGGGGAGGAGGAGGTGAGCCCTGCCTGAAGGGTGTCCTTGAGCTCTGTCCTGTGTGTCCAACTTGGTGGCACAAACCACAACCCATACCAGAAATTCTGGCTTTGATAAATCCAAGTTGGGTTGCTCAGCCTTGGTAGAAGCAGACTGGACATCATGGACCTTGGCAGTGGACGCTGTGGGGCTGGGAACAGGCAAGGGCAGCAATGATTCTACAGCCAATTTAACATCAGCCCAAACAGCATGCTGACTGATTTTGTTACCAAACAGTTGATGAAAATTGCCCTTTATGAGAAGAAATCCAGGTGAATTGCTTTCACTTGAGGGTCTGAGTCCTGGATTTCCCCTCAGCTTTGCCCAAGGCTCCAGTGGGTAGGAGCTCAGGGGAACAAAACTTCCACATCCCAAACCAGGCTCGGAAAGCATGCAAATATCTGTCCTTCAAAAGGTCTAGAGAGAATCCTTATCTGCTGTTCACATCATGTGTGGCCTGGTGGCCGTCACCCCAACAGCAGAGGGGAGGAAAAAAGGAGAATACTTTGGTGAAAGAAAGCACTTGGTGCTGGCAAAGACTTTCAGTAGTTGTGGAATAGACTTTGTGCTGTGATTGCTTTTTTCTAATAACCAGCCATGGTGGTGAGCTCCCCCACTTTCTGCTTAAGCAATAGCCACCAGTGGCGGCTGAGATGGTTTTGGAGTCTAAGAAGACAAATAATGTCAATAGCTAAGGGACATTCATCTTGTTTTATTTTTCTTCCCCCATATATAAACATGGAAAAAAGAATTACTGACATTTCTGGCTATTCCAAATTTTAATTTGATGCAAAATCAGATTCTGAGCATGCTGATTGTGGAAATCCATCTTTATTTTTTCTCTGTCATTTTGTTTTTACATGTCATGCAAGTTCCCTCCTGAGCTGTCTCTGGTGAGCTGCTCAGCTCTGCAGGGCAGAGCCCCCCCTCTCCTGTCCTGGGGTGAGCACATTCCTTGTGCTGAGCAGGCAGAACAGGACGGATTTCCTTCGGTGCCATTTCCTGATGATTTCTGACTAACTGTGGAGGAAGTTAAACCAAAGAAATGATGAATCTTCTATTTTTTATTTTAAAAACACTTTTAAAAAGACATCTATTGTTTTGAATTGTAAACAGCCTGCCTTGCTGTCCTGCTGCCTGCCTCATCTTCATGGATGAAATTTACACCAAAAGCCAGATACATTTTCCTCTGGGAAGCCCTTACCATTTTGGGGGAACTTCATTTGCCAGGGTCAGTACACTGGGCTTGCTCAGGGCTTTAAAATAATTTCCTCATAGTCTAAATGAACATACCCTAAGATATGACTGAGTCACCTGCTCCTGTGGCCAAGGGCAAATCTCTCAGCCTCTGGATTTTTGGGGCTCCAAGGGGCCTGGGCACAGCCCTGTGGGTGTGAGGCTGCTCAGCAGGGGAAGCAGCAGCAGCAGGAGGCAGGAGAGGGTCAGTCTGTCCCTCCTGGGGCTGCCTGCACCTGGGCACAGCCTGTCACAGCCCCTGGCTGGGCATGTCCTCAGGCAGCTCAGGTGGGAAGGGGAACAGCTCGGTGTCAGCTGGGGCTGGTGGCAGGGAAATCAGCTGGATGCCACTGCAGCAGGGGCACACAAGCCCCACTGGGACTCCTCCTGTAAACTTTGTCTCCCTTTGCCTGATAAGCCCGGCTGCTTCCTGAAAGCCACATTAATGCTAAACAGAAACAAGGAAGAGTTATGGAGACCTTGGGGATTTAATGAATTCCTGTGTTGCTCAGTCCTCCATGTCTTTCTGTAGAGGAATTCTCACTTTCAGGCTGTATAAAAGGTTGCACTTAAAGCTTGTCCTGAATTTTGATCTGGAAATTTAAAGGAAAAAGCTCTCTTTGCCTTCTGGCACCTCCTCAAGTGCTTGCAGACACCTGCCAGTGCTGCCTCTATTTGATGCCTTGTCCTTTTCACTGTTGTGTAACTCTACAAAACACTCTGTGGCTTCCCAGAGAAAACCAAGATGCTGGCAGAGTGACAGTCTCCTGGAGCAGGTGGCAGAAAGGATGCTTCATGGGAGGGGTCTGTGATGTTCCCCTTCTGGGGGAAAATCAGAGCAGGTCTCCCCCATGCTGCTCATGGTGGGAAGAATGCTAAGAAATGACAGCAGCAGTGGCAAAGCCAGCCATGTGGAGATAGCAGCAGTCAGAGGCAATTCCAAGAAGCTGAGCTCCTGACAAAGAATGGGATTTCTGAAAGAAGGAGCAAAACTGAACTGCAACAACCACCACAAACACATGCCATGAAAATGCCCCCTCAGATTGCTCCAAGCTTTAAGGGCCTCAGTGTGAGCCCACCAGAGAGCAAGGGCTTTTCAGGCTCTTACACAGTGATGGATATGCCAAGATCCCAAAGCTGTCAGAGCAGGATGCTGGGGCTGTTTAACAACGAGCTTATGCTAAAATTGGATGTGAAAGGAAAATCAAAGTAGAACAAAACAGGACAGTGAATGAAAGGTTGGGCTGCTCCCCGTTCCCTCCTGCATTACAACAGGGCCTGGGATCAGCTCCCCAGGTGGGAATGGGCTGAGCCTCTGCCAGTGGATCCTTTGTTTGTGCTGGATGTGGTACCCCTGGCTCCCAGTGTGCTCCCATAAATATGTATAACCCAATAGCTGAGTCCCTCTGCACTCTGTGCCCTAAACAACTGGAAGAGGAGCTTTGGATGCTGTTTGATGAGGAAATGCAGGTCTTAAGACCTGTCAAAACACAGTGTGAAGCCTGCATAAGTTGCTAGCAAAAGTGCAGGACTAAGACCCCACAAATTCAGTGTTGTTTCTGCTACTGCCACTGGCCTGGGGGAAGTCACTGTCCTGCAAAAGCCACATGAAAAACTGGAAGTATGGCTCTGTTGCTCGTGGAGATCTTCTGGAGAGAAATGAGCTGTCACCACTGTTGTGTTGAGCTGATACAGAGCCCAAGGACAATGAAGGAATGCCTGTTTCTAAGGCAGATGCTCTCCTGAGCAGCTCTGGCTAAAAATGATCAAAGCAATTGCACATAACCAGAAGAGTTGAGGAGACAAAAAAGTGCTGGGCTGAGAGGCTGGATATGAGAAAAAGGGTTCCTCACCCAGAGGGTGAGCACTGGAACAGCCTCTGTAAGGAAATGGTCACAGCACTCAGCCTGCCAGAGCGCAAGAGGAGTTTGGACAATGCTCTCAGGCACATGATGTGATCCTTGGGGCTGTGCTGTGCAGGACCTGGAGCTGGACTTCAGTGTTTGTTGTGGGTCTTTTCCAACTTAAGGCATATTCTCTGATTCTATGATGGGGAATTAGTGTCTTTTTGGAGAGGTTTGTTTTTCACACTCCATGAAGATAACCTGCTTTTGCCACCTGGGTGGCTGCTCTGTGCCTTTTTGCTTCAGGGAAATATTGGATGTGGTTTGAAATTGCAGATGTAACTAGAGAGGCCAGCCTCTATAGACCCAAGTGCTTACATATCCAGACATTTTGCTGTCAGTTTATTATTATTATTATTATTATTATTATTATTATTATTATTATTATTATTATTATTATCCAATCAGTAAAGTACTTTGCATGGAGATGTGAGAAGTCTGACAGCTTCCTGGCTCACCCCATGGTGGCAGGGCTGATGCAGTTGTTTTTTGACACAGCTGTTTCCCTCCGAGGCTCTGGGAGGAGGGGCATGGAGGGAGGTCTCTTTTCTGGGAAGTGCTCCCTGGCGAAAGGGCTGTTGCCGTTTCTGCTGGGCAGAGCACATGGAAGAGCTGTGAAACGTCAGTCAGCCTTTATCTGACCTTTTATTTGTCTGACCTGCCCTCCCTTGAAGACCAAACACAAAATGTCACAGAGTTCCCTTCTATCAAGCCTGCAGGCGAGGGCTTATCTGAGCCACACGTGTCTGTGTGTCTTGAGCTGAGCAGCCAAGTTTCCATCAGGGCTCTCCAAGCACTCCACCTCCCTCCATCCCCACGCTGTGCCTCCAGCCAGATTACAAAGCGTGCAGATCCAAAAGTGGCACTTGCCCGAAGCAATAAATAAACTGTTTCCAAACTACCTGGCTTGTTAGCAGCAAGGCTTGCTCAGCTCTGCTCCCATGGACTGCCTTGTTTCAGCTTCCAATCCCAGGATGTGCACATTGAAAGGATCCCACATCCCCAGCTTGCTGCATGTGGAAATTGTATTGCCAGCAACTACGCTCCTCAGCACAGAGCAATTAAAAGACCAGGTTAAATAACAACCAGCCTTTGAATCCAAGCCTGGAGCATGTGCTGCATAAATTTGTGCTTGTGCTCTACATGGTTGAACAGGAGCTGTGGCCCCTTCCTGCCCCTTGGCTGCGGCTGGGGGACTGCAGTTCACCCTGTCCCAGGAGGACACAGACATCAGTCCAAGCCACAGCTTCACAGTTCTTTGTGATTCTGCAAATAATCTCCCTGATACACAGGCATATGACATTTGTTTGCAAATTTGTTTCAACTTGCATCCAAATATTTTATATGAACAAGTCACTGCCTAATAAGAAAATTTAAAAATGGAAAAAGCATGAAATGAAAGATGTGGGAGCGTATCCCATGAGCACCTTCACTTAGCAAAATAATTAAAGATCGCAGCTACCTTTTATATTAATTTATTAGAAAAAAGATACAGTTTAATGTGCAAATATATACACCAAACATTACAATGAAACATGAGGAAAGTGACCCCCTTCCCTCTAGCAATGACTTGTCCCTTCGTAACAGAGATGACTGTTTAATGCTTCCCCACAGATTTACAAATACAAAAAAAGTATAATGCTTCATTTGCACAAGAAAAAGTTTATTTTTATTTGAAAACAAAAAATATCCTGGCTTTGACATGGCAAATGTCTGCTATTTTGGTGGCTTTCATTTTTTTAAACCTGAGCAAGTTTTGCAGAACAGGGGGACAAAGGGAAGGCATTGCCCTGTACTTCGTTCTCATCACAGCATCTGATGGTCTTTGAATTACTAAACTTCTGAATTACTGCAAGTGAATGCAACTCCAAAATCTACATCTAGGATGTAGTTAGTGACAATGAAGAAAGCAGGTGCTACCACTGGCAAAGTGAGCTGGCTGAAAACACCTTGCTCCAGTTAAATGGCTGCTGGCATTTCTCAGGTGAAGTTTTCATTTCTGCCAGTAAGGAAATTAATGCTGCCTCCTGTCATAAAGGAATTAGAAATGTGAAATATATTTGGGAAATGTCCAAAAAGCAGATGAGTTGTGGACCTGCTATGCCTTGGTCAAATGTGCAATCACTGAAGGAGAGAGTAAGGCCATATTAAACACATCAGTGGGGGGAACCCAACAATAACCATAAGACTCAAACCATTGAGCTTGGCTGTTTTCAAAGTCATCCTGCAACCAAGCTTCCTCCAGCAACTCCACAAGGTGACACTTCCAATTAAACTAAAACAGCTCTGCTCATTCAGTGCTCTCCCTATTTTTAATGAGAGGCCCCAGCAGTGCTGGAGAAGGCACTACAATACCTGGGCTGGGCAGTGCCAATTCCCTCAGCAGAGTTTGCCGAGGACCACTGGCCACTCTGTGCTAATTCAGGTGCAGAGCATCTCTCTGCATCAGCTCTCACCCCACTTTTGGGAAAAATACATGCAAGTAACAGACCCATGGCAAAAAGAGAACACCATGAGGATTGTGCCTGGCTGGCCCCAGTGCCAGTACTAACCAAGGGCTTTGGCCTGGGCTGTATTTTCAGACATGACACTGTCAAAAGCTGACTCAGTTTTCAGGTTTCATGTTTTCTTTCCTTCTTGGCCAAGGGATTGGGATTTAAGAACAGACTTAACTAAAGAGTAACTCCTTTTTGCTCTGTCACAGTCCTCCACCCCCAGCAGTTTGCAGTATGGGTACTGGCCCACAGGTTTGTCAGTCGTGGCTGCTGCAGCTCCCCTCACACCCAAATCCTTAGTGGTGGGGTGGCCACAGTGGATTTGGCTTTGCCATCTTCCCACCATCCTGCTCCTCTTTACCTCTCTGAAGTATTGTGGAATTTGACCAAAACAAAAGAAAAAAAAAAAGCCTTTGAGAAGGACTGCTCTGCTTTTACATTTTTTCCCCAGTATTTTTTAATTGCTCCCGTTTCATGTGTTATACCTGCACGAGAATGTATGTCATGGGCCCTGCAGCAGTAAAAAAGGACATTACATGAAAAATCAGAATAAACTCTCAAACTTAGAGCTAAGTTAAAAGTAAAAGTTAGAAACCAGTGAGCAGCATTTGATCAAGATAAGAGTGTTGTGAGGGCAAGCAGGGGACACGGGAAGTTGAAAGGGGCCATTCTCCTCTAAGGACAGTCCCTGCCAAGCTATATGCTTATGTCCTTTTAGGGGAGTAGAAATCCAGATACAGCTTTTTCTTCTCTAAACTTCTGAACAATCTGTTAGCCAGGTTTGTTGAAGTTTAAATATTTTTAAAATAAACTAGAATAACAAGTGAGTCAGTTGTCTCCAATAACTTGGTGTTTTTCCACTTCAGAAGATTTTCTGACAGCACGAAAGGAAACACTCCAGTCAAACACGAGCTGATCTGTGATTCTGATCTGCATCAGAGGCTGCTCTGCCATCACTCCACAACCTGGGATCTGCAGTAGCAGAACATAACTTCACTCACCCTGTGTGGAGGTTGTCTGTCTGTAATTCAAAATGCCTTTTAGCTGATCTTTTAACCCTTTCAGTGCATCAGCACATACCAAGAGCTTTCAGTGACACATATTATTTGCACACTTTGAAAGAAAGGCAATTCTTTTGAGCAGAAAGGCAAAGGTCTCAGTACCCGGGCCCTTCCCTGCTTCCTTCTCTCTGACACCTCTGTGCAGGTGCAGGTCTCCACTGCCTCTCCCCTGTCACAATATCACTCCCAGGGCATGGGTGCTAAGTCAGAGGACAAAACAGTTGGGGTTTAACAAACTAAATTTCACACCAGACAGACAAGATGCACGTGGAATTATTTTCAAAATTTTTATGGACATCAACTTTCATTTGAGAGCTTAGGTGAGGGCGGGAGGAGCAGGGCAGGAGGGAACAGCAGGTCAGCTACCTGCAGGACTAACCCCAATTTCCAAGCAGCTCCAGTCCAGGACCCTTCACACTGCAGGCCTGGGTGCCCCGTGTGCCCCAGCAAGCGAAGGTGCTGTGACCCTTGTTCTTGCAGGGTAACCCAGTCAGGTCCTGGTCACCACAGATCCCCAGGGGCTGGGCTAAAGAAGCAGCGAGACCTGCAAGCCCTTCAGCTCTCTTGAGGTAGGAGGAAAACTGTGTTTCTGTTAGCTTGCTGCCTCTGCCACGGGCTGAGCGATGGCCTCCCAGAGTGCCTGCATGATTGGTGCACACAGGGGGTAAGGAACAAACTGAGTAGGAGCCTTGACATGCCAGTGGTTTCTGCAATGGCATTTCTACGACTTCTGTTTGCAGATTAGAATTTTTAGGATGTCAAGTTACAGCAATGCAATGTGGTAACAACAGGCACATGAAGGAAAGCCAGCGAATTGGCACTGTCAGAGAAGAAATCTTTTCTAAGGGTCCTGTCTGTCTGTCCCTCCTGACAGGATCAGACCTCTTATGGCTACTGGGACTCACCTACAGGAGCAAAGCCTGTGAGACCAAATCCAGTGTGGGTCACTCAGCACCACTGCCCACTTCCATGAGTCAAGTGGCTGTGTGCCACTGTAAAATAAAGACCACAGCCAAGCGTTTAAAGTTAAATATCTTATAAACTATACACACATGTCATCCTGAGATAGTGCCTGTAACAAGTCCCAAGGTAGATAAGCTTCCTGAGCCCAGAGGTCCTCACGCTGTGTGTGTGCATTGTTGTCCTGTTTTGGCAGGCTCCTGGCCTCCCAGAGCACGCTGCACTTCCTAATGCTCTTTTTTATTTTGGGGTGGGTCTAGTGAAACAATCAGATTGACGACTGCTACCAGCATTCCAATGGCATTCCTTCTGCTGTTCAGATGAAAGCAGTCTTGATCCTTTGCCAGTTCTCTCAGGGCTTGCAGAAACAGGCTCACAGCTTCCCTTTCTATTTTTTGGCCAGCCAAGAGCTGTGTGGCTGCAGCCTCCTACTAGAAGAGCAGCTGTGCTGTGCTGAAGAAACTTCCCAAGACAGGGGAGGAAACATCAGTAGGAATCAGACAGAAAAGTGACAGGTATGAGCCACAATGGAGGGAAGAAGCTGAGTACAATGACCACCATCCAGAGGGTCAAAGACCATGCATTCCAGTCGCATGGGCACGCAGTCCTGTTTTGAGTTCTGACAGCTTCAGCTCACAGCCAGACCTTTTAAACCCAGGGGAAAAATATTTTTCAAAATTCTCTTTGCTTAAGCACTATATTGTCAAAAAGTTCTTATTATTGTTTCAGTATTTTAGCCCTTAGTTGATTAGTCACCAAAACCTGTCAGATGCCTGTTGCCACAAAAGCACTCCTGAGCACCTGCAGCATTTGTAGGAATATCAAAAAATAGCTTTAGCAACTAGGAATTATGCAACAAAGGGGAAGGCAGGACAAACTAGATTAATACAACTTGTAGTGGATTTGTTAACGTTA
Source organism: Emberiza elegans (assembly GCA_024865655.1). Lineage (NCBI taxonomy): Eukaryota > Metazoa > Chordata > Aves > Passeriformes > Fringillidae > Emberiza > Emberiza elegans. The sequence continues at coordinate 36,543,420 of JALJVW010000129.1, read as the reverse complement.
AGTGTATGACTCGTTGCAGAATCATGCCAGAAAATGGTACCATGGAGCACACTGGTAAGGGCAGTAAAAGGCTAATGCATTGCTTCAGTCATCAGTGAACCACTCACTCACCATCCTTCTTCCAGCTGAAATCAAAGGTTTCCAGTAAAGATGCCTCTACAGACTGTAAGCATCTTACAACTCTCTGTGCCTTTGAGCTCTCCTGTGATAGCTGCTTCATTAACATTGTGGTTCCAGTAAAAAAAAAAAAAACCCTCCAGATCCCAAATCTTCTTCCTTTATACTTTTGATTGTCGTTCATCTGTCCATTCCTGCTTAGTGTTCTGTAAAGCTTGAGTCTTCTGTTCATCTACCTGGACATAGTCCACTCTCTGTTCCTCAGACAGGAAAGGTTTCTATGGGACAAAGAGGAAAAAAACCAATGTTTAAATTTCCAGGTTGAAAAAGGGTGCTAGTAAAACTTAGCTTGATTTTCTATTTTCCCTTTCCCTCGTTCCTTGATTGCTTCCCTTCACCTTGAAGCTCACAGTGACATCAGCTGACAAAAGCATTGCTTTACAGCCTGCTTTAGCTACAATTATCCATCTGTCACCCTGTCACTCAGCCCAGCACAGCAAGCGAGGGAAACATGCTGTACTGGCTATTTCCCTGCAGATAATAATTCTCTCCTCATCTGAGTGGTGCTGCTGCAGGGATAATCTAACTGATTTTAGATACAGGGAGGGTTTAAATAAGAAAGCTTAAGAGTCTTGAATCTTTCGCATCTGGGAGTATGGACTGATGGGGAAAACGATACACAGGACATAAAATGATCCAAACTCACAACAGTTCATTGCTTTGCAGTCATACCTACCCACCACCTGGGCAGGTTAGAAGTTCTTTGGAACAAGGAATGGATTTTCTCAGCATTGCAAAAGAAATTGAAATGGTTTTGGTGATGCAAGAATAAAGATGCACATTTTGCCAGATTATAAGAGATGGTACAGTTTTACCCCATGAATTTATCATGGGCTGCAAACTTGTTAACTGCAAAGAGATTTTTGGGAAAACTAGCAGGAAAGGCTTTGTGGAGACTTGATGAAAATGAAGGAGCATGCAGAGATCCTGCAGGCATCAACCTGCTGGCCCACGAGCCCTCATGGCTGCACTTCCCAGAGCAGTCTCATACCCTGGGCTGAGCTCATGTTAGCAGCATCCCTATGAGCCAGACTAAGGACACCTCAGCACCCTCACCATGCTTTTTGTCCATTGGTCAGCTGGAGCTTCATCATGCACTCAGGGCACCTAGCAGAATGCAACCCTGGGTCTGGATTTCCTCCCCCAGGAGGCTGTGGGGAGATGACTCCTACCTTCTGCACAGGGGATGGGAAAGGTTAAAACCTCAGCACCCATCACCATGTCTGTTTTGTCATATTAAAAACATCCTGACACATCACACAGGGAGCTGGAAACACCTGGCTGGCTTCACCTGGCACTCAGCACCCTCACCATGCTTTTGTCATATTAACATTGACACAAATACAGTCAGCTGGAAACAGGGCTGGCTTCATCATGGCACTCAGGGCACCTAGCAGAATGCAACCCTGGGTCTGGATTTCCTCCCAGCAGAGAAAAAGGCAGGAGGCTGTGGGGTTTTTCAGATGACTCCTACCTTCTGCACAGGGGATGGGGAAGCAGAGTTAAAATCCAGTGCTAAGTAATCAAGGTTAGATTTCCTTGTCCATGGAAAAGCACCACTGTAGGGAGAGGTGGCCTGTCTGTGTTCCTGTCAGGAGAGAAGAAAAACATTTAATGCTCTAAAAACATGATCCTAGAAGGAAACAGGATCACAGCTGGGAGTTGGGAGATTCACCTGGCAGAATGCGAATGAGAACAGTCAGGGCCCTCTGTCTAAGCCAAGGGTGCATTTGGTCACTAACCACAGCATAACACTGATAATTGTGGGATAAAGAAATTGTGAGAACATTTTTCTTCTGATAACTCCAGCAAAAAAAACCAAAACAGGCTGATTTACACTCAATTTTATCAAGAAGGACTTGTGCCCAGCTTCTCAATCCAAGCCCTCAGAACGCTCAGATTTGCAGGGGTCCCCACTTAAACATCATCATTTAATGAATTTGAAGAAATGGTGAAAATTCAGTTCAATTCTAGAAACTGAAAATTATTCTCATAAAATCACAAGTAACCACAAACATATGTCAGGTTTTCTAGACTAGAAAAACCAAATAGGGAATGGCTACAACTGGAACTGCCCTCTTGAGCAGATTTCAGTCTGGTAGAGATGTGGGATAAAATTTGAAACTATGGTTCATGGAGACTGTGGTCAGTTTTGCAATATATTTTTATAGCTATTGGCATTGGGCTTTGGCTGTGGAGCAGACCTGTAGACATTGGCTCAGATGAATGGATTTGAGATCCATTTTCACCTAAAATTCAAAGTAAAACAAGATTCTGATCTTTTGCAAGACATGGCTAAAGAGTAAATGAAAAAAAGGAAGCCACAAAGCCAGATGTTCTTCTTTCATGGGATGGGAAGTGGGGTTAGTGCTACCAGCCAAAGCAGAAGCAATGAGACTTTAATGGGAGTTCTGTTTCTGCACAATATTTGTGTGTTTCTTTAGGAAGTGCACTAACGGCTTTCTGTTATTTCCTAGGAGATTTTGCAAGGCACACTTTTACAAAGTGAAAAGATTTAATTTTCTTTTGTCTTAATGAGTTCTCATGTAAATATGGCTGATCCCTGTGATCTCTTGGAACTGTTCAGCAACATTCGTGGGCGAACAGCTGAGTTCTGCAGAGCAGGAAAAGGGCTTCCCTTATCTCTCTGTAAATTGGTCCCAGTGTCTTGGGTTTAAAACCATTTCATCATTTGAAAAAAAAAAGAAACAAACCAGAAGGCAAAGGACAAACCTCCTCAACGTTTTTTTCTTAGAAAACAAACTTCTGCATTCTCCATCAATGTGACAGAGCAGAATAAAGCAAAGGATGGCTGTGTGAAAATGACATTACCATATGAATGTAACTTTCTTCCTCTTCTCCGGAAACTGAATTGGCAAATATTCTTGCTGAATTAATACTGTCTCTTTCTGGTGAGATAAAGCTCATTCGATTGCTATGAAGAAAAACACAGGAGAGGTTAAGGAAGCATCTTACAGATGCACTGAAATGAAGCCAAAGCCTGACACAGTCCATATGGTGAATAAACTCACACTAAGGCTGCAGCCTTTGTGGAAAGGATGTCCAAAGCCACTCCTTAGTTCTAGAAATAGTGTGCTATATTGCTGACTGATTTTGTTGATTTTTTTCTCTGGGATTTATGAAAGTTTGCTATCTGGTACAACAGAAACAATAAAACATTGAAGCAATTCTCTACCAAGGGGCACAGAGCTATCATTCATTTGGGTAATGATGGGGGCAGTTACTTGGCTGTGCAGGTATCCACATTTTGGAGACTGATGTGAACTAATCAGCTGCTGGAGGTGCATGCAAAGGAACTGGGTCTGGCTTTGCACACTGTGTCAACACCTGCCACCCGTGCTGTGGAGATGGCTGTGACTCAGCTCTTGCAAAAGGAAATCTCTCCCATGAACACAACTCTCAGAGGTGCATGGTGAATAAATTACCACAGGCAAGCACAATGGGCTTGGTTAATAGGAAATTAGATGGACTCTCTGTGCATGAACAGCGTAATTCCTTTTGCTGTATTAGTTTCTGGCACAAGTTCTTTTTTATTTTTGTTAGTGCAAAACATGCAAACTCACTCTAAGCTCATTATCCTTCAGGACTGTGCACTGTGTCAGCACTGATTAACCTCAGTGCTCTGGCAGGGGTGCAGGGGAGGCAGAGTATTGGCTTTCCCTAACAGGCAGTGCCAAGGGGCTTAACCAGCCTTGGGCTGGATGTGAGAGAGGGCTCTGCAACTGAGAAACTGCTCATCTTGTGTCTCTTGCCCTTCACATGACAACCTGAAATGGAGGAGTGGAAATGCCCTGTCTGGCACTCATGCCAGCAAAACCCCACATTTTCTGGAGTGCCCAGGGTGTGCAGAGGAGGTTGGTGGAAATTTATGGTTTTTGCATGCACACTTCAGTACAGCTGCTTTTTTTTTGGTGCCAAGACCCCACCCAGCCAGCAGGCTGAAGGCCTCTCCTGCTCACAAGTTCCCTGAAGTCTTCTGCTGCCCCTGGAGCCCAACAGTATCATCTATTCATACTACCTGGGCTTTGGGATCAAAAGCATTTGTTTTACCAGCAACTAATTTCTAGTGACAAAAGGTCATGCCAGAAGTTCAAGTCTGGACTGCTGTGTGGCAGTGCAGAATTCTACACACAGTCTACAATTCAAGGAGCTCTTTATCTTATCTGGTTCTACTTTGCTGTTTTAATTTTAAGAAGCAAAAATGGCTCTATGATAGTTTAGGCATGCCAAGCTTTTAGCCATCATAGCAGCCACACCAGAGTGCAGACCAGCTCCAGGTTAAAAGAACCATCAAATCATAACACTGAATTCTCTGGAGCTGCCCATTGTGAAAGGGAGCCCTGCTTTTCAGAGACAGCAAAAGCCTGGGGGATACTGAAAGGACCCTTGGGGAATTTCTGTTTGTGGACTTTGCCAGGAATCTTTCCTGTGGGATGGGATAAGTTATTTTGAACTCTATTCCATGCTGATGCTCAGAATGGCAGGTTTCTTGCTGACTTACTAAGGCACAGTCCACATCCTGGTCACGGCAGCATGCTCCCGGATCGTGGAGAGGTTCCTCAAGTCCAGAGGGGGTGGTCGTGCTGTAAGAAAGAACAAAAGGAACTATGTTTTCAATGAAAAGTACAGACTGTTCAGAAAAATGCAGTTTTGTATTAACTGAAAGAAACTAACAGAGTATTTCACAGAACATAACCAAGAAGGAAATCAGTAACAAATGACCTCTTCGGTCAGTGCTAGAAAGCAAAGTCCTCCAATCTCCCTAAAATAAATATAGTGGGCATAAAGAGACCAAATGCCACACAAGACACATACACTTGCCCCAAATATGCTCTGTATATGCTGCCTGGGAGAGGCTGGTTCAGCCTACAGGTTCTAACAGGTTTTGAATTGTGTTCTAAACTAAAAGGTCCCATACATGGGGATCAGGGCCATCCCTGTCACCACTCAATGTACATGTGCTCACCATTCTCAAGACCCTTTAAGAAAGGATATGAGTTCCCTTTTCTTCATGACAATTGTCTAAATGTCTGTCCCCACTTTACAGTAGCACTGCCTAAACCAATTTTTGAGTAACTCTGTGGCTCTGCAACCCTAAGAGCTTTATTGTAGGCTAGGTTTAGGCAATTTCCCCACTTCAAAGCTGAATTTTGTCCCCAGTATATTCTCTAGAAGTGCAGCCCAGATTTTGGACATGCCATGAAAACCAGGAGTCAAAAATTACCATCAGCAAAAGCATCTGCAAAAAAATCCTAATTAAACTAAGACAGCTGTGCCTGCCCAAGAGAGGTTTAACCACAGCCAACACATCAAGTTGGAGTACTTGAGTGTTTGGATGTCCCATTCCTGGCAGGCTGGAGAGCTGGTGAGACAGGAGTACATGTGCCTCAGAGTGGCAGGATTTAGCCTGCTGTCTCTCCCAGGCTAGGTCCCTTTGGCTGTTTGCAGTCACAGTGAGAGCCAGGCACTGTTCTTACACAGCCTCCAGGGCTGGGACTGCAGGAGCAGCTGTGGAAGCTCTTCCTCACTCACACACCACCCTGCAGGCACATCCCAGGCTACAGTGCTGTAAGTCACCCGTGCAGCATTTCAACCCATCCTCTAGAGGGAGAATTGCTTTAAGACATGCCAAGGACACTATCCAAGGAGGTCACCCATGTCCCCACCAGCAGGACCCCCAGGCTTTGCACTTCAGGTCAGGGCTTACACTTCCTCCGAGGCTTGAGGTCCCGGTTCACCGGAGGGGGCTCCACGTCGGAGGGAAGCTCAGGCAAGGGGCTGGTGAGTTTTTCAGTGCTGACCACGGGGAAGGTGAAGGTGGCGGAGCCGGGGCTCATGGGGATGTAGCCGTCGGGGGAGCAGTCGGAGGCGGGCGCGGAGGGCGAGGTGCTGGGGCGCATGGGCACGTAGCTGTCCTCAGAGCTGTCCGCCGAGCACAGCGGGGAGAAGCGGCACGGCTGCAGGGCACAGCGGGGACAGAGAAAGGGCTCCATTAACGCACAGCCAGCCCCACACCTCCCAGCCGGGAGCTGGGAACACAGGGCAACAGCAGGGACACACAGAAAGGGCTCCATTAATGCACAGCCCATGCACCTCCCAGCCGGGAGCTTGCTGGGAACACACCTGAGCTGAGCCCAGCACTGCTCTGATGGGATAAGAGACAAATGTGTGAGTTCACATGAACCCTCCAGCTCTGGAGAACACACCTGAGCTGAGCCCAGCACTGCTCTGATGGGATAAGAGACAAATGTGTGAGTTCAGGTGAACCCTCCAGCTCTGGAGAACACACCTGAGCTGAGCCCAGCACTGCTCTGATGGGATAAGAGACAGATGTGTGGGTTCAGGTGAACCCTCCAGCTCTGGAGCAGTCCATGCTGAGCTTCACGAGTCACTGCTGGAAACTAGGATCAAACTGGTGACTTTAATGGTTAAATCCTCCAGCTTCAGCAAGGCTGCACTTGCCTCTTAAGCAGTAATTCTGACCTATAAAATGAGGTCAGAATTACTGCTGTGAGAGGCAAGATCCTGATCCTGAATACAAAACAAAGTCTGAAAGGAAAACACCTGATGAACAAGACTTTGGCAAATGTGGAACCTGAGAGAGCACACACAGACCTACAACTCATTTCTCATCACTGAGAATTAGCATTAGAAAATCACTTTGTGCAGGTTAGTGCTAGCTGAGTGGTGAAAGGGAGCAATTACAAGTTCTTGCAAGCATTCAAAAAGGAGAAAAAGATAAGTTGCCCACCACCAGCAAAGGATGACAGAAGACAACATCCAGCCCCAGGCTGAAGACTGGCTATGTGATGTGAGATGGTGCTGCTTAGAACTGTGTCTGGCACAGGCTGAGTCAGGCAGCTGTGGACTGATAGAGCCTTCAATCACAGGCACTGTGAGAGCAGACATTTTCCAATGTCCTAAAGAAGAGCTATCCCTCAGGACCACAGAGTGATAGGCTTCTTTAGACCCCTTTTTCAAGGAATAAGCCATTTGCCCAGGTGCTCTTTGTCAACAGGTTAATTCTTGAGGCTACTGGGAACCCTTGCCATAACAGACCCAGCTTCATCTGCTTTAAAAATGGGCTGCTCAGGATTGAGGCCTCTCCTGCCCCCTTTCTCTCAAAGGCTGACTGAAGCCACAAAGCAGCCAGCACACAAGTTGCCCTGAGCTAGGCACTTTTTCCATTTTTAAAATTCTTCTGCTGAGGAGAGGAGAGGAATGACTGAGTATCAGGATGGGAAATGATTCACTGGGAAGTTTCTGCCAGTGTTTTAAATTTGTGCAAACAGAGTACTTACCAAATTCAAGCTAAGCCTCTTATCTCGACTTCTTAGGGAACTGCCTTCCATGTCTGCTGTGAGAAAAAAAAAAGTGATTAAAAATGGGATAAGGCAGTGCAACCTTACAGAGATAATTCTGGAGTAAAACATATGGCTCTAAAATAACTAGAGTTTTATAAAGATTCCATAACTCCTAAATGAAGAAATACAATGACACTTAAGACCAGATCCAACTCAGCAGCATTTCAAGAGTGATTACATCTATTTTAAGTATGAAACCAAGGAAGCTGTTCATGTATAATCCAGCTGCAACTTACACCTCCTGTAACACAAGCAGTTGGGAAAAAGGCTGGTGTGGGAGCAAGCAAGCAAGAACTTAAATGCAGCTCCTGCTCTATTTGTTCTCTGTTTTCCCATCTGTCAGACTGGGGAAATGATATGAAAAGGGGCTATTATAGATAATATTATTTCTTGGATATTTTTTAGGAGCCTTTTAAGGTGCCAGGGAAGTGATTGTTATTGTACAGAAAGTGGTGTGTGGGGGAACTTGATGGTAGGAGAAAAATTCTTTGTTTTTCATCCAGAAGTGCTGATGTGGTGCAAAGGGCTCAAGGTGATGGGGAATGAGCAGCCAGATCATGGAGACAATCACCAGTCTCCTTGTGCACGTGGGCCTTGGTATAGGTCAATTTTATTTTCCAAGCAAAAGCCAAAAAACCCTAAAATCCAGCATTCAGCACATAGAAGATCAGCTGTGGGAGATGCTTAAAACCAACATCCTTTTCTGAAAAGGGATTTTCTGTGCAGAAAATGGCTTTTCTGTGGGAATGCCTCAAATCCCTGCAACCACATTAATCCACTCCCTGCTCTTATGGTAGAGATGTCAGTACTGCAAATGGGGGCATTTTTGTGGTACCAGCCAAAAAGGCTAAACAAGAACAAAGCAATTCTGTTCTAATTCTGCAGATTCATATTGAGATAGACACAGTCACTGTCCTGGGACAGCTACATTTATTTATTTTGGCAAAAAGACATTGAGGCTATGGCAGGTATCAGGGTACAGGTGCCTCACAGCTCATCCTCCTTTGTGGCACTTTTACTATGTCATGCTGCTTTCACCCTGGGCTAATTACATTTGTGCACCTTTTGCAGGTTAGCAGTGCAAAAAATTAAGTTAATAACTTGAGTGCACTCACTGGGGAAACTGGTGAGGAACTGCTGCTTTCTCCATCTTTATTTTTCTGATCTTTCTTGTCAAACACATTTTAATTCAGAATTTAACTCTTCAAATGGTTTCAGCTACACTTAGGGTAAGAAAAAGTGGCAGCACTTATTAATTCATTGCTGCCCCCATCAGGCAGAGACAACCCTGCAGCACAGCAGCACAACATGACATTTGGCCACTTAATCCTCTTAGAGACATTTTGGTGTAAATTGGGTTGGAGGATCATTAGCCAGCTGTGTTGGAGCAGCACCTCTCAAGGAGCAACCAAATGTAGCTGATAATTAAGAATAGCAATTCCACTGATGGGTATTTCTCCAAAAACCTTCCAAGAATTGTCTGTACACTGACAGATTGAGCAGATATCTCCTTGCTTTAAGAGCAAGATCTAACAGCCCCACACATTGTCTGGTCATTCAAACTGCAAGAGTCTAAAGGATGCTTGCCCTTAAAAACCTACACTTTTTTCCTCATCAAAAATGAAGGTTTTCACATCACTACAATATACTTGATAATTTCCAGCCAGGTATTCCAGCTGCCTGCCTCTGCTCTGCAGCTCCATGTCATAAAGTTTTCTCATACTGCAGATGCTGGTTTTGACCATGATGTTCTGGGTTTTGACAATTGTTCCTGTTTGTGATGAAGGTGTTTCAGGAGCAAGTGGAAAAGCCAGCTCAGCTCAGAGTGGAGTTTGCTTTGCAGCCTTGCAAATACTGCAGAGGCCTCAATACTGAGCACCTCTGTAGCAGCAGGTTTTCAGACTGCCCTGACCGAAGTGCAAGGACAGAGTGGGATTTGTTCAAGGACAGCAGAGTCCCTGGTTCAGCCAGGATTACATCCCATCCCCAGTGTCTCCCTGACTTCCTGGTCTTTAAGCTGTGAAAAGACATGCAGCTCCCACAGAACAGACTGAGTGTAGCAAAGCACTACAGCTCCAGAGGCATTTCTCACATGCAAGCCCACATTTTAACCTGTATTAACAGAGTTTGGCATTGCCCAACTCAGTGGTTGACTTCTCATTTTGGTTTTTCTACTCCTTTCTCTTCTGAGGACGAAGGGGGAAAATTAGCAAGGCACGAGGCACCCTGAAGGATCAGAGCCAAACTGCTGCCCATCTGCACACATACTGAGAGGCTCCTACACAGCAGGAGCAAACCTGAGGGACTGAATCCTGCTTGGCAATTCATTTGAAAGAGCACTTGGTGTTACATTGGGTGGTGTAAGATTTCACAGAGGGGAGGACAGAGAGGCACAACAGGAAGTCAAAACCGCTCTGTGCGTGTGGGCAGCTCCATCACACTGGTGCTGCTTTGCTGGCTCTTGGAAGTACACTCACCTTTCCAGTTCCTCATGTTGTCCAAGCTGGACAAGGAGATCCTTCTGGGCACCAGAGCCACCTGGGCCCGGCAGATCCCTGCATGGCCGTTCTGCAGGGCCCCCAGCTCCTCTCCCCTCCTGTCAGAGAAGTGCGTGGGCTTGGGCGGCCGCGGTGGCGGCGTGTTGGACAGCACGTCCAGCTGTGTCACCCCGAAGGGCAGCGCCTTCTGGCTCTTGTCAGCCTGAAACTCAGGGCTCAGCGGCGTCCCCAGCAGTGGGGAAGAGGAAGAAAAGTCACTGCATGGCCCACTAATGTCTGTGTTCCTGGACACCATGCTGGGATTTGCCACTGGAGCTCCAAGCTGCTGCACGGCGCCGGCACTGGTTGGCTGTACAAGGTACAGGGAGGGCTGGGATTGCAAGGAGTCAACAAAAACATCGTCTGATGATGTTTGCTCCAGAGATCTGTCTGAATTTGACCAGCTGTCACACCTGCAAGGAGAAAGAGGTCAGGATCTGAGCTTTCCTTTTCTCCTGGCTGTAAGAACATAGCAAACAAAACACCCAACCACACAGTTTGGAACAATATCTGTCCCTTCCCTCTGAGCTGCACTGGAGGCTGGGGCACTTTATGGAGCACCTTGGGCAACAGCAGGTGTCTGGGGGGAGGCTGAGTGTCAGATCCTCAGCCACCCACCTTGGAAAGGGACAGGACCAACATATGATGCTCAATCACTAATCTGTGCTATGAAAAGCACTCTGTAAATTGGATTAGGCTGGTGGTCCCCTGTTGTGTTTGGGAGCCAGCCCTGAGTGGCAGGTCTCCCTGGGGGTGTGTTTCATGCCTGGACAGACAGAGGGGGGCTCCAGCCCAACACAGGAGGCAGAGCCCAGACTCACCTGTTGTGGCTGAGCTTGCCCGACTCGCAGTTGGACAGGAAGAGGTAGTCAGGGAGGAAGACTGAGCCCGACTCGCTGGGGGTCTCCTCGGCAGCAGCGTCAGCAGCAGCAGCGTGCTCCACTGAGAAGGAGGGGTCAGCAATGCGGGACGCGTGCGTGGAGGCGGCCGGAGACGGCTGTGGGGACGAGGTCGTGTGAGACAGGCTCTCCACAGAACCTGCAATGGACACGGATTGCCTGGCTGAGGGACAGCTCTGACTGCCCTGGCCCTCTGACTGTCCTGGCTGTCACCACCCTGCTTTTGCACCAGGGATGTTTTATGCCAGAGCAGCAGAGAGTCAAGGCAAACACTGTTCTGGGTAGAGGGGAGTCTGATTTTGCTCCCCCTGCCCGCGCTCCCAAAGTCCTCCAGGCTGCAGGAAGTGCAGACCCTTGCTCTGGGGTCCCTCTCTCCCTCCTGCAGCCAGCAATGAAGAACAGACTCTGCTGAAGAAAGAGCTGAGGCACAGCAGCCTGTTTTATCAAGTATTTTTTAGTATCTAATGCAAATAATTAATTATCTGTCTCCAACACTTCAAATTAATGGTGACAAGGAAAGGGATTGATTTCTTGCCGCTTTCTAGATCTCAGTAGACAAAGCTGAGCTTTCCAGCTCATGGAGTAGCCAGACAAGCTCTGAACTTGTCTGCAAGCTTTTTGTGCCTCTCTCAGCTGGCCACCAGACCACAAGAGCAGTGCTGTGGCTGTAACTGCTCAGCTGGAGGCTTCTTGACTCTGCTGAGAAAAGTGACATTACTTTTCTGGAGGTCACAAGGCACAGGGAGCCTGAGCTCAGTGCCACCTTCTCTGGGCATAACACTCCAGTGTCCCCAGCAGAGTGGGATGGCAGTGGGACAGGAGGGGGTCTGGGCTGCAGGCAGTGGGGCTGGCCCAGAGCTGGCTGCCTGCTCACGCCACCAAGAACATCCTTCAGTGGCAGCCTGTGGCTGAGACACTCATCTGGCCTGAGCACTGCCTGGCAGCAGACAAGTCTGGTTCTGTTCCTCTCCCAGCCTCTGTCCCTGCAATGGCTGAGTCACACAGAGTCAAGCTAAACAAAGCTTTTGGGGCATTCCAACTCAAAAAAATCAAGTGAAATCCAGACCTCGGAAGGGGCAGTTGTGGAGTGGGAAGGGCGTCTTCACAGAGCAGCTCCTCCTGGCAGCAAGCTCAAACAGTGGCACCAAGAGCTGTCCTCAGTTAGGGAATATGATTTCTCTAATGAAGTTTCAGGTTGTTGCATGGTAGTTCCTTCCCCAGAGCTGTGTGGGGATGGGGCAGTGCTCACTGGGTCCCTGGCACCTGCAGGGCTTGGCAGTGGATGCCCATCTCTCTGGCTCAGACACTGCCTGAGGCAAAGCTGCCAAACCCTTCTCCAAAATGAAAAACCCCACAGCAGAAACAAACACAAGAAACCAGGAACTGTTGATAAAACCACACTGAGAATTAATAGGCCTTCAACATGCAGCAAGATGGCAGATTTCTGTAATCTGTAATTTCCATCTAGAACTTGATGGAAATGCTGGGAACCAGCCCCTGACCAGCTGCATCTGTCCTGTGCCCCAGATCCTGCACTGTGTGATGAGGTCCTGAGACCTTCCAGCAGGTCCAATCTAGTCCCAGCCTCAACAGAGGCACAAGCCTTGGCACTGTACCAGGCTGCTGTAGTCACTCCTCAGCCCTGGGAGGTGCTGGGTACACATGCAAGCAGACCATGGGCATGGAGAGGAATGCCAAGGCTTGAGTGGTTAGACAGCAACATGACTAAACGCAAACTAAACCCTCTCAGGCACATGGGGCAATTCTTGGGGCCATCCTGTACAGAGCCAGGAGTTTGGCTTGGTGATCCTTGCAGGTCCCTTCCAACTGAGGATAGTCTATGATTCCAGTGATGCAGGATCCCACACCAGTCACAGCAGGCTTCACCCCTCATCTTCCTGATAGCAGAAGAAGAATAAAACAGCTGATCTGCCCTCCCTCCACCATCCTACATCTCATCCCTTTCAACCTGGGAGGGAGCTGCCTCTTTCCTTCCCATCTCCCACTATTGACTCCCTGCTGCTTCCTCCAGTTAGCTTCAGAGATCTGGGCACTGGTGGGCCTCAGGTCAGCAAAGCATGTAAGAACATGCTTAAATTCAAGTGTAAGCAAAGGATTTGCTTTAATTTTGAGCAGGTGCTTATAGCAGCAGGGTTTCATCAGTGATCATCTGGAAGGAATGGCTTTTACAGGGATTCATATTTGCAAAGCAGAGCTGAGGGCTGCAGCCTGCCCATCTGAAAAATAACTTCTGTTCATCATGCTGGCTCAGAGAGTAACTCTGCTTTTCAATCCAGGACTCAGAGCTGTCTTGCAAGCTGGCAATGATCAAACACACACTGGGCTAACTCCCATGGGATCTCAGAAAAGCATGTTCACTTCACCATCTGACTACATTTAAAAAACTCCAACAAACCAACAACTAAAACTGCCACAACACATAAGAAATAAATTAATGACATTCTGAGTTATTAACACAGAGAACGAACAGGCCTGAACTCCATCTGGTACTCACAGGCTTTAGCCATGGATTATCCCATCAGGAAAGGCTGTGAGCTGCAGACCACATGGCAACGGTTGTGAGCAGGAGGGAGGGGTGGGGACAGCACAGACCTGCCCTTTCCTGACCTTCAGGGGCTCAGGGACCTGCAGCCAGCTCCTCACAGACTGTTCCTGTCCCTGCCAGCTCTGCTGGTAACCGAATCGTGTGCATTAAAACCACCACGACAGCAGCTGGGCAGAATAAATTATGCATGGCTGCTTCAACAGTGAGAAGGCAGAGAATAGGTTTGGTGCCTGTCATCCCCTTCACCAGAGAGACAGCAAGAGGTTCCAGCTGCCAAAATAACTGCTTTGGTGGCCACTAACACCAAACATTTCTGCCCTGCAGTTATGGAGAAAATCACCACAGAGGCTGCACAGCATCTTCCACAGTGACCTCTCCCATCAATGAAGGGCCATTGCTTGGAGAAACAGAGGGCTTTTCCTTCTGCTATGGACCCCCGTCCCCAGGAATTGCTATGGTGCAACAGCCATGCAGGGACATGGTGGAGCAGGGGTGTTCTTCTCACATCAACCACCCCCAAGGCGCACTGACATACCAAGGAGGTAGAAATAATAACAGTAAGGCTTCCTAATGAAACTGCTTAAACAACCTTCCCACTAGCTTCTCCAACGAGTAGCTGGTACATTGGATTGTGTTAATTAGTCACACTTCAGCTAGCACATGGGATAAACTGTGCCCCTGGTGTCCCACAGCCACTTCATTCCACCCCTCCCCTGCCCCAGACACTCAGGCCAAGCATCCTCCCAATCCCCTGCATGGCCATGGATCCCGTGAAGCTGGGGAATGATGGCCCTATTGGGAGGTTTCACCAAAGATGGAAGCAGGATTTTGCTGAGATAGGGTAGGAAAACCAGGAGCAAGGCCTCTTCCTCTCTCCTCCAGCTGACTCCCCAAAGGTGCCAGCTCCCTGTCATTTCCAGCACAGCCAGCAGCACTTTCTGGTGGCAGCAGTGTGTGAGTGCTGCTGGCAAGTCCTTCCTGACAGCCGCCCTCCCAGGTGCTTCCTGACATCTGCCTGGAGCTGCCATGTCATCTCTGCCTCCCAGCTGTCCCCTCTCGTGTTGACTCCAGAGCTGTGCTCACTGGAGCTTTTGTAACTTCACTCTGCATCTGGCTGCCAACACCTCTGGAGTGGGGACCTGGCTGTCCATCCTTTGCTACTGGAAGGGACTAACTGGGAACAACAGGACAGCCCTTAAAGCTGAGTCACTGCACAAACCTGTGGCTACACTTTGGGCTTTAAGCAGAGAAAGCAGCAGATTGTGTTTTAGCCTCAGTCACAGCAAATTTTCAGCCACGCACAGATTAAGAGTGATATGACTCATAGCAGGGACTAGTATTTTTAAAGCAGTAGCATTTAAGTTTAAAAAGCATGTGGCATTTAATAGGGCTTTTCTAATGTTAATTTTAAAGGGTAATTTGTTTAAACCTACAGGCTTTTGGAGAATTTAGGAGGTCCTGAAAAGCTGAAGCAATTAACAACTGTTTGAAATGTGATGTGCAATTTTTGGAGCTGTGCAGATTTAAATCAGAGGATCTGGATGTGCTTGGCAGCCTGACCTGGATACACCCCAGACCTGAGCTCACTGGCAGGATAAATAGAAGCTCTTAGGAGCTATTTGGCATTAGAGACACAGTAAGTGCATGTCTGGAGGCTTAGCTCACACCACCCTTGATGAGGGCTGCAAGTTCAAGTGCCAGACTTTGTACTGAATCAAGGCAAATGCTCGGCAGTGCTGAACTTCTTGGGGGGTAATATCTGCCTTGGAAAGCTGGAGGGTCAGCTTTCCCAACTGCTGCTGCAAGAGCTGTCATTTCTCATCCATCAGTGCCCACACTGGCAATCTTTGCTCAGAGAGAAACACCAATGTGCAATACTCTGAGTATTGTCCATGTGCAAGTCTTACAAGCAATAGTGCACTGCATCAGCAAAACAGAGAAGGCATTTCCCAGTGTACATGCATCTGTCTGGGACTGTCTTAGCTCCTCTGCCACAGATCACATCCCCCATGAACATCCTCACAAAGTGCCCAAGAGAAGGCTGCCTACACATTTGAGACAAAAATGATTTTTCTCTTTTGCATAGAAAGGTTTACCTTAATTTCAGAGAAATTGGTAAACTTGTATCTCAAATAAACCTGCACTAGAAATACCAACCCAAGAGCAACAACTCAGCATCAAGAAAGGCAGAACAGTAGGAAGGTGGTTACTGAATATCCCTAATTCCATCCAGCCTCCAAAGGGCAGCAGACTCCAACTCCTACCAGAGCTACTTTGAAATTTGTATTCATGGGCAGCTTGTACTGATACATAATCTGTCAGCAAGTTTTCATGGTGGTTTCTGAAGTGAATGGGAAAAGAACAGACATCATATTTGTAACAGGACCACTGCAGTGTTCTTGCCACTCCCATTTCCCTCAGAAGACACTACTCAAAAGGCAGCTAAGCAATGCCAGGAACCATGATAAATTAAAATAAAACCCTTCCCCATAGCCTTTTGTTTCTTATCAAGTTGCTTGGTAATGGTGTGGCCATGCAGCACTTGCAGACACCAGCATCACTCTCAGTGCAGCAGCACAAAGACCATGGAAGGATAAACTGCCTGGCCACACGTGATACCCCCAAAACATTACTGCCCCAGGGCTTGTGTCCCTCCATGGCCCCCTCTTCTACCTCTGCATTGCCTTTTATCACATTGAAGGCTTCATTCTGACTCACTTCCTCTGAAACTCTCAAATTGCTGCTCTATCTGCCCCTTGGAATTGTCAAGGGAAAGACAGATTGCTGTTATCTGAGCCTGATTGTCTCATTTAAAAGGTAAGTTAATGATGGTACAGGTCCCCACTTTAATTACTGGCTACATCCATCTTGGAGTGGTTAATTCTTGGCAGCTTTTCAAGAAATTCACTCTGCTGAGTATATACAGGTGTAGGGCCTGGCAAAAGAGCTGCCTTGATGCTTCACTGGCAGGACCATCTCTTAATTCTATACACACACTTCTAACACTCCTATCCCTCTGCCTTTTCTTTGTTTTCTCTTATTAACAGACTTAGTATTTCTGTCATTGATTTATGTACAGGCATATACACCCAAGTCTGTGCACATTCCACACCCAGCAAAGCCTGAGAAAATGGGAGTTGTGCAGGATGCTTTCCTGGAACAGGTGTCTTACATTATGCCTAACTAAATAAATACAGGACATGTAATGAAATAAATGGTCCCAGAAGATAACAGTCAGCTTTTCACATAAACAGCACCTTTTCTTAGTAAGGAAGAATTGCTTCATCAAAGTGAGCCAGGCAGCCAGTGAGTATTTCCACCCAGCAGCAGTGCAGTCCCTGAGGATCGGATCAGGGTTTAGCAGCATTTCAGTCTGTGTGGAGCTACATGAACCAGTCCTCTTCCACCTGCCCAGCCCAGCTGACAGCAAGGTCCATGCCTGTCACCCCTTGGCATTCTCCCAGCCTCCAAGATGATCGTGACCCCTACCTGTGCCATCTTCCAGATGTCCAAAGTTACAGATCTGGCTGATGTTGCGCACCCAGATCTGCATCTCCTCCTCAGTCTTGGCTACCAGGTAGAAGGTGCGGTAGGTGGTCCTCACGATGAAGACAAAGTTGTTCTGGAATTCCTTCCTGATGAAGTTGGGCCCCGAGTGCTTGAGCACCTGGCACTCGTTGAGGTCGATGGTGCGGATGGGCTTCCTGGAGTGGCTGTTCCTGTAGTACTCCAGCACGTCGGGGTTCCCGCTCATGCGGCCCCTGCGCAGCACGAACCAGCGCTTCCGCCAGGCCTGCAGGGGCACAAACAGCTTCAGTGCCAAACACCACTGCAGCAGCCACCACACAGCACCAGCAGGGCTTCACAAGGCCCCTCAGCTCATGGAACCCAGGCATCAACCCAGCGCTGCCAAGCCCACCACTAAACCATGTTCCTGAACACCACACCTGCATGAGTTTTCCAGAATTCCAGGGATGGTGACTCCACCAATTCCCTGGGCAGCCTGTTCCAATGCTTAACCATCCTTTAAGTGAAGACATTTTTCCTGATGTTCAACTAAACCTCCCCTGAAACAACCTGAGGCTGTTTTGTCTTGTCCTGCTGCTCATTACCTGGGAGAAGAGCCTGACCCCACCTGGCCACCACCTTCTTTCAGGTAGTTCTAGAGCAATAAGGTTCTCCCTTAGGCCTCCCTTCTCCAGGCTGAACAAAATGAGTTCCTTTAGCTGCTGCTCACAGGACTCATGCTCTATGCTTATTTTCTTACAGGTTTTATAGTTGTTTTGATGAGCTGGCCAAATTGCAATTTTTATTTGATGCACTTGCTATCAGCTTGCACTGGAGATTGGAGAACAGGCAGAGGGCTGTCCCTGGGAGGTCAAGATGAACATTCTCCCTTCCCCTCACCTGCCAGCATGATGCAATCAAAGTGATCCAATACATCACCATCTCATCCACAGAAGAGAACACAATTTTTTTTATAAAATGAAAATACCAAGAACTGCACATTCCTGGAAACAAGTGCCTTTGGCCCAGCAAAGCCCAGAGCTCCAGATACCCTGTGCAGCTTCCCTCCTCTGGTTTTCAGTGCTATTACAAAGCTGTTTATGAGCTGCCAATTACTTCTGAAAGCCCAGAACAAACCCCTGAGTGAGCTGTAGTGCTAAAACCAGAAAACTTCATCTTACAAAAGGACAATTATTTACACAGGCACTGTCAAGCTGAAGCAAAGCTGGCAAGCACTGATGTTTTCTAACCCTTGTGACTCAATGTAAGGATCCCATACAGGCTTAAATGAAGTCCTGCAGCATCACTCTGTAAAGCTACATGCCTGTTTCTAGACAAAAATTAATATACTTTCCCCCTTTTTATCCAGCAGCTGCTTTTGTTCATCAACAGTGTAAGCACCTCTGTGTTGATTACAGCTGTCACCAACACCTACTCTGGGCCAGAAGAAATCAATCCTGATCTCTGTCCCACAGGGAAAAGCCAAAATAAGACATCAGAACATTTGCCCTTGCCAAACTCCATAAAAACTGTTGGATATGTCATGCCCAAACCAGCCAGGCCAGGGAGCAGCCAAAGCTAAGGCTGCAGCTGCCTCAGCTCTGATGGAAACCTGGGGAGGGTGAGGGGGCTTATACACTGCCCAGGGACCTCCAACAACTGCACAGACACTGGCTGCTCCACCTGCCTTCACTGGAGTTAAAAGTTCATTGAAAGGAACACCTGAACAACCACTACCACAACCTCCCTACCCGAAACTTACCCGAGAACTCTGTGAAAGGACTTGGTCACAATGATGTAAATCTGGGTGGTAGCTTGGGTTTGAGTTAAAAATCACACTTATTTTGCAAAGAGTGGATCTGTCAGTTTAAAGACAGGCAACCATTCAATTTTAAGACAAAATACCTGAGTTCAGGCTGCCTTCAGTAAGATGTAAGAGTCTTTACCTGCACAGTTTAAGATAATCTAGGTACTACAGATTTTGCTGATGCTGAGTTCCCATAGGTGTGGTGATACTAAAAATGAGCAACAAAATAATATTAACAATTGTTATGTCAGGAAAAAACATTTCTTTTTGTATACCAAATAGTTTTTTTGGTTTTTGTGCAGTGCAGCCAGCTTTTTACAGCTGTCAGTATTCACCCAAAAATTTATCTTAGTAAGTCTGTTCAGCCTGGCAGTACCTCAATCTCTTTTGAAAGCAAATAATTCTTCAAATACAGAGAACAAAATATCTTGGAAAAGCTCTTGCAAGGCTTTGCAAGCCTGTGTATGGGAGGAGCATACAGACTGGGGCATCACATCAGGAATAAACAGGAAGAAGAGATAAGGTGCAAAGTGTATTGCACAAAGAAAATTAAGTCTTGCTCCCACTGACCTATTAAAGTTTGAAAGTGATTTGTTCTCTGCTGGAAGTAGCTAGAGATAACAGGTAACTGCCACATCTTAGACAAGCAAAATTTTGTGGAAAACAGGGAAAAGGAGAAACATGAAATAGAAAGAAAAGAAAAATGTTTAATGGTGAAGGAACTTTCTTGACTAGCCAGATACCACACTGGAACATGGGCCAGCAGGTACCTCATGTATGGTACCAAAAGGAGCCCAAATCTCTGTCAGCTGCAGTTCAATGCACTCCCCACAGTTGGCTCAGGACAGAAAGGTCACATCTTCTAACACACCCTCACCCCTAAACAACCAAAGAGAAAAGTTTCAGAAGATGCGAGACAAACAAGAACTGCTTCCCAGAGAAGCAGACTGCTAAGGCAGCAAGGTGACCAGCCCCACCAGCTTTACCACAAAACCACTTTTTTTTTCCCCTCCCAAAGCTGCCAGCCCTGCAGCTTAAATACACCTGGCTCCTGCTGATGGAAATGGGATAGAAATCCCCTGCATCTGAGCAAGCTGAGGAGGGAAGGGATACAGGAGCAGCTGCTGCCTGGCACGCAGCTGGGGAAAGGTGGCAGCTCAGGGCTCCCTGCTGCTGGCTGCTACAACACCCAAGGCAGGACAGCCCAGTACCTGATTTCACTTCCAAGCACTTTGGTTTTCATGATTCTAAAGGAGTGTGTAGGCTGTGTTTAGCACAACCCAGGCAGCTGGTGAGAGAACAGAGAACACTGCTGCTGTGCTTGGGGGAAGCCCACGGTGCCTCCATGAGGAGGCAAGGCTGGCTGGGGTGTGTGTGAGGGGCCGTGGCTTGGCTCTGTCCCCAAGGAGCTGCCTACTGACCTGGGGACACACAGCCTGAGCAGCTCTGTCATGGGGCTGGCCATGGAGAGGTGAGGAGCTGCCTGCTAACCTGGAGACACAGCCTGAGCAGCTTTGTCATCATGCTGGCCCTGCAAGGCCAGCCGTGGAGAGGTGCCCTGTCAGAGAGCTCGTGATGGGAGAGGAGAGCAGGGCTGGGTCTCTGGGAGAAAACAGCGGCTATCACAGCAGAGCAGCCGTGGGAGCAGGGCTGAGGGGAAACAATGGCAGATGGTTGCCCAGATCTGCAGCCCTTGGGCAGGGCGGGCCCCGCTCCTCTCCCACAGGGCGGCCTCAGCACCTTCCCTAGGCCTGCGGTGGGGCCCAGGCAGCCAGGCCACCCTGGCCAGCTGAAAAACAAATAAATTGTTCTTGTGGGGGTTACACAGGGACTACAGACACATGCAGGAAAGGAGGGTGGAGTGAGACAGAGGAAGTGCCCTTTGGTGATACCTGCAAACTCAGGCAAGTCAACAGCCCTTGGGTGCCACCATGGAGTGTCCCAAACATTAATGTGCTCTCAGCCTCATGGAGCTGCAGGGACCTGTTGACATCTCACTGCAGGTGTTCCATACCGCTGTCTCCTATCATAAAAGTTGCACACCTTCTTGAGGTTTCTCATGGGCAGCACCTCAGAGCACTGACTCTTCACACAGCAGCCAGCTGATGCCTGTTCCCTTCTCAAGGGCCCACCCCACTCTTTTATAGCACTCTTCTTCTCATTGCTTACAGCTGTGGCCTGTTAAAGTCAGGCCTGCTCCTAATCCTTGATAATTGGCCCAGCTGCAGCTCCTTAGGAGTGAGATTACTTTCCACACTA
This sequence comes from Emberiza elegans, assembly GCA_024865655.1. Classification (NCBI taxonomy): domain Eukaryota; kingdom Metazoa; phylum Chordata; class Aves; order Passeriformes; family Fringillidae; genus Emberiza; species Emberiza elegans. The sequence goes on along the minus strand of JALJVW010000129.1, from coordinate 36,522,283 downwards.
TCTTTTATTTTCTTATGTATCCCACTACAGGGACCAAAGCAAATACTGCCCATGCTGCCAACCCCTCCTGAGCCTGGAGCACAGGGTAGGGAGAGGCACAGAAGGATGGCAGCCTGGGCCAGCAGCGCAGGTGAATCAACATTTGCACACTTTCAAGCACTCAAGCCCTCTTGAAATCAGGTGCCACGGCAGAGTGGCAGTGGTGTGGGACAATGGGGAGTCTGTTGGAACCACCTGGTGCGCTCACCTGCTGCCACGTGCCAGGGATGTTCTATGTCTGACACCAAAGAGTTGTCTGAGGGAGCAAAAGGAGCAGACAGCTCCTCACCCAACGCTGGGAAATGGGGAGTGCTGCCAGCCCACAGTCTTGGCTGGACACAGGCACCCAGCACCAGGGAGGGCTTAGAAGGGTGGGAGAAGATGAGAACACCTCTTCACTGGGTGTTTGCTCTTAACATCAGCTTCAGTGTACCATCAAACTGCATCTGCACACACCCCAGCTCTCTGGGCTCCTTTTTCTGTCCTCCACTTTCTAAGGAAAAAGTGGCATCAGCTGCTGACATGGCACAGTTACCTGCATGGGTGGGGTTGAAGGACCATCTTTTGCACACCCTCTCACATTTGACCTATCCAGTCCCATCACTGCCTCCTCAGACTAATTTCCATTCTGAAACTTTCCCCAGTATGTGCCTTTACTCACTAAATGTTGGCTCCAAAACCCTTTTGCTTATCCTACAATGCTGAGTGACAGTGCACAGGGTTTTTGGACAGGAGCAGCTTTGCCATTGCCAGTACACAGGACTTGCCCTGTTCTGTGGCACAGGCAAAGCAGGGGTTTTGGTTCTGGCACACCTTGCAGCAGGAGGCTCTTATCTCTGAGTCAAATATCCTCTCCTCATTTCCCTGGCATTTGCCTGCAATCTGCTGTACACCTCCTTTCCTCAGGGTAAGGGATGCAGCACACTGGGGTCACTGGGAGCCCAGCAATGACAAGCCCTGGCCAGACGAGTCAGCAGCAGCAGTTTTATCTCTCAGGGCCTCAGCAGCTCACACACCCTGGTGCAGAGCTCTTGGCCCCTCACAGTCCCTGTCCCTGTCTCCAGTCCCCAGCCCCAGGGCAGAGCAGGGTGGCTTTTACACAGCTGTACATCCTTGGTAGTTTCCTTTTTACCATTTTCAGTCACCAAGCTGCCTCCTCCTTTCCGTTACAGGACTGTCCCTGTGTCTGCTGAGGGTGTTGGTACCAGGCTAAGAGACCCTGGGAGCCCCTGCAGTGGCTTGAGGCCAGTGGGGACACCCAAGGAGGCAGCAGGGCCAGGGTGGCTGGGCTGTGGTGAGGGGGGATTTATTTCAGCTGGTCAGAGCCAATAATATCTGCCAATATTTAGCCCAGAGCTGCACATGCTGCCAAATTTACAAGAGAATGTGGATCAATTTAAGGTGAAAGGCTGCACTCCCATGGCTGAGATGCAGTATGTACTTCAATAGGTACTGATTCCGGGCACTCAGGCTCCTCAGTCACACTATTGAAAGGTTCTAGGCATCCAGGATATTCCATCCAAAGTACTACATTTATTTTGGGGCCTCCTGAAATTATTATTTTCTTGATGAAGGAGTGATAGGATGATTAGAAGTTTACACATCCTCAAAAGTGTGGGCACTAGAGAGAAGGCTGTATCAGAGAAACACAACTACCACAAGAGCCAACATCAATCTAGAACAATTTTCGTCTGCCCTTCGTAAGTGAAACAGTTCAATGCCAAAAGAAAGAAAGAATTTGCAGCAGCATTGGTTGGCTGCCAGCACATTCCTTTGTGTAACACAAGCTATCAGTGTTTTCATCTTGCTCCTGAATTTTTGACTTTGGGAATTCCAGAGTCACATCTAAAAGAAAGAGGAACAGCTCTGTTTCCATTTCAGTAGGGTTTCCAAGAAAGAGATTGCTCCTTCCACAATCTGATGTCTGCTTCTGCTGAATGAGTGGTGTGAGGTTTAGAGGGCTGCTCTTACATGTGAGCATTTGCTCTGCCTCAGCACTGTCAGACAAAAGCCATGAGCAAACCTGTTCTGAGCTGAAAAACAGCTGGCTAGTGAACAGGGCAGAACGAAAGCTGAAAAGGTTTAGCCAAGGACCTTCACCACTTGCCTTCTGCCTGAGGACCACGTTCTCATTTGTTTGTACAACATATCCAGTATTTCAGATCTAAATAATTTATTAGAGGACATACAAGCTCAGTGAGGTAAATTGGCCTGAAATCTAATCTGCCCTGTGAGTTTTGATTTTTTCTGGTTTTAACAACAAAACACAGAACAACCAACAAACCAAATGTGAAATTCTTGACCAGCTATATTAATGCTTACAACTCCCCCATGAGGATAATCTTCATTTTACAGAATGCAGCAAAGGGGATGGCAGGGTGAAGCAGAAAGAAAGGTGGCTCTGTGCTGGTTCCTTGCCTGCCTGGTGGCCTTGCAGCCAGGACAGGCTGCAAGGACATGGCACAGGACATGTGCTGATCCCCACACCTGCTGCAGGGCCTCTGGCACTCAAAGAGTTTGAGAGCTCACTGATAGGGATGACTGCAAAAAAGCTTGACTATTGGGAATTGCTCTCATCCTGCAAAATCCCTTGGAGAGGGGAAAGCAGCAAATCCCACCAGAGAAGGATTTGGCATGGCTTCTCTCCCACAGCTGGGTGAGGGCTGGGAGCTTCAGTGCACAGGGCTCCTCCTGCCACTCCCTGTGGGCCCACAGCTCAAGCCACCACCCTTGGGGCAAGAGAACTGCAGGATGATAGTCCCATGGGAGTGCCAGCACTTGAGACAAGTTTTCACAGCTTGTCTTTTTTAAAGAACAGTTTTTAAACATATTCCTGTGGAAAAAAGAAGTTAAGCGGAACTTTATAGCATTTCCTATAAAAAGCCCCAAAGAGGAAGTTAAAATTCATATGTAGTCAGGTTTGTAAGTAGCTGATTCAAAGCCCCCTGAGACCATGTATGTTAACAGAGGTTCCCTGCCTGCAGAATGGCTGCAGAGCACGGTCCCTGCAAGAGGAATCAGTGCACTGGCAGGGACTCAGGACCAGCTCCCAGCAAACATCCTCGTGTTCAAAGGGGATGTTGTTGGGAGCTCTTTGTGCCACTCTTTCCAGAGCAAAGGGCCAGTTCCACGCAGCACATGCTCCTCAGAATGTGAGACCCTTGAAGAAGGGCTCACACCTTGGCAGCCTGCAGTGCTCGGCTGTAACACTTGCTTTACTTACTCAGAGAAATCACATGAAAAAGACCACCACTCTTAAACCACCCAGCCTGTCCCCCAGCTGGAGTTATGGTTTTGCTGTTTCACTTGTGGCTGTTGATCTGTAGCACCTATCAGCTCTGCATAAATAATCTGTCCCTGATGAGGCTGCCTGTTTGTCCCTTCCAGTGTGTCCCTATGGAGCACTCTGAGAGCAGATGAGCTCACTGCCCATCACTTACTGGTTTAATGCTTCTCTTGGATTTTGTCTCTTGTATTTTCCACTCAGCTCTCACAAATGTCTTCAGTAGTGAGAGGCTGAAACTCATGGTTTATGACTGGGAAAGAAAAATCAATAAATACTCAATTTCAGAGAGGGATACTCCTCCCTTAGGCCCTTCCTCTGCCTCCACAGGCATGTAATTCTATTTAATCTGGAGAATAAAATCAGATTTTTTTGCAGTAATTTTTCTCCCTTTGCTTGGGTGCCTGGAAGTTGAGGGGCATTCTCAATTGAGCTGGAAAGGCATTGGCTCTCCCTCTCCCTGCCTGTTCATGCCCACTGTACCTCTGCTTTCTCAAGGCTGGGGCTCAGCTCTGGTGAGAAAAAGCTCAGAGCTAACCAGTGTTTCCATATAAGACAACTTTCCACACAGACTGGCACAAATGCTCTGGCTCACCCTGTGCAAAGGGCTGTCACACAGCGAGCTCAGGACAGGCTGCAGCCTCACAATGGATTTCCATCTGCCATGTTCTGACTGTGTAGTTTCAGAATGACTCTAAATGAATCCTGTTTCAAGAAAGTCACTGTGAGCCCTCAGAGGAGATGTGATGGGTACGTAGTACAGGGGGAAATACCTTCTTCCTTTCAAGGTGATACAGCTATGTTAATTGACTAAAAACACCAGTCAGAAAATTTCCTGCACTTTAAGTGCAATGAGACCTTTGTAATAAAGCACCTTAGAGGACATCCTGTAGAAGCAGAGACATGTCCTTTGTTTCTGTTTCTTTACATGCAGGAATCTGTGGTTTGTGAAGAAAAGATGACACACATTTTTTAAAAAGTAGAAAAAAAATCCCAGAGTCATATGTTGCCTGCTAACCTACACACATTCCCATTGCCTGTTCTACATCCTAATCCATAATATTTATGGTGCTTTACATAAACAAACATCTGCATCTGCGTGAGTCACTGCTATTTAATAAACATGAAGATTCTTTGTTACTCTAATGGGTTTGTTTGGGCACGGAGGGTCAAAGTCTAGGGACCCAAAAACTTGAGAATTTTATGTTCTTAAAATATTTGCAGAAGACAAGAAAATTTCTGAAGGTAAAATCAATAATGAAACCACTTCATGTTGGGGAGGGAGAAAGGAGCCAGACATTTGGACAAAGAAATATCATTTCACAAATGTGCCCTATCATTTAATTAGGGCAATAAAGAACTGTGCCCCTCACAGTCATTTTGATGAGAGGTTTCCCCTGAGGACACTGGCAAGGTGGCACAGCATCCCTCTGCTCCTCATGCAGGTAGGAATTGCTCACAGGACTCTGCAGGCTGCAGAGGATCAGCAGTGCTGTGCCTTCCCTGCTTTCCCCATGGCTCCTGGTGGGTGGGTGTCAAGGGGCTCTCCCACAGAGAGGAAATGTGGGTGCTGTGGTCGTGCTGCCCACATGGGTGCCTGGAGTTCACAGGGGAGGCTGCTGATGGAGTATCTTATCCCACATGATCTTGCTGTGGGGAAGAGCTCACCGACTGATCCCAGCTACAACAAACACTGCCACAGCGGAAAACCACACAGCTCCACCTCACCCAGGGGACTGATATACATCAAATGGCCTCACAGGGTCCTGTCCTGAGTGTGTAGGGCAGGCAGGACCTCACTGTCACCCCAGAGTGACAGAGCTCACTGCCCAGCACTGTCCCAGGCTATGGAGATGGCTCTAGGCTGATAAAGCCTTGCCTGTGAAACAGCAGCAAAACACCCGAGGAGTGGTGGCAGGATGGCAATCCATTTCCAATGTATTTCTTCAACAGTGACATCCTGCAACAGGCATGGAGCCAATGAGTGCCCTCCCCAGTGCCAGCCCAGGGCATCACACCTCTATTCTTCCTCCTGTTTTGACTGCAGTGGTGTTGAAAGCTTGGAGCTCTCCTTGTGAACAGCTGCCCTGCAAATACGCGCAGGCCTCTTTGAGCTCATGTACATAAGGATCAATCAATATGAAATTAGTGCTGCCTGCCACCCCAGGGCAGGAGCCTGCTGTGCCCCGAGGGCTGCAGCTCCCAGGGGGAGGCTTGTGGCCAAGGGGGCTTTGTCAGGAGCACCAAGGGACCAGGGCCAGCCAACAAACCTGACAGCACCTGTGGGGCACCAGGAAGAGACACAGTTGGTATTAATAAAAAATGAAGTAACTCCCCAGCTGCACTTGGCTGGGGCTCACTGGGACTAACAAGATGGTAAAAACAATCTCACTCACTTTCAGGAAACAACAGGGATTTTTGTGACTCAGCATCACTGTAAAGCTGTGCCCAAAGTGATCTGCAGAACTGATGTAAAATCAGGCTAAGGAAAAGAAAGCCAGCTGTGGTGTGATATCTGCACAGGTCTGGGAACAGCCTTGGCCCCAGGATGGCACCTTCCATCTTGGCTGCCAGCACTTCTAGTGGAACACCAGCTCTCATCAAGAGGATGCTGCAATGGGTGAACAAGAGCCCTGGGTGGAGGGAAGCTGAATTTGGCCAGCTGACCTTGCCTGGGCAAGGGGAGCCTGTCCCACCTGTATCCCTGCATGCTGTGATGCCAGGCAGAGGTACCAAAGTACTGGGCACCAGGGCTGGATTTGACTCACATCATGAGTATCCTCATGAGCAGCCTCATACCTTCTGTTTCATTTTGTCTTCCTTTTTCACTTTTAGTGGGGATGTAAAATAGGTCACAGCTCAGAGCAGAGTTCCCAGCAGCAGAAGACAGCACTGCAGTGATTACTGCCATCCAAGGACCTCCTCCCACACAGAGCCCTCTGCTCCTCCAGGACATTTTCCTTCCCAAGGGCAGGCACTGTGAAACACTAATTCCTTTAAGCTGCCCCTCAAACGACACCTTCTGACTGCTGCCACATTTTTGCAAGCATTTAAGCTCCCTGACAGTGAAGACTTACAGGCAGGACTCTACATGAGGATGTTTACAGCCTCGCCTGCTAGCCAAGAGTTTTAGTTCCATATTCCCTCACAGCATGTTTGTACGTAGCATTTAAAATGACATTGTTATCATCCTGAATGCAGTTTAAGTTTCTGGAGTGCATTTTTTCACCTTTGAGTCCTAAAGCACTTGACAACCAGTACATCATGGTTACAGCCTCCATATGTTGTGATTTGTTCACCTGTCACAGGATACACCTGCCTCTGAAGTTGTGCTGTGTTCCTGGTACTCGGACTGCTTCTCCACACACCCACAGGGATGCACTCCCATCTGTGGGATCAGCCTCAGACAATCTGCAGTGACTCTTTTGCATCTGAAACCCTTCATTAGCTGCATAAGGTGGCAGAGGTTGGTGGACACAGAACTGCTAGTCTGGCTTGGCACCACTCCTCTGGTCAGTTAAAAACCAAAATTTGGATTTCTCAGGATGCAGGATTGGGTGTTTTACAGACACAAGTTGAAAACAGAGAGAAAGGAAAAAATACACTGACAGGTTTTCCTGGATTTAACTATTAACTTCGTTTTTTCTAAGTGGAAAAAATGCTGCTGAAGCTTTAAGTTGCAGGATAGGAATTCCTACTTTTACATAAAAAGTATTTGTGTAAAATGGTCTGGAAACTCTTAAGATCCCCCTGACTTGTTCACAATAAATTCCTTAATACTAACTTAAGGAATAAGATGAAATCTTGAATAGAAGTAAATTCTGATTTCTTAGAATGGCTTTAATCCAAAAGTCTTGCACAGTCTTAAAGGATTTTTGGAAGACTGCATGGATCTTTGAGATCTTAATGAAAAATAGGTTGCTCCCAGGTTAAGAAACAACAGCTCTGAAATACAAATGCCGGATATAAGCATCTGCTGAATAACTGAATAATAACTAAGTCACAGGAGTCTTCAGTCATTTTTGGAAACGAGTATAGGAAAATGTATATACCAAAGGGACTGAAGTTTGGACAAATTTTGAGCAAATTTGCTAAACTAATAGCTTTTATGGAAGGACTCCAAACCTGCTTTGCTAAGGAAAGGAGTAGGGGCTAATCCCCTTTCTTGTCACTCGCAGCACAGTGTGAATACAGATGTGCAAAGCAGTTAAAGAGCAGAAAAAACTGCCTGGAGACTGCGCCCTGCCTCAGGCTATCGGGAGTCCCTCTCCCGCTGTTTTACTTGGAACTGGCAGTTTTCTCAGTATTCTTTACACAAACAGAGCAAATTTTGCTGTTTCACCTTGTTAACTGAACATGTGGTGTGAGGTCAGCAACAGTCGCCAGCCTATCTGTGCTCACATGATGCTGCAGCTCTAGCATAAACAGGAAATTGGGCAAAGTGACTCTTTTAGTAGGGGACCACAACACCACTTTTTTTTTTTTTTTTCATAAGTGTTCAGCAACACGCTGTCAGACCTAATGAAGAAAAGCGGAGTAGCCAGCAGGAGCAGAATAAAAGCTGCAAATGTTTAGGCTGTAGCACTTTTGCCTGATCATAACAATGAGGTTCAGGAAACGCCCCCACGCTCAGTGTCCCGCTCAGCTGATCTGGGTGCACATGGAGTAAAGAGCTGTATCCTCCACATCCCCTCCAGGACAAATCTGGGCTGCTCTTTTTTACATCCTTATTGACTTCACGGCTGCAAAGACTTTGACCTTTGCACTTCATTTCACTCCTAAAATTGCTTGGAGAAAGGAAGTGTGAGGGAGGCAGGCAGCAAAACAGGGAGGAGGCACACATGTGTGGGAGGACTTGCTGCGGAGAACAGGTCACTTTTGTTGGAAATAAGAATCAACCTTTCTGCACATATGGACAGAGACAGAAAGAAAAATAGGAATAGGTCCAATCTCACAACAGCAGCTATATAGTATCCAGATGAGCTCTGGTTTTAGGCATGAGGAGCAGGGCACTGATTTAATTGCAGGCTCCAAGGTACACTGACTCAGAGATCTCCTCTGGGATCTGTGTGTTGGCCTGAAATCAGTCCCGTGGGAACCACCCGGCCTTTGCAGTGACATTTAAACTGCACTGATGCAAATGGCAAAGCTCCCGTTTGCTCCGAGGGGGCCAGGTCCTCCTCTTGACAGGAAGCTTTGAGAAATTCAGAGACTCCCAAAAATGGAAACATGATACGAAAAAATTATCTGAATAAAGGAAATCTGCCTCTGGACTTATGAGGAGCATTTCTACCAACCACATCAGAAGATGAACTCTCCCTTCGTGGGTCTAGCCTGGGTTTTGCGGGTTGCACACAGGCTGCCCACAAGTGATTTTTCTCCAGCCAAAGAGCAAATATCTGCTGGTGACTTCAAGGCATGGTAAAAGCCCTGTTAGGGGGAAGGCAGGCTGCCCCCATAGGTTTTACCCTGGCCATACCTGGTCAGGACAGGCTTTGTGCAGCACAAACACCCAGCTCTTACAGCCACATGGACAGAGTGGCAAAGCCAGGCACCATGATGAAGTGCCAGGGCTCCTGCAGGAGCAGAGGGTGTCTGGTGCACTGGGAGAGCTGCTGGAATGCAACCAGAAAACAAACGAATTATGGTGAAATAAAGTGAAGCTTGGAAGGGTCTGTATCTGTCCCAGAAATGTGGTTTGAGCAATCAGGTCTCTGCAGCCTCCAACTGGAAGCAGTGCTGTGTGATTCAGATGCTCAGCCAAAGCCAGTCATCACTGGCCAGATTCCCTGGTGAATATTTACAGAAAATAAACTAGATTATAAACTAAGAGTTATTTGTCAGACCTATTTAGTAAATATTATAATTGTATTTAAGAGCACACCAAGTGTGTGGGCAAGGCACAAACCAAAACAGACGGTGGAATGTGCTGGATGAAGTCTCTACATTGCATATATGCAAGTACTGATGTTTTTGAAAGGGGGTATATTTAGGTGGCCCATGCTTCCTTTAAAGTGGGTTGAGTTGAACCTCAAAACACTGAAGATGGCTGAAAGCGCTCAATAGCTGCTTTTGCACCCATTTGTTCATTTCAAAGTACATTATTAGAAAACCAGTTACGTTATGGAATTTATAATTCTGTTTTGATTGCACTTCTGCACTTTTCACCTGTCTTCTCATCAATTAAATTGTGATGTTTAACCTTTAATTATTCTCTAGGCAGTGTTACATCTCCAGACCTGGGTTTACTTCTTTAAAAGCTGTCTTAAAATAGTCTCTGCTTTATACTTGACAGGAGGCAGAGCTAGTTTTTAAATATTTTTAGACTTATTTTTTTGTTCTCCTTAGTTTGTGTAAAAGTGGTCATCACTCACATGGCTCATAATATACAGCATTCACTGGCTGTCATTTTTTATTTTAAAATACATAAATGTTAGGAAGCATATAAACAATGCTCCTTTTGCCAGGTTTTCCTTTTTTTTTGTTTAGGAATTCTCTCTGAGTTGTCAGTACTTTTTCTGTTGATGTTGGACCCTGTGTGTCATCCAAGCAAAGGGGGTTTCAGGACGAAGGGTTTGAAGAAATAGCACCCTGTAAGCTTTGCTTTCCTTTATGTTTTAGGTGTGTTTCACAAAGTCAGCTGGTTAAAGTCAGCTCGAGCATGCAAACACTGCTTGTGTAAACTTCCCATGCTCAGGAGATAACTGCTCAGCTCTGGGAAGGCACTGCTGCTGCCTGTGAAATTCTGCAGGCCTGCGCTGCTTGCCTCAGGGCTCTGCCTTCTTCACAGCAGCCCGTGGAGCAGAATGCTCCAGTGGAGCTGGGAATGAGCAGCAGGGCACAAACCTGGCCTCTGCATTGCACCTGGCTCCTGAGCTGTGCTGCTCCCAGAACCACAGAACACCCACAGGGTCAGTGAGTCCAGCTCCTGGCCCTGCACAGCACCATCCCCAAGAGCCACCCTGTGCCTGAGAGCATTGTCCCAACATTTCCTGAGCTCTGTCAGCCTTGGTGCTGTGAGCACTTCCCTGGGGAGCCTGCTCCAGTGCCCAGCCACCTCTGGGTGAACAAGGTTTTCCTGATATCCAACCTAACCCTGCCCTGATACAGCTTCATGTTGTTCTTTGGTTGTCTTACTGGTCACAAGACAGGGGATGAGTGTCTGCATCTCTTTTTCTCCTCATGAGGAAGCATCCTCATCATCAGCCTCTTCTCATCTCCTGAGACTAGTTTTTCCAGCTGCAAATCACATGTAGGTTAATTTCATCTTTCACCTTCTTCAGCCCCCTGTTACTGCTGCAACTTTTGCCTGGATGTGGAGAGGTGAATGTGGCCAGGGCTGGCATATTTTATATGCCAGCATATAAAATATGGCATATTTTATAACAGTGCATAACAGCACTGTTATTGAAAAAACTCAGCATGGCAAATAAGGTCCTAAGAGCATATGTAAAGTTTATCTTCATTTCCATGACTTCTCAAACTTCCCTTGCTGAACCAAATGATGAAATCACAACATGTTCAGAAATATTAAATCATTTCCTCAACATCTGAATACAACAGGCTGCAGAAGGAAAACAATTACTTCTGGCATGCTGCGCACTTTAACACTCTGAATTCTGGCATTCCAGAATATTTACAGGCTTGCACTCTGATCACAGCACCATTGAAACAACTGTGGACCATGAATTATTTCATAGGAAATGCCCCAGACTTGCCGAACCCAGCTTTGCCTGGACATTGAGGATTTCAGACCACACAGTGCACAAGCAGGCAGAAACTTCAGGATGCCCCAAACCAGTTTCCTCCTGCTGGCCTGTGGGCAGCACACTGGTGCCACTCAGGAATGTGCCAAACCAGCACTGGGTAGTGCCCTGCTGTCTCTGTGGTGCAGAAGGCCAAATTCATTGTGGCACTGAAGGATGAGGGGTAATGCAAGGACTGCCCTGCCTGGCTGTGCACCCACCTGTGCCTCCCCACTGCCTGCTCTGCCCTGGGTGAGCACCATGGGCGAGGGGAAGGCAGAGTGGGGCTGCTCCTCAGGTCCTCCCTGGGCTGGGAAAGCTTTCCTGAGCAGGTGCCTTCTCTTTGGGGTTATGTTCAGTCAGTTGACAGGGATTTGTAATGCAGATTTTTTTTGTGAGTACAGCAGGAGTAAAACTCACTGCCAAACTCCACAAATAGTGGAACAGTTTGGGAGTAAAGACAGATTTCAGAAATGAAAGTTCAGCTTGATGTATTGGGAACAACGTGCAATTAATGTGCTCAGCAATGTCTTAAATATGAGCAATGTGGGAGAAGGGTAATAGCTCCCTTTCTATCATTTTTCAACCTGTCAGCACACTAATCTATGAAACACCAAAATCCAGATTCTTAGTAATGTAAACTGGTAAACGTGGTTGAAGGCAGTGATATTGTGCAGCCTATCTGGATCTATGTCTTTTTTAAACAGTAAAGCTATCAGAAGAGCATGTGCTTGTGGGATGGTGAAATAGGATCAATGTTACTGTTACAAAAGTGAGGACAATGAGCCAGCTGGGTTTTTCCACAGGCATTTTCAAAACTACAGCGTTTATTTCTGCTTTTCTGCAACTTCTTCTCTATCTCTTCTCCTCCCTTCCCTATCCTTTTTTTTTTTTTTTTTTTTTGTGGTTTATACACTCTGAGCTACACCCAGAAAATGAGGTCACCAGGGAGCAGTAAGGATGTGGATGCGGACTGTGACTGCATCATTTGCTCTGTGCATGCTGCTGGCTGCCTTCTCTCCCCAGGGCTCCCTGGAAGCAGCCAGAGAAGGGACCAGGAAGGAGGAGAAGGCATGGAGCATGGAGACTGGGCTGCTTCTGTGTGATGCTGTGCCACTGCCTCTGCTGCTGGTGCTGTTTGAACCAGGCACTGGGGAAAAAGGCAGACAGACAGGATGTGCTTCAGGGAGAGCTTTCTTGTGCCCTCCTGGTGTCTGCAGCTAAAGAATGAGGGATCCTTCACACCCAGGCTGCTGCATCCCATGAAGGGTAAGGGCTGTAAGGGTCTGTCATGCCTTACCCAGCCACCCTCTCCTCTGCCAAGGCTGCAGGCAAATGGGAATATGAAGAACTGCACAAGCTCCTTGGCCATCCCCTTTCCTGCCTGCTCCCCTGCCTCACCTTAGTGTGACCTGCGCCCTCCCAGCCAGTCATGGCAGGACAGTGCCACCACCTTTGGGCACGGTCACCTACCCACCTTCTGCCCTGAGGGAAATACCTGTACACTTGTCCCCTCTGTGCCCTGATGTCTGGACAGGAGACCCTGAAGCACACCCAGGACATCTGAACCCCCTGTGACTCCAGCCCCAGGAGGCTGCAGTGAGGGTGCCCAGGACGGTGCCATCCCAACCAGCTGGTGAGGCCAGGCTGCTGTGCTGGGATGAAGGGCCCACGACCCCTTGGCCATGACCAAGGTGTGCTCTGCTTTCCTCTGATGGGAAGAGTTGGTCAATTGGCTTTAAAACCATACCTCAGCCAGCCCAAATTCTATAGAGCTTCAAAGCCAGAAGTGTACAGTCATCTGCCTAGTCTGCAGTGCTTGCACATGCTTCTGAAGGAAGCAAATGCAAGTGTGGCTGATGCTAATACTTGAACTGCTTGAATGCTGTCAACTTGAATTGCAAAACAGGAGTTGAAGTGAAATTCCAGCTGCCTTGGAGTTCCTCTGCTGAATTTTGAAATAATTTTCATTTTGAAGTGGGTTTTATTGCTTCTAATCCTATAGGAAAGATTAATGAAGACAGAGAAACCAGCAGCAGAAATGCTAAGACAGCATTACTCACTAAGATCTGCTCCAACCAAAATGCAGACACATAAAAATTCAAAGCTCTCCACAGATATGACCATTTCCTGATCAGCTGAATGTGCAAGCAGAGTTGATCCACAGGGCTCTCCTCCTGTGTTGAGGACACTGCACTCCCCTCCCAGTCACTGCTGAGTTCTCCTCTTCCTCTCACCAGTGATGCCCCAGCCACAGAATGTTAAATACCTGAAGGTTTGTGCCCAGCAATGTGCTTTCAGCTTGTTTCAGAGAGTGCAAATCCTGGACAGTCAGTGCCTTCACACTGGCCAGGAAAGCCCTGCTCAGAGCATTTATCTTTGGGAGGGTGTGGGGACAGACACATCACAACAAAGAAACCATGTGCAACATCCTCGGCTCTGCACTGGAGCTACAGTGCTCAGCCTGTTAGACAAAAGCAAAGCAGAATTTCCCTGGGCCTGCCTTCAGCTGAAATGTGGTGCTTGGGAGCCATGCAGATTATTCTTTTTATAACAGGTCTCAAATCCACTTCTGTTCTAGCAGGCAATGTTCTGCTCCCTGGCTCTGCCATTTAGGCTCCTGCCTGATGTTATTTTAGGAGTGACAGCATGTGGGTATCAACAGGCCTGTTGGTGCTTGTAGGTAGTGATGGGAGAAGGGATGCAGGCTTTCTTTAGAGAGGTCACTTCAAGGGTGTTTGTGTTCTAGGAGCAAAGCAAGACTACAGAATAATAAGTGTTTTCAAAGGCAGAGTTAAAGTAAGAGCTAAAAAGAGAGAGTAAGGGAGTCCCAAATGGGCAAGAATATTGGAAAGACAGGAATGGGAGGAGCAGGAAAGCTGAAGGAGGAAGGACAAATTAAAAAGAACTGTGGGGACCATACAGAGAACACAGGGGAGGATGTCACAGAGCAGCAGCTTCATCCCCAGCAGCTCACACACAGCACAACCTGCAGAAAGCTGGCAGTAAACCCCTGCTCCCAGCATGAGGAAGGCACAGCTCCTCCAGCAAGGGCTTCTCAAAATCAGACCTAGTTTTTGCTAGGGGTGGAGTAGCCCCATCACACTCTGAATCATCAGCTGTGGGCTGGCCATTGTGTGCATTGTTATGAGGTGTCTCCTCAGCTAAAGCCAAGCAGAAAAGCCAGCAAAGCAACAGGAGGGAAGAGGCCGTTACTGAAATCCTATGAGAACAGTGAGGAATGATGACAGACAATGCCTCACATCCCTGCTCGCATTGCAGGAGCTGCCAGTGCAACAGCACAGTGCCCAAAGCCTGGTGTGACAGGCGCGGCTGGCCTGGGCAGCTCAGAGCTGCGCCTCTGGCTGCTACTAAAGGACTGCCGAGAGCCCTAGAAACCTCCTGTTTTGCTAGTACGCTGCAAGCAGAGGGCAAGAGCTAATCAGGAGTTGTGCTAATTAAGCTGCCTACTGCTGGGAGAGGATGGGGATGTGGCTGGATGCCAACAGTAATATGGTAGGCGGGACCAGAGGGCTCCGCTGACTCCCAGGGAAAGTCTGCCGTGGTAACCTGGTCCTTATGCATTTTCTTCCCTCTCCTGGGGTTGCCTGTGGAATGATGCAGCCCGTGAAGCCTTTTCAGAGCCCTGGAGGGGCTCCTGGAGGGACATGGGCAGGAGCCGCTGGTCCTGGCAGGAGGGCAGAGCCTGGGTGGGAGCAGCCGCTGGGCTCGCGTCCCCTCTGCTCAGCCCCGCCGTGGGCTGGGGCTGCTGCTGCTGGCACAGCTACAGCCTCGTGTTTTTTGACCTTTTACTCTTCCAGAGATAGAAATGGGATTTGTCTGAGGCTTGGAATAACTTCCTGTGATTGTGCTGGAGAGGGCTAGTCTGGCTCGCTAGATAGCTGTGTCTGTCGGGCTGGCTCAGGAACGGAGAGAGCCTCTGCTCCTGACTGAGCTGGAGACAGATTTAAAGGAGCCCAAAGACACAGCTGTGCCTTAGAGAAAAATAAGCTGAGAGCACTATGCATTGTCCCCAGTAGGACAACTGGGCTGGGGCTGTTTCTGGCATTAGCCATTACTGGAGAACCACAAACAACCCTGAAGCAAATGGTGTCTGTGTTTTGATAGTGATTCCTCAGATGGTAACTTAAAATCCTCTCTGGATCAGTGATGTGTGTGTGTCTGCGTGTGGGGGAAAGTAGGTAATGGTCTGAAAATTGATCCTTTGGGATGATGAGAGCAGGCAATGGTTGTGCAAGCCTCCCCCTCCTCCTCCTCCATCCCTCTGCCCCTGCTCCAGCACAGCCAGTGACACTGGGCAGCCACTGAGGCTGAGCTGCATCTTTTTTTTTTTTAATTGCATCTTTTGATGCCCTTCTGCATCTCTTTTTTCCATCTTAAATTGACTTCTAGCAACCTTTACAGGTGACATTGACAGATTAGACGTTTTCAGCACAATGTTCAACAGATCTGTTAGGATCTCCCAAAGAATTAAGGAAATGTACTTCAAACAAAGCCCTTTCTAAGCAAGCTTTTAGTTGTTTCTTATATTTTACTCATCAGTACCCAAAATCACTATGTACAAGATGTGTGCTAGTGTATTCCTGGGTGACTCACTCACAGCCTGGCTGCCTCTGACTCTCCTTTCTTGAAGTCTGGAGTAGGATACTGATATTCCTTTGAACAACTGAACATAGAGCACCTGGTGACTGAAAATGGTAATTTTGTACTCTTCTGGCCACTGGCAGTGCCAGCTGGAGATCCCCATGCACACTCCAAGGAATGCTCAGGCTATATCCAGCCCAGCCCAGCCATCAGCCCCTTCCCTCACCTCGCTGGAGGTGCCAGCCCTCCCTCCTTGGCACTGCTAGGACAGGGCAGGGAAAACAGCTCTCCCAGGGCTGCACTGGAGCTGTGCTGTTCCCGAGCACCAGTGAGTTTCACAATGAGTAAGAAATAAAAATTTGGATCTTCCTGCCCAACAAAAGCAGAGCTGTCCCAAAGCCAAGTCACGTTTCTGTTGCAAACAAGTCCTAACACAAAAGTTCAACATACTGAACACTTCTGTGCAAAGACACTATTCACAGGTTTTCAGCCTCAGGGGACTTCAGGGTGTTAGTGATATGTATCAGCAAATGTGATTTATAATGTAATTGTATAATACAGTGAGAGGGTAACCCTTGAGCCTGTGAGCCTCAGTGCACAGCAGGCAGCAGAAGGAAGCAGTGCTGGACTGCACTGTTTATCTGTTTGCATCAAGTTCTGGCTCCAACATATATTTCACTTACTGCTTTCTAATTAGGAGGTGTCAAACAAACTGGAATTTTGAGTAAGTTTTTATATAAAAAAATCTGCAACCCCAACAGTGAAAAATTTACAAAGAAAACCCACCTAGGTAATTTAATATAATTCATTAATTTAAAATCCTTTTAAAAAGTGTTTAAATGCTTTTGTATATTTTTCCAGTTCTATTCAAATGCAACTTGTTTCAAATCACATAAAATAATCCTTGCTGGGGGAAAGCAAGCTTTTCACAGTGATACCTCTAACAAAAAAATTTTAACATAAAGAACATGAGTAATTGTATATTAAGCTACACCAATGCCTTGATATTTATGGATGGAGATAAAGTATGCCTGTTAGCAGAAATAAGCACTACATTTATCCTAAAAACTTCACTTAATGGTAAATCATTGCACATCAGCTAATGAAACTGTATTTCAAGGAAATAAAAGGAAAAGCACCTGTGGCGAAAAATGAGATTAAGAAATCTCAATTCATTTCAAAGATTTATACCTTCTCATTTAATATCATAAAAATCTGTGTTTACACTATGTGAATTAATGCTCTTTATAGGGAAATTTCCTCAGGATGACTGGACTAGGCTGGGGCAGTATCATGAGGGGGAGCTGTTGAAATTAAAAATAAAACTACTAGTGCTCTCAGAATGAACAGAACTTTCAGGCTGTGATCAATGGTGCTGCATGCAATGCTCTTTTTCTACCCACAGTCATGGACTGTCACAACACAGGGCATCTGTTAACCCACAGATTAAAAGGTATCTGAGGGATAAGTCATTAATCTTTCTCACCACACCTTATTTCCAGCAATTGAACTCAGGTATTTTACTTGAGGGACAGCAGGCAGCTACCAGATGTTTGCCCAAGGACTCTGAGAATAATAATAATGCACATTAACAGTCTTTGGAGCTTCTCATGCACGTGGGATTTCCCTGGGCTCTCAGTGTTCACAGACTCTGAGCTGGTGGCTACGGCCACAACTCAAACACAGCTGGAGTTTCATCTCAGAGCAAGCATGCAGATATGGCTGATACCACTCTAAAGGACCAGGTCATGTGCACAGGCAGCAGCTCACACTTTGGTGAGCACGTGTGAAGTAGGTCAGCACTGAGGGGCTCTTCCAGGCACAATGAATGGAGTGTACAGGTGTGAGAGCTTACCATGACCAAAACAACAAAAAAACCCCAAATAAACACCACCACAAAAAGATATAAAACACTGCAGCTCAGCTCCCTGTAAGCTTAGGCTTTTCTCTACTACACCAGGGAAAGAAAACCCAGAAGAGAATACTTGTTACTCAGACTCCTTCAGACTGCAGATCTTTTTCCTTACAGTTTCATAACTCATCACAAAGCATGCCAGTGTTTTTCCATCCACTGCTCTTGGGCCAGTGACAGCAATCCTGATACACACTGTGCCCTACAACACAAACCCGGGTAGGCATCCCACACCATGGCTCTTCTACATCGAGAGACTCTCTCAGAGCAGCATCAAAATTTCACATCAGCGAAGATGTTACATCATCCTGAAAGTCTCTGTGCATTCTCATAAAGTTTCTGAAATTCTCTGCAAAAGGCAAGCTGGCTACAGAGACGAGAACTTCCTGTCCCATTCTTGAAGGCTGCTGAAGGTTCATTCTTCAGCAACCCCTTGCTGTCATTGTCTGACCCAGTTCCAGGAGCAGGAAGCTGTGCTGCTGTGTTGTCACTTCTGACACCCAAACTCCACACATCTGCCCTGCCTGCAGAGCAGGGATGGTGGCAGGAGCTGGAAGCAGAACTGTGAACTTCACAGTGGCTGGTTTTGCTAAGTGAATCCCATAAAAAGTGATGTGAGATAAAGGCTGTGTGAGCACAGAGCAAACAAACACCCCACACAGATCCTGAGACTCCAGAGAGCTTAGCACAGTTAGAGGAGTCTTTATCTCTCACATCCAAAAGAAAACTTCTGAAATTCAGCCTGACAGAAACTCTTCTGTCAAAGGCTGTTTCCTGAGGGTACCAAAAAATGTCCAATCATTCATGACCAAATAATTTGTCCTTCAAGCTTAGGTCGCAGTTCCAGAAAGCTCTTAAGCACATGCTTCACAGCAAACTCAGGAATAGTTTTGACCTCATTTAAACTAAAATTTAAGGAATTGAGCCTGCTTACTTTTTTGCCATTGTCCAAGTTTTCCGTGTCATTTTCACTGATCAAATTTGGAGCAGCACCTGGCAATGTTAAAGGTGAATCTTGACTCCAACTAAGTGAAGTGCTCCTATTTAACCATCTTCTTGCTTCAGAGACAGTGAAGATTTTCTTTCAGAAGAATGCTGTTGCACAGTATGTATTTAACACATACACATTGGTATGGTTCAAAAGACTGAAGGGACACTTCTAAAGCAAAAGCCATGCACCAAGAGGCCAGCAAGCACCATGAACATATGCATGAGAGGGACATGGAAATCATCTGGGATGTTGAATGTTTGACATCTAAGAATTCTGATTTGCAAATGTGCCATATAAAACCAGCAGCACAATTAACCTCTTTCAGCATGGGAAGAAGTCTGCCCCTGTTCAGCAGAGAGAGTGAGGCAGAGTTTGCTTCTTCAAGCCTTGCAATGATTCTTTAATTATTTGGAAGTGGTGGAGTCACCATCCCTGGAGGTATTTAAAGACATGCAGATGTGGTACTTGGAGACTTGGTTTGGTGGTGGGCTTGGCAGTGCTGGGTTAACTGGTTGGATTCCATGATTTTGAAGGTTTTTATCCAACCTAAGTGATTCTGTGATTCGGTGAAAAAGGATTTTTGGCCTATGGGAGCTCGAATTGTGTAAATGGAAGAGCTGTTTGTGCTCTGAGTAAGGAAGTTTAAATTTGACCTGCAATGAGTGTGTAAGGCTGCAGAGAGGAAGGGCTTTCTCTACTGCTGCACTCAGAGCAATCTCTCTTTTGTCTAAAGGCCACTGTGGCTGTGACTCACACACAGCCATCAGACTATTAACACTTTTATTCCAACTGGTTATTTCTGGCTTTTGGCAGTTAAAATACCTGAATGCCCAGAGTGCTTCCAGGGTAACTATAGTAATTACAAAAACAAACAACAGCAGTTCGACCCATGGGTCAGCTGAAGCCAAACTCTGAATCACACACTTATTTTGTACCTATAGTTATGAAAAAGAATTTAAGCTGGACAGCAGGGCAGCTCATTTCCCAGCCACCCCAGGGCTGCTCAGCCAGACAAGCTCAGCAGAGATGCTGTGGCTGCTCACCCCCTCCATGGGGGATGCAGAGAGGTGGGTGCTGCACAGAACTTCATCAGACACCCTTTGTAGATCCACTGGAGGCTGATGGACTGAATGAATGATCTTCCTTTTCCTGGGTATTCATGATCTGTATGTTTCAGAGAGCTCAGGAGATCAGAGCTCTGCAGTCAGGAGTAAGACTGTTCAAGCTCTAGACCTCCTTTACACTTCCAGTTCTTCCTACTCCTGCAGCAGTGGTCAGCTCACTCTCAGCTGTGTCAGTAATTTGCAGCTTCATGTTGGAAGGGGTAGGGCCTTCTAGAAGAAGCCATTATGTAGTTAAATTAATTACCTTGCATCTCAAAATGTCACATTTTATTTTTAACCAAAATAGATTTGCTGATGCAAGGCTACATTGCTGCTTCACCACAATGGGTTCCTTCAACTCCTCTCCCTCTCTAAAACAAGTCAAAATTTACTATCTATTTTGATTATTTAGGATAATTTGACTATTTAGGATATTGTAAATACAGATGGCTCAGTAGCCAAACACTTTTCAAGTACATAATCCAAAAGCTAAAGTGCAATGTAAGAAACCAGATCAATCACAAATAACAAGCAATTATATTAGATAATACATTTTAAAGATAGAAAAGGATCCTTCAGTTGTGCTTCTATTTATTTTCTATAAAATCAGTTTTGCTTAAACTAGAGGGCCATGAGGTGTGTATTATCAGTAAATAAAAAAGATCAGAATACAATAGAGCAAGACCTTTATGATTCACTAGTAAACCACGAGAAAGAAACCACCAGTCTGGAAGCATCACGCCTTCCAGCAGAACAAGATGCAATAAAATGTGTAACAGGAACAGCCAAGCTATCTTGCAGACGGCTCCCAGTTCTCTAAAGCTGTGTGCCTCATCTTAACTGAACAAGATCTAAATTAAATTAAATCCAGAATCTCAAGGTTTGAAAAAAAAACCAGACCAAACCCTAATACACTAAAGAGGAAAAGGGAAAATGTAATGAATTTTTGTTTCTTCTGGATTTCATTAAAATACACAAGTACAAAATACTGTCTACAAACATGAAGCCAGAGTTGCACAGAGGAGAGAAATTCTGCGTAGGCTGAGATAATTCTTGCACATGATACCCCAAAAGGGTGGTTCTGAATAAGAAAAGAGTTGGTTTTGGTTTTTTTTAAGGTGTTGCCCTTGTTGCCTGGGTGCTGCTCACAGCAACAGTGCAGGGAAGAGCACAGAAAGTACCCTGTAAAACCATGGGTGCTGTCAGGAGCATTCAGGGATGGGCACTGTGCAGCCTTTACAGCTTTCTGCTGTGGATTAACTGGCATTTTGAATAACAAATCTTCTGAATCCTATAGGGAAAGAGAAGGTTTACCCTTGTGCCATTTCCCATGTCATTCCTGGTTTCCAGGGCAGGAATACTGCAGGAGTTCCCTTCAAGGAGAAAACCAAGCTAGTAAAATCCCTTCCCCTGATCCCTCCTACCCCAACAATGCACAATATTGTTGAGTAAAAATGGAGTCATACTCACAGGCAGCAAATAGAAAAGAGACTTCTGTAAGCAGTGGTTGTACACAGAAAGCAGTAACTGCTTTCCTTTTTTTAGACCTCGTGCTTATTTGTTTAAACCACTAAGAGACATTTGCATGTTACCTTTTTCTGGTCAGACACGAGAAAAAAACCTTAGAAATAAATGCAAGAGCAAGTAACACCTCCTGCTAACTTTCAAGTTTAATTTTAACTCATGAAACACTTCAGCTAAGATCCATCACTTGATTTTACGTTCTTCAAGAAGAAAAGAGTAGGATCAAAAATGACTTTACTAAGAGGTGGAAAGAAACAACACAACCCCAACTATTATCTTTTCTTATTTTAAACCTCATCCCACACTTGACACAAATTTAGAACTGAATGCGGAATTACTCCTACTCTTCTCCTTCACTTATGACTCTTTCTTACCACGTTTTCCAGACTGTAAATGTTCCTTGTGAGGGTCCAGTGCAACAAGAGCCATGCATGGTGTGTGCTGCAGCCCCAGCAGGCTGCCTGCTGCTGATGTGGTGACTGACAGCAAAGGCTAACTGCTATATTTAAATTAAGCCTGCTGGGAGGTAAAATACCACCTAGTGAGGACAAAGATCTGTGTTACACTAGCAGAGATGCCAAACCAGCAAGAAGTGAGTGGATTCCCAACCCCAACATTAGAGAGGTTTTTTAGCCACAGAGTTAAGAGTGGCTGGAGCAGAGATGTGCCCATTCAGAGGGCATTGGCCCAGAACTGGTGGTTTTGTGATTGATCTGGTCCTTCTGCAGATGGAAAAGCCTTTTCTCAGCAGAAAATACATTTTTTTAATTACTTTTCAATGCCCAGGAATATGGTGATGCTCTTTTGATGTTTGTGCTAAAAGCCATTGCAGAAAACAGGGAGCTGTTTTCCAGGGACAGGCCAAGGGAAATGCCTCTCCCATTTGTAAAGACTCTGATTTAGAGGAAGACCATAGAGAGAGAAAACAGTATCACGCAGGAAAATAAAGAATGGCATCCTGGCCTTAGCGAAACAAGGAGAAAAATTTATTTTCTGGCTTCAGCAGGTTAAAAGAATAATCAGACACACAAAGCTTGTGCATGGTGTGTGTCCTGCGCATGGTAAAGATAAGCAATACAATGTGATGTCTCAAACCGGGGAAATTTGCTGAAAAGCAATCTAACCCCAGAGAACTGATGGGTTGACTGTAAGATGTAGAGGAAAAAGCTTCCAAAGAAGGCAAGGAAGATTTTGATGACACTACTCCTTGCCCAGCAAACTGTATTTTCTTGGGGAAATTTTAAGGATTGCAACAGACAGAAAAATTTCAGACAGTGGCCACTTTCTGATTTCACACTCAACACTGTCTGAAATTGGTGGTTTCTGATGGGCATGGTCTGTGCTAAGTACAACCCAAAGAATTTTGCTCTGACTTTGGCCCTCCCTGTGGTGCTGCCATAGCTATTTTTGTGTGCAATCAGAGGAGAAGTTGGACAGATGAAGACTTGAGGAGAAACACAAAGCATTGCTTTTGCCGGGCAGCTCCAAACTTATAGTATTTGCTCAGCTGGGTTCCAGGAGATTTTCAAGAAAAATCAACCCTGCTGACTTGTATGGAATTCCAATGTGCTTCTTGTTTCAGATGAAACAGTGCCAGTGCCATTATTTAATGCTCATATCAATGAAAGACTGTGTGATGCTGATTTTCTTTCACCCTCTCAGCATGGATACTCAGATATCTTTGATACTCCTACTACCTTTTTACTGTGAATCAAATCACCATCAAAGAACCCACATAGGAAACAAAATGGATTTAGATGCTTAAATGATGTATACAATCTAGCCTGGGAGCAGTGGGATGTTTGTGCCTGTATTACTCAAAAGGACCCCTCTAAACCAATAATGCAGCAGACTCGTGATGCTATGCTCTTTTTGCACCCTTCACCCTGCTCTGCAAAAGTAAGAATTTGCATTATCCTTTTCTCTTCTGAAAAAAAGTTTGAACTGTCTTCCAATGATTTATTCATGTGGTGTAATTAAGCACAGAATCCGACCCAGCTTAGCAGAGGCACAATTTCCAGCTCTGTGGTTTCTCACCTCTGAGGCTATTTACTATTTGCTTGCCAGTAATTACCACAACCATCTCCTGTTTGAATTCTGGTACAGAAGAGGGTTTCCAATTACTTTCCCTAACCTTAAAGGCAACTTAATTTTAAAACTCAGCTGAATGGACAACTTCCATGAATCAGGAAATAAAATCATTTGCAAGTTTTTCTTCTTGCTTGTTCACCAGGTTAGTTGTTATTGGTTTCAAAATGCCCTGGCCAGCATTTCTTTTCAGTCCCTGAAGTATTTTTTGTTGTTGTTTTTTAATACACCCTGTGCCTAAAGGGACAAATGCTTGGAAGTGTTTACATTTTTCACTTGTTTCTTGGAAATGATGACCCATAGATAAAAAGAATACTTCTGCAACGATAATTGGCACTTGAAGAGCTTCTAGTTTTACTGACTGTTTGAATTAATTTTTAAACCCATCACAGATGTCCATATTTTATTCTGTGACTTCCTTATTACTTAAAATAAGTTGAGAATTATGGTGCTTACTAATATTGTTGCATTGCTATTGTCATGAGATTATAATATAGATAATTTAAACAATGATTTATTGGGAAAAAAAAGAAAATGGAATTTTAAGCCTATCTAGGAATTTGGGGTATTTGAGTAGTCATCTTTCAATAAATCCAAAATAAATATTTAAAATATGCCATAGGACATTCCTGTCTATCTCTTTGAATATTAATATCGATCCTGTAACCTCAGTCTCCTCTCCACAATGGTTTATTTAAATTTTTACAAAAATTAGGCAGAATAATCCAATTGCCTTGAATCCAGCTGGACTAGGACTTTTTGTTTGTTTAATCCAAGGCTCCTCTCTATGTCTGATTTTGTGTTTGTTCCTATTTGACAATTAAAAGGAAAATGAAACCTTTTCTTTGGTACAAAATCATTGCAAAATCAGGCCCATAATTTACAACTAAAGCTGAAGATGAATGGAGCACTGAAATCATCCCATGCCCATTCCTTGCACCACTTCTTGTGTCCAGTTTGAAAAATTGGTATTTTGGCAGGCCATAGCACTCTTTAGTGTTTTTCAGGACATTTTCACTTTCATTCTTTTGCTGCAAAGAACCAATGTCTCTAGAGACAGACTGTTGCTTGCATGCTTTCTAATCCACATTTAAACCAGAACCCATGACATATACCTATGATTAATTTCACACATTGCTTCAGCTCTGAGGTAGAAACGCTTTTCTCACAGCATTATGTGACTGATGTCACGTGCTCTGTGTGTCAGAAAACCCTCTGAGAGAGACAGCTCAGCCCCTCCAGAGCCCCAGGACCACAGCTCCACTCACAGGAATGCAAACGTGTTCCGAGACCCCCTGAACAGCCCCTGATTAAAGAGGCTGCCATTCGGGGGACAGAAGCAGCAAGGAGAGATCTTTTTCCTTGTCTGCCATTTCCAAGCCTGTGGCTACTTCACTTCTGTGTGGGCACAGCCACCCAAGGGGGCCAGGGAAGCACCTGCAGGGATGCTGAGGGTTAACCAAAGGAGGAATGTGGGAGAGCTGGAGGTGGCTGCAGGGAGTCAAAGGCAGGAGAGCCAAGGGCCTCTGAAGAGACACTCAAGTCCTGGGCTGCACTGAGTGCCAGACTCTTTTTGTGGGTTTGTTTTTGCACACCACAAAGCTGCTGCCTCCATCCTGACAGCTCCAGAGTCCTGTGCCAGACACAGCTGAGCATGGATTGTGCCTGAGCATGGACTGGTGGCTCTGCCTTGCCTCTGCACAGGCAAAAAGCACCAGCTCTGCATTTACTGCCATGGGAGGCTGTGACTGGAAGGGAAGTTCCCCAGCTGCAGCTGGGCACCGTTTCCACAGAGATTTACCACCAGAGACTTCCCATGCCTGACAATCTTCTCCAGAGTTCTCTGCTTCTGGCTTGGTCCTTGATTAATTAAGGGCTTGACACTGTGAAACTGAGAATTTTTCCCACCAGTATTATATACAGGGAAGAGCAATTACAGGCTCAGGACTGAAATCACAAAATGCACTACACACACACTGCTGCACTCATTCCACTGAACTAAATTAGTAATTAATGGTATTTTCACCAAAAAGCTGAGCAAATATAGTAATAATAGTAAGTAAAATATATAACATTGTGAGACATGGGTTTCACAAGAACAGGGACCAAAGTTGCCAAGGCCTCCTGTATTTAGGTAACTACCTGAGGTCTTCCACTCAGCTGAGATGTCCCCAGCATTGACACAGTTATACCCTGACCTTAGAAGCAGAGTGTTATTATCACCATGTCAGAGTTCCCTTCTGACATAACAGGTGTTTGTTAGAAGTTTGTCAAGTCAGTGCTTATTTTTAACAGCTGGATTACCAACAGCCATTGGATGTGTCCCCGTTTCCCTGCTCCCTGGTGTGGAGTCCCTGCCCAGGGGCTCTGGTATTTGCTGACTAACAGCGTGCCTGTAGCCTGTTCCAGAGCCTCAGACTTTTGCTGGGGACAGCAGAGGCAACACTCTGCACCATCAGGCTGGTAATTGGTGGTTTGAGACAGTTTTTCAGGGAAGCTGCTGCAGGCAGAAAGGGCATCTGCACTGGCAGAGCCCTTGCCACCAGCAGTTTGTGCTTCCTACAAGATCCTTCCACAAAAGGCTGAGATGTTTTCCAGCACTTGGGCATTTCCCTTTGCTGCTCTGGAGGCTGCTGCAAGGTCTTCAGCAGAAACATGCCAGGCCTGCTTCCACCATTCCTATTTGAACACAGCCCCTGGACAAGAGAGGCAGCTCTGGACTGGATCTGAGAGAATATAACAAACACACAGTTTCCAGACAGACACTGATGTTCAAGCATGGAAGAAACACAGTTTGATAATTGCATTCTGATTGCTCTATTGCACAAGCATGTTATGAACAAAAAAGTTATGCAAAACTCATAGTGGATTTCACTTTTTCTTATTTAACTGTTTTATTGTAAGCATGTACAACAATGCCTCCCAAAACAATTTTTGTTGAAAAAAATGAGCCAGCATAGCAAAGTTTTAAACATCCTTCTGCTTCTTTACAATAAGACAGATGATCATGAGGTTTAAGTTTTCCCTTTACTAGTTTAAAACTTTCCACTTTATCTCAGAGCCCTTATCCTGAGAGATACTTCAGAGAGTTTGATTGTACAAGCAGTAAATAGAGACCTGGGTTTTTTGTTGTTGGTTGGCTTCTATATGTATAGAATTTAATTATGGAAAATCAGAACATTCTCCTTGCTAAACACTCTCTACAGGTCCAGCAGTGAAATATCCTCAACCATGCAACCTAGTCCAGAACCTGGTCCAAAGAATTTTCACTGGGACTCACAGAATTACTGTCCCAATGATGGGACAACAGTACCCTTGGATGAGATCAGTAAATTGAGAAGTCTTAGTGCAGACTCCAGGGGACCATAGTAAAAATAGGAGGGATTAATTTTGTTTGCAATTTGAGTAAATACAGCAAGGGCAAGGGAGACACAAAACCTGAACTATGCTCCTAAGACTTGGAGATAGCACAAGGAATCTGACAGGGCAGTGTGTGGGAAAGCAGGGATTACCCCTGCTTGTGTTGCTGCTGCTGGAATCAAAGGGCTGTCTGCATTTCACTGGCATAGCTGAGCTGCCATGCATCTGCTGGCATGAGTAAGCCATGGGAACACTCTCATATTGATAAAAAGAACATTGTTCCCAGTTTAGTTTATATTGCTCCAGAAATAGTTAAAGGAAAAAGATGTCACTCATCCCAAGAATATCCGAGATGTTTATCAGCCTAATTATAGCGATTGAATTCATGCATCACCATACATCTATGTGGGTTTCCTGCAGATTTCATTGGAAATGGAGCTTCTTGGAACAAGTCAGTGACAATCATTTCATCAATGTTACACATAAACTGGTTACTGAAGCAGATTTGTGCTGTATCACTAAACATGGATTACTGGAATTTCCCACAGGAATATATTGCTCTGAACTAACAGCTTGGAAAAAAAGAAGCTTCTAACACCGGTGTGCTGAGTGGCATCACGACGTGACTGTGAGGTGTCAAGGGTAAAGATGCTTTTTCCTTCATCCAGCCATAAGTGCTTAGGGGATTTGCAAATAGAGCCCTAAGGACTCACAAAGAGCAAGCAGCAAAACAGATCCTGTGGAAAAAGTCAGTTGCAAATCTGCAAATTGTCCAGTTCTTAAACAAAGAGATATAGAGATTTTTCAAGATTTTCTGAAGTTTTTTCCTAAAACTCCCCAAGAGCTGAAGTTGTTAGGGAAGGTGCAAGCCACACAGGATGAACATGAAATATCTAAATATCTCTGGCCACTAGACTTCACTGCTGGAAGAACAGGAATTGTGGGAAATAGTCCCAGAACAAGCCAGCAAGGCTGTTCTGTGGCCCAGAGCATGAGGTTTTCCTCCTCTAAACGTGCCAGCTCAGCCAGAGCTGCTGCCTGGGGCAGGAGCAGTCAGTAATGTCACTTTGGTGTCACTGTGACTGGCAAGGACATCCACTGCTGGAGGTGGGCTCTGCTCCCTTTGGAGAGGGAAGACAAAGCCTGGTGGAGGAAATGGCTGTAATGCAGAACAGCAAAATGAAATACTGCTGTGGGAAGCTCAGTGTGCAAGGCAGGAAAGCACCCTGATGGGGATGCAGGGCACAGCTGGGGTAAGGAAGGTGGCGTCTGATGGTACCTGTACAGACACAGGGCAGGGCTCTGTGCCTGCTGGTGCACCACCACCACTCTCCTGTTGCCATCAGATGTTAGGTCTTCACTCAGAGGGCGGTGAGGCACCGAACAGAGAGCTCAGAGAGCTGTGGCTGCCTCTTCTCTGGAAGTGTTCGAGGTTGGATGGGGCCCTGAGCGAGCTGATCTAGTGGGTGGCATCCTGGCAGGGGGCTGGAATGATCTTTAAGGTCCCTTCCAACCCAAGGCACTCTGTGATTCTGTGCTCTCACACATGCTGTGGTGCATAGCAACTCGTCTGCTGGGCCATCTGCTGAGCTGCCTGCACTCAAATTAGGACTGCAACTCCTCCTTCCTATGTGCAGCCTTTCAAATCTTACACCCTCCTCACTGCAAACCTTCTTCTCCTGCTTGATCTTACATCATCCATGCTCATCAGCTGGACTGGCTGCAAGGACAGGAGGTGTTTGCAGCCTTTGCATTGTCTCTCACCCTCAGATCAATCCCCTCACCTGGCAAGAAGCATTACAGGCACCTGCCTGCACTCTGTGTGCTGCCCCATCCAACAGTTCAGAGATGGGCCAGGAACCCCCCAGCCAGCAGTCAGCATCTGCTTTTGCATTCTGTATTTCTAGGCCCCCAGCTGGGGATGGTGGCATGGCCTATTGCTGGCCATGAGTCATGCAAATCTTATGCCAGGCGAAGCAAAAATGGCTGCGCCATGCATAGATTTAATCTCTCAAATAGAAAGTGAGATTTTTCAGTGAGTTCACTTTTTTTAAGAAGTTACCAATTTCTCAGCAATTCTGCTTTTATTTCTCACCGTAACTCTATCTGGCTGAAGTATCTTTTTGTGGAAAATGGTGTGAGCGAGATGTTACACAAAATGAACTGAAACTGTGCATTTGAACATATTCATATCCATTCACTGCCTCCTGTTTCCAATCACCAGCTGGTAAATGCAGTTCCCATACCACACACCATCTCTCCCAGTGTCGCTGCAGCTACCAGGAGCTCTGATAATAATGGCAGATCTGGGGGCTTCCACTGGGATGCAAAATCCTCCTACCTGCTTTTCTCTTCCCACTCCCTTGCTGCCGAGGACCATGGCTCTGTGCTTGATCTGCATTCAGCCAATTCACAGAAAAGCTTAAGAGAAAAACCTTGAGCTCAACCTGACATTCCAGTTCAGTGTTTAAAGGTGATGAGACATCACCAGTCACAAGGTACTGTTGTTACTAGTAAGGAATATGTAGGAAAACAGTTCCAATCATTTAAATGTTCCCCATAAATATAGTCATAATGGGTTAGAATTTGAGACTACATTTTCTAGTTTCTGTTTTCTCTCTAAGCTTCTGTTTTGCTAAAGAACATGAGGTACCATTTCTATTTCAAGGGTTTTTTTCTGATGAGTCTAAGTACTTTGCACATGAAACCTTTTCAGAGAGGACAAAGAGGTGTTCCAAGCAGATTCATGCAAACTCATAAAGGCAAATGAAAGCTTCACATCCAACCCTGCAGTCTGACTCTGCACCTGCCTGATTCCAGCAGTTATTAAAGCCAGTATTTACTTGGCCTTTCTGTTCTTTATGAGTGCACTTGACTCTGGAAAGGAA
The DNA here is from genome assembly GCA_024865655.1 of Emberiza elegans. Taxonomy (NCBI): domain Eukaryota; kingdom Metazoa; phylum Chordata; class Aves; order Passeriformes; family Fringillidae; genus Emberiza; species Emberiza elegans. The sequence continues at coordinate 36,492,745 of JALJVW010000129.1, read as the reverse complement.
AAGTTTCCTGCTAGATGGTAGAGACTCAGTTGTGCTACAGCACCACATTTCCTTGCTGCTGTTCTGTGCAGGCTCATGTGCCTTTTCTTGTTATCCCAGCAAGGAGCCACCAAGATTGTGCACCATGAACTAAGCCTGGAGTGATTCTGCACAGCCATGTTTCCACTCCAAACAGGTTCTCTGACTGCAGCAACCCAAGCTGGAAGCCAGAAGTGACCAGCTGCCCTACAACAACAGCTGCCCTACAAATCCAGCTGACCTTAGGATTTATGCCCTTTAATGGTATAAGGTCTTACATCTAAGTGCTTTCCTCTGCTTCTTATCTTTTATTCATATGAACAGATGACACATAAAATACCTGCTTTCTTTAAGAAAACCCCAATCTCTGAACTAAAACCTCTAACAATATGCTCATACAGAGATCCCAGCTCCACTTCCAAATCCAGTGAACCCCAGAAACAAGTCAAACAGAAACCTGTCTGGGTGCACAGTGAGTTCTGAGCGTATCAGAATTAGAGCCAGCACTGCTGATGTGCTCACAGAGCTGAGGCTGCTGAGCTACAGCCTCATCATTCCTCAGACCTGTCACTGGGGAGCATCTCCAGGACTGCCCCTCTCCATCCCTGTGCCCTGGGAAGGACTGCACAGCTGCAGCTTCACTCAAGCTCCCCTTGACTCTTCACCTCCCAAATTGTGCTGCCCTTCTCTAATGGCAACTTCCACTGGAGCATCTCTGAGCCCACGACAAGGTAAGTGCCACAGGGAGGGGATTTGTACTGACTGAGAGCAGCCATGCAAATATGCTGAATCTTCATCCAGCTAACTACAGCTTAGCGAAAGCTGCCCATGTCTGCCAGCTTCTGCCTTGGCACAATTTCATCCAGTTTAACAAAGAGCACAGGCAAACACCCCTGCAGCCCATCTGGACTGCTCCAATGGGTAAATTGCTTTAATCTACCAACCAGAAAAAACAACTTTTCTTACAAGCTTTAGAAAATAATTTCAAGGACCTGGAAATATCATGAAAGGCAAATAGGTCCCTTAGGAGGACAACATAACAGAACTGCAGAGGGCATAATTCATTCTTCACTCCACTTAGCAATGCTGCTGTTGCTGGTTAAAACTGGGCAGTTTACTGAGCATATGCAACACAGCCCTGGAAAGGACAGGCTGCAGGCTGCTCTCCTCCCAGCTGCAGACTTCTGTGGAGAAAACGCCTGGTAAAATCTTATTCACTCCAAAGAGAGATAAATCATAGTAATTGCACTTTAGGGTTTGAGATAAATGCAGTCTCTGGCAAGGGTAAAGGATTTGACAGAGTCCAAATGAGGGTTGGAACTCCACAGGGGACAAGAAAGCTTCTAACACCCTCTCAGAGTGAGGCTGAATACTGGTTGTGGTAGAAAACAACCAATTGCAGCAGCAAAAGTGTGATGAAAGTAAACCAACAACCCTGATGGATCCTAAACTCTTGTTGTTTTCTGACAGGGAAAGTCAGACACACCCCAAGGTCTAAGACACTGGGGGTTGGTGTGGGGCTGAAAATAGGAAAGTGTCTTATTAAACCAGCTATTCACATCCATCATATTAGGAAATGCTCCTAGTCATTCGAGCTGCATCCCTTCACTCAAGGAGCATTAACAAAGAAAATTTTAAACCTTGTGCAATTTAGGATCAAGACTTGTTGCATCTTTGGCTCTCGTTGTACCTCTAATTTAATCCTCTTCCCTAAATTTTATGCTAAATGTGGGATTTTCTGGAATGCTTCAAATCCAAAAGTCTCTTCCATAAGGGAAACTTGTTTGTTTGGAGAAAAGTAACAGATTTGTGGAACTACAAAAATAACACCACAAAATCTCGAACAGGATTGCATGCACTGAACTGGTTAAGGTTGCTGCTGGGGACTTCTTCTATAACACACAAAGAAATTAGAGGCTTCATATTGTGCCACGTGGATA